>OX638141.1:8458523-9841701 GCA_951805005.1 Othius punctulatus
AAAACTACAGTTCAAGTTCGAGCAAACGAATATTGAATTTTACTTCATACTTCATGGCCTCTCTTTGTATTATAGGTACACACTAAGTAATGGAATAATCAGTAAAATAACTGATTTAATATTGTTTGATGGAGAGCCCCCTATTGTTATGAGTTTTTTGCTATCGAAATAATATTTGTAGCGTTATTTTAATATTTCCCCTGGAGGCAATCAATTCCGCGTATAGCAACAATATTTTCTGTAGCAGAATAATAGTTCCAAGTTGAAACTCGCTGAAATAATGGTGTTTTCATTGTTCTTCGCATTGAATAAATATAAAGGAAAATTGGAACAGCAATCAATATATTAAAGTGGGAAACAAAGTAACTGCAATTTATAACATTTTTGAAGTTATATTAAAATTAATATTAATTTTCTGTGCCACAATAATAGTTCAAAGTTGAAACTTGCTTTTGTAATAATTGTGTTTACATTGTTCTTCGCAATTGAATAAATATAAAGGAAAATGTGAACAGCAATCAATATATTAAAGTGGGAAATAAGTAACTGCAATTGTTACAGTTATATAAATAATAATAAAGTGCAAAATACACAATCACTTGGGTTTTAAAGTGCACAACATTTTCAGAGTAGCATATGGCACACCCTTTAAATGTGGAGCGTAATTTTGACATAATACAAACATTCTAGCAAACTTTATAAATTACACATAATATTTTTTTTAAATATTAAAAATTAAAGTAGTATTCTTAATACCCATAAATTAGTTAACATGATTAACAAGTTGACAAGATGACAAGTTTTTTTCTCACGCTACAAGTTGTTACTTGTTGTACATTAATCTGACCATCGTTCGTGTTTTCAGAAAATCGGTTTTCCAGAGGAAACGAAAGAAGAATAGTGCGATAATGGCGCTAACTCGCTCCCTATTCATTTCTTAAAAGCGGTGCTGCACTTTGTAGATGTGCATCAATTAGACACTTTGAAGTGCTTTGTGAAGCTCCCATGACTGAAAGCCGCAAAGCAAAGCTGGTTCACACTTGGCAATTTTGTGTCTGAAAAGTTGAGCCGATAAAGTGAGTTCGAGCCAAATGTAATTGGAGCTTATAAATTAGAGTGAACATGAAATAGAATAAAAAATTAGTGCACAACTGAATTTATACGATTTGGAGTAGTAATTGTAATATTATTATCACAATATATATTGGAGGATATAATAGAGGAAAACTTATATAACTATACCTGGCAATTATTTTTGAAATTTTCACTGTAATTTTAGAAATTATATTTTTTTACAATTTTGACTGCAAAGTCTAACTAAAATTTGAAAATCTTCTAGTAATCTTTGAAATTTCAATGAAAATAAAACTGAGGCACTGCAATTTTGACAGTAATCATGGCTTTTATCACAGTAATTTCTGATAACTTACTAAAACTTAAAAATTTGGCAGTAATCTATAAAACTTGGGTTTAATTGACACTTGATTTATAATGATTTAAGAGTAAGAATTGAAATTTTTACACTCAAAATTTAAACATTTGCAGTACTTTTTGAAACTTTTATTGTAATGGCAAAATTATGAATGAAAATTGAAAACTTGGCAATAACTTTTGAAATTTACTATGATTTCTGAGATTTTACTATAAATTGAAAAATGTACCATCAATTTTACTAGAAATTGAAAAATTTACTGTAAATTTTACAATTTCGATGACAATGACAAATGACAAAAATTAAAAATTTACTAGTAATCTTTGAAATTTCGATGAAAATAAAACTGAGGCACTGCAATTTTGACAGTAATCATGGCATTTCTGGCAGTAATTTCTGATAACTTACTAAAACTTGAAAATTTGGCAGTAATCTATAAAACTTGGGTTTAATTGAAACCTGATTTATAATGATTTAAGAGTAAGAATTGAAATTTTTACACTCAAAATTAAAACATTTGCAGTACTTTTTGAAACAACTGTTACAACTTACAACTGTTATTGTAATGGCAAAATTATGAATGAAAATTGAAAACCTAGCAATAATTTTTGAAATTTTCACTGTAGTTTTAGAAATTATATATTTTTACAATTTTGACTGCAATGTCTAACTAAAAATTGAAAATTTACTTGAAATCTTTGAAATTTCGATGAAAATAAAACGGAGGCACTGCAATTTTAACAGTAATCATGGCATTTCTGACAGTAATTTCTGATAACTTACTAAAACTTGAAAATTTGGCAGTAATCTATAAAACTTGGGTTTAATTGAAACTTGCTTTATAATGATTTAATAGTAAGAATTGAAACTTTTGCACTCAAAATTAAAACATTTGCAGTACTTTTTGAAACTTTTATTGTAATGGCAAAATTATGAATGAAAATTGAAAACTTGGCAATAACTTTTGAAATTTACTATAATTTCTGAGATTTTACTATGAATTAAAAAATGTACCATCAATTTTACTAGAAATTGAAAAATTTACTGTAAATTTTACAATTTCGATGACAATGACAAATGACAAAAATTAAAAATTTACTAGTAATCTTTGAAATTTTGAAAAAAAAAAAAACTGAGGCACTGCAATTTTGACAGTAATCATGGCATTTCTGACAGTAATTTCTGATAACTTACTAAAACTTAAAAATTTGGCAGTAATCTATAAAACTTGGGTTTAATTGAAACTTGATTTATAATGATTTAAGAGTAAGAATTGAAATTTTTACACTCAAAATTAACACATTTGCAGTACTTTTTGAAACAACTGTTACAACTTACAACTGTTATTGTAATGGCAAAATTATGAATAAAAATTGAAAACCTGGCAATAATTTTTGAAATTTTCACTGTAATTTTAGAAATTATATATTTTTACAATTTTGACTGCAATATCTAACTAAAAATTGAAAAATTACTAGTAATCTTTGAAATTTCAATGAAAATAAAACTGAAGTACTGCAATTTTGATAAGTCTAGTGTAAAAATTGAAAAAATTCAGTAGTTTCTGTAATTTTAACTGAATTTAAATCGCTGATGACTTGTGATTAATTTTAATGTGTTATGTATTGACATTTTCATGTTTTGTATTGTCTTATAATATTGTATATACATATACCTTTTTTGACTTATCACATCTGTATGTACTACAGCTAAGTGAATAAATATTGTTATTATTATTATTATTTATTAAAAATTGAAAAATTGTCAATAATTGAAATTTTGAGTGTAATGCTTAACTAAAAATTTAAAATTTACTGGTAATCTTTGACGGGGTATTATAAAAAAGTTGCGCAATTTAGTGGTCAGTAATATTCTATTGAGAAAACCTGAAATTTCCGTTTACTTCCGGAGATCTTGCGATTTCGTTTTTTTTTGTTTTAGGTTATTTGAATAGGTATAAAAAAACAAAACGCACTTTCTCGTTGCCACATTTTTAGTTCTACAAGACAGCGTTTACAAATTTTCAGTACAACGTTACGTTTTGTAGAAACCATCATCAACTTTTTTTATATGGCCCGTTAAAAAAATACACCTTGTATTAGATAGCATTTCCTATTATGAATTCAACGATTTATACGATTATATGGATTACATTTGAGAAGCTGTGAACTAATGAAAGCCCTTTTAGCTAGAGGTGTTTTCACCTGAGGCAGGAGAGGTACTGCGAAGGTTGCAAGGTTGCCTACGTTAGTGCTCCGGGCACTAATTTCCCCTCATCTAATTTCGGATATGCGTTTGCGGATTTCTAATCAAACTGCAATCAAATGCAATTGAACACATTTAATATCTTCAACTGCATATTACATGAATTATTATATTCGGTTTGTTTGTAAATTATGTTCAAATAAAAAAAGTATTCCTTAATTCAACTCAAACAAAAAATATCTAATCGTAAATCAATGCTTTGCTATATTTTACTATCCTTTATCTCAAATTCCATACAAACACATTTCCATCTTACTTGTAATCTAAATGGCAGCGTGTTTTCTGTCGCTATATTTTCTGGAAATTTCATAAGCGAGCTGCTCGCTCCTCGCATCCTGCGTTATTTTCCCACCCCATCAGCCCGTTTTTTTCTGTAGCGCGACGCTCCGATGCCGTAAATTTCCATCTTTTTTCTCCGGCACCCGGAGTCCTGGACGTAAACACAAACTGGAAAATACATCGACGCAAATGATCCTAGGTCCGGGACCCGGACTCCATTAGGGCCGCCTGCCTCGCCCGGACTTCAAAGTGTTCGTCAAACGGAATTAGAGTGTGCCGCTTTTTTGCCTTACTTTTTATGCGCCACTTCTGCTTTTTTCGCAGCTTCCGCACGAATCCATGGTCATTCCTGATATGTGACAGAGCGTGGTGTAAGATCTATTTGGATCTATATATCATCCTTGCCTACCGTCCCTTTTTAAATCTGAATATCACCCTTTTTAGTATTTAAACGATTCATTTGACTTCTCATAATTTCTTATAATTTCTATTTCTTATAAACACAGAATAAAACACTTACTATGGAGTACTGCTTTGCAGTATTACTTTGCAGTAAATGAACCTAGGATCAAGAGGCCCTCCTTTTTTTGTTTATGATAACTAACACATAAACAATTTTTTTCTTATAACTCATAAAAATAACATTTTGAACAATTTGTTCTCGAATATGAGTTAATAATCAGTTGATATTTTGTCTCTGATTTAACACTTCCAGGTGAACTATAACTTCTAAGGTGTATGTACAATTCAGTTCGATATATCCTTGCCTCTTCCGGGTCCGGGATCTCTTCTTCGGTCGTCTTCGCTCCCCAGCTGACGGACTACGACCCGGCCAAGTTCTTATTGCATTATATTATTCATGAGATGTGTAATTCTGTTAAGTTTATTGCGGAAGCACGTCCTTCCAGGGTTGGAGTTATGTTATTGAAATTGGTTTAGCGCTGACGAGCCAGTTGCAAAGTTTGTTTTTGATGTCTTTACTGAATGCACCCGGAAGATTAAAAACACCGCTGAGGGATAAGTGTATGCACGCAACCTCGAAGACTTCGAGATGAAAGGGTTTTCCTGAAGCGGCATTTTACAGGATTTTATCTTTAATGGTTTACAAATTTTCTACTTAACTGATGATTAAGGACAAACATTGCACGATTGGTTGTTTATTTCGTGGTTCATTTTGGTATGTACGTAAAAGTAGAAAAATTAATAGTTATAAGCAAAACTATATTATGAAATATGTCTATCAAACATAAATTGTAATTACGACTTCAAGAAAAATATCAAATTATCCTTTTTCACAACGACATTTATTTCTCTGAATATGTATTGTTAAAAGAGGGTAAAATGTGTTTTATCTTGTTTTCTGCTCAGTACAAATGTCTATTGAAGATGACCACATAGTGGTTGAAATGTACATTTAGAGAAATAAATGTCGTTGTGAAAAAGGATAATTTGTTATTTTTCTTTAAGTGTTATTATTTCATAAGCTCCAACCGATTATTTTATTGTAACTTACGAGTTGGCCGACACAATTTGTATTAATAAAAAAATAATTATCGTTTGCCCTACAACGCATCTTTGTGCATAGTCAAATGCTAATGAATTGCTTAGCAGACAATAGGACGTTTAATTAGTATACGAGACGTTGCCTTGTTGCTAATTATAAGTAATTGGATACTTATGCTCATGTTTCTATTGTAGAGTAAAATACGTAATGCACCAGAGTCATTATGCTGCATTACGTTAAAACCCCTTCTAATTAATAGTTTTGTATTACCCTCACATCTCTAGAAAACTTATTATTATATAGTTGTTATTCCTGTAATCTTATAGTCTTATAGTGTGCAAAAACTCTGGAATACATAAAATTCGTCTAAAAAGAGAAGTACGTATATTTTACTGAGGCTTTCTGTAAGTAATAGGCGAAGATTTTGCACTCTGATGTCGAAATTTGAATCGGTTCAATTTTGAACCGAAATTTCTTTTTTTTTTTTCATTAGAGGTTAAGACATATACATTTTTTTGTTGTTATTAGTACAGACAACTATTTCATGTTTTATCATGGCTCTCCTGATTGTTTTAAATTCTTTAATCATTGAAGCCTAAACAAAGACGAATCAAACCTATGTTCAATGTTCATGTTACATATTTTCTTATTGCAATAGCTAATTGCATTATCGTTTAATCATTGAGCCTAAACAAAAACAAATCAAAGCTATGTTCAATGTTCACATTACATATTTTCTTATTGCAATAGCCAATTGCATTATCTTTTATTTCCCAAAATTTGTCATAGTGCTAATAAAGTATCCTGTCTATAGTGTAAAATGAAAGTAACTTATAAATTCTATGCCCTGCGGTAAATTTCGAAAGATTAATGCGATTTTAATTAAATTACGGTATACTGCACCTTTTTATCTTCTAACGTCATTTGTTTTTAAAGTTATAAAGATTTTATTTTTAAATGAAAATTTTTATTGTTTATTATTGATTTCAATAGTACTTTCATTCTGTTTTCAGTTTGTTATTTTCAATATGTAACATTTCAAAAAAAGTGCCTTAAAGTTCAAATATTTTAAATTCTTTTAACTTGAAGAACTAACCTAGTTACCGTACAAAACAACGTTAAATAGTCTTGAATTTTAAATATTGATTAACTATACCTTTTCAAGTTCAAATTGAGACCAATCAAGTTCAAATTGAGACCAATCAATTTCAAATTGAGACCAATCAATTTCAAATTGAGACCAATCAATTTCAAATTGAGACCAATCAATTTCAAATTGAGACTAAACAAAATCAAGTTGACACTAAACCATATCAATTTTATCTGTTTACTCTCAATGTGTATAACCAAGCAACTTCTAAATTTGTATCTAAATTTTGTTTAAAACTTATCTCTTATATTTCGCTTTCGTTGAATACTTCTCTACGCCTATGAAAAATTGTCTACGAAAAATTGCTTGTTTCGAGCATATACACTTCAAGAAGAAGAAGAAAATTCTGCATAATATGGGAACAATATATAAATACATATTGTATATTGAAGATAATTAAAAACTGCATACTTTTCCAAAAATAATCATAAGACTTGGCTTAGAGACATGTTTTAATATTTTGTTTTATTAAATTTTTTATCTACTATCAAAAGTAATCAGTTTTTGAATGATAAAAACTGATTACTTTTGACACTGAAAATAGTATCAAAAGTTAACTTGAGAGTAAACAAATAACATGTATCATGACAACTTGATATTGTTCAGTGTCAACTTGATTTTGTTTAGTCTCAATTTAAAATTGATTGGTATCTATTTGAACTTGATTGGCCTCAATTTGAAATTGATTGGTCTCAATTTGAACTTGATTGGTTTCAATTTGAACTTGAAAAGGTATAGAAGAAAAAAAACCTCTAACAATAATATACTTTTCAAACATATGTACAGAAATAGCAGCTTTTATTATACAAAATGTAAAAATATACAAAATATACTTTAAAAATCACAACAGTTACATTTATGTTGATACATTTTGATAATGAATTCGGTTAAATGGTAGTTTACAATTATTACTTGTACAATAATTTTTTTTCATAATTTTATATCTCACATCCTTTGGGGACCACTTTTTCAGGATATACTTACAGATCTATAAATTTGCGTAATCCATTAACAAGTTTATATGGAAGCTTATATAACTGAATTATAATTTTCATGTTATATTGGGGCCCTTGCGGCCCTCTGGCACCTATGACCCAGTGGTAATTTTCAATGGGTTATATTTGACCCTGTGGTAAATAATGAAATAGTGATAATTGAAATGGAAAAAAGTTTATTAAGAAAAAATATATATATTTCTGTATTTCTAATTTATACATCAGGCCTATTGATTTCTACGTCATCTTCAGAACTGCGCTTTTTTTCAAATTGTTCCACATCTTCTTTAATAATATCTCGTCTTCTGCCTCAGATCAATCAATTTCGTTTTGTTTGCATTACGAAAATCATCACTAGAAGCATATGGGTTAGATTCTACAGATTTTATATTAGATACATTCTTAGCGTAATTCTGCAAAACTCCAGTCTATTTACCAGTAAACAGTAATAGTATATAACGCCATTAGGCCGATATGTAGCAAATAACAGGCGCGGGTTGAAGTTTGTAAACCGAGGCGAAGCGAAGCGGAGCGGAGCGCAGCCGAGGTTTATAGATAGATAGATTACCTTTATTCCCTATATGTTAACATAAATAATTACATAAATCCAGGAAATGGTGTCATGCATACAATTTAAAACATTTTGGGTACAAATTCCCAAAATGAAACGATCGAGAGTACAAAAACATATATTCAAGCAAGCCTGTTATTTGCATATCGGCCATATGTTGTTCGATACTTTTTGTAATACCTAAATTACAAAAACTGGTCAATTTATCAATATTAAATTTCAAAATTAATAAACTAGTTATCCAGGCGCAATTTGATACCATAGCAACATCAACGGTTCAAATACAAACAAACAAATCAAAGTGAAATTAGAAAAATAATGTCAGATGTGCAAAGTTCTTCGTTTTGTGGTATCCCCGAAGATGTACTAAATGAAGCAAATGCTGCCACAATCGATTTACTTCCCCAAAAAAGCAGCAGCAGGTATGAGAAAGAATATGAAGACTTTATTGTTCATAAATTTGCGTTGTCATTTAAATAACGTCCACGGCCGTTATTATAACGGCCAAGGTCTTTACGCCTGTCATATCGATCAAGCAGACAGTACTGATAAATGTCAATAACACAGAGGTATTACAAAAACTCGTTTTTGAGAAACACTAATGAAAATATGAAGTTTGTTGATGGACCTTCAAAAAAAAGACTAAAATTTTCTGGATGTGCATGTGAGTTTTGGGCTAGTTCATAACATTTTATGTAAGTATTATGGAGTTTTGAATGAATTAACGGAGTTGGAGAAATTGTTGGATATTTCGTATGGGTATAGTGAATCCAAAATTTTGTTGATTGTTAAGTTGTATTCAGAAATTAATAAGAGTAAATAGAGTATCAATATAACTTTTTTGTAATACCTCTGTGTTATTGATATTTATCAGTACTGTCTGCTTGATCGATATGACAGGCGTAAAGGCCTTGGCCGTTATAATAACGGCCGTGGACGTTATTTAAATGACAACGCAAATTTATGAGCAATAAAGTCTTCATATTCTTTCTCATACCTGCTGCTGCTTTTTTGGGGAAGCAAATCGATTGTGGCAGCATTTGCTTCATTTAGTACATCTTCGGGGATACCACAAAACGAAGAACTTTGCACATCTGACATTATTTTTCTAATTTCACTTTGATTTGTTTGTTTGTATTTGAACCGTCGATGTTGCTATGGTATCAAATTGCGCCTGGATAACTAGTTTATTAATTTTGAAATTTAATATTGATAAATTGACCAGTTTTTGTAATTTAGGTATTACAAAAAGTATCGAACAACATACGGCCGATATGTAGCAAATAACAGGCTTGGTTGAATATAAACCTCGGCTGCGCTCCGCTCCGCTTCGCTTCGCCTCGGTTTACAAACTTCAACTCGCGCCTGTTATTTGCTACATATCGGCATAATGGCGTTATATACTATTACATACAAAATCATATTGATTTTTATCAAGTTGATATTAGTAAATCAGTTGTTACTGTATGATTGTGAATTAGATTATAGAACCTGTCAATTAAAACGAAATGAAAAAATGGCCATAAAAAAGTTGCCTGTCTATTGATATAAAGTTTTCGGAGGGTTCAAAATTAAATCCAATTTATATTCAGCCGTACGTGCAAAACCTCATTTATTAATTAACGCAAATATTGTCTCGGAACTTATAACATAATATTTGCATGATACTCTGAAGGTACTAAGGAAATATATAATTTAAAGTTGAAATATCAGCCTTGTAATAGACCAGATTTTGATGAATTTGATCATCATGATTTATGAACGTCTTTCAGTGGCTACATTGGTTATCTACATCACACGTAGCTAAGCTAATTTAGGAAGAGAAAAAGGTGATATTTTCTTAATATTGCGAAAATCTGTGGAAAGTTCAATGATGTCTGCTTGACGTGATATTTGGTAGACAATAGTAGCTTCATTCATGATGTATTTATTAGACCATACAAATTGTTCATAAAAAGTCAGAAACAATTGACTAAATACAGATTCTATATATATATATATATATATATATATATATATATATATATATATATATACACAGTGTATCAGCCAAATGGAATAAATTCAATAATAAATAAATGGGGGCGTGTTCGAAAAAATGCTCGGACACGTCGATTGTTATTTTTAGTTGCGCATTTTTTTCAACAAAAACTTTTTATACAGGGTGTGTCATGTGACCGTCGCCAATACCAACTTTCTTATTTTAAATGCAACACCTGTTATATTATTCAATTTTTGGATTCTTCAGAAAATTCTAGACATATTTCATGTACAATGTCCTATACCTATCTTCAACTGTTTCGGAAATATGGCCCTCGACTTAGCTGACTTAAGAAGACGAATAATGCTTGCGATTAGATCGGTCACGCCTGAGATGTTGAGTAACGTTAGAAGAAATTTCTATTTAAGATTAGGATGTTGCCAAGACGTTCACGGCGAGCATTTTGAACATCTCCTCCATTGAAATTTATTGTTTTTTTTTTGTTTTTTTACATTATCAAGAAATAAACAGTATTACTTATTAGTTCTTGAGTGTGTAGTAACGAATTTCTGTAATCAAATAATTTTGTTTTTTTAATGTTAATTTTTGCAATAAATCTGAAAACACTTAATACTTCCGAAACAGTTGAAGATAGGTATAGGACATTGTACATGAAATATGTCTAGAATTTTCTGAAGAATCCAAAAATTGAATAATATACCAGGTGTTGCATTTAAAATAAGAAAGTTGGTATTGGCCAGGGTCACATGACACACCCTGTATAAAAAGTTATTGTTGAAAAAAATGCGCAACTAAAAATAACAATCGACGTGTCCGAGCGTTTATTCGAACACGCCCCCATTTATTTATTATCGAATTTATTCCATTTGGCTGATACACAGTGTATATATATCTTCTATATATATATCTTTATTGCGCTATCGACCCCATATGGGGTCTTTCCGCCTATCAGATTCTATTATCTCTGAAAACACCTTGTTTCCATTCGTTTTGACATTGACGGAAAAGTGGAAAAGTTGGAAAAGTGACATTTTCAGAACACCGCACTGAAAACCTTTCCCAATCTCCGATTTTTATCGTTCGCTAAATAAAGAAATAATAAAAAATATGTGATTTATAGTTCACGTCTGTGAAAATTTAAATCGCTACATTCTGAGAGTGCATAACTACAATAATTATTATAGTAATAATAAATTGTAATAAAAATAATAAAGTGTGATAATCGATAAGTATCGTTCATTACACGTCCAGAAATAGATTTTCAGTGACTGCATGACTTCCTGAGTTTGCTTCGTCTCACGCGGGAATTGTCACGAGTAGTTAGGCAGCAAGAGTTCTACTTCACCTCCAGCAGAGATTATGATTAATTTAATTCGCGCTTTTAATTCGCGGATTTAATCGATCACCATAAGCAGTTACAATACGATGATTGCGGAAATTGCGAGTAAATCCGCGAATTAAAAGCGCGAATTAAATTTATCCAAATCTCTGCTGGGGGTGAACTAGAACTCTTGTTGTTTAACTACTGTCACCCGCGTACGGAAAAATACTTATTTCCAGATTCTTAATGAAATATAATATACTATTAACGCACTGCAAGGAGTATATTGGATCTATATTCTATATGGATTTTTCTGTATGACATAAAAACGTGATTAATTATTCCGTAATATATGCAACAAAATTTGTATATCCATATGCAATTTTCCCTTGGTCTCCGTACAAACACGATACATCACTCACTGCAGGAGCGGAATGGAAAACAAACAGCCGCCCCCGGCCACCATACCTCCATCACCTGGACATTTCCTTGCTATGACCGCGCTATGACCCCTGGTGGTCGATGCGACGTGCCGCTCTTTACGTCCGGTCCGGTCCTGATTGACGTTCCGGGCGCACGTCTCGCCTCCATAGATCACGGTTATGCGGCCGGACGGATCCCCCCCCCCCCAGAAACCCGCCACTGTCCGCCCCCATCCATCATGCACGGCCGCCCCCGGGGACGTGATCAATGGCCCCAGGGCCCGGCACGTTTCCGCCGCCCCAGGCGCCACTCCCCGTCATCGCCGGTCCGGTCCTGGCCGACCCGTTGAGAACAGGGATAAGTGCAGATCCCCGAGGAATGCCCGCCAGGATCCACGGTAAAGTGGGTCAGTAATATATTTCCAGGGTATAACGCTGGAGACAAACTACTTTGACTTCATGACTGGCTCTACATTAATGAATGTCTTTATGAAGAAGCCCACAACATAAGCATGACAAAGGGTACCTGCTAAGGGCCGAGTAATCGAAAGCACTATCAATAGCATCGATACTCTAGACCAGGGGTCCCCAAACTACGGCCCACGGGCTAGATCCGGCCCTCGAGACAATTCAATCCGGCCCGCCAATATTTTATTCTTTGAGTTAATTAAAAAATATGTAAACTGTGTTTTCATAAGTGAATAATAACATTTGTGATTGGTACAGAAAACACAGATTTTACTGACACTGCATAAAATTCACAATATGGAGCTGAAGGGTGGTAGCCCTTTTTAAATGACATTGCAAAACCTACTGAAAAAAAAACCCCGACTGTAACCTAAGGATGGTTCAATTTTCTCAGCCAATCAAAAATATAAATAAAATTAAAATTACGGTACCACAAATTTATTTGTCTTTTGTCATTACAATTACACCAATTATTTTCGTACTCAAATTATTATTCAATGTTTAATATTTGCAGTTAAATGTGGGAATTATTTTAAAAGATCAAATGCTTCAATTGAAAGTTTAAATTTATGTCACATATGATATGAAATTAAATTCATTTGCAGCGAATTATATTGGTCGTGTTAACAAACTTAAACAAATTTATGCTATTAAATGTCAAATTTCCAAATACAAATTTCCGGGGGTGTTCATTTCTGATTGCTTATTGAAAAATTATATTAAATCTACAAGTGCAACAGATTAAATTTGACATATTTTCTGTTGCAACTACCCAAATTTCTCAAACTTTCATTTACGAGTGTCAAAAACTACCATTTTGAAAGTGGAATAATCGAAGTATGTCATTTGCATCCATCTGCATCAAAATCTATGAAATTTTTATTTACAGCTGTAATTTGCAATAGCATAGTCGTATCATGGCCAATTTTCACAATGAAGTTATTAAATCTGTTCAATTTTCAATTGTAATTGTCAAAATCTGTCAATTTATCTACACAACTATTTAAATACTATGCCGCAGAGGTAGAATTCGTTAAAACTTTTATTGCCGATGTCAAAAATTTCAACTGCTACTTTCAAAAACTGTCATATTTTCGTCTAAACCGTTGTAACCTTATTACCTTTTAGCAACGCAACTGGGCACATCTGTCGAATGCTAGACATGTTTAACTTCTATTTCAAAAAAGTAAAGTCAATTTCAGAAAAAAAGTAAAATCAATTTTAAAACAAGGATCATCAAATTCAGAAAAAGTAACATCGGCTTCTGAAGTAAGTTAAATTGCAGAATGTTTATACAGTAGACTGCTAGAGTGAATAATTAATTTTAGAACAAGGAACATCAAATTCAGAAAAAAGTAACATCGACTTCAGAAGTAATTTAAATTTCAGAATATTTATACAGTAGAGTGAATAAAACTGAATGAACTGTTCAATAGTTTTGTATTTCAATAATGTGAATAGTTTTGTATTTAATATTGTAAAATCACTACGATAACCACAAACTATTGGAAAATGATACTGAAAATCGTCAAAATAGATGCAAAAGAAGGTATAACAAAGCCAGCGATGAATCTCGTGCGCGCGAATAATGCAAGAAACTGAAGCAGAAGGAAAACGGAAATTAGGAAGACACTGTACGATATAAATTAATAGTAATGTACATCAAATATTGTAGTGAGTATTCTTAACTGTGTTGTAAATACTAGGTAACTTATTCAAGATACAATTTTTGAAACAAAAACCATTCTGAATGGACTTTCTCTAAAGTCGAAGTTGATTCTTCTGAATATGATGTTACTTTTCCTGAAATTTATTTTACATTTTCTAAAATTGATTTTACTATTTCAGAAATTCACTTTACTTCTTCTGAAACTGAAGTTTAGGTAATGGTTTTATATATTAACTGCCACTGTCAAATTTTCTGTAGAGTACTACAAATCTCAATAAATAAAAATTTGTCAAATCTATAGTTACAATATTGTTAATTCATAAATAGCAACTTCGTGTCACATTCTATCATCAAATGTGAAAATCAGTAAAATTTTCAACTTCAACGAGTGTAGATATTTGACCTATTTTCCATCTGAAGTCTACTCTGAACTCTCTGAACTGTGAAATCTGAACTCTCTGTACTGTAATTATTTTAAATTTTCATAAACTGTTAAAATTTGTTAAATTTTCAAATGCATCTGCCAAAATCTGTTAATTTTTAAGCATCACCTGTTAAATTTTGTCATATTTACTACTCTAACAATTGAAGTGTGTTATATTTTCTTGCCACTATCAATCTGTTGGCACCAGATGTGAAAATCTGTACAATTTATAACTGCAACTATCAAAATTTGCCAAATTCTGAAGTGTGCTTCAAATCTTCAAATTTTGAGGCTACTAACAAAATTTGACAAATAATTACTTCCAATTGTGAAAATTTGTCAATTTACACGAATAATAATCATATTTTAAAAACTTTCATGAATTCTCTGCCATTGAATATTGTGATTCATAAACACCTTTTGGCATATTTTATATTCGTTATAATATATGTGGCCACATTATAAGTGAGTAATAATAAATGATTATTTATTGATATTTTACTGCAATTGTCAAAATAATTTCAACTGTACTAACTGTGAAAATTTCTAAAAAAAATATTAATCCAATTCCAGTTGACAAATCTTCCAAATTTTCCAAACCAAACTCTTTGATTTTTTAAAGTTTTTAATTAAAATTGGACAAACAGGTGGGAGCTATTAACAGATTTTGATAGATGCATCTGCGACTGTCAAAATCTTCAATTTATTTCAACGAAGCAATTGATATCCGACACATAACTGCATATATTGTAAATTGTTCAAATTTGTGAAATTTCTTGAAACTGACACATATTTTAGCTTCAATTGATAACATCATATTTGAGATATTTTGGAATAAAAAAGTTACTTAATTGTACAGGGTGGGTAAATTTAGATGTTTTAATAGTGGATCTCGATAACTATGACAGGTATGATAGAGTGGACCCCCCATCCTTGGGGCGAAAACAAAAATAGGCTATTGTCCTTTGTTTCTGAGTTATTCGCAAAACATGTTTTTACGTTTCGTTTTACGGCTGTAGGTCACTTATTTATGAGAATAGAAATAAATATTTTTCTGCGTTCTTCAGGCACTTTTTTGATAAGAATGCAGAGACGTAGTCAATTTTTAATCAGTCAAACACACACACACACATTTTTTAATTATAATTATATGTCAAGAAGACAACGTATTAAAAACTTATTTTGCTACACTTATCCACAAATATTTTCTTTTCGGGGCCTGGCCCGCTAAAAGCTTGTAAAATTTGTATGTGGCCCTTCTACCAAAAAGTTTGGAGGCCCCTGCTCTAGACCAAGCTTTTTTTTTACCGCGGAACCCCTATGCGATTTTGTGAATGCTACGGAACCCTTGACAGACCTTTGTGAAATATGCAACATTAGCACTTTTATACAGGGTGTTTTCAGTCTTTTGATTTTATTTTTTAGGGGTGATTAACCACCTTAAAAGAAGGTGATAAAACGTAAAAAGCCTGTTGCAGAATAATAGTGATATGATTTTTTAAACAATTTCATTATGACTTTTTTTCTTTCCTCGTATCCACGATTTTTTTACGTAAGTGGAGTCGTAGACTGATCCCAGTAATTTTTTCATTCTGTCAAGCTATTGAGAGATGCTGGTCCAATTAATTTAATCCACGATTATGAATTTTATGTGATGATCATATAAAATGTGACCCTTAGAAACATACATTATTTTAGTTAATCATTTGTATATATATACCAGGTCAAAAATATACAAAAACTATTGATAGTCCTAGTTAGAAATAAGTTATAACAAGAAAATTGTTCTTTTGCAGTGTGTAACAAAGTTTTACTTAACAATATTTCTATAAACTTAAACTTAAACTTTAAACTTAACATTATTTATATAAACCAGGTCTAAAATAAACCATCTCCAGTGTTAATAAACCCATACGACAAGTAAATTGTGTCATATTTACGCTTCTTAGTCGTTGTCATAGCTCCGGAAGTTAAATATTTTTCTTGTGATTGAAGAAAATTTAAAGTTGCTGCTAAATATAGCACGCATTATTTAAATTTCTACTGTAATCGTTGCAATATTCATAGTAAAAATCGAAAATTTCACAGAAATATTTCAAAATTTGGCAACCAATAATTTTTTTTTAGTGTCTTCAAACTTGTCCATTTCATTTTTGAATGTTATTAGTTATCATTGAAATGTTGAAAAAATGTTTGAAATTTTTGATTAGAAAAAGATTAAAGATTATTTACTTCTACTGTTAATTTCAGAAGTACAATACGAAGCTGTATCAATTTCTGTTTGCATATGAAGTGTTGTTTACTGGGACTTCAAAGCGAGTCCGTAATTAATAATTATTATTATGCGTTTTTAATTACCGTTCTTTTTTCCGCGATCCCCGTAGTCCTTAATTGGGGGGAGTTATTATGTTTAATTAAATTAGTGTGGAGCGGTGTTTAACGGCGCCATGGAAATTACATAAAAAGCCCAATTAGTATGCTTTGCTCCTTAATTGGTCCGAATTTTTCTGCGCAATGGATTAAAAATTCTAACTCTTTTGGCCAGAAAATATTAATGCTTATGATTCGCCGTAAATCAAGCAATTAGGGCTTGATAAAAAAAAAACAATTCCATGTTATTTATTGTATTTTCTTAGCAGACATGTATTCTTTGAAAATGATGAAATGATTGGATTCACAAGTTGAAAATATGGTAATTAATGAATAATATTTAGTCGCAAACTTTTTTCACCTGGAAATATTAATTCTTATGTTGCGCCTTAAATCAAGCCATAAGGACTTGATAAAAAAACTGAATTTTATGGTATTTATTGAATTTTCTTAGCAGAAAGTATTCGTTGAAAATTATTAAATGATTGGATTCACAACTTGAAAATATGGAAATTATGGAATAATATTTAATCGATAGCCCAATAAAGATTGTTTATATATATATATATATATATATATATATATATATATATATATATATATATATATATATAATCGCGAACTACTTTCACCAGGAAATATGAATGCTTATGATGCCCCTTAAGGAAATTTCGCAGTAAGCATTGGAATATTAGCAGAATATATAAATTTCATAACTAAAACATAATATATGATTGCTGCTAAAATTTCTACTAACTAAACAACAAAATCAAACAAAAACCAACAAAAGTGAAACTGAAGAAACCAGAACACGAAAAAATTGCAGAAAAGTTAATGAATGTATCAGAACTTTCAACTAAAACCGTTATAAATAAAAATATTAGAAGTTCCAGAAATATTTCATTTTTTTTAAATACGCAAATATGCCTGGAAAAACAAAACAAAAGTGAAACTGACAAAACCTGAAAACCAAAAAATTGCAGAATATTTTAAAAAAAGTATCAGAAGTTTCAACTAGAACCGTTATAAATAAAAATATTAGATGTTCCAGAAATATTTCTAAATGTTTTTAAATATGCAATAGTCAAACTGTCAATGTAAACTCTCAAAAAAAAGCCAAAGAAAATGCCTGGAAAAAACAGAACAAAAGTGAAACTGAATGAACCAGAGAACGAGAATATTTAATAAAAGTTATAGAAGTTTCAACTAAACACCTATAGATTGATCGATGTGGCTTTAATTTGTTGAAAATTCATAATTACTAATGTATGAAATAAAGTTACGCCCTTTTCAAAATTTTCAAAATTGTTTAAATTGTTAAATCATTTCTTCACCTGAAGAAGCCACAGTGTGGCGAAACAATTGTCGTGAACAATAAAAAACAATTTTAATTTTTTTTTAAAAGTGCGTAACTTTATTTCATACATTAGTAAACACCTATAAATAAAAATACATGAAGTTTCAGAAATGTCTATAAATTTTCTTGAACATGCTAGTATACTGGAAAATACAGAACAAAAGTCAAACTGTCATAGTAAACTGTCAAAAAAATGCCAAAGAAAATTGTCATATTTTCAATGAATACAATTAAAATTTCAATGCTAACCATCAAAATTTCAATGAATGCTGCCTAAAGTTCGACAGGATAACGGCATTTTGATGATTTTCATTGAAATTTTCACAGTAATCAATGGAATATTAGCAGAATATATCTATTTCATAACTAAAACTAAAACATAAAAGATTGCTGCTAAATTTTCGACCAAATAAACAATAAAACTAAATAGAAACCAACAAAAGTGAAACTGAAGAAACCAGAGAACGAGAATATTGCAGAAAATTTAATGAAAGAATAATAATAATAATAATAAACAATATTTATTAGAATTATTAGAATCAGAAGTTTCAACTTAACACCTATATATAAAAATACATGAAGTTTCAGAAATATCTATAAATTTTCTTGAACATGCTAGTGTACTGGAAAATACAGAACAAAAGTCAAACTGTCAAAGTAAACTGTCAAAAAAATTCCAAAGAAAATTGTCAAAGTTTCAATGATTACAGTCAAATTTTCAATGCTTACTATCAAAATTTCAATGATTGCTGCCAAAAGGTCGACAGAATAACAGCATTTTGATGATTTTTATTGAAATTTTCACAGTAAGCATTAGAATATTAGCAGAATATACCAATTTCATAACTAAAACTAAAACATAAAATATCGACGATTGCTGCTAAATTTTCGACTAACTAAACAATAAAACTAAATAAAATCCAACAAAAGTGAAACTTAAGAAACCATAAAACGAGAATATTGCAGAAAATTTAATGAAAGTATCAGAAGTTTCTACTAAACACCTATAAATAAAAATATATGAAGTTTCAGAAATGTCTATAAATTTTCTTGAACATGCTAGTATACTGGAAAATACTGAACAAAAGTCAAACTGTCAAAGTAAACTGTCAGAAAAAATCGAAAGAAAATTGTCAAAGTTTCAATGATTACATTCAAATTTTCAATGCTTACTATCAAAATTTCAATGAATGCTGCCAAAAGGTCGACAGAATAACAGCATTTTGATGATCTTCATTGAATTGTTCACAGTAAGCAATGGAATATTAGCAGAATATATCAAATATCATAACTAAAACTAAAACATAAAATATCGACAATTGCTGCTAAATTTTCGACCAACTAAACAATAAAACTAAATAAAAACCAACAAAAGTGAAACTGAAGAAACCAGAAAACGAGAATATTGCAGAAAATTTAATGAAAGTATCAGAAGTTTCAACTAAACACCTATATATATAAAAAGACATGAACTTTCAGAAATATCTATAAATTTTCTTAAACATGTTAGTATACTTGAAAAAATTGAACAAAAGTCAAACCGTGAAAGTAAACTGTCAAAAAAATTCCAACGAAAATTGTCAAAGTTTCAGTGATTACAGTCAAATTTTCAATGCTTAACATCAAAATTTCAATGATTGCTGCCAAAAGTTCGACAGGATAACAGCATTTTGATGATTTTCATTGAAATTTTAACAGTAAGCAATGGAATATTAGCAGAATATATCAATTTCATAACTAAAACTAAAACATAAAAGATTGCTGCTAAATTTTCGACCGAATAAACAATAAAACTAAAAAGAAACCAACAAAAGTGAAACTGAAGAAACCAGAAAACGAGAATAATGCAGAAAATTTATGAAGGTATCAGAAGTTTTAACAAAACACCTATAAATAAAAATACATGAAATTTCAGAAATATCTATAAATTTTCTTGAACATGCTAGTGTACTGGAAAATACAGAATAAAAGTCAAACTGTCAAAGTAAAGAGTCAAAAAAATTCCAAAGAAAATTGTCGGTTTCAATGATTACAGTCAAATTTTCAATGCTTACTATCAAAATTTCAATGAATGCTGCCAAAAGGTCGACAAAATAACAGCATTTTGATTATTTTCATTGAAATTTTAACAGTAAGCATTGGAATATTAGCAGAATATATCAATTTCATAACTAAAACTAAAACATAAAATATCGACGATTGCTGCTAAATTTTCGACTAACTAAACAATAAAACTAAATAAAAACAAACAAAAGTGAAACTGAAGAAACCAGAACACGAGAATATTGCACCAAATTTAATGAAAGTATCAGAAGTTTCAACTAAACACCTATATATAAAAATACATGAAGTTTCACAAATATCTATAAATTTTCTTGAACATGCTAGGATACTGGAAAAAACAGAACAAAAGTGAAAGTGTCAAAGTAAACTGTCAAAAAATGCCAAAGAAAATTGTCAAAGTTTCAATGATTACAGTCAAATTTTATTCTTGTTTAAAACTTTTTTTTTAAATAGTAATAAAATTTTGAATTGTGGTTTGTCATCAATTCAATATTTGAACGTTTGCTTCGTGATCCATTTTTTCAATTATAAATAAAACCAGTTACTTTATAAGCATCACATATATTTATGTGATTCTAACAAAGTAACTTGTGTTATTTATAAATAATAATAAAGGCTCTAGAGATGAGGTTCCTTACATTTTACTGACCCTGTATATAAAAAGTTTTGAGATACTCATCACATCCACAAAATAAGGTACTCAAATTATATGGTACTTAAAAGTTGATCATTAAGTAATTATTGATAGTTATTATAGAAATCACGGTGCGTATTGCAGATTTGTTCAACAATCTGTCGCTCCTAATTGATGTCTCCTTTTTGCTGAAAATTACAAATTGCCCGGAATGCGGAAACTAGAAGCAGGAAGTGCAAGGGACGGCCGGTCGGTTCAAGAACAGTGGCAAAAAGTCAACTAAGAGCGTGATGTGTAAATAATCGAAGTTAAATTGCAGTAAGTGAGGTAAGAGGAAAACTTTGTTCAGCTAATGGCATTTGGTTAGGTTAATTAAGGTAACGATAAACTAACAAATTTGCTATTTGTTCACTTCAAGTTATAAATTGTGAAAGAATATGCATGAACTTAAACGCATTTAACTTTTTATTGCAATATGAATCTACGTTAGATAATAATGCATTTTTGTGAATATCTCGGTTCGGATTAGCTTTAGAGCAAATTAGTTTCCAAAAGCTAAATTTATTTGTAAATTTGAAATTACTGACAATTAAATAAGTCTTCTTTACACATGGGTTACACGGAAATAAATAATAAAATGCACAATAGACAGTGTATAAAATATGCACAAGCGTTACTAGACCCATATTAAGCGTTCGTTTAAATTGCCTTCATTTATAAGAATTGCGCCATCAATTTTCTACCATAAACTAATCACTTAATACTTAAAATAAACTGCATAGTGCTCTAATGTATGTGTAAATAGGTTTAAATTTATTACTATGTACATTTAGAACTGTTACATTATTATATAGGAATAATAAAGCACTTGGTTGACGTTTCAAGGTATGTATAGAAAAGAACTCTACAATTGTTATATTATTCGTCGTAATAGAATATCAATATATTTATACATTAGTGTTTAAGAGTGGTTCGAGGTTATAAATACTGTGCAATAAATCAGTCTCTAAAGTCCATATAAAACAATATATTTTTTTGTTTATTGACACGTAGCATATTAGTCTCATTTTTTATAGATATGTGTAAATGTACACGTAAAATAGCTATTTGTGGTATAAGTGAATAAAGTCGAATTTAATCCACGAAAAAACAGTTTAACCCAAGAGGCGAATGCAAGTGCGATAATGTTTTCGAGTGTTTCGAATGTTTCAAATGAGCCCCTAAATAGATTGATTTAACTGCTCTATTTAGATGCTCATTTGATTTATGTTAAGGAGATACCGTTTAGAATTTTTGATAGCTAATCATTTTGAACATTTTATTGAATAGCCAGATAAATAGATATTTTTTGCAGTGAAATCAATATGCTTTCAAGCAATATGCAATATATCTTCAAAGGTCGAAATTGCGCAAATTTTACCACCGACACATTTCGTAATTCGAATAACCTACACATTTCGTTATTACCCATATTCGAAATATTATAAAATCAATATTGGCTATTTATGGATGGCTATTTAAAATAAAAATATATTGGTATCACAATATGTATTCTGTTGACGATCAATAATAACAAATCTGGTAATATACAAAGAAAGTCTACTGAATATCGACTTTCAAAAGGAAACGTGATACCATTAACCACGAACATGCAGAAGCTGTACAATCTGCGATTTCAGAGCAATTTACTGAAGTGGATTTCTCTCGAAATATCACATTGCTTTGAAGTGACAGCAAACGCTGTTAATGTTAATTAAAACACAAACATTTGCCAGGGATTACAGATGATGGTTTCAATTTATTTAAAAAAAATCAATATAACGTGTAACTAAATTTTGCGGACTCTGTATGTATAAAAAAACTAATTAATTACCAATTAATTACTCATTAATTATATTACATAACCACTTTCCGAAGAACTTACGAAAAATATAATGATCATATATTCTCTTATATAAAAAATTAAAGCTTCCCTGGCCAATTTATTTCTTGTCAAACTTTGGTTCAAGATATTCAAACTAACGCCTGAAAAAACAGAAGCCTTAGACATACATACATAAAATAAATAACATACATAAACACATACACAAACACATAAACACATATATAAAATTAGCATCCAATGGATTATCATATATTTATGTCGTTTAGGTAATATTCTCAAACGTACCTGTGAATCTATTTGCAATATCTCAAAAACTGGCGTGTCAATAGTAATGCAATTTATTGTTGATATTAACTAATACACTGATAAATATTATGATTAATTGGAGTAATATCCAATGCGCCGTTCGTAAGATATTTGATATTTAGTGTAATCACTTTTTCTGGGTGATATTCCTAATGTTTGCTGACATATCTCAAACAACAGCATATCAATATCAATATATATTTTATTCGATATTAAGTTATACGTTGGTGTATCACATGTTTAATTGGATTAATATCCAATGCATCAGTTTAGTGATATATAATTTTTAGTGTCATCATGTGTATTTCAGTGATATTCTCACATGCAGTAATTACACCATTATCGATATTTCTAAAATCAGCGTATCAATATCGATTCCATTTAGTTATGATAATTATCCATATTTTGTTATTGTATTTGTTGAATAAAATTAGCATCCAATGGATTATCATAGATTTATGCCAATTAGGTGCTAGTCTCAAACAAATCTGTTAATCTATTTGTAATATCTCAAAAACCAGCGTGTCAATAGTAATGCAATTTATTGGTGATATCGAATAATATACTGATAAATGACATGTTTAATTAAAGTAATATCCAATGAGCCAATCGTAAGATATTTGTTATTTAGTGTGATCACTTGTTTATAGGTGATGTCCTTACATTTTTGGTGACACACTAAGAGTGATATCTCAAAAACTGGTGCATCAATATCAATATACATTTTTTTCTATATTAAGCAATATGTTGAAATATCACATGTTTAATTAGATATACATTCAATGCGTCAGTTTAGTGATATATCAATTTTAGGGTCATCATGTGTTTTTCAGTGATTTATGTGTTTTATTCTCATATGCAGTTATTACATTATTATCGATATTTCAAAAACCTGAGAATCAATATCGATCTAATTGAGTTATCATAATTAGCGATAGTTTTTTATTGTATTTGATGAATAAAATTAGCATCCAATGAATTATCATATTTATACCGCTTAGGTGCTATACCTAAACGTACTTGTTAATCTATTTGTAATATCTCAAAAACTAGCGTGTCAATAGTAATGCAATTTATTGCTGATATTTGATGATACACTGGCAAATAATGTGTTGAATTGGAGTAATATACAATGCGCCATTCATAAGATATTAATATTTAGTGTGATGACTTGTTTCTAGGTGATGTTGGAGGAGTAGTACGGATTATTATTATTATTATTATTACGGATTATTATTATTATTATTTGTTCTTAAAGGTTTGCTGGCACTCTAAGAGTAATATCTCAAACACTAGTGTATCAATATTAATATATATTTATTTCGATATTAAGTGATATGTTGGTATAACACCATGTTTATATGGATTAATATCCAATGCATCAGTTTAATGATGTATCATTTTTAGTGTCATCAGCTGTTTTTCAGTGATATTTTCATATGCAATTATTACATCATTATCAATATTTTAAAAACCAGCGTATCAATATCGATCCAATTTAGTTATGATATTTAGCTATATTTTGTTATTACATCTGATAAATAAAATTAGCATCCAATAGATACTCTCTCAAACAAATCTGTTGATATATTTGTAATATCTCAAAAACTAACGTGTCAATATGAATTCAATTTATTACTGATATTTACTAATATACTGATAAATAATATGATTAATTGAAGTAATATCCAGTGCGCCGTTCGTAAGATATTTGATATTAAGTGTGATCACTTGTTTCTAGGTGATGTCCATAAATTTTTGCTGACACTCTAAGAATGATATCTCAAAAACCGGTGTACTAATATCAATATCAGTATATTTTTGCGATATTAAGTGATATATTGATATATTAAAATTTTAATTTGATTTATATCCAATGCATTAGTTCAGTGATATATAATTTTTAGTGTCATCATGTCTTTTTCAGTGATATTCTCATATGCAGTTATTACATCAATATCGATACTTCCAAAACTAGCGTATCAATATGGATCCAATTTAGTTCTGATAATTAGCCATATTTTGTTATTGATTTTGTTGAAAAAAAAATAGCATCCAATGGATTATCATATATTTGTGCGGCTTAGGTGCTATTCTCAAACGTACCTATTAATCTATTTGTAATATCTCAAAAACTAGCGTGTAAATTCTAATGCAATTTATTGCTGATATTTACTGATATATTGACAAATAACATGTTAAATTGGAGTAATATTCAATGCGTCATTCATGAAATATTTTATATTCAGTGTGATCACGTGTTTCTAGATGATGTCATTAAGTTTTTGCTGACACTCTAACAGTGATATCTTAAAAACTGGCGTATCAATATCAATATATATTTATTTTAATATTAAGTGATATGTTTGTATATTACATGTTCAACTGGATTATTATCCAATTCATCAGTTTAGTAATATATCATTTTTAGTGTCGTCATGTGTTTTTTAGTGATATTGCCATATGCAGTTATTACATCAAAACCAGCGTGTGAATATCAATTTAATTTAGTTTTAATAATTTGCCATAGTTTGTTATTGCACTTGTTGAATAAAATTAGCATCCAATGAATTGTCATATTTATGGGAATTAGGTGCTAGTCTCAAACAAATCTATTAATCTATTTGTAATATCTCAAAAACTAGCGTGTCGATAGTAATACAGTTTATTGCTGATATTGACTGATATACTTACAATTAACATATTAAACTAGAGTAATATCCAATGCGTCATTCGTGAGATATTTGATATTTAGTGTAATCACTTGTTTCTAGATAATGTCCTTAAGTTTTTGCTGACACTCTAAGAATGATATATCTAAAACTGGTGTATCAATATCAATATATATATTTTTCGATATTTAGTGATATGTTGGAATATCACATGTTTAATTGGATTAATATCCGATGCATAAGTTTAGTGATATATAATTTTTAGTGTCATCATGTGTATTTCAGTGATATTCTCATATGCAATTATTACATAATTATCGATATTTCAAAAACCAGTGTATCAATATCGATTAAATTTAGTTTTGATAATTAGCAATATTTTATTATTGCACCTGTTGAATAAAACAAGCATCCGATGGATTATCATATATCTATGCCGTTTAGGTGCTATTCTTAAACGTACTTGTTAATCTATTTATAATATCTCAAAAACTAGCGCGCCAATAGTAATGAAATTTATTGCTGATATTTATCAATATACTCATAAATAACATGATTAATTAGAGTAATATCCAATGTGCCGTTCGTAAGATATTTGATATTTAGTGTGATCACTTGTTTCTAGGTTACGTCCTTAAATTTTGCTGACACTCTAACAGTGATATCTCAAATACTGGTGCATCAATATCAATATTTATTTGTTTCGATATTAAGTTTTATGTTGATATATCACATGTTTAACTGGATTAATATCCAATGCATAACTTTAGTGATATATAATTTTTAGTGCCATCATATGTTTTTCAGTGATATTGTCATAGGCAGTTATTACATCATTATCGATATTTCAAAAACCAGCGTATCAATATCGATCCAATTTAGTTATCATAATTAGCGATAGGTTGCTATAGTATTTGTTGAATAAAATTAGCATCCAATGGAGTATCATATATTTAAGCCGTCCACGTGCTATACTCAAACGAACTTGTTAATCAATTGTAATATCTAGAAAACTAGCGTGTTAATAGTAAGGCAATTTATTGCTGATATTTACTGATATATTGGTAAATAGCGTGTTTAATTGGAGTAATATCCAATGCGCCGTTCGTAAGATATTTGATATTTAATGTGATCACCTTTTTCTAGGTGATGTCATATTTTTTTATTAGTGATATCTTAAAAACTGGCGTATCAATATTAGAATTTTTTTTTTGGGATTGTGTTATATGTTGGTATATCACATATTTAATTGAAATAATATCGAATGCATCAGTTTGGTGATATATAATTTGTAGTATCATCATGTGTTTTACAGTGATATTCTCATATGCAGTTATTACATCATTATCGATATTTCAAAAACCAGCATATAAATATCTATCGAATTTAGTTATGATAATTAGTGACAGTGACATTGTTATTCATATTAAGTGCTATGTTAGTATATTACATGTTTAATTGGATTAATATCCAATGCATCAGTTTAGTGATACATTGATCATTCTGATATTTTATTCATATATGATACTATGTGAGTATCATATAAATGTATTTATTTGTGATTATAGTTTCGACTACTTTGTGAGTATCACATAAATTAATATATTTGTGACTATAGTTTCCACTATGTAATCGACTTGTAATTGATGTAATGTAATCGACTCATTATCAAACAGAAGTTTTGATAATGTTGTTTGATAATGATTACCTAAGTAGTAGAAACTATAGTCACAAATTAATAAATATATATGATACTCAGAAAGTAACTTGTTTTATTTATAATTAATTAAATAAATCACGAAGTAAACGCCACCACATTTTTTTTAGTTAGTTTATGCATTTCAATTTGCTCTTGAACTTTTTTATTAATGAAGTTGGGTAATTTGTAATTAATGAATGCTAAAGTTAGTTTTTTTTTCTTGCAAATAGATACGAATTTTATGTTTGCTTCTGTTAGGTTTTTCTTTAATATAAGTTTGTAGAACATTTGGATGAGAATAGGTGTATTTGCCATGTTCATTTATGTTATAGTTTCTTTCATTAGTTATACCAGTTTTTATTATATTTTTTTATACTGTTTGTAAGTATTCTTACTTACTGGCAGTATATCTAAGAAACATGCTTATATTTAAATATACTACCAGTAAGTAGTTCTAATAAAGAAGAAAGAAAATTATAAAAAATATAATAATAATTGGTATAACTAATAGATGAAACTATACTCCAACAAACTATACCGCAAAAAAACCGGGCCATTGGGACATTGGTTGCAAAAGAACCATTAAAAAAAAAAAATGATATTGGTATAGTCCTTAGAATATATTTTTTTAGTATTTTACAATGAAAGAGACCGTCAGGAAGTGTATAACAAAAATATAAATAACTATTATATTCATTTCTTATACAGAGTGTAAAAACCAACTGACCAACAGATTGAATATTTGAATGGCACATGTATAGATAAATAAGTTGAATTGGGTGAGTGAATACAATTTGCAAGTAAAATTTATTCTGCTCAGATATAAAAGCAACGCAAATCTGTGACCCTGAAAACGGAACTGAAATTGTAGGAACTCATAATGAAATTCTAGCACCCGAAAGAGTCGATAATTCACCGCCAAAAAAAAAAATTACACGTTAGCACTTGTTCCCATTAGATCCCATATCAATTATACATTCCAGCCGCCCTCCAGTCCACCTACTTTCTTTCCTTCATTATTTGCCGCACGCTCCTTCCCTCCAGTTTCTATTATTTCCGCGTGTAACAACGGGGTTATCGTAATCGCGTATGCGGGTCTCCAATAATGAGAGCCGCCCCCCACGGCCGCCCCCCGATAACCGCCGTATTTTTGCCCGGCACGAAACGGCTCGCCACTTTTTTCACCCCCTCCGTGAGCGCCGTTTCGCCCCCCGACACGCACCGGCAGTTACCCCCAACCCCCGCATATTCCTCTATCGAGGGGCGGCCGCGGGGCGGCGTGCAGATCCTTTGAGGGGCGGCTGAATGGGGCGAAAGGAAGCTCGTCTATGGTGGAGGCGCCGGGGTTTATTCATCGAAGGGTGCGTTTTTCTTCGGGTGCATTGTGCCCATTGAATTTTTACGTACAATGGGGACACAATTAAAGATGTAAATAGTGCTGTAACTCTGCGCAAGGGCTTTGTGCCGCCGTGTTTGTAGTGTTTGCTGTGTGTGCGGATCGTTCCCAGATTAACACCTCGTAAGTCGACTTCACCGTGTACTTGGCAAAGTATTGCTTGCATGTTTTCAGCTATGAGCCATAAGGGTTGGATTGCGGAGGTCGATACATTATTTCATGTTTGCTCATATTTGCCTCAGGAAAGCGTTAGTCGATAAGTTTATTCCCACCGAGTGGCAACCGTAATCTGTTATTGTAACAGCAGACCTATTAAAGTCACGATACATAATGACGCTTTAATGCACTGCTACACTACAATGCAGTAATCACTATTCCTGATACACTTCAGCAGCTACGCCTTACAGTGCAGATTCTACTACGAATTTAACCAAACCTGCATATCGTGGCTCTAGTATTATAACGAAGTAAGGTAGTGTTTTGAGTAATGCACACATTACTGTTTACGCTTTACAATTTCGGACACATATCTAGTAACTGCAATCAACTCATAGTTATCCACCTTAAGCTTTCAAAGATAACCTACTAAAACAGTCTGCTGGGGTAGAAAACTAAAATTCGATCAATTTTCAGTCATCCAGTTACAGTAATGAACCCACGATATGAAAACAAATTTTCTGTTGAAACTTTTCTACACGTGCATTAATTTCTTGAAGTTAATTGATGCAAATTTGAATACGTCGGTGTAACAGTAACATCCTTCGGGGGGCTTGTTTCGCAATTTTGTTGTTGTTGTGCGCCGAAACTTTGACGTGAGCGCCCAGAATTTCCAAAACTACACGGCGCAGACGGGGATTTGGGGCGCAGCTCCGGAATGCTACTAAATTATTAATTAATAGAGATAAATTCCACTTTGATAATACAGTTAATTAAGTAGAGTGCCACTAATTACTATTCGAAAGTTTGTACCTCCAGTTGTGCTTTGTGGGCGGCCTGGCGCTATACTCGCTGCGGTGAAACTAAAACTAATGGAGCCGCGATTAAAGATTGATAATTGATGTGCGACGCAATTAAATTGATGAGATATGGTGTTAATCTCCATATAATACAGTATACAGGGTGTCTACGCTAAACCGTTCGGTAACAGTTTACGGGGTTGCCGTTGTCCTAAAAATTTCAAAAAAATCCTCGTCACGCGGTTGAATCAGTTATCCTCATGTGAAATATTTTCAAGTTTCTATCACTTTCGGTTCCACCGGAAGTAGCACCAACTTTCTTATTTTAAATGGAACACCCCATATATTATTATATTTTTGAATTCCTCGCTTAAATTGGAACATATTTTCTAAGAACGTATGTATACTTATCTCTTCTAGTTTTCAAGAAAAAAAATGTTTTCTAAAATTTTGACCTCCAAAAGGTAGCCTGAAATCTGTCTCTAACTTCTCTTAGGAATAAGATAAAATTATGAATTAAATTTCTAATTATAGATAGAGGATGCCTCTATGAGTGACATAATTGTAAACTGTCAATTTTGATAATAAGTTTTCATAAAATGTCAATATCTAAGTGGCCTCTTAAATATCCTGTAATTCATTTTTTTAAATGGAATGACCCATTTTTTATTGCATAGCACGATAGGGAGAAAAATTTACTACAAAAAAGTATAATACAACCATACTCCTGAAGCAACAATTTTTTGAAATATTTCGAGGATTACCTTTTCGTCGCATTTCTGCAGGGTATAATTTTGCAAGTCACAAGTGCACTTTAGTAGGCGTGTGATATGTTTTTGTTTTGTCGCCATTGTAATGCAAACTGTCAAATAATAAAAACATTTAGAATAAAGTATTACAGAAATCAAAATGAACAAAATGAATTATTACACAAATCAACAAATTATCAATTAATTTTTTATACATGGCAACTGCGATAAAATTGTTGTTCTAACATGTAGAGTATTCAATAAAACTTATCCACATTTGCCGCCGATGAATAAAACAAGATTTAGAAGATTGGATTCAAATGTTGTTTAATTTGGACAAGTGAGGACAAAATGAGGACGTGCAAGAAATAGTGTGGGCCGGCCTATTTTCAAGTTAATCCACAAGCATCTATCCGCTGTGCTCAAGAGGATTTAGGCGTTGATAAATCTTCAGTACAGACAATTTTGAAAAAACATGGCATGCACAATTATCACTTATTATCAAAATTGACAGTTTCCAATTATTTTACTCATAGAGGTATCCTCTAGGAACAATAAGAAATATAACTCATAATTTTATCTTATTCCTAAGAGAAGTTATAGACATATTTCAGGCTACCTTTTAGAGATCAAAATTTTAGAACAAAATTTGTTTCTTGGTAACGTATGTACACTTAACATACGTTCTTACAAAATATGTTCCAATTTAAGCAGGGAATTGATTTATTCATCGGCGGCAAATGTGGATAAGTTTTATTGAATACTCTACATTTCAGAACAACAATTCTATCACAGTTGCCATGTAAAAATAATAAATTGATAATTTGTTGATTTGTGTAATGATTCATTTTGTTGATTTTGATTTCTGTAAATACTTTATTCTAAATAGTTTAATTATTTGACTGTTGCATTACAATGGCGATAAAACAAAAGCATATCACATGCCTACTAAAGTGCACTTGTGACATGCACAATTATACCCTGCAGAAATGCGTCGAAAAAATAATTCTCGAAATATTTCAAAAAATACTTGCTTTAGGAGTATGGTTGTGTTATACTTTTTTGTAGTAAATTTTTCTCCCTATCGTGCTATGCAATAAAAAATGGGTCATTCCATTTAAAAAAAATGAATTACAGGATATTTAAGAGGGCACTTAGATATTGGCATTTTATGAACACTTATTATCAAAATTGACAGTTTCTAATTATGTCACTCATAGAGGCATCCTCTATCTATAATTAGAAATTTTATTCATAATTTTATCTTATTCCTAAGAGAAGTTATAGACAGATTTCAGGCTACCTTTTAGAGGTCAAAATTTTAGAAAACATTTTTTTTTCTTGAAAACTAAAAGAGATAAGTGTACATACGTTCTTAGAAAATATGTTCCAATTTAAGCGAGGAATTCAAAAATATAATAATATATGGGGTATTCTATTTAAAATAAGAAAGTTGGTGCTACTTCCGGTGGAACCGGAAGTGATAGAAACTTGAAAATATTTCACATGAGGACAACTGATTCAACCGTGTAACGAAGATTTTTTTGAAATTTTTAGTACAACGGCAACCCCGTAAACTTTTAACGAACGGTTTAGCGTAGACACCCTGTATATACAGTTTACGAGGCGCTATAAGTTACATAGTTTCCAAATTTTAATTATTCAGACTAATAAACTAATATAATAACTGCACATGAGAATATCACTGAAAAATAGATTCTGATATCAAAATTGATATATCACGTAACTTATTTGTTGGATATTAATACACCTAATGTTACCTTTTACCTTAATAGTTATTTAATAGTTATACCTTAAAATCTGAAATGTGATATCACGTTGTCCAGCACTATTTTTAACAAATGACAAATAATCGTAATTGACAGTTGTAACTATTGATTAACTATGAGGCACATGCTCATATGACATGTTTTCTTAGAACCATCCATACTACAACTTCCCAAAATATTTGCACTTGAAACACCCTGTATATCAATACATAGCAACAATAAATTGTTTTATAATTGACACACAAGTTTCTAAAATATTTCAACTAGATAATCATCTATATTTGAGAATAGCAACTAAAACAGAAAGAGTTAATAATAATGCATTAGATGCTAATTTAATTATAGAAGTGAAATAATACAATATCGGTCAATAGCATATATAAATTTGATCGATACTAATACGCAAGTTTTTGAATGATCGCAAATAAATTAATGTAATAACCGCTTATGAGATCACCACGGAAAACACATGAACACTAAATACTGTAAATAGTATATCACATAACTTATGCATTGGATATTAGTTCAAATAGATATATTATGATATACTAACATATAACTCTACATCGAAAAAAAAATTATATTGATACACCAGTTTTTGAGATATCACTGACATTAAAGTTGATATATCACATAACTTATCAATTAGACATTAATACAATTAAAAATATGGTATGCCAATATATAACTCAAAATTGTAATACAATTATTTTAATACTTATACAATACTTTTTGAGATATCACTAATACAGTGTCAATAATATTTATGTATATCACCAAGAAACAGTGAAGCAAGTGATCGCACTAAATATCAAATATCTCGTAACTGGCGTATTGGATATTACTCCAATTTAATACATTTTTTTGTGGTGTATCACTAAATATTAGAAATAAGTTATATTGCCATTGACACCGTAGTCTCCAAGATATTACATTAAATAGATTAACAGGTATGTTTGAGACTAGCACCTAAACGGCATAAAAATATGATAATCTATAGGATGCTAATTATATTCAACAAATGCAATAACAAAATATGGATAATTATCAAAACTAAATTAGATCGATATTGATACGCTGTTTTTTTAAATATAGGTAAAGATGTAATAACTGCATATGAGAATATCACTGAAAACACATGATGACACTAAAAATGATATATTACTAAACTGATGCATTGGATAACAATCCAATTAAACACGTGATATACCAACATATCACTTAACATCGAAATAATAATATATTGATATTGATGCACTAGTTTCTGAGATATCACTCTTAGAGTTTCAGTTAAATTTAAGGACTTCACCTAGAAACAAGTGATCACACAAAATATAAAATATTTCACGAATCACGCATTGAATATTACCCCAATTAAACATATTATTTGTCAGTATATAAGTAAATATCAGCAATAAATTGTATTTATATTGACACATTCGTTTTTGAGATATTACAAATAGATTAACAGGTACGTTCGAGTGTAGAACCTAAACGGCATAAATATGTGCTAATCAATTGGATGCCAATTTTAGTCATAAAATGCTATAACTAACTATCGCCAATTATCACAACTAAATTAGGTCGATATTGATACGCTGGTTTATGAAATATCGGTAATGATGTAATAACTGCATATGACAATATCACTGAAAAACACATGATGACACTAAAAATTATATATTACTAAACTGATGCATTGGATATTAATCCAATTAAACATGTTATATACCAACATATCACTTAATATCTAAAAAAATATATATTGATATTCATACACCAGTTTTTGAGATATCACTGTTAGAGTGTCAGCAAAATTTATGGACGTCACCTATAAATATGTGATCACACTAAATATCAAATATCTCACGAATGGCACATTAGACAATACTCCAATTAAACATATTATTTATTAATATATCAGTAAATATCAGCTATAAATTGTATTAGTATTTATACGCTAGTTTTTGAAATATTGCAAATAGATGAACAAGTACGTTTGAGAATAGGACCTAAACGGCATAAATATATGATAATCCATTGGATGCTAATGTTATTCAATAAGTGCAATAAAAAAATATGGCTAGTTATAAAAACTAAATTTAATCGATATTGATACGCCGGTTTTTGAAATATCGATAATAATTTAATAACTGCATATGAGAATATTATTGTAAAACACATGATGACACTAAAAATGATATATCACTAAACTGATGCATTGGATATTATTTGAATTAATCATAGGCTATACGAAAATATCACTTAATATCGAGAATAATATATATTGATATTGATACACCAGTTTTTGAGATATCACTCTTGAAGTGTCAGCAAAAATTTTAGGACATCATCTAGAAACAAATAATCACACTGAATATCAAATATTTCATGAATCACGCATTGACTATTACTTCAATTTAACATGTTATTTGCCAGTATATCAGTAAATATCAGGAATAAATTGAATAACTATTGACACGCCAGTTTTTGAGACATTATTAACAGATTAACAAGTACGTTTAAGAATAGAAAATAAACGGCATAAATATATGATAATTCATTGGATGCTAATTTTATTCAACAAATGCCATAACTAAATATGGCTAATTATCATAACTAAATTGGATCGATATTGATACGCAGGTTTTTGAAATATCGATAATGATGTAATAATGATGTAATGATGTAATGTAATAATTACATCAAAACTTTGATGAAATGATGTAATCAGAATATCACTGAAAAACACACGATGCCACTGAAAATGATATATCACCAAACTGATGCATTGGACATAATTTCAATTAGACATAGGCTATACCAACATATCACTTAATATCGAGAAAAATAGTTATTGATATTGATACACCAGTTTTTGAAATATAACTCTTAAAGTGTCAGCAAAAATTTAATCATTTTCATCTAGAATAATATCTTATAATATATATATATTGTAAAATATACATTTTTTTTTTGAACAGTTGAAATAGATATGGATACTTTCCATTAGGATTAAACTCCTTAAATCAGAGTTGTTCTTAAGCTAATTAACTAATTTCTCAAAACAAGAGGTTTTGACTTCAAAAATGAAAAAAAATATAATTTCAATGTATAGAAAGAACTATACTAAAAATGTACGACTCAAGTTTCAACTTTTTAAGTTCAATATGAAGTCAAACTTGAGAAGATCGAAAATCTTATGTCGTGAATAATTATTGTATCGTTTTATTGATTATTTTATTAAAATTTCTGAAACCTTGGTACAGCTGTTTGTATATGTTGATATTATTATTTAGTTTTCTTTATTTCTTAGGTTTTGAAGCTTTTAAGCTTCTTTGAAGAATTGAAGCTTCGAAGTTCTGAATATTTTGTTTTGGAAAATTATTTATTTAGCTTTATATAAATTCTGCAGTGACTTAAGCCGAGTTTGATAAAAAAAAAACAAAAACTTAGTAGTCCTCAGCAGGATATTTTATGAATTCTTTTGCAAAATAATTAAATTTTTAGTGGAGATAAATTAAATTATTATTTGGATATTACAAATTGATTAACAAGTACTTTTGAGAATAGCACCTAATCGACATAAATATATGATAATATATTCGATGCAAATTTTATTCAACAAATATAATATTATATTATCTATCGTTAATTATCATAAGTAAATTTGATCGATAATACGCTGCTATTTAAAATATCGATGAAGATGTAATAACTTCATGTGAGAATATTACTGAAAAACACATGACGACTTCCCAACTTCACCAAAGTTTTATGGACAACCAAAATAACATAAACCAGAAATCACTATTAGAATTTGTGAGATTATTTGTAGGCATAATAACATCTACAATCTCACCTACAAATAATATTGGAAAAAATTTATACAACCTCTGAACAACACAATAAAATACATTCCAAAACATAAAAATAAACAATAAAACAACAGATTAGAATTAGAAATCCAACAATCTCTTTCATTAATAAAACAAAAACCACAATAAAAAATACATTGGACAAATATACTAGCAATATTAAAAACCTAATTCCAATGAACCCAACTTCACCAACATTATATGGACAACCAGAATTACATACCTAAACCAAAAATCCCAATTAGACCCATAAAAACGTCTACAAACAACATTGGAAATTTTCTAAACAACACAATAAAATACATTTCAAAACATAAAAAAAAACAGATTAGAATTAAAAATCCAACAAACTTTGAACCCAACTTTATATCAAAATACGAATACCAAAATTATATGGACAACAAAAATTACATAAACCAGAAGTCCCAATTGGACCCATAATAACATCGACCAACTCACCAACAATAAACGTTGGAATTTTTTTAAACAACCTCCTCAACAACACAATAAAATACATTCCCAAACATACAATAGATATATCTCGAATGGATATTTTGCCTCGGTAACCCTCGGAAAAATAACTTCCATTCTTGAACGCAAATGTGGCATTTCGCGTTCTAGATAAAAAAAATAACTATTTCCGTATAGGGTGACGGGAAAATGTCGATTAAGAAAAAAAATATTGTTTTTTAATACTTACCTACTACTTATGATGTAACTGAAAATAAAAATGAAAATCGATCTGATATACAGACATATAGACTAGTGGGGAATTGCTCTATTTTGACCACACAAAGTACAGGCCTCCTCCATGTTAAACACAAAGCCATAGAGACAATAGGTGAGCAATCGATTACCTGGTTACAATGTTACACATAAAGTTAATGTCAGCGTGCTTTCTCCGAACATGTAGAGGTAAAATATTCATTCGAGTCATATGTCAGTGTATGAATGATTAACAATTTATATGTGCAACTTTAATGCAGCGAGGCTTAAAAATTCTGAAAATGCCGTTTCAACGTTTTACAAGCCATTTGCGCCTATAATTATCCTAATAAAATGTATATAGTAACATAATAGTATTAACTTTTTTTTCAGAATGTATCTTAGGCACGGTTGAAATAAATCATGATTTAAAAAAAAATCAAAAAAAACAGGATTTATTTAAACTTTATTTTTTTAAATAATATTAAGTTGATAAGGCTGAAAGACCCCATAGGGTCGATAGCCAAATAAATATTGTTTAAATATATAAAAAAATTATTTAAATCAGTGATTTATTTAAAAAATAAATGTAAGTGCAACTTTAAATCATGATTTAAATAACACCAACTCTGATCCTAAGTATTTGATGTGAATTCAAATGATGTGAATCCCACATCGCAACCTTATGAAATATCTAGTGTACACATTTCCAAATGTTACAAATAAGAACAAATTTACTTTCGAAATGGGTATATCCAAGCAACTTCTTAATTTGGATTTAAAAATGTTCTCTTTCGTTTTCGCTTTCGTTGAATACTTCTCTACGCCTATGAAAAATTGCTTACGAAAAATTGTTCAAAACTTGGATGAAAACTATAGTATAAAGTTGATCAACGCTATTAAAATAAACAATAGTTCTCACTTTAGTTTTCATTCAACTTTTGTCGATCAACTACAATCGATCAATTAATCTATTGAAACCAAAGTTCTCACATTAGTTTTCATTCAACTTTTGTTGATCAACTACACTCGATCAATTAAACTTGATTCGTAAGAACGCGTCTTTGCGGAAAGCAGACTCATACATTTCATTTCGGAGAATGTATACGTATAAAAATTGTATGTATATGTATATAGAAAATGTATGCATTGAGCGCGTTAAACATTAAATTAATGTTTATTGAAATTCAACGTGCATTTTGACGAAAATATCCGAAACGTTATTTGATCCAGAAAAGGATAATAAATCCTGGATTTAAGGGATTTGAAGAATAAGGTGTGATGACTAATAGACCAAGCCCTGGAGAAACATGAACATAGCGCTAAAAATATTGCACGTATAGGCGAAAGTGTAGGGAAATTTCCTGAAACAACAAGGCGACGTGCTGTACAATTAAATTTGTCTTATAGAACTGTCCGCAGAATATTTAAGTCAGATTTGCATATTTTTCCATATAAAATACAGATGGATGAAGAACTTTTACCCGAAGTTTACTCATAATTACGATACAGGAATTTCTTTTTTCTAAGACGGATAATAAGCGGTATGGACTATAATGGATGCCTTTAATACACAAAAACCAATATGTTTTACCTAACTTCGTGATATTTTTGATTTCATCTAATGCTTCTCATTATGACTGGATATAACATTTATTTTGACTGAATTTTGACTTGAATTATGACTGGGAATAACATTTATTCATTTGCCCGATGAGGACACTGTGTGTCGAAACATGTCACAGACAATAAAATAATTAGACAATAAAAAGACAATAAAACTCAAAACGTGCGTTATTTACCCAGTCATAATAATGGAGTTTAAGCAAGAATCCGCCAAATCTATTTCCATGTTAATGCTTCTAACAAAAATGTATTAGCATCTGATTTTATGAATCACCTTTGGTTGGTTATATTATTATTATTATATTATTTATAGTCTAATAAACAGACTGACGTGAAAGGAAAGCCAGTAGCTTTGTATGTTTGATATTATTATCGAGGTTTACTGCCAATGTTATTTTTAACATAGAAAATTTTGTCCATAATGCCGAAGGTTTTAGTACTGTTAATGGTTTTAGTAGTCAAGTAATTTTCAATTATTCTGTTCATTTTTGGTTTTTGGCTTGGCAACGAAACATACGTATTTTGCAGTGTTCTGAAAATTTGTTAATATTTTCTACTGTAAAAACATACAAAATCTTATCACCAGCTTCATAATTACTAAAACGTACTAATAACTACTAAATACCGTTATTGAATCATGTTGTTTAAGCGACAAAGAACAAGAAAACATAATAATATTGGGCAAAATTTGTACTTAACTAAATACAAACTGTTTCACCACTAATTTATGCCGCTACAGTACCGATAACCTTTAATTACAATCAATTATCACGAAAATGTTATAAATCGCGTTATCTGGTTTTCCAGATTAATTTTTCGATTTTTTAAATTTATATACAGGGTGTTAATACTAAGTTGTAACACCCGAAAATGGCAGTTAGAATTCATTGAAACAACTTTTCTTAGTTAAAATTTTCGAATTGGAGCCCAAGTTCATAGTTATTGGCGTTCTTTTGTTTTTCAAAAATCGTCATTACTCTCTTATTTTAAGGAATATTTACAAAATACAAAAACGTTCAGCATGCGCTATCGGTTCTCTAAAACATTTGTATTTACAATTATTTTCTATTTTATCAAATAACAAAATGGCGACCGAACAAAAATTTCGAAACAAGATATTTTGAAAATCACTCGATTGATTTTTGAAACTAAAACATTTATGAAATCCTTAAACAATATTATAATACTTGTCTGAAAAATTTTTTTCGACCTGTCCAAAAAGGTTATTATTCAAATTGAATTACAAGATAAATTTTAACAAACTGCAACAATCATTTAAAAAAAGGTAGGCTATCCTTAAGTTAGGCCATTAAACAAGTTGAGGCACATGTTTTCTAGTTTGTACGTTAAAATTTAAATTCTTTTTGATCTTGTTCTTCAGAAATTTCTGCTTCATCTTGAAAAGTTTCGTCACGTTTATCATTTGTGTGCGTATTTTGCATAATTTGTGTATAAAAATGCATATTTATCGAAACAGACAAATGTTATAAGATAGTTCAAGGATTTTATAAATGTTTTATTTTCACAAATCGATCGATTGGTTTTCAAAATATCTTGCTTAGAAATTTTTGATCGGTCGCCATTTTGTTATTTGATAAAATAGAAAATATTTGTAAATACAAATGTTTTAGAGAACCGATAGCGCATGCTGAACGTTTTTGTATTTTTTAAATATTCCTTAAAATAAGGGAGTAATGGCGATTTTTCGAAAAACAAAAGAACGCCAATAACTATGAACTTGGGCTCCAATTCAAAAATTTGAACTAAGAAAAGTTGTTTGTTTCAATGAGTTCTTACTGCCATTTTCGGGTGTTACAACTTAGTATTAACACCCTGTATATAATGTTTATTTTTTAAATTTATACCAGTACAATAAATACCTCATATAAATAACATTCTGTATAATATCATTAATAATATGTTTATAATATTTATAATATGTTTGTTAGTAAAGTGTCATTTGCAGAGGTAAAATGCCGTTAACTAACCCAGAAATGGTTGAAGTTGTAGGGAAAAATTAGAAAACTTGCTGAGAAGCAGATTATAAATGTATTGTAATGAATGTAATGTATTATGAATTCATTTTTTCAGCAGTTTTAAAAACAATTTTTTCAATTTTTTATTCATTATTAATTAAGTTTTCAAATAATGGCATTATTAATTTGAGATAATGCAGGACTTTTTTGCCCAACAACTTTTTCCACTAAAATGCATACAAAAAAGTTGCCCATTGTTAATTTGAGTTAATGCAGGATTTTTTTATCCAACTACTTTTTCCACAAAACTGCATACTAATAAAGTTGTTCATTTGCTACCTATTATTCTGATTACGCTGTATATTAATATTACTACTTTCAGAATGATTACTGCATTAGAAATGCAACATTTCAATTCAATTCTGCAGCAAAATTTAACACGAAGAATATTTATTTGTTTAAATTTTTATTTTACAAATATTTAAGTTATAAATTTGAGTTAATGCAGGATTTTTTTATCCAACAACTTTTTCCACAAACCGGCATATTAAAAAAGTTGTCCGTTTGCTACTTATTATTCTGAATACGCTGTATATTAATATTATTACTTTCAGAATGATTACTGCATTTGAAATACATCATTTTAATTCAATTCTGAAGCAAACATTAACACAAAGAATATTTTTTTGTTTAAATATTTATTTTACAAATATTTAAGTTATAAATTCGAGTTAATGCAGGATTTTTTTTATCGAACAACTTTTTCCACAAAATTGCATACTAAAAAAGTTGTCCATTTGCTTCCTATTATTCTGTTTACGCTGTATATTAATATTATTACTTTCAAAATAATTACTGCATTAGATATGCAACATCTCATTTCAATTCTAATGCAAACATTCACATGACGAATGTTTTTTTTAATTAAAACTCAAATAGTGTTTTCTATTGTGAACTTAGTCCGTAGAGATACAATATACATCCCTTGCATGAAAGTAATCCTTCTAAGACAAAAGAATAAAAAAAGTTCGTAGAGACACAATATACATCCCTTGCATGAAAGCAGTCCTTCCAAGACAGAAGAATAAAAAAAGCAAATTACCTTTAATTTCGGCGATAAGAATCCGCATTACACACGAACGTCTCGTTCCTCATTAAGGGGCGGCCGTTAACGATTATCGTCCGGTGCCTTCGCGGGGGCGGGCGTTAACGGCCGCTCCCGTAATAACTGTAGCTGCTTCATTTCTATTAACGGGGGGCGGCATTACAGCGGGTCGTATAAATTTTATATCAATAACATAACGGATAGGGCGGGGGTGCCCTCGGGGGTGGGATGCATTAGCGAAGGTCAGAAGCAGCTAATGGACCGATAAAACTGGCCTGCTGTATGTATGTGCGGTTGATACTGTGATCAGGACACCGCCCCACAGATTTCCCCGAGGGATGCATTTTGTTGAGATAAATAGATATTACACTTGATTTAGGTTGGCCAACGTCTTTATAGTATACAGGAGTAGTAGTATATAGTAGTAAAGGGCGATTTATAGTTAGAACAGCTTATACCCTATACTGGGATAATTCTCGCTTACAGAGTATGGATCTGGATGATATCCAGAGAATGCAAATTACAAAATTTTCTTCCTGATATTTACAGAGTATCCACCGATTTGTATTCAGGGAGAGACAATTATCTGTTTAACGGTGTCATTTTTACTTAGTATTGTAATAGGCCCAAATATACGCCCAGTATAATACGCATTTACGCAATAAAGTGACTCATATTTTAAAAATCATGAATACAACAAAATTATTAAATTAATTCATTTACAAATAATCCCAGGGTGAAATGTGATAAATAGCCATCGCGACTCGCGCCAGAGCGTCGCCAAATATCTCAAGAGCCGAGGCCTGCATATACACGGTTTTGGAAGATTCCATGTCATGGTGTCACATAAACAATTTGGGTATCAGCGCCCCTTAGAAACGAGCAAGCGCCAGGCACGTAAAAATCCCCTCGAATGGCAACGCTTTAAGTCAAGTGTAAAACTCTGCGCTAAAAACGCATTAATACCACACGCACACTCAAGATTAATAATCACCATGATAACTATGGGATGGGGGCGAATATTTCGCAATAGATATGTGAGGGGAGTGGAGATTTGAAGCTGAAAAAAACCTATTTAAGCACAAGCCACACACGAGCAAGATGAGTAAGAAAGTTGCGTCGGCCACGGGCAACGCACACGACATTCGCGGTTTTGAGTATATAAATTCACGTCGGGTTATAATTAAATTAACGATTGCATATATCGTTGTAAAAAACGCAAAGTAGAATTTTTTTTTGAATAAATCGAAAAACGTACAATTCTAGGTATAGAGTGATTTAATGTTTTTTTTATTAACGATAATATAAAGTTGTTAAACCAGTCTCATTATAAATTTACGGGAGTGCTTATTCTTTTCAATCAACCCTAAGTTACCTCGAAAAGCCAAACACCGATTACTTTTTCCTGTCAGTAAACAAAGGCGGCTCGAACGCTATTCGTGTTTACGAATCACTAGAGGAAGCAATAACAGGTGTAATTGACGCCCACCCGCGCACTTCGTTCACACACCTGTTATTGTGGAATCACCTCCTCCACTAGAATCAAATCGTCGTCAGCATCATAACATTTAAACATATAAACTCATCATACATCGCGCCCGAGATCGCAAACTAACGTGGCTGTATTCACCATAACTATAACAACTAATCAAGGCATTCAGTGTTACCCTCCGACATACATCATCATATTCAAATCAAAATAATTCATAAAAATGATGGCTTCTTCATTTTAAATCATAAATGAGCACATAACTTGCATTTTATTGGGCAGAGTGATTTATAATTGTATAAATAAATAAGTTGGATTAAATCATAATAATTTAAAAACATAATGTATAAAAATACTGGTTTCTTTATTTCAAATCATAAAACAAGCACATAACGTACCTATTATTTGGCAGAGTAATTTAGAATCGAACAGATAAAATAGGCCGGATTAAATCTCAATAATTTGAAGACATAATGACAATTTATGGTTAAATATCGTAAACAAGAAATAAGTGGAATTATTAAAACCCCGTATAAACAGAGAAAATGATAAACGAGATAATGAAGCTTGGTATAATCACAAGAGAAGTTATTAATAACCTCCAATGTTCCTAATAATAATATATTATAACATTACATAAACATTTCCGATTGAGGTAGCAGAACTGTTATTTGACACAACTTGTAACATGTCTGACGGTGATGACTACTTGTGACATTGGTGCTTGCTGTGGTCGTGGGTAGAATTACTAATTTACCGCAATCAACGTAAACAATGGGGCTCCAATGATTACATTATTGTGTGGACACCGACACAACCATGAAATTCGGGAAGATTGCGAGATACCTTTAGTAATCATTCATGAATTATTGGGGATATTTAAACATCTTTAAATAGTTCTATTTTTGATCATATCACTTTCCCGTAGTTAAATGGAGTGAAAGGGCATGGTAATAAATGGTCTAAGAAACTAGAGAAGCACGTGCATGTATAACAAACACTCGTAAATAAACTTCGTAGTCATAACCATTTTCAAACTATCAATTGAATAAATAAGAGAATTTACAAATTCATTAAAAGGTCAACGAAATCTAGAAAATAAATCAATTCATGTCATAATTGTCAACCTGTGTTTTATTTCCCTGTACGTTATAATTATATAAATTAATTTACATCATCGTCAACCTGTGTTTTATTTCCCTGTGTCTTACAATTTCAGCGTGTCTATTATTAAATAAACAAAACAAATCCTTAAATTGGTGCTTTCTTGTATTAATCCATTATTAGTGTACGTTAATTAACACAATACCAATAGCAAAGTACCTTGAGAGTAATCACGGTAGTTAAATTAAACGTCACGACGTGTAAGTACTAAATACGATCACAAATCACGAGCCAAAAATAATTAAAACATTATATAATAAATCACGAGCCATAATAATCAAGAAATTATATAATAATTTCACGATAAAAACTACGAATTATAAAATAAATATAATAAAATAATATCGGAGCGTTACAGTATGTTGCTTAGGAATTCAACATTTTATTAAATATAACTTCTTATCCGCTACTAACAACTTCTTATCGGTATTCCTAGAGCTCTTATAATGAACAAATATGTGTTATATAATTTCAAGCATTACTTCTATAGCAAGTGAATTATATGTACATACAAATAAAAACAAAACCATTTAACATATGAGTTATCGTATATTCCCGAATTAAAAAATTTTTAAAACCCATTTAATCCCTTCCATTCCCTTCACTAATTCTCACCTAACTATGAGTATATATACAATGGCAGCACTCAAAACACTCATCCCGCCCAACCCCTTCCCTCGCTACTAAAACATTTTAATTCAAATTTAACGCATTTACATTTAATCCAGTCATCCCCCTCCCCCAACCCCCACCAGCGCTCTTTGTTCCTTGCCCGGGCTTTTTCAGCCAGTTTCTCACACGCCTGAAAAACCGCCGAACAAAATAATTTCGTTGTCCGCTAACGTTGGATGCGTTGTAGGCCGTAATGCCCCCTCGGCCATTAAGTCCGGGAAATAAATTACTTGTATTTTTTATTGTCGTTCCGCGCGGTGCCCACCTGAAAAATGGGCCCCCTCCCCGTAATTACCATAAAATTGTTATTAATTGTAACCGCGAAGGGCTTTCAGTTAACAGTGGAAAAATATGATTGATACGGTGGAAGGGAGGTATGAAAAATTGGACTTAAATGTGCCAACTTGTAAAATTTGCAGATTATAGCGTGATTTTTTAAGTTTAAATTGATTTTGCATGAGGCGTGTTATAATATAATATTTTGAATTGAATAATTAATAAATGCATACCTACATGATAACTTATGACAATATTTGTACAGAATAATGCCTAAAAATGTGGCTTTCAAATTCTGGAAACAGATTTGAAAAGTTTTGAAATCTTCAAAAATAGCACGCTAAGATGCCGTTGGAATTCATATGCTCATATTCATATAATATTTGCAATCTAATCATTAATAATTTCATAACTACATTAAATTCTGCAACAATTTTTGCACAGAATAGTGCTCAATTATCTGGCTCTCAAATTCCGGAAACAGATTTGAAAAATTTTGAATTGTAGAAAAATTACATGGTATTATATAACATGGTGCTGGAGATCCTATGCTCACGCAAGCGACGAACCCAAAAATCAATTTATTGCACTTGACTGAAATAATTTGATTTTGCGCAAATTTGAAATAGATTGTGTATAAATAATAATAATAATAATAATCTTTATTGGTGCTAATGACAAATACGTCTTACACAGGTCATAAAGTATAAAAAAGTATAAAATATAAAAGTATAAAATACGAAATACGAAATCCAATACATATTTAAAACACGAAGTCACAAAATAACATCTCAGGTTAAAGATCATCCGATAATTTTTTTTTGTGGAGTAGTAACACTTATGTTTTAGCATTTCCTTCACCTTCAACTTAAAATTCATGCCCTCCAGGGACCGTATGCTACTTGAGAGTGCATTATACATTAAAACACCATGATATGGCGCACCATGATATCGCAAGCATGCAATAATATAATATTTGCAATTGAATGATTGATAATTCCACAACTACTTAATATTCTACAACAATTTTCGCACAGAATAGTGCTCAACTATCTGGCTTTCAAATTCCGGAAACAGATTTGAAAAATTTTAAATTGTAGAAAAATTACATGTTATTATATAGCATGGTGCTGGAGATCCTATGCTCACGCAAGCGACGAACCCAAAAATTAATTTATTAAAAAAAATGAATTTTTAAAAATTTATAGCCGTGTTTAAAAGGATATTGAAAATTTTAAACCACCAATTGGTATAGTTATATCGTAGGTATCTAATTCTATAATTTTATAATTATTGCATAACCGTAAATAGGTTTAATTCGCCTGGATAATAAACTTGAATCACCTGGTATATATTTTATTAAATAATTTGTTTACATATTTTATTTATTTGCAGGTATGTACGTCAGCATTGTTTATGGTGATAATAACAAGCTATGGAAATATGACTAGACCGAGATTGGTAAGCAACTTAGATCATTGTATACATGTTTGTCGAAATTAAACAATCGTAATAATCGTATTAGCCCACACTGAAAGGTAAAGGGCCAATTGATAATAATAATAATAATAATAATCGTATTAACTATATAATTAATCGTATGCAGCTGGGTTGGAAAAAATAATGATTTAAAAAATGAAACAAAACTCAAAACTCAAAAATGATTTTTTGTTAAAATCAAATAAATCATGTTTTATTCGATTTTAATACTTCTGAGAAGTTTTGCCAGTTTAGATGTGTAAACATCGTGATTTAAGAACTCTGCTAAAACGTCTATCTACCATCTTAAAAACTATTTATGCAATATGCATTGCGATGTTATAGACAAACGCTAGTTGAAGTTTAGTTAACTAAATCAATCAATTTTGGTGCTTATTTGATTTACGCTGGGGAGATACCGTTTGAAGTTTAGTTGACTAAATCAATCAATTTTTAATTCATGTTATGAGTGATATCATGAATTGTGATATCATATCGTGATATCTGACGATCATCCCGACAGAAGGATGACGTTTCATTATTTCGTGAATGTTTAAAAAAAAATCGAATATTTCTGAAACAATATTTTCTACAAAACTGCAAAAAGACAGTTTTTTGGCCAGAAAAATGACCTTGAAACAAATATTTCCAAATTTATTTTGCTCATACAAATTGATATTTCCTAAATTCCGCCAAAATGAATAGTTCTGACGAAGATTTAGTAAGTGATGAAATTTTGAAAAAAGCTGCAGAAGCTGAGCTGAGTCTGATTCCGAAAAAGATGTTTATAAGAAAGAATATGACAATTTTTGGTAACGCCTAAAGATCAAAAACGCGGAGACAGTTACAGAAAAGGTTATGATTGCGTACTTTTTAGATCAGGCAAATTGTTCGAATGTAGATTATATTATTTGCATATTAATTCATCGTGCTTTCTTTTATTGGTCAAAACTTGAACCGGAAGTTCAATTGCATGCTACGAATAAAAGACAACGTAATCTTTGACTGCGCTTATTTTGTTGTTATGGCTGCTTTATGGCACACTTTACAGGTCAATTCCATAAAGTAGGTGCTTATGCATGATTTTCTCGATAACAAACATAGCACTATCAAGCTAGTTGACTACAAACATGTAGAGATGCACATTTTCAATAATTACGTGAATAATTTCATTACAAATAGTTCAATTTGAAATTCAATTCAGTCCAGAAGGTCAAGATCAAGATCAGTCCATGTCCGTTCTAAGTTTTCATTTTTCTGTGATTAATTCATAACTGCCTCAAGAATCCATGTAAATCGCCCGTGCATAATTTACCCGTCACTGCCATGTAAAATTCAGGCACACTTTATCCGACCCATTTGCCTTTATGCGCTCAGGAAGAGGGCCAATAAAAGTTTCCAGCTCGGCCGAGATATTCCTCCTCGAGCAGGTGGTAATGCAGTAATGAAAATAGTTTAGGACCGACGTAAGAGGCTGCCCTCCCCCAGGCTCCCTAATGAGAAGACATCGCCGGAAGTGATGGTGGGGGGGGGGAGGGGGATGTGTCTCCTAAATTACTTGCCTGCACTTCCGACGGTTAAGTGCACCGCACTCTCTTTATGGGACGGCATCGTGAATAAATTAAACTTAAATCGCGATTAACAATTTAAATGCATTCGCCTCGCTAGTTGGGTATCTTTTCTCGCGTCGGGACGCTCTCTATGTAGATTTGTTGTCGAACTTTTCAGCGGAGGTGGTTCCTGAATTGGTCTGGTAATTGCACGAATTTTCGCGAAGCATGCAATGGCTTTCTGATAAGCAATTCAGTTTAATGGCTTGAAAATTTAAATTGACAATTAAGTTACTAGTTTTCTAAGAAAATAGAAGTGCAATACATGCAGATCTCGCAGAACTGTATAAATGCTGGCCAAGACGTAAAATGTAACGCAGGTCAACTTCAGTTCAGCTCAGAACAATTTTGGAGTGGTTCTCAGTAACAATCAAGATTCATTTTTATGAATCTTGATGGTGGTCAATTTGGAAAGTTCTGAACTAAATTTGGTACATACTGACAAAGACGTAAAATGCAACACAGATAAACTACAGTCTCGAAACATTTTTTTTATCCCTTCAATGGAATCATTTGGATGAATCTTGATGATGATCAATTTGGAAACTTTTCTACGCTGAACTCCTGTAGCTGAATTTTTATTAGAACGACCCATATTTGCTTGGTAACAATCAATATTCATTTGGTTGAATCTTGATGGTGGTCAATTTGGAAACTTTGGAATTAAATTTGATACATACTGACAACAACGTAAAATGCAACACAGATAAACCACAGTCTCAAAACAATTTTTTATCATCAAGATTCATTTGAACAAATCTTGATGCTGGTCAGTTTGGAAACTTTTCTACGCTGAACTCCTGTAGCTGAATTTTTATTAGAACGACCGATAATTTTGCAGGTTTCTCTAGTGATTTGTACATTCTGAATTCATGAAAATTTTTGGTATTCTGCCATAAAATGGCAAACTTTTAAGTTGTGAAATATTTTGAATAGTACTAGTACTACTATGTACGATTAAAATATTTCACAATGTCAGTAAATATCCATCTTCTATAGAAAATAATGACACAGTGAAATATTTTGAATGGTATACATTTTTTATGTACTGCTAACTCTTGTAAATTACACAATTTTTTTGAAATATTTTGAGATTTTCTCAAATCACAGGGATATTTTCCTGTATTTCTAAGATTTACTTTTTATATGTGTTTTTTACCTATATTAATCCTATTTCAACTCGTAATTTCAAGCTAAACGTGGAATGACGTTTATTTAATGGCACATTATAACATTACATTTTTTGCAGGTTTCTCTGGTGATTTATACATTCTGAATTCATGGAAATTTTTGGTATTCTGCCATAAAATGGCAAACTTATCAAATCAAAGGGATATTTTCCAGTATTTCTAAGATTTAGTTTCTAGGGCCTTTTATGGCTATTATAAACCTAAAGTAATTTTTATAAAACAAGAAAAACTTCTAGCAGCCTACAGCAACAGTTGAAATATACCGAGTGATTATTTCAATTTCAGCTCTAGTTATCTATGTAAATGTTCACAGCCAATCAGATCACTAATCTCGTCTTTCTTATTGCGTGCCAAAATTTCTATAGATAACCACAGCCGAAATTTAAATGATCTCTCGGTAGATCTTATAGAGATCTTATAGATCTTCATAATGTAGGAAAAATAAATTAGCAATCATCTTATATAAATAATATATAGTATATTTCAAAGTACTCCACAAATATGAACCACGACAGCAAAAATTCAGGAACTCTCAGTAATTTTGAAAAATAACCAATTCAGACAGGTTTTCTGTAAAAGTTGAAATTTTTAGATTTCAATAGTAAGTGCAAACATTTAATGAAATCAATGAGCCCTTTATTAAAATGAACAAAATTCTTGAATACTGTAGAAACTCCTTAAATTATAGAAAACAAATCTAGAACTCAATGTAAAGATGAATAGTTAAGAAATTTAAAAGAAAAATAAACAAAAATCTGCAAATGTTGAGTACGAATATAAAGCCATAGGAAATAAAGCGACTATTAAACCCACTGACAAATATAATTAGACAAATATAATAAATATTGCACCAATATTGTAAATATCGTCAAAAATTCTAGCCTCTGGGAAAAAACAAAAAACATAAATATAAATTCTGTGAAGTTTCTCATGTTAAGGTTTATTTGATTTAAAATATTGTAGCAATTGATATAAATCCTTATTGTAAAATGTACATCTTTATTTTATTTTAGCAATGTCACAACTGGTTTCGAATCCAACATGGGCTCATCTTCAGGTGAAAACTGTAAAAGTACATGGACAATTAAAAGAGTCTTACGATCTTAGATAATAGTAATAGTTTATGTAAGACTATTTTAATGGTTTATGCACTTTTATGGTTTTCACCTAAAAATGAGCCTATGTTGGGTTCGAAACCTAACATAACCGGTTCGGTTATTCAAATATAAAATTTAAAAAAAAATTACAATAAAGGATGTACATTGATTGATGTAATTTATTGAATACATAGAATTTTTTATTTTTTTATTTATTTAGTCATAAAACTTCGACTTGCACAAGTCATAGATGTAGAAATTATGTCAGCAAACATTATAACATGATTAATAGCTATTTACGGTATAAGTGAATAAAGTAGAATTTTATCCACGAAAAAACAGTTTAACGAAGTGGCGAATCGAGTGGGATAATGTTTTCAAGTGGATAAAATTGCTTTATTCACGTGTATCATACAATATTTTTTCCAATTCGTTATCAGAATTGAAGAATTTGCGTGAAGTGTCACATTGTCAGGTGACAACAAAAATTTCAGGGATAGTGCGAATTTACTTATTTTTTTTACTTTATTCACTTTTTTTGAGTTCAATGTGTATGACATTAGATACAATTTTTATAAATGTTTTGACTTTTAATAATTTATTTATTTGTCAAATTTTGAAGTGTATACACTTGTCAAGAAGAAGGTGAAGGTGAAGAAGGAATATTAAAAATAATAAGTAAGTAATAAGTAAGTAATACCAGTAAGTACTCCAATAAAGAAGGAAGAAAATAATTTCAAAAATGTCTGTTGACAGTAGGCAAGTTTATGTCTTGTTGACAGGTAAAACAGTAGACATAGTTTACTGTTATCTAGACTTAATAGTATAGTTAGTTAACGGTGCGTTTATGGTAAAAATTACGGTATAATAAATCACTCAAACTGTCTCGGTAAGCGATTCTTTACAGACCAGGTGCCTGTAAAAGGTTGCCATGGCGACTTTACTGGACAACTTTTGTTTTACGGTATACTTGTGTTAGATATACATGTCCGCCAGAAAGTTGGAGACTAGACTATTCCCAAAATAAGTGATGGAAAATTCCTTCGAAAATTTGACGAAGATTATGTCCTAAATAAGTAAGAAAATCGAATGTTTAACTTTTCGAGTTGACAGGTTTTGGTTTATCACATACTGAAACTTCTGAAAATTTATCTCATGCATATAATGAAAATATTATGCCAGATTTGTATAAAGTATGCCTGAAGATAATTACTTTGAAACTTTTACAAAGATTATGTCCAACATAAGTGAGAAAATCGAATGTTTAACTTTTCAAGTTGACAGGTTTATCAGATACTGAAAGTTCTGAAAATTTATCTCATGGATATTTAGAAAATATTATGCCAGATTTGTATACAGTATGCCTGAAGATAATTTCTCTGAAACTTTCACAAAGAGTATGTCCAAAATAAGTGAGAATATCGAATGTTTAACTTTCCAAGTTTACAGGTTTATCAGAAACTGAAAGTTCTGAAAATTTATCTCATGAATATATTGAATATATTATGCCAGATTTGTATACAGTATGCCTGAAGATAATTTCTCTGAAACTTTCACAAAGAGTATGTCCAAAAGGGATGTCATAAGGGAGAATATCGAATGTTTAACTTTCCAAGTTGACAGGTTTATCAGAAACTGAAAGTTCTAAAAATTTATCTAATGAATAATTTGAAAATACTATGCCAGATTTGTATACAGTATGCCTGAAGATACATTGGTAAATTTGACATAGATTATGTCCAAAATAAGTGAGATAATCGAATGTATAACTTTCTTAGTTTATCAGATGCAGGTTTATCAGAAACTGAAAGTTATGAAAATTTATCTCATAAATATTTTGAAAATATTTTGCCAGATTTGTATACATTATGCCTGAACATAATTCCTCTCAAAATATATCGAAGATTATGTCCTAAATAAGTGAGAAAATCGAATGTTTAACTTATCGAGTTGTCAGGTATCGGTTTATCAGATGCTGAAACTTCTGAAAATTTATCTCATGAATATTTTGAAAATATTATGCCAGATTTGTATACAGTATGCCTGAAGATACATATTCTGGAAATTTGACACAGATTATGTCCAAAATAAGTGAGAAAATCGAATGTTTAACTTTACAAGTTTATCAGATACTGGTATATCAGATACTGAAAGTTCTGAAAATTTATCTGATAGAAATTTTAAAAATACTATGCCAAATTTGTATACATTATGCCTGAATATACATCATCTGTAAATTTGACACATATTATGTCCAAAATAAGTGAGAAAATCGAATATTTAACTTTCCAAGTTTATCAGATACAGATTTATCAGATACTGAAAGTTCTGAAAATTTATCTCATGAATATTTTGAAAATATTATGCCTGATTTGTATACAGTATGCATGAAGATAATTCCTCTGAATCTTTCACAAAGATAATGTCCAAAATATGTGAGAATATCGAATGTTTAACTTTCCAAGTTGGCAGGTTTATCGGATACTGAAAATTCTGAAAATTTATTTCATGAATATTTTGAAAATATTATGCCAGATTTGTATACAGTATGTCTTAAGATAATTCCTCTCAAAATATGACGAAGATTATGCCAGAAATAAATGAGAAAATCGAATGTTTAAATTTCCCAGTTGACAGGTTTATCAGATACTGAAACTTCCGAAAATTTATCTCATGGGTATATTGAAAATACTATGCCAGATTTGTATACAGTATACCTGAAGATACATTGGTAAATTTGACACAGATTATGTCCAAAATAAGTGAGAAAATCGAATGTTTAACTTTCCAAGTTTATCAGATACAGATTTATCAGATACTGAATGTTCTGAAAATTTATCTCATGAATATTTTGAAAACACTATATCAGATTTGTATACAGTATGCCTGAAGATACATCATCTGTAAATTTGACACAGATTATGTCAAAAATAAGTGAGAAAATCGAATGTTTAACTTTCCAAGTTTATCGGGTACAGGTATATCAGATACTGAAAGTTCTGAAAGTTTATCTCATGGATATATTGAAAATATTATGCCTGATTTGTATACAGTATGCCAAAAGATAATTCCTCTGAAAATTTGATAAAGATTAGGTCCAAAATAAGTGAGAAAATCGAATGTTTAACTTTCCAAGTTTATCAGATACAGATTTATCAGATACTAAAACTTTTGAAAATTTATCTCATGGATATATTAAAAATATTATGCCTGATTTGTATACAGAAAGCCTGAAGATAAATACTTTGAAACTCATACAAAGATTATGTCCAAAATAAGTAAGAATATCGAATGTTTAACTTTCCAAGTGGACAGGTTTATCAGACACTGAAAGTTCTGAAAATTTATCTCATGAATATTTTGAAAATATTATGCCAGATTTGTATACAGTATGTTTTAAGATAATTCCTCTTAAAATATGATGAAGATTATGTTATAAATAAGTGAGAAAATCGAATGTTTAACGTTCCGAGTTGACAAGTATTGGTTTATCAGATACTGAAAGTTCTGAAAATTAATTCCATGGATATTTTTAAAATATTATGCCAGATTTGTATACAGTATGCCTGAAGATAATTACTTTGAAACTTTTACAAAGATTATGTTGAAAATAAATGAGTATATCGAATGTATAACTTTCCAAGTTGACAGGTTTATCAGATACTGAAAGTCCTGAAAATTTATCTCATAAATATTTTGAAAATATTATGCCTGATTTGTATACAGCATGCCTGAAGATAATCCCTCTGAAAATTTAACGAAGATTATGTCCTAAATAAGTGAGAAAATCGAATGTTTAACTTTCCGAGTTGTCAGGTATAGGTTTATCAGATACTGTAATGTCTGAAAATTTATCTAATGGATATTGTGAAAATATTGTGCCAGATTTGTATACCTATATAAATGCCTGGACATGGATTTTTTTTATTATTAACTTCCCAGAAAATGTTGTTCTTAAAAATAGTTTCTGCATTATTTCAAACTCAATAAGTTTGATCGTCGAAGGAAAATGATTTGCTTCCGAAAACGAGGTATAACAAAAAATAATTAAATAACTTAAGAGTAAACTACCCTTGTTTTTTAAGATATATGAAATTGTTATTTGGAAAACTTTTTTGGAACATAAGGCTCTAATACGAAATTAGAATCACCTACAACCAAAATATTTTCTTTTGTCTTTTCTGCTATAAAGATGGGCTTTGTCATTTGTAAAGTCGTTTTACCATACAATAAAAGTTTAATATATATAATCGACTATCAAATAACCTGAATATTTTGCGTCAAAAAAATTCGTCTAAAATTATTAAATCATTAATTATCTATTTCTTTTTATTTATTTATTTATTTATTTATTTATTTACGGGAAAACCCTGTTCTACAAAATATTATACAAAATATTATTACTACAGAATATCATTAAAACATCAATTAAATTAATACATTCTAAATATTAATTTAAAAACTATTGACAAAAATCTTAAATAACTAAACTGTTATCTAAATAATAAATATTTAAATCATTTAATAAATCGGACCATTTTATCGAATGGATATATTTGTTAAGAGCGTCGAAGTCTTATCTAAATAAATAATTATTTTCAGTAGTCAGTAGACTTCATTTCATGCAGTCAGTTTCGCGGCAAGTGTGATACTTATCACCTTGAATTAACACAACTTCTGCCTTTTGTTATGAACTCAGAAATAAATTATCTTTCATTGCCGTGCGCTTTGGGATGCATACAGTAATCTTCATATTTCCTTCATGCCTTGTAAAACCAATTTTCGCCTGCTATCTGTTTAACTTCGTCTGCCCATCTTTTATGGGGTGTTTATAAATGTTTCTTCGTCTATCCTGTCTACAAGTTATTGTAATATAGGATCGCTTATCTGTAAGTTTGAATCATTATTTTAAATTAACACAATCGTTAGTCATATCCTAAAGTAAACTATTTTTATTTTTTGTTTTGATTGTTTTAGAGAGATGTTTAGTTATACATGGGTTTGAATTTATTACACTATTGCACTATTAAATTTTTTTTGTTTTGTTGTTTCAGAGAGATTTTTAGGTATAAATGGTTTTGAATTTATTACACTATTACACTATTTAATTTTTTTTGTTTTGGTTGTTTTAGACAGATAAATGGTTTTGAATTTATATAAACTCTACCTCACTTAACCTCAATTAGATTATAGTACAAATGAAAATTTCGCACGAAAAAAAAATCGTTTTGATTAATATCTCCTCGTGTATTAAACTATTTAATTGTTATTTTTCAGAAAATGCTTAGTAACATATAAAACCTGAACCATTTTAGATTTCCTCTTAAAGCCATTACACTTAATATAAATGCATATATGCAGAAGATCTATTCTAGCTCTATGATTTGAGCAACAGTAATAACACTAGCATTAACACTAATTGAGACTATTATTATTGTCATCAAATTAAACCTTGTCAACGCGGCAGGCTACAATAATCCAACGTCGATTACCCTATTGACCTGGTGCAGTACAAAATTAATATTATGCAGCCCTGCCGGCTTAATGCGTTGTTCCAATGCATACATAAACTTTGAATGTTAATTGTGAGCAGGCGTTCGCCGGTTAAACCAATTAATTACACTATAATTAGAATATCTCGAGCAGACGTTGTCGTAAACCGCCGCGAATTTACGAGGTCCTCACTGCGATGTCCCTCCCAGGCGAAAATGTCTGCATGTGTTTTACCGTGTGTGTGTACAGCCGTAATTATTTCGATCGCCAACATTTCGACCATTAAACACACTCACCTTTCCACCTATGGAATTAATTTTACCTAGTATCATGTTTACAACGAGATGTATTTGTTGATTTACGTTTTATGTGGTACACCACCTTCGTGAATAGTCAATTTTGAGGTAATTAATATGCTGATCATAAGGTGGAAATCTGTATACTATATTGTGTGTAGTATAAGGTGACTATAAATTACAGAATATCGTATGATGTGGGATTTCTCGCTTGGGATATATCACCCCTTTAACACGCCAAGCTGCCAATAAATACTTTGAGCGAAGACGTTAACAATATGCATATCGCATATTCAAGAATTTCTTACTTCAGTTTGAGCTTTTGAAAGTATAAGAGTGCAAAATACACTTTACGTACTCAATGCTAATCACAGAATACTGTAACGCTCCGATATTATTTTTATTATATTTATTTTATTATTCGTCGTTTTTATCGTGAAATTATTATATAATTTCTTGATTATTTTGGCTCGTGATTTATTATATAATGTTTTAATTATTTTTGGCTCGTGATTTGTTATATAATGTTTTAATTATTTTTGGCTCGTGATTTGTGATCGTGTTTAGTACTTACACGTCGTGACGTTTAATTTAACTACCGTGATTAGTCTCAAGGTACTTTGCTATTGGTAATGTGTTAATTAACGTACACTAATAATGGATTAATACAAGAAAGCACCAATTTAAGGATTTGTTTTGTTTATTTAATAATAGACACGCTGAAATTGTAAGACACAGGGAAATAAAACACAGGTTGATGATGATGTAAATTAATTTATATAATTGTAACATACAGGAAAATAAAACACAGGTTGGCGATTATGACATGAATTGATTTATTTTCTAGATTTCGTTGACCTTTAAATGAATTTGTAAATTCTCTTATTTATTCAATTGATAATTTGAAAATGGTTATTACTACGAAGTTTATTTACGAGAGTTTGTTATACATGCACGTGCTTCTCTTAGAGTCTTAGACCATTTATTACCATGCTCTTTCACTCCATTTAACTACGGGAAAGTGATATGATCAAAAATAGAACTATTTAAAGATGTTGAAATATCCCCAATATTTCATGAATGATTACTAAAGGTATCTCGCGATCTTCCCGAATTTCATGGTTGTGTCGGTGTCCACACAATAATGTAATTATTGGAGCCCCATTGTTTATGTTGATTGAGATAAATTAGTAATTCTACCCACGACCACAGCAAGCACCAATGTCACAAGTAGTCATCACCGTCAGACATGTTACAAGTTGTGTCAAATAACAGTTCTGCTACCTCAATCGGAAATGTTTATGTAATGTTATAATATATTATCATTAGGAACATTGGAGGTTATTAATAACTTCTCTTGTGATTATACCAAGCCTCATTCTCTCGTTTATCTTTTTCTCTGTTTATACGGGGTTTTAATAATTCCACTTATTTCTTGTTTACGATATTTAACCATAAATTGTCATTATGTCTTCAAATTATTGAAATTTAATCCAGCCTATTTTATCTGTACGATTCTAAATTACTCTGCCCAATAATAGGTACGTTATGTGCTTGTTTTATGATTTGAAATAAAGAAACCAGTATTTTTATACATTATGTATTTAAATTATTATGATTTAATCCAACTTATTTATTTATACAATTATAAATCACTCTGCCCAATAATATGCCCGTTATGTGCTCATTTATGATTTAAAATGTAGAAGCCTTCATTTTTAAGAATTATTTTGAATTGAATATGATGATGTATATCGGAGGGTAACACTGAATTCCCTGATTAGTTGTTATAGTTATGGTGAATTCAGCCACGTTAGTTTGCGATCGAGGGCGCGATGTATGATGAGTTTATATGTTAAAATGTTATGATGCTGACGACGATTTGATTCTAGTGGAGGAGGTGATTCCACAATAACAGGTGTGTGAACGAAGTGCGCGGGTGGGCGTCAATTACACCTGTTATTGCTTCCTCTAGTGATTCGTATACACGAATAGCGTTCGAGCCGTCTTTGTTTACTGATAGGAATAGGTAATCGGTCATTGGCTTTTCTAGGTAACTTGTGGTTGGTTAAATACACTATCTTCCGTCAATTTGAATCTTGTGCGGGAATTTTATTTCACAATAACAGGTGTGTGAACGAAGTGCGCGGGTGGGCGTCAATTACACCTGTTATTGCTTCCTCTAGTGATTCGTAAACACGAATAGCGTACGAGCCGCCTTTGTTTACTGACAGGAATAGGTAATCGGTGTTTGGTATTTATAGGTAACTTAGGGTTGATTGAAAGGAATAAGCACTCCCGTGAATTTATAATGAGACTGGTTTAACAACTTTATATTATCGTTAATAATAAAAACAATAAATTATTCTGTACCTAGACTTGTACGTTTTTCGATTTATTCAAATTATTATTCTACTTTGCGTTTTTTACAACGTTATATGCAATCGTTAATTTATTTATATACCGACGGGAATTTATGTAGTCAAAACCGCGAATGTCGTGTGCGATGCCCGTGGCCGACGCAACTTTCTTACTCATCTCGCTCGTGTGTGGCTTGTGCTTAAATAGCTTCATATCTCCACTTCCCTCACATATCTACTGCTAAATATTCGCCCCCATCTCTTTGTTATCATGGTGATTATTAATCTTGAGTGTGCGTGTGGTATTAATGCGTTTTTAGCGCAGAGTTTTACACATAACTTAAAGCGTTGCCTTTCGAGGTGATTTTTACGTGCCTGGCGCTTGCTCGTTTCTAAGGGGCGCGGATACCCAAATTGTTTATGTGACACCACGACATGGAATCTTCCAGAACCGTGCATATGCAGGCCTCGGCTCTTGAGATATTTGGCGACGCTCTGGCGCGACTTGCGATGGCTATTTATCACATTTCACCCTGGGATTATTTGTAAATGAATTAATTTAATAATTTTGTTGTATTCATAATTTTTAAAATATGGGTCACTTTATTGCGTAAATGCGTATTATACTGGGCGTATATTTGGGCCAATTACAATACTAATCAATATGATAAAGATAGTATATATTTAATATATTTGTTTGATGTAAGGCATCAAATTGGTGTTAACTGACATTATATAGAATAAAATTTATTATTTCTTATTTATTGGTGCTAAACCTAATTATATAACACACAGTTCATGAAAATAGTTGTGTAAGTAGTACATGAAGATGTGATTTAAAATTGGCTCATTATTCAATGATTGATGATGGTACGAAAAATTAATTTTCAGTTGTTTCTTTATGCTTGTTTTTGAATGTGCTTAAAATCGAAAGTTACATTATGCACGTTCAACTGAACCGGAATGTAATTCTTATCGCGAGAAGACGTACTTTTTCGCGATAAAACCGCCCCCAATTAATCACACAGATAATTAATGATCCGAATACACTTGAAAGGCATTGAAAATTGTCGCGATTTATTAAGTTTCCATTACGGAAATATCAATTTTAATAAACGCAATCATCCGGAGAGGTCCGTAAATATTTAAGTACGTTTCCGCCTTGCGACATTCCACGGCCCTTCGAGGGCTGCTCTCATCGATCATAAATTGGCAATAAAGGAGGAATTAACAAGGACGGGGGGGAGACCCTCCCGAAATTAATTCGGGAAGAGGGCGCAAACTGGCAAAGACGGAGCGCTGTTAATCTCCCGGAAGCGCGGCAATTGAAAAGTAGTTCCCGAATTTATTCGGAATTCCATTTTTACGGCTGGAATTTAGAATTAAAAGCTTGCAAGGTTTTGACGCAGTTACTTTCAATTAGCGCATTGATCGGGAGATAGAAGAAGGGAGAGGATAAGTTATTTCGGGAGTTCGGGAGGAAGGAAGTTCACGTGCTCAAGAGCCGGTCAACGTAAGTGGAAAACTATTTCATGAACAAGCGATTCAAGTTTCACTATTTTTTTTTTCAATGAAACAATCCACAAAGAGGAAGGAAATTCGGGAATTTGCTTTAAACTCATAATTACACTACAGATTTTAAGTTTCTCTATTAGTCTTATTTATCCTATCCCACGTTTTTGAATTTGGAATTTAAAATGCTTACAATGATCAAAATTTCCATTTCTAAAGCCTTTGCTTGGCTTGTTTTGCATGCAGATGCAATACTTACAAAAAATATTTATCTATAATCATTAAGATTGTTTCTACCTTAACTATATGGTAGTCTGTGATTGACGCTCAATTTCAAGTGACAAATTATTAAGATGTGGCAAATTGCAATGGTGTTCATTTAAAAAATTGAAAAGTTCAGACAAAACTGCATTATTTTGTTCATTAAGTAGATCAAATTTTGGATCAATTTTGTGCCTAAAAATTTCTGCCGATTCCAATAAATTGAGCTTCTGTCAATTCATAAAGAGGAAGGAAATTCGAGAATTTGCTTTAAACTCATAATTAGACTACGGATTTTAAGATTCTCTTTTGGTCTGATTTATCCTGTCGCTCTTTTTTGAATTTGTAATTTAAAATGCTTATAGTAGTCAAAATTTGCATTTCTAAGGCCTTTGCTTGGATTGTTTTGCATGCAGATGTAATAGTTACAAAAAATATTTATCTATAATCATTAAGATTGTTTCTACCTTAACTAAGTGGTAGTCTGTGATTGATGGTCAATTTCATGTGACAAATTATTAAGAAGTGGCAAATTGCAGTGGTGTTCATTTAAAAAATTGAAAAGTGCAGACAAAATTGCATTATTTTGTTCATTGAGTAGATCAAATTTTGCATCAATTGTGCCTAAAAATTTCTGCCGATTTCAATAAATTGAGCTTCTTTCAATTGGTATAGAGGAAGGAAATTGGGGAATTTGCTTTAAACTCATAATTAGACTACAGATTTTAAGTTTCTCTTTTGGTCTTATTTATCCTATGGCTCTTTGTTGAATTTGGAATTTAAAATGCTTATACTGGTCAAAATTTTCATTCCCAAAGCCTTTGCTTGGCTTGTTTTGCAAGCAGATGTAATAGTTACAAAAAATTGTTTCTAATTGATTGTTTCTAACTTAACTATGTGGTAGTCTGTGATTGACGGTTAATTTCAAGTGACAAATTATTAAAATGTGGCAAATTGCAAGGGTGTTCATTTGAAAAATTGAAAAGTTGAGACAAATTTCATTATTTTGTTCATTGAGTAGATCAAATTTTGGATGTGCCTAAAAATTTCTGCCGATTCCAATACAATATAATACTTTCCAATACAATACAATACAATACAATACAATACAATACTTTAAATTGACCTTCTTTCCCTTTGTGCCTTTGTGCAGCTATGCGAAATTTCTAACTTTTCAAATTGTAATGGTGTTCATTTAAAAAATTGAAAAGTTCAGACAAGATTGCATTATTTTGTTTATTGAGTAGATCAAATTTTGGATCAATTTTGTGCCTAAAAATTACTGCCGATTCCAATAAATTGACCTTCTTTCCCTTTGTGCAGCTATGCGAAATTTCTAACTTTTCAATTTTAGGATATAAATGTTTAGATTCTAATATATGATTTGCCAAAGTACTATTATTTTGATTTCATCTAAAAGTGTTCTTCATATCTCTTCTAGAAACTTCTGCCTGGATGTCCTACATATATGCTATTGCATTCTGAACAAAAAAAATTATATTCTCCAAATTTCTTTAATTACCTAATTTTATCTTTACAATTAAGTGAAACGTTTGATAATTTAAAATTTGTTCTAAACACCACTTGATGATTTTTTTTTTTAATGTTTGCAATTTTATTACTAATTTCACCTCAATATGTTAATGTAATAAATGATTGTTCTGGAGTTTTGGATTAATGTGATTAATTGTATTTTTATATCTTTTTTTGTTTATTAAGTTTTAAATAATACTTCTTGGATAACCATCATTGTTTCCAATTGATAAAATTTTGTTTAGTTCTATCGTTAAATTATTTTCTGATACTTCTATTGAAAAGGCTCTGTGAATCATTGACTTATATGCTGCTAATTTATGTGAAATTAGATGGGTTGAATTAAATGAAAAGGTCGAATTGTTGTTAATAGGTTTTCTATATACAGGGTGCCTCCAAAAAAACTCCGCTGACAAGTACTCCTTCATTTATTAGCCGATTTCAATAAAACAAAAACAAAATGAAATGGCTCCACATCTTCTACAAAAGAGACCTAATTTTCTTTTTTTGCAAAATCAACTTTAATTTCAGCAATAGTCAACTGTTTTATATAATATATTTTGTGGTTATTATGTTAAGTCTAAAAAAAAATATTTTATAATTTTCTTCTTTTTAAATTGTAAATTTAATTTCTGGATGAATGTTATTAATTATATATAAAAATTATCTAATTGAAGTGATGTACCATTAAAACATGTAATAACGTCATCTATATCTATACCAGTATTATATGTGTCGTTTACTAAATTATAATTTAAAAATTTTGTCTGATATTTCGGAAATAAATAGATTTACTAAAAGTGGGCTTAAAAGAGTTCCCATTACTTGATCTGTTGATTGTTTATTAGATGTATTATCAAATTAAAAATTATTTTGATACCAGAATGATATGTGTCATTTACTAAATTCAAATTAAAAATGTTGTCTTCTACTTCGGTAATAAATAGATCGGCCAAAAGTGCGCTTAACGGAGTTCCCATTCCTAGACCTGTTGATTGTTTATTAAATTTATTATCAAATTGAAAATAATTTTGATATTAACATATTTCAAATGCGTTAAAAAAAATTGATTTAATAATAATGTAAAAATTTTGTTTGTTTAACAAATTTGGAATAACATTTAGGCATTCGTCAGTAGGAATATTCGAAAACATAGTGATAACGTCAAAAGATACAAGTTTTGAATTTTGAAACAAAATACTGTATAAATATATATATTTATGTATCGTTAGAATATTGCAGAAATGTTTTCAATTATCGATACATACCAGATATATTGTCTTTGTTCACCTTACAACAAAATACTGTAGAATTATATACTTATGTATCATTAGAATTTGCAGAAATATTTTCAATTTTTAATTTTTCAATGGCCTATTTCTCCTGCTATTGGTAGTTACTGTCACCAATAAATGATCCACGACATGTAACGTCAAAAGATACAAGTTTTGAATTTTGAAACAAAATACCATAGAATTGTATACTTATGTATCATTAGAATATTGCAGAACTGTTTTCAATTTTCAATGCACACCAGTTATATTGTATTTGTTAACATTTCAACAAAATACTATAGACTTATATACTTATGTATCATTAGAAATTGCAGATATGTTTTCAATATTTTATTTTGCAATGGCCTATTTTTCCATGCTATTGCTAATTACTGTCACCAATGAAGGTGGTAGTAGCAATATTCGAATACATATGTGGTAACGTCAAAAGATACAAGTTTTGAATTTTGAAACAAAATACTATAGAATTATATACTTATGTATCATTGGAATATTATAGGAATGTTTTCAATTTTTAATGCATACCTGTTATATTTTATTTGTAACCATTACAACAAAATACTATATAAATATATACTTTTTATCATTGATGCATCATATTGCTTGTTTAAAACATCGTGTAGCGTGCATAAAACAGGCTTTCAAAAACGCGCGTTTCCTGTAAAGGTTTCCATGGATACAAATGGAATGTATTGCCCACATTGTTGACGCCTTATAGCATGTAGACATTTTCTGCATGTAAGCAAGAATCATTCTTTCATCTACAGTTTTCACCTCCTGTTCGTCCATCCATTTTACCAATTTATCGTATTCCTTCTTATATGCCAATTCCGATTTTTGGGGAATTAAACGCCTCTCTGCTTCGGAGCTTAATTGATCAATGTTTCGTTGCATTTTCAACCAAAATCAAAACTGACGCCAAATTGAAAGATTGTTACATACGATATTCAACACTTTGACAACCAAGGCTAGAACGATTGCATAGTATCAGCCGCCATGTTAGCTAGTTATTTATTCAGTATCTTAGCAACGATACTAAAACTGTACGGCAAAATCGACGGCACATCAGATAGAAATTATAATTACAAATGTTTAGGCCAATTTACGGCATCAATGATAAAAAATAGCGTAAAGTATGCGTGGATATCTGGCCTTTCAAGCACTCACTCTATTCAAAAAACCTCCCCGCCTCCCCGCTGCGCGGGGACCGACGGGTCGGTTATTTGAAAAACGTTCGTGCTTGAAAGGCCTTGATATCCACTTATACTTTAATATACTATATGTATCATTAGAAATTGCAGAAATGTTTTCATTTTTTTATTTTGCAATAGCCTATTTCTAATACTATTGCTAATTACTGTCACCAATGAACCATCCACGACATTTAGATTTTTGTTATTTTCTGAGAAAAGATGAAGAAGAATTTCAACGAAGTTATGTGATATCTATAGAATTCTATAGAATTTAGATGTAATTTAGAGAATTCCTGTGCGAATCAATTGTATATTATTTGTGCTTTGAGGTGTAAATTGAATCGACAATATCTTTTAGAGAAATCTATACAATGTCGATAAAATTCTATAATTTGGATGTGGACATTTAGAATGGTTTTTCTTTCTGAGAAACGATGAAGAAGAACTTAAATGAAGTTATGTGATACCAATAGAATTCTATAGAATTTAGATGTAATCTATAGAATTTTTATATGAATCTATTGTATTTTATTTGTGCGTTGAGATGTAAATGGAATCGACAATATCTTTTAGAGAAATCTATACAATGTCGATAAAATTCTATAATTTGGATGTGGACATTTAGAATGTTTTTACTTTCTGAGAAAGGATGAAGAAGAACTTAAATGAAGTTATGTGATACCAATAGAATTCTATAGAATTTAGATGTAATCTATAGAATTTTTATATGAATCTATTGTATTTTATTTGTGCGCTGAGATATAAATGGAATCGACAATATCTTTTAGAGAAATCTATACAATGTCGATAAAATTCTATAATTTGGATGTGGACATTTAGAATGTTTTTACTTTCTGAGAAACGATAAAGAAGAACTTAAATAAAGTTATGTGAAGTTATGTAGAATTTCTGTGGGAATCTATTGTATTTTATTTGTGCTTTGAGATGTAAATGGAATCGACAATATCTTTTAGAGAAATCTATACAATGCCGATAAAATTCTATAATTTGGATGTGGACATTTAGAATGTTTTTACTTTCTGAGAAAGGATGAAGAAGAACTTAAATGAAGTTATGTGATACCAATAGAATTCTATAGAATTTAGATGTAATCTATAGAATTTTTATATGAATCTATTGTATTTTATTTGTGCGCTGAGATATAAATGGAATCGACAATATCTTTTAGAGAAATCTATACAATGTCGATAAAATTCTATAATTTGGATGTGGACATTTAGAATGTTTTTACTTTCTGAGAAAGGATGAAGAAGAACTTAAATGAAGTTATGTGATACCAATAGAATTCTATAGAATTTAGATGTAATCTATAGAATTTATGTGGAAATCTATTGTATCTTATTTGTACTCTGAGATGTAAACGGAATCGACAATATCTTTTAGAGAAATCTACATAATATCGATAAAATTCTATAATTTGGATATTAAGAAAATGCTGTGGGATTCTGTGAATATTATCTTCAATTGCATCTGTAGAAATTCTGTAGAAATCTGTATTTCAATAGTGCTGTGATATATTATAAATCATTTCTATATATATATATATATATATATATATATATATATATATATCTACTCAATTTCGATAAAGTTCTATAATTTGGAATAAAATTCTTTTAATCTCTACGGAAATTCTTATCAATTCAATCTATAAATCTATAATTTGGAAGTTATTTTATGGAAATTCTTTTTTTTTTTAATTCTCATCAATTCAATCTATAATTTGGATGTTATTTAATAGAAATTCTGTTTATTTCTACGGAAATTATCATTAATTCAATCTATAATTTGGAAGTTATTTTATGGAAATTCTTTTTATTTCTAATTCTCATCAATTCAATCTATAATTTGGATGTTATTTAATAGAAATTCTGTTTATTTCTACGGAAATTATCATTAATTCAATCTATAATTTGGATGTTATTTTATGGAAATTCTTTTTATTTCTAATTTTCATCAATTCAATTTTTAATTTGGATGTTATTTTATGGAAATTCTGTTTATTTCTGCGAAAATTATCATCAATTCAATCTATAATTTGGATGTTATTTTATGGAAATTCTTTTTGTTTCTATGGAAATTATCATTAATTCAATCTATAATTTGGATGTTATTTTATAGAAATTCTATGAATTTCTACGGAAATTCTTTTAATTTCTACGGAAATTCTCATCTATTCAATCTATAATTTGGATGTTATTTTATGGAAATTATTTTTATTTCTACGGAAATTCTCATCAATTCAATCTATAATGTGGATGTTATTTAATCCAAATTATGTTTATTTCTACGGAAATTCTTATCAATTCCATTTGTAGAATGTATGTACAGATCTATGTAGTGTTCTAAGATATCTAAGAAATATATATTACGGGAAACTGGTAGTTTTTCCATTGCATACTGCGATGTAAATATATTTGTAAAATATTTAATTACAATGAAAAAATCTGTGAAAATATAAAGAATTTTGAGCGATTTTGACATAATTCCGCAGATTTTAGCTGTGTTGTATGAAACGTCTTTGCAAATCGGTAAAAGTTTGATGGAATACAACTCTGTACCTTGAGAAGCAGAAGGATGTATGTCCAATATATGTAGAAATGAGGTAAAGGTGTAAAGGTGTATTATTTGCAATACATTTTATAGGTATAACATAATATTTAATGCTAAAAGTAATAAACAATAATTAAATTTTCTTTATTACAGTTGGGACGTAATTAAGAAGTATTGTTGAAGCTATCTACAACTCAGTAGATTGTAAAAGCACCGCAAAACTCTGCTACCTTTTTGCCTTTCCTGAACATTTTTGTTTTTGGATATACATCCTTCTGCTTCTCAGGTACAGAATCTAATATAACAAAGAACAAAGAATGACAAAATTTATAACATATAGGGACAATAACTTTTCCTTGCTATAAGAAGCTCACTTACTAATAAACGTTTGGTTAAGTCTATAAAATAATAATAATATATTTTTCTTGCTATATTAACCTCAAATCGATAACCGATAGGCCGATAGCCAATAAAATATGGTTACTACTACTAATTAAAGTTTTGTTAAAGGTGTTGAAGGTCTGTCAAACTATGGTTTTAGATATAAAAAATCGTTAGAAAAATTTATTTTAGAAAAAAGTTTCTTACAAAATCTTTCTAAATGATTGATTCGCTTGTCCTAATGCATTTAATATCATTAAATGCATCATTTAATAGCAATTTAAATAATTTTAATATCATTTAATAGCATAATTAATTTTATATCATTAATAACAAAAGAGATTATTAATTAAAATAAATAAAACTTATTAATCAGATGCATAATAACATGAGAATTACATTTTTAAATATATTATTTCAGTAAATTTTTTACTTGTTTCCAAAAATAAAGCAAAATACTTTTTCTTTGATTCTTGCCCAGGTATATTGTTTATCGATACTGTTCAATTTTCCCGAATCAATTTGTTTTGCAAAATAACAAATTTCAAAGTAATTCTCGTGAATCATTGACTTATATGCTGCTAAATTATGTGAAATTGGATGGTTTGAATTTAATTAAACTACTTAATCAGATGCACAGTGACATGAAAATTACTTTTTTAAATATATTATTTAAGTAATTTTTTTAGTTATTTCTAAAAATTAAGCACAACAACATTCTTCTTATTTGGATCAATCAATAGTCATGGGTTTGATTCTTGCCCAGGTGTATTGTATATCGAAACTGTTCAATTTTCCCGAATCAATTTGTTTTGCAAAATAACAAATTTCAAAGTATCTTTCAAGGAATCTTCAATTTGAAAATTTTTTAGAAATTACTTAGTCATTGTTTGGAGCTGCATTTTCTTGTAGCTACATATATTTTTGTATACATTTGTTGCATATGTGTTTCATTAGTTAGTTTTCCTTATACAATTAATGGTGTACTATATTGCTGAGAGTTATGCTGGTACAGTGTTAGACATTAAAGTTATCTTCTAGTCCATATAAGTAACCGAGTTCCTACCAAACTTCATATATGCTTCCCGCCGTCATTACTCTATGTCATATCGTGTTCCCAGTTTTTTCTTTTATCTTCAAGGAGCACACGGAAAATTTTGAAGGTCCGAACGGCGGCTCTTATTTAAGGAGAGCCCGTGCCGTAATAAAAGTCCCCTTTACCGCGTGATCATCATATTTCACGCGTGTTCGCCTTGGATCCCTCTTTCGCAGCCCTTCTTCGCACCCCTTCCATCCCTTTGTCGGTCCTGGTAAAAAAGGGCGTCCGTCGTAATTTGTATATGCATGGAAAACCGTGCGTGATTTATGGCCAGTGAATGGTTCACATGGTGCGTGCAGTGCGGCACGCTGATTCCTCCCAGCTGCATGATCCTGATTCCTGATCAGGACGAAGGACGACCATCAGGGGCCACACGATGCGCTCGTGTGCCGGTCGATACCTTCAATTGCCCTGGGGATTGCGGATTCGCCTAGGAAATTTTAATTTCATTTGTGCCGCCTCGTCGGGGGGATTATTAGATTTGCCCGTGATTCTCCCGAAGCGCGGGCTCCGATTCCCGTCTAGGACTAATTAAATTCCCACTAATTCGCAATTAATTTCGCCAAAACTCAAGCGCAAATCAAGAGCCGTCGTTTCGCCCCATCGACGTTCCGGTTTTTCTGCAGAAAGAACCAGCTGATGCGAAACTAAGAAGAAGCAGGATTAAGGAAAACTAATGCCCTGCAATATGAATAACAGTCGAGACAATATGAAATGTCTTATTTTTCGTTTATAAAATGAATAGTTAAGTTGGTTAATGTACAAAGCATTTTACAGTCTACACGAATATCTCTGATTCAAGTTTTGCTTTCAACTTTAATTTGTTTAATTTCGTTATGCATTACTTTTAATCACACCTGTGTCATAATCTATGGTTATCAAACTATAGAGTTTTTATAGCAGAGCGTGCTTAAAAGTTGCTTAGTAACAACACATTTATGATCAACTTCGAACGACAATAAACGTCTGGCAGCACTGCCCCCTAAAAATCACTCTGCTTTGCGTCGTGCTTCTAAACACGGTGAGCGTGCTTAAAAGGCTCTCTTATGCACTTGTGCCATAATATACTGTATACTATTTTATGTATATTTTGATGTGTGTCAACATATAAATGTAAATAACACATTTCAAATTGTATCCCATTTATTTATACTCTCTATACTTTACTAGTATAGTCGTATTATATAATACTACATACTTTATATACTATACTTTTATATATACTATAGAATTGGACACTTGCATTTCAAATTTTTAAAGATTTTAAGAATTGCAACTGAAATTTTGAACAGTTCATTTGAAAATTTCACTGATTTTCACATTTTCACACTTGGACTTAATAAATTACAAATATTGGCAGATTCGGGCAGTTGCTGCCAAAAGTGTGGCAGATTTTGAACGTTAAAGTATAAAAATTGATAAAATTCGACAATTACAATTGAAATTTTTAAAGATTTTGACAAATGCAGCTGAAAATTTGGACAGTTCATTTGGAAATTTCACTGATTTTCACATTTTCATACTTGGACTTTACAAATTATAAATATTATCAGATTCGGATAGTTGCATTTAAAAATTTGGCAGATTTTAACGTTTGTGTATAAAAATTGATGTAATTGGACACTTACGATTCAAATTTTTAAAGATTTTAAGAAATGCAACTAAAAATTTGGGTAATTCATTTGGCAATTTCACAGATTTTCACATTTTCACACTTGGACTTAACAAATTACAAATATTGGCAGATTCGGATAGTTGCAGTCAAAAGTTAGGCAGAATTTGAACGTTTAAGTATAAAAATTGATGGAATTGGACAATTACAATTGAAATTTTTAAAGATTTTGATATATGCAACTGAAAATTTGGACAGTTCATGAGGAAATTTCACTGATTTTCACATTTTCACACTTGGACTTAACAAATTACAAATATTGGCAGATTCGGGTAGTTGCAGTTTAAAATTTGGCAGATTTTGACCGTTTCAACACAAAAACCGATTGCATTGGACACATGCAATTACATTTTTTGAGGATTTTGAGAATTGCAACTGAAAGTATGGACAGTTCATTTAAAAATTTCACAGATTTTCACATTTTCGCACTTGAACTTACAAGTATTGGCAGATTCGGGTAGATGCATTTAAAAATTTAGCAGATTTTGACCGTTTGAACACAAAAATTGATTGCATTGGACACTAGCAATTACATTTTTTTAAGATTTTGAGAATTGCAACTTAAAGTATGGACAGTTCATTTGAAAATTTCACAGATTTTCACATTTTCACACTTGGAGTTAACAAATTACAAATATTGGCAGATTCGGGTAGTTGCAGTCAAAAATTTAGCAGATTTTGAATGTTTAAGTATAAAAATTGTTGGAATTGGACAATTACAATTGAAATTTTTAAAGATTTTGATAAATGCAACTAAAAATTTCCACAGTTCATTAGGAAATTTCACTGATTTTCACATTTTCACACTTGGACTTAACAAATTACAAATATTGGCAAATTCGGGTACTTGCAGTCAAAAGTGTGGCAGATTTTGAACGTTTAAGTATAAAATTTGATGGAATTGGACAATTACAATTGTAATTTTTAAAGATTTTGACAAATGTAACTGATAATTTGGACAGTTTATATGGAAATTTCACTGATTTATACATTTTCACACTTAAACTTAACAAATTACAAATATTGGCAGATTCGTGTAGTTGCAGTCAAAAATTTAGCTTATTTTGACCGTTTGAATACAAAAATTGATTGCATTGGACACATGCAATTAAATATTTTGAAGATTTTGAGAATTGCAACTGAAAGTATGGACAGTTCATTCGAAAATTTCACAGATTTTTACATTTTCATACTTGAACTTAACATATTATAAATATAGGCAGATTCGTGTAGTTGCAGTCAAAATTTTGGCAGATTTTGAACATTTAAGTATAAAATTTGATGGAATTGGACAATTACAATTGACATTTTTAAATATTTTGACAAATGCAACTGAAAATTTGGACAGCTCATTTGGAAATTTCACTGATTTTCACATTTTCACCCTTGGTCTAAACAAATTACAAATATTGGCAGATTCGGGTAGTTGCAGTTGAAAATTTGGCAGATTTTGACCGCTTGAATACAAAAATTGATTGCATTGGACACATGCAATTAATATATTTGAAGATTTTGAGAATTGTAACTGAAAGTATGGACAGTTCAATTGAAAATTTCACAGATTTTCACAATTTCACAATTGGACTAAAAAAATTACAAATATTGGCAGATTCGGGTAGTTGCAGTCAAAAATGTTGCAGATTTTGAATGTTTAAATATAAAAATTGTTGGAGTACGACAATTACAATTGACATTTTTAAAGATTTTGACAAATGCAACTGAAAATTTCGACAGTTCATTTTTAAATTTCACTGATTTTCACATTTTCACACTTGGATTTAATAAATTACAAATATTGGCAGATTCGGGTAGTTGCAGGTAAAAATTTGGCAGATTTTGACCGCAGAATGCAAAAATTGATTGCATTGGACACATGCATTTAAAAATTTTGAAGATTTTGAGAATTGCAACTGAATGTATGGACAGTTCAATTGAAAATTTAACAGATTTTCACATTTTCACATTTGGACTTAACAAATTACAAATATTGGCAGATTCGCGTAGTTGCAGTCAAAAATTTGGCAGATTTTGATTGTTTAAGTATAAAAATTGATGGAATTGGACAATTACAATTGAATTTTTTTAAGATTTTGATAAATGCAACTGCAAATTTGGACAGTTCGTTTGGAAATTTCACTGATTTTCTCATTTTCGCACTTGGACTTAACAAATTACAAATATTGGCTGGTTCGGGTAGTTGCAGTTTAAACTTTGGCTGATTTTGACCGTTTGAATACAAAAATTGCTCGCATTGGACACATGCATTTAAAATTTTTGAAGATTTTGAGCGCAAACTTATATTTTTGTGCACGAATTAATTTATGGAATGGATTTCATTCATCTTTGTTTTAATTTTATCTCACGAATTTATATTTTTTTAAACGAAGTAACTTTTTGGAAAGATTTATAATTATAATTTTGTGATACCTATGCATATATTTTAATCATCATTTTTGGTCCTCATAATTGATTCTTTATTTTTCTTCACGGTATTACATTTTTATACAATAATTATTTTTTTGGGACGTATTTAAACGAAGTAACTTTTCGATACCTACGATATATAATTATAATTTTTTTATACCAATGAATATATTTTAATCACCATATTTGGTCCTCATAATTGTCAATTGTTCTTTTTAATTATTAGTAAGTCAACCAATCATTAACAATATTTTATATTATAATTTGACTGTTTTGTTTTGTAAAATAAAAATTCCAAATATATTCTGTACTCAATAGATACTCAATATGATGGCAACGTTGCATAATGTCATAAAATATAAGCTCTTTTTTTAAATATAAACAATTGTTTTCAAGTCTAGTGACTTTTTACATTGGCCCACAGTACTGCTACCCTAACAGAGCCAACTTAGTTAAAAATAAAAATGGAGCAGAGTTTAGATCCTAATTTTATAAGCAAAATATACTTAAAACTCCAAAATTGCCCTCCACCATAAAAAATAAAGTGAGAAGGTAAATGGCAAAAATGTGATTAATATATCTTAGTGAATATCTGAGTTCTGAACAATTTTATTTATGAAATTATTATGAACAAAATATGATTGAGTTAGTTATATTGAGATATTTATCCCCGTGAAGTGACCGAAAATAGGTTTGACCCTAAATTGAAAATGTGCTTTGGTTATGTTTTTTAATAATCAAATTATGACGACCATCAAATGTTTTGCGATCAAGGAAAGGAACGAATTTTACAATATATTCCTGTCAGTACGAAAATATTGTAAGGACAAAGTATAAAATGCAGTTCTGACTGTCCGCAGTTTTCGGCGTAAGGAACCCACATTTTATACCTTTATTAAACTAAAAATATGGATTGATTAGTGTTTATAAAAATGATCAGTGCTGTAAAATATGATGATATGATGGCGTTTGGTGCATGTTAGAAATTTTGAAGCGTTTGTATGATGTTGTAAGCAGAAATGCGTAATTAGAATGTCATGTAAATGTTTCGAAACTCAAACCGCTCACATTTTACGTGTTACGTGAGTTTACTCTATCAACACGAGATACTCTAAATACCAGTTAATTTCGTGTGGCAGTTCCTGTCACACTTTGACACCATTCCTTAGGCTGCACGAGCGGAAATCGCCCATTGACATGTATTACATTATTGGCGCAAATATCACGTCTACCCTGCTAAACTTGGGGCATAATCAATTCGGAATTAGGCCCCCGCCAAACACGTCCGCCGAAGCCGTAAGCCCCAGGATCGATACCCCCGATGTGTGTCACCGAACGTGGAAGTCAGAGTGCAAGGTGAACCCCAGAAAACCGGATCTGATTGCGGCCATCCCCGGCTGAAAACCTCCTGAAAAAAGCGCGCTCCGACAATCAGGGATAAACACCCCCAGATTCCAGACAAATCGTGCGATCGGCGGGAGGGGCGCAAAGTCCCACGGTTTTTGCTCCCCGCCAGTCACAATGCGAGATATTGATCTAGCCAGATTTTTTCGCCCGAATATCAGTTATATTGATGTTACAGTCTTATGCTGCGTTCCTTTTATGTGTATAGAAATTGGGGGAAAAACTGGGACGCTTTATAGGTTTATTGGTTTTTATGGGATCCTCGATCCACGAGGACAATGAGAGAACCCACCGAACGACGCTAATTATTGAATTGCTCGACGCTTAATTAAAACCAGATGCGAAATCCGTTTCCAAAGCTCGTGCTTTATGTCCGATTAGCAACCAGAAGGAACGAAACGGTCTGCCTTACAAACGCAAACACTAAAACTCAGACATCAAAGCAACAACTAAACGAAAACACTATTTGCTATTTCATGTAATTAAATTTCATAGGCTTTCGTCTAATTAGATTCTATTGCACGAAAATCGTTCGTACTAAATCGCAACCAAATCCCTGTTCGAATTGCGATATCCAAATCAATACCTCCAATTCAAACAAATTTTTTCATCCTCACCCCGAAAACGTGCCTCGGTGAGCAATGGAATTGAGCTGCACGTCCGGAGCCCCATGAAAAATTCAATTTAATTCGGGAAGTAAGGAGGGCAGGGGGTGGACATTGAAAGTGTCCGTTCGCATGCAAAACGCCATCGATTTGCCCGCCGTCCTGCAATTTATTCCCGCCAATCGGGCCTCAAGGGCCGCATAATTACAGCTTTTTTTAAGGGGATGAATCGGCCCGGGGCTTTAATCGCGTGATAAAGTAGGGGTTCGGGGGCGCTTTTAGGGCCGCACGTTTTCATGACCGTGAATCGGGGATTATTTTCAATATAAGTTTTATTAAGACCGTTACTTTCTTATCAACGATTTTTAACATAAAATATCTAGAACTTTCAATCAGACACTAAAAGACATATCTACTTCATCCGTGTGGACACTACCCACCCTCATATACAGGATGAGTTTTTATTTCATTTTAAGCATTATCTCGGAAACCATAAGACATATATATTCGGTTGAATGACAAAAAGAGTTGTCGCTTTAAGAACTCACACAAGACATGCTTTTGTTTTTTTAAAACAGACCACACTTTTTCAGTTATAATACAAACTTTATTTTTTTTAAATGGCAGTCATAGTTCGCTTTGACATATTTAAAAAGGCCTATTGTTTCTTTTTATAGCGATACAAGGTTTGCTATACTTACTTTGATAAATAAATGCTATCATCGAAAATTAACTTTATGACAGTTATTACCTACAAACTTTGACAAATAAATACGATACAGGACTATTTGTATTATTGAGAGAAGCAAAAGCAGAGTTTGCCATGAAATATTTTTTCTTCTTACTACAAAAACATGATGTCTATACAATTAAATAATCGAAAATTGCTTTAAGTCCGTATGATGGCAAAAGATTAGTTAATTGTATTAGAACTGATACTCTTAAGTGCAAAAGTGTTCAATGTATTAAATAGAAACAGCATGTTAAAGTATATGTTAGAAATGGCTTCCATTGTTTTCTAAACAAAAATATAGCCTCCTTTCAAACTCTTCGCGAACTTTTGGAAGGTTCGTCTAGTAATAGCTCAACATTCTTGTGTGATTCTTTCTCATTATTGTTCAATTGTATCCTGTTCATTATTCATTTATGTTTTATAAACTACAGATTTTAAGTGACCACATTAAAATAATTCGCTGTTGAATTTAATGAAAATTTGAATGGCGAAATTTATGCTAATTTGCTAGATGAATTCGTTGAGCCTCTCGTACTTCTGGAGGTTGAAAACCAAACAGATGAACATGGAAATGATGGACTTACCGAAAATACATTACATTTTCAACAAGATAGTGTACCTAATCACTATGTACTTCCAATTAGAGCATGGTTAGAGCGTCACTCTATCCTCTATCCTCATCATCCAATTATCATTATTTGGACTCTATCCAAATCATTAGATTGGAAGAAGAGGGCCTATCAAATGGCCTCCAAGATCATCAGATCTAACACCTCTAGGTATTTTTTATGAGGTCACTTAAAGTCTGTAGTTTATAAAACGCAACCATATACTATTAAACAATTACGAGAAAGAATAGTACAATAAAGTCGAGCTATTACTTCACAAACTTTTTAGAAAGTTTTAGAAAGTTAGAAATAAAGTTACGCACTTTTTTAAAATTTTCCAAATTGTTTTTATTGTTCACGACAATTGTTTCGCCATACTGTGGCTTCTTCAGGTGAAAACAATTGTCGTGAACAATAAAAACAATTTTGAAAATTTTAAAAAAGTGCGTAACTTTATTTCATACATTAGTAATTATGAATTTTCAACAAATAAAAGCCACATCGATCAATATATTTTTGTTTAGAAAACAAGGAAACCATTTCCAACATTTACTTTAACATGTTATTTGAATTTAATTAATTGAACACTTTTGCACTTTATTTGCATTTAATTCGAAAACAAGTAGACCAAATCACATTGTATCAATAATAACTGGAAAGCATTTTTCAAGAGCTGTCCAACTATGTATCACAAGTAGAGGGGTGCCATTTTTTTTAGATGGAGGTGGCTGTGGCTTAAAGAGTGGGTAGGGGATCAATACTACAATACAATATTCGAAAACAAGTAGACCAAATTATATTGTATCAATAATAACTGGAAAGCATTTTTCAAGAGCTGTCCAACTAAGTATCACAAGTAGAGGGGTGCCATTTTTTTTTTTTTTAGATGGAGGTGGCTGTGGCTTAAAGGGTGGGTAGGGGATCAATACTACTTACGCCATTTTGGTTCCCCCTCCGAACCACTCAAACGGTTTTGAGTAATTTTAAAAATAATCATGTGTTCTATGAAAAACTATATGGCAACTTTTTAAATTGACACCCTGTATATAGTTTATTTAAAAACAATATAAAAATTACATAATCCCGTATGATGATAAAAGATCTACTGAAATAATTACCCAACAACTGCAATTATATGTCGAAAAGAATTTTCACCTTGGAAAAACCCACTGAAGATATAAACTATGACATGCCACTAAGGGAATAGTTTTGCAAGTAAGGTTATAAAACAAAATAATTACCAGCAACATACCACTTTCGATTGGATGAACTCGTATCAAAAGCGAGGACTGCATATTAGTTAATAATAATAATAATAATGTTAGGCCAGTTTTTTTTTCAATCGTAGCCTTAACTTGACGTCATATTTAATACATAAATTTTCGCCATTTTACCTATTAATAATAATAATCACTTACATAATATACTGTATTTTCATTGGCCAGGATGCGCAGGCTTTATATTGAACTAGATCCGAAGATGGCATTGGCTCCAAATGATTTCCCCACATATAATGAGTATTCTTTTAGTATTGTATATTAACTATAATTGGAAGGACTTACCGGGGGAGCAACTCCCCTTCCCCCGCCAGTTCTCTCGCCAACTGGATCGTTAGCACTCACGGCTTCAACCATTATTCTCTACGACTATTGTATTTCACCTTCATGTGCAAAGCAGTGACATACACCTCTTACTAGGACGAACCTCTCTTGTTGCAATTACTAGGATAAAGCTCTCTTATTGCAATTACTAGGACAAACCTCTCTTAATGCAATTACTAGGATAAAGCTCTCTTATTGCAATTACTAGGACAAACCTCTCTTAATGCAATTACTAGGATAAAGCTCTCTTATTGCAATTACTAGGACAAACCTCTCTTAATGCAATTACTAGGATAAAGCTCTCTTATTGCAATTACTAGGACAAACCTCTCTTAATGCAATTACCAGGATAAAGCTCTCTTATTGCAATTACTAGGACAAACCTCTCTTAATGCAATTACTAGGATAAAGCTCTCTTATTGCAATTACTAGGACAAACCTCTCTTAATGCAATTACTAGGATAAAGCTCTCTTATTGCAATTACTAGGACAAACCTCTCTTAATGCAATTACTATGATAAAGCTCTCTTATTGCAATTACTAGGATAAAGCTCTCTTATTGCAATTACTAGGACAAACCTCTCTTAATGCAATTACTATGATAAAGCTCTCTTATTGCAATTACTAGGATAAAGCTCTCTTATTGAAATTACTAGGACGAATCTCTCTATTGCAATTACTAGGACGAATCTCTCTATTGCAATTACTAGAACGCACCTCTAGGACGCACCTCTATCTAATATACATATTGTAGTTTATGTACTGACCTTTAATCCATTCCAACAGCTAATCCATAACCGTCCACATCGCAACACACACCAAAACACCAGATCACACATGCTTTCCCCACAATCAGCACCCAACTTGCATCCACACTCCATAAAAGCACGTAACTCAAATGTCCCCTCGTTCTCGTTCTTAAGCTGAGCGCGTCGCGCCCCGGCTTATATAAACAAACAAAGCCACAGATGCCGCCTCTAATATTAATAATCAATTATTATCCAATGATACAATTTGATACCTAACAATAATAATAAAGAATATTTATTAGCAAATAACGCTACATAATATACAAAATTTCAACAGCTGTTAAAAATGTCTCGCACGAAAATTAACACAGATGCTCTACGAGAAAAATTTTGTAGTGAAACCGCTTATAGTAAAGGTAAACTTTTTTTTACGAACATATAAATTTTATTAATAAAATTTTTTTTTAGAAATCCAACAGCAGATATTCTGTAGATTGAGCGAAAATCATTTATTGGAGCTATCTCTGAGTTAAATGAAATATATGTAAGCAATATTTTAAAATATTTCTTCTTGTAGCTTGAAATCCACCTTATTAAATTAGTAGACCTTCCCGAAGAAGCAATAAGATTAGAAGGAATTTAATTTATTTCTTCTTGCAACTTGAAATTGACCTAATTAAATTAGTAAACCTTCCCAAAGAAACAATAAGATTAGGAGGTATTTATTCACCTCCGACTGCATATAAAATATTAAGGAAAGATAATATTTTATCTAAAGCAAGTAGGTAAAAATATTTATTATTTTGCACACACTACATTATTTTTACATTATTATTGTTTTTAGGGAAGGATGTATTAATTTTCCAAAATATGTTGTATGCAGTGTATGAGGTGACCATATGTTACCATTTAAATTAAAAATATTATTTTCAATTTTCACAAAGATATTTCATTTTATTAGAAATAATTTTATTAGAAATAAAAACTTATAAAATTTATTAATAAAAACGTATTTTTTAGAAATCCAACAGCAGATATTCTATAGATTGAGCGAAAATCATTTATTGGAGCTATCTCTGAGTTAAATGTTATATGTAAGCAATATTTTAAAATATTTCTTCTTGTAGCTTGAAATCCACCTTATTAAATTAGTAGACATTCGCGAAGAAGCAATAAGATTAGAAGGTATTTAATTTATTTCTTCTTGTAGCTTGAAATTGACCTAATTAAATTAGTAAACCTTCCCAAAAAAACAATAAGATTAGGAGGTATTTATTCACCTCCAACTGCATATAAAATATTAAGGAAAGATAATATTTTATCTAAAGCAAGTAGGTAAAAATATTTACTATTTTGCAAATAGTACATTATTTTTACATTATTATTATTTTTAGGGAAGGATCTATTAATTTACTGGGTATTTAGTCACCTCATACACCGCATACAAAATATTTCGGAAAAACAATATTTTCTATCTAAAGCAAGAAGATAAAAATGTACAAAAATATTTTGGATAACAATATTTTCTATCTAAAGCATATCATACTATTGCAATGATTGCCAACAAGTATTTTGTTCTTGTAAAAAATCACTTGAAAATCATAATATTTCTAATAAAATGAATATCTTTGTGAAAATTGAAAATAATATTTTTAATTTAAATGGTAACACATAGACACCTCATACACTGTATACAAAATATTTTGGAAAAACAATATTTTCTATCTAAAGCAAGAATGTAAAAATGTACAAAAATATTTCGGAAAACAATATATTCTATCTAAAGGTTGTCATACTATTGCAATGATTGCCAACAAGTATTTTGTTCTTTTAAAAAAAATAAAAAAATATTTTTAATTTAAATGGTAACATATGGTCACCTCATACACTGCATACAACATATTTTGGAAAAAACAATATTTTCTATCTAAAGCAAGCAGGTAAAAATGTACAAAAATATTTTGGAAAACAATATTTTCTTTCTAAAGCATGCCATACTGTTGCATGCAACAAGTATTTTGTTCTTGTAAAAAATCACTTGAAAAACATAATATTTCTAATTACATGACTATCTTTGTGAAAATGGAAAATAATATTTTTAATTTAAAAGGTAACATATGGTCACCTCATACACTACATACAAAATACTTTGGAAAAACATTATTTTCTATCTAAAGCAAGAAGGTAAATATGTACTGACTGATTCTGGAAAAGAAAAAAGTCAAGTTCTTCAGCAAATTATCCTGAAAGAACCTTCTGGTCGGTACTATCTTTGTACTATCTTTGTCAAAATTGAAAATAATATTTTTAATTTAAATGGTAACATATGGTCAACTCATAAACTGCATACAAAATATTTCGGAAAAACAATATTTTCTATCTAAAGCAAGAATGTAAAACTGTACAAAAATATTTTGGAAAATAATATTTTCTATCTAAAGCATGTCATACTATTGCATGCAACAAGTATTTTGTTCTTGTAAAAAATCACTTGAAAAACATAATATTTCTAATAAAATGAATATCTTTGTGAAAATTGAAAATAATATTTTAAATTTAAATGGTAACATCAATATTTCAACATTAGCATTAAATGGCAACACCATCTATAAATGTAGTAATGTTATGTACATTAAGCATGTTGTTAATTATATATATATATATATATATATATGGTGTTGTTTTCCATAGTTAATATTTTGTTTTTTTTTTTTTTTTTGGGGATTACGTAGGTCATATATCCGTATATATATATATATATATATATATATATATATATATATATATATATGGATTAAATATTTATACTACTACTACTGGTAACAAAGAAAGTCTTCCAATATCAACAAGAACCCCACTTAAAGGTCACTTAAGGTAATGAATAATTAAGTCCTCTATCAACAGCGTCATCAAATTGCTACAAAGGATTTCCACCAGCAAGAAAAAAACGGAAACGAAAAAAATCAATCAATTAAGGTGTTCATTTGATTTTTGCTGGGAAGATACAGTTTGAAGTTTAGTTGTCTAAATCATTCAATTTAGGTGCTCATTTGATTTATGCTGGGGAGATACAGTTTGAAGTTTAGTAGTCTAAATCAATCAATTTAGGTGTTAATTTGATTTATGCGTGTACATTTTTCATGTATAATTTTGTAGATATTTTATTTAACTATCTTAATCTAATATAAATTTTAAAAAATCAATTAATTTTCACACGCCAAATAACTTAACGGTTTTTCTTACTTGGTTAAGCCTTGTCGATAGTCATCTAGTGGCGAGTCCTCGAAACTATACAATTACAGAACACGCAAGTGAAGCTGTTGTTTCTTCTGGTCATTGCACTGACTGTTTCTGGAAAAGAGAAAAAGTCTTCTTCGCCGAAGACATTGTCGTCAACTTCTTCAGCAAATTATCTGGAAAGAACCTTCTGGTCATTGACGACTTATTCTGCAAATGACTTTGAAAGAACCTTCTGGGCATTGTCATCAACTTCGTGCGCTAATTACCCTGAAATAACTTTCTGGTCAATGACGACTTGTTCTGCAAATTACTTTGAAAGAACCTTCTGGGTATTGTCGTCAACTTCGTTAGTAAATTACCCTGAAATAACCTTCTGGTCATTGACGACTACTTCTGCAAATGACCTTGAAAGAACCTTCTGGGTATTGTCGTCAACTTCGTTAGTAAATTACCCTGAAATAACCTTCTGGTCATTGACGACTTCTTCTGCAAATGACCTTGAAAGAACCTTCTGAACATTGTCGTCAACTTCGTCAGCAAATTAACCTGAAATGACCTTCTGGTCATTGACGACTACTTCTGCAAATGACTTTGAAAGAACGTTCTTGACATTGTCGTCAACTTCGTCAGCAAATTAACCTGAAATGACCTTCTGGCCATTGACGACTTTTTCTCCAATGACCTTGAAAGAACCTTCTGGTAATTGCCGAAAATACTTCTTCTGTAAATGACCTTGAAAGAACCATCTGGTCATTGCCGAAAAAACTTCGTCTGCAAATGACCTTGAAAGAACTTTCAGGTCATTGCCGAAAATACTTCTTGTGCAAATGACCTTGAAAGAACAATCTGGTCATTGCCGAAAAACGTCTTCTGCAATTGACCTTGAAAGAACCTTCTGGTCATTGTTGACAACACTTCTTCAGCCAACAATTTTCCCTAAAATGGTCTCTTCTGATGGACCCGCCATCGAAGTATCCTGTCAGCCCGGTAGCAATACTACTATTTCTATTAATTATTTTTCTATTCTAATTATACTAAATTCTGTTCAAATTATACAACGAAAATTCCTGCATCTCATTTATTTATGGATGTAAATATTAGGGCTTGCAACCCCGGACACTTTTCGTCCCCGGGGAATCGTCCCCGGATTTTATCTGTCCCCGGGGTCCCCGGGGTTCCCCGGGGAAACTTGTAATAATATAAATTTAATTAGTTATACATAATTCTAGCTGACTACGTGTTTATTTTACATGCTGCAATGAGATATATAAAATAATAGATAAGTTCATTATCAATCTAAAGGGAAATAGTTGTATTTAACATCTGTGCATAAATAAATATTTATTGAATTGATACCAATTCAAGTAAGGAACATTATATTCACAACATTTAATTCAGTACGTCCACATTCAATTACGTGTAGAGTTCAATGCTGAAGTTGGAGTAAATTGGAACTGAAAGTGACCCCGAAGGTGACAAAGGGCATCCAGGGTTTCATCATTCATGCTTGACCTTATTTTCGGACACATACCCAGCAGCTCAAAATGCACTTTCGGATTCAACGCTTGTCAAATCAGCATCAGATACCTTTGTTTCCACCCTTCTCAAACAAAGTCATCTCTTGTCTGATAATAGTCTCCAATGATTTGGTTTCTGGAGTAGATGCTGGTCCTTTAATTTGAAGTGATAGTTTCTTTCTGTTCGGACGGGTGGGTCTTGGGATTTTTTATGGGTGGATCCTGTTCGTCCTCGACGTTGGTAGAAGCTGTTTGAAGTTCTGCTACCACTGAAACCTCCGTCATTTGGGGCGGGCAAATACGTTTTATCATTCTGACAATTAAAGAGCGGAGTTCCGGCTTTGAAAGTGTATAAAAGGTTTTGCTTAGTGTCTCACTCGTTAGGGTCCTCTATTCGCGTGTCTTCTCCAAGTAAACGTATAATGCGGATAAATATCTTCTTCTTTCCTGCATTCGCACTGATAGAGCATTGACCAGTGTCTTGGCAAGATTAGACGTCAAACCGTCCAAGGTTGAAAACATCATGGACAGTGCGGTTTCAGTGTCAATCAGGGTACAATCTCGTTAACACAACAACTGTTGCTTGAATGGGTGTTAGGCAGTCGACGACCTCAGGAATTTTTGCAAATTCTTCGTTACTCAAGGAATCCTCATACTTGATGTCGATCAGAGCATTCTTTATAGAATCTTTCAATTTCAGGGAGCGCTCTAGCATTAGAACGAGACTACTCCATCTAGTCTTAGCATCCACGATGAGTGGACACTCACGTCCTTCAATGTTATTTTTCACATGTTTTTGAAGGACAGCGTCATTCTTTGTTGGAGATTTGCGGAAGGATTTAACTAATTTCGGCCTTCTTGTGTGCCATTTTTTCAATCACAAGTTGATCATCTTGTGATTCCTCGTCATCTTCAGAAGATGAGTCGTGATCGTCACCTGGACCTGAATGAATGATTTCATCAACAGAAGGGAGATTTTCTGCCGCTTGCTTTTCAATCTCTGATTGACATGAAGATGAAGCCTCTTCATCGTTAACCGTGGGTAAAAAACTTGTATACGTTTTTTTTCAACCCCGGGGACGGTTGACAAACCCCGGGGATAAATCCCCGTCTAAAATAATCGAATCCCCGGAGCCCCGGGGACGGGGATCCCCGGGGTTGCAAGCCCTAGTAAATATATAATATTGGATATACGATAGCAAAGCTTATATCGTTATAAAGGGAAAAAGTTGTCCGTTTTCAATATTACAAATTATTTTTTTTTTTAATAAAAAAAATGAAGCTTCTATTATAACTCAAAAACTTTGGATATACGATAGCAAAGCTTATATCGTTATAAAGGGAAAAAGTTGTCCGTTTTCAATATAACAAAATTATATTTTTTAATAAAAAAAAAATGAAGCTTCTATTATAACTCAAAAACTTTGGATATACGATATCAAAGCTTATATCGTTATAAAGGAAAAAAGTTGTCCGTTTTCAATAATACAAAATTAAATTTTTTCAATTTAAAAAAAATGAGGCTTCTATTATAACTCAAAAACTATGTTCTTTCTTCAAAACACAAATGCATATCTTGCATAAGTTTCCTGTTCAACTGTTTCTAGTAACTGGTAACAGTTTCCTCATTTCACCGAATCTGTATGTATTATGGTTTCCCAGATCCCAATGCTTAAAATGAAGAAAGAAACCTCACCCTGTATGTATATTTTAATGTAAAACATATGCACACTGCTTTTCTTATTATTTTACATGCAAAACATTTGCACACTAGTTTTTGTTATTATTTTACATGTAAAACATATGCACATTGCTTTTCTTATTATTTTACATGTAAAACATGTCCACACTGCTTTTCTTACAATTTTACATGTAAAACAAATGCACACTGCTTTTCTTATTGTGTTACATGTATAACAAATGCACACTGATTTTCCTAAGTATCCTGTAGCATTAGTCAATACCATTAAACATTTTTTTTTTACAATAATGAAAATGAAAAACAATATTTTCTATCTAAAGAAGATAAAAATGTAGAAAAATATTTTGGAAAACAATATTTTCTATCTAAAGCATATCATACTATTGCAATGATTGCCAACAAGTATTTTGTTCTTGTAAAAAATCACTTGAAAAACATAATATTTCTAATAAAATGAAATATTTGTGAAAATTGAAAATAATATTTTTAATTTAAATGGTAACATCATTATTCTCATCAAGAACCTTCTGGACATTGTCGTCAACTTCGTCAGCAAATTACTCTGAAATAACCTTCTGGACATTGACGGCTTCTTCTGCAAATGACCTTGAAAGAACCTTCAAGTCATTGCCGATCTGCAAATAGCCTTGAAAGAATCATCTGGTTATTATCGAAAAAACTTCGTCTGCAAATGACCTTGAAAGAACCTTCAGGTCATTGCCGAAAAAACTTCTTCTGCAAATGACCTTGAAAGAACCATCTGGCCATTGCCGAAAAACTTCTTCTGCAAATGACCTTGAAAGAACCATCTGGTCATTGTTGACAACACTTCTTCAGCCAACAATTTCCCTAAAATGGTCTCTCCTGATGGACCCGCCATCGAAGTATCCTGTCAGCCCGATAGCATTACTACTATTTCTATTAATTATTTTTCTATTCTAATTATACTAAATTCTGTTCAAATTATACAACGAAAATTCCTGCATCTCATTTATTTATGGATGTAAATATATAATATTGGATATACGATAGCAAAGCTTATATCGTTATGAAGAGAAAAAAATGTCCGTTTACATTTGTACTTTTTTTTTTCAATTTAAAAAAATGAAGCTTCTATTATAACACAATGTTGTTTTTTTAAAAAACTAAGGCATATCTTGCATAAGCTCTTAAAATGACAACTCTTTCGTCGTGTAACCGAATCTAAATGTTTTATGGTTTTCGAGATCCTTAAAATTCTTAATATTCTTAAAATGAAAAAAAAAACACCCTGTATATTTATTATTATGCATGGAAAACTTATGCATACTGCGTTTCTTATTATTTTACATGTAAAACATATGCACACTGCTTTTCTTATGATTTTACATGTAAAACAATGCACACTGCTTTTCCTAAGTATCATTTACCATTAGCAGATACCATTAAACATTTTTGATTTGCGCGTTTCAATGCACTTTTCTACTCCGACTACTGTAATTATAAAACCGGTATACATGTAATTTTTTTTTTCACCAGATAATGACCATAGGAAATAAAAACTTAAGTCTTGAATGTGTAAGATAATATATGTATAGCAATATTTGTAAAGTTAAAACACAGCATTTTATACTGTATTTAAATATGGTTTACTACGGGTAAACAATTGATTGAAATCATGATATAAATCAACTGATTTTTTAATATGATTCACTGATTCAATCAAGATTGTTTTTTTTAATTAATCTGTTGTTTTTTTGTATTCAGAGAGGCAAGTTAACAATCGTTATCAGTCTGGGTTTTATTTTCACTTTTATACATTTATAATAACGAGCGTGTATATATACAAACTACTTCTATTTCAACAATTGCGTAACTATGGAAATCAGCGCAACAGTGCTTCCAACTTAAATAATGAAATATCTTTTACAAAATCATTGATTTTTCTGTGTTTGTGCATTTCAATAGATGCACGATGAAAAACATAATATAACTCTAGAGTCAGCATGCTTTAAAGTAGATAATTGTAAGTAAGTAAAATATTTTTCTTTACTTTCATTTTTTGGTCCAGTAAACTACACAGAAATTTGTTTTAATCATGAATTCTTGTTCAAATATAAGAATTTATTAAAAAAAATCATATGATTTAATTTGTGATGTAAATCAATTGATGTAAACTATATCAAAACTGGATAAGACCTAAACAAAAAAAAACGATAAGAAATATAAAAAAATCAAATAAAACAAATATGACATAAATAAATGATAAATAAATCATGATTTATTTGATATTTTTAATATTTCTTTAGCAGTTTTTGGCAGTTTTTATGTTATTTATATCAATTGCTTTACATACGATTTAAATCATATGATTTTTTTTTAATATATTCTTAAATTAGAACAAGCATTGATGATTAAAACAAATTTCTGTGAACCTGTACTTGACAAAAAAATGATTCATTCCTTATTCCAAGCCTGCTATGTAGTAACAGTCGCACATTAGGTACTTCATTTTCGTGAATAAAGTATATTTGTTGATATTTCATTATTCTAATATGTGTGTTTAATTAGGTTTTTTTTAAACAAAATGTTATGGTGCAAACAAGCCTCTTTATGCCGCTTGTAGTCATTACATGTGCGAGTATATATTTAATTAAATTTCAATGCGAACTTTACAAACACAAAACTCCGGCGCGAAGCTCTGTTAATTAATTACCGCACATAAAACATATTTTATGTATTTACACGCCCGAGTATTATATTTTATTGTTGTCTGTAATTTCTGTGAGTTGGGACAGAAACTCAGCGGAGTCGGTTGATGTTATAGCGCGTGGAGTGAACGAGAAATTAGGAGTGACATAAGTTGGGGATTAAATTCACAGTGATTGTTTTATGAATTGAAAATAAGAGGAGTTCATGCAGAAGCAGTTGCAGGTTTATTATCATGAAGGAACTCGCAGATTTTGATGCATTTACATCGTATTAGGACGAAAATATAATCCAAGAAATGAGAAGAAAAAAAAAAGTCCTCTTACTAAAGCAAGAGGGGTGGAAAATGTATATGTAAATGATTATGTCATTATTAAATTTAATAATTTTTCTTTTTCTTGCTTCTTTCTTTTAGATATGTCAAAATTCTTAAAATTAAAATTATTTAATTGTTCAATTATATTTTTTTTACCCAACAGTTTTATTCGCAGTATTGCAATAGTGATGCTATTACGAGTGCAAGAATAAAAAAAATGTAAAATTGTATATAAAAATGTATTAAAATATTAACAATAAGGAAGATACGACGATTGCTGCACGATTTGATACATTTGAAACCTATTCATTATTTTATTCTGACATATAATTACTTCTAATAGTGGTAACTAGCACTATTTCATATCATGCCCTCCAATGAGATGTTTTTAAATAACAACCCACTAAAGCTGGCATATTTATTAACGTGCAAAGCTCATGGATATTTATTGCCCTCCTGGCTGCTCGGCGGTGGAAAGGGCGAAATTACGGTTTGATTTACTGCAGCAGCCCATTCCCGGCTTTCCACTTGTCGCGCGGTCCGCGGGTGCAAAAAGCAGCAGGAACAAGGGGTGATCACCCCCTTTTCACCCCTTGCGCCACTGGATGATGGACGAGGTTTAATCTAAAAAATACACCTGCCATTTAGTTCGGCAACTTGCCATGATGAACGTGCAGAAGTCCCTCGGCGAAGAAGGCAGCGAACGACCGAGTTTGGGGATCGATGTCGAAAGTTCAGGATTTGTCGAGAGGTGGCTGGCTAAAATGGGATTAGCGATTTAATTGGAGATTATTTATCAATTTAAATTTTCAACTAATCTGGGTCAACATTATAAATGCTCACGAGTGTTTAACCTCAACCGCTAAGCTGGATAACGAAATATCTTGATATATGGTTATATTTTCAATGACGTTACTACCAATTGCACTGTAAGTAAATATTATTTCGATTATTACCAGACTGCATTTTTTTAAATTTATTGTTGTATTGTATTATCTATAATTCTCCTGAAAATTTGACTAAGTTTCAGTACTAAATAAGGAAGAAAATCAAACACATATATTAATGCATTGACAAGTATGGGTTAGCTATTACTTAAATTTCTGAATATTTATTATTAAGAAATTTTATATTAGATTCGCGTACAGTACACCTAAAACTAATACTCCTGAAAACTTGACTAAGTTTCAGTACTAAATAAGGAAGAAAATCAAACACATATCTTAATGCATTGACAAGTATTGGTTAGCTATTACTTAAATTTCTGAATATTTATTATTAACAAATTTGATATTAGATTCGTGTACAGTGCACCTGAAACAAATTCCCCGGAAAATTTGACTAAGTTTCAGTACTAAATAAGGGAGAAAATCAAACACATATCTTAATGCATTGACAAGTATGGGTTTGCTCTTACTGAAATTTCTGACAATTTATTATTAACAAATTTGATATAAGATTCACGTACAGTACACCTAAAACTAGTTCTCCTGAAAATTTGACAAAGTTTCATTACTAAATAAGGGAGAAAATCAAACACATATCTTAATGCATTGACAAGTATGGGTTAGCTATTACTGAAATATCTGAAAATTTATTATTAACAAATGTGATATTAGATTCGTGTACTGTATACCTGAAACTAATTCTCCTGAAAATTTGACTAAGTTACAGTACTAAATAAGGGAGAAAATCAAACACACATCTTAATGCATTGACAAGTATGGGTTGGCTATTACTGAAATTTCTGAAAATTTATTATTAACAAATTTGATATTAGATTCGTGTACAGTACACCTGAAACTAATTCTCCTGAAAATTTGACTAAGTTTCAGTACTAAATAAGAGATAAAATCAAACACATATCTTAATGCATTGACAAGTATGGGTTAGCTATTACTAAAATTTTTGAAAATGTATTATTAACAAATTTGATATTAGATTCGTGTATACTATACCTGAAACTAATTCTCCTGAAAATTTGACTAAGTTTCAGTACTAAATAAGGGAGAAAATCAAACACATATCTTAATGCATTGACAAGTATGGGTTAGCTATTACTCAAATTTCTGAAAATTGCTTATTAACAAATTTGATATAAGATTCGTGTACAGTGCACCTAAAACTAATTCTTATAAAAATTTGACTGAGTTTCAGTACTAAATAAGGGAGAAAATCAAACACATATCTTAATGCATTGACAAGTATGGGTTGGCTATTACTGAAATTTCTGAAAATTTATTATTAACACATTTGATATAAGAATCGTATACAGTACACCTAAAGCTAATTCTCCTGAAAATTTGACTAAGTTTCAGTGCTAAATAAGGGAGAAAATCAAACACATATCTTAATGCATTGACAAGTATGGGTTGAGTATTACTGAAATTTCTAAAAATTTATTATTAACAAATTTGATAAATGATACGTGTACAGTATACCTAAAACTAATGTTCCTGAAAATTTTACTAAGTTTCAGTACTAAATAAGGGAGAAAATCAAACACATATCTTAATGCATTGACAAGTATGGGTTGGCTATTACTGAAATTTCTGAAAATTTATTATTAACAAATTTGATATTAGATTCGTTTACAGTACACCTAAATCTAATACTCCTGAAAATTTGACTAAGTTTCAGTACTAAATAAGGGAGAAAATCCTACTAATATCTTAATGCATTGATAAGTATGGGTTAGCTATTACTGAAATTTCTGAAAATTTATTATTAACAAATTTGATATTAGATTCGTTTACAGTATACCTGAAACTAATTCTCCTGAAAATTTGACTAAGTTTCAGTACTAAATCAGGAAGAAAATCAAACACAGATTTTAATGCATTGACAAGTATGGGTTAGCTATTACTGAAATATCTGAAAATTTATTATTAACAAATTTGATATTAGATTCGTTTAGAGTATACCTGAAACTAATTCTCCTGAAAATTTGATTAAGTTTCAGTACTAAATAAGGGAGAAAATCAAACACATATTTTAATGCATTGACAAGCTTGGGTTAGCTATTACTGAAATTTTTGAAAATGTATTATTAACAAATTTGATATAAGAATCGTATACAGTACACCTAAAGCTAATTCTCCTGAAAATTTGACTAAGTTTCAGTACTAAATAAGGGAGAAAATCAAACACATATCTTAATGCATTGACAAGTATGGGTTGGCTATTACTGAAATTTCTGAAAATTTATTATTAACAAATTTGATATAAGATTCGTATACAGTACACCTGAAACTAATTCTGCGGAAAATTTGACTAAATTTTAGTACTAAATAAGGGAGAAACTCAAACACATATTTTAATGCATTGACAAGTATCGGTTGGCTATTACTGAAATTTATGAAAATATTATTATTAACAAATTTGATATTATATTCGTGTGCAGTGCACCTGAAAATAATTCTCCTGAAAATTTGATTAAGTTTCAGTACTAAATAAGGGAGAAAATCAAACACATATCTTAATGCATTGACAAGCTTGGGTTAGCTATTACTGAAATTTTTGAAAATGTATTATTAACAAATTTGATATAAGAATCGTATACAGTACACCTAAAGCTAATTCTCCTGAAAATTTGACTAAGTTTCAGTACTAAATAAGGGAGAAAATCAAACACATATCTTAATGCATTGACAAGTATGGGTTGGCTATTACTGAAATTTCTGAAAATTTATTATTAACAAATTTGATATAAGATTCTTATACAGTACACCTGAAACTAATTATCCTGAAAATTTGACTCAGTTTCAGGACTAAATAAGGCAGAAAATCAAACACATATCATAATGCATTGACAAGTATGGGTTGGCTATTACTGAAATTTTTGAAAATTTATTATTAACAAATTTGATATTAGATTCGTGTACAGTACACCTAAAACTAATTCTCCTGAAAATTTGACTAAGTTTCAGTACTAAATAAGGGAGAAAATCATACACATATCTTAATGCATTGACAAGTATGGGTTAGCTTTAAATGAAATTTCTGAAAATTTATTATTAACAAATTTGATATTAGATTCGTTAACAGTACACCTAAAACTAATTCTCCTGAAAATTTGACTCAGTTTCAGGACTAAATAAGGCAGAAAATCAAACACATATCTTAATGCATTGACAAGTTTGGGTGAGCTATTACTGAAATATCTGAAAATTTATTATTAACAAAATTGTGTTAGGCTAGTTCTTTTTCCAATCGTAGCCTTAACTTGACGTCATATTTAATACATAAATTTTCGCCATTTTACCTATTAATAATAATAATCACTTACATAATATACTGTATTTTCATTGGTCAGGATGCGCAGGCTTTATATTGAACTCGATCCGAAGATGGCATTGGCTCCAAATGATTTCCCCACATATAAAGAGTATTCTTTTAGTATTGTATATTAACTATAATTGGAAGGACTTACCGGGGGAGCAACTCCCCTTCCCCCGCCAGTTCTCTCTCCAACTGGATCGCTAGCACTCACGGCTTCAACCATTATTCTCTACGACTATTGTATTTCACCTTCATGTGCAAAGCAGTGACATACACCTCTTACTAGGACGAACATCTCTTGTTGCAATTAGGACGAACCTCTCTTGTTGCAATTAGGACTAACCTCTTTTGTTGCAATTAGGACTAACCTCTTTTGTTGCAATGAGGACGAACCTCTCTTGTTGCAATTAGGACGAACCTCTCTTGTTGCAATTAGGACGAACCTCTCTTGTTGCAATTAGGACTAACCTATTTTGTTGCAATTAGGACTAACCTCTTTTGTTGCAATGAGGACGAACCTCTCTTGTTGCAATTAGGACGAACCTCTCTTGTTGCAATTAGGACTAACCTCTTTTGTTGCAATTAGGACTACCCTCTTTTGTTGCAATTAGGACTAACCTCTTTTGTTGCAATGAGGACGAACCTCTTTTGTTGCAATTACCAGAACGCACCTCCAGGACGCACCTCTATCTAATATACATATTGTAGTTTATGTACTGACCTTTAATCCATTCCAACACCTAATCCATAACCGTCCACATCGCAACACACACCAATACATTAGCACACACATGCTTTCCCCATAATCAGCACCCAACTTGCATCCACACTCCATAAACGCACGTAACTCAATGTGCCCCTCGTTCTCGTTCTTAAGCTGAGCGCGTCGCGCCCCGGCTTATATAAACAAACAAAGCCACAGATGCCGCCTCTAATATTAATAATCAATTATTATCCAATGATACAATTTGATACCTAACAATTGATATTAGATTCGTGTACAGTACGCCTGAAACTAATTCTCCTAAAAATTTGACTAAGTTTCAGTACTAAATAAGGGAGAAAATAAAACATATTTTAATGCATTGACAAGTATGGGTCAGCTATTACTGAAATTTCTGAAATTTCATTATTAACAAATTTGATATAAGATTCGTGTACAGCATACCTTTAACTAATTCTCCTGAAAATTTGACTTAGTTTCAGTACTAAATAAGGAAGAAAATCTAACACATATCTTAATGCATTGACAAGTATGGGTTGGCTATTCTGAAATTTCCGAAATTTTATTATTAACAAATTTTATATAAGATTCGTATACAGTACACCTAAAACTAATTCTCCTGAAAATTTGACTCAGTTACAGTACTAAATAAGGGAGAAAAACAAACACATATCTCAATGCATTGACAAGTATGGGTTTGCGATTAATGAAATTTCTGAAAATTTATTATTAACAAATTTGATATAAGATTCGTCTACAGTACACCTAAAACTAATTCTGCTGAAAATTTGACTCAGTTTCAGTACTAAATAAGGGAGAAAATCAAACACGTATCTTAATGCATTGACAAGCTTGGGTTAGCTATTACTGAAATATCTGAAAATTTATTACTAACAAATTTGATAATAGATTCCTCTACAGTACACCTGAAACTAATTTTCCTTAAAATTTGACTATGTTTGAATACTAACTAAGGGAGTTAGTAACAAAATTCGACAAGATCAGAAGCTCAGTAATAAGAAATGGACTAGAAATAGAATCGACTCTGGAATTTATTGAAAAGAGACAGTTAGGATGGTGGGGATGACAGAAGATGGACAACCAAAACTTGTGTGGGAAGCAAAATGCAAGAAGACCGGATGAGGTAGACCAACGAAAACCTGGGACGACACGATTAAAGAGATATTAAGAAAACGAGGACTAACAACGATACAAGCAAAGAACATGACAAATGACCGAAAGAAATGGAACAAATTTATAGAAAACTAATGGAAAGAAGAAAATGAGAAATGTAAAGAAAAACACCTACACTAATTGGTAGAAGGTGTAATGATATATATATGATATGTATATATATATATATATATATATATATATATATATATATATATATATATATATAAATTAAAATAAACTAAAGAAACAAAGCCTGACATCTCATTTATCTGTTCTGAATACATGTATACATGTATGAATGTATCAGGTCGGCGAAATGGGTTCTTCAGTAATACATCTTGGAAGTTGTGCGAGTGTGACGCGGATATAAACTCACGGCTCGAGTCGACTTCTTCGCATCTGATACGCCCCCGTGTTACTGTTACGCCATGAAACTTAAAAGCACTTTAAAGTGCGGCATTGGCAAATGTATGCGAGCAGCGTTCCAAGAAAAACAAATGCAGAAGTGGAAGACAACTGCAGCGGGATCCCGATAAATTGTCTCCGGGCGAGGTGCTCCATCCATATCCATCTGGGGAGACGCCGACAAGCTGCATCCCTCTGCATCTCTGCATCCCCATGCATTCCTGCATGTCGACGCCTGGGGGTGGTGGGGGGCGTCGTCGTCTCCGTCGCTTATCGATCAAAGGCACCGCACGTTATTTCACGGGCGGCTTGGCCGTCGTCGCCGCCGCGGATCGATCCTCTGGGGGAGTGAAGATGACGAGCGAATTTTCCACCAGCGCGGGCAACGCATGTCCGGAAAACGTGCGATAAAGGTTCTGTTAATTCGCCCACACCACCCCCGGTGATCTTCAGAGGGGGGCGCACTTTATTTACGCTCCCCAGTGACTTGGGGGGGGCGACATCGATCGCCTCCTTCCGCCGCCCCCGAAGCAGCGGGGGAGACCGAGCACACACTCATCTTAACGTCTACCCATCCATCCGAGTTTTATATTTATGCAAAACACATCCGAATATTCACCGCCGCCCCATTTGCATAATTTCGTAGTTTACTTTTTGACACTTATATTTCGCAGACGTGCCGTCTACATTTCGGATTATTGCATTTGCATAAATAACGAGAACAAAGGCGGGGGCGGGCCGGGCGTAATTCGCGATGTTTCTGCCGCGCGTGTGATCATCCTCTTTGTTTTCGCGGATTAATCACCGCCGGCGATCAGGAAAAAATCGGGGGCGGCGAGGAGGAAGTCGGCACGCTCCGAAGAGCCAGAACACACGAATTGCACAAAAGAACGTAAAACGAAGTTTGCCGCTGCAACGCCAACTGAAAATTGGGTTAGTTTACGAAGTAGCTGGATGCAGTCGGACCTGGGGCTTATTCGCCTCCCGCTTGTTACAATGGATTCGTTAACACGATCCAGTTAATTACGTTTATCCCGATTTGAATTTCGCGTAATTGTTACCATCCAAAGCTGGAATAATATCACATTGAGGCGAATAACTTATTATACAAAAGCTAACTGTACAGCCGATAAAAGATAAAATCATTGTTACTGGGGATCAATTTCGAACACTAAGCCATCATCCAACAAGTCTAATGAACAACAAATGAGCATACTAGAGTTCTGTTTTATGAACAACATGGTAATTGCACATGCAAAGTTTTAACACAAAAATATACGTAAATTTACAAGAAGAGTAATAATCAGAGGACACAGATCTATGAAAGATTATATAAGTTATATAATATAATAAGAATTTATTTATAATAAGAAATTTTGACAAATTATAACAGCTGCAGTTGAAAATTTGACAGGTTACAATAGCTGCAGTTGAAAATTTGACAAGTTTGACTGTTAACGTTGAAAGTTTTATGATTTTTGATAGGCAGTCAAAAATTTTGCAGGGTTTGACAGTGTAAGTTGAAAATTTGAAAGATTTTAATAATCACAGTTGAAACTACAAATTCAGATAACAATTTTACAGATTTCATAGATGCAGTTGTACATTTAATAAGTTTTGCTGGTTAAAGTTGAAAAATTGACGGGTTTTGACAATTGCAGGTTATAATTTGCAAACGCAGTTGAAATTTTCAGAGTTTTTGATAGAATTTGCAGATGCAGTTATAAATATAATAATTTTCACAGTTTTAGTTGAAAATTTGGCAGGTTTTGACAGTTGCAATGAAAATTTGACACTTTTTGTCTGTTGTAGTGAAAATTTGATAGAGTTTGACAGTTTGGGGTGAAAATTTTGAGACGTTATGGTAGTTTCAGTTGAAAATTTGACAAGTTTCACTGTTAGAGTTGAAAATTTTACGGCATTTGATAAGCACATTTCATGAATGCAACATTCATAAACGATTAATATCAAATATGTGTAACAAAAGTTTTAGATGTTACATCACAATTTTAGAAAATTACGAAAAATACAATATATTAGTTAAAGGTAATCAAATTTTCATTAATTACCTTTAAGGCCCGTATCTATAGTCCGTACTTGAGCATGATTTCGACTCAAGTCGTATAGTTGGTATATAAAATTAGAGTCAACTTTGCTACAAAAATGTTTCACTAAATATAAAAAAATTAAATAATATTTTTAATTGAAGTTTTCAAAGGTATTCTGCAAAAATTTCAATAATGAGTGGTAAAATTTCAAATCGTACCATTAAATTTAATATAATTTCTTTAAATTCAACCGATGATTCAAATTAATTCGTATAGTTTTTATGTATTTCTTATTAATTTCGAATTATTACGGTGAAATTTCAAATACTATGTCAAATTTCAAAGACTATTGTTGAAATATCGATAGTTACTTTAAAATTTTCAATGATTTCGGTAATAATTTTAATTATTCGGTCAACAATTTTAACTGGTTTGTCGCAGTCGTAGTTTTCAATGTGATTATAAAATGTTGTTGCTTCATAAGTTGTTATGGAAATTTCAATGTTTACTATCATACTTTCATTGATTACCTTTAAGGCCCGTATCTTTAGTCTATACTTGAGCATGAGTTCGACTCAAGTCGTATATTTGGTTGCGTATTTTCTATAAACGATTATGCAGCAATTCCAAAGTAACGCAATTAAAGCTGCTAAAAAATCCACAGAGTTATTAAACTCCCACGATATCTACCACATGAAAATTATGAACCCTAAAGCCCCAGAGTTGTATGGTCTACCAAAACTACATAAAGAAAATACCTAAATTAGACCAGTAGTATCATACATCAATGCACCTTCTTATAAACTTTGCAAACTATTAAATAAGATGTTACCGAAATGGATTGGGTTCGTATACTCTACTTTATCTTCGACTAAATAGGCTAGTAGAACATTTTCGGAAAATGATTTTGCGTTCTTTCGAAGACGCCATTTGTTGAAGGTTACGTACCTTTTATTGTAAATGGAATTCGATGTTTCCTATATCAAGGTAGATGTTGCTGTAGCTAGTTGTAACATTTCTGGAGGTGTACAAGTAAAAAAACTCTTCATTTTCATCCATCTCAAAACAAATACACAAACACTACGCGTTTTTACAGTGACACTTTTGAGTTTGTGTATTTTGTTTCCATGGTATTATTTAATTTGATGAATTATTAATTAGTCATTATTCCCTAAGGGAATAATGAGTAGCATTATACTGCAAAAACCTCAAATTTAATACTTACATTATAAATTATTCGTAGATAAAATTTTTTGTTCAGTTTCAGCCCATACATTATTAGTAAATTTTCTACCCCAATTCCAGAAAAGTCTGTACAAGCAGTAAATTGAAATTTTTGAGAATTTTCGTTTAAACTAATAATAAAGAATATTTATTAGGAGAAAAGCTACATTATACAAAATTCAAAAGGTAACTATAAGCATGATAACAAACAACACAACAAAAGAACAAAAAGAGCAATGCAAAGGCAAACACACAAATAGTAAACTCAGTTGTCATATTACAATATTTTACCAATATTTTTTTACATATCAATTTGAACAACGTATTCCCTCACCTGAGCTTATGAATGTATTGTAATATTCGAGATATTGCAATTAAATTTTCAGGTTTCTGGAAAGCAATATCTTATGTTCTAAACTAAAATTATTAAAAAAAACTCTTTTATAGAATCTAAAAAAAATTGTACCCACTTCATGTTTAGTTTTTCCAGAAATTTGATTAAAAATTGCCACATTAATGCTCTAATGGGATGTAAAATTGTTTTTGCATTGATTTTGCACAAAAAACACATTTTTGTCGAGTTTTAGCCTATAACTGAGTGCCAAATTTTCCACACTCACTCAATACACAATTTTCTATCAGAAACTATTAGTTGAAAAAATCATTTCAGGCAGGTAACCGATGCTAGAGTCAATGTGCCTTTGAAATTACGTATATGAGAGAAATGAAGGTGAGAGAGATAATTTACATGAAGAATGAAGATTAGCAAAGCAGATTTAGACCGGGAAACGGCCAAGACCAAATATTCACAATCAGATAAATTACGGTAAAAAACGAGAGAATAGAAAAGAGAAGAATAGATATGTTTGCTATATAGACTTGGAAAAAAGCTTTCGATAGTTTACCAAGAGAGGAAATATGAAAAAGTCGACAGAATAAGGAATACGGAAGAGAGCTGCCGGCAGCAGTAAAATGAATATACAGAGAAGCTAGAAATTACGCAAGATAGGCAAACGACAAATCAGAAGAATTTGGAACAAAACAAAGAGCAAGCCAAGGAGGTATATTGGGCCCACTACTATACATAATAATATAATATCTTTATTGGTGCTATCAACAATAAGCTTTACACAGGTCATACATATTTCGGATTGAATACAAATTTAAATTCAGTACATAAAAGTAAAAATATATAAATCCACTGCACATATATAAAAAAATCATCTGTAAGAAATATAAAAGATAAAATATAAGATACGAGCCCTAGAGAGTAAATGATAATACATAACGACAGTGATGCAATACATTTACACCTAGAAACTAAAATTTACAAAGCAGCGCCGTTCATAAAGTATTCATGAACGGCGAACATGATTTTATTCATCAAATGAATAAAAAGCAGATTTAGTTAGATAGTTCTTACTATCAGTATTTAAACTGAATAATAAACAATTGCTGTATATCAGATGGCAATAAATTACAAAATTTGATACTGTAGTATCTATTGCCTGTTTTTGCCTTTGATGGGCGAAATTTTTCAGTACGAATATCTTTTTTGGTGCGGGCTTTAAAGGCGGGAATCGGACGGTGTTTTCTTTCTTCATAAAATTTTCGCACACTATACATAATTTTTTATTTATTTATTTTTTATTTAGTTTTTTATTACAAGAGTATGTACACCTGTTGTGTTTAGTGTCTGCATTGACAAGTATTAGTTAGCTATTACTGAAATTTCTGAAAATTTATTATTTGCAACTTTGATATTAGATTCGTGTACAGTACACCTAAAACTAATTCTCCTGAAAATTTGCCAACGTTTCAGTATTAAATAAGTGACAAAATCAAACACTTAATCTGCATTGACAAGTAAGGGTTGGCTATTACTGAAATTTCTGAAAATATATTATTTGAAAATTTTATATTAGATTCGTATACAGTACACCTGAAACTCATTCTCGTGAAAATTTGACAATGTTTCGGTATTAAATAATGGAGAAAATCAAACACTTAAATTTCTGCATTGACAAGTATATGTTAGCTACTACTGAAATTTGGAAAACTTATTATTTACAAATTTGATATTAGATTCGGGTACAGTACACCTAATACTAATTCTCTTGAAAATTTGACAAAGTTTTAGTATTAAATAAGGAAGAAAATCAAACACTTAAATTTCTGTAAGACAAGTATGTATTAGCTATTACTGTTGACAGAGTGTGGCAGTTGGAGTTAAAAATTTGGCAGAGTTTCACCGTTGAAGTTGAAAAATTGGCAGTTGCAGTTGAAAATTTGAGAAGTTTTTATAGTTAAAGTTGAAAATTTGACGATTTTTGACAATTAAAGTTAAAAAAATTACTGTTTTGAAAATTAAAAATACAGATCTATTTATTTTTTACAGCTACAGTTGAAATATACAATAATTTGGCAAGTTTTGATAGTTGCAATTGAAAATTTGACACTTTTTGAGAGTTTTCACAACTGTAGTACAAACGTTGACAGAGTGTGGCAGTTGGAGTTGAAAATTTGGCAGAGTTGCACCGTTGAAGTTTAAAAATTTCCAGTTGCAGTTGAAAATTTGAAAAGTTTTCAGAGCTGAAATTTTGACGATTTTTTACAATTAAAGTTAAAAATGTTACTGTTTTATAAATTAAAAACAGATATATCTATGTTGACAGTTACAGTTGAAATCAACAGCAATTTGAAAAGTTTTAATAGTTGCAATTGAAAATATGACACTTTTTGAGAGTTTCAGAAGAATAGTACAAACGTTGTCAGAGTATGGCAGTTGCAATTGAAAATTTTGCAGAGTTTAACCAAGCATTTTTGCCCTAAAACATTCTGATTTAACATTTATTTTAATTCATAATTTGACATACTTTAAGAGTTTTTTTCGAAAATAGGACTCCGACAACTGGGATATAATTTCTTTCAGAGTTTCGATCAAAATGGTTCATATCTTTATTTTGTTAGCTCAAGTTGTGCAATTATGTCAAATTTGTGATATTAAAAATCTATCATATGACATATCTATTATATTTTCTATTGCAAGTATCCAAATTTGTAATTTTTTTATCTGCTACTGTCAAAATCTACATTTTACTGAAGTGAAACAATTGAAATCCGTAATTGTGAAACAGAAGTGAAACAATTGTTGTAAAACAAAATCGTTCAATTTTTAAATGAAATGTTCAAAATCAAAATCTTATCAAAATTTAAATATTTGACCAAATACATTTGAAATCCTTACTTTACGAGATACAATTGAAATCCCCACTTGTTAAAATTCAAACAAAAGACCAAATACCATTGAACTCGTTGTCAATATTTAAACAATTGATCAAATACAACTGAAATCGTTGTGAAAATTTAAACAATTGGCCCAATACAACCGTCAAAATTTGTCAGTACCAGATGTGAAAATCTGTAAAATTTCAAATTTTCAATTCTTACTGTAGAAATCTTATATATTTTCGTTGTAATAATAATAATAATAATAATAATAATAATAATAGAACTCTTCAAATATGGCAGATTTTAACAGTTGCAGTTATAAATTTTACAAAATTTACAGATTACTATAGCTGGTGGTAATAGTTTGACAATAGGAAAACTACAAAAGACATTCTAAAATATACAAACATTCTAAAATATACAAAATATGGTGCTGTGAGAAGTTTTAGGCTTTTAAATTTTTCTCTACAGTCAGCTCTGTATTCAAGACCTGCCACTATCCGAATAGCTCGTCTTTGTAATCTAAATATGTCGCTCATTATAGCCGAGTGTCCCCATAAAATGATACCATATTTAATACGTGATTGCATAAAAGCGTAATAAACCTTAATTAACATTTTGGAATGTATTGCTCGTGTTAGATTTTTTAAGAGATACACATATTTTGTTGGGTTCTTTTCTAATTTAGCCCCATGTGCTTTCCATGTTTGGTGTGAATCTAGAATGACACCCAAAAATTCGGTAAAAATATTTGGTTTAGGCAATTTTCAATCCTGCAATCAGATGATCAAGTGCAACTATCCATATATGTGTATGTCTAATTTTGATTTAAAAACTGTCGAGAACTGCCAAACTTTCAATTGCAACTGTCAAAATTTCACAAATTCTAAGCTTCACCTGTGAAAACTTATCAAATTTTGAATAAATAACTACAGAATCTGTAAACATTTGTCTATTTGGATATCCCAATTCAAAAAAGTACAAATCAGTCGAAAATTTGTTAAATAATCAACTTGCAACTCTCAATATTTGTCCAATTCAAACCGTCGGCTACGAATACCCGTATATTTTTCAATAGATATTGCCTGAATTGGTCAAAGTTAGTCAATTTTTGATGTCCTAGTGTAAAAATATAAAAATATATTCGATTTTCAAGTAAAATTGTCCATATGTGTCAAATTTTCAATTATTAACTGTTGAAATCTGTCAAATTTTTGTTTCGACACTTAAAATTTTTCAAGCTGCAAAAACCTGATCATGTTTCCTCAGATGCTGGCCGAATTGCACAAAGGTTGTCTATTTGTGATGTCCGAGTGCAAAAATAAACAAATCTATCAGATGTTGAAGTGCAACTATCTATAGATATCAAATTTTCATTAAAAAAAATGTCAATCCTGCAATCAGATGTTCAAGTGCAACTATCCATATATGTGTATGTCTAATTTTGATTTAAAAACTGTCGAAAACTCCCAAATTTTCATTTGCATCTGCCAAAATTTCACAAATTCCAAGCTTCAGCTGTGAAAACTTATCAAATTTTGAATAAATAACTACAGAATCTGCAAAAATTTGCCTATTTGGATATCCCAATTCAAAAAAGTACAAATGAGTCGAAAATCTGTCAAATAATCAACGTTCATCTCTCAAAATTTGTCTAATTCCTATCGTCGGCTATTGCAATTGACAAAATTTCACAAATTCTAAGCTTCAGCTGTGAAAACTTATCAAATTTTTCACACCGAGCTACTTATATTAAAAATCTCAATTTTTTTCACTTTTTTCTCCATATTGCCCTGGGCCTCAAAATCCAATAGACAGCCATGTCCGTATGCACTTATGAGCTATACATGTAGTTAATTTTAACTGTAATGTTTCCATATGCACTTATGAGCTATACATGTAGTTAATTTTAACTGTAACGTTTCTGCTAAGTAACTGACGGCATCAGCTTCTTTTCGAAGCATCAATATGAACCGCTTAATTTACGCAAAAAATACCCACCATCGGATTTTATGCAGGTATCATATAATCCGAATAATGCCATTCCCATAAAAACGTGATGAGACTATCTATGGATTCGGAAATAAAATAATGGCCAGAGGCTTACGTGACTCGCAGCAAAGGCATTGATCGATAATGCGAGAGAATTAAGCAATAAATTCTCTCGCATTGTCAATAAATTGACAATAAATTTACAATAAAATATAATACTTACAGGGGATATCACATGTAAGTAAAAATAGATATTGCTGAAATTATTTGAACACAATTATTTTCTAAAAAACGTGATTACAACGCAAATAAGTTCGCAGTATACAGGGTGTTTCTGGGATCATGGACCATTAAAAGTTAGGTTACGGTTCAAAAAGGACTATGCCTGTAATTGGCATTTTCATTATTTTCAGGCGGGGGAGGAATCAAAAGACATTTTAGGCATCGTTTAAGAGTACCGGGATTGGATTTCACCCGCGGACCTTTCAGGTTTACCATAATATTTCCGGAATTCGCCAATAAAATTAAATACAATGTGGCTTATAAATTTTAAAACAGATTACGTAAATTACGATATAAATAAATAAATAAGCATTTTTTAAGCAAAAGAAAGATTCATAAACGAATGAATAGCCTACTTAATTAATCTTACAAATGTTTCTGTTATAGGTATATCCACATTAGGGTGTGTCATATTATATGGGTTCGAAAAAAAGTTTGCAATAATTTAACTTAATACCTCCTAAAAGATGTATCGAGTTCATAGCTGCTTGAAAATGTAAAAAATATAAGTGATTGCTATACAGGGTGTCCATGATTAGGATCTACAGCATTTTTCTGAATAAAAACATGAGAAACCATACCATGATATAAATAGTTGAACTCGTAATAGCAAATACTAACTAATACAGGGTGTACATTTTTTACACCCTTTACACCCAAATACAGGGCTATTTAAAAACCTAAAGTTGATGATGGTTTCTTTGTAAAATTTGTAAACGCTGAAATTCAAAGTTGAAAAAGTGGCAATGAGAAAGTGCTTTTAGTTTTGTTATATCTTTTCAAATAACTTCAGAAAATAATGAAAACGAAATCGCAAGATTTCGGATTTTGTGGAGTATCTCCGGAAGTAAGCGGACATTTCTGGTTTTCTCAACAGAATATTGCTGACCACTAAATTGCGCAACTTTATTTAAATTTAACCGCCTTTATAACTTTACGGTTTCCGAGATCCCCATGCTGTTAATTCTTATCTTGGACACCATGTATATTGTGATGGTATTTGTATTATAAGTAGAGTAGATTAATTAGAATAGATTCATTATTATTATTAGATAGGTATTAGATTGAATTATAATCTTAAGGGCACAAGCTAAGTAAAATTATTGTAAATATTGTAAATGTGAATGTGAACAAGTATGCACAAATCTACAGAGAAATGTGTAAGACATTTTATGGGCACAGAAAATCGCAAGGTTTATGGATCCGCGGATGGAGGTTGTTGATCGGTTACCACGGGTGACAGGTGACTTCGTGCATAGACGCATGTGAGATTGAAGAATTGAAGATCGGAAATAATCAACAAAAAAACAGATTGCCGAGTCGAGGGTAGAGGGTGAACGGCGAGCAGGGGAGACGGTAGTGGGTCGAGGGTCGTGATGTTGCCCTAATACTAATAGATTACATAAAATTAATGCGTGTTCAACGATTGGACATAGGACTGGAAAAAGGCAGTCAACAAGGAGAGGACTTCAACAAGATAGGAGCCGTGACGGAGATATTCGAAAATCAGGACTTCAAGCCGCTAAACTTCGCACACAAAAGTAGCTGTTTACTTTTGTGCGAATCAACAAAGGATCAGAACGCAGGGACAAGAGGACGACTTAATCAAGGGACCAAAAGCAAGAAGATAACTGCAAGTATAGAGTTTGCGTAAATTCCAAGAATCATATTCTCACATAAGTTAGCTTGTGTATATAGGATTTATTTTGTTAATGTTGGTCATAGTTTATTCGTTTTTTTAAATATAATTTTGTTTTCTATTGTTTTGGATTTGTTTGACTAGTTCACTGTATATTAGACGTTTTTAAGGTTTTTAGTTATTATTAATTCATTAAAGCATTTGAACAAGACTCTATTTAGTTCTGATTGAACCTACCATTGACCCTGATATAAGAGAAATAATAAGGAGTTACAAAACAAGTAAATACGTAAATATTCAACACCCATAAAATAAAAAAAATAAAAAAAAAACGTAACAATATATTGGAAAACCGAATATTTGGTTGGTGGGGAGTAATATTGTGTATTTATTGAAGCGTCGCTTAAAACTTGGTAGTAGCTGTCTTGAAATATGTCACTGCTACATATGTTGAGAGAAAAATGGGATATATTTTTAAAATTAAAGTAAACATTGCGATTGTAGCTTTTTGCTTTATTTATGATCCAAGAAAAATAACTAATGGTAAGTGATTAATTGTCGGCGGTGACAAAACACTCTGACATATTGTTCATTTTAAACACAATATTGAGGAAATTTCAAAGATATTCTTGTCGAACCTTATATTTATGGCCGCCCTTGATCAAATTTATTACCCCCGGCAGTGGCGCGGTATTACGCTTCCTCATAAAGTCATTTTCAGCCGACACAACTGCGGCTTATCTCCCGAAATACGCGCCTCATGAAATATTTTACGATAACAACGGCCGCGGAAAAATTTATCATATTATTAAACCTAAAGCGGCGCAAAGATAAATTACGGAATGGGGAAGGACGGGGCGAAAATTGCTCGGTGGCGGCCCCGGGGATGTTAATAAGGGCGCGGGGGCCGTGGGGGCTGAAATATCGCGTCGTGTTTTAATATCGGCGCCCCCATAAAGAACATATTGCCCTGTTTTGTCTGGGGGGGGGGCTGTTGGGGCCGGCGCTGCATCGTAAATTTGATTTATTAGGCTCGTAAATTAATTATCGATTGCGCCAACCTTAAACGGCGGCCAGCAAGAAATGCCACGGCGGGGGAGGAATCAAAAGACATTTTAAGCATCGTTTAAGAGTGCCGGCATTGGATTTCACTCGCGGACCTTTCAGGCTTTCCATAATATTCCCGGAATTCGCCAATAAAATTAAATACAATGTGGCTTATAAATTTTGAAACAGATTACATAATTGAAATATTCATTAAATTTGACAGTTTTAACTTTAAAATATGAATATCTCTTATAATAATTTCGTGGCACTGCAAAATTACGAATCAATTACTCAAATTTTAACTTTACTCAAATACGAAGATCATAAATGAAAGATATATGGTTATTTAAAAGTATGTGATTGAATGTTCTATACAGGGTGAGTTTTTTTGGATGTTTAGAATGGGGATCTCGGAAACTAGGTGAGATAGAGGAACGATTAAACGGGGAAATAATTGCAGTTTTACGAGTTCAATTTCATGAGCTTTTTGTTTTTGAAAAAATTGCATGGCCAACTAGATATCTCTAAAAAATATATTTTTTGTTATTTGGTTCGGTGCCTATGGATCTGTTATTATTGACTTAAGAAAACATGTGTAAAAGAAAAAGTTGTACGTAATTATGTGCTTAATAATACAATCTAACCGATTATTTTATTAAAGCTATAATTTTTGAGTTACGAGACAAAGTTGAGGTTTTTCTAACGGAAACCATACTTGACCATGACTTTATAAAACAGGCGCTTTTTCAACTATTCCAGTGATGTACCACTTGATATAGTTATTTTTATAAATATTAAATTATCGTTATTTTTTACTTTTCATTTTCGAACTATTAAAGAAGTAGGCTATGGAAACAATTGATACATGCGCAACGCGTTAAATAATAAAATTCAAGTTAGTTATTAAAATTTTTCTTTTCATTTCGAAATTATAAACATTATTATTTTGGTGTAAAATGTTTATTTCGTTGGAGTTACAATTTTATATAAAAATTATTTCTGGTAAATCAAAATTACATAAGTACAATACTACTGAACAGGGAATGACAGACGATAAATTTAGAAACAATACAAGCATATTAGAACGTAACTAAAGTAGTACCAAAACAACGTAATTAAAGTTAGGAAAGTATTTAAGACTAAATATGTTCAAAAGGTTCACCATTATGATTAATGCGCACCTTTTTAAAACAGAATTTGTTGCTTTTCTAACGGAGCGTCCATCAATATTAGCAAAAACTTGTAACTTGTAAGTACAGCTTCTCTAAGGTCATCTACTGAGACGTGCGATGTTTGATACACTCTATCTTTTACCATTCCCCATAAATAAAAATCTAAAACAAAGAGATCGGCCAATTCTATAATTGTCATTTGTATATATCAATTGTTTCTATAGCTTACTACTTCGAATAGTTCGAAACTGAAAAAAAAAATCCCATAATTTAATTATTTATAAAAATACCTTTCTAATATGATATATCATTAAAATCGTTGAAAAGAGGCCTTTTACATAAACTCATGGCCGACTATGGTTTCCATTAGAAAAAAACACAAGTTTGTGTCATAACTCAAAAATATAGCTTAAATAAAATAATCGGTTAGACTGTATTATTAAGCACATAATTTCCTATAACTTTTTCCTTTACACATTTTTTCTAAAGTCAATAATAACAGAGCAATATGCTCCGAACAAAATAACAAAAAATATATTTTTTCGAGATATCTAGTTAGCCGTGCAATTTTTCCAAAAAACAAAAAGCCCATGAAATTGAACTCGTAAAACAGCAATTACAGATTCGAATTCAGCGCACCAAATTACCTTCAAAACACTATTTGGTTGCTCCAGTCCAAAACTTTGTATACCAGTGTTTTTTACTACTGGTTTCTTTGTAAAAAATATTTGAAATACCCAAAAGAGTTGAAATTTCATAATGTTTATTATTTAATTAGGAAAATGTAAGAAGACACTTTTGAAAATAAAATGTTAGAAATTATACCTTACGCCTTCTTAAAGGTACATATAGTCATAGAGTCATAATGGTTCTGTCCATTCTGTATCAGTTCTGTGTTCTGAGTGCACTCGATTCCCAAAAATTTGGCATTTCGGCAATTTGGCAAAAAAACTTTTTCAAAGTTCAGCGAAAGAGCATTTTTCCATATGAAAAGATTAATTAAAAAATATATGGTTGCAATAACATTCCGTATAACTACATCAATTGTGAGCAACATTATTTTTAGGTTTTTAAAGTTGAGTGGTGAAAAAGTTAATAAAAAATATTGCTTGCAATAACAATCTGTATAACTACATAAATTGGGAGCAACAATATTTTTAGGTTTTTAAAGTTAAGTGGTGAAAAACTTAATAACAAATATATGCTTGCAATAACAATCCGTATAACTACATAAATTGGGAGCTACAATATTTTTAGGTTTTTAAAGTTGAGTGGTGAAAAGATTAATAAAAAATATATGCTTGTAACGCTCCGATATTATTTTATTATATTTATTTTATTATTCGTCGTTTTTATCGTAAATTAATATATAATTTCTTGATTATTTTGGCTCATGATTTAATATATAATGTTTTAATTATTTTTGGCTCGTCATTTATTATATAATGTTTTAATTATTTTTGGCTCGTGATTTGTGATCGTATTTAGTACTTACACGTCGTGACGTTTAATTTAACTACCGTGATTACTCTCAAGGTTCTTTGCTATTGGTAATGTGTTAATTAACGTACACTAATAATGGATTAATACAAGAAAGCACCAATTTAAGGATTTGTTTTGTTTATTTAATAATAGACCCGCTGAAATTGTAAGACACAGGGAAATAAAACACAGGTTGACGATGATGTAAATTAATTTATATAATTGTAACATACAGGAAAATAAAACACACATTGACGATTATGACATGAATTGATTTATTTTCTAGATTTCGTTGACCTTATAATGAATGTGTAAATTCTTTAATTATTCAATTGATAGTTTGAAAATGGTTATTACTACGAAGTTTATTTACGAGAGTTTGTATACGTGCACGTGCTTCTCTTAGACCATTTATTACCATGCTCTTTCACTCCATTTAACTACGGGAAAGTGATACGATTAAAAATAGAACTATTTAAAGATGTTGAAATATCCCCAATAATTCATGAATGATTACTAAAGGTATCTCGCGATCTTCCCGAATTTCATGGTTGTGTCGGTGTCCACACAATAATGTAATTATTGGAACCCCATTGTTTACGTTGATTGAGGTAAATTAGTAATTCTACCCACGACCACAGCAAGCACCAATGTCACAAGTAGTCATCACCGTCAGACATGTTACAAGTTGTGTCAAATAACAGTTCTGCTACCTCAATCGGAAATGTTTATGTAATGTTATAATATATTATTATTAGGAACAGTGAAGGTTATTAATAACTTCTCTTGTGATTATACCAAGCTTGATTCTCTCGTTTATAATTTTCTCTGTTTATGCGGGGTTTTAATAATTCAACTTATTTCTTGTTTACGATATTTAACCATAAATTGTCATTATGTCTTCAAATTATTGAGATTTAATCCAGCCTATTTTATCTGTTCGATTCTAAATTACTCTGCCTAATAATAGGTACGTTATGTGCTTGTTTTATGATTTGAAATAAAGAAACCAGTATTTTTATACATTATGTTTTTAAATTATTATGATTTACTCCAACTTATTTATTTATACAATTATAAATCACTCTGCCCAATAATATGCCCGTTATATGCTCATTTATGATTTAAAATGAAGAAGCCTTCATTTTTAAGAATTATTTTGATTTGAATATGATGATGTATGTCGGAGGGTAACACTGAATGCCTTGATTAGTTGTTATAGTTATGGTGAATACAGCCACGTTAGTTTGCGATCGCGGGCGCGATGTATGACGAGTTTATATGTTTAAATGTTATGATGCTGACGACGATTTGATTCTAGTGGAGGAGGTGATTCCACAATAACAGGTGTGTGAACGAAGTGCGCGGGTGGGCGTCAATTACACCTGTTATTGCTTCCTCTAGTGATTCGTAAACACGAATAGCGTACGAGCCGCCTTTGTTTACTGACAGGAATAGGTAATCGGTGTTTGGTATTTATAGGTAACTTATCGTTGATTGAAAGGAATAAGCACTCCCGTGAATTTATAATGAGACTGGTTTAACAACTTTATATTATCGTTAATAATAAAAAAAAAAATACTTTGTACCTAGAATTGTACGTTTTTCGATTTATTCAAATTTTTATTCTACTTTGCGTTTTTTACAACGTTATATGCAATCGTTAATTTAATTATAACCCGACGTGAATTTATATACTCAAAACCGCGAATGTCGTGTGCGTTGGGCCGCCCGTGGCCGACACAACTTTCTTACTCATCTCGCTCGTGTGTGGCTTGTGCTTAAAAAGGTTTTTTTCAGCTTCAAATCTCCACTCCCCTCACATATCTACTGCTAAATATTCGCCCCCATCCCTTAGTTATCATGGTGATTATTAATCATGAGTGTGCGTGCGGTATTAATGCGTTTTAAGCGCAGAGTATTACACTTAACTTAAAGAGTTGCCATTCGAGGTGATTTTTACGTGCCTGGCGCTTGTTCGTTTCTAAGGGGCACTGATACCCAAATTGTTTATGTGACACCACGACATGGAATCTTCCAGAACCGTGCATATGCAGGCCTCGGCTCTTGAGATATTTGGCGACGCTCTGGCGCGACTTGCGATGGCTATTTATCACATTTCACCCTGGGATTATTTGTAAATGAATTAATTTAATAATTTTGTTGTAATCATGATTTTTAAAATATGAGTCACTTTATTGCGTAAATGCGCATTATACTGGGCATATATTTGGGCCTATTACATACTTGCAATAAAAATTCGTATAACTACATAAATTGGGAGCTACATTATTTTTAGGTTTTTAAAGTTGAGTGGTGAAACAAAATGCGTGAAAATCTTCGTGCGGTACCAATTACAGCCTGAAGAGTTTTTGCATGCCGTCCCTTGATAAACATTGTTCGCACGCGCCTCTCAACTCGTAGATCAAAGAGAATTTCATTAGCGTCTCCTCTTTGCGCATAAATAAATAAATAAATGCGACGCACAAGTAGGCAGAGGGCTGAGTTCAGGCGTAGATAACGCTTAGCGTCAGCGGCGTTTAAAAATCCATTTTTTTCCGGCCGTCACCTTTTATTCCTGGAAACTGTGCCGTAAATTGAGAGCAAAAATTCGGAACGATGAACCATTACTACAGATAAATTTCAATGAAAACAAAGAGAGGAGAAACAGGAACACGCCGAAATTCTGGCCGTATTAAATATTGGAAGTTTATATTGGAGACCTTTCAAGTCGGAGAGGTCCTCAGAGGAAACAATTCGGTCAAGGTTACAAAAATGTTGTAATATTTTGATAAGACAAGAACGTCTTTCCGCATACTCCACTGCAAGGTTAAGCGCGCCCTTCTCGAGTTTAATTTTTCGCAACGGTTTACGGCCCTTGTGACCCTGACGCTCTCGGCCTACTTCATTCCTCCCTAAATTCGTCCCAATTACGCTCCCGGTGAAATATCTGGGACGGGGTTCCAGTCGCATAATTTTCCTCGCCGTTTAATGACCGTGCGAAGTTTCATTTGTCGCGGAGATGACTGCCGACTTTCCCGGGAAAATGGGGAAAACGCCCCTTGATTGGCTTTGCTATTAAACGCCCCGGCCGCAGTGATTCCGCCGTAAATTCCCCTTATTCTACTTAATGTCGCGGCCCGCCATTCCCGGAATATCAATTGTAATTTTCCGAGTAATAAAATCGCGTGATAAAAATTCGGCCGTGCAGTTTTCCCTTTATGTGATTACAATTTCCATGCACGTAAATACGATGCAATGTAATTTGAATAATGTGCTTTCGCGAATTCCGGCTGTGACTGTAACTCGATTCGAGGGATGAGCGTTTCATAATATTTTCCCAGTAAATATAAGATGGATGTAAATATAAAAAGAAGGTAGAAGCGCGTAGGAACAAGCCAAAACATATGTTAAAATAAGACTACTTTACAAAAACTTGGTGTCGGTGAGGCTAGTGGAAGTTATTTTCTGCTTTGCTAATTGTCTTTAAATTTCTATGATCTTTTACATGGGGCATATATACAAATGTTGAATTTACTGATGTATTGTTGCTAATGGTTAGGTTAGATTTGGTTAGGTTAGGTTAGGATATCTTGATACCTTGAGTATATTTAGGCTAGCTTGATGATGTCTAAGATAGCTTGATGATATCATGATGATATCAAGGATAACTTGATGATATCATGGTGATATCTAGTATAGCTTGATGGTATAATGATGATATTATGAGAGAAAATAAAAATAAATTCAATGAAAATATGGTGTGCGTTTCCGATACTATTTCCGTAGTAGTATAGCAACACGGTTTCTAACTCACCCCCCGCAGAGATTTCGATTAATCCGCGTTTTAATCGAAATATCTGCGGGGGGTGAGTTAGAAACCGTATTGCTATACTACTACTCTCGATAGACAACTGAAGACCGGTTTCGACATAGTGGGTCTCATGACTTCAGTGTGTCCGAATGTAGGTACTAAAATGCACACAATTGATGACCTATTAATCAGTCTTATTAAAATTCGACATTTCATCTCTCTTCAAGTGGCAACTCAGAGATGAAATCTGAGTTTTTTCTTGATTTACTACAAAAAAATGTACTAGTTTCAGAGCTGAAGCTTAGAATTCTACAAATTATGAGTTGGAATTTGATTATTTAACAGATTTTCGACCGATTTGTACATTTTTGAATTGCGATATCAAAATAGACAAATTTTAGAAGATTCTGTAGTTATTAATTCAAAATTTGATAAGTTTTCACAGCTGAAGCTTAGAATTTGTCAAATTTTGACAGTTGCAATTGAAAATTTTGCAGTTCACGACAGTTTTTAATTCAAAATTTGACATACACATATATGGATAATTGCACTTTAAAATATTGCACAAAATATAATTGCACTGAAAATTTTACAGCTTTCGGCAGTTTTTATATGAAATTTGATATCTATAGACAGTTGCACTTCAACACCTGATAGATTTGTTCATTTTTGCACTCGTACATCACAAATAGACAACTTTTAAGCGATTGGTGCACCATATGTGGAAAACATGATCAAGTTTTTGCAGCTTGACTAATTTTGACAGTCGAAATCAAAATTTGACAGATTTCAACCGTTAATAATAGAAAATTTGACACATATAGACAGTTTCACTTGAAAATCGGATATATTTTTACATTTTTACACTAGGACGTCAAAAATTGACAAAATTTGACCAAAAAGGGGAGTATCTATTGAACAATTTACAGGTTTTCATAGCCGAAGCTTAGAATTCGACAAATTTTGAGGGTTGCAAATCGATGATATAACAGATTTGTACATTTTTGAATTGGGATATCTAAATAGACAAATTTTGACATATTCTTAAGTTATTTATTCAAAATTTGATAAGTTTTCTTAGCTGAAGCTTAGAATTTGTGAAATTTTTACAGTTGCAACTGAAAATTTGGCTCTTCTCGACAGTTTTTAAATAAAAATTTGACATACACATATATGGGTAATTGCACTTGAACATCTGATTGCAGGATTGAAAATTTTTCAACTTTCTGTAGCTTTTATATAAAAATTTGATATCTATAGACAGTTGCACTTGAACATCTGTTAAATTTGTTTATTTTCGCACTTGTACATCACAAATAAACAACTTTTGGGCGATTTGGGCAGCGTCTATGGAAAACATGATCAGGTTTTTGCAGCTTGACAAATTTTGACTGTCGAAGCAAAAATTTGACAGATTTCAACAGTTAATAATTGAAAATTTTACACTTATGGACAGTTTCACTTAAAAATGGGATATATTTTTATATTTTTACACTAGGACATCAAAAATTGACAAACTTTGACCGAATCGAGAAGTATCTATTGAAAACTTTACAGGTTTTCATAGCCGAAGCTTAGATTTCGACAAATTTTGAAAGTTGCAATTTGATGATTTAACAGATTTGTACATTTTTGAATTGGGATATTAAAATAGACAAATTTCGACAGATTATTTAGTTATTTATTCAAAATTTCATAAGTTTTCACAGGAGAAGCTTAGAATTTGCCAAATTTTGACAGTTGCAACTGAAAATTTGGCAGTTCTCGACACTTAGTTTAAACTTAATTACAAAATTTACATGTTTTCATAGCCGAAGCTTAGAATTCGACAAATTTTGAGGGTTGCAAATTGATGATTTAACAGATTTGTACATTTTTGAATTGGGATATCAAAATAGACAAATTGTGATAATTTTTTTAGTTATTTATTAAAAATTTGATAAGTTTTCTCAGCTGAAGCTTAGAATTTGACAAATTTTGACAGTTGCAATTGAAAATTTTGCAGTTCTCGACAGTTTTTAAATCAAAATTAGACATACACATATATGGATAGTTGCACTTGAACATCTGATTGCAGGATTGAAAATTTTACAACATTCGGCAGTTATTAAATGAAAATTTGATATCTGTAGACAGTTGTACTTGGACATCTGATAGATTTATTTATATTTGCACTCGCACATCAAAAATTTACAACTTTTGTGCAATTCGGGCAGCATCTGGGAAAAAGATGATTAGGTTTTTGCAGGTTGACAAAGTTTGACTGTCGACGCAAATATTTGACAGATTTCAACAGTTAATAATTGAAAATATGACACATATGGACAGTTTCACTTGAAAATCGGATATATTTTTATATTTTTACACTAGAACATCAAAAATTGACAAATTTTTACCGAATCGGGCACTATCTATTGAAAAATATACAGGTTTTCATAGCCGAAGCTTAGAATTTGACAAATTTTGACGGTTGTTATTCGATGATTTAACAGATTTGTACATTTTTGAATTTGGATATCAAAATAGACAAATTTTGACAAATTCTTCAATTATTTATTCAAAATTTGATCAGTTTTCTCGGCTGAAGCTTAGAATTTGTCAAATTTTGACAGTCGCAACAGAAAATTTGGCTGTTCTCGACAGTTTTTCATTCAAAATTAGTCATACACATATATGGATAGTTGCACTTGAACATCTGATTGCAGGATTAAAAATTTTACAGCCTTCGGCACTTTTTAAATGAAGATTTGATATCTGTAGACAGTTGCACTTGAACATCTGATAAATGTGTTTATTTTCGCACTCGTACATCACAAATATACAACTTTAGGGCGATTTGGGCAGCATCTGTGGAAAAGATGATCAGGTTTTTGCATCTTGACAAATTTTAACTGTCGCAGCGAAAATTTTACAGATTTCAACAATTTTTAATTGAAAATTTGACACATATAAACAGTTTCACTTGATAATTGGATATATTTTTACATTTTTGCACGAGGACATCACACGAATGGCGAGTCTAATGGCGAGGCAATTGGCGAGGCAAATGTGTATTCAGTTCACCTGTCATTCAGCACGAATTTCACCTTCTCCTTTTTTGGGAACGAGTCAAAGGCTTGTATCAACGAGGCGAACTAGGTTGAACACTCAGCGAGTGTGTAAACGGTCATATCGCCTTATGGGGACGAACGTGCCAACGCCACTAACGAATGTGATTAGGTGACGAGGCGAGACATAAGGGCGAATATGAAGATGCGCCTTCAGAAATTTAAATTGCTTTTAATATCACTGGAACTATCGACCAACTGCAATAACTGAGAAAAATATGTATAAGGGCTTGATTAATCGATAGTTTGAATAAGTTGAAAACTGAATTAATTAATATTGAAATATTTCTGCGAAACACTGGTGGTGCCCCATAAATCAATCGGCTCCAACAAAAAAAATACCATTTCCTCGGAACAGAATAAAATCAAAGAAACATTCCATCGCAATTCCAGTGCGAAACTGCGAAATCCAATTAATGCAGGAATTTATAGTCGCAGACATCTCGCGACGTCCAGGCATGCATTTTATTATCCCCCGGGCTTTCCATGAGGGCGTCGCAATTAATTTCTCCCATTGATTTGTATCTCTCGTATGAGGCTGGCCGAGGACCGATTCAATTAGCAATAAATCGTGGGGGAGCGATCAATTGGCCCTGATTCTAGGCGGGGATGCACGAGAAGAGATGCGCTAATTGCACCGGAGGCTATAAAAATGTATTATTCAACCCCCGGAGTTGCACGATAAATAGTAAAGATTTTTTTCCGCACTGTTAGGTTCGTGAGGTCAACCCAGTTCACAGGGGCATAATGAAAGCCCCGGCGTAGTACACAACATCAAATTGACTTTTAATTATCAGGTGAAACTTGCACTGTAGATGTGTATAATGAGAGAGTTGCGTAGCAGCGTTGAAAAACATGCATGCTTTAAAAACAGCCTGGCGCTTTTAACATTTTCGTAATAAATAATTACAAAATACGGAAATCAGATTTTCAAACAGTAAATAAATAATTGGCGCAGTCGTACAGTGGTCGATTTTGACCACTGTACAACGAACTTTTCGAATCGAACATTCAATCGACTATTTTCGATTAAATCGAAACATTTCGTCAAATACGCACTTCCTAAAATATCCAGTTTTTGTATATAATGGACTAATGGATATTTTAAAAAATGTATGCCAGATTTAGATACAGTATGCCTAAAGATATTGTTACGTTTTAATTTGTTTTACTTTACCTATTTTATGAGTGTTGAATATTTACGTATTTACTTGTTTTGTAACTCCTTATTATTTCTCTTATATCAGGGTCAATGGTAGGTTCAATCAGAACTAAATAGTTCAAATGCTTTAATGAATTAATAATAACCAAAAACCTTAAAAACGTCTAATATAAAGTGAACTAGTCAAACAAATCCAAAACAATAGAAAACAAAATTATATTAAAAAAAACTAATAAACTATGACCAACGTTAACAAAATAAATCCTATATACACAAACTAACTTATGTGAGAATATGATTCTTGTAATTTACGCCAACACTATACTTGCAGTTATCTTCTTGCTTTTTGTCCCTTGATTAAGTCGTCCTCTTGTCCCTGTGTTCGTCTTTGATCCTTTGTTCATTCGCACAAAAGTAAACAGCTACTTTTGTGTGCGAAGTTTAGCGGCTTGAAGTCTTGATTTTCGAATATCTCCGTCACGGCTCCTATCTTGTTGAAGTCCTCTCCTTGTTGACTGCCTTTTTCCAGTCCTGTGTCCAATCGTTGAACACGCGTTAATTTTATGTAATCTATTAGTATTAGGGCAACATCACGACCCTCGACCCACTACCGTCTCCCCTGCTCGCCGTTCACCCTCTACCCTCGACTCGGCAATCTGTTTTTTTGTTGATTATTTCCGATCTTCAATTCTTCAATCTCACATGCGTCTATGCACGTAGTCACCTGTCACCCGTGGTAACCGATCAACAACCTCCATCCGCGGATCCATAAACCTTGCGATTTGCTGTGTCCATAAAATGTCTTACACATTTCTCTGTAGATTTGTGCATACTTGTTCACATTCACATTTACAATATTTACAATAATTTTAGTTAGCTTGTGTCCTTAAGATTATAATTCTATCGAATACCTATCTAATAATAATAATAAATCTATTCTAATTAATCTACTCTATTTATAATACAAATACAATCACAATATATCCTCTGAAAATTTGACGTAGGTTATGAAGTAAATAAGTTAGAGAATTGAACATATAACTTTCCCAGTTGACAGGTATATCTGTAACTGAAATTCCTGAAAATGTTTCTAAAGCATATTTTAAAGATTGTATGCCTAATTTGTATACAGTATACCTGAAAATATATCCTCTGACAATTTCCTGAAGGTAATGAACTAAATAACTGAGAAAATCGAACATATAACTTTCCTAATTGACAGGTACCGCTATATATGCCACTGAAATTTCTGAAAATTTGTCTAGTTAATATTTTGAAAATTTCATACCAGATTTGCATACAGTATGCCTGTAGATATATCCTCTGAAAATTTGACAAAGGTTCTAATGTAAATAAGTGAAAGAATTGAATATATATATATATATATATATAGCTTTCCCAGTTTATAGGTATCGCCGCTATATCTGTCACTAAAATTTCTGAAAATTTATCTAATGCATATTTTAAAAATTGTATGCCAGATTTGGATACAGTATACCTGAAGATATATGCTCTGAAAATTTCCTCAAGGTTATGAAGTAAATAAGTGAGAAGATCAAACATATATCTTTCCCAGTTGACAAGTAACTTATATCTATCACTGAAATTCCTAAAAAAAAATCTAATGGATAGTTAAAAAATGTTATGCCAGTTTTAGATACAGTATGCCTAAAGAAATACCTTCTATAAATTTGACGAACGTTATGACGTAAATAAGTGAGAAAATCGAACATATACCTTTCCTTATTTACAGGTATCCCTATATCTGTCACTGAAACTTTTAAAAATTTGTCTAATGGATATTTTGTGAATTTTATGCAAGATTTGGATACAGTATACTTACAGATGTATCCTCCAAAAATTTGACGAAGTTAATGAAGAAATTAAGTAAGAGAATCGAACATATAACTTTCCAAGTTGACAGGTATCGATATATTTATATATATATAATTTCGGTTTTAGAACGTCTGTCGACGCTGTCCGATCCCCAGACTCTTCCTCCATCCTAACCTATCCTGCCATTGGTCATCTTGTAGGTTCCTTTCGCTCATAGCTTTCTGGATGCCGTCATTCCAGGATTTCCTGGGCCTGCCTCGTTTCCGTCTTTCCGGAGGGACCCAGTCGAGCGTAATTTTTGGCAAGCGATGATCTGCCATCCTTTTCACGTGTCCGTACCAGATTAGTTGCCGTTTTCCTGCTTCCTGTACGATATTTTCTCTCAAGCCGATTAATTCCTTTATCCTTGTATTGCGTACCCTATCCAACCTCGATATTCTACATGATCTTCTTAGGGCATCCATCTCCAGAGCCTCTAGTCTTCTTTTGTCAGCTTCGGTCCACCTCCATCCTTCTGCTCCGTAGAGTACAATACTTTTTATAACTGTGTTGTATATGTTATATTTTCTCTTTTTCGTTATTTCTTTACTCCACCATATACCATTTAGCCTCTTAATACCTCTTCTACCTTGTCCGATTCTTTGCCTAATTTCCTTTTCATCCTTTCCATCTTTTTGTATGTTTACCCCTAAGTATTGGTAACTATTGCATGCTGATATTATTTCTCCATTCTCCAGTTCCAAATCCTCGGATTCTCCTCCAATACATAGGTATTTAGTTTTGTTCAGGTTCATAGATAGACCTGCTTTTTCATACTCTTCTTTAATTTTCCTGGTCATATATTGAAGGTCATCTTTATCTTGGGCCATGAGCACTTGGTCATCTGCAAATTGGAGAGTGTATATGTTGTTGTCTCCTATGTTAATTCCCATGCCTTTGCATTTCCTTTTCCACGTTCTCAAGGAGTGCTCGATATAAATTTTAAATAGTGTCGGTGATAGGCAGCATCCTTGTTTCAAACCTTTAGATGTACTGATTCCATTCGATATTGATTCTCCAATTTTCATTTTAATTTTGGTATCTCGGTAAAGTTCTTTAATGGCTTTTATTACTCTCGTACTTATATTAGTGTTTTCTAGAGCTTTCCATAGTCCTTGTATGGGCACATTATCATACGCTTTTGCTAGGTCTATGAAAAGTAGGTGCAACTCTCGATATATTTGCCACTGAAATTTGTGAAAATTAGTCTAATAGATATTTTGAAAACTTTAAGCCAGATTTGGATACAGTATGCTTACAGATATATTCTCTAAAAAATTGACAGAGTTAATGAAGAAAATTACTCAGGGAATCAAACAAATAACTTTCTCAGTTGATGATCTATCACTAAAATATCTAAAATTTTATCTAATGCATATTTTAAATTTTTTATGCCTAATTTGTATACAGTTGGCCTAACGATTCATCCTCTGAAAATTTGATGAAGAGTATGAAGTAAATAAGTGAGAGAACCGAACATATAACTTTCCCAGTTAATAGGTATCGCTATATCTGTCCCTGAAATTTCTGAAACTTTGTCTAATAGATAATTTGAAACTTTTATGCTAGATTTGAATATAGTATACCTGAAGATATATCCTCTGATAATTTGATAAAAGTTATGAAGTAAATAAGTGAGAGAATCGAACATATAACTTTCCCAGTTAACGTGTATCGCTATATCTGTCACTGAAATTTCTGAAAATTTGTCTAATGCATATTTTAAAAATTGTATGCCTGATTTGGATACAGTATGCCTAAACATATATCCTCTGAAAATTTTACGAAGATTATGAAGTTAATAAGTGAGAGAATCGAACATATACCTTTACCAGTTGACAGGTATCGCTATATCTGTCACTGAAATTTCTGAAAATTTGTCTAATGATTTTTTTTTTAAATTATGCCAGATTGGCATACAGTATGCCTAAGGCTTCATCCTTTGAAAATTTGATGAAGGGTATGAAGTAAATAAGTAGGAGAATCGAACATATAACTTTCCTAGTTAACATGTAACGCTATATCTGTCACTGAATTTTTTTAACATTTTTTTCGTAGGCGTTTTAGTGTCTGTGTATCCATTTTCCATTCAACTATTATAAAAACCATTAACTTTATTTTGTTTTCAAGAGCACAATGAACTGATATTTGGTTTTCAAAAGAAAAGAAAAACAGTAAGTAACTTACTTGTTTAGCCATTGAATGTTTCATTTGCATTTTTTCAATAGCAACTAATTTTTGTCGTAGACTTTCTGTATAAGTTGATTTTTCAATATTCCATTCAATTGTTATTAAATAAGTTCTCGTGTTTTTGGAGTGCAACGAACAATTTTTTTGCTAAAAAAAAACAAACAATAATCTACATGCTTACTTGTTTGGCCATTGAATGTTTCATTTGCATTTTTTTCAATAGCAACTAATTTTTGTCGTAGACTTTTTGTATAAGTCGATTTTTTAATTTTCCATTCAACTGTTAATAAATAAGTACTCGTGTTTTTGGAGTGCAACGAACAAATTTTCTGCTAAAAAAATCAAACAATAATTTACATGCTTTTTTTTACCATTGAATTATTTAAGGTTGTTTTATTATTATTGGTAAATTTGGTAGGTAAATAATAATTTTTATTTTATTTTATTATTTATTTATTTTATTTCGCCCGACTAGTTTCGTTTTTTTTTTTAAACTATCATCAGAGATCTGTGACTCAAATATCAAAATTCAAATTAATAAGATATGATGTATTTTAATATTTATATATCCTGTTCTTGTTTTTGATAAATATTTATCATAAAAACAAGAACAGGATACATATAAATATTAAAATACATATGGTGCCTCTGATGATGGTTTAAAAAAAAAACAGAAACTAGTCAGGCGAGGTAAAATAAATAAATAATAAAATATAATAAAAACAATTATTTACCAGTACCAAGTACCTACCAAATAATAATATAATAACCTTAAATACATAACTGGTTTATGGATAAAACCTTTAACTTAATTGAATTATTTATTATCTACTTTTCTGAATGGCAACAAATGTGTTTGTCGTGGGCTCCTTGATACTTAAAAAAAAAAAACAATTTTGGTTTTAAATTGAATAATTGAATCACAATTGAACAATTGATTTCAGAAACCCTATAGTCCACTTTAGGTTATATTTGAACCATACATGGAATGGCACAAATGTGTTTGTCGTGGGCTTCTTGATAATTTAAAAAAAGAAACAATTTTTGTTTTAAATTGAATAATTGAATCACAATTGAACAATTGATTTCAGAAACCCTATAGTCCACTTTAGGTTATATTTGAACCATACATGGAATGGCACAAATGTGTTTGTCGTGGGCTTCTTGATAATTTAAAAAAAAAAAAAACAATTTTTGTTTTAAATTGAATAATTGAATCACAATTGAACAATAGATTTCAGAAACCCTACAGTCCACTTTAGGTTATATTTGAACCATACATGGAATGGCAACAAATGTGTTTGTCGTGGGCTTCTTGATACTTAAAAAAAAACAATTTTTGTTTTAAATTGAATAATTGAATCACAATTGAACAATTGATTTCAGAAACCCTATAGTCCACTTTAGGTTATATTTGAACCATACATGGAATGGCAACAAATGTGTTTGTCGTGGGCTTCTTGATACTTAAAAAAAAACAATTTTTGTTTTAAATTGAATAATTGAATCACAATTGAACAATTGATTTCAGAAACCCTATAGTCCACTTTAGGTTATATTTGAACCATACATGGAATGGCACAAATGTGTTTGTCGTGGGCTTCGTGATACTTAAAAAAAAAACAATTTTTGTTTTAAATTGAATAATTGAATCACAATTGAACAATTTATTTCAGAAACCCTATAGTCCACTTTTGGTTATATTTGAACCATACATGGAATGGCACAAATGTGTTTGTCGTAGGCTTCTTGATACTTAAAAAAAAACAATTTTTGTTTTAAATTGTATAATTGAATCACAATTGAACAATTCATTTCAGAAACCATATAGTCCACTTTTGGTTATATTTGAACTATACATGGAATGGCACAAATGTGTTTGTCGTGGGCTTCTTGATAATTTAAAAAAAAAAAAACAATTTTTGTTTTAAATTGAATAATTGAATCACAATTGAACAATTCAATTCAGAAACCATATAGTCCACTTTTGGTTATATTTGAACCATACATGGAATGGCACAAATGTGTTTGTCGTGGGCTTCTTGATATTAAAAAAAACAATTTTTGTTTTAAATTGAATAATTGAATCACAATTGAACAATTGATTTCAGAAACCCTATAGTCCATTTTTTGTTATATTTGAACCATACATGGAATGGCACAAATGTGTTTGTCGTGGGCTTCTTGATACTTAAAAAAAAATTACAATTTTTGTTTTAAATTGAATGATTGAATCACAATTGAACAATTGATTTCAGAAACCCTATAGTCCACTTTTGGTTATATTTGAACCATACATGGAATGGCACAAATGTGTTTGTCGTGGGCTTCTTGATACTTAAAAAAAAAAATTTTTTCAATTTTTGTTTTAAATTGAATAATTGAATCACAATTGAACAATTGATTTCAGAAACCCTATAGTCCACTTTTGGTTATATTTGAACCATACATGGAATGGCACAAATGTGTTTGTCGTGGGCTTCTTGATACTTTAAAAAAATTTTTTTTTTCAATTTTTGTTTTAAATTGAATAATTGAATCACAATTGAACAATTGATTTCAGAAACCCTATAGTCCACTTTAGGTTATATTTGAACCATACATGGAATGGCACAAATGTGTTTGTCATGGGCTTCTTGATATTAAAAAAAACAATTTTTGTTTTAAATTGAATAATTGAATCACAATTGAACAATTGATTTCAGAAACCCTATAGTCCATTTTTTGTTATATTTGAACCATACATGGAATGGCACAAATGTGTTTGTCGTGGGCTTCTTGATACTTAAATAAAAATTACAATTTTTGTTTTAAATTGAATAATTGAATCACAATTGAACAATTGATTTCAGAAACCCTATAGTCCACTTTTGGTTATATTTGAACCATACATGGAATGGCACAAATGTGTTTGTCGTGGGCTTCTTGATACTTAAAAAAAAATTTTTTTTCAATTTTTGTTTTAAATTGAATAATTGAATCACAATTGAACAATTGATTTCAGAAACCCTATAGTCCACTTTTGGTTATATTTGAACCATACATGGAATGGCACAAATGTGTTTGTCGTGGGCTTCTTGATACTTTAAAAAATTTTTTTTTTTCAATTTTTGTTTTAAATTGAATAATTGAATCACAATTGAACAATTGATTTCAGAAACCCTATAGTCCACTTTAGGTTATATTTGAACCATACATGGAATGGCACAAATGTGTTTGTCATGGGCTTCTTGATATTAAAAAAAACAATTTTTGTTTTAAATTGAATAATTGAATCACAATTGAACAATTGATTTCAGAAACCCTATAGTCCATTTTTTGTTATATTTGAACCATACATGGAATGGCACAAATGTGTTTGTCGTGGGCTTCTTGATACTTAAAAAAAAATTACAATTTTTGTTTTAAATTGAATAATTGAATCACAATTGAACAATTGATTTCAGAAACCCTATAGTCCACTTTTGGTTATATTTGAACCATACATGGAATGGCACAAATGTGTTTGTCGTGATCAGATTTGGCTACAGAATGCCTGAAGATATCCTCTTGCGAGAGCGCAAACTTAAAATTCGGATTAATTGGCAGTTATCCCGGTTTTAATTTCAAGTCTTCATTTGTCTTTGATTAGGGCGATTTTATTCGGGTCGATGGGTGCAAATATCGTTTATGAGTTTTTTTTGTGTGTGATTTTCCGCTTTTATTCATGTGCTCTGTGGAATGTTCAGTAGTATGGACATTTTATTAGTCGTAGTTAACATGACGAGCTTCGTAGTTAGTTTATAATAAAATTTGATATCCCAGCAATTACGGCAGTCATTATAACGTATTTCCCGGCAACTGTGATCGTGTTAAGATTTCATTATTTTATTTGCGCACCATTCTGCTATGGTAATAAAATTTCCCGGCCCAGGGTTTACGTGGCGCTCGGCTCTTTAATAAATTTCCCTTAAAGATAATGTTGGCAATCTCATTGCATAATTTTCTTTGCCATTAATGTCGCATTTACATATTTCCCGAAGAAGAACAATCCTAATCTCGTTTGCCACCACTCCTGCCAGGCGGTTGCGCGTGCGGTGCCCACCGTGACCGGTTCGATGCCGCAGTTTTCCACGTCAATTAAACGCGGTGTCACGCGGAAAACGACCGCATTTCCATGCATGTGTGGACCTGCACTGTTTTCCCTTTAATTTATAATGAATACATTACTCGCGGCGAATACACCGGGCATTGCATCAGGGCCGGACTCGTGGGCGTGCATATTTAAGTGCAGACCATAGTTGAGCCGCTGAACAGATATAGTAATGAAACGCGTTGTTTGAATAGCAGCTTGCGATTGGTATGAGAAAGTCGGATGTACAAAGCACAAAATACATTAAGGTAACCGGTCAAGCCTAATGGGCTCACTAGAATTTCGAGTAATGTAAATCAGGCTTCGGCGCAGATCGGTCTACGCAACCATAACCCGCATTATTTCTTTCATTACTATATCTGTGCGGCGTCCGGAGTTTAGTGCGCGGCACATTCCTCGCCCAGCCTTGGCCCTTCTTAGGGTCGTGACGTGTGCATTAATAAAGGCGAAATTATAGCGCCGGCTCTGGAATTAAAAAGGGAGATGTTAGACAATTTCCGCGCCCGGCCCATATTTATTACCATCGTAAAAATTAAGGGGGAAATTGCGTTTTTGCAGGGAAACGTTAATTCTGCATATTGCAGAAAGCGCAAGAATTACACTCCCTCGCGGCACACATTAGCATTTTTCACATCGAGGACGCGAGATATGAAAAGTTCCGCATGTACCACCGGATTTACTGCGGGGTTAAAAATTATTAGCCTAATCTCGGTGACCAAAATGCGCGCAGGAAAAAAGGTAATTTAATGAAGCGCACTGGCATGTCAGCTTTGATCGTTTCCGGGAGTGAAATTGTGTGACAACGATACGCTCACTAATTTACCAACGTGACACCAAAACGCTGAAGTGATAACTTCCACGAGATCCACTGTGAACGTACATTCATATTTCAAACGGTATCATTTCTAATATGCAAATCATATCATTTCAAGTTGATAGATATTGTTACGTTTTTATTTTTTTAACTTTACCTATTTTATGGGTGTTGAATATTTACGTATTTACTTGTTTTGTAACTCCTTATTATTTCTCTTATCTCAGGGTCAATGGTAGGTTCAATCAGAACTAAATAGAGTCTTGTTCAAATGCTTTAATGAATTAATAATAACCAAAAACCTTAAAAACGTCTAATATAAAGTGAACTAGTCAAACAAATCCAAAACAAAATTATATAAAAAAAACTAATAAACTATGACCAACATTAACAAAATAAATCCTATATACACAAGCTAACTTATGTAAGAATATGATTCTTGTAATTTACGCCAACTCTATACTTGCAGTTATCTTCTTGCTTTTGTTCCCTTGATTAAGTCGTCCTCTTGTCCCTGCGTTCGTCTTCTGATCCTTTGTTTATTCGCACAAAAGTAAACAGCTACTTTTGTGTGCGAAGTTTAGCGGCTTGAAGTCCTGATTTTCGAATATCTCCGTCACGGCTCCTATCTTATTGAAGTCCTCACCTTGTTGACTGCCTTTTTCCAGTCCTATGTCCAATCGTTGAACACGCGTTAATTTTATGTAATCTATTAGTATTAGGGCAACATCACGACCCTCGACCCACTACCGTCTCCCCTGCTCGCCGTTCACCCTCTACCCTCGACTCGGCAATCTGTTTTTTTGTTGATCATTTCCGATCTTCAATTCTTCAATCTCACATGCGTCTATGCACGAAGTCACCTGTCACCCGTGGTAACCGATCAACAACCTCCATCCGCGGATCCATAAACCTTGCGATTTTCTGTGTCCATAAAATCTTACACATTTCTCTGTAGATTTGTGCATACTTGTTCACATTCACATTTACAATATTTACAATAATTTTAGTTAGCTTGTACCCTTAAGATTATAATTCTATCTAATACCTATCTAATAATAATAATAAATCTATTCGAATTAATCTACTCTACTTATAATACAAATACCATCACAATATATTTTAAATAATAGTGGGCATAGTACTGTTCCCTGAGGTACTCCGTACGTAGTGTCCTTTTGGATCGATAGCACGTTTTTTAATTTCACTCTTTGTTTCCATTTCATTTGTTTTCCACAAATGCCATCACAATATGTAGATATGATTTACTTCTAAATTCCAAGTCAGAAACGTAGACATATGGAAACATCTACAAGCGTAATAGAAAAGGACCACTCAAATCACTCAGGATCACTCAAAGATAAATTGAATGTATAATAATTGCAGTAAAGCAACAACAGTATCAAAACAGTTTGGGACAAAAGTTTAAAAGGCTTAACAGAATACAACACTTAAATATAGATAAATTGAATGTACAATAATAGCAGTAAAGCAACAACAGTATCAAAAAAGTATGGATCAAAAAATTAAAAGACTTAACAGAACACAATTAAAAGAAAATTTCTGGAAAGAAATTATATCTGGAAGATATCGATTCGAAGATATCTGGAAAGCCTTCAAAGGGGTAATAGATAGAAACATGTGGAATAACAAAAACCAATAGAAACTCTAAACGGACAAGCTGGTGGACAGAAGAGATACAAAAAGAAGTTGGAACAAAGAAGCAACTATGAAAAAAATACCAAGAAAAGAGAACAGCACAAGAATATTGCAGATACAAAGAACAATGAAATAGAGCCAAACAGATAATAAAACAATCAAAAGAAACATCATGGCAAAAATTCGGAGAAAAAATGGAAAAAATATATACATGAGAACCAGAAGCTACTCTACAACGTTATCAGACGAAACGAGAAAAACAAAACTATAAAACTACACCCAAAAAAGGATGAGAAGGGAAACATACTTGCACAGAAAGAAGAAATATCGATTCGAAGATATCTGGAAACCTTTCAAAGAGGTAATAGATGAGGCAACAGTAAGGTGACCAGACGTCCCGATTTTGGCGGGACAGTCCCGATTTTTAGAAATTTGTCCCGCGTCCCGCTACGTTTCAAAAATGTCCCGACTTTTGAAAAATTGGGTTTTTTTTCGGAATCATCTTTTATTCGCTATTTGAAGTAATCAGCGTATATATTTCGCCAATATCTGTATTTCGTAGCCGCGCTGCAGCAGCCAAAATACAAAACGGTACTTTAAAAACATGCCTCGTATTTATTATATTTGTAAATATGACATTATATTTCATGTTGTTAAAAAAAATTGTAATATAATATTATACAGGGTGTCTGCTAAAAAACACCGCTAGCGATAACTCCTTTATTTATTGGCCTATTTCAATAAAACAAAAAAAAAAACTTAATGGCTCCACATGTCTACAAAGGAGCCCTATATTTTTTTTTTGTAAAATTTTGCAGACTATCGCTGAAATGAAAGTTGATTTTGCAAAAAAAAAAGAAAATTAGGGCCCGTTTGTAGAACATGTAGAGAAAATCAATTTTGTTTTTGTTTTGTTGAAATCGGGCAATAAATAGCTAGGGAGTTATGGAGTTATTGGCCAGCGGCGTTTTTTAGGAGACACCCTGTATATTTTGCATTTTACTTTCTTTGTTAATTAATTTAAAAATTTAAGAATCAAGCCCCCTCCCCCCCAACCCGCTGTCCCGCTTTTGTATCGTTAGGATCTGGTCACCTTAGGCAACAGTAGAAACATGTGGGATAACAAGAACCAAAAGAAACTCGAAGCGGACAAGCTGATGAACAGAAGAGATACAAAAAGAAGTTAGAACAAAGAAACAACTACGGAAAAAATACCTAGAAAAGAGAACCGCACAAGAATATTGCAGATACAAAGAACAAAGAAATAGAGCCAAACAGAAAATAAAATAATCAAACGAAAATTCGGAGAAAAAATGCAAAAAATTGACATGAGAAGATAATAAAACAATCAAAAGAAACATCATGACAAAAATTCGGAGAAAAAATGAGGGAAAAAATAAACTTGACAACCAGAAGCTAATCTACAACGTTATCAGACGACACGAGAAAGTCAAAACTATAAAACTACACCAAATAAAGGATAAGAAGGGAAACATACTTATAAAGAAAGAAGAAATAGGAGAAAAATATAAACAACACTTTGAAGGTTTACTGGAAAAAGATGACAAAACAGAAGATAAACAGAATACAGAAAAGTTAATACAAACCAATAACAATAAGAGAGGCAAACAAGAGAAAGAAGAAAAACATTAAGAAGGTATAGATGAAGTTAGAACAGCTATGGGGAAAATAAAACTTGCACCAGGAAGAGACAAAATGAAAAATGAACAGTTGAAATACCTGGTAGAAGGAGGTATACAACTTTTTACAAGCATATTAAATAAAATATGGAATTCAGGAGAAATACCTAGAGCCTGGCAGACAGCAGTGATACTGCCCATACACAAGAAAGGAGACAACAAAGAATGCAGCAACTACAGATGACTATCTCTACTGTGCGCCATGGAAAAATATATAAGAACATATGAGAAAGAAGAATTAGACAAAAAGTTGTAACGATCCGACATATACTGCTTTTATCGTTGTATTTTTAATAGTGAAATTATTATATAATTTCCTGATTCTTTTTGGCTCGTGATTTGTGATCGTATTTAGTACTTACATGTCGTGACGTTTACTTACATACCGTGTTTATTTTCAAGGTACTTTGCTATTGGTAATGTGTTAGAAAACGCAAATCATGGGTTAGAACAATAAAGCACATATATACACTGTGTATCAGCCAAATGGAATAAATTCGATAATAAATAAATGCGGGCGTGTTCGAAAAAACGCTCGGACACGTCGATTGTTATTTTTAGTTGCGCATTGTTTTCAATAAAAACCTTTTATACAGGGTGTGTCATGTGACCGTGGCCAATACCAACTTTCTTATTTTAAATGCAACACCTGGTATATTATTCAATTTTTGGATTCTTCAGAAAATTCTAGACATATTTCATGTACAATGTCCTATACCTATCTTCAACTGTTTCGGAAACTAAACTAAACTAAACCCCTCGACTTAGCTGACTTAAGAAGACGAATAATGCTTGCGATTAGATCGGTCACGCCTGAGATGTTGAGTAACGTTAGAAGAAATTTCTATTTAAGATTAGGATGTTGCCAAGACGTTCACGGCAAGCATTTTGAACATCTCCTCCATTGAAATTTATTGTTTTTTTTTTGTTTTTTTACATTATCAAGAAATAAACAGTATTACTTATTAGTTTTTGAGTGTGTTGTAACGAATTTCTGTAATCAAATAATTTTCTTTTTTTAATGTTAATTTTTGCAATAAATCTGAAAACACTTAATATTTCCGAAACAGTTGAAGATAGGTATAGGACATTGTATATGAAATATGTCTAGAATTTTCTGAGGAATCCAAAAATTTAATAATATACCAGGTGTTGTATTTAAAATAAGAAAGTTGGTTTTGGCCACGGTCACATGACACACCCTGTATAAAAAGTATTTGTTGAAAAAAATGCGCAACTAAAAATAACAATCGACGCCTCCGAGCGTTTTTTCGAACACGCCCCCATTTATTTATTATTGAATTTATTCCATTTGGCTGATACACCCTGTATAGACTGCATATTACGAATGCTCCCCAGGGACTACTCAAACTCACCCCTGGGGATGGAACATATGCCCGGACAGGAGTCAGAAGATTAGGATCTACTATCCATAAATAGTAGGTAAAAATACCGTTGACCCTAAACTGCCCCTGAACACATTCTGCAATCATATATACCTATTGAGACTGCCATATAACGAGTGCTCCTCAGGGATTACTCAAACTCACCCCTGAGGACGGAACATATGCCCTGCCAGGGGTTAAGAGATTAGGGTCTACTATCCATAAACAGTAGGTAAAAATACCGATGACCCTAAACTTCCCCTGAACACATCCCGCAAATATATGCGATTCATAAATGTAGAGTTGTGGGATCCCATATGCACGGTGGGCAATATTGCCATAAACGAATGCTCCTCAGGGACTACTCAAACTCACCCCTGAGGACGGAACATATGCCCGGCCAGGGGTTATGAGATTAGGATCTAATATCTATAAATAGTAGGTAAAAATACCGTTGACCTCAAAGTTCCCCTGGACACATCCCGCAAATATATGCGATTCATTAACGTAGAGTGCAGGATCCCTTATACGACGATGGCCAATAAGTCTCTCTACTGGTTAGTCTTTCTACCTTATTCTACCGTGCAATCTACGAAGGTGTACTTACATTATCTAATTCTATGGACTGCAGGCACTATATACTTTTATATACAACCAAGGGAGGATGGGGAACATACAAGCGGCCCGGGAACAAACTTTTATCGGCCCATTTTGCATTCACATAAAATTGCAATACTACCATATAATCAATATAATAATCATACTTCAAAATTTGACAAATATGTAAAAATCAAAAATACTTTACAATAAATAATTTAAAATTGAATATATTATTTCTATTTTTAAAATATATTAAAATGTATTATCAGAGACATAACACCTCTGAGGATGACTAATAAAAGCCGAAACAAGTTGGGTGAAGAACATAAATAAAAAGATTACATAACTAAGAGAAAGTACTCCCCATAAAGAAAAAATCAATATAAAATTTAATACCGTAAGTTTTTCATAATACTTATTTATTTATTAATACAGAGGTTCCTAAAGTGTGCGTTTACTGTTCTGCTTTCAATATTATTAAATAAAATATGAAAAAGATTAGGTAATTAAAATTCATGCTTTGACTAAGAAAATTTAAGTATAATTTATAAAATCTTCATTAAAATTACAAAGGTTTAATAGACCCAGCAATTTTTTTTTGAAATATTGGAGTTTTATTCCGAAAGCATATCCCTCACAAAGTTGTTAAAATGTTCAGAGTTATTTGCAGAAAATTTATTGAACATGAAAGAAAAAAATTAATAATTTAAAAAATTTAAATGTAATTTTCAACATTATTTCTTTTACAAATTTTACATTACAAATTATAATTTAAATTGTAAAATATTAATCAAAACACAAAATCGTCATTTGCATTATACAATTTATATTGAAAATTATAATAATAATAATAATAATAATATTTACCAGCGGGAGAACCTGCATAATATACACATAAAAATTAAAAATAAAAACCTACTAAATGAAAATGAATTTGAAACTTAATTTGAGATTTTACATGAAAGTAAAAAATGTATATTATAAATTCCGCAACTCAAATGAAATAACAAAGTTATCATGATAAATGATAGAATTTAGTTGGAAATTATAAAATTCTTATAGTAAATACGAAAATATTAATTATAAATTTCAATGTTAAAATAAAATTTGAAATTTTTAGTATAAATTATAAAAAACTTTATCCTCGAAACATATAACTCACTAAGTTAGTAATATTCTGACAGAAATTTGCAAAAATATTAATGCAAAATACAAAATTATGTACAAAATTACAAAGAGACGCCATGAAGTTTTCATTGCAAATGTCAAATTTTGATATTTTATTACAAATTGCAAGTTCATCAAACCATAAAATTCTCACTGAAACATCTCGCTTGTAAACTGCAATGAATTGGAAATTACAAAATTTTCGTTAGAATTTATTAATATAATTACTAGACTTCATTCATAAATTGTAAAAATCAATGGAATCTGTGACTTTTTTTATTCTAATTTATAACGTCTTTCCCCTGAAATCATAATCCTTGCAAATGTATTAACCATATCATAGAAATTCGCAAAAAACTATAATGGATGTTGTAAAATGTTGATTCGAAAAGTTGATTTTTAAATTCAACAAAAACAATGAAATTTTCGCATTTTAACTACACAATTTGTAAATGTTAAATATAAATTGGAATATTGTAGTGAAAATTGCGAATTATTATGAATACAATATTTCAATAGAATTAGAAAACAATCATAAAGTATAAATAAGTTTACATTAACACTATAACAAATACAATAATAAATAAGCAAATAAGTAAATAAAGACATAAAGAAGTTTTATTGGAATTATGTAATTTTCGTTGTGACTTTCACCATTCATCATTCTAAATTACCAAATAGCAATAACTTTATGAAAATTTCATTGTTATTTGATAAATTTTAAAGTATAAATAAGTTTACATTAACAGTATAACAAATACAATAATAAATAAGTTAATAAGTAAATAAAGAAATAAATAAGTTTTATTGGAATTATGTAATATTAGTTGTGACTTTCATCATTCATCATTCTAAATTACAAAATTGCAATAAATTTATGAAAATTTTATTGTTAATTGATAAATTTCACTGTAAAATGTAAAATATTCAACAGTCGTATTATAAATTACAACATTTCAGCAGCGATTATTAAAATTTTATTGTAAATTGCCAAAATTTCACTATAAAATGCAAAATGTCATTGGCATTTCCTAAATTTGTATCGAGTTGTTAAAATGTTCATTAGAGATTACAAAATGTTTATTAGAAATTATGAAGTACTTATTATAAATACCATAAATTTACTACATATACATTTTCCTTACAAATTAGAAAATTTTATTAAAAATTGCAAAAAGCTAATCAAACACCCCAACATATTAAAATTAAATCATGTCGATTGTATATTAAATTTACAAAAGCTTCAAAATTTTCAATACATTTTTTTATTAGAAATACCATTTTTTTTTATAAATTACAAAGATTAATGGAACCTGCCAATTTTTAGTTGAAAATTATAACGGCTATCTACACAATTTATATTCCTCGCCAAATTACTTTACATTTCATAAAAATTTTAAAAAAATATTATGGAAACAGAAAGGATCCATGGAAAATCCTACTTCAAAAAGGGAATTGCGACGCGAAAAAGTATAGTAACCACTGTGTTAATACATATATAAACAATCTTTATTGGGCTATCGACCACATGGGGTCTTTCCGCCTTGTGTTAATACATTAAATCAAAATTATTAATAAACTTGTCGTCGGATCTGCCAGCCCAAAATTCTGGGGCTTCCGGCCCAACATTCGGGATGGCTACCGGCCCACCGGGAAATTTCCCATTTTCCCGTATGGCCCATCCGCCCCTATATACAACTACCTAACTTGCTGGATAAATGCGTACGAATGAATGACATAAGCGCCCGGTCGCCCAAGAGGCCCCTTCGTTCATGCGAGTGCGTGCGGGAATGTGCTGACTTGAGTAAATAAACATTACCGGAGGAAAGCGGGAAGATACAGGAATATCGAAATTATTGACGCGTAACAAAAACTATAAAACTACACCAAATACCTGAGATCCATGTAGCCACGAATAATTAGCATACAAATACGAAATATGTAAATTTTAGAAAAAAATTCAGAAATGAAAAAGTTCAAAGGGGGGAGTATTGGGACTTTTTTTCTCTCATACGGTTTTTCCAAATTCGAACTTTGGGAAGATCTGTAGCATTTATGGTATATTCTACCTGAGATCCACGTAGCCACGAATAATTTGCATACAAATACGAAATATGTAAATTTTAGAAAAAACATCAGAAATGATGAAGTTCAAAGGGGGGACTATTGTGACTCTTTTTTCTCCCATACGATTTTTCCAAATTCGAACTTTGGGAAGATCTGTAGCATTTATGGTATATTCTACCTGAGATCCATGTAGCCACGAATAATTAGCATACAAATACGAAATATGTAAATTTTAGAATTTTTTTCAGAAATGAAAAAGTTCAAAACCATAATGGGGGGGTGGGGCATTGTGACATTTGAGAATAATGAAATAATAATAAGCAAGTATCCTGAAAATCACTTAATCACGTCTCATATCTTAATAACGACATCAGTTTCTTGCCATTAACGCGACACAAATTCCAACTTAATTAATTAATCATTTAACTAGACGTCGGGCAATAAAATATTCACGTTGGCTCACAGTCTCAGCCGCAGAAGTTATTAAATTAATTACCACTTGAGTGTATGTAAATATTTGGCGCTTCCTTACGCTCCCGACAACTACAACTTCGCGTGCTAATTTTCGAGCAGCTCCCAACGAGTTTTAATCGCCTGCAAATTAATAACGAAATTTCTGCGAACTCGTACAAATGCACGATCCGGAAAGTCTGTCGTTCACATTCACCTCACGATCGTCAGGAACAAGACTACGAAGGAGGCACGGATAATCCACAGCGGCGATCCTGATGGGTGGCTGGGAATTAATCCACGGACAATTACGCGGCTGACCTCTGCCACCGCCCCCCAGAAAACCACCCCCGCACGCACATAAATATTAATACGGCGAAACGGGAAATGGGAGAGGCGGGGATTCGAATATACGTGTAATAAGTAGTAAATTATCCGGAAGCCAGGGATTAAAGAGGTGAAGATTAAATTTTATGGTGGACTCGCCCGGGGAAAAGCGAGGAAAAAGGGAACGTTCACGCCGGATAAAAGTGTAATGAGAAAATTTTATTTTATTTTCCTTTGACGGCGCTCGCGAGGCGGAAGCGTGAAATAGTAGGTGGGCACAGTTAGTTTATGCAGTAATTGCGGATGATAAATTAATGAACTCGCAAAAAAAAACCGGCACAGTTCTTTTCTGCTTCTTAAAGTTCTGTCCCTTGCAGTACTATTCATTCGTGAACTCTGCAGCAATTATATTGGCAAATAATTTGAAGTTTACGTATAAAGGAATATTTCTCCTGAAAAATTAAATTTATTGATTCATTAAAATCCTGAAAACCCACTTGTAATACTGTTAGAATCCCACTAATAATATGAATAACTATTTATAAATTAAAGGCACATTACTCTTGAAACATAATAAGAATAAATTAAAAAAATGCTCAAAATGCTGACTGTTATTGGCTAAATAACCAAAAAGAAGCTAAACACAATTGACAGCGTTTTAGAATATTGCCAGTTAATTATCGCAATGTGTTGCGATTAACGCCTTTTATTGCCTCTGTCATTGCTTCACGAAGTTCATCTACATTATAATTCAAGCTACTTCCATAAATTTTGTTTTTAAAAGTACCCTACAAATAAAAGTCAAGAGTCGTCAAGTATGCAGATCTGGCTAGCCACAAAATAGTGGTATTAGTCGCTATTACTCTTACCTTACTATTTTTCTACAGCTTAGGGATCGTACATATATGCTGTTTTAAAATCCATCTCGTATATATAATGTACTCATTCTTTAGATGGAAAAGTTCGATACAATCCCGGCTGTTAAGCGTTAACGGCCGCAATGCCTCCTTGCCGCAAGGAGGTCGTGGGCTGGAAAATGTGCCGGCAACTTTCGCGGCGGAGGTTTTCTTTTCAGCGACGATAAATTACTGAACGCTCCCTTTATGTGCATATAATTACATAAAATACACATTAAGCATGCGATTGTTCGCATTGGCCGGGCCCTTATGGGACCTGGAAAACTTCCACAGGAGCGTTTGAATGAATTTATACTCGTTTTACGGACTGCCGCCTCAGATATCGTGCAGATACTATGTTTTTATACCATTGTGATTGCATTAGGCATTCAACCCTTTGCCCATGGGGATTTTTATTTACCCGGCAGTGATTAATGCCAGTTATCCTTGAAAAATTATTCTATTATACTATTCTATTATTGAAGCATTTTTCAAAAATTTTTACAGGGGAAAAAATAAAGCCAGGTCTTAATACTTTATGCGATCTCTGTATAAAAGTATGGATAATGTCCGCACAATCAATTTACATTACCTGAATGTCGTATCAAAGATTATATCAAAACATCGTTACATCTAATATGAATTTAACCATTAATATCCATTCCTTTATCGCCGTTTTTTTTACAAATAAAAACACTTTAGCTGATGGATCATGTGCATATAAAGTTATACATCAATACAATATAAACAAATTGCTTAAACTTATCGTTACTTATTTATTTAATTATAACCATACTAATTTATGCCTGTCAATTGTCAGTGTGAATTTTATGAGGATCATGACAGCTAATCATATTCCAATTATAATATATTCTAATTATTCGTGGCTACATGGATCTCAGGTAGAATACACCATAAATGCTACAGAACTTCCCAAAGTTCGAATTTGGATAAATCGTATAAGAGAAAAAAAAAGTCGCTTTGAACTTTTAATTTCTGAAAAAATTTCTAAAATTTACATATTTCGTATTTGTATGCTAATTATTCGTGGCTACACGGATCTCAGGTATTTGGTGTAATTTTATAGTTTTTGTTACGCGTCAATAATTTCGATTTTCCTGTATCTTCCCGCTTCGCTCCAGTAATGTTTATTTACTCAAGTCAGCACATTCCCGCACGCACTCGCATGAATCGAAGGGGCCTCTTGGGCGACCGGGCGCTTATGTCATTCATTCGTACGCATTTATCCAGCAAGTTAAGTAGTTGTATATAAAAGTATATAGTGCCTGCAGTCCATAGAATTATATAATGTAAGTACACCTTCGTAGATTGCACGGTAGAATAAGGTAGAAAGACTAACCAGTAGAGAGACTTATTGGCCATCGTCGTATAAGGGATCCTGCACTCTACGTTTATGAATCGCATATATTTGCGGGATGTGTCCAGGGGAAGTTTGGGGTCAACGGTATTTTTACCTACTATTTATGGATAGTAGGTCCTAATCTCTTAACCCCTGGCCGGGCATAGGTTCCGTCCTCATGGGGTGAGTTTGAGTAGTCCCTGAGGAGAACTTGAACTTTTTCATTTCTGAAAAAATTTCTAAAATTTACATATTTCGTATTTGTATGCTAATTATTCGTGGCTACATGGATCTCAGGTAGAATACACCATTAATGCTACAGAAAGGGTAACTCTCAAACTTAACTCTCTCAAGAGTCATGCTTAAGCCATTTTATGTTAGAACATACATTTGTGAGATGTAATAAATGAGATGATACTATAAATACCGTGTTCATATTGCACTTAAGAGCAACTGAGTCGCGACGCCGATCCTGCACGTGACAATATTTCCTGCGGGCGTCGCATCGGGCGTCGGCGTCGGCGTCGTCCCTCCTCCATTCACCGGCAACTGTTGCCGATATATATGTATTGCGGGCCCGTGCAAAATTTATTATCAGCGGATTCTGCCTGCGTCCGGCCGGCTATCCGGCGTCGCGACGCTTGAATTAGTAGGCGAAAGAGCCGGGCACGCCCGCTGTAATTGCGCCTCGGCGCTTTATTTATGGCGGCATTAATCGCAGAGCTGCAGGAAGAGGACAAGAAGGAGCTTGTTTCGGCGCTGAGGCGACAATTTAAATATAGCGAGATTTTAAAACGTTTTGTAATCAGAATTAATGAGACCAAATCACCCACAGTAAATTATTATCTATCAACTCGATTATTCAGTCACAAGTTATTTTAATGCTGCCAGTAACTCCTACAATTATGGAATTTGTTCTATGTACTGATTTTCCCCTGATTGCGTTTACAAGAGGGAAACACAAGATAAGATTTTTTTTACAGAGTACAATAAAAAAAATTACTCAAACTATAAATAATTTTTTTCCCTCTTGCAAACTCAATCCGGGAGATATAAGAAAGAAAAAATCAATATAAAATTAATTAGGTCATAGAAATCTAATCTAATCTATCTCTTGCAAGCTCAATCCGGGAGATAGAAGAAAGAAAAAATCAATATAAAATTAATTAAGTCATAGAAATCTAATCTAATCTATCTCTTGCAAACTCAATCCGGGAGATAGAAGAAAGAAAACATCAATATAAAATTAATTAAGTCATAGAAATCTAATCTAATCTATCTCTTGCAAACTCAATCCGGGAGATAGAAGAAAGAAAACATCAATATAAAATTAATTAAGTCATAGAAATCTAATCTAATCTATCTCTTGCAAACTCAATCCGGGAGATAGAAGAAAGAAAACATCAATATAAAATTAATTAGGTCATAGAAATCTAATCTAATCTATCTCTTGCAAACTCAATCCGGGAGATAGAAGAAAGAAAACATCAATATAAAATTAATTAAGTCATAGAAATCTAATCTAATCTATCTCTTGCAAACTCAATCCGGGAGATAGAAGAAAGAAAACATCAATATAAAATTAATTAGGTCATAGAAATCTAATCTAATCTATCTCCTGGAAGCTCAATCCGGAAGATAGAAGAAAGAAAAAATCAATATAAAATTAATTAGGTCATAGAAATCTAATCTAATCTATCTCTTGCAAACTCAATCCGGGAGATAGAAGAAAGAAAAAAACAATATAAAATTAATTAGGTCATAGAAATCTAATCTAATCAATCTCTTGCAAACTCAATCCGGGAGATAGAAGAAAGAAAACATCAATATAAAGTTAATTAGGTCATAGAAATCTAATCTAATATAACAGTATACTCTGTTCCATTTTTATTTTTAACTAAGAAGGCTGTGGTTTTTATTTTATAAACTTTTCACATGAACACCAACAAAAACAGTGAAAAAAAATAAAATGTCAAATTTCTAACAACGATGCCTAATTCATATATTAAAATAATTAAATTATTGCTTCAATCATTCAAGTTCTGCGTTCTTGTTTCCACGAAAAATCCTCCACAGAAAGAAAATAAACTGGAGCTGAAATTTAAAAGAAATTCTTGGAGAAGTGAAAGCAGAAAGTATTGAAATGAAACTGAGAATAGGGAAACTTGAAGGGAACAAAAGGAAAAGGTGGCGGAAAGGGAAGTTGCACTTGGGCAGAGTATTTGAGGGACAGCCTGGTACTGGCGGAAGTGTGTAAAATTGGGCTACAATACAGAGCATGTGATAGAAAGTTATACTGAAGACATGCGAACATTAAATGAAAATCATGGAAATTAATGGAAAACTGAGAAGCACCAAATCTACGTGGACGTAACACCGATGGCAAAGACAAAACAATATATATTAAGAGAAATTTGCAAGTTTTAAAAACGAGTTATGAAAACAAATAATACTTTATCCTATATTTAATCGTTCCTTCTCAAATTTTTTGATGATCTGTAAAAACTTGAATTCTTCACTAATTGAAATTTATTGAAATTTGTTAGCTTTTAGATCAAATGTGAAACATAAAAACTCTATGAATATACAGTTAAAGGGTATACTTAAAGGGTCTGTAAATATACCCTGTAAGTGACACTTGCCAATTTGCCGTTGGAGGGTAGAAAATCAACCCTGAATAATTATAAAAATCCGTTCAACTCGGAAAGTTAATAACTCGATTTTCTCACTTATTAGAGAGATTCTCGTGGTCAAATTTGCAAAATTAAAAAACGAATTATTAAAACAAAACATACTTTATCCGTTAATTATACCATCTCTAAATTTTTTGATGATCTGTAAAAACTTGAATTCTTCAGAAATTGAAATTTATTGAAATTCTTTAGCTTTTAGATCAAATGTGAAACATAAAAACTCTATGAATATACAGTTAAAGGGTCTGTAAATAAACCCTCTAAGTGACACTTGCCAATTTGCCGTTGGAGGGTAGTAAATCAACCCTGAATAATTATAAAAATCCGTTCAACTCGGAAAGTTAATAACTCGATTTTCTTACTCATTTAAGTGATTTTCGTGGTCAAATTTGCAAGTTTTAAAAACGAGTAATGAAAACAAATAATACTTTACCCATTAATTGTTCCTTTTCAAAAAAAATTTATGATCTGTAAAAACTTGAATTCTTCACTAATTGAAATTTGTTAGCTTTTAGATCAAATGTGAAACATAAAAACTGTATGAATATACGAAAATTTGTAGAATTTTTAATGAAAAGTAGCAAGAAACTCACCGAAAGAACTATTCAATTTTAGACGTATTGTGCAAAATAAAACTTTTGATGAAAATTTGGTGGAAATTTGTTAAAAGTTGTTAAACATAAAAACTACAATGATTGAAGGAAAAGTTCTAAAATCATATGTGCAAAATAACAATAAATTTGGTGGAAAAATGTTTCATTTTAGACGTAATGTGCAAAATAAAAACTATTGATGTAAATTTCTTGAAACACGTTTTTTGAATAATATTATATAATATCATTTATAATAATTTACACAAAAAAAATGATTCATAAAAAAATGCTTCACAGATAGAAATTTGTTAAAATTTATTATCTTTCAGATCAAACTTAAAAAATTAAAACTGCAACGATTGGACGAACATGTTTAAACTTTTAAATCATATGAGCAAAATAACAATAGATTTGTAGGAAACATTAATTTTAGACGAAATATGCAAACTAAAAACAAGTGATCAAAATTGGTTGCAAATAAGTTGAATTTATAGTAGTAGTAGTATCAACATGTATTCCATATATAGTTAGACTTCTGTAATAACATAATATTGATGATAGATTGATAGATATATGATATACGATGTGATACATGATATATGGAATGGGCTATCGACTTTCATCATTCAGCTCATGAACTGTTATTAATATGAATCATTGTCTAATATTAGTAATTAGTAATATCAGTAATATTTATTAGTAATTATATAATTTATTAGTAATATTAGTAACATTATTAAATTTATAGTAATTTATAAAAAAAATATCTGTAAAAAATAGATTTCTTGAAAACATTTGTGCAAATTAACAATAGATTTGTTGGAAACATTAATTTTAGACGAAATGTGCAAATTAAAGTGATCAAAATTTGTTGCAAATATGTTGAATTTATAGTAGTAGTATGAACATGTATTCCACGTATAGTTAGATATCTGCAGCATACTTAATACATATAATAACATAATATTGATGATACATTGATAGATATATGATATACGATGTGATATATGATATATGGAATGGGCTATCGACTTTCGTCTTTCGGCTCATGAACTGTTGTGAATATGAATGATTGTCTAATAGTAGTAATTAGTAATATTAGTAATATTTATTAGTAATATCTGTAAAAAATAGAATTCTGCATTTTGAACATTTTTAGACTTTTAAATCATATGTGCAAAATAACAATCGATTTGAAGGAAACATTAATTTTAGACGAAATGTGCAAACTAAAAACAAGTGATCAAAATTTGTTGCAAATATGTTAAATTTATAGTAGTAGTATGAACATTTATTCCATATATAGTTAGAATCTGCAGCATACTTAATACATATAATTACATAAAATTGATGATAGATTAATAGATATATGATATACGATGTGATACATGATATATGGAATGGGCTATCGACTTTCGTCTTTCGGCTCATGAACTGTTGTGAATATGAATGATTGATGAATTGATGAATATTGATGAATATGAATGAATATGAATATTAGTAATTAGTAATATTAGTAATATTTATTAGTAATTATATAATTTATTAGTAATATTCGTAATATTATTAAATTTATAGTAATTTATAAATAAATATCTGGAAAAAAGTAGAATTCTGCATTGATAAATTTGTTATCTTTTAGCTCAAACGTTAAAAAAAACTGTAAAAGTTGTTATAAAAGAACATAATATTTGTTGAATTTTAAATGAAAAATAGCAATTAATTTGCCTGAAAAATGTTCAATCTTAGATGCATTGTGGAAAATAAAAAAATTGTTGAAAATTTGCTAGAATTATGTAAAACTTTTGATAATTTGTGAAGAATAAAACAGCAATGATTGGAATGGAATGATTGAAGGAAAATTTCTAGAATTGTGAATATGTAAAATTTTTGATGCTTTACCTATAAGGAATATAACTGCAAAGATCGAAGGAAAATTTCTCTAATTTTAAATCATATTATTTTAGACGAAATACAGAAATTAAAAACTAGTGATGAAAATTTGTTGCAAATATGTTAAATTTATACAAAAAAATTAATGATCTGTAAAAATTAAATTCTGCACTGATCCAAATTTGTTAGCATTTGTTAACGTTTAGATCAAACGTAAAAAAAACTGTAAAAACTGCTATGAAAAAACGGAAAATTTGTTGAATTTTAAATGAAAAATAGCAATAAATTTGTCTGCAAAATGTTCAATCTTAGACGCATTGTGGAAAATAAAAATTTTGTTGAAAATTTGCTAGAATTATGTAACTGGAATGATTGAAGGAAAATTTCTAGAATTGTAAATATGTAAAATTTTTGATGCTTTACATATAAGGAATATAACTGCAAAGATTGAATTAAAATTTCTCTTATTTTAAATCATATTATTTTAGACGAAATACAGAAATTAAAAACTAGTGATGAAAATTTGTTGCAAATATGTTAAATTTATAGTAATTTATACTAACAAATTAATGATCTGTAAAAATTAAATTCTGCACTGATCCAAATTTGTTAGCATTTGTTAACCTTTAGATCAAACTTAACAAAAAAAACTGTAAAAACTGCTATGAAAAAACAGAAAATTTGTTAAATTTTAAATGAAAAATAGCAATAAATTTGCCTGCAAAATGTACAATCTTGCACGCATCGTGGAAAATAAAACATTTGATGAAAATTGGTTGGAATTATGTAAAATTTTTGATAATTTGTAAAGAATAAAACAGCAATGATTGGACTGGAATGATTAAAGGAACATTTCTAGAATTGTAAATCATATGCGTAAAATAACAATAAATTAGTTGGAAAAATGTTTATATTTTGGACGCTATGTGCAAAATAAAAACTATTGATGAAAATATGTTGCAACTATTTAAATTTATAATAATTTAGAAGAAAAAAATGATGATCTTTCAATTATAGAATTCTTCACTGATAGAAATTTGTTAAGATTTATTATCTTTTAGATCAAACGTTAATTATAAAATTTGCAATGATTGGATGCAAATAGACTTTTATTATTAGATTATTTATTATATTATTACACTTTTAAATCATATGTGCAAAATAACAATAAATTTGTTGGAAAAATGTTAATATTTGGACGAAATGTGCAAAATAATGACTAATGATGAAAACTTGTTACAAATATGTTAAATTTATAATAATTTAGGAAACAAAAATTATGATGTAAATTATAGAATTGTGGAAATTTGTTAAAATTTGTTATCTTTCGGATCAAACGTTAAACATCTAAACTGTAATGATTGGACGAAAATATATATACTTCTAAATCATTAAATGTGCAAAAAATTTGTTGGAAAAATATAATTTTTTTGACGAAATGTACAAATTATAAACTTGTGATGAAAATTTGTTGTAAATATGTTAAATTTGTAGTAATTTATACAAAAAAATTGTTGATCTATAAAAACTAGAATTCTTAACTGATCGGACTTTGTTAAAATTTATTATCAATTAGATCAAACGTGATAAAAACTGTAAAAACTGCAAATGAAAGAACGGAAAATGTGTGGAATTTAAAGTGAAAAATTGCAATAAATTTGCCTGAAAAATGCTCAATTTCAGACGCATCTTGGAAAATGAAATATATGATGAAAATTTGTTGGAAATATGTAATATTTTTGATAATTTATAAAGAACAAAACTGCAATGAATGAAGGAAAATTTGTAGAATTGTAAATTATATGGGCAATATAACAATAAATTTGTTGGAAAAATAGCATGAACTTTCCGGGAAAATGTTCAATTTTAGCACCCATTGTGCAAAATAAAACTTTTAATGAAAATTGTTGGATTATTGTAAATTTTTTGTTAATTTTTGATAATTTATAAAGAATAATACTGCAATAATTAAAATTTCGCTGAAATTTGTTAATTTTAGATTGTTAGTTTATATGGTCACTACAAAATCTACCAGCATACATAAATAGAGCTGCTGATGTGCAAAAATGTGCAAAATAATAACTAATGATGAAAACTTGTTACAAATATGTTAAATTTATAATAATTTATACAAAAAAAATAATGATCTATAAAAAATAGAAATCTTAACTGATCGGACTTTGTTAAAATTAATTATCTATTAGATCGAACGTGAAGAAAACTGTAAAAACTGCAAATGAAAGAACGGAAAATGTGTTGAATTTAAAGTGAAAAATTGCAATAAATTTGCCTGAAATATGCTCAATTTTAGACGCATCTTGGAAAATGAAATATATGATGAAAATTTGTTGGAAATATGTAATATTTTTGATAATTTATAAAGAATAAAACTGCAATGACTGAAGGAAAATTTCTAGAATTGTAAATTATATGTGCAATATAACAATAAATTTGTTGGAAAAATAGCATGAACTTTCCGGGAAAATGTTCAATTTTAGACGCATTGTGCAAAATTAAACTTTGCATGAAAATTGTTGTATGTTTGTAAAATTTTTGTTAATTTTTGATAATTTATAAAGAATAATACTGCAATAATTAAAATTTCGCTGAAATTTGTTAATTTTAGATTGTTAGTTTATATGGGCACTACAAAATCTACCAGCATACATAAATAGAGCTGCTGATGTGCAAAAATGTGCAAAATAATAACTAATGATGAAAACTTGTTACAAATATGTTAAATTTATAATAATTTATACAAAAAAATTAATGATCTATAAAAAATAGAATTCTTAACTGATCGGACTTTGTTAAAATTTATTATCTATTAGAACAAACGTGAAAAAAACTGTAAAAACTGCAAATGAAAGAACGGAAAATTTGTTAAATTGAAAGTGAAAAATTGCAATAAATTTGCCTGAAAAATGCTCAATTTTAGACGCATCTTGGAAAAAAATATATGATGAAAATTTGTTGGAAATATGTAATATTTTTGATAATTTATAAAGAACAATACTGCAATGACTGAAGGAAAATTTCTAGAATTGTAAATTAAATGTGCAGTATAACAATAAATTTGTTGGAAAAATAGCATGAACTTTCCGGAAAAATGTTCAATGTTAGACGTATTGTCCAAAATAAAACTTTCCATGAAAATTGTTGGATGTTTGTAAAATTTTTGTTAATTTTTGGTAATTTATAAAGAATAATACTGGAATAATTAAAATTTCGCTGAAATTTGTTAATTTTAGATTGTTAGATTATATATGGGCACTACAAAAAAAAAACAAACATACATAAATAGAGCTGCTGAAAATCAAAGTGGAGTATGTCCATATTTATTGAATTGAAGTCCAGAAATACACAATGAATGTTGTCTGTTTATATGGGTTTGTATATATCTAAACTTCTCAATTTAAAATAAATGGACTTACCCAATTTGATTTCCAACGGCTCAATTATCGCATAACTCAAAACTGTCTATTGATTTATTATTTTTTGCAAAGAACTGATATTTTATTATTCAAAAAAAGGTTATAGCTTTCTGTGGCTACAACATTTCGAAAGTATCAGACTTTGTTTTATCTGATTTCGTCGGCTGGCTTAGTGGATGGACAAGGCTGTTGATTTTGAAAATACAACTTTCGTAGCCTAACATTTTTAAAAGAGAGATAGAAGAGGGATAGAAGAGAGATAAAAGAGAGATAGAAGAGAGAGAAGAAAAGATGCAATAATTGAAATGGAAATTTTTGTTAGAAAATGTTTTGGTCTGTAGGTATATATTTCTTATTTCCTAGCTAGTCCATGTCTAATACAAAAACCAACCATTATTTACTGAAAAGGGTTTAAGGTGACCAAAAATTCATCCTTCATCAAAATACCATCCACAAGACTTGAAGGTGAACTTAATAATGAAACACCCATATCTTATATAAATTTTGTGGATTTTTAACGCAATATTATTTCTTACATCTCCTTCTGTATCCTTTACATCTTTGTATTCTATTTTTCTCCAATAACAAAACTGACCAAAGTTACACATTGAATTTTAAATATTTTATCGCAGCATCTGCATCAACTTTATAGTAAAAAAATTCCCTAAACAAATTACAATTACAAATTTTTCAAAAATTTCAGTTATATTATTCATAAAATGTTTAAGAATATTATTAGAAAAGAACAAAGCGGATTAAAAGGTGACAAGAAGTGACTTTTATAAATGCTGATGTTGTATCATTGTTTTATCAATTTTATAATGCTATTGTCAAAATCAATGATGATACTGATTCAACGAAGATTACGTCAATCCTAATCTGACCGACTAATACGATCTCCTAATCATGAATATGAGTTCAATTCTCCTGGGAAGCGCTGTTTAGAAAAAACTTTTTTATGGGTTTTCTGACTAAGTTCGTGAGATAGACTATATTATAAACTATATTATAGACTATATTATATAGTCTACCTATACATATATATAGACTGTTGGAGTATGAAAACCGTTATTCTCTATTATAACTGGGTTCTATATAAATAAGCAGAAACTTTTAGATAATGTATATGCTAATAATAGTATATTGCAGTTATTATAAGATTCCTATTCAGTTTTAGTTAATATCATTTATATTTATCGTTGCTATAATCTTTATCTCCCTACTACATAGGAATTTTATAGAATAATGTGTTTTTTAATATTCCCTTGTTAAAGTATGAAATAATGATATGTTATTCTAACTTAAACGACTTGTTATTCTCTATAATACCCAATTATTATATCGAATAACTGAATATATAACATATCTATTAATAGATACAATCAACTTGCTCAAAACTCCCCCAGTTTACAGTAAAATAAGTCCTACACATGCTAACTCTAGGTTATTACCTTGAAAATTACTCGCTAAAGTAAATTATCATTATTATACCTAGGTAATTATAAATTATGCTAAAGTTAATTACATCAACGCCTGCGAAAATTTAGTCTAATGTTTGCGTTTGTGTTTACATTCAGACAAGGCATACAATATATACAGGGCCCCCGTGGGAGCCGAAAATTCACAGTTTCGCCAATTAACGACGAAAATAAATGTTCCTGTTCTGCGAGGCCGAACGTGCAATCGATACAATCGCCCTTCTCTCTCTCCGCCGATCACGCAAACAGAAGGCAGACCCACACTCCGCGAGGACAAAAGGGGCACACGGACAAACACACGCAAAAAAGAACATACACTGTACGTCAGTCCGCCGTAATTTTGTCGCTTGTTAAAAATGCGCGCCATGTTTTCGCCGGTTCCGGTGGACACGTCCTTAATTAAATTTTCCCGATCGCAGCGCCGCCGCGCGACACTTTTCCGGACGCCCTCGCGAAACTGTGCGGTTTTCGCGAGATTTCCTTCACGGCTTCCCGGTCCCGTGGGGTGGCTAATGTCGACGTGCAATCAGGAGTTTCGAACTTAAATTAATTAAGCGGCGCTCAATTTAAAATTTGCGCCTGACAACTTTCCTCTTTTGTTTCAGGTGAGTTTCGATCCTTGCGATGTTGGTATGGGTGCTAAGATAGTCGCCGAGGTAAGTTTTAATGAGACGTAGTGCAGAAAACATGTATATGTTCTCTGGAGCGCAAATGTAATTTTCTTAGTTTGATACACGTAGTTTTATGACCTAGTATACGTGCATTGTGCAAGTTTTTATCGGCATTTTGATGACTATTGCGGAATGTATAAGTTACATTTGTTGTGATACATACTGAAAGTTACATAAAGTACATTTGTAGCGATTCAGTGGTGGTACATAGTACTGTCTAAGTTAGTTATTTACGTGTGCAATTAAAAAAGACAACTGACAAATATATACAAAATTCCGACAATGCCAACACTGTGCAGCTCTTGAAAATCGAAAAATGAAAGATACGACAATACAATATAATGCAAAATAAAGTGCAGTGAGACATACCACATTAAGGCACAGTTGTACCATCGTGAATCATCCTTGACCATGGTTCAGTTACCTAGGATACAATTGTTAATACAATGGTATCCTTAGCAACTAAACCACGATCAAAGATAATTTACATTCGTACAACTGGGCCAAAGGTTCAGGGTATGATCGTGGATTATCTTTGATCGTGGTTCAGTTTCTAAGGATACCATTGTATTAACAATCGTATCCTAAGTAACTGAACCTCGGTCAAGGATTATCCATGATCATACAACTTGGCCTCAGTTGTACAATCTTGGGTTAACTTTGACCTTAGTTCAGTTACCTAGGATACAATTGTTAACACAATGATATCCATAGAAACTGAACCACGATCAAAGATAATTTACATTCGTACAACTGGGCCAAAGGTTCATGGCCAGTTGTATGATCGTGGATTTTCTTTGATCGTGGTTCAGTTTCTAAGGATACCATTGTATTAACAATCGTATCCTAAGTAACTGAACCTCGGTCAAGGATGATCCATGATCCTACAACTGGGCCTCAGTTGTACAATCTTGGGTTAACTTTGACCTTGGTTCAGTTACCTAGGATACAATTGTTAACACAATGGTTTCCATAGAAACTGAACCGGGATCAAAGTTAAACCAAGATTGTACAACTGGACCTAAATATGCAACATAACATCGGTAACAAGTAACACAATTACAGCTAACGGGTAAGATACCAGAATGCCCACAGACCTCCATAAAAATAACCTTAAGATCGAAAATGATAACAAATGAAAACGAATTGCTCCAAAGAAAATTGCTTGAAATCAGTTGCTCGAAAAATAATTCCTCAAAATGGTAATTTGCTCATTATCTAACCTAACCTAACCTAAAATAAGGTTTAATTGGCGTGCATGAATTCATTATTCAAGCAATTCTGCTTTCGAGCAACTTTCCATTAATTGCTCGAAAAATAGTTTTCCTCAATTTTTCAACCAATTGATTTAACGGTATGGAATTAAGTAAATATTGCGAATGTTAAGTTTTGCTGAAGTTTAAATTTTAAGCCATGTTGATGATCTTGGTTCGAAAAAAATAAGAGCGCCGAATATTTGCAGGAAAAATAGTTTTCCTCGATTTTTCAAGCAATTGATTTGACAGTATATGATGTCAATATTGGAAATGTTGAGTTTTACTACAGTTTAAATTATATGCCATAATCAGTGCCATTCAGTGCTAATGGTCTTGGTTCGAAAAATTTATTAGTACCGGATATTTGCAGAAAAAATAGTTTTTCTCGATTTTTCCAGCAATTGATTTGACAGTATTGGAATTAAAGATTGCAAATGTTAAGTTTTACTAAAGTTTTAATTTTATGCCATGTTGATGGTCTTGATTTTCCTCGATTTTACAAGTAATTGATTTGACGATACAAGAATTCAAGATTGCAAATGTTCAGTTTTACTAAAGTTTAAATTTTGTGCCATGCTAATGGTCTTGCTTCGAAAAAAATATGAGTGCCGGATATTTGCAGGAAAAATAGTTTTCTTAGATTTTTCAAGCAATTGATTTGACGATATAAGAATTAAAGATTGCAATTGTTATGTTTTACTAAAGTTTAAATTTTATGCCATGCTGATAGTCTTGGTTCACAAAAATTACGAGTGTCGAATATTTGCAGAAAAATAGTTTTTCTCAATTTTCCAATTTGACGGTATGGAATTAAGTAAATACTGCAAATGTTAAGTTTTGCTAAAGTTTAAATTTTATGCCATGCTGATGGTCTTGGTTCGAAAAAATTATGAGTGTCGAATATTTGCAGAAAAATAGTTTTCCTCGATTTTTCAACCAAATCATTTGACGGTATGGAATTAAGTAAATACTGCAAATGTTAAGTTTTGCTAAAGTTTAAAATTTGTGCCATGCTGATGGTCTTGGTTTCAAAATATTATAAGTGCCGGATATTTGCAGGAAAAATTGTTTTCCTCGATTTTTCAAGCAATTGATTTGACGGTATAGGAAACAAAAGTTTGCAAATGTTAAGTTTTACTAAAGTTTAAATTTTGTGCCATGCTGATAGCCTTGGTTCGAAAAAATTATACGGGCCGGATATTTGCAGGAAAAATAGTTTTCCTCGATTTTTCAAGCAATTGATTTGACGGTATAGAAATTAAAGATTGCCAATGTTAAGAAATTTGGATTTTAGTCTGGCAACGACTTCAATCATTGATAGAATGTCGTCATAACGTCGTCAAAACAGAATAGGAAGCCCCCCGTTGGGAGGCACACTTCAAATGTGAAAATACATTAAATATCATGGGCAGTCAATTCAAGAATAATTTATATAAAAGGCTTCTATTTATATATTCAAACCTGTCAATTTTTTAATAGATACTGCCCTTTAATAGATAAATATAAGCTTTTTATATAAATTATACTTGAATTGTATCTATTAAAAAATTAGCAGGTTTCCATAGCTGAAGCTGAGAATTTGACATATTTTGACAATTGCAATCGAAAATTTGACAGATTTCGACTGTTTTAATTGAGAATTTGACGTATCTCAACCGTTGCACTTAAAAATCTGATAGATGTTTACATTTTAAGACTGGGATAACAAAAGTTGACAAAACTCAACAGATTCAGGCTGTATCTATTGAAAAATTGACAGATTTTTACAACAGAACCTTTGAATTTTATAGATTTTGAAAGTCTTAATCGGGAATAATACTCATTTAGAATGGTGTTAAACATTTTACAGATTTTGACAACTATAATTGTAAATTTGGTAGATTTCCACAGTTTTTAATTAAATTTGACATACAGGGTGAATCAAAAAGTGGGGTCCAAACATTTATATGTAATTGGTGATATTAAAATACCAATTCCATCATAACATATTAGGATTTGTTTGACTTATTTTTAAATTTATTACAACTTATTGTAATATATGTAAAAATTGAGTCCTTTTTCTGTTAAATACATAAATAAATAAATTATGACTTGATTAAACAGAACATGATAAAAACAAAGAATACTTCTGTAACTAGGTAACGGTTGGAAATAAGTCATAGGTTTATTTAAACCTATGACTTATTTCCATGTTAATAACATGTTATGCTTCGAATAACATCACACATCACACCCTTAATTTTGAACCATACCTTTTGAATTACCTTGTATATCCGTAATAGGGGTTATGCAGCAATTATCACTTCGCAGTATTCATCACTTGGTATAAATACAAAAGAACAAATTGATATTTTAAATTTCGCATTTCTAATCTGCTTGTTCATGTATTGATTCTTTCATTGGAAATAGCCCTAACTCATTTATTTATTTTGAAACTATCGTTCGCGTTCGCAAAATTTTTCAACTGTACTTTTTGTTCAATTAGCTATTTTGCATCAATTTTCAAATTCGTTCTTAGTTAAATTTGAAACTTCTGAATTCGTTAATTTTTATTACATTGAGCAAGTACTACCAAATTTTTTGTTTGTTTTCAATTTAGTTGTAGTTGCTTACTACATGAACCTTGTTTGTTTTTGATGACCAGTCGACAAAGGATTGTGTCTTAAACAGATACATTTTTAAAATAATTACCGATAATTCTTGCACCTTTAATAAATATCCCTTACATTCGAAGGATGTTTGTTTTTTGAATACCAATACTATCACTGCAGGAAATATAATTGATATTTTCAATTTTTTCAATGAATTAATGACTTTTTAACGTGATAAACGTGAAATTTTTACTAAATTGAACTTTTCTTTTTTACAAAATATTCAAACTCAGCCAGTTAATGGTCAAAATTTTGCAACAATATTTTGATAAGCTGGATCAATAAATTATTCCAATATGGCTATTTTCAACAACATTCCTTGATACTTCTTTTGCGTCAATCTTATTTGCATTATACTTATACTTACGAAGTTTGTCAATAACTTTTACTAACGTTTATTAACGTGTTATTTTTTTATTATCTCCACTACATCAATTAGACATCAACCCTGAGGAATTCAACTAATGACTTAACAGCTATTATCAGCTATATAGAATATTTTTTGTAATTCCGTATTCCACGTTAATAGAATTAAGCAATTTCGTTAGGTATCAAAAACCTTTGTACATCTTATACTAAACGATAAAAAAAGGGCTCGTCCAATTGAAGACCCTTATATTATTACTGGCTAAATTCTTACTATTTTATTCTTATTCTTATCTTAACGTTAATAAAAGATATTGATAAACTTCATAAATATAAGTATAATGCAAATAAGATTGGCGCAATAAATTATACCCTGCCAGTTTTTACACTGCATAATCTAATGAATGCAATAGACAGCAGCATTTTAAAATGTAATGATAAAAGTGGTGAATATTTTCTACATCTGATGTAATGCGAGTAACTTATTTTCCGTCTTCTGTCGTTTTATTCTTAGAAATAAAATTCATTTTGGAAGCATGTGGAAATTGTGTACGCTATTCTTCTAATTAATCGTATATTAAAAAAACCAAATCTATTTAAATTAAATATAATGATGTTTAAAAACGTCAGAAGTTGCAGTTAAAAACCGTTTAAATGAAATACTACAAGTTTCAGAATTGTTACTGAAATTCTGCAACATGCCAGTAAGTTCAGAAAAATTGTAACGAGACAATAAAATCAAAAACATGAAAATATTACACACAAAAAAACAAAAATTATGAGTGTTTTTGCAATTTCTATAAAAATGTACCCAAAATTTTCAGTTCCATAAAATTTTGTGGCAACTTCTTATATCTTTAAGATATCATATATATATATATATGTATTTACATATCACGATACCATTTTATTAATAAAATTTTCAGTTCCATAAAATTTTGGGGCATCTTCTGATATCTTTAAGATATCATATATATTTACATATCACGATACCATTTTATTAATAAGTTCAGTTTTATAAAATTTTGTGGCAACTTCTGATATCATATATATTTACATATCACGATACCATAATATTAATAAAATTTTCATATCCATAAAATTTTAGGGCAACTACTGATATCTTTAAGATATCATATATATTTACATATCACTATACCATTTTATTAATAAGTTCAGTTCTATAAAATTTTGTGGCAACTTCTGATATCTTAATGATATCAGAAGTTTCCCCAAAATTTTATGGAACTGAAAATGTAGGGTACATTTTTATAGAAATCGCAAAAAAATTAAAAATAATATCAAAATATATATCTGAAAAACTAAACTAGATTTTTTTATAAAAATTGCTTAAATTTTAATAATTCATTATTTATAGTTTTTGCCTGAAGATGATTCCATGTGAAATCATCAGAAGATTAGAGAAAATTTTTAAATAACAAAAAACATATTTAACAATAAAAATTTGTTACCCTAAATGTACATTTGGATTGCAAAGCAATCTCCATCAGTACACAGACACATACTGAACATATTTAAGTGTAATAAATGTTTATTTTGAAAAAGATTTTTCTGCTTGTTTTATTTAAGTTACATAACAGTATATCGAAATCTTAGAAATTGATATATTTTTTAAAGAATCAGTGTTGATTTAATACCTCCTTGACAAGTTACATATTATCAAAGTATTGGAGCTTTTGGGAGAAAAAAAAATACAACAGGGAGAAAAACATATTTCACATAAACATTTATTACTCTGAATGTACATTTTGATTGCAAAGTAATCATCATCAGTAGACAGACAAATACTGAAAATATGTCAGTGTCATAAATGATCATTGTAAAATAGGTTTGTCTCCTTGTTTAATTTAAGTTACACAACAGTTCATCAAAATCTTAGAAATTCATGATTTTTTTTCAAATATTCAGGGTTTATATACTACTCTCCTATGACAAGTTACATCGAAGTATTGGAGCTTTTGGAAAAAAAATAAAACTCGGAGAAAAACATATTTCCCAATAAACATTTATTACACAAATGTACATTTGGATTGCAAAGCAATAATCATCAGTAGACAGCCAAATACTGAAAGTATGTCAGTGTATTAAATGTTTATTGTGAAAAAGGTGTTTCTCCTTGTTTTATTTAAGTTACATAACAGTTCATCGAAATCTTAGAAATTTATGATTTTTTTAAATATTCAGGGTTGATTTACTACTCTCCTATGACAAATTGGAAAGTACCACTTACACGGTATATTTACAGACCCTTCAGGAGTAACATGCCTAAGTTCCATTAGGCGATAATTTTATGCACACTTTTTATGATATCTTCAAATATTCCAGTTTAAAACACACTTTTTTATGTTTTTAGATATTCCAATTTATTGCACATTTTTTATGATTGTTATAAATATTGAGAGTTGATTTACTACCCATTATTAAGTATATTCTAGGTTAAATTTGTATCACTTTATGATTAATAACTTAATATGTATCGTGTATTTATAGAAATTCAAGAAACAATATAATAAAAACATATGAAAATTACTTGAAAAATTTCAGGTGTAAAAATACATTAAATGGCCCATGAGATTTAATGTATTTTCACACCTAAAAGTTTCTATTCTAGTATAGTGTAAACAAGTATAATATATATATATATATATATATATATATATATATATATATATAAATAACTTCTATAATAACTAAATAGCTTCTTGCTCAAAATTGATTTGAGTTACAGCGTTTAGGTAAAATAAATTAGATAGTACCTTCTAATACTTTTGGTATTTTGATATAAATTCTGAACTTCTCAAGATAGAAACGAATCTAGAAACTTCCATAAAATTTTGTGGTAACTTCTGATATCTTCAAGTGCAACTGCACATTTATTTGTATATTGTGCTATGTATATATATATATATATATATATATATATATATATATATATATTTGATTTTCTCATTTCTTTTTGTTTTTATGGTTTTATTCCAATTTTTGAATTTACTGTCATGTTTCAGAATGTCAATAACAATTCCAAAAATTATTTCAGGTGTGAAAATATATTAAATGTCATGAGCAGTAAATTCAAGTATAATTTACATAAATAGCTTCTATAATAAGTAAATAGCTTCTTGCTCAACATAAAGTTACAGTTTTTCGTTTTTGCAAAATTAATTGGACGACTCTAAAATTGTATTTTATAAATGATTACACCATACTGGGCGTTTAAGTGTCGTTTTATAAACCATTTTATAGATTATAGAATTGAGAAAGCCGTTACAATAAATGTCCCCTTTTTGTAGAATTTTAACACACATAGGTAGGTGTAGCCATAAATTTTTAACAGAAAAAGTTCCCTCGATATAACATAAAAAGCAAGTGGGGCATTTTATGGAACATATAAATTATATTTTCCATTGAGCATAAAAGCAATACGTGTATAATAGACGGAATAAAGTTTCATTTTATCGTTATCTTAGTTAATAAAACGTAGGATTAAGTCGTTAACATTTATATATTAATGCGTTAAATTTTTATTAAGATTTTTGTAATACTTTATTTTTTATTTTAACCGGAATAATTCTTTATTGCTTGTTAGTTTATCTGCGTCAGTAGGATTGCTTGTTTCTTTATAAAAAAATTGTTTATTTTGTCAAGTGTCAAATATTTTTCTATATCGTTTGCAATAAAGGTTAAACTTTGCAGAAAATTTCGGAAAACTTACGAAGATCTTAAGAGAACTTAAATTGCTAGTACATTTTTTCACCTTTTACTACTACCTTTTAATATCTGCTTTACTACAGTAGTTTATCGATTATTTCCTTTACACACTAAAATAATGATTTTATAGAGAATTTAGGGGAAACATAGCCAAGAAACCTGAAAAATCCACAACATTTTAACGTTTTTACCAAGATTCAGAAATATTTCTTAACGTTTTTATGATTTTATGCAAATGTTTTGTGAATTCATACAGTTTTTGTCGAATATTTTTCTATATCGTTTGCAATGAAGATTAAATTTTGTAGAAAATTTTGGCAAACTTATAAAGATCTTAAGAGAACTTAAATTGCCACTACATTTTTTCTGCTTTTACTACTACCTTTTAATATCTGCTTTACTACAGTAGTTTATCGATTATTTCCTTTACCCACTAAAATAATGATTTTATAGAGAATTTAAGGGAAACATAGCCAAGAAACCTGAAAAATCCACAACATTTTAACGTTTTTACAAAGATTCAGAAATATTTCTTAACGTTTTTATGATTTTATGCAAATGTTTTGTGAATTTATACAGTTTTTGTCGAATATTTTTCTATATCGTTTGCAATAAAGATTAAATTTTGTAGAAAATTTTGGGAAACTTATGAAAATCTTAAGAGAACTTAAATTGCCACTACATTTTTTCACCTTTTACTACTACCTTTTAATATCTGCTTTACTACAGTAGTTTATCGATTATTTCCTTTACCCACTAAAATAATGATTTTATACAGAATTTAGGGGAAACATAGCCAAGAAACCTAAAAAATCTACAACATTTTAACGTTTTTACAAAGATTCAGAAATATTTCTTAACGTTTTTATGATTTTATGCAAATGTTTTGAGAATTTATACAGTTTTTGTCGAATATTTTTCTATATTGTTTGCAATAAAGATTAAATTTTGTAGAAAATTTTGGGAAACTTATAAAGATCTTAAGAGAACTTAAATTGCCACTACATTGTTTCACCTTTTACTACTACCTTTTAATATTTGCTTTAGTACAGTAGTTTATCGATTATTTCCTATACCCACTAAAATAATGATTTTATAGAGAATTTAGGGGATACATAGCTATGAAACCTGAAAAATACACAACATTTTAACGGTTTTACAAAGATTCAGAAATATTTCTTAACGTTTTTATGATTTTATGCAAATGGTTTGTGAATTTATACAGTTTTTGTCGAATATTTTTCTATATCGTTTGCAATAAAGATTAAATTTTATAGAAAATTTTGGGAAACTTATGAAGATCTTAAGAGAACTTAAATTGCAACTACATTTTTTCACCTTTTACTACTACGTTTTAATAACTGCTTTACTACAGTAGTTTATCGATTATTACCTTTACCTACTAAAATAATGATTTTATATAGAATTTAGGGGAAACATAGCCAAGAAACCAAAAAAATCCACAACATTTAAACGTTTTTACAAAGATTCAGAAATATTTCTTAACGTTTTTATGATTTTATGCAAATGTTTTGTGAATTTATACAGTTTTTGTCGAATATTTTTCTATATCGTTTGCAATAAAGATTAAATTTTGTAGAAAATTTTGGGAAACTTACGATGATCTTAAGAGAACTTAAATTGCCACTACATTTTTTCACCTTTTACTACTACCTTTTAATACCCCCTTTACTACAGTAGTTTATCGATTTTTTCCTTTACCCACTAAAATAATGATTTTATAGAGAATTTAGGGGAAACATAGCCAAGAAACCTGAAAAATCCTCAACATTTTAACGTTTTTACAAAGATTCAGAAATATTTCTTAACGTTTTTATAATTTTATGCAAATGTTTTGTGAATTTATACAGTTTTTGTCGAATATTTTTCTATATCGTTTGCAATAAAGATTAAATTTTGTAGAAAATTTTGGGAAACTTATGAAGATCTTAAGCGAACTTAAATTGCCACTACATTTTTTCACCTTTTACTACTACCTTGTAATATCTGCTTTACTACAGTAGTTTATCGATTATTTCCTTTACCCACTAATATAATGATTTTATAGAGAATTTAGGGGAAACATGGCCAAGAAACCTGAAAAATCCTCAACATTTTAACGTTTTTACAAAGATTCAGAAATATTTCTTAACGTTTTTATGATTTTATGCAAATGTTTTGTGAATTTATACAGTTTTTGTCGAATATTTTTCTATATCGTTTGCAATAAAGATTAAATTTTGTAGAAAATTTTGGGAAACTTATGAAGATCTTAAGAGACCTTAAATTGCCACTACATTTTTTCACTTTTTACTACTGCTTTTTAAAATCTGCTGTACCACAGTAGTTTATCGATTATTTTCTTTACCCATTAAAATCAAGATTTTTATTTTCATTATTAGCTGTCGTAGAAAAAACGCGTTTTTGCACGCTCGTACAAAAAAGCACTACTTTACGAACTTGTGTCATAAATAACTATTTTATTATAAAAATGTTAAGACTACTTTTCCTTTATATGGAGAAAGTAAGAAGCTAAATATGGAAAAATGGTAATCGTGATAAGTTATATCAATAATAAATAACAACCACCAAACGACTTGTAACATGAAAAACATTAACGTTTGAATGCGGCAACTGCCACTTAATTGGACATTTATTCTTATACACCCATCAAATTAAAAAAATATTTGGGTCATAGAATTCCCTATATTAAACAATCCACTATACCTCGAGCAACCACAGTTGCTGGTGATAATCTAAGTCAGATTATCACCTTACTTCCCCTCCATTCCACAATGTTCGAGTTACGTATCACTAATAACACCGTGTCAACTGAAAATAACCCGTCCAATATACCGAGCGTAGAATAAAACATAACTGTCCATTACTCAAAATTACACGGCATTAGTTCGCCCAGGAATAGCTAATGCGGTCTCAATTTTATGTACAAAATAACAGTGCCAGGGGTGTAAACATTATGCATTTTTCATGTGAGCAGCTGCCTATGTTTGCAGGAAATGTTCGACATGAGGTAAAACATTATGTGCGCGCTGAATAGTGGGGCGTAGGACGTGCATGAAAGGAAAATTGTATGTTTGTGAATTTTAGATTTATAAGAATACGGAGGGAAGTTTTCATAAAATATAAAATAGTTACATTATACGGGATCAATCTTTCATTCAGCGTTTCAGTGGAGGGCTGTCAGATGATATTCCTTTCAGCGGTGTTATGAAAATATGCAGCGCATTGTGAGTTAGAGGAATAAGGAGAGAGATTAACCATACTGTTCACCTATTGGCACTTAAGGTATTACAATAAGACTTTTGTACAACTTACAATGCGGTGACCTACATAAGTACTCGAACCAAAACTTTTCGAGATATGTCCTTTTTTTCAAATCAGTTTATTTGACTAATTTATAATAAGGGTTCGTAAAGTAATATATAATAAACAAACTTATGTCATAAAGGCAGGTTTTTCCATGGATTAGCTTCTTCTTCGTTACGAAGGGCTCTCATCTTCTCGATAAAAGAGGAAAACCAACAATAACATGAAAAAGTAAAGAAGCTAGAAAACAAAGTTGATCAAATTGAAAGAAAGGAGAGGAAACTTAATATAGTCATAAAAGCTATCACAACAAAGGATCAAGACACAAAAAACAGCAGATGAGATGATAAAGCAAAAACTAGGAATTAACATACAGACTAAAGCAGCATACTAAATTGGAAAAACAGACACAAAAATCATAATAGCAGAATTGGAAAACTGGGAGGATAAAATAAAATTCTGGACTTCTTAAGATAAAGAATATCTAGAAACTTCCATAAAACTTTGTGGCAACTTCTGATATCTTTAAGAAGTGCGACTTTCATATTTATTTGTATATTGTGATACCATTTTTTCTCAAATACATTTTTTTGGTGTAGTTTTCTAATTTTTTTTTGATTTTATGGTTTCATTGCAATTTTTCTGAATTTCTGGCATGTTTCAGAATTTCAGTAACAATTCTGAAACTTGTAGTATTTTCATTAAACGGTTTTTAATTGCAACTTCTGATGATTTCACATGGAATCATCTTCAGGCAAACACTATAAATAATGAATTATTAAAATTTCAGCAATTTTTATAAAAATATCTCAATGTTTAGTTTATTCAGTTGTATATTTTGATATTATTTTTAAGTTTTCTGCAATTTCTATAAAATTTTACACGAAATTTGCATACCTTCCAATACGTTTAATATTTTGATTAAAATTCTGGATTTCTTAAGATAGAGAAGAATCTAGATACTTCCATAAAATTTTGTGGCAACTTCTGATATCTTTAAGTGCAACTTGAATATTTATTTGTGCATTTTGCTATATATTTTATTAATTTTCCTATTTTTTTTGTTATTATGGTTTATTCCAATATTGCTGCATTTACTGGCATGTTTCGAATTTCAGTAACAAATCTGAAAATTGTAGTATTTTCATTTAATAGTTTTTTTTCAATTGCAACATCTCATGTTTTTTTATTTTTTTAAATTTTATTCCTTCCTATTCCTATTCCTTTTTATTCCTCAATATACAGTATGTCCCTGAATTAAGTTTACAAGAGGGATTTTTTTTAATTATTACTTTTAAGTAAAAATGTTATAAGAAATATAATTCCTGCATGGTCTGAAACTAGCAGTTCAGTTATTGAAACTTTGATTTATTTATACAGGGTGTTGGCAAAATCAACATGTTTACAATTATAGTTGTCATAATCTGTTACATTTCTAAATGGGTACAATTCTCGACTGAGACATTCAAAATCTATAAACTTCTGATGTAAAAATCTATCAATTTTTCAATAGATATTGCCTGAATCTGTTAAATTTTGTAAATGTTTGATATCCCAGTTTTAAAATGTAAACATCTATCAGGTTTTTAAGTGCAACAGTTCACAAACGTCAAGTTCTCAATTAAAACCGTCGGAATCTGTAAAATTTTCAAATGCAGCTATCAAAATATGTCAAATTCTTAGCTTCAGCTGTGAAAACCTGTCAATTTTTTAATAGATATTGCATGAATCTGTTAAATATTGTCAATGTTTGATATCCCAGTTTTAAAATGTAAATCATTATCAGGTTTTTAAGTGCAACAGTTCACAAACGTCAGATTCTGAATTAAAACCGTCAAAATCTATCAAATTTTGAATCGCAACTGTCAAAATATGTCAAATTCTCAGCTTCAGCTGTGAAAATCTGTCAATTTTTTAATAGATATTGCCTGAATCTGTTAAATTATGTCAATGTTTGATATCCCAGTTTTAAAATGTAAACATCTATCAGATTTTTAAGTGCAACAGTTCAGAAACGTCAAATTCTCAATTAAAACCGTGGGAATCTGTCAAATTTTCAATTGCAGCTGTCAAAATATGTCAAATTCTTAGCTTCAGCTGGGAAAATTTGTCAATTTTTTAATAGATACTACCCAAATTTGTCTATTCTTGATATCCCAGTGTAAACATTTAAAAAGCTATCAGATTGCACATTGAAAACCACAGTGACACTACACAAAAATTAACAAATTTCATTAGAATTGGTAGAAGTTTTGCTGATTTTTTTGTCATATAAAGATTACCATTAATATATTGCTTATAGCAATTACTGTGCTATTAATAATATTTTTATGATTGTCTTAATTTATTTATCTACAAAGTGGGTGTGGTTCAATCTAGCTCAGCCTTGTGCCAAATAATATTAGGAATTAGGGAAATTGATGCAAAATAATGATAGCAAATTACTTATTCATCACTTTACATGAACTTCGCGTATAAGTTAGAAATTCAGTCAGGTAATAAATTAATTGGTATCACCACTAAGCCGGAGAAATCGATTCCTGAAACAACGATTCGTAATAATTTAGTAACAAAGTTTGCGGCATTAACTTCCATAAAGTTGGGGCAAACAAATAAAATAATACATCATATTGAGGCACGAAACTGCCCCTACAAACCACAGACACCATGCTCCATCTCCATTCATGACAGGTACATTAGACAAATAAATAGATAAAAGGCTTTATCAAAGCGTTGTTATCTCCTCGAACAGTCCTTAATTATGTCCGATATTATTAGTTGAAAATAGATATGTGAGAATGCCCATTTTGTATAAATGGTAGGAAACTTGTGTTTTCAAAGTACAGTTATGCTCATATAAATCTAGTATAAGAAATTAGGTTACAATAGCAAGTTTATGTTGCAATGTCAATGTGTTTGTACAAGATTTATGGGAGCACTGTACATGGGGCGAATGTTGCTTTCGTAAATAATTTTGAGTTTTAGATTTCAATTTGAAATAGTTTTGAAATTAACATTGATAACACCGGTCTACAAATTAAAATAAAAAATTGGCTGGAAAAGGGGATGATGTAATTTGGGTGCGTATAATTCAAATTTACCACCAGAATTGCGCTATCAGGTCTAGTTCTTTTTATTCTCTAGCTTCATAATAATAGTGCTTAAATGTGTCAAGTAGATTGCGTGTTACTAATTCAATTTTTTTATTAAAAACATACGAAAACAATGTTATTTTATATCTCGCTAACCTGTACTAATAAAAAAAATACTGATACAGATTCGTATTCAAAGCACCAAATTACCTTAAAAACACTATTTGGTTGCTCCAGTCCAAAACCTTGTATACCAGTGTAATCATTACCAAACAAATAATATAAAGAGGCATTGAAATTATTAAGTAAATGAAAATTATATTCTAAGGTATAATTGAATTGCAAAATTCGAAATCGTTAGACAGCTAGTTTGAAATTACTATAATTGAATTCCGCCGAGAAAGCACATTCCATTTGTTTTCATTCCGTTTTTGCTAATTTATTTTTTGCCTTCGCTGTTCTGCGCCGATCGTCGAATTAATTGAGGCAAATATTTGTGCCATTCCGGACGACAAACAGAACGTTCCATGGACGGAAAAAATAATTAAAAAAGGCGACGGAAAATTAATCCAGCGTAAACAGCGGCGTAATAATGAAACTAACAAACACATTCATTTGCAGCACGTATTGTCACGTGCAGCACCAAAAGCTCGGTTGATGGATTCATTTATGTGACGAACATTTTTCATTGTATGGCATAAATAATTCTTATTGTCCTTGCTCTATCTAATGTACGTGGATTAGGCAGGACGAACGCTATGATCCATACAAGGCGATATCCCCAAATAGGCTAGCAGCTTGAGCGAATTATAAGCAAGAGCATTACGTTAACTGATTTGTATTCGCAAATAGCGCCAGGATATCAGAATTTGAGGAGTTTGATTAGCTCTTACGAGATTCGCATGCATGACCTAAATTGTGTACTGAGTACAGCAAATTCGATATTTGGATATAAATGCACAAATTTTAAATACATGAATTTTAAGTATAATACGTTTTCTACAGACAGTGTGTAAAGTAGCTACCAAATGTTTATTTTCTAATTAAGAGTTCATAAGTAAGTAGTACATATTCCAAACATAATCATTATAATTATGTTATTTTTTTATTATGAAGGATAGAGAGCAATATTTTCAACATCTGTTGTAGTACGAGTAGCTTATCTTCCTTCTTTTATCGTTTCATTTTTAGAAATTAAATTCGCTTTGGAAGCATGTGGAAAATATGTACGATGTTCTGTGAATTAACCTTATATTAAAAATATCAAAACCAAATCAACTTAAATCGCAAATGTATGCATAGTGCAGCAAATTTAATAAACACATCAGAAGTTGCAATTAAAAAACCGTTTAAATGGAAATAGTACAAGATTCAGAATAGTTACTGAAATTCTTAAACATACCTGTAAATTCAGAAAAAATGTATTGACACCATAAAATTTAAAACAATGGGAATATTACACAAAACAATATATATTATTATTATTTTTAAAAAATGGTATCACGATATATACATAAATATGAACGTCAAAATAACAGAAGTTGCCCCAAAATTTTATGGAAGTGAAAATTTCGAGTAAACTTTTACAGAAATTGCAAAACACGCAACAATAAAATCAAAATATACAACTGAATAAACTAAACATTCAGACTTTTTTATAGAAATTGCTGAAATTATATTAATTAGTTATATATAGTTTTTGCCTGAAAAAAAACAGCAAAACTTCTACAAATTCTAATTAAATTTGTTAATTTTTGTGTAGTGTCACTGTGGTTTTCAATGTGCAATCTGATAGCTTTTTACATGTTTGCACTGGGACATCAAGAATAGATAAATTTGCGCAGTATCTATTAAAAAATTGACAAATTTTCACAACTGAAGCTAAGAATTTGACATATTTTAACAGTTGCAATTGAAAATTTTACAGATTCCGACGGTTTTATTGAGAATTTGACGTTTGTGAAGTGTTGCACTTAAAAATTTGATGGATGTTTACATTTTAAAACTGGGATATCGAACATTGACAAAATTTAACAGATTCAGGCAATATCTATAAAAAAAATTGACTGATTTTCACAGCTGAATCTAAGAATTTGACATATTTTGATAGTTGAAATCGAAAATTTGACAGATTTTGACGGTTTTAATTGAGAATTTCACGTTTGTGAACTGTTGCACTTAAAAATCTGATAGATGTATACATCTTAAAACTGGGATATCAAACATTGACAAAATTTAACAAATTCAGGCAATATCTATTAAATTTTTTTACAGATTTTCACAGCTGAAGCTAAGAATTTGACATATTTTGATAACTGCAATTGAAAATTTTACAGATTCCGACGGTTTTAATTGAGAATTTGACGTTTGTGAACTCAAGCACTTAAAAATCTGATAGATATTTACATTTTATAACTGGGATATCAAACATTGACATAATTTAACAGATTCAGGCAATATCTATAAAAAAAATGACAGATTTTCACAGCTGAAGCTAAGAATTTGACATATTTTGACAGTTTCAATTGAAAATTTTACAGATTTCGACTATTTTAATTGAGAATTTGACATTTGTGAACTGTTGCACTAAAAAATCTAATAGATGTTTACATTTTAAAACTGACATTTCAAACATTGACAAAATTTAACAGATTAAGGCAATATCTATAAAACAATTGACAGATTTTCACTGCTGAAGCAAAGAATTTGACATATTTTGACAGTTGCAATTGAAAATTTGACAGATTTCGACGGTTTTAATTGAGAATTTGACGTTTGTGAACTGTTGCACTTAAAAATCTGATATTGGTTTACATTTTCAAACTGGGATATCAAACATTGACAACATTTAACAGATTCAGGTAATATCTATAAAAAAATTGACAGATTTTCACAGCTGAAGCTAAGAATTTGACATATTTTGACAGCTGAAATTAAAAAATGTACAGATTCCGACGGTTTTAATTGAGAATTTGACGTTTGTGAACTGTTGCACTTAAAAATCTGATGGATGTTTACATTTTAAAACTGGGATATCAAACATTGACAATATTTAACAGATTCAGGCAATATCTATTGAAAAATTGATAGATTTTCACAGCAGAAGCTTTGAATTTTATAAATTTTGAATGTCTCAGTCGAGAATTCTACCCATTTAGAAAGTTGTTAAAAATGTAACAGATTTTGGCAACTATAATTGTAAATTTGGCAGATTTCGACAGTTTTTAATTTCTTATTTATTTATTTATTTATTTGATATTATTCATGCCATACATTTTTATTAGTTTACACACGTCAAATTTGACATACAGTCGTCTATTTGTATTTGAATTTCCCGCTAGGTTTGTTCATGTGGGCAATAAGGCTTTAGATTTAAAATTAGTTTAAGACCTACAATTTTGTTGTTAAGTTTTTAGTTGTTACAGTTAATGTTTAGCCCACTCTATGTATTTTCTGAGTTATTGTTCATCAGGGCAATAAGGCAATGAACCACGTCCACTCTGTATATTTGTGTTTTAATTTCCCGATAGGTTTTTGTTTAGCCCACTCTATGTACTTTATGAGTTTTTGTTCATCAGGATAATAAGGTTTTAGATTTAGAAATAGTTCGCTATAACTAGGAGGATTTCTATAATGTTCTGTTAATTTGATTGGATATCAGCAATCACTTTAATTACAAATTAGATTATGCCTTAATTTCTCTCCACCAAATGTATTCTCGTAGTAATGATGCTCATTAATTGGGAAATTGCTTGCAATGAATTAGTTCATGCAGGTAATAACTATGTCAAGACGACTGTCTAACTGCACAAGTTAACTAAGTATTACACACATTAACGTTTGCGAATGTCAGTAATAAATCAATGATACCAGATGTAATGGATATTATACGTTCAAACCTACACGTGTTTTAGCGTTGGTTAATTGATATTACTAAAGTTTGATAAAATGAGTGTTTGTAAAATTGTAAATAACTTTATCTAAATATAACATAAAAGCTTATTAAAAGTTATATTAAAATAGGAATTTATTTAAAAAGACATTTTAGAATTTTCAGATGCATACAGTAAAATGCATACTTATTTTTGTCCTTATGTTGTAATTGACACTTGATCAATTGGAAATTCCAAATAAACAGCATTCCTTTGCTGTTTTTTAAGCTTTAAAGTACTTTTATACTTCATATTCTTTTATTCTCTACAAATTTTCGTGAATCCGTTGAGCACTTTTTATATTACTGCACTGAAAAATTATACATGCTTTTGCAAAATTGCAAAATTAAATTAATTTTATTTCAAAGGAAGTTTAGAAATTTCAGATCCTGTAAAGATTGTATTGGATTTTTTTTAATTCCTTCAGCAAATTTTTATAAATTTTTGTACTTTCATGCAAAAGTCAAAAAGTTGATGTCTTTAAAATACATGCAATTTTTTCATTTGTAACAAATTTTTTAATTTTCGCATGCATTTCCTGTAAAGTGCATGCTTATTTTTTTCATTATATTGTAATTACATTCCTTTGCTATTTTTTAAGCTTAAGTACTTTTATAACTTATTTAAAAGACATTTTCGAATTTTCAGATGCATTTCCATTAAAGTTTATACTTATTTTTTTTCCTTGTGTTTTAATTGACACTTGATAATTTACAGCATTGAACAGCAATAAACAGCATTTCATTGCTGTTTTTTAAAGCTTTAAAGTACTTTTATACTTCATATTCTTTTATTCTCTACAAATTTTCATGAATTCGTTGAGCACTTTTTATATTACTGCACTGATTTTTTTTATATTTTATTGCAAAATAGCAATATGAAATTAATTTTATATCAAGGGAAGTTTAGAAATTTCAGATACATTTCCTGTAAACATCGTATTGGATTTTTTTAAATTTTTTCAGCAGTTTTTTGGAAATTAGTACTTTTTTTGCAAAAGTTGAAAAGTTGATTTTTTGGAAATACATGTGATTTTTTCATTTCAAACAAATTTTCGAATTTTCAGATGCATTTCCAGTAAGGTGCATGCTTAATTTTTTCCCTTATGTTGTAATTGACACTTGATCAATTGGAAATTCCAAATAAATAGCATTCCTTTGCTGTTTTTTAAAGCTTTAAAGTTAAAAAAAACTTTTACACTTCATATTCTTTTATTCTCTACAAATTTTCGTGAATTCGTTGAGCGCTTTTTATATTACTGCACTGAAAATTCTTGCAAAATTGCAAAATTAAATTAATTTTATTTCAAAGGAAGTTTAGAAATTTCAGATGCATTTCCTGTAAAGATCGTATTGGATTTTTTAAATTTTTTTCAGCCTTATTTTGGAAATTAGTACTTTTTTGCAAAACTCAAAAAGTTGATGTGTTGGATATACAAGTGATGTTTTTTTATTCGAAACAAATTTCCGAATTTTCAGATGCATATCCAGTAAAGTGCATGCTTATTTTTTTCATTGTATTGTAATTACATTCCTTTGCTATTTTTTAAGCTTAAGTACTTTTATAACTTATTTAAAAGACATTTTTGAAAATTTTCAGATGCATTTCCAATAAAGTGCTAACTTAATTTTTTTCCCTATGTTGTAATTACCACTTGATAATTTACAGCATTGTACAGCAATAAACAGCATTTCGTTGCTATTTTTTAAAGCTTTAAAGTACTTTCATACTTCATATTCTTTTATTCTCTACAAATTTTCATGAATTCGTTGAGCACTTTTTATGTTTTTTTTACATTTTCTTGCAAAATAGCAATATGAAATTAATTTTATATCAAAGGAAGTTTAGAAATTTCAGATACATTTCCTGTAAACATCGTATTGGATTCTTTTAATTTTTTCAGCAGTTTTTTTGGAAATTTTGGTACTTTCTTGCAAAAGTCGAAAAGTTGATGTCAACAAATTTTCGAATTTTCAGATGCATTTGCAGTAAAGTGCATGCTCGATATATGTTTTCTTAAACCGTAATAATAATAATAATAATATAATATCTTTATTGGTGCTATTGACAAATAAGTCTTACACAGGTCGTAAAATAGGTACAAAAGTATAAAATACAAATACAATACAAAATCCAATACATATCTGGAAAACACAAAGTCACATAACAACTAATTACATAAACAACTAATGAATTACATTCCTTTACTTTTCTTACTTTTGAACTTCAAATTGTGCAAATTTCGTGAATTCGGTGAACATTTTGTATTTTACCTTTACTAACATTTTAATATATTTTTTGTAACATATCAAGATAAAGTGAATTTTATTTCACAGAAAGTTTCGAATTTGAACATCACACGCATTATCAAAAAAGATCGTATTAGATATTTTCATAACTGTTTTGAATATTGTAATTGCATTCTGTTAGATTCATTTACATTTAATTTTTAACCTCCTTTTAATATATCCTTTAACCCCCTAAATATTTTCACGTACTATTTGTGCATTTTTGCAATTGCAATTTTGCAATTTTGAAAGTAATTTAATGATTTCGGATGCATATTTAAGAACGTGATTTGATTTTAGTTTTTTATTTACCTATAAATGTTTGCAATTTTAAAATTAATTTAATGATTTCGGATGCATATATAAGAACGTGATTTGATTTTGATTTTTTTTATTTTTCAATAAATTTTTGATGCAATTTAAGGTTTTTAAGCATTTTTCTCTTTATTATTGTAACATTATTAAATAATGGCAATACATTTAAAAACAACTTGCACTGATAATTGTAATGGTTACTATAAGAAACATTTTGTAAATTATATTACAGTTGCTGTGTGCTAAATCGAAACTTTTTGAAATTCTTAAATAATGGCAATATATTTATAAACAACTTGGACTGATAATTGTAATGGTTACTATAAGACATATTTTGGCAATTATATTACAGTCGCTATGTGCTAAATCTAAACTTTTTAGTATTCCAGATTATCTGAAGTTAGTTTAAAATCTTGTAATAGTTTCTATAAACTTTTGAACAGTTTTATAGATAAATAAGAAGATTTTTTCCATATTGAAAAATAAAAATTAATATTCTATACAATTACACAACAATTATACACCAATACAGCAATTAAATTATATGTTTGTAATAGTTTTATCCATTTTTAAATACCTTATTATTATATTGATTTTTTCTTCTCTTTATTTTTGGTTTATATAAAATTTTATTATTTTTATTATTACCTAACTGCTTCGGCTTAGTTAGCCCATCTTCAGAGGTGTATTTTACAAAATATATATAAAATATATTAGTTAAATTTAATTGTTTTAGATGTGTGAGTTTCATGATTATTAGTTAAATGTGTAATTTAAAATGAGTTTGTATAATTGATAGATGTTTTCCCAGACATAATGTATGGAAAGAGAAAATACATTAATATTCTTGCAATGTATGAGTAATTATATAGCGGCTAAAATATGGAAAAAGCATTAAAATCTCAACTAGTTTCTTGATAAAATTCTCGGATAGGTCGATTTTATGTACAGGGTGTTGCAACAGATGGATGCACCAGGAAATCTCTGAAGGAAAACGGCTTCGTGAAAAATGTTTCAGCAAAATTTATAGGGCTTGAAAAAATTTCGTGTGCCATTGAAATGACCTTGAAATTGCTAGGTGAAGGTCTGCTTTAAATTTTCAAATGGGGAAAGTCCGAGGATTTTTCCAAAATATTTTCAATTTCCGAAATATTGAATTGAGTTGAGTTTGAGTTTTTATTATTATTAATCATATTCTTCATAAACATTACATTTACATGTAACATATTACATAATACGTTTATGAATGTTTATGTCGCTGAAGCAGATTTATTCCATACTTTAAGAATACCGTTTACACTCAAGATTACGAATATTGAATATGTGATTATTCTCTTGAGTAGTGTATTACAATTTTTACTCAATTTAATCGAGCATATAATTAAGCTAAATTTAAATGTAGGCTCTACGTTTTAAAATGCGCGTGCTGCAAGTTGCGGAGGTTAAATTTGAATTACCCTGCAAAAGCTAGGCTATTGTAAATTATCCTCGTATATTTATATAGCACAGTGATTTATTTATTCCATTACGTTTTACGTGTTAAATATATTGAAGTTTATATAAAGCAATTTACATTCTCTAAACGCGATATTAAATTTAATAACCATTTAGTTTACACATTTTGTTCATTTTAGCTGTATTAATAACGAGTTAACCCTCTCTCGGTTACCGTGTTTTGTATATTTTGCAACTTGGCTACGGCCTGGGCGTGTGTATAGAGCGCGAAAATGCCGTTGCGAATAATTCCCGACCAGTGAACAGGTTAATTCCGACGGGCCGCGAATCAATATTTGCGCTTAATTAAACATCAAAGTTTGTGCACGCGTCACGCGACGCAACGGCCTCCCCCCAGAAGCCCCCGGTGCCCCCCGGTGGCCCCCAGTCAACCCCATTACACGGCGCCTCGGGGGCGCAAAAAGAGTGAGGCGGACGGGGAGCAAATCGGGCGTGAAAGCGCGCCCGCTGACTTTTATTTTCACCGTCAAGGGATGAAGGCAAACATTGGAAAGGGAGTTAGAAACAACGACGAGTCGACATCCAATAACATAATTACGGGAAGATCCATCTGGATTCATTATATTTTTGTTGCAAAAAGTAAGCAAATAAATACTCTAAACTGAATCGCAACGGATTGCCGTGTAAATAAGGACTTCGCAGTAATTAGAGACATTTATAAACTTGACTGGTTTAAACACCAGGCAACTGCTTTACGAGAAAGTCAAACAAGCACAGTAAGTTTGCATTAGCTGGGTTATATTGGTTACACAAGGTGTCCTACAACTTCGTGGCATAAATCTAGGAGCATACTAAGAAAAGCAAAATTAAATGAAAACGTATTTTTTTAATTTTTTAAACGCTTCAGTTTCCAAAATTTAGGACCCCAAAGTGTTACTTAGCAAATCAGTTTTCTTATTAACATTTCTACTAGAGTAGACTTAAATCTACTCTAGTAATAACAACTTATAACAAAACATACAAAGTTACCATCAAACCAATATTAGGGCAAGTAACTATCTGACAAACATATACTCATCAAGATCGATTGATTGGGTATGCATGCATTCTAGGACTCGAGAAATATCTATTTCACTATCGATAGTATCGATACTTTAGAGTATCGATTGTAATCGATAGTTTTGCAGTGACTATCGAACTATCAATTATTTATTTTCAGAAATTTGTACGTAAATTCAGAGAAACAGTATTTTGAAATAGTTATATTTTGCAGTTTCTAGATATTTTTTTAAACATACTATTACTAAAATAAACTACTAATTTACGATATACTACTAGTACTTAAAAATATCAGAATATATCCCATCTCCAGCTTTTGTATGAATATCTAATAATGTACTAAATCTAAATTCTAATAATCTGAAGTTCGAGATGCTACTTATATAGGTATGATGCAATTTACTTTTAAACTTACTTTTAATAATTAAATTAATTTATAATTTCACGTAGTAATTCAGAGAACTTAAGATTCCCTAAAATATCTGAATATACTCTTTTTCTGGAAATTTTAATTGAGATTTAGAGAAACTTGATTATGAAAACGTTACATTTTGCATTTTTTCAATATTTTTGTAATACTATATCTAGTAACATTTCTAGATTTTCTGCAATTTTACACAGTTTTTCGATTGCTTTTCACCATATATCGGTTGTTTTTCACTTTAACTTAAATAAAGTTAATACTTTATGTGTTAACACTTGTCAATATTGTTTCAAATGTATTCCCCATATGTTAAATCGTTTTCTCTATACAGTCTATTGATTTATTGTAACACATCAAATATCTCGGTTATTGGTACAGATAAAAAAAAGTAAAAAACAAGTTTTTGTAATTTTTGTCGTCTATTTAATCCTAATGTCAGGAGAACAATTGAAAATCACGCGACAGCTATAAGCTTAATTTTATTTAATGGAACACCCTGTATATATAGGTTATTTCTAATAGGCAATAACATAAGCTTTATAATGATACCACATAAGTACCTCACAGAAAGAAGACAACCACATTATCGCACTTTTGCAAGACTTAAATAAAATTTACGGAGAAATAGCTGTTTTAATAACAAATTACGAATGGCAAGAAATGCTCGTGGAGGAAATCATGAAGTTTTGATATTGGCCTATTTCAGGGCACATTCACGAAATTCTGCCCTAGGAATAAGTTTGTATAAAATATTTTCAATGCTAAGGAACAAAATATCATATAAAATTAAATTACTACAAGGTTTAAAAGATAATGATTCTGACAGGACATTATTTGAGTCATGAGACATCTTTAGTTTTTCTGGAATTTTAATCTGAAATAGTATTGTACTATGTGTATTTGTAATTGTGGATTTTTTTTAATGAACTATTAGTGTCTTAACAAACTCAAAATATTACATAATTATTAAATCCACTTGATATAAGTAGAAATTGTAAAAACCGGAAAAACATCAACTAAACTTCAAACGGTATCTATCATCATAAATAAAATAAACACCAAAATTGATTGATTTAGTCAACTAAACATCTCTAGTTTTTACGGAATTTCAATATCAAGCTGGAGAAGCAAAATTGTATAACCTGCAGAAATCATTTCTGGTTTAATAGCAATATTAAAATCATGCAGAAATTATAGAAAATAATTGAAATTTTCACACAAATAATTTAAATTTTTATAAGATATAAGATATAAGATACAAGAGAATATTAATATCTGATGGAATTATTGAAAGAATGACTAAAATAATTAGAAATTTGATAGTAATCATTGAAATTTGCATAGTATTGAAACTTAAACAGTAACCATTCCAGTTTTGGCAGTTATTATAAAATCATGCAGAAATTATTGAAAACAATTGAATTTTTGACAAAAATAATTCAAATTTTATGATAATATGAATATTCTAATGGAATTATTGAAATATTCACTGATATAATTGAAATTTTCAGTAATGCATTCTAGTGGAAGTGTTGAAATGATGACTGCTATAATTGGAAATTTGACAGTAATCATTAAAATTTGCATGGTATTAAAACTTAGACAGTAATCATTCCAGTTTAGGCAGCTATTATAAAATCATGCAGAAATTATTGAAAATACTTGAAATTTTAACGATAATAATTGATATTTTTATAGTAATCATGAATTTTCTAATGGAATTATTGAAATATTGACTTATATAATTGGAAATTTCAGTTATTCTGAAATTTCATCAATGTTTCTCGCGATTTTTATATTTGAAAGTATTTTTTTAGGTAATCATGAATATTCTATTGGAATTATTAAAATGATGACTGAAAAGATTGGAAATGTGACAGTTATCATTAAAATTTGCATATTATTGAAACTCAAACAGTAATTATTTCAGTTTTGACATCTATTATAAAATCATGCAGAAATTATTGAAAATAATTGAGATTTTGACACAAATAATTAAAAAAATTATAGTAATTATGAATAGTCTAATGGAATTATTGAAATATTGATTGATATATTTGAAAATTTCAGTTATGCATTATAATGAAACTTTGAAACATGTAAAAATATAAAAAATAAAACTTGAAATAATTGAAAATTTGACAGTAATAATTGAAATTTGCATGGTTTTGAAATTTAAACAATAATCATTCCGGTTTTGGTAGCTATTATAAAATCATATAAAAATTAATGAAAATTATTGAAATTTTGACTACCTTAACTGAATTTTTTATAGTAATCATGAATATTCTTAAGGAATTATTTAAATAATGACTAATTGAACATTTCAGTTATGCATTTAATGGAATTATTGAAATGATGACTGAAATAGTTGGAAATTTGACAGTAATCATTGAAATTCGCATGGTATTAAAACTTAGACAGTAATCATTCCAGTTTTGGCAGCTATTATAAAATCATGCAGAAAGTATTAAAAACAGTTCAAATTTTGACAATAAGAATTGAAATTTTTATAGTAATCATGAATATTCTTATGGAATTATTGAAATATTGACTGATACAATTGGAAATTTCAGTTATGCTGAAATTTCAAGTTATGAGGTCAGAGCATTTTTTTTAATGCAATTTCGTCTTGTTTTCAGTGGATTTGGATAGATTAACATTCTGATTTAAGAAATATGCTTTATGTCTAATGACTCTCGCGATTTTTATTGTTAAAAGTATTTTTTTTAAGTAACCATGAGTATTCTAATGGAATTATTGAAATGATGACTGAAATAATTGGAAATTTGACAGTTACCATTGAAATTTGCATAGTACTGAACTTAAACAGTAATTATTTCAGTTTTGGCAGCTGTTATAAAATCATGGAGAAATTATTGAAAATAATTGAAATATTGACTATAATAATTGAAATTTTTGTAGTAATCGTGAATATTCTAATGGAATTATTGATATATTGATTGATATATTTTAAAATTTCAGTTATGCATTATAATGGAACTTTAAAACATGTAAAAACGTGAAAATGAAACTTGAAATAATTGGAAATTTGACAGTAATCATTGAAATATGCATGGTTTAGAAATTCAAACAGTTATCTTTCCAGTTTTGGCAGTTATTATAAAATCATGCAGAAATTATTGAAAATAGTTATAATTTTGGCAAAAATAATTGAAATTTTTATAGTTATTATGAATATTCTAATGGAATTATTGAAATATTGACTGATATAATAAAATTTCAGTTATGCATTCTAATGGAATTATGGAAATGATGACTGAAATAATTGGAAATTTGCCAGTAATCATTTAAATTTGCATGGTATTAAAACGTAGACAGTAATCATTCCAGATTTGGCAGCCATTATAATATCATGCAGAAATTATTGAAAATAATTGAAATTTTGGCAATAATAATTGAAATTTTTATAGTAATCATGAATATTCCAATGGAATTATTGAAATGATGACTGAAATAGTTGAAAATTTGATAGTATTTATTAAAATTTGCATGGTATTAAAATTTAGACAGTAATCATTCAAGTTTTGGTATTTATTATGAAATCATGCAGAAATTATTGAAAATTATTGCTACCGCCTTTTGTTTTCAGTGGATTTGGCTAGATCAGTATTCTGATTCAAGAAATATGCTTTATGGCTAATGTTTCTCGCGATTTTTATTTTTGAAAGTATTTTTTTAAAGTAATCATGAATATTCTAATGGAATTATTGAAATATTGACTAATATAATTGAAAATTTTACTTATGCATTCTAATGGAATTAATGAAATGATGACTGAAATAATGAAATTGACTGAAATTTGACAGTAATCATTGAAATTTGCATGGTATTAAAACGTAGACAGTAAGCATTCCAGTTTTGGCAACTATTATAAAATCATGCAGAAATTATTGAAAATAGTTGATATTTTGTCAATAATAATTGAAATTTTTATAGTAATCATAAATATTCTTATGGAATTATTGAAATTATGACTGAAATAATTAGAAATTTGACTGTTATCATTAAAATTTACATAGTATTGAAACTTAAACAGTAATTATATCAGTTTTTGCAGCTATTATAAAATTTTGCAGAAATTATTGCAAATAATTGAAATTTTGACAAAAATAATTGAAATTTTTATAGCAATCATGAATATTCTTATCGAATTATTGAAATGTTGACTGATATAATTAAAGTTATGCATTCTACTGGAATTATTGAAATGATGACAGAAATAATTGGAAATTGGATAATAATCATTGAAATTTGCATGGTATTAAAACTTAGACAGTAATCATTCTAGTTTTGGCAGCTATTATAAAATCATGCAGAAATTATTGAAAATAGTTGAAATTTTGACAATAATAATTGAAATTTTTAGAGTAAACATGAACATTCTAATATAATTATTGAAATATTGGCTGATATAATTGGAAATTTCAGTTATGCTGAAATTTTAAGTTATGACGTAAGAGCATTTTTTTTAATGCATCCCCCTCACTTTTTCAGTGGATTTGTATAGATCAGCATTCTATAGATAATACATTAAAAATTAGTAATGTAGACCTTAAACCGAATGCTAAATAGGCAAAGGAATACATAAATAAAATAAATAAATGTTATGGTAATATATAATAATATACTAAAATAAAAGAACTTGGTACTTAAAGGAAAAATAAAACACTTGGTTGACGCTTCACAGTATATATTGAAAATCCTCTACAATTGTTTCGGCCTCTCAGCCATTCTCAAGAGTATGAACTAAATTGAAATATTAAAACAGTGCAATGAATACACAAATAGTGCTTAATGACATGGTAATAATAAACGCATTAGAATCAATTTAACAACTAATGCAATTCAGTAAAGGTGTATTACCAAACATCAATTGTTCATTCACAATGTTGTGTTCTTTAATGACTGCTTTACGAATTTCTAAGATTTGTAGCAAATCCATCTGCTTTCCTTTGTGCTTTGTGTGTAATACTTCCAGCCCATTATTTCTGAAGAAGTGATTACTATTAATGCAGTGTTCGGCCAGGCCAGTTATGGTAATAATATGTAATGCTTTGCAATTAGATCAGTTCCATCAGCACATAATGTTTATTATCTTTACATAGTTAGGAACAAATATTTACGTAATGTTGTTAAGCAAGTGTACAAATGCGTTATGTTATTGTAATAATCACACTTTTCACTTCCCTATGCTATTACTCAGGCTTTTACGTGTAATGAAAGAAAAATACAGCCAGTAGGGTCGGATGAGTTATGTATTCTGGGCTGATAAATAAATCAGTTACAGTACGTATTCAATTCAAAACCATTTGTTATTCATATTATCATGCTGCTTATGGATTTCGGCGCAGATCAGATGATAAACTGCTATTGTGTTTGCACAACTTCATACATATTAGGCGTGATTTATGTGCGGCCGCGATCGCTGTTATCCGATAAAGGGTTAAGTGATATCTGACAGCTGATGCCTGTACCCACTCCCGGACGTTTCGATGGCTTTGGCATCATCACATCCAAGTGGACACGTGAGCCATCAAGAGCCGCTGACACCGATGACGTTGATCGACGAACGTTCTCATGGGCCTCGGTACATTTTTTTTACCCCATTTACACCTCTTCGCACAGTTTACTTACTTTGCGAATCTTGCTCAATGGGGGCGCCATTAGAGGACGATACGTGATATTGATAAACCCCCGGACGGCCATCAGCGGTTCTCCGAGGGCCCCCAAAGTGTACACGTGACATACATGCAGAGAGCGATGTAATGCTCGGTGTTCGGCATGCGTGATCTACCGTAATTAAACTCGATCGGACCACTTTATCGCCTCCGACGTCGTCCATTGATCACCTATATTGGTTCTGTATGTTAAATAATGAGAATTACGTTTATCGCACGTTACTATCCCCAAACAACCCCCCTCACCCCCATCGGAGATCCTCGCATGAGATATAAGGGAGGTTCGCGGGAGTGCTTTCCCATTAAATTTACATTCGCGGTGTGCATGTTGTTATTGTTGAGTATGTGTGTATGCCTAGGAGATATAAGGGTTGCTATATCAGTTTCGGGCGGAATCAGATACGATCGATCCTGTCAATTAGGGCTAGCCTATTTATACGTTACACACAGGGGTGAAAAATCAAGTGGCGAAATCTACTCAATTTCAGGGTATTTATTAATTTTGTTTGGACACATTGACACATCGAATAAACTCATAACGTGACCTCCTAAAACTCAGCACCAGATGTGAAACTTTTTATAAATTCGTTTTTATTTTAATTGATTTTCATATTTATGGAAAGTTAATCATCAATTACTTCACAAATATAAATTAAATATCAAACTTTGATGGCATAAATTTTCCTCCACACCGAGCTTAAAGCTGCTCACCTATTTTTATCTATGAAAGCTAGTATAGCTCATAAAGTATTTGCCTATAGGCCTATCTTTTCCTCCCAACCACCACACCGAGCGTAAAACTGCGCACCGATAGTTAACCTACAGATAGTCCGTACTGAGAAAATCTATGTACCATGAATGAATCGAGTATGGAGTTGTTTTACTCATTCTCGCATTGCAAGAAAAGCATATGCATTCTATGTCTAAAAACTTGCGATGAAAGATATTATGTTCTTAAGTAGCATGAAAGCTACTTGACCTCAAAAAGCAATTGGCCATAGGCCTAACGTTTCCTCCCAACCACCACACTAAACATAAAACTGCGCAGTTATAGTTAACCTACAGATAGTCCGTACTGAGAAGACCTCTGATCCAAGAATAAATATAGTGTTCTTACTCACTAATTCTCGCATTGCATGAAAAGCATATGCCGCATCAGCCAGAATGATGCATCAATAACCGAACACCGCATACAACAATACCAACAACAACAGTATGGAGTACCACCTACGTGTACGCAACCCTTGAAGAACGACCCAATTATATGAACACATGCGCATTCTTTACCTTTGCAGGTGCAAATAAGACCCGCGCATTCTACTCACCAGTGTTGACCCACCGATCTTAATACTTTCCCAACGACAGCACTGTATATACCTGACTCTCTCGTAATAGCTGACTACCTCCGTTTCAGAGAGGATTTACGATCAGCCAGAGTCGGTACTTAACCCCTCCGCAAGAAGCCCTGGCGCGCTGCCGCCCGGGAAAGTGTTAAAGACCAAAGGGCCTCTTTGAAAGCAGAAAACGCACCTCCCATTAGTACCCGCATCAGCCAGAATGATGCATTAATAATCGATCACCACATACAATATTACCAACAACAACAGTATGGAGTACCACCTACGTGTACGCAACCCTCGAAAAACAGCCCAAGTATATGGCCACATGCGCATTCTTGACCTTTGAAGTTCAAATAAGACCCGCGCATTCTACTCACCAGTGTTGACCCACCGATCTTAATACTTTCCCAACGACAGCACTGTATATACCTGACTCTCTCGTAATAGTTGACTACCTCCGTTTCAGAGAGGATTTACGATCAGCCAGAGTCGGTACTTAACCCCTCCGCAAGAAGCCCTGTCACGCTGCCGCCCGGGAAAGTGTTAAAGACCAAAGGGCCTCTTTGAAAGCAGAAAACGCACCTCCCATTAGTTCCCGCATCCGACAGAATGATGCATCAATAATCGAACACCACATACAATAATACCAACAACAACAGTATGGAGTACCACCTACGTGTACGTACCCTTGAAAAACGGCCCAAGTATATGGACACATGCACATTCTTGACCTTTGAGGATCAAATAAGACCCGCGCATTCTACTCACGAGTGTTGACCCACCGATCTTAATACTTTCCCAACGACAGCACTGTATATACCAGACTCTCTCGTAATAGTTGACTACCTCCGTTTCAGAGAGGATTAACGATCAGCCAGAGTCGGTACTTAACCCCTCCGCAAGAAGCCCTGTCACGCTGCCGCCCGGGAAAGTGTTAAAGACCAAAGGGCCTCTTTGAAAGCAGAAAACGCACCTCCCATTAGTACCCGCATCAACCAGAATGATGCATCAATAATCGAACACCACATACAATAATACCAACAACAACAGTATGGAGTACCACCTACGTGTACGAACCCTTGAAGAACGGCCCAAGTATATGGACACATGCGCATTCTTGACCTTTGCAGGTGCAAATAAGACCCGCGCATTCTACTCACCAGTGTTGACCCACCGATCTTAATACTTTCCCAACGACAGCACTGTATATACCTGACTCTCTCGTAATAGCTGACTACCTCCGTTTCAGAGAGGATTTACGATCAGCCAGAGTCGGTACTTAACCCCTCCGCAAGAAGCCCTGTCGCGCTGCCGCCCGGGAAAGTGTTAAAGACCAAAGGGCCTCTTTGAAAGCAGAAAACGCACCTCCCATTAGTACCCGCATCAGACAGAATGATGCATCAATAATCGAACACCACATACAATAATACCAACAACAACAGTATGGAGTACCACCTACGTGTACGAACCCTTGAAGAACGGCCCAAGAATATGGACACATGCGCATTCTTGACCTTTGAGGTTCAAATAAGACCCGCGCATTCTACTCACCAGTGTTGACCCATCGATCTTAATACTTTCCCAACGACAGCACTGTATATACCTGACTCTCTCGTAATAGTTGACTACCTCCGTTTCAGAGAGGATTTACGATCAACCAGAGTCGGTACTTAACCCCTCCGCAAGAAGCCCTGTCGCGCTGCCGCCCGGGAAAGTGTTAAAGACCAAAGGGCCTCTTTGAAAGCAGAAAACGTACCTCCCATTAGTGCCCGCATCAGACAGAATGATGCATCAATAAGCGAACACCACATACAACAATACCAACAACAACAGTATGGAGTACCACCTACGTGTACGCAACCCTTGAAGAACGACCCAAGTATATGGACACATGCGCATTCTTGACCTTTGCAGGTGCAAATAAGACCCGCGCATTCTACTCACCAGTGTTGACCCATCGATCTTAATACTTTCCCAACGACAGCACTGTATATACCTGACTCTCTCGTAATAGCTGACTACCTCCGTTTCAGAGAGGATTTACCATCAGCCAGAGTCGGTACTTAACCCCTCCGCAAGAAGCCCTGTCGCGCTGCCGCCCGGGAAAGTGTTAAAGACCAAAGGGCCTCTTTGAAAGCAGAAAACGCACCTCGCATTTGTTCCCGCATCAGACAGAATGATGCAACAATAATCGAACACCACACACAATAATACCAACAACAACAGTATGGAGTACCACCTACGTGTACGAACCCTTGAAGAACGGCCCAAGTATATGGACACATGCGCATTCTTGACCTTTGCAGGTGCAAATAAGACCCGCGCATTCTACTCACCAGTGTTGACCCCTCGATCTTAACACTTTCCCAACGACAGCACTGTATATACCTGACTCTCTCGTAATAGCTGACTACCTCCGTTTCAGAGAGGATTTACGATCAGCCAGAGTCGGTACTTAACCCCTCCGCAAGAAGCCCTGTCGCGCTGCCGCCCGGGAAAGTGTTAAAGACCAAAGGGCCTCTTTGAAAGCAGAAAACGCACCTCGCATTTGTTCCCGCATCAGACAGAATGATGCAACAATAATCGAACACCACACACAATAATACCAACAACAACAGTATGGAGTACCACCTACGTGTACGAACCCTTGAAGAACGGCCCAAGTATATGGACACATGCGCATTCTTGACCTTTGCAGGTGCAAATAAGACCCGCGCATTCTACTCACCAGTGTTGACCCATCGATCTTAATACTTTCCCAACGACAGCACTGTATATACCTGACTCTCTCGTAATAGCTGACTACCTCCGTTTCAGAGAGGATTTACGATCAGACAGAGTCGGTACTTAACCCCTCCGCAAGAAGCCCTGTCGCGCTGCCGCCCGGGAAAGTGTTAAAGACCAAAGGGCCTCTTTGAAAACAGAAAACGCACCTCCCATTAGTACCCGCATCAACCAGAATGATGCATTAATAATCGATCACCACATACAATATTACCAACAACAACAGTATGGAGTACCACCTACGTGTACGAACCCTTGAAGAACGGCCCAAGTATATGGACACATGCGCATTCTTGACCTTTGCAGGTGCAAATAAGACCCGCGCATTCTACTCACCAGTGTTGACCCATCGATCTTAATACTTTCCCAACGACAGCACTGTATATACCTGACTCTCTCGTAATAGGTGACTACCTCCGTTTCAGAGAGGATTTACGATCAGCCAGAGTCGGTACTTAACCCCTCCGCAAGAAGCCCTGGCGCGCTGCCGCCCGGGAAAGTGTTAAAGACCAAAGGGCCTCTTTGAAAGCAGAAAACGCACCTCCCATTAGTACCCGCATCAGCCAGAATGATGCATTAATAATCGATCACCACATACAATATTACCAACAACAACAGTATGGAGTACCACCTACGTGTACGCAACCCTCGAAAAACAGCCCAAGTATATGGCCACATGCGCATTCTTGACCTTTGAAGTTCAAATAAGACCCGCGCATTCTACTCACCAGTGTTGACCCACCGATCTTAATACTTTCCCAACGACAGCACTGTATATACCTGACTCTCTCGTAATAGCTGACTACCTCCGTTTCAGAGAGGATTTACGATCAGCCAGAGTCGGTACTTAACCCCTCCGCAAGAAGCCCTGTCGCGCTGCCGCCCGGGAAAGTGTTAAAGACCAAAGGGCCTCTTTGAAAGCAGAAAACGCACCTCCCATTAGTACCCGCATCAGACAGAATGATGCATCAATAATCGAACACCACATACAATAATACCAACAACAACAGTATGGAGTACCACCTACGTGTACGAACCCTTGAAGAACGGCCCAAGAATATGGACACATGCGCATTCTTGACCTTTGAGGTTCAAATAAGACCCGCGCATTCTACTCACCAGTGTTGACCCATCGATCTTAATACTTTCCCAACGACAGCACTGTATATACCTGACTCTCTCGTAATAGTTGACTACCTCCGTTTCAGAGAGGATTTACGATCAACCAGAGTCGGTACTTAACCCCTCCGCAAGAAGCCCTGTCGCGCTGCCGCCCGGGAAAGTGTTAAAGACCAAAGGGCCTCTTTGAAAGCAGAAAACGTACCTCCCATTAGTGCCCGCATCAGACAGAATGATGCATCAATAAGCGAACACCACATACAACAATACCAACAACAACAGTATGGAGTACCACCTACGTGTACGCAACCCTTGAAGAACGACCCAAGTATATGGACACATGCGCATTCTTGACCTTTGCAGGTGCAAATAAGACCCGCGCATTCTACTCACCAGTGTTGACCCATCGATCTTAATACTTTCCCAACGACAGCACTGTATATACCTGACTCTCTCGTAATAGCTGACTACCTCCGTTTCAGAGAGGATTTACCATCAGCCAGAGTCGGTACTTAACCCCTCCGCAAGAAGCCCTGTCGCGCTGCCGCCCGGGAAAGTGTTAAAGACCAAAGGGCCTCTTTGAAAGCAGAAAACGCACCTCGCATTTGTTCCCGCATCAGACAGAATGATGCAACAATAATCGAACACCACACACAATAATACCAACAACAACAGTATGGAGTACCACCTACGTGTACGAACCCTTGAAGAACGGCCCAAGTATATGGACACATGCGCATTCTTGACCTTTGCAGGTGCAAATAAGACCCGCGCATTCTACTCACCAGTGTTGACCCCTCGATCTTAACACTTTCCCAACGACAGCACTGTATATACCTGACTCTCTCGTAATAGCTGACTACCTCCGTTTCAGAGAGGATTTACGATCAGCCAGAGTCGGTACTTAACCCCTCCGCAAGAAGCCCTGTCGCGCTGCCGCCCGGGAAAGTGTTAAAGACCAAAGGGCCTCTTTGAAAGCAGAAAACGCACCTCGCATTTGTTCCCGCATCAGACAGAATGATGCAACAATAATCGAACACCACACACAATAATACCAACAACAACAGTATGGAGTACCACCTACGTGTACGAACCCTTGAAGAACGGCCCAAGTATATGGACACATGCGCATTCTTGACCTTTGCAGGTGCAAATAAGACCCGCGCATTCTACTCACCAGTGTTGACCCATCGATCTTAATACTTTCCCAACGACAGCACTGTATATACCTGACTCTCTCGTAATAGCTGACTACCTCCGTTTCAGAGAGGATTTACGATCAGACAGAGTCGGTACTTAACCCCTCCGCAAGAAGCCCTGTCGCGCTGCCGCCCGGGAAAGTGTTAAAGACCAAAGGGCCTCTTTGAAAACAGAAAACGCACCTCCCATTAGTACCCGCATCAACCAGAATGATGCATTAATAATCGATCACCACATACAATATTACCAACAACAACAGTATGGAGTACCACCTACGTGTACGAACCCTTGAAGAACGGCCCAAGTATATGGACACATGCGCATTCTTGACCTTTGCAGGTGCAAATAAGACCCGCGCATTCTACTCACCAGTGTTGACCCATCGATCTTAATACTTTCCCAACGACAGCACTGTATATACCTGACTCTCTCGTAATAGGTGACTACCTCCGTTTCAGAGAGGATTTACGATCAGCCAGAGTCGGTACTTAACCCCTCCGCAAGAAGCCCTGTCGCGCTGCCGCCCGGGAAAGTGTTAAAGACCAAAGGGCCTCTTTGAAAGCAGAAAACGCACCTCCCATTAGTACCCGCATCAGCCAGAATGATGCATCAATAACCGAACACCACCAAAAATAATAACAACAACAACAGTATGGAGTACCACCTACGTGTACGCAACCCTTGAAGAACGGCCCAAGTATATGAACACATGCGCATTCTTGACCTTTGCAGGTGCAAATAAGACCCGCGCATTCTACTCACCAGTGTTGACCCACCGATTTTAATACTTTCCCAACGACAGCACTGTATATACCTGACTCTCTCGTAATAGCTGACTACCTCCGTTTCAGAGAGGATTTACGATCAGCCAGAGTCGGTACTTAACCCCTCCGCAAGAAGCCCTGTCGCGCTGCCGCCCGGGAAAGTGTTAAAGACCAAAGGGCCTCTTTGAAAGCAGAAAACGCACCTCCCATTAGTACCCGCATCAGCCAGAATGATGCATCAATAATCGAACACCACATACAATAATACCAACAACAACAGTATGGAGTACCACCTACGTGTACGAACCCTTGAAGAACGGCCCAAGTATATGGACACATGCGCATTCTTGACCTTTGCAGGTGCAAATAAGACCCGCGCATTCTACTCACCAGTGTTGACCCACCGATCTTAATACTTTCCCAACGACAGCACTGTATATACCTGACTCTCTCGTATAAGCTGACTACCTCCGTTTCAGAGAGGATTTACGATCAGCCAGAGTCGGTACTTAACCCCTCCGCAAGAAGCCCTGTCGCGCTGCCGCTCGGGAAAGTGTTAAAGACCAAAGGGCCTCTTTGAAAGCAGAAAACGCACCTCCCATTAGTTCCCGCATCAGACAGAATGAAGCATCAATAACCGAACACCACACACAATAAACGGCCCAGGTATATGGACACATTTGCATTATTGACCTTGAGCAGAGAACGAACCTCTCATTAGTTCCCGCATCAGACAGAATGACGCATCAATAACTGAACACCACACACAATAAACGGCCCAGGTATATGGACACATTTGCATTATTGACCTTGAGCAGAGAACGAACCTCTCATTAGTTCCCGCATCAGACAGAATGACGCATCAATAACTGAACACCACACACAATAAACGGCCCAGGTACATGAACACATTTGCATTCTTGACCTTGAGCAGAGAACGAACCTCTCATTAGTTCCCGCATCAGACAGAATGACGCATCAATAACTGAACACCACACACAATAAACGGCCCAGGTATATGGACACATTTGCATTATTGACCTTGAGCAGAGAACGAACCTCTCATTAGTTCCCGCATCAGACAGAATGATGCATCAATAACTGAACACCACACACAATAAACGGCCCAGGTACATGGACACATTTGCATTCTTGACCTTGAGCAGAGAACGAACCCCTCATTAGTTCCCGCATCAGACAGAATGACGCATCAATAACTGAACACCACACACAATAAACGGCCCAGGTATATGGACACATTTGCATTATTGACCTTGAGCAGAGAACGAACCTCTCATTAGTTCCCGCATCAGACAGAATGATGCATCAATAACCGAACACCACACACAATAAACGGCCCAGGTATATGGACACATTTGCATTATTGACCTTGAGCAGAGAACGAACCTCTCATTAGTTCCCGCATCAGACAGAATGATGCATCAATAACCGAACACCACACACAATAAACGGCCCAGGTACATGGACACATTTGCATTATTGACCTTGAGCAGAGAACGAACCTCTCATTAGTTCCCGCATCAGACAGAATGATGCATCAATAACCGAACACCACACACAATAAACGGCCCAGGTACATGGACACATTTGCATTATTGACCTTGAGCAGAGAACGAACCTCTCATTAGTTCCCGCATCAGACAGAATGATGCATCAATAACCGAACACCACACACAATAAACGGCCCAGGTATATGGACACATTTGCATTATTGACCTTGAGCAGAGAACGAACCTCTCATTAGTTCCCGCATCAGACAGAATGATGCATCAATAACCGAACACCACACACAATAAACGGCCCAGGTACATGGACACATTTGCATTATTGACCTTGAGCAGAGAACGAACCTCTTATTAGTTCCCGCATCAGACAGAATGATGCATCAATAACCGAACACCACACACAATAAACGGCCCAGGTACATGGACACATTTGCATTATTGACCTTGAGCAGAGAACGAACCTCTCATTAGTTCCCGCATCAGACAGAATGATGCATCAATAACCGAACACCACACACAATAAACGGCCCAGGTACATGGACACATTTGCATTATTGACCTTGAGCAGAGAACGAACCTCTCATTAGTTCCCGCATCAGACAGAATGATGCATCAATAACCGAACACCACACACCATAAACGGCCCAGGTACATGGACACATTTGCATTATTGACCTTGAGCAGAGAACGAACCTCTCATTAGTTCCCGCATCAGACAGAATGATGCATCAATAACCGAACACCACACACAATAAACGGCCCAGGTACATGGACACATTTGCATTATTGACCTTGAGCAGAGAACGAACCTCTCATTAGTTCCCGCATCAGACAGAATGATGTATCAATAACCGAACACCACACACAATAAACGGTCCAGGTATATGGACACATTTGCATTATTGACCTTGAGCAGAGAACGAACCTCTCATTAGTTCCCGCATCAGACAGAATGATGCATCAATAACCGAACACCACACACCATAAACGGCCCAGGTACATGGACACATTTGCATTATTGACCTTGAGCAGAGAACGAACCTCTCATTAGTTCCCGCATCAGACAGAATGATGCATCAATAACCGAACACCACACACCATAAACGGCCCAGGTACATGGACACATTTGCATTATTGACCTTGAGCAGAGAACGAACCTCTCATTAGTTCCCGCATCAGACAGAATGATGCATCAATAACCGAACACCACACACAATAAACGGCCCAGGTACATGGACACATTTGCATTATTGACCTTGAGCAGAGAACGAACCTCTCATTAGTTCCCGCATCAGATAGAATGATGCATCAATAACCGAACACCACACACAATAAACGGCCCAGGTATATGGACACATTTGCATTATTGACCTTGAGCAGAGAACGAACCTCTTATTAGTTCCCGCATCAGACAGAATGATGCATCAATAACCGAACACCACACACAATAAACGGCCCAGGTATATGGACACATTTGCATTATTGACCTTGAGCAGAGAACGAACCTCTCATTAGTTCCCGCATCAGATAGAATGATGCATCAATAACCGAACACCACACACAATAAACGGCCCAGGTATATGGACACATTTGCATTATTGACCTTGAGCAGAGAACGAACCTCTCATTAGTTCCCGCATCAGATAGAATGATGCATCAATAACCGAACACCACACACAATAAACGGCCCAGGTATATGGACACATTTGCATTATTGACCTTGAGCAGAGAACGAACCTCTCATTTGTTCCCGCATCAGACAGAATGATGCATCAATAACCGAACACCACACACAATAAACGGCCCAGGTATATGGACACATTTGCATTATTGACCTTGAGCAGAGAACGAACCTCTCATTAGTTCCCGCATCAGATAGAATGATGCATCAATAACCGAACACCACACACAATAAACGGCCCAGGTATATGGACACATTTGCATTATTGACCTTGAGCAGAGAACGAACCTCTCATTAGTTCCCGCATCAGATAGAATGATGCATCAATAACCGAACACCACACACAATAAACGGCCCAGGTACATGGACACATTTGCATTCTTGACCTTGAGCAGAGAACGAACCTCTCATTAGTTCCCGCATCAGACAGAATGACGCATCAATAACTGAACACCACACACAATAAACGGCCCAGGTATATGGACACATTTGCATTATTGACCTTGAGCAGAGAACGAACCTCTCATTAGTTCCCGCATCAGACAGAATGATGCATCAATAACTGAACACCACACACAATAAACGGCCCAGGTACATGGACACATTTGCATTCTTGACCTTGAGCAGAGAACGAACCCCTCATTAGTTCCCGCATCAGACAGAATGACGCATCAATAACTGAACACCACACACAATAAACGGCCCAGGTATATGGACACATTTGCATTATTGACCTTGAGCAGAGAACGAACCTCTCATTAGTTCCCGCATCAGACAGAATGATGCATCAATAACCGAACACCACACACAATAAACGGCCCAGGTACAAGGACACATTTGCATTATTGACCTTGAGCAGAGAACGAACCTCTCATTAGTTCCCGCATCAGACAGAATGATGCATCAATAACCGAACACCACACACAATAAACGGCCCAGGTATATGGACACATTTGCATTATTGACCTTGAGCAGAGAACGAACCTCTCATTAGTTCCCGCATCAGACAGAATGATGCATCAATAACCGAACACCACACACAATAAACGGCCCAGGTACATGGACACATTTGCATTATTGACCTTGAGCAGAGAACGAACCTCTTATTAGTTCCCGCATCAGACAGAATGATGCATCAATAACCGAACACCACACACAATAAACGGCCCAGGTACATGGACACATTTGCATTATTGACCTTGAGCAGAGAACGAACCTCTCATTAGTTCCCGCATCAGACAGAATGATGCATCAATAACCGAACACCACACACAATAAACGGCCCAGGTACATGGACACATTTGCATTATTGACCTTGAGCAGAGAACGAACCTCTCATTAGTTCCCGCATCAGACAGAATGATGCATCAATAACCGAACACCACACACCATAAACGGCCCAGGTACATGGACACATTTGCATTATTGACCTTGAGCAGAGAACGAACCTCTCATTAGTTCCCGCATCAGACAGAATGATGCATCAATAACCGAACACCACACACAATAAACGGCCCAGGTACATGGACACATTTGCATTATTGACCTTGAGCAGAGAACGAACCTCTCATTAGTTCCCGCATCAGACAGAATGATGTATCAATAACCGAACACCACACACAATAAACGGTCCAGGTATATGGACACATTTGCATTATTGACCTTGAGCAGAGAACGAACCTCTCATTAGTTACCGCATCAGACAGAATGATGCATCAATAACTGAACACCACACACAATAAACGGCCCAGGTATATGGACACATTTGCATTATTGACCTTGAGCAGAGAACGAACCTCTCATTAGTTCCCGCATCAGATAGAATGATGCATCAATAACTGAACACCACACACAATAAACGGCCCAGGTATATGGACACATTTGCATTATTGACCTTGAGCAGAGAACGAACCTCTCATTAGTTCCCGCATCAGATAGAATTATGCATCAATAACTGAACACCACACACAATAAACGGCCCAGGTATATGGACACATTTGCATTATTGACCTTGAGCAGAGAACGAACCTCTCATTAGTTCCCGCATCAGACAGAATGATGTATCAATAACCGAACACCACACACAATAAACGGTCCAGGTATATGGACACATTTGCATTATTGACCTTGAGCAGAGAACGAACCTCTCATTAGTTCCCGCATCAGATAGAATGATGCATCAATAACTGAACACCACACACAATAAACGGCCCAGGTATATGGACACATTTGCATTATTGACCTTGAGCAGAGAACGAACCTCTCATTAGTTCCCGCATCAGATAGAATTATGCATCAATAACTGAACACCACACACAATAAACGGCCCAGGTATATGGACACATTTGCATTATTGACCTTGAGCAGAGAACGAACCTCTCATTAGTTCCCGCATCAGATAGAATTATGCATCAATAACTGAACACCACACACAATAAACGGCCCAGGTATATGGACACATTTGCATTATTGACCTTGAGCAGAGAACGAACCTCTCATTAGTTCCCGCATCAGACAGAATGATGCATCAATAACCGAACACCACACACAATAAACGGCCCAGGTATATGGGCACATTTGCATTATTGACCTTGAGCAGAGAACGAAACTCTCATTAGTTCCCGCATCAGACAGAATGATGCATCAATAATCGAACACCACACACAATAAACGGCCCAGGTATATGGGCACATTTGCATTATTGACCTTGAGCAGAGAACGAACCTCTCATTACTTCCCGCATCAGTCAGAATGATGCATCAATAACCGAACACCACACACAATAAACGGCCCAGGTATATGGACACATTTGCATTATTGACCTTGAGCAGAGAACGAACCTCTCATTAGTTCCCGCATCAGACAGAATGATGCATCAATAATCGAACACCACACACAATAAACGGCCCAGGTATATGGACACATTTGCATTATTGACCTTGAGCAGAGAACGAAACTCTCATTAGTTCCCGCATCAGACAGAATGATGCATCAATAATCGAACACCACACACAATAAACGGCCCAGGTATATGGGCACATTTGCATTATTGACCTTGAGCAGAGAACGAACCTCTCATTACTTCCCGCATCAGTCAGAATGATGCATCAATAACCGAACACCACACACAATAAACGGCCCAGGTATATGGACACATTTGCATTATTGACCTTGAGCAGAGAACGAAACTCTCATTAGTTCCCGCATCAGACAGAATGATGCATCAATAACCGAACACCACACACAATAAACGGCCCAGGTATATGGGCACATTTGCATTATTGACCTTGAGCAGAGAACGAAACTCTCATTAGTTCCCGCATCAGACAGAATGATGCATCAATAACCGAACACCACACACAATAAACGGCCCAGGTATATGGACACATTTGCATTATTGACCTTGAGCAGAGAACGAAACTCTCATTAGTTCCCGCATCAGACAGAATGATGCATCAATAACCGAACACCACACACAATAAACGGCCCAGGTATATGGACACATTTGCATTATTGACCTTGAGCAGAGAACGAACCTCTCATTAGTTCCCGCATCAGACAGAATGATGCATCAATAACTGAACACCACACACAATAAACGGCCCAGGTATATGGACACATTTGCATTATTGACCTTGAGCAGAGAACGAACCTCTCATTAGTTCCCGCATCAGACAGAATGATGCATCAATAACTGAACACCACACACAATAAACGGCCCAGGTATATGGACACATTTGCATTATTGACCTTGAGCAGAGAATGAACCTCTCATTAGTTCCCGCATCTGATAGAATGATGCATCAATAACCGAACACCACACACAATAAACGGCCCAGGTATATGGACACATTTGCATTATTGACCTTGAGCAGAGAACGAAACTCTCATTAGTTCCCGCATCAGACAGAATGATGCATCAATAACTGAACACCACACACAATAAACGGCCCAGGTATATGGACACATTTGCATTATTGACCTTGAGCAGAGAACGAACCTCTCATTAGTTCCCGCATCAGACAGAATGATGCATCAATAACTGAACACCACACACAATAAACGGCCCAGGTATATGGACACATTTGCATTATTGACCTTGAGCAGAGAACGAAACTCTCATTAGTTCCCGCATCAGACAGAATGATGCATCAATAACCGAACACCACACACAATAAACGGCCCAGGTATATGGACACATTTGCATTATTGACCTTGAGCAGAGAACGAACCTCTCATTAGTTCCCGCATCAGACAGAATGATGCATCAATAACTGAACACCACACACAATAAACGGCCCAGGTATATGGACACATTTGCATTATTGACCTTGAGCAGAGAACGAACCTCTCATTAGTTCCCGCATCAGACAGAATGATGCATCAATAACTGAACACCACACACAATAAACGGCCCAGGTATATGGACACATTTGCATTATTGACCTTGAGCAGAGAACGAACCTCTCATTAGTTCCCGCATCAGACAGAATGATGCATCAATAACTGAACACCACACACAATAAACGGCCCAGGTATATGGACACATTTGCATTATTGACCTTGAGCAGAGAACGAACCTCTCATTAGTTCCCGCATCAGACAGAATGATGCATCAATAACTGAACACCACACACAATAAACGGCCCAGGTATATGGACACATTTGCATTATTGACCTTGAGCAGAGAACGAACCTCTCATTAGTTCCCGCATCAGACAGAATGATGCATCAATAACTGAACACCACACACAATAAACGGCCCAGGTATATGGGCACATTTGCATTATTGACCTTGAGCAGAGAACGAACCTCTCATTACTTCCCGCATCAGTCAGAATGATGCATCAATAACCGAACACCACACACAATAAACGGCCCAGGTATATGGACACATTTGCATTATTGACCTTGAGCAGAGAACGAAACTCTCATTAGTTCCCGCATCAGACAGAATGATGCATCAATAACCGAACACCACACACAATAAACGGCCCAGGTATATGGGCACATTTGCATTATTGACCTTGAGCAGAGAACGAAACTCTCATTAGTTCCCGCATCAGACAGAATGATGCATCAATAACCGAACACCACACACAATAAACGGCCCAGGTATATGGACACATTTGCATTATTGACCTTGAGCAGAGAACGAAACTCTCATTAGTTCCCGCATCAGACAGAATGATGCATCAATAACCGAACACCACACACAATAAACGGCCCAGGTATATGGACACATTTGCATTATTGACCTTGAGCAGAGAACGAACCTCTCATTAGTTCCCGCATCAGACAGAATGATGCATCAATAACTGAACACCACACACAATAAACGGCCCAGGTATATGGACACATTTGCATTATTGACCTTGAGCAGAGAACGAAACTCTCATTAGTTCCCGCATCAGACAGAATGATGCATCAATAACCGAACACCACACACAATAAACGGCCCAGGTATATGGACACATTTGCATTATTGACCTTGAGCAGAGAATGAACCTCTCATTAGTTCCCGCATCTGACAGAATGATGCATCAATAACTGAACACCACACACAATAAACGGCCCAGGTATATGGACACATTTGCATTATTGACCTTGAGCAGAGAACGAACCTCTCATTAGTTCCCGCATCTGACAGAATGATGCATCAATAACTGAACACCACACACAATAAACGGCCCAGGTATATGGACACATTTGCATTATTGACCTTGAGCAGAGAACGAACCTCTCATTAGTTCCCGCATCAGACAGAATGATGCATCAATAACCGAACACCACACACAATAAACGGCCCAGGTATATGGACACATTTGCATTATTGACCTTGAGCAGAGAACGAACCTCTCATTAGTTCCCGCATCTGACAGAATGATGCATCAATAACTGAACACCACACACAATAAACGGCCCAGGTATATGGACACATTTGCATTATTGACCTTGAGCCGAGAACGAACCTCTCATTAGTTCCCGCATCAGACAGAATGATGCATCAATAACCGAACACCACACACAATAAACGGCCCAGGTATATGGACACATTTGCATTATTGACCTTGAGCAGAGAATGAACCTCTCATTAGTTCCCGCATCTGACAGAATGATGCATCAATAACTGAACACCACACACAATAAACGGCCCAGGTATATGGACACATTTGCATTATTGACCTTGAGCAGAGAACGAACCTCTCATTAGTTCCCGCATCTGACCGAATGATGCATCAATAACTGAACACCACACACAATAAACGGCCCAGGTATATGGACACATTTGCATTATTGACCTTGAGCAGAGAACGAACCTCTCATTAGTGCCCGCATCAGACAGAATGATGCATCAATAACCGAATACCATACACAATAAACGGCCCAGGTATATGGACACATTTGCATTATTGACCTTGAGCAGAGAATGAACCTCTCATTAGTTCCCGCATCTGACAGAATGATGCATCAATAACTGAACACCACACACAATAAACGGCCCAGGTATATGGACACATTTGCATTATTGACCTTGAGCAGAGAATGAACCTCTCATTAGTTCCCGCATCTGACAGAATGATGCATCAATAACTGAACACCACACACAATAAACGGCCCAGGTATATGGACACATTTGCATTATTGACCTTGAGCAGAGAACGAACCTCTCATTAGTTCCCGCATCTGACCGAATGATGCATCAATAACTGAACACCACACACAATAAACGGCCCAGGTATATGGACACATTTGCATTATTGACCTTGAGCAGAGAACGAACCTCCCATTAGTACCCGCATCAGACAGAATGATGCATCAATAATCGAACACCACATACAATAATACCAACAACAACAGTATGGAGTACCACCTACGTGTACGAACCCTTGAAGAACGGCCCAAGAATATGGACACATGCGCATTCTTGACCTTTGAGGTTCAAATAAGACCCGCGCATTCTACTCACGAGTGTTGACCCACCGATCTTAATACTTTCCCAACGACAGCACTGTATATACCTGACTCTCTCGTAATAGTTGACTACCTCCGTTTCAGAGAGGATTTACGATCAGCCAGAGTCGGTACTTAACCCCTCCGCAAGAAGCCCTGTCACGCTGCCGCCCGGGAAAGTGTTAAAGACCAAAGGGCCTCTTTGAAAGCAGAAAACGCACCTCCCATTAGTTCCCGCATCCGACAGAATGATGCATCAATAATCGAACACCACATACAATAATACCAACAACAACAGTATGGAGTACCACCTACGTGTACGAACCCTTGAAGAACGGCCCAAGAATATGGACACATGCGCATTCTTGACCTTTGAGGTTCAAATAAGACCCGCGCATTCTACTCACCAGTGTTGACCCACCGATCTTAATACTTTCCCAACGACAGCACTGTATATACCTGACTCTCTCGTAATAGTTGACTACCTCCGTTTCAGAGAGGATTTACGATCAGCCAGAGTCGGTACTTAACCCCTCCGCAAGAAGCCCTGTCACGCTGCCGCCCGGGAAAGTGTTAAAGACCAAAGGGCCTCTTTGAAAGCAGAAAACGCACCTCCCATTAGTTCCCGCATCCGACAGAATGATGCATCAATAATCGAACACCACATACAATAATACCAACAACAACAGTATGGAGTACCACCTACGTGTACGTACCCTTGAAAAACGGCCCAAGTATATGGACACATGCACATTCTTGACCTTTGAGGATCAAATAAGACCCGCGCATTCTACTCACGAGTGTTGACCCACCGATCTTAATACTTTCCCAACGACAGCACTGTATATACCAGACTCTCTCGTAATAGTTGACTACCTCCGTTTCAGAGAGGATTAACGATCAGCCAGAGTCGGTACTTAACCCCTCCGCAAGAAGCCCTGTCACGCTGCCGCCCGGGAAAGTGTTAAAGACCAAAGGGCCTCTTTGAAAGCAGAAAACGCACCTCCCATTAGTACCCGCATCAACCAGAATGATGCATCAATAATCGAACACCACATACAATAATACCAACAACAACAGTATGGAGTACCACCTACGTGTACGAACCCTTGAAGAACGGCCCAAGTATATGGACACATGCGCATTCTTGACCTTTGCAGGTGCAAATAAGACCCGCGCATTCTACTCACCAGTGTTGACCCACCGATCTTAATACTTTCCCAACGACAGCACTGTATATACCTGACTCTCTCGTAATAGCTGACTACCTCCGTTTCAGAGAGGATTTACGATCAGCCAGAGTCGGTACTTAACCCCTCCGCAAGAAGCCCTGTCGCGCTGCCGCCCGGGAAAGTGTTAAAGACCAAAGGGCCTCTTTGAAAGCAGAAAACGCACCTCCCATTAGTACCCGCATCAGACAGAATGATGCATCAATAATCGAACACCACATACAATAATACCAACAACAACAGTATGGAGTACCACCTACGTGTACGAACCCTTGAAGAACGGCCCAAGAATATGGACACATGCGCATTCTTGACCTTTGAGGTTCAAATAAGACCCGCGCATTCTACTCACCAGTGTTGACCCATCGATCTTAATACTTTCCCAACGACAGCACTGTATATACCTGACTCTCTCGTAATAGTTGACTACCTCCGTTTCAGAGAGGATTTACGATCAACCAGAGTCGGTACTTAACCCCTCCGCAAGAAGCCCTGTCGCGCTGCCGCCCGGGAAAGTGTTAAAGACCAAAGGGCCTCTTTGAAAGCAGAAAACGTACCTCCCATTAGTGCCCGCATCAGACAGAATGATGCATCAATAAGCGAACACCACATACAACAATACCAACAACAACAGTATGGAGTACCACCTACGTGTACGCAACCCTTGAAGAACGACCCAAGTATATGGACACATGCGCATTCTTGACCTTTGCAGGTGCAAATAAGACCCGCGCATTCTACTCACCAGTGTTGACCCATCGATCTTAATACTTTCCCAACGACAGCACTGTATATACCTGACTCTCTCGTAATAGCTGACTACCTCCGTTTCAGAGAGGATTTACCATCAGCCAGAGTCGGTACTTAACCCCTCCGCAAGAAGCCCTGTCGCGCTGCCGCCCGGGAAAGTGTTAAAGACCAAAGGGCCTCTTTGAAAGCAGAAAACGCACCTCGCATTTGTTCCCGCATCAGACAGAATGATGCAACAATAATCGAACACCACACACAATAATACCAACAACAACAGTATGGAGTACCACCTACGTGTACGAACCCTTGAAGAACGGCCCAAGTATATGGACACATGCGCATTCTTGACCTTTGCAGGTGCAAATAAGACCCGCGCATTCTACTCACCAGTGTTGACCCCTCGATCTTAACACTTTCCCAACGACAGCACTGTATATACCTGACTCTCTCGTAATAGCTGACTACCTCCGTTTCAGAGAGGATTTACGATCAGCCAGAGTCGGTACTTAACCCCTCCGCAAGAAGCCCTGTCGCGCTGCCGCCCGGGAAAGTGTTAAAGACCAAAGGGCCTCTTTGAAAGCAGAAAACGCACCTCGCATTTGTTCCCGCATCAGACAGAATGATGCAACAATAATCGAACACCACACACAATAATACCAACAACAACAGTATGGAGTACCACCTACGTGTACGAACCCTTGAAGAACGGCCCAAGTATATGGACACATGCGCATTCTTGACCTTTGCAGGTGCAAATAAGACCCGCGCATTCTACTCACCAGTGTTGACCCATCGATCTTAATACTTTCCCAACGACAGCACTGTATATACCTGACTCTCTCGTAATAGCTGACTACCTCCGTTTCAGAGAGGATTTACGATCAGACAGAGTCGGTACTTAACCCCTCCGCAAGAAGCCCTGTCGCGCTGCCGCCCGGGAAAGTGTTAAAGACCAAAGGGCCTCTTTGAAAACAGAAAACGCACCTCCCATTAGTACCCGCATCAACCAGAATGATGCATTAATAATCGATCACCACATACAATATTACCAACAACAACAGTATGGAGTACCACCTACGTGTACGAACCCTTGAAGAACGGCCCAAGTATATGGACACATGCGCATTCTTGACCTTTGCAGGTGCAAATAAGACCCGCGCATTCTACTCACCAGTGTTGACCCATCGATCTTAATACTTTCCCAACGACAGCACTGTATATACCTGACTCTCTCGTAATAGGTGACTACCTCCGTTTCAGAGAGGATTTACGATCAGCCAGAGTCGGTACTTAACCCCTCCGCAAGAAGCCCTGTCGCGCTGCCGCCCGGGAAAGTGTTAAAGACCAAAGGGCCTCTTTGAAAGCAGAAAACGCACCTCCCATTAGTACCCGCATCAGCCAGAATGATGCATCAATAACCGAACACCACCAAAAATAATAACAACAACAACAGTATGGAGTACCACCTACGTGTACGCAACCCTTGAAGAACGGCCCAAGTATATGAACACATGCGCATTCTTGACCTTTGCAGGTGCAAATAAGACCCGCGCATTCTACTCACCAGTGTTGACCCACCGATTTTAATACTTTCCCAACGACAGCACTGTATATACCTGACTCTCTCGTAATAGCTGACTACCTCCGTTTCAGAGAGGATTTACGATCAGACAGAGTCGGTACTTAACCCCTCCGCAAGAAGCCCTGTCGCGCTGCCGCCCGGGAAAGTGTTAAAGACCAAAGGGCCTCTTTGAAAACAGAAAACGCACCTCCCATTAGTACCCGCATCAACCAGAATGATGCATTAATAATCGATCACCACATACAATATTACCAACAACAACAGTATGGAGTACCACCTACGTGTACGAACCCTTGAAGAACGGCCCAAGTATATGGACACATGCGCATTCTTGACCTTTGCAGGTGCAAATAAGACCCGCGCATTCTACTCACCAGTGTTGACCCATCGATCTTAATACTTTCCCAACGACAGCACTGTATATACCTGACTCTCTCGTAATAGGTGACTACCTCCGTTTCAGAGAGGATTTACGATCAGCCAGAGTCGGTACTTAACCCCTCCGCAAGAAGCCCTGTCGCGCTGCCGCCCGGGAAAGTGTTAAAGACCAAAGGGCCTCTTTGAAAGCAGAAAACGCACCTCCCATTAGTACCCGCATCAGCCAGAATGATGCATCAATAACCGAACACCACCAAAAATAATAACAACAACAACAGTATGGAGTACCACCTACGTGTACGCAACCCTTGAAGAACGGCCCAAGTATATGAACACATGCGCATTCTTGACCTTTGCAGGTGCAAATAAGACCCGCGCATTCTACTCACCAGTGTTGACCCACCGATTTTAATACTTTCCCAACGACAGCACTGTATATACCTGACTCTCTCGTAATAGCTGACTACCTCCGTTTCAGAGAGGATTTACGATCAGCCAGAGTCGGTACTTAACCCCTCCGCAAGAAGCCCTGTCGCGCTGCCGCCCGGGAAAGTGTTAAAGACCAAAGGGCCTCTTTGAAAGCAGAAAACGCACCTCCCATTAGTACCCGCATCAGCCAGAATGATGCATCAATAATCGAACACCACATACAATAATACCAACAACAACAGTATGGAGTACCACCTACGTGTACGAACCCTTGAAGAACGGCCCAAGTATATGGACACATGCGCATTCTTGACCTTTGCAGGTGCAAATAAGACCCGCGCATTCTACTCACCAGTGTTGACCCACCGATCTTAATACTTTCCCAACGACAGCACTGTATATACCTGACTCTCTCGTATAAGCTGACTACCTCCGTTTCAGAGAGGATTTACGATCAGCCAGAGTCGGTACTTAACCCCTCCGCAAGAAGCCCTGTCGCGCTGCCGCTCGGGAAAGTGTTAAAGACCAAAGGGCCTCTTTGAAAGCAGAAAACGCACCTCCCATTAGTTCCCGCATCAGACAGAATGAAGCATCAATAACCGAACACCACACACAATAAACGGCCCAGGTATATGGACACATTTGCATTATTGACCTTGAGCAGAGAACGAACCTCTCATTAGTTCCCGCATCAGACAGAATGACGCATCAATAACTGAACACCACACACAATAAACGGCCCAGGTATATGGACACATTTGCATTATTGACCTTGAGCAGAGAACGAACCTCTCATTAGTTCCCGCATCAGACAGAATGACGCATCAATAACTGAACACCACACACAATAAACGGCCCAGGTACATGAACACATTTGCATTCTTGACCTTGAGCAGAGAACGAACCTCTCATTAGTTCCCGCATCAGACAGAATGACGCATCAATAACTGAACACCACACACAATAAACGGCCCAGGTATATGGACACATTTGCATTATTGACCTTGAGCAGAGAACGAACCTCTCATTAGTTCCCGCATCAGACAGAATGATGCATCAATAACTGAACACCACACACAATAAACGGCCCAGGTACATGGACACATTTGCATTCTTGACCTTGAGCAGAGAACGAACCCCTCATTAGTTCCCGCATCAGACAGAATGACGCATCAATAACTGAACACCACACACAATAAACGGCCCAGGTATATGGACACATTTGCATTATTGACCTTGAGCAGAGAACGAACCTCTCATTAGTTCCCGCATCAGACAGAATGATGCATCAATAACCGAACACCACACACAATAAACGGCCCAGGTATATGGACACATTTGCATTATTGACCTTGAGCAGAGAACGAACCTCTCATTAGTTCCCGCATCAGACAGAATGATGCATCAATAACCGAACACCACACACAATAAACGGCCCAGGTACATGGACACATTTGCATTATTGACCTTGAGCAGAGAACGAACCTCTCATTAGTTCCCGCATCAGACAGAATGATGCATCAATAACCGAACACCACACACAATAAACGGCCCAGGTACATGGACACATTTGCATTATTGACCTTGAGCAGAGAACGAACCTCTCATTAGTTCCCGCATCAGACAGAATGATGCATCAATAACCGAACACCACACACAATAAACGGCCCAGGTATATGGACACATTTGCATTATTGACCTTGAGCAGAGAACGAACCTCTCATTAGTTCCCGCATCAGACAGAATGATGCATCAATAACCGAACACCACACACAATAAACGGCCCAGGTACATGGACACATTTGCATTATTGACCTTGAGCAGAGAACGAACCTCTTATTAGTTCCCGCATCAGACAGAATGATGCATCAATAACCGAACACCACACACAATAAACGGCCCAGGTACATGGACACATTTGCATTATTGACCTTGAGCAGAGAACGAACCTCTCATTAGTTCCCGCATCAGACAGAATGATGCATCAATAACCGAACACCACACACAATAAACGGCCCAGGTACATGGACACATTTGCATTATTGACCTTGAGCAGAGAACGAACCTCTCATTAGTTCCCGCATCAGACAGAATGATGCATCAATAACCGAACACCACACACCATAAACGGCCCAGGTACATGGACACATTTGCATTATTGACCTTGAGCAGAGAACGAACCTCTCATTAGTTCCCGCATCAGACAGAATGATGCATCAATAACCGAACACCACACACAATAAACGGCCCAGGTACATGGACACATTTGCATTATTGACCTTGAGCAGAGAACGAACCTCTCATTAGTTCCCGCATCAGACAGAATGACGCATCAATAACTGAACACCACACACAATAAACGGCCCAGGTATATGGACACATTTGCATTATTGACCTTGAGCAGAGAACGAACCTCTCATTAGTTCCCGCATCAGACAGAATGATGCATCAATAACTGAACACCACACACAATAAACGGCCCAGGTACATGGACACATTTGCATTCTTGACCTTGAGCAGAGAACGAACCCCTCATTAGTTCCCGCATCAGACAGAATGACGCATCAATAACTGAACACCACACACAATAAACGGCCCAGGTATATGGACACATTTGCATTATTGACCTTGAGCAGAGAACGAACCTCTCATTAGTTCCCGCATCAGACAGAATGATGCATCAATAACCGAACACCACACACAATAAACGGCCCAGGTATATGGACACATTTGCATTATTGACCTTGAGCAGAGAACGAACCTCTCATTAGTTCCCGCATCAGACAGAATGATGCATCAATAACCGAACACCACACACAATAAACGGTCCAGGTACATGAACACATTTGCATTATTGACCTTGAGCAGAGAACGAACCTCTCATTAGTTCCCGCATCAGACAGAATGACGCATCAATAACTGAACACCACACACAATAAACGGCCCAGGTATATGGACACATTTGCATTATTGACCTTGAGCAGAGAACGAACCTCTCATTAGTTCCCGCATCAGACAGAATGATGCATCAATAACTGAACACCACACACAATAAACGGCCCAGGTACATGGACACATTTGCATTCTTGACCTTGAGCAGAGAACGAACCCCTCATTAGTTCCCGCATCAGACAGAATGACGCATCAATAACTGAACACCACACACAATAAACGGCCCAGGTATATGGACACATTTGCATTATTGACCTTGAGCAGAGAACGAACCTCTCATTAGTTCCCGCATCAGACAGAATGATGCATCAATAACCGAACACCACACACAATAAACGGCCCAGGTATATGGACACATTTGCATTATTGACCTTGAGCAGAGAACGAACCTCTCATTAGTTCCCGCATCAGACAGAATGATGCATCAATAACCGAACACCACACACAATAAACGGCCCAGGTACATGGACACATTTGCATTATTGACCTTGAGCAGAGAACGAACCTCTCATTAGTTCCCGCATCAGACAGAATGATGCATCAATAACCGAACACCACACACAATAAACGGCCCAGGTACATGGACACATTTGCATTATTGACCTTGAGCAGAGAACGAACCTCTCATTAGTTCCCGCATCAGACAGAATGATGCATCAATAACCGAACACCACACACAATAAACGGCCCAGGTATATGGACACATTTGCATTATTGACCTTGAGCAGAGAACGAACCTCTCATTAGTTCCCGCATCAGACAGAATGATGCATCAATAACCGAACACCACACACAATAAACGGCCCAGGTACATGGACACATTTGCATTATTGACCTTGAGCAGAGAACGAACCTCTTATTAGTTCCCGCATCAGACAGAATGATGCATCAATAACCGAACACCACACACAATAAACGGCCCAGGTACATGGACACATTTGCATTATTGACCTTGAGCAGAGAACGAACCTCTCATTAGTTCCCGCATCAGACAGAATGATGCATCAATAACCGAACACCACACACAATAAACGGCCCAGGTACATGGACACATTTGCATTATTGACCTTGAGCAGAGAACGAACCTCTCATTAGTTCCCGCATCAGACAGAATGATGCATCAATAACCGAACACCACACACCATAAACGGCCCAGGTACATGGACACATTTGCATTATTGACCTTGAGCAGAGAACGAACCTCTCATTAGTTCCCGCATCAGACAGAATGATGCATCAATAACCGAACACCACACACAATAAACGGCCCAGGTACATGGACACATTTGCATTATTGACCTTGAGCAGAGAACGAACCTCTCATTAGTTCCCGCATCAGACAGAATGATGTATCAATAACCGAACACCACACACAATAAACGGTCCAGGTATATGGACACATTTGCATTATTGACCTTGAGCAGAGAACGAACCTCTCATTAGTTCCCGCATCAGACAGAATGATGCATCAATAACCGAACACCACACACCATAAACGGCCCAGGTACATGGACACATTTGCATTATTGACCTTGAGCAGAGAACGAACCTCTCATTAGTTCCCGCATCAGACAGAATGATGCATCAATAACCGAACACCACACACCATAAACGGCCCAGGTACATGGACACATTTGCATTATTGACCTTGAGCAGAGAACGAACCTCTCATTAGTTCCCGCATCAGACAGAATGATGCATCAATAACCGAACACCACACACAATAAACGGCCCAGGTACATGGACACATTTGCATTATTGACCTTGAGCAGAGAACGAACCTCTCATTAGTTCCCGCATCAGATAGAATGATGCATCAATAACCGAACACCACACACAATAAACGGCCCAGGTATATGGACACATTTGCATTATTGACCTTGAGCAGAGAACGAACCTCTTATTAGTTCCCGCATCAGACAGAATGATGCATCAATAACCGAACACCACACACAATAAACGGCCCAGGTATATGGACACATTTGCATTATTGACCTTGAGCAGAGAACGAACCTCTCATTAGTTCCCGCATCAGATAGAATGATGCATCAATAACCGAACACCACACACAATAAACGGCCCAGGTATATGGACACATTTGCATTATTGACCTTGAGCAGAGAACGAACCTCTCATTAGTTCCCGCATCAGATAGAATGATGCATCAATAACCGAACACCACACACAATAAACGGCCCAGGTACATGGACACATTTGCATTCTTGACCTTGAGCAGAGAACGAACCTCTCATTAGTTCCCGCATCAGACAGAATGACGCATCAATAACTGAACACCACACACAATAAACGGCCCAGGTATATGGACACATTTGCATTATTGACCTTGAGCAGAGAACGAACCTCTCATTAGTTCCCGCATCAGACAGAATGATGCATCAATAACTGAACACCACACACAATAAACGGCCCAGGTACATGGACACATTTGCATTCTTGACCTTGAGCAGAGAACGAACCCCTCATTAGTTCCCGCATCAGACAGAATGACGCATCAATAACTGAACACCACACACAATAAACGGCCCAGGTATATGGACACATTTGCATTATTGACCTTGAGCAGAGAACGAACCTCTCATTAGTTCCCGCATCAGACAGAATGATGCATCAATAACCGAACACCACACACCATAAACGGCCCAGGTACATGGACACATTTGCATTATTGACCTTGAGCAGAGAACGAACCTCTCATTAGTTCCCGCATCAGACAGAATGATGCATCAATAACCGAACACCACACACCATAAACGGCCCAGGTACATGGACACATTTGCATTATTGACCTTGAGCAGAGAACGAACCTCTCATTAGTTCCCGCATCAGACAGAATGATGTATCAATAACCGAACACCACACACAATAAACGGTCCAGGTATATGGACACATTTGCATTATTGACCTTGAGCAGAGAACGAACCTCTCATTAGTTCCCGCATCAGACAGAATGATGCATCAATAACCGAACACCACACACCATAAACGGCCCAGGTACATGGACACATTTGCATTATTGACCTTGAGCAGAGAACGAACCTCTCATTAGTTCCCGCATCAGACAGAATGATGCATCAATAACTGAACACCACACACAATAAACGGCCCAGGTACATGGACACATTTGCATTCTTGACCTTGAGCAGAGAACGAACCCCTCATTAGTTCCCGCATCAGACAGAATGACGCATCAATAACTGAACACCACACACAATAAACGGCCCAGGTATATGGACACATTTGCATTATTGACCTTGAGCAGAGAACGAACCTCTCATTAGTTCCCGCATCAGACAGAATGATGCATCAATAACTGAACACCACACACAATAAACGGCCCAGGTACATGGACACATTTGCATTATTGACCTTGAGCAGAGAACGAACCTCTCATTAGTTCCCGCATCAGATAGAATGATGCATCAATAACCGAACACCACACACAATAAACGGCCCAGGTATATGGACACATTTGCATTATTGACCTTGAGCAGAGAACGAACCTCTTATTAGTTCCCGCATCAGACAGAATGATGCATCAATAACCGAACACCACACACAATAAACGGCCCAGGTATATGGACACATTTGCATTATTGACCTTGAGCAGAGAACGAACCTCTCATTAGTTCCCGCATCAGATAGAATGATGCATCAATAACCGAACACCACACACAATAAACGGCCCAGGTATATGGACACATTTGCATTATTGACCTTGAGCAGAGAACGAACCTCTCATTAGTTCCCGCATCAGATAGAATGATGCATCAATAACCGAACACCACACACAATAAACGGCCCAGGTACATGGACACATTTGCATTCTTGACCTTGAGCAGAGAACGAACCTCTCATTAGTTCCCGCATCAGACAGAATGACGCATCAATAACTGAACACCACACACAATAAACGGCCCAGGTATATGGACACATTTGCATTATTGACCTTGAGCAGAGAACGAACCTCTCATTAGTTCCCGCATCAGACAGAATGATGCATCAATAACTGAACACCACACACAATAAACGGCCCAGGTACATGGACACATTTGCATTCTTGACCTTGAGCAGAGAACGAACCCCTCATTAGTTCCCGCATCAGACAGAATGACGCATCAATAACTGAACACCACACACAATAAACGGCCCAGGTATATGGACACATTTGCATTATTGACCTTGAGCAGAGAACGAACCTCTCATTAGTTCCCGCATCAGACAGAATGATGCATCAATAACCGAACACCACACACAATAAACGGCCCAGGTACATGGACACATTTGCATTATTGACCTTGAGCAGAGAACGAACCTCTCATTAGTTCCCGCATCAGACAGAATGATGCATCAATAACCGAACACCACACACAATAAACGGCCCAGGTATATGGACACATTTGCATTATTGACCTTGAGCAGAGAACGAACCTCTCATTAGTTCCCGCATCAGACAGAATGATGCATCAATAACCGAACACCACACACAATAAACGGCCCAGGTACATGGACACATTTGCATTATTGACCTTGAGCAGAGAACGAACCTCTCATTAGTTCCCGCATCAGACAGAAGATGCATCAATAACCGAACACCACACACAATAAACGGCCCAGGTACATGGACACATTTGCATTATTGACCTTGAGCAGAGAACGAACCTCTCATTAGTTCCCGCATCAGACAGAATGATGCATCAATAACCGAACACCACACACAATAAACGGCCCAGGTACATGGACACATTTGCATTATTGACCTTGAGCAGAGAACGAACCTCTCATTAGTTCCCGCATCAGACAGAATGATGCATCAATAACCGAACACCACACACCATAAACGGCCCAGGTACATGGACACATTTGCATTATTGACCTTGAGCAGAGAACGAACCTCTCATTAGTTTCCCGCATCAGACAGAATGATGCATCAATAACCGAACACCACACACAATAAACGGCCCAGGTACATGGACACATTTGCATTATTGACCTTGAGCAGAGAACGAACCTCTCATTAGTTCCCGCATCAGACAGAATGATGTATCAATAACGAACACCACACACAATAAACGGTCCAGGTATATGGACACATTTGCATTATTGACCTTGAGCAGAGAACGAACCTCTCATTAGTTACCCGCATCAGACAGAATGATGCATCAATAACTGAACACCACACACAATAAACGGCCCAGGTATATGGACACATTTGCATTATTGACCTTGAGCAGAGAACGAACCTCTCATTAGTTCCCGCATCAGATAGAATGATGCATCAATAACTGAACACCACACACAATAAACGGCCCAGGTATATGGACACATTTGCATTATTGACCTTGAGCAGAGAACGAACCTCTCATTAGTTCCCGCATCAGATAGAATTATGCATCAATAACTGAACACCACACACAATAAACGGCCCAGGTATATGGACACATTTGCATTATTGACCTTGAGCAGAGAACGAACCTCTCATTAGTTCCCGCATCAGACAGAATGATGTATCAATAACCGAACACCACACACAATAAACGGTCCAGGTATATGGACACATTTGCATTATTGACCTTGAGCAGAGAACGAACCTCTCATTAGTTCCCGCATCAGATAGAATGATGCATCAATAACTGAACACCACACACAATAAACGGCCCAGGTATATGGACACATTTGCATTATTGACCTTGAGCAGAGAACGAACCTCTCATTAGTTCCCGCATCAGATAGAATTATGCATCAATAACTGAACACCACACACAATAAACGGCCCAGGTATATGGACACATTTGCATTATTGACCTTGAGCAGAGAACGAACCTCTCATTAGTTCCCGCATCAGATAGAATTATGCATCAATAACTGAACACCACACACAATAAACGGCCCAGGTATATGGACACATTTGCATTATTGACCTTGAGCAGAGAACGAACCTCTCATTAGTTCCCGCATCAGACAGAATGATGCATCAATAACCGAACACCACACACAATAAACGGCCCAGGTATATGGGCACATTTGCATTATTGACCTTGAGCAGAGAACGAAACTCTCATTAGTTCCCGCATCAGACAGAATGATGCATCAATAATCGAACACCACACACAATAAACGGCCCAGGTATATGGGCACATTTGCATTATTGACCTTGAGCAGAGAACGAACCTCTCATTACTTCCCGCATCAGTCAGAATGATGCATCAATAACCGAACACCACACACAATAAACGGCCCAGGTATATGGACACATTTGCATTATTGACCTTGAGCAGAGAACGAACCTCTCATTAGTTCCCGCATCAGACAGAATGATGCATCAATAATCGAACACCACACACAATAAACGGCCCAGGTATATGGACACATTTGCATTATTGACCTTGAGCAGAGAACGAAACTCTCATTAGTTCCCGCATCAGACAGAATGATGCATCAATAATCGAACACCACACACAATAAACGGCCCAGGTATATGGGCACATTTGCATTATTGACCTTGAGCAGAGAACGAACCTCTCATTACTTCCCGCATCAGTCAGAATGATGCATCAATAACCGAACACCACACACAATAAACGGCCCAGGTATATGGACACATTTGCATTATTGACCTTGAGCAGAGAACGAAACTCTCATTAGTTCCCGCATCAGACAGAATGATGCATCAATAACCGAACACCACACACAATAAACGGCCCAGGTATATGGGCACATTTGCATTATTGACCTTGAGCAGAGAACGAAACTCTCATTAGTTCCCGCATCAGACAGAATGATGCATCAATAACCGAACACCACACACAATAAACGGCCCAGGTATATGGACACATTTGCATTATTGACCTTGAGCAGAGAACGAAACTCTCATTAGTTCCCGCATCAGACAGAATGATGCATCAATAACCGAACACCACACACAATAAACGGCCCAGGTATATGGACACATTTGCATTATTGACCTTGAGCAGAGAACGAACCTCTCATTAGTTCCCGCATCAGACAGAATGATGCATCAATAACTGAACACCACACACAATAAACGGCCCAGGTATATGGACACATTTGCATTATTGACCTTGAGCAGAGAACGAACCTCTCATTAGTTCCCGCATCAGACAGAATGATGCATCAATAACTGAACACCACACACAATAAACGGCCCAGGTATATGGACACATTTGCATTATTGACCTTGAGCAGAGAATGAACCTCTCATTAGTTCCCGCATCTGATAGAATGATGCATCAATAACCGAACACCACACACAATAAACGGCCCAGGTATATGGACACATTTGCATTATTGACCTTGAGCAGAGAACGAAACTCTCATTAGTTCCCGCATCAGACAGAATGATGCATCAATAACTGAACACCACACACAATAAACGGCCCAGGTATATGGACACATTTGCATTATTGACCTTGAGCAGAGAACGAACCTCTCATTAGTTCCCGCATCAGACAGAATGATGCATCAATAACTGAACACCACACACAATAAACGGCCCAGGTATATGGACACATTTGCATTATTGACCTTGAGCAGAGAACGAAACTCTCATTAGTTCCCGCATCAGACAGAATGATGCATCAATAACCGAACACCACACACAATAAACGGCCCAGGTATATGGACACATTTGCATTATTGACCTTGAGCAGAGAACGAACCTCTCATTAGTTCCCGCATCAGACAGAATGATGCATCAATAACTGAACACCACACACAATAAACGGCCCAGGTATATGGACACATTTGCATTATTGACCTTGAGCAGAGAACGAACCTCTCATTAGTTCCCGCATCAGACAGAATGATGCATCAATAACTGAACACCACACACAATAAACGGCCCAGGTATATGGACACATTTGCATTATTGACCTTGAGCAGAGAACGAACCTCTCATTAGTTCCCGCATCAGACAGAATGATGCATCAATAACTGAACACCACACACAATAAACGGCCCAGGTATATGGACACATTTGCATTATTGACCTTGAGCAGAGAACGAACCTCTCATTAGTTCCCGCATCAGACAGAATGATGCATCAATAACTGAACACCACACACAATAAACGGCCCAGGTATATGGACACATTTGCATTATTGACCTTGAGCAGAGAACGAACCTCTCATTAGTTCCCGCATCAGACAGAATGATGCATCAATAACTGAACACCACACACAATAAACGGCCCAGGTATATGGGCACATTTGCATTATTGACCTTGAGCAGAGAACGAACCTCTCATTACTTCCCGCATCAGTCAGAATGATGCATCAATAACCGAACACCACACACAATAAACGGCCCAGGTATATGGACACATTTGCATTATTGACCTTGAGCAGAGAACGAAACTCTCATTAGTTCCCGCATCAGACAGAATGATGCATCAATAACCGAACACCACACACAATAAACGGCCCAGGTATATGGGCACATTTGCATTATTGACCTTGAGCAGAGAACGAAACTCTCATTAGTTCCCGCATCAGACAGAATGATGCATCAATAACCGAACACCACACACAATAAACGGCCCAGGTATATGGACACATTTGCATTATTGACCTTGAGCAGAGAACGAAACTCTCATTAGTTCCCGCATCAGACAGAATGATGCATCAATAACCGAACACCACACACAATAAACGGCCCAGGTATATGGACACATTTGCATTATTGACCTTGAGCAGAGAACGAACCTCTCATTAGTTCCCGCATCAGACAGAATGATGCATCAATAACTGAACACCACACACAATAAACGGCCCAGGTATATGGACACATTTGCATTATTGACCTTGAGCAGAGAACGAAACTCTCATTAGTTCCCGCATCAGACAGAATGATGCATCAATAACCGAACACCACACACAATAAACGGCCCAGGTATATGGACACATTTGCATTATTGACCTTGAGCAGAGAATGAACCTCTCATTAGTTCCCGCATCTGACAGAATGATGCATCAATAACTGAACACCACACACAATAAACGGCCCAGGTATATGGACACATTTGCATTATTGACCTTGAGCAGAGAACGAACCTCTCATTAGTTCCCGCATCTGACAGAATGATGCATCAATAACTGAACACCACACACAATAAACGGCCCAGGTATATGGACACATTTGCATTATTGACCTTGAGCAGAGAACGAACCTCTCATTAGTTCCCGCATCAGACAGAATGATGCATCAATAACCGAACACCACACACAATAAACGGCCCAGGTATATGGACACATTTGCATTATTGACCTTGAGCAGAGAACGAACCTCTCATTAGTTCCCGCATCTGACAGAATGATGCATCAATAACTGAACACCACACACAATAAACGGCCCAGGTATATGGACACATTTGCATTATTGACCTTGAGCCGAGAACGAACCTCTCATTAGTTCCCGCATCAGACAGAATGATGCATCAATAACCGAACACCACACACAATAAACGGCCCAGGTATATGGACACATTTGCATTATTGACCTTGAGCAGAGAATGAACCTCTCATTAGTTCCCGCATCTGACAGAATGATGCATCAATAACTGAACACCACACACAATAAACGGCCCAGGTATATGGACACATTTGCATTATTGACCTTGAGCAGAGAACGAACCTCTCATTAGTTCCCGCATCTGACCGAATGATGCATCAATAACTGAACACCACACACAATAAACGGCCCAGGTATATGGACACATTTGCATTATTGACCTTGAGCAGAGAACGAACCTCTCATTAGTGCCCGCATCAGACAGAATGATGCATCAATAACCGAATACCATACACAATAAACGGCCCAGGTATATGGACACATTTGCATTATTGACCTTGAGCAGAGAACGAACCTCTCATTAGTTCCCGCATCAGACAGAATGATGCATCAATAACTGAACACCACACACAATAAACGGCCCAGGTATATGGACACATTTGCATTATTGACCTTGAGCAGAGAACGAACCTCTCATTAGTTCCCGCATCTGACAGAATGATGCATCAATAACTGAACACCACACACAATAAACGGCCCAGGTATATGGACACATTTGCATTATTGACCTTGAGCAGAGAACGAACCTCTCATTAGTTCCCGCATCAGACAGAATGATGCATCAATAACCGAACACCATACACAATAAACGGCCCAGGTATATGGACACATTTGCATTATTGACCTTGAGCAGAGAACGAACCTCTCATTAGTGCCCGCATCAGACAGAATGATGCATCAATAACCGAATACCATACACAATAAACGGCCCAGGTATATGGACACATTTGCATTATTGACCTTGAGCAGAGAACGAACCTCTCATTAGTTCCCGCATCAGACAGAATGATGCATCAATAACCGAACACCACACACAATAAACGGCCCAGGTATATGGACACATTTGCATTATTGACCTTGAGCAGAGAACGAACCTCTCATTAGTTCCCGCATCAGACAGAATGATGCATCAATAACCGAACACCACACACAATAAACGGCCCAGGTATATGGACACATTTGCATTATTGACCTTGAGCAGAGAACGCACCTCTCATTAGTTCCCACATCAGACAGAATGATGCATCAATAACCGAACACCACACACAATAAACGGCCCAGGTATATGGACACATTTGCATTATTGACCTTGAGCAGAAAACGAAACTCTCATTAGTTCCCGCATCAGACAGAATGATGCATCAATAACCGAACACCACACACAATAAACGGCCCAGGTATATGGACACTTTTGCATTATTGACCTTGAGCAGAAAACGAAACTCTCATTAGTTCCCGCATCAGACAGAATGATGCATCAATAACCGAACACCACACACAATAAACGGCCCAGGTATATGGACACATTTGCATTATTGACCTTGAGCAGAGAACGAAACTCTCATTAGTTCCCGCATCAGACAGAATGATGCATCAATAACCGAACACCACACACAATAAACGGCCCAGGTATATGGACACTTTTGCATTATTGACCTTGAGCAGAAAACGAAACTCTCATTAGTTCCCGCATCAGACAGAATGATGCATCAATAACCGAACACCACACACAATAAACGGCCCAGGTATATGGACACATTTGCATTATTGACCTTGAGCAGAGAACGAAACTCTCATTAGTTCCCGCATCAGACAGAATGATGCATCAATAACCGAACACCACACACAATAAACGGCCCAGGTATATGGACACATTTGCATTATTGACCTTGAGCAGAGAACGAACCTCTCATTAGTTCCCGCATCTGACAGAATGATGCATCAATAACTGAACACCACACACAATAAACGGCCCAGGTATATGGACACATTTGCATTATTGACCTTGAGCAGAGAACGAACCTCTCATTAGTTCCCGCATCAGACAGAATGATGCATCAATAACCGAACACCACACACAATAAACGGCCCAGGTATATGGACACATTTGCATTATTGACCTTGAGCAGAGAACGAACCTCTCATTAGTTCCCGCATCTGACAGAATGATGCATCAATAACTGAACACCACACACAATAAACGGCCCAGGTATATGGACACATTTGCATTATTGACCTTGAGCAGAGAACGAACCTCTCATTAGTTCCCGCATCTGACAGAATGATGCATCAATAACTGAACACCACACACAATAAACGGCCCAGGTATATGGACACATTTGCATTATTGACCTTGAGCAGAGAACGAACCTCTCATTAGTTCCCGCATCAGACAGAATGATGCATCAATAACCGAACACCACACACAATAAACGGCCCAGGTATATGGACACATTTGCATTATTGACCTTGAGCAGAGAACGAACCTCTCATTAGTGCCCGCATCAGACAGAATGATGCATCAATAACCGAATACCATACACAATAAACGGCCCAGGTATATGGACACATTTGCATTATTGACCTTGAGCAGAGAACGAACCTCTCATTAGTTCCCGCATCAGACAGAATGATGCATCAATAACCGAACACCACACACAATAAACGGCCCAGGTATATGGACACATTTGCATTATTGACCTTGAGCAGAGAACGAACCTCTCATTAGTTCCCGCATCAGACAGAATGATGCATCAATAACCGAACACCATACACAATAAACGGCCCAGGTATATGGACACATTTGCATTATTGACCTTGAGCAGAGAATGAACCTCTCATTAGTTCCCGCATCTGACAGAATGATGCATCAATAACTGAACACCACACACAATAAACGGCCCAGGTATATGGACACATTTGCATTATTGACCTTGAGCAGAGAACGAACCTCTCATTAGTTCTCGCATCAGACAGAATGATGCATCAATAACCGAACACCATACACAATAAACGGCCCAGGTATATGGACACATTTGCATTATTGACCTTGAGCAGAGAACGAACCTCTCATTAGTTCCCGCATCAGACAGAATGATGCATCAATAACCGAACACCATACACAATAAACGGCCCAGGTATATGGACACATTTGCATTATTGACCTTGAGCAGAGAATGAACCTCTCATTAGTTCCCGCATCTGACAGAATGATGCATCAATAACTGAACACCACACACAATAAACGGCCCAGGTATATGGACACATTTGCATTATTGACCTTGAGCAGAGAACGAACCTCTCATTAGTTCCCGCATCAGACAGAATGATGCATCAATAACCGAACACCATACACAATAAACGGCCCAGGTATATGGACACATTTGCATTATTGACCTTGAGCAGAGAATGAACCTCTCATTAGTTCCCGCATCTGACAGAATGATGCATCAATAACTGAACACCACACACAATAAACGGCCCAGGTATATGGACACATTTGCATTATTGACCTTGAGCAGAGAACGAACCTCTCATTAGTTCCCGCATCAGACAGAATGATGCATCAATAACCGAACACCATACACAATAAACGGCCCAGGTATATGGACACATTTGCATTATTGACCTTGAGCAGAGAACGAACCTCTCATTAGTGCCCGCATCAGACAGAATGATGCATCAATAACCGAATACCATACACAATAAACGGCCCAGGTATATGGACACATTTGCATTATTGACCTTGAGCAGAGAACGAACCTCTCATTAGTTCCCGCATCAGACAGAATGATGCATCAATAACCGAACACCACACACAATAAACGGCCCAGGTATATGGACACATCTGCATTATTGACCTTGAGCAGAGAACGAACCTCTCATTAGTTCCCGCATCAGACAGAATGATGCATCAATAACCGAACACCACACACAATAAACGGCCCAGGTATATGGACACATTTGCATTATTGACCTTGAGCAGAGAACGCACCTCTCATTAGTTCCCACATCAGACAGAATGATGCATCAATAACCGAACACCACACACAATAAACGGCCCAGGTATATGGACACATTTGCATTATTGACCTTGAGCAGAAAACGAAACTCTCATTAGTTCCCGCATCAGACAGAATGATGCATCAATAACCGAACACCACACACAATAAACGGCCCAGGTATATGGACACATCTGCATTATTGACCTTGAGCAGAGAACGAACCTCTCATTAGTTCCCGCATCAGACAGAATGATGCATCAATAACCGAACACCACACACAATAAACGGCCCAGGTATATGGACACATTTGCATTATTGACCTTGAGCAGAGAACGCACCTCTCATTAGTTCCCACATCAGACAGAATGATGCATCAATAACCGAACACCACACACAATAAACGGCCCAGGTATATGGACACATTTGCATTATTGACCTTGAGCAGAGAACGCACCTCTCATTAGTTCCCACATCAGACAGAATGATGCATCAATAACCGAACACCACACACAATAAACGGCCCAGGTATATGGACACATCTGCATTATTGACCTTGAGCAGAGAACGAACCTCTCATTAGTTCCCGCATCAGACAGAATGATGCATCAATAACCGAACACCACACACAATAAACGGCCCAGGTATATGGACACATTTGCATTATTGACCTTGAGCAGAGAACGAACCTCTCATTAGTTCCCGCATCAGACAGAATGATGCATCAATAACCGAACACCACAAACAATAAACGGCCCAGGTATATTGACACATTTGCATTATTGACCTTGAGCAGAGAACGAACCTCTCATTAGTTCCCGCATCAGACAGAATGATGCATCAATAAACGAACACCACACACAATAAACGGCCCAGGTATATGGACACATTTGCATTATTGACCTTGAGCAGAGAACGAACTTCTCATTAGTTCCCGCATCAGATAGAATGATGTATCAATAACCGAACACCACACACAATAAACGGCCCAGGTATATGGACACATTTGCATTATTGACCTTGAGCAGAGAACGAACCTCTCATTAGTTCCCGCATCAGACAGAATGATGCATCAATAACCGAACACCTCAAACCATAACACCAACATCATCAGTATGGAGTACCACCTACGTGTACGCAAGCCTCGAAGCACGGTCCGTACTGAGAAGAAGCATAGATTACGTAGGAATCACAACAGAAAGAATCTAACTAGGGCATGATCTGAATCTAGGCCTCATCTTCGTAGTAGCCAAACCGCACTAACTCTGACGCTGTGGCTAACTTCTGCTCCATTCCAGCTATTTTTAAGGCTGACCTACTATTTTTGTAACACGCCGATGTATCTAGATGGTGGCCGCCTATTAATAAACTGCTGATTTCCAGTCAATATGGAAATTAATGGAGCGTGATTTTCAAATGAGAATGCAATTACGACCTGCATTCCGCTGCAGTCACGAAACGTATCCGGGTTTTAGAGTCCGGATCGATTGCGGCTAATGGCGCGTTAAGGGTTGAAAAGTGCAGCGGCTCCAGTCATGAGTAGAAGGTGAAATAAAACTGGAGATAAGTCCCCAGACACACTTTCATTTACTTATATGTATCAATAGATTGATCGATGTGGCTTTTATTTGTTGAAAATTCATAATTACTAATGTATCAAATAAAGTTACACACTTTTTAAATTTTCAAAATTTTTAAATTTTGAATTTAAAAAGTGCGTAACTTTATTTGATACATTAGTTATATGTATCAAATCGCGTTATCTTCTTCATATAAAACTGTTTCCAGTCTCCCTAATTATCCGGCAATTAAATGGTCGACCAAAGCAAGCGACTTGTGCCACCCCCGCAGCTGATAATCGCGGCGAGATAATTGAATTATTATTCACTTGTCGAACGCCATGGATGCGGAATGCGGATTAATGAGCCCCCACACAGGGGGGCGGTTAATTGGATTACAATAGTTTTGTGCGCGATTTGTTGGATCGGCCGCCGGGGGTGGTTTAAATGGCGGCGGGGGCGGCGGTGCATTAGTCGTCCCTGAAAGCGATTAACCGGTCACAATGGGGGCGGCTATTGTGGAGCGCCGGGCTGAAAAGACAGTCCGGTAACTGATGGGGTTTCGCGCGGACCAGCCACCGTTGCGGGGGCGGCGGGTAAAAAGGCGGTGAGCGGTCAACCCTTCGCCAACAATGACCTGGAGTTATCTTTCTGAAGGCATTGTACTCTGCGGACATATAAAAATACTGTTGGATTCCAGTTGTTTTTCGACTTTGTGCGGTGTAACACAGCCATCTTCACTCAATAAAGGTGAACTTGTGAAACCAAAATTTGTATGACTCATTCAACTACAGAATGAAACGAACTGAATATATCTTTTAGGAAATGGATATAATAAATTGCTACTTTTTTTAAAAATTTTAAACTTTTATCATTTTACCTTTCGAAGTCTGACTTTTATAATAGTGATAATAAGATGAATCTTATAGTCAGAATGATAAGACGCTATATATTTCCGATTTGATTGAATGTAATAAAGGCATGGACATTAAACTAAACCTGTTGCAATAGCAAGAAACTCCAAGTGGTCGAGATGTGGATTAGGGTGTATAACTTTCATAAACTCTTGAATTTTAAAACGTAATATCTCTAAAAAATTGCATTTTTATGTAGTAAAGATAAATTTGTTTATAGCTTTATTTTTATTACTACTTTTGGCTCTCAAATCTAGCTTGAAATAAAAAAAAACTGGTAAAATTGTCTTTTAAAAGTGCATTCACACTTTCCCAACTTTTTAGTATTCTTATGGCAATTGCTAATCATATTATCATTGTAAATAAAAGAGCATCAATAATTTGACTAACATATTTGACAACATATGAAGGTATTTTAGGACAATACGAGTGTGTACGTCATGGAATAAAGCAAATAAATAAAGTAGAACCGCAGACAAAATAAAGTAATAATAAATTACTGTGTTGTAATTTTTGTTAAGGAAACGTTTCTTTTTTTTAAATATAAGTAATTAACGTTTCAGATCTATTATTGGGGGATGTTAAAAATTATTTTGAACAAAATTTTGATTCAAGGGCGAGAGGTTGGACACAGTGTAAGCATCTTGTATTATTACACCGGCAGTAACAGTAAAAGTAAAATAAAGACAACTTACCAACAAACGCTTCATAGAATAGTCTCACTCGATGACCAGTACTAACTTCCTTGTCTCCTGATATGTATGTAATTTTTTGCAAATCTGGAGCGTTATCTGTGACATATTTTATAGTATTAGGAGTAAAAAACAAACGTCTAAATGTAATATTTCATCAATTATAGGCAGGAAAATCATTATACAAAGAATTTTAAATTATTAAATAAAAGTGCACTTTTGGTGGAAGCGCCGGGCAAAAAGGGTAACTAATATTTATTAATTTCATTTTACTTGTACATACTAACATTTTCAAATGTGTTTCTTCGGGATTCTTTCTTGTTCATCACATTTATCATTAATTTTTCGTTTTAGCTACTTGGCATAATAGTTTATATACTTGGTATATACATTGTAATAGATATACATAGGTATAGGAAATCATAGTTATTATATATTGTGTTTCCTCAGGAATTTGTTGTTTTTATCATTAGTTTTTCGTTTTATATACTTGATACAGATGAGAACTCATGCATATATTTTTTTACATGGCTTATATTTATATTTGACATTTTTCAAATCGTGCTCAATAATCATTTTCTAATTACTAAATTTAGAAAAATATACGATTTTCAAAAATATTAAATTTGACCTCTCGTGCTATTTAAAAACAAACAAGTTATAATTGAATCTTCAAAACAAAAATTTTTTTTTTCAAAGCTCAGAAATTTGGAAATAAAAAACTGTATTGAATCTTCTTTGGTATGACTAACTTGATATAGATGAGAAAACATGCATATTTTTTTACATGGCTAACTATATTTTACATTTTTTAAATCGTGTTAGTTCTTTCATTTAGTTTTTAATTACCTACAGAATTTAGAAAAAAATACTATTTTTTACTTGGCATAATAGTTTATATACTTGGTATATACATTATAATAGATATACATAGGTGTAGGAAATCATAGTTATTATATATTGTGTTTTCTCAGGAATTTGTTGTTTTTATCATTAGTTTTTCGTTTTATATACTTGATACAGATGAGAACTCATGCATATATTTTTTTTGCATGGCATATATTTATATTTGACATTTTTCAAATCGTGCTCAATAATCATTTTCTAATTACTAAATTTAGAAAAATATACGATTTTCAAAAATATTAAATTTGACCTCTCGTGCTATTTAAAAACAAACAAGTTATAATTGAATCTTCAAAACATAATATTTTTTTCCAAAACTCAGAAATTTGGAAATAAAAAACTGTATTTGGTATGACTAACTTGATATATATGAGAAAACATGCATATTTTTTTACATGGCTAACTATATTTTACATTTTTTAAATCGTGTTAGTTCTTTCGTTTAGTTTTTCATTACCTACAGAATTTAGGTATTTTTAAAAATATTAAATTTGACCTCTCGTGCTATTTAAAAACAAACAAGTTATTATTGAATCTTCAAAACAACATTTTTTTTAACACATGAACTCAGAAATTTGAAAAAAAAATGGAGGATTGTATCTTCTTTGGTATGACCAACTTCTTGAAGGTCTGTGACTAACATCTTGAAGGTCTTTTCTTCAACTAGTAAATAAGTTTCAAATACATTCCTATGACTAACTGAGTATTTGCCTTCACTGAAAAATGCGAATAATAACCTGAAAGTTTAAGGTACAAAGTGATAAAAAAAAACAGTAATTTTATACTTAATACAAAAATTTACAAGTTAAAACAGTAATTTTATACGCGATTTCAGAAGTTCATTAGAATGCAATATTCGGACTGAACATTTCTGATTTCCTAATGAAATTTGCTGCTATTTGTATGTATTATAACAATATTGTAATATTATATACAAATTTTCTGCAATTTTCTTGTTTCTTTGTTGATATTTTGTTTGAAATTATGGAGTTTTTAATGTATTTTGATACGCATTCTTCTTTATAGAGATGAGCGCCAAAATTACAATTTTTGCTTTACACGTTTGTACCACAGTAAATTACAATGTAATACAATATCTTGTTAATACGACAGTTCAATTGGAAATAATAGACTAAATTGTTACACAAGTGTTAAAAGATACTTCCAATTCCATTGAAATTACGTTTAAAATAATCGATTTATATTGTCTCCTGTAAAATTTTGGTATATCGCTTATCCCTTTTAAAAAATGATAAGTTGATATTGTAGGTATAGTTAGTTCTTGTGGATTATGTTATTATTATGACGCAGCATTAGAACATGTTGACAAAAAACAAAAACAAAATTTTGATTCAAGGGTGAGAGGTTGGACACAGTGTAAGCATCTTGTATTATTACAACGGCAGTAACAGTAAAAGTAAAATAAAGACAACTTACCAACAAACGCTTCACAGAATAGTCTCACTCGATGACCAGTACTAACTTCCTTGTCTCCTCATATGTATGTAATTTTTGGCAAATCTGGAGCTTTATCTGTGACAAAAAGACATATTTTATAGTATTAGGAATAAAAAACAAACGTCTGAATGTAATATTTCATCAATTATAGGCAAGAAAATCATTATACAAAGAATTTTAAATTATTAAATAAAAGTGCACTTTTGGTGGATGCGCCGGGCAAAAAGGGTAACTAATATTTATTAATTTCATTTTACTTGTACATACTAACATTTTCAAATGTGTTTCTTCAGGATTCTTTCTTGTTCATTACATTAATCATTAATTTTTCGTTTTAGCTACTTGGCATAATAGTTTATATACTTGGTATATACATTATAATAGATATACATAGGTATAGGAAATCATAGTTATTATATATTGTGTTTCCTCAGGAATTTGTTGTTTTTATCATTAGTTTTTCGTTTTATATACTTGATACAGATGAGAACTCATGCATATATTTTTTTACATGGCATATATTTATATTTGACATTTTTCAAATCGTGCTCAATAATTATTTTCTAATTACAAAATTTAGAAAAATATACGATTTTCAAAGATATTAAATTTGACCTCTCGTGCTATTTAAAAACAAACAAGTTATAATTGAATCTTCAAAACAAAATAATTTTTTTCAAAACTCAGAAATTTGGAAATAAAAAACTGTATTGTATCTTCTTTGGTATGACTAACTTGATATAGATGAGAAAACATGCATATTTTTTTACATGGCTAACTATATTTTACATTTTTTAAATCGTGTTAGTTCTTTCGTTTAGTTTTTAATTACCTACAGAATTTAGAAAAAAATACTATTTTTTACTTGGCATAATAGTTTATATACTTGGTATATACATTATAATAGATATACATAGGTGTAGGAAATCATAGTTATTATATATTGTGTTTCCTCAGGAATTTGTTGTTTTTATCATTAGTTTTTCGTTTTATATACTTGATACAGATGAGAACTCATGCATATATTTTGTTTACATGGCATATATTTATATTTGACATTTTTCAAATCGTGCTCAATAATCATTTTCTAATTACTAAATTTAGAAAAATATACGATTTTCAAAAATATTCAATTTGACCTCTCGTGCTATTTAAAAACAAACAAGTTATAATTGAATCTTCAAAACAAAAATTTTTTTTTTCAAAACTCAGAAATTTGGAAATAAAAAACTGTATTGAAACTTCTTTGGTATGACTAACTTGATATAGATGAGAAAACATGCATATTTTTTTTACATGGCTAACTATATTTTACATTTTTTAAATCGTGTTAGATCTTTCGTTTAGTTTTTAATTACCTACAGAATTTAGGTATTTTTAAAAATATTAAATTTGACCTCTCGTGCTATTTAAAAACATACAAGTTATTATTGAATCTTCAAAACAACATTTTTTTTAACACATGACCTCAGAAATTTGGAAAAAAAACTGGAGGATTGTATCTTCTTTGGTATGACCAACTTCTTGAAGGTCTGTGACTAACTTCTTGAAGGTCTTTTCTTCAACTAGTAAATAAGTTTCAAATACATTCCTATGACTAACGGAGTCTTTGCCTTCACTGAAAAATGCGAATAATAACCTGAAATTTTAAGGTACAAAGTGATAAAAAAACAGTAATTTTATACTTAATACAAAAATTTACAAGTTAAAACAGTAATTTTATACGCGAATTCAGAAGTTCATTAGAATGCAATATTCGCACTGAACATTTCTGATTTCCTAATGAAATTTGCTGCAACTTGTATGTATTATAACAATATTGTAATATTATAATCAAATTTTCTGCAATTTTCTTGTTTCTTTGTTGATATTTTGTTTGAAATTATGGAGTTTTTAATGAATTTTGATACGCATTCTTCTTTATAGAGATGAGCGCCAAAATTACAAATTTTGCTTTACACGTTTGTACCACAGTAACTTACAATGTAATACAATATCTTGTTAATACGACAGTTCAATTGGAAATAATAGACTAAATTGTTACACAAGTGTTAAAAGATACTTCCAATTCCATTGAAATTACGTTTAAAATAATCGATTTATATTGTCTCCTGTAAAATTTTGGTATATCGCTTATCCCTTTTAAAAAATGTTAAGTTGATATTGTAGGTATAGTTAGTTCTTGTGGATTATGTTATGATTATGACGCAGCAGTAGAACATGTTGACAAAAAACAAAAACAAAATTTTGATTCAAGGGTGAGAGGTTGGACACAGTGTAAGCATCTTGTATTATTACAACGGCAGTAACAGTAAAAGTAAAATAAAGACAACTTACCAACAAACGCTTCACAGAATAGTCTCACTCGATGACCAGTACTAACTTCCTTGTCTCCTGATATGTATGTAATTTTTGGCAAATCTGGAGCTTTATCTGTGACAAAAAGACATATTTTATAGTATTAGGAATAAAAAACAAACGTCTAAATGTAATATTTCATCAATTATAGGCAGGCAAATCGTTATACAAAGAATTTTAAATTATTAAATAAAAGTGCACTTTTGGTGGATGCGCCGGGCAAAAAGGGTAACTAATATTTATTAATTTCATTTTACTTGTACATACTAACATTTTCAGATGTGTTTCTTCAGGATTCTTTCTTGTTCATCACATTTATCATTAATTTTTCGTTTTAGCTACTTGGCATAATAGTTTATATACTTGGTATATACATTATAATAGATATACATAGGTGTAGGAAATCATAGTTATTATATATTGTGTTTCCTCAGGAATTTGTTGTTTTTATCATTAGTTTTTCGTTTTATATACTTGATACAGATGAGAACTCATGCATATATTTTTTTACATGGCATATATTTATATTTGATATTTTTCAAATCGTGCTCAATAATCATTTTCAAATTACTAAATTTAGAAAAATATACGATTTTCAAATATATTCAATTTGACCTCTCGTGCTATTTAAAAACAAACAAGTTATAATTGAATCTTCAAAACAAAAATATTTTTTTTAAACTCAGAAATTTGGAAATAAAAAACTGTATTGAATCTTCTTTGGTATGACTAACTTGATATAAATGAGAAAACATGCATATTTTTTTACATGGCTAACTATATTTTACATTTTTTAAATCGGGTTAGTTCTTTCGTTTAGTTGTTAATTACCTGCAGAATTTAGAAAAACATACAATTTTTTACTTGGCATAATAGTTTATATACTTGGTATATACATTATAATAGATATACATAGGTGTAGGAAATCATAGTTATTATATATTGTGTTTCCTCAGGAATTTGTTGTTTTTATCATTAGTTTTTCGTTTTATATACTTGATACAGATGAGAACTCATGCATATATTTTTTTACATGGCATATATTTATATTTGACATTTTACAAATCGTGCTCAATAATCATTTTCTAATTACTAAATTTAGAAAAATATACGATTTTCAAAAATATTAAATTTGACCTCTCGTGCTATTTAAAAACAAACAAGTTATAATTGAATCTTCAAAACAAAATTTTTTGTTTTCAAAACTTAGAAATTTGGAAATAAAAAACTGTATTGAATCTTCTTTGGTATGACTAACTTGATATAGATGAGAAAACATGCATATTTTTTTACATGGCTAACTATATTTTACATTTTTTAAATCGTGTTAGTTCTTTCGTTTAGTTTTTAATTACCTACAGAATTTAGAAAAAAATAGTATTTTAAAAAAAATTAAATTTGACCTCTCGTGCTATTTAAAAACAAACAAGTTATTATTGAATCTTCAAAACAACATTTTTTTTAACACATGACGTCAGAAATTTGAAAAAAAAAAATGGAGGATTGTATCTTCTTTGGTATGACCAACTTCTTGAAGGTCTGTGACTAACATCTTGAAGGTCTTTTCTTCAACTAGTAAATAAGTTTCAAATACATTCCTATGACTAACTGAGTATTTGCCTTCACTGAAAAATGCGAATAATAACCTGAAAGTTTGAGGTACAAAGTGATAAAAGAACAGTAATTTTATACTTAATACAAAAATTTACAAGTTAAAAAAGTAATTTTATACGCGAATTCAGAAGTTCATTAGAATGCAATATTCGGACTGAACATTTCTGATTTCCTAATGAAATTTGCTGCAATTTGTATGTATTATAACAATATTGTAATATTATAATCAAATTTTCTGCAATTTTCTTGTTTCATTGTTGATATTTTGTTTGAAATTATGGAGTTTTTAATGTATTTTGATACGCATTCTTCTTTATAGAGATGAGCGCCTAAATTGCAATTTTTGCTTTACACGTTTGTACCACAGTAAATTACAATGTAATACAATATCTTGTTAATACGACATTTCAATTGGAAATAATAGACTAAATTGTTACACAAGTGTTAAAAGATACTTCCAATTCCATTGAAATTACGTTTAAAATATTCGATTTATATTGTCTCCTGTAAAATTTTGGTATATCGCTTATCCCTTTTAAAAATGATAAGTTGATATTGTAGGTATAGTTAGTTCTTGTGGATTATGTTATGATTATGACGCAGCATTAGAACATGTTGACAAAAAACAAAAACAAAATTTTGATTCAAGGGTGAGAGGTTGGACACAGTGTAAGCATCTTGTATTATTACAACGGCAGTAACAGTAAAAGTAAAATAAAGACAACTTACCAACAAACGCTTCACAGAATAGTCTCATTCGATGACCAGTACTAACTTCCTTGTCTCCTGATATGTATGTAAATTTTGGCAAATCTGGAGCTTTATCTGTTACAAATAGGCATATTTTATAGTATTAGGAATAAAAAACTAACGTCTAAATGTAATATTTCATCAATTATAGGCAGGAAAATCATTATACAAAGAATTTTAAATTATTAAATAAAAGTGCACTTTTGGTAGATGCGCCGGGCAAAAAGGGTAACTAATATTTATTAATTTCATTTTACTTGTACATACTAACATTTTTAGATGTGTTTCTTCAGGATTCTTTCTTATTCATCACATTTATCATTAATTTTTCGTTTTTGCTACTTGGCATAATAGTTTATATACTTGGTATATACATTATAATAGATATACATAGGTGTAGGAAATCATAGTTATTATATATTGTTTCCTCAGGAATTTGTTGTTTTTATCATTAGTTTTTCGTTTTATATACTTGATACAGATGAAAACTCATGCATATATTTTTTTACATGGCATATATTTATATTTGACATTTTTCAAATCGTGCTCAATAATCATTTTCTAATTACTAAATTTAGAAAAATATACGATTTTCAAAGATTTTAAATTTCACCTCTCGTGCTATTTAAAAACAAACAAGTTATAATTGAATCTTCAAAACAAAATATATTTTTTCAAAACTCAGAAATTTGGAAATAAAAAACTGTATTGAATCTTCTTTGGTATGACTAACTTGATATAGATGAGAAAACATGCATATTTTTTTACATTGCTAACTATATTTTACATTTTTTAAATCGTGTTAGTTCTTTCGTTTAGTTTTTAATTACCTACAGAATTTAGAAAAAATACTATTTTTTACTTGGCATAATAGTTTATATACTTGGTATATACATTATAATAGATATACATAGGTATAGGAAATCATAGTTATTATATATTGTGTTTCATCAGGAATTTGTGGTTTTTATCATTAGTTTTTCGATTTATATACTTGATACAGATGAGAACTCATGCATATATTTTTTTTACATGGCATATATTTATATTTGTCATTTTTCAAATCGTGCTCAATAATCATTTTCTAATTACTAAATTTAGAAAAATATACGATTTTCAAAAATATTAACTTTGACCTCTCGTGCTATTTAAAAACAAACAAGTTATAATTGAATCTTCAAAACAAAATTATTTTTTCCAAAACTCAGAAATTTGGAAATAAAAAACTGTATTTGGTATGACTAACTTGATATATAAGAGAAAACATGCATATTTTTTTACATGGCTAACTATATTTTACATTTTTTAATTCGTGTTAGTTCTTTCGTGTAGTTTTTAATTACCTACCGAATTTAGAAAAAAATAGTATTTTTAAAAATATTAAATTTGACCTCTCGTGCTATTTAAAAACAAACAAGTTATAATTGAATCTTCAAAACAATTTTTTTTTTTCAAAACTCAGAAATTTGTAAAAAAAAACTGGAGGATTTTATCTTCTTTGGTATGACCAACTTTTTGAAGGTCTGTGACTAACTTCTTGAAGGTCTTTCTTCAACTAGTAAATAAGTTTCAATTACATTCCTATGACTAACTGAGTCTTTGCCTTCACTGAAAAATGCGAATAATAACCTGAAAGTTTAAAGTACAAAGTGATAAAAAAACAGTAATTTTATACTTAATACAAAAATTTACAAGTTAAAGCAGTAATTTTATACGCGAATTCAGAAGTTCATTAGAATGAAATATTCGGTTCATTTATAATATTAATAATAAAAAAAACATTTTTTTTTCAACACATGACCTCAGAAATTAAAAAAAAAACTGGAGGATTGTATCTTCTTTGGTATGACCAACTTCTTGAAGGTCTGTGACTAACTTCTTGAAGGTCTTTTCTTCAACTAGTAAATAAGTTTCAAATACATTCCTATGACTAACGGAGTCTTTGCCTTCACTGAAAAATGTGAATAATAACCTGAAAGTTTAAGGTACAAAGTGATAAAAAAACAGTAATTTTATACTTAATACAAAAATTTACAAGTTAAAACAGTAATTTTATACGCGAATTCAGAAGTTCATTAGAATGCAATATTCGGACTGAACATTTCTGATTTCCTAATGAAATTTGCTGCAACTTGTATGTATTATAACAATATTGTAATATTATAATCAAATTTTCTGCAATTTTCTTGTTTCTTTGTTGATATTTTGTTTGAAATTATGGAGTTTTTAATGTATTTTGATACGCATTCTTCTTTATAGAGATGAGCGCCAAAATTTCAATTTTTGCTTTACACGTTTGTACCACAGTAAATTACAATGTAATACAATATCTTGTTAATACGACAGTTCAATTGGAAATAATAGACTAAATTGTTACACAAGTGTTAAAAGATACATCCAATTCCATTAAAATTACGTTTAAAATAATCGATTTATATTGTCTCCTGTAAAATTTTGGTATATCGCTTATCCCTTTTAAAAATGATAAGTTGATATTGTAGGTATAGTTAGTTCTTGTGGATTATGTTATGATTATGACGCAGCATTAGAACATGTTGACAAAAAACAAAAACAAAATTTTGATTCAAGGGTGAGAGGTTGGACACAGTGTAAGCATCTTGTATTATTACAACGGCAGTAACAGTAAAAGTTAAATAAAGACAACTTACCAACAAACGCTTTACAGAATAGTCTCATTCGATGACCAGTACTAACTTCCTTGTCTCCTGATATGTATGTAATTTTTGGCAAATCTGGAGCTTTATCTGTGACAAAAAGACATATTTTATAGTATTAGGAATAAAAAACAAACGTCTGAATGTAATATTTCATCAATTATAGGCAAGAAAATCATTATACAAAGAATTTTAAATTATTAAATAAAAGTGCACTTTTGGTGGATGCGCCGGGCAAAAAGGGTAACTAATATTTATTAATTTCATTTTACTTGTACATACTAACATTTTCAAATGTGTTTCTTCGGGATTCTTTCTTGTTCATCACATTTATCATTAATTTTTCGTTTTAGCTACTTGGCATAATAGTTTATATACTTGGTATATACATTATAATAGATATACATAGGTATAGGAAATCATAGTTATTATAAATTGTGTTTCCTCAGGAATTTGTTGTTTTTATCATTAGTTTTTCGTTTTATATACTTGATACAGATGAGAACTCATGCATATATTTTTTTACATGGCATATATTTATATTTGACATTTTTCAAATCGTGCTCAATAGTCATTTTCTAATTACTAAATTTAGAAAAATATACGATTTTCAAAAATATTAAATTTGACCTCTCGTGCTATTTAAAAACAAACAAGTTATAATTGAATCTTCAAAACAAATTTTTTTTTCCAAAACTCAGAAATTTGGAAGTAAAAAACTGTATTGAATCTTCTTTGGTATGACTAACTTGATATAGATGAGAAAACATGCATATTTTTTTTACATGGCTAACTATATTTTACATTTTTTAAATCGTGTTATTTCTTTCGTTTAGTTTTTAATTACCTACAGAATTTAGGTATTTTTAAAAATATTAAATTTGACCTCTCGTGCTATTTAAAAACAAACAAGTTATTATTGAATCTTCAAAACAACATATTTTTTTTCAACAAATGACCTCAGAAATTTGAAAAAAACCTGGAGTATTGTATCTTCTTTGGTATGACCAACTTCTTGAAGGTCTGTGACTAACTTCTTGAAGGTCTTTTTTTCAACTAGTAAATAAGTTTCAAATACATTCCTATGACTAACGGAGTCTTTGCCTTCACTGAAAAATGCGAATAATAACCTGAAAGTTTAAGGTACAAAGTGATAAAAGAACAGTAATTTTATACTTAATACAAAAATTTACAAGTTAAAACGGTAATTTTATACGCGAGGGCAGCGATGACAAACCTTCTAGTCAGCCAATATTTTTGCATTTTAGGCTATTGTCTCCAAATCTACTAATATGAAAAACGTATATTTTTTAGTTAGCTCGTAGTAGCGTCGTCGCAGTGAGCAATATGGAAGCGGCCTCTTTATGTCGTTCGCGAATAAAGGAGAAGTAAACAATCTCAGCCGCAGAATTGGGAGAGAAAAGAGGCAGAAAACCCATTACGCCTGGACCTGTACATCTATATGTATATACTTATGTATCTAGATTCAGCGAAAGAGTATTAATACATTTATATCTCAGAACATGTTTTCCGCTATACGCGCCCTGCTCAGACATATCTATGTTGTCGTGAATTTCCATCTAATACGGTTAACGCTGCGAGATTTTATCTCGCCACTATACATATATAAAGTCGTGACTTTATTACCGCCGCCCCTTTATCAAATAACAAGGAACGTCGCGATATGCGTTCGGAATTAAGTAGGCGGCGGCGAGGGGGCGGCGTGGGGGGCGGCTGGGGCGCCCGAGTGCACCGGAGACAATAAAAATGTTGCCATTGTGCTTGTTTAATGGGTCAAAAGGTGATGCGGGGCTCTTCTGGACGCGACGGCGTCGTTATTCTTTTTTGCCCCCTCGGTTTTACGGCGGCCCCCCGCCATGGCGTGCATTTGAAGAGCCCCGTTGTTGCAGTTTCCATGGCGCGCGGGGGCGGCAATGGCCGCGGGGGCGGCGTGTTTACCAATAAAAATTGATCGGCGTAATTTGAGATACTTACGGTTTGTGTCAACACTCGGGCACAGTTGCGAACTTTAATGGGCAAAGTTACGTCCCCAGGGCCCCCAATGCTTCCGCACTATAACCCGGGCAGCTACTTATTTGCTCATAGTTCAGTATGTAAACATAATTTAATTAAAATATAGTATATGATTATGAATTATGGTGCATATTAACAACTTTATTACCATAATCACCAAGTTTTAATCCTTAATAGCAAAAAACTTAATCATAATTGAAAAGTTTGAAACTTGCCCCAGAGCAGCGAAAATTCCACATATACACTCTAGGTACGGTTTCCGCTTACAATGAGAAAACTTGTTCATTTTTGATTTTCGAAACAAATGCAATTCTTTGAGAAAGTCATGATTTATGAAAAATATCTATTTAATCATGAACTTCAAATGGTGTTTAAAAAAAATACAGCACAATTTACAGCCCACAAAATTTTCATTTTTGCATGTTTCAAACAAAAAATTAACATGTATGTATCTATGTATATAACTAAGCAATGCATGCATGTATGTTTGTATGTATGTTTGTATGTATGTTTGTATGTATGTTTGTACGTATGTTTGTATGTATGTTTGTATGTATGTTTGTATGTATGTTTGTATGTATGTTTGTATGTATGTTTGTATGTATGTTTGTATGTATGTTTGTATGTATGTATATATGTATGTATGTAAATATTTTTTCCAAGGTTTCATTTTTTTCGCCGTTTATGAGTACAAAGGTCTGTCAAAAATAGAAGAAAAAGTGAAGGTAGTCATTTAAAATATTTGTCGACAAAAACTCTCCTTTATAAATGACTCATAAAAATTATGAAAATGAAACATAACAACAATAAAATATTTACGGCATAAAAGTGCATACTAAAATCGAAAATTGACCTGCACGAGCGTTTTCGTTAAGAACACAAAATTCATCATTTATGAATGTTGTTCCACACTTCAGCACCGCAATGTTTATTACCTCAAGCCACAGTTAGATTAATTGCTTTGGAAATTCTAACTATAAACGCAGTGTGGCACTTAGACCCTCATGATAATTGGGTCCGGTCCGATCAACATTTACCGCTTATATCAATGCAATAATTACAATTGCTAATTCTGCACTAGGTGCATTTGGCGATCATCGCACGTAGTTTAATTGGACTGTTGGGCGAGGAAGTGTGATGTCCAAGGGAAAAGGGGTTGGGGGGCGTCCGATAACGTCCAGTTTCCAATTTGTGCGGCCGTTAATGTGAGCTGACGGTACTTTTATCGGCACCCTGTACGATAATTGTCGACAGAATAATTGGAAGCGGCGTGAACCGTGGCGATTTATTCATTTTTACCTTGCATTTCTGACGATTCCAGATCACAGAATACTGTACATATTGCTCATGTGTGTTTTGTGAATTTTATTGAACTGCGCGAATAATGATTTGTTCATTGTTATGTCGTATTGCTCGTTTCAAACACGTCTCAGCCTATATAAAATCAATATTAAAACACGCGCTTTTTTTTAAATCATAATTGTCATAATCATAATGACATGTCATAATAATAATGACATATGTCATAATCATAATGGCATATGTCATAATAATAATGACATATGTCATAATCATAATGACATATGTCATAATCATAATAACGTACATCATAATCATATGACATATGTCATAATAATAATGACATACGTCATAATCATAATGACACTTGTCATAACCATAATAACATACGTCATAATCATAATGACATATGTCATAATAATAATGACATATGTCATAATCATAATGGCATATGTCATAATAATAATGACATGTCATAATAATAATGACATATGTCATAATCATAATGACACATGTCATAACCATAATAACATACGTCATAATCATAATGACATATGTCATAATAATAATGACATATATCATAATCATAATGACATATAGTCGGCTTGGTGTTACAAGGTTGCATGTAACATTTTTTTAAATGTTTAGTTCTATAGCTTTGCAGGGCTATATGTTTTCAAAGCGGAACCTTTCAACTTGTTGGAAGATTAAAATTGGATCATTAGGAACCTGTGATAAAAAATATATCTATTGAAGTGCAAAATTTACCATTTTTTGATATAGCAAACATATTTAAAATCCTTATTCCCAAATTTACGAATTTGCACATACAACCTTGTAACATTAAGCCATTAAGCCATTAAGGTATTAATTCTAGGACATTCTAGGATAATGGGAAAATACTCCATAAATTCTGATAAAACTTAAATTGGATTCAAGTATATATTTTCATAGATTTTTCAAATATTCGAGAAAGTTTCCCAAATGTTTTGGAAAATTGCATAAGCATTTCCAATCATTTCTGAAACATGCAGAAATTTGTAGAAAATATCTGGAAAATGCAAGGAAACATGCCGAAATCTGTAGAAAATTTCTAAAAAATGCAAGCAAACGTGCCAAAATTTGTAGAAATTTCTACGAAATGCAAGGAACATGCTGAAATTTGAAGAACATTTTTAGAAAATTCAAGGAAACATGCATGGAACATGGAAACATTTTTAGAATCTTCTACAAAATATCTATTTTTCTATTTCTAGCTTTCTATATTGACGTGTATAAGCTGTTTATGACTATTAGCATTAATAAACTATTATACGAAAAAATACTACATACTAAATAAAAATACTAAATAATTGGATTCAAGTATATATTTTCATAGATTTTTCAAATATTCGAGAAAGTTTCCCAAATGTTTTGGAAAATTGCATAAGCATTTCCAATCATTTCTGAAACATGCCAAATTTTGTAGAAAATTTCTAGAAAATGAAAGGTAGAGTAAAAACTAATAACCCAAATGTTTTGGAAAATTGCATTTCCAGCATTTCCAATCGTTTCTGAAACATGTAGAAATTAGTAGAAAATGTCTAGAAAATGAAAGGAAAAATGCCAAAGTTTGTAGAACTGCCTCTTGTTTCAAATCAGCCGTAAAAACTAATCTGCTAGCCAATGTATTTTATGAATGTGGAGAGTTTTAAGAGGTGCAACTCAATTAAAAACAATCTTGAACATATCAAGATTTCTAAATTTCAGTATTAATGTATTATGAAGCTTTTCTGCTAATAAATATTCATTATTATTATTATATTATTATTAACTGGGAGAATTTCTGAAAGCGTATTGTACGTTAATGTAAAATCTTTAGAAGAATTTGAAGTACTAAAATTATGAAATGAACATTGCTGTATAGAATGCTGTATGCTGTTTTGTATAGAACAAGTAAAATAGGTGCATTAAATCCTATTTTACCTGTTTTGTAGTAATAATGATTTTTATAAATGTTATATTCCTCTTTTGACTTGTGTAAAACTGAACGAAAATAAATACCAGAAATTTCTAGAAAATGCAAGGAAACGTGCCAAAGTTTCTACAAATTTCTACAAAATGCAAAGGACATGCCCAAGTTTGTAGAAATTTCTACCCTTGCATTTTGTATTTTGCATTTCAAGTGTCACCTGTTAAAACCAGTTTTGCAAGAAGATAATTCGCAATTTCATCGTTTGTTAGATAGGCTATGATGTACTTTAACACTCAAAAATACTCAAAATGGCATTTTTTTAGTAATATCAGTTTTCTGTGATATGCAATGTGTGCACCAAACTCAAAAATATTAAAATTCAAGTGTCACCTGTTAAAACAAGTTTCGCAAGAAAGAATTCGCAATTTCATCGTTTGTTAGACAGCCTATGATCAGTACTTTAATACTCCACACGACGTATAAAATTATATGTAAGCCTTCAAACAAATTATATATTTACGCACATTTTGGTCGTGCAAAAATGTAACTTATTTTCACTAAACGATAATTTGGCGTTAACGATGCGTTAACACGGTGTATGTTTAATCAAACATAATAATTAAGTGTAATGGGTATCGTTTTATCTGAAAGCCAATTTTAGTCAATGTTTGCCAATTTTTTACACCACACGCAAATAAATGTAAATTGCAATATCACACGACGACGAATCAAATTTTACAGCGAGCAGCACGATTATGTGACACCCATTTGCTGCAGAAACTGCATCAGTAGCTACAAATTCTGTCACAAAAAATTGCACAGCGCCTATCTAAAATTAATCCGCAACTTTTACCAATAATCGAGCCCATTTGAAAAGGACAATTACAAAAGCGAACTCTAAACCAGCGATTTTTGCCGATATTGATATATCAAAGGTAAAATGAAATGTTTGTGATTGGCAGCGAATTTGATAAAGCCATTGAATATTTATTACATGCCAGCTGTAATTAATCAAAGGGAACACATTTTCAGAATCCACTTTGACTGTAAATGAAACTTTTGTATTCCTATTTGATAATAATAATATAATGTATGCGATTATAAACTAGGAGTGAACACAAGCGTTAATGTTTTTGAAATGGTATTTATTTGGCATAGATATTTCCAGAAAATAATCTTAATAATATTTTCTTATTAACAATAATTATAATTTTCATTATACTTCCATCCATTTTTCAATAATAGTTATTTATAGAGACAGGATGTTCAGGCACTAAAACGCATTAAAATAGGCAGGCAAGAAGGCAGTAAAAATGAAAAAAAAGGCATTAAAAAGTACGAAATAGGCATTTAAAATGTTAATAAAATAAAAGTGTATAATGTGTAACAGGCATAATAATAAAATTGATTTTACAATATATCTTACAAAATAATTTGTTACATATTTTAATTGCACCTGATTACAAGGTGTTTCTTTAGGTTTCCTATAGTAAGATTGTGTCTTCTGTGCGATAAGACGTATTGCAATTACGAAAATGATCTTTCCACGTCCACCGATGTAAACGGCGCATATTTAAAACTTGCAGTTTCAATTACATCATAATTTATTTGTTCTTTCGTGTTTCCCGAAAGGGTATCGGCAATTTTCTTTAAAACGTCAAAATCTTCATTCGAATACAGTTTCACATTTGTTTTTTATCAGCCGACCTTTGTTACCACAAACATCATAAATTTGTGTAATTCTAGTATTAATAATATTAACAGCATTGCATAAACTGACGTGTCTACTTTCTAGAGATGTAATTTTTTCAGGAAGAAAATAATAATTTTCCAAAATAAAAGAGAATTCGTTTTCTATTGTTTTGTTTTCCAAAAGAATTTTGTACTCAGCGCTTTTTTCCGGTCGGATTAAAGAGGCAGGTAACATTTTGGCGCATTTTGCTATCGCGCTATAATACAATGAGTTAATTTTTGCAAGAGTGTTTAATGCCTATTTAAAATACAATTAGCAACAATAGTTTCCTGACAGTTATAGCTTCAATAACTTATGTGAAAATTCTAGAAACTGGGAGTAAGTAAGTTATATGTCTTGAAAACAGGCAAATAAGACAAAATAGGCGCTTATTAGTAAAAAAGGCAATTATGCATAAATATTGTTAAAATAGGCATTTTTAGGCATTTTATGCATTTTGCCTGTTATAGCTTCAATAACTTATGTGAAAATTCTAGAAACTGGGAGTAAGTAAGTTATATGTCTTGAAAACAGGCAAATAAGACAAAATAGGCGCTTATTAGTAAAAAAGGCAATTATGCATAAATATTGTTAAAATAGGCATTTTTAGGCATTTTAGGCATTTTGCCTGAGCATCCTGTCTCTAGTTATTTATGATACAAGTTCGTGAAGTAGTTTTTTTTTGCACAAGTGAATTTTGTTGGCCGAGTTCAACAAAAAACGCGAGTTACCAGCATAATTTCTTTCAAAAATTATTTGCTTCTATTTTTGAGAGATTGTTGTACTGCTTAAGCTTGAAAAAATAAATAGTACTTGACTTTTTTTTTGTAAAAATGCAAGATTTTCAATAGGCAATGGGCAATTCATAAATTGGTATTGATAATGTTTAAACATACAATACAGGGTGTCCAGGATAAGGATCAAGAGCATGGGCATCTCGGAAGCCGTAAAAGTTACAAAGGCGGTCAAATTACAAAAAAAGTTGCGGAATTTAGTGCTCAGCAATATTATTTTGAGAAAACTAAAAATTTCCGCTTACTTCCGGAGATATTCGACTAAATCCGAAATCTTGTATTTCGTTTTTATTTTTTTCTGAAGGTATTTGAAAAGGTATTAGAAAACCAAAGGCACTTTCTAATTTACCACATTTTTAGCTCTTTAATAATAATAATAATAATAATAATCTTTATTACGGTAATATACCAATTTAGCTTACAAAGAACAAGTACTAAATTCTAAATATAGGAACAAAAATGTTAACTAAAATAAGCTGCAAAACAATTGCTACAAACTATCAATTGCTTTAGGCATAACAATTTGGAAGAGGTAATGGAGACACCAAAAACTTCAACCGAATGGTAACACAGATAAAGTGTTAAGACAGCGTTTACAAATTTTCATTACAACGTTTCGTTTCGAAGAAACCATCATCAACTTTATTTATTTTTATATGGCCTGTAAATAGCATTTCCTATTACGAATTCAACTATTTATATCACAGTATGATTTTTCATGTTTTTATTCAGAAAAATGCTGTTGGTCCTTATCATGGACACCCTGTATAGCAATCACTTATATTTTTACATTTTCAAGCAGCTATGATCTCGATACATGTTTTGGGAGGTATTGAGTTAAATACTAATGTATGAAATAAAGTTACGCACTTTTTTAAAATTTTCAAAATTGTAAATAAAAACAATTTTGAAAATTTCAAAAAAAATGCGTAACTATATTTCATACATTAGTAATTATGAATTTTCAACAAATTAAAGCCACATCGATCAATCTATTGAGTTAAATTATTACAAACTTTTTTTCGGACCCATATAATAATAATGTGGATATACCTATAATAGAAACATTTGTAAGATTAATTAAGTAGGCTATTCAATTCACGATTCAACGCTATTCAACGAATTAAACTATTTATATCACAGTATGATTTTTCATGTTTTTATTCAGAAAAATGCTGTTGACCTTATCATGGACACCCTGTATAGCAATCACTTATATTTTTACATTTTCAAGCAGCTATGATCTCGATACATGTTTTGGGAGGTATTGAGTTAAATACTAATGTATGAAATAAAGTTACGCACTTTTTTAAAAATTTCAAAATTGTAAATAAAAACAATTTTGAAAATTTAAAAAAAGTGCGTAACTATATTTCATACATTAGTAATTATGAATTTTCAACAAATTAAAGCCACATCGATCAATCTATTGAGTTAAATTATTACAAACTTTTTTTCGGACCCATATAATAATAATGTGGATATACCTATAATAGAAACATTTGTAAGATTAATTAAGTTGGCTATTCAATTCACGATTCAACGCTATTCAACGAATTCAACTATTTATATCATAGTATGATTTTTCATGTTTTTATTCAGAAAAATGCTGTTGACCTTATCATGGACACCCTGTATAGCACTCACTTATATTTTTATATTTTCAAGCAGCTATGATCTCGGTACATGTTTTGGGAGGTATTGAGTTAAATACTAATGTATGAAATAAAGTTACGCACTTTTTTTAAATTTCCAAAATTGTAAATAAAAACAATTTTGAAAATTTAAAAAAAAGTGCGTAACTATATTTCATACATTAGTAATTATTAATTTTCAATAAATTAAAGCCACATCGATCAATCTATTGAGTTAAATTATTACAAACTTTTTTTCGGACCCATATAATAATAATGTGGATATACCTATAATAGAAACATTTGTAAGATTAATTAAGTAGGCTATTCAATTCACGATTCAACGCTATTCTACGAATTCAACTATTTATATCACAGTATGATTTTTCATGTTTTTATTCAGAAAAATGCTGTTGACCTTATCATGGACACCCTGTATAGCAATCACTTATATTTTTACATTTTCAAGCAGCTATGATCTCGATACATGTTTTGGGAGGTATTGAGTTAAATACTAATGTATGAAATAAAGTTACGCACTTTTTTAAAATTTTCAAAATTGTAAATAAAAACAATTTTGAAAATTTTAAAAAAAGTGCGTAACTATATTTCATACATTAGTAATTATGAATTTTCAACAAATTAAAGCCACATCGATCAATCTATTGAGTAAAATTATTACAAACTTTTTTTCGGACCCATATAATAATAATGTGGATATACCTATAATAGAAACATTTGTAAAATTAATTAAGCAGGCTATTCAATTCACGATTCAACGCTATTCAACGAATTCAACTATTTATATCACAGTATGATTTTTCATGTTTTTATTCAGAAAAATGCTGTTGATCCTTATCATGGACACCCTGTATAGCAATCACTTAAATTTTTACATTTTCAAGCAGCTATGATCTCGATACATGTTTTGGGAGGTATTGAGTTAAATACTAATGTATGAAATAAAGTTACGCACTTTTTTTAAATTTTCAAAATTGTAAATAAAAACAATTTTGAAAATTAAAAAAAAAGTGCGTAACTATATTTCATACATTAGTAATTATGAATTTTCAACAAATTAAAGCCACATCGATCAATCTATTGAGTAAAATTATTACAAACTTTTTTTCGGACCCATATAATAATAATGTGGATATACCTATAATAGAAACATTTGTAAGATTAATTAAGTAGGCTATTCAATTCACGATTCAACGCTATTCTACGAATTCAACTATTTATATCACAGTATGATTTTTCATGTTTTTATTCAGAAAAATGCTGTTGACCTTATCATGGACACCCTGTATAGCAATCACTTATATTTTTACATTTTCAAGCAGCTATGATCTCGATACATGTTTTGGGAGGTATTGAGTTAAATACTAATCTATGAAATAAAGTTACGCACTTTTTTAAAATTTTCAAAATTGTAAATAAAAACAATTTTGAAAATTTTAAAAAAAGTGCGTAACTGTATTTCATACATTAGTAATTATGAATTTTCAACAAATTAAAGCCACATCGATCAATCTATTGAGTTAAATTATTACAAACTTTTTTTCGGACCCTTATAATAATAATGTGGATATACCTATAATAGAAACATTTGTAAGATTAATTAAGTAGGCTATTCAATTCACGATTCAACGCTATTCAACGAATTCAACTATTTATATCACAGTATGATTTTTCATGTTTTTATTCAGAAAAATGCTGTTGATCCTTATCATGGACACCCTGTATAGCAATCACTTATATTTTTACATTTTCAAGCAGCTATGATCTCGATACATGTTTTGGGAGGTATTGAGTTAAATACTAATGTATGAAATAAAGTTACGCACTTTTTTTAAATTTTCAAAATTGTAAATAAAAACAATTTTGAAAATTTTAAAAAAAGTGCGTAACTGTATTTCAAACATTAGTAATTATGAATTTTCAACAAATTAAAGCCACATCGATCAATCTATTGAGTTAAATTATTACAAACTTTTTTTCGGACCCTTATAATAATAATGTGGATATACCTATAATAGAAACATTTGTAAGATTAATTAAGTAGGCTATTCAATTCACGATTCAACGCTATTCAACGAATTCAACTATTTATATCACAGTATGATTTTTCATGTTTTTATTCAGAAAAATGCTGTTGGTCCTTATCATGGACACCCTGTATAGCAATCACTTATATTTTTACATTTTCAAGCAGCTATGATCTCGATACATGTTTTGGGAGGTATTGAGTTAAATACTAATCTATGAAATAAAGTTACGCACTTTTTTAAAATTTTCAAAATTGTAAATAAAAACAATTTTGAAAATTTTAAAAAAAGTGCGTAACTGTATTTCATACATTAGTAATTATGAATTTTCAACAAATTAAAGCCACATCGATCAATCTATTGAGTTAAATTATTACAAACTTTTTTTCGGACCCTTATAATAATAATGTGGATATACCTATAATAGAAACATTTGTAAGATTAATTAAGTAGGCTATTCAATTCACGATTCAACGCTATTCAACGAATTCAACTATTTATATCACAGTATGATTTTTCATGTTTTTATTCAGAAAAATGCTGTTGATCCTTATCATGGACACCCTGTATAGCAATCACTTATATTTTTACATTTTCAAGCAGCTATGATCTCGATACATGTTTTGGGAGGTATTGAGTTAAATACTAATCTATGAAATAAAGTTACGCACTTTTTTAAAATTTTCAAAATTGTAAATAAAAACAATTTTGAAAATTTTAAAAAAAGTGCGTAACTGTATTTCATACATTAGTAATTATGAATTTTCAACAAATTAAAGCCACATCGATCAATCTATTGAGTTAAATTATTACAAACTTTTTTTCGGACCCTTATAATAATAATGTGGATATACCTATAATAGAAACATTTGTAAGATTAATTAAGTAGGCTATTCAATTCACGATTCAACGCTATTCAACGAATTCAACTATTTATATCACAGTATGATTTTTCATGTTTTTATTCAGAAAAATGCTGTTGGTCCTTATCATGGACACCCTGTATAGCAATCACTTATATTTTTACATTTTCAAGCAGCTATGATCTCGATACATGTTTTGGGAGGTATTGAGTTAAATACTAATGTATGAAATAAAGTTACGCACTTTTTTAAAAATTTCAAAATTGTAAATAAAAACAATTTTGAAAATTAAAAAAAAAGTGCGTAACTATATTTCATACATTAGTAATTATTAATTTTCAATAAATTAAAGCCACATCGATCAATCTATTGAGTTAAATTATTACAAACTTTTTTTCGGACCCATATAATAATAATGTGGATATACCTATAATAGAAACATTTGTAAGATTAATTAAGTAGGCTATTCAATTCACGATTCAACGCTATTCTACGAATTCAACTATTTATATCACAGTATGATTTTTCATGTTTTTATTCAGAAAAATGCTGTTGATCCTTATCATGGACACCCTGTATAGCAATCACTTATATTTTTACATTTTCAAGCAGCTATGATCTCGATACATATTTTGGGAGGTATTGAGTTAAATACTAATGTATGAAATAAAGTTACGCACTTTTTTAAAAATTTCAAAATTGTAAATAAAAACAATTTTGAAAATTTAAAAAAAAGTGCGTAACTATATTTCATACATTAGTAATTATGAATTTTCAACAAATTAAAGCCACATCGATCAATCTATTGAGTTAAATTATTACAAACTTTTTTTCGGACCCATATAATAATAATGTGGATAAACCTATAATAGAATCATTTGTAAGATTAATTAAGTAGGCTATTCAATTCACGATTCAACGCTATTCAACGAATTCAACTATTTATATCACAGTATGATTTTTCATGTTTTTATTCAGAAAAATGCTGTTGACTTTATCATGGACACCCTGTATAGCAATCAGTTATATTTTTACATTTTCAAGCAGCTATGATTTCGATACATGTTTTGGGAGGTATTGAGTTAAATACTAATGTATGAAATAAAGTTACGCACTTTTTTAAAATTTTCAAAATTGTAAATAAAAACAGTTTTGAAAATTTAAAAAAAGTGCGTAACTATATTTCATACATTAGTAATTATGGATTTTCAACAAATTAAAGCCACATCGATCAATCTATTGAGTTAAATTATTACAAACTTTTTTTCGGACCCATATAATAATAATGTGGATATACCTATAATAGAAACATTTGTAAGATTAATTAAGTAGGCTATTCATTCGTTTATGAATCTTTCCTTTGTATTGTCTGAAAATCTATGCATACTATAACTTTAATGAAAGCCCTATATATTATTAGATGTTCCCGTTTACTGCAAGAATGGAGTTATCAACTTTTAAACTATTTATATAAGAGCACAATTGGATCTGTAATTTCGCCTAATGCCGGTTGGCTATAAAACAAGTTTCGTAAGAAACTTGACCACTTATCGCAGCACTCGGCGGTCCGAGAGAACTTTCATCCCGAAATTACCAAAAACAAAAAAAAAACGCCGAACTTTTTATTTGGGTTAATTGCGCCGCCACCTTAATTAGGGCCGCTTTGTTTTCCCGGGGTTGGTCTGGTCATTTGCGTGGTATGGAATTATTTTGTTTGTGTCGAACCGCGGGCACATTGTCCCCGGGACATTAATGCAACAACTTTTCCCCGCTCACGACGATAATTCCGGGCGGCAAATTACGTATCATAATTCATGTCAATCCCGTATATAATAAGAAAGTGACCCAAATAAACAGTTGCCGCACACATGAGGGCGCGCTTTCGTGGGGGCCGTCTGAAACAAAAAAGGGGCCCGGACGGCGGGAAAACAGCCCCATAAATAATTTCCAGGGCGCCCCCGGCCCGGCGTTTCCAATGGGGGCGATATTAGATGGCAATTGGAGATAATCGCGGGGGACGTTGAGGTTCGTTTTAATTCTGCGGCGCTCGGATTGGAAGAAAAAGGGTTGGAGGTGGACTCAGGGTCCGGGAGGGTTCGAAGCAACGACCCCCCGAGGCACGAGTTATTAATTTATTGTTATGCGACCGAGCGGCTGCTGTAAACAAGGTCGGGGCAGTCTGGCGCATAGATTACAGCGAATTTCTGGGTCCACTGAATAGTTTAATTCGGAGATGTTGTGTGTATAGCGACTGGGTGGAATTCGGGAATCGATAAATTTGTAGCAAGAAACTAACTATAGGGGTGTGTTGCGGTACACATCGATTATTGAGACAATCGTAGGTATGAACCCGGCGCATCTACCATAACGGTCCTTAAAAATAACTCGTCCAGGACTTCGAAATTCGGAATTACAGAAAATCGAAATTCGAAATTATAGAGAAAAATTGTTGACAGTAGTTATTCTAGCTTAGTAAGCTAGAATTTCGAAGCTAGAATCAGTTATATCTCACGTCAAAATATATTTAAGTAATATTGTATGGTCACCTTATAATATAAGATACAGATTTTGCTAGACGCGTCAAATGTTTCTTATACTCATTCACATTCCCATATAACTACAATATACTATACATATGTTTTAGAAAATTATTGTAAAACAAAGAAAACTAGGTTGATTTGTAAGTGAATTTGTATGGTAATAAACTAAGTGCAACTAAGTGGTTGTTGGATAAATCGTTGCGCTGTGCTAGGTAATAGGTAATTATTTCAGTTTTAGCAAAATATGCTTCAAAACATACTAACTACACATGTACAACATAGTAAATATTTTCATGTTAAAAATCATAACTACATTCGAAGGTGGAATAACTTTTAGAAATTAAGACAGTATTCTTTAGGAATTAGAGTAATTAATACAAATATTGTAGATAAAGTTAATTTATTTGCGTTGGTGTTTTCTTATTGTAGATAGATGGATTTCCAATTACAGTAGGTAATTATTTCAGTCTTAGGAAAATATGTTACAAAAACATACTAGTAGAACATAATAACATGTTTTGATGTTAAAAATCATAACTACATACATGTAGAACATACAACATATTCTAATACTGCGTCATCATTATAACATAATCCACAATAACTAACTATACCTACAATATCAACTTATCATTTTTTAAAAGGGATAACCGATATACCAAAATTTTACAGGAGACAATATAAATCGATTATTTTAAACGTAATTTCAATGCAATTGGAAGTATCTTTTAACACTTGTGTAACAATTTAGTCTATTATTTCCAATAGAACTGTCGAATTAACAAGATATTGTATTACATTGTAATTTACTGTGGTACAAACGTGTAAAGCAAAAATTGTAATTTTGGCGCTCATCTCTATAAAGAAGAATGCGTATCAAAATACATTAAAAACTCCATAATTTCAAACAAAATATCAAAAAAGAAACAAGAAAATTGCAGAAAATTTGATTATAATATTACAATATTGTTATAATAAATACAAATTGCAGCAAATTTCATTAGGAAATCAGAAATGTTCAGTCCGAATATTGCATTCTAATGAAACCTTTTTTACTAGTTGGTCAAAACATATTCTTAAAAATGCTTTTCATTTCCTTTAAATAGTAGGGATTTTCATAACATTTTTTTTATTAGAAAATTTTGGATGTATTGAAAACTTTCCAGATAGTTTATCATTATTGCAGAATCTGTAGATATCTCAAAAATAATGGAAATATCAGGGTCAAGAAAATTAGTTTCTGGTGTACTGTTGTACAGCCATCTAATATCAAATTTGCAAATAATAAATTTTCAAATATTTCAGTAATAGCTAACCCATACTTGTCAATGCAGAAAGTTATATATTTGATTTTGTCCTTTAGGTAATACTGAAACTTTGTAAATTTTCAGGAGATATAGTTTCAGATGTACTGTACATGCATCTAACATTAAATTTGCTGCAAATAATACATTTTCAGATATTTCAGTAATAGCTAACGAATACTTGTCAATTCAGAAAGTTAAATATTTGATTTTCTCCTTTAGGTAATACTGAAACTGTATCAAATTTTCAAGAGAATTAGTTTTAGGTGTACTGTACACGAATCTTGTATCAAATTTGCAGATAATAATTTTTCAAAAATTTCAGTAATATCTAACACATACCTTTCAATGCAGAAAGTTATATGTTTGATTTTCTCCTTTACTGTATACTGCAACTTTGTCAAATTTTCAGAAGAATTAGTTTTAGATATATTGTATACGAATCTAATATCAAATTTGCAAGTAATAAATATTCAGAAATTTCAGTAATACCTAAGTAATACTTGTAAATGCAGACAGTTATATATTTGATACCTTATTTAATACTGAAACCTTAGCAATTTGTCAGAAAAATTAGTTTCAGGTATACTGTACGCGAGTCTAATATCAAATTTGCAAAAAAAAAAATTCCGAAATTTCAGTAACTGCTAACCCATGCCTATCAATGCAGAAATAAATATGTTTGATTTTCTTCCTTATTTAAAACTGAAACTTTATCAAAATTTTAGGAGAATTAGTTTCAGGTCCACTGTGTAAGTATATCATATCAAATTTTCATATAATAAACTTTCAGATATTTCAGTAAAAGCTGACTGAAATTTTCAGAAATTTCAGTAATAGCTAACCTTTACTTCTCATTGCAGAAAGTTATATGTTTGATTTTTTCACTTGTTCAATTCTGAAACTTTGTCAAATTTTCAGGATAATTAGCTTCAGGTGTACTGTACACGAATCTAATAACAAATTTGCAAGTTGTTAATTTTCAGAAATTTCAGTAACACGTAAGTAATACTAGTAAATGCAGAAAGTTATATGTTTGATTTTCTCCCTTGTTTAATACTGAAACTTTGTCAATGTTTCAGGCGAATTAGTTTTAGGTGTAGTGTATACGAATCTAATATGAAATTTATAACTAATAAATTTTCAGATATGTTATTAACAGCTAACTTATACTTGTCAATGCAGAATATTATATGTATGATTTTCTCCTTTATTTAATAAGGAAACTTTGTCAAATTTTCAGGAAATTTAGTTTCAGGTTTACTGTACATGAATTTTGAATCAAATTTACAAATAATAAATTTTTATAAATTACAGTTATTGCTAACACATACTTGTCAATGCAGAAAGTTATATGTCTGATATACTACCTTATTTAATACTAAAACTTTGTCAATGTTTCAGAAGAATTAGTTTCAGATATACTGTACACGAATCTTAATCACATTTGCAAATAATGAATTTTTAGATATTTCAGTCATAACTTACCAATACTTGTCAATGCAGAAAGTTATATGTTTGATTTTCTGTCGTATTTAATACTGAAACTCTGTCAAATTTTCAGGAGAATTAGTTTTAAGTGTACTAAATACGAATCTAATATCAAATTTTCAAATGATACATTTTCAGAAATTTCAGTAATAGCTAACCCTTACTTGTCAATGCAGAAAGATATTTGTTTGATTTTCTTCCTTATTTCATACTGAAATTTTATTAAATTTTCGAGAGAATTAGTTTCAGGTACAATATAAACGAATCTGGTATAAAATTTTCAAATAATTAATGTTTAGAAATTTCACTAATTGCTTAGCCATACTTGTCAATACAGAAAGTTATATTTTTATATTCTCCCTTATTTTGTACTGAAACTTTGTCAAATTTTCAGGAGAATTAGTTTTAGGTGTACTGTATACGTGCCTAATATCAAATTTGCTAATAATAAACTTTCAGAAATTTCAGTAATAGCTAATCCATACTTGTTCATGCTGACAGCCATATGTTTAATTTTCTACTTTATTGAATACTGCAACTTTGTCAAATTTTCAGGAGAATTAGTTTTAGATATACTGAATACGAATCTGATATTGAATTTGCAAATGATATATTTTCAGAAATTTCAGTAATCGCTATACCATACTTGTCAATGTAGAAAGTTATATGTTTGATTTAATCCTTTATTCCATACTGAAACATTATCAAATTTTCAGGAGAATTAGTTTCAGGTTATACTGAACACGAATCTAATATAAAATTTGCAAATACTAAATTTTCAGAAATTTCAGCAACAGTTAACTCATACTTGTTAGAAAGTTATATGTTTGATTATCTCCGTTATTTAATACTGAAACCTCGTCTAATTTTAATGAGATTTAGTATTTAGTATTTAGTAGTAGTAGGTATACCGTACACGTATCTGATATCATATTGGCACATAATAAATTTTCAGAAATTTCAGTAACAGCTAACCAATACTTGTCAATGCAGAAAGTTATTTGTTTGATTTTTTCCCTTATTTAATACTTAAACTTTGCCAAATTTTCAGGAGAATTAGTTTCAGGGTTACTGTATACGAATCTTATATGAAATTTGCAAATAATAAATTTCTTGAAATTTCATTATTAGCTAACGTATACTTGTCAATGCAGAAAGTTATTTGTTTGATTTTCTGCCTTATTTAATACTGAAACTATATCAAATTTTCAGGAGAATTAATGTCAGGTGTGCTGTATACGTATCTGATATCAAATTAGCAAAACTTTGTCAATTTTCAGGACAATAAGGTTTATGTGTTTTCTTTAATTTTGGCTGTGGATGAAAATGTATTTTAGGACGGACAGACGTGTCATTTTTAAAGTTTGTTTCTCTACAAAGTATTTTATTTCTTCTGGTGGGAGATTTGAATATTGGAAGCTATCGTGGACATACGTAAATTATGAAACAGTGTTCGATGTTTGCACAAGCCGAACCAAGAAGCACCAAAATCTGTCAATTATTATTATTATTATAGTCATAATTCTTCTACCCTTTCGGGTGTAGAATAATCTGTCAATTTATACCATAACTTACGCGGCTTTAATTCACTTTAGTTGATTCGCGGCCCAAAACCACCCCCATTCCAAACCTTCTTGCCGTCGCCTCTAATATCCTAAGCGGTAAGTCAATTAAGTCGAAGCGAATTTTCACAAACGCGGCGTTATCAATTTCATTTTGCCAGGTATCAATTTACGTGGCATAATTGTTCTCAATTTCACTAATTATCCACCCCTACAAAGCATCTGATTGTCCTACTTTTAAGGATAACACCTGACCAGAATCGCATCAAAAACCAGGGAAATAATTAGCGTTTTTTTTTCTGTTGTATTGATTTTCATTTATGAAAATAACTTTTTGTCATAAATGTTGTCATTTTTTGTCATAAATGATGAAAAGACGTAACTCTGATCAAATCTATCAAGTGTAGGGTAAACTGTCACGTAAGTAACATATACTTTATTTGGAGGTGAATAGACAGGGCGTTAGTCTCTTCTATTATATCTATTTATACTTGATTGTTGGTATAGTTTGAAGATTTATTTTGATTTGAAGATAAGATTTATAGTTGAAGAGAACAAATTATCCTTTTTCACAAAAAGGATAACTTGTTTTCTTTAAGTGTTAATATTTCACACCGATTATTTTACTCCAACCGATTATTTTGATTTATAGTGATGGTATACGTATTTGTTCGTACGTTGGTCAGTTGATGGTCGCGCGTGAGACCTTGCTGTGTTGCAGTCTTGCGGCCTTGCTGAGTCGGTATGACTCTATAATAACATGTGCTATTCCATTACAAATTATGTAAATATAAAATAGGGAATAGGGAAAAAGGATGGCGAAACAGGGGAGACAATTGGTGTACATGGAGAAAATATAAGAAACAATAATGGAACAAGGATGATCGACTTCTGCATTGTGAATAACTTAGTGATAACAAACACATTCTATGCACACAAAGATATACATAAGTATACGAGGGAAGACAAAAGCAGAGGAGAAAAGTCAATAATAGACTATGTGATAATAAACAGAAACTTCAGAAATGAAGTAAAAGACACCAGGGTGAGAAGAGGACCAGAAATCTTTTCGGATCACTACCTAGTGCTGTCGAAGATAGGAATTAAAGAAGAAAAAGGGGACCACAAAATAAATGGAACATGGAAAAATAATAACTCAAAGGAAAAAATTAAAACGTACAAGTTAAGAGAAGAAGAAACCGCTCAAATATATAAAGAAAGAATAGAGATGGAAATGAATAAAATCAAAGAAAAGCTAAATAATGTGACCCTGGAACACCTGAGGAAAAGTACCAAGGAAATTATCATAAAAGTGGCAAGAGAAGCTTGCGGAAGCATAAAAACAAACAAAACAAGAAAACAAACGAGATGGTGGAGCGAAGAAATCAAAGCGGAAATAAAACTGAAAAAACTACAATGGAAAAAGTACTTGGGAAACAGAAGTAACGAAAATTATAGCAGATATAAAGAACAAAGAATAAAAACTAAAGAAATGGTGGAAAAAGCAAAACAAAAATCGTAGGAAGAGTTTGGAAATAAAATGGAACAGGACAGACACGGAAACCAGAAATTATTTTACAAAGCACTCAAAACACTCAGAAAAGAGAAGCAAATTAAAAACTGGTCCATAAAATGCAAGGATGGAAGAATATTAGGAGAAGAACAAGACACCATGGCACGCTGGAAGGAATATTTCGAGGAGATACTAAATACGGAACAAAGCAATAATATAAATGGGACAATAGCACACACAGAATATAATACAGAGGAGAATAGCGAACTTGGGGAACAAGAAGAAGTAACAACAGAAGAAGTAGCAGAGGCTGTGAAAATGCTAAAACGAGGGAAAGCAGCAGGTTGTGATGAAATAACAGCAGAAATGATCATAAACCTAGGAAGCAATGGTATGGTAGTGTAAACAGCCCTATTCAATAAAGCTTGGATAGAACAGAAGATCCCCAGGGAGTGGGAGCTAGGTATAACACTACCCATACATAAGAAGGGAAACAATCGAGATTGCAGTAACTACAGGGGAATAACACTACTAAGCATAATGGCGAAAGTGTATGAAAGAATTCTGGAAAAGAGACTAAAGTCGGTAATCGAAGAACAATTAGAAGAACCCCAAAGTGGATTTAGGAAAGGACGAGGAGTACAAGACCACATATTCACAATGAAACAAATAATTGAAAAGAGCAAAAACAACAACATATTTGTAGCCTTTATAGACCTCGAAAAAGCATTCGACAGCATACCCAGAAATGCAGTCTGGAATAGTCTTGAAAAAAGAAGAGTAAACAGAAAATTAATAGAAAGCATTAGGAGCATCTAAAAAACGACAAGGAACATAGTCAGAACTGGAAACATGCAATCAGAGGAATTTGAAACGATGGGAGGTCTGAGACAAGGAGGTGTATTAAGTCCAACCCTCTTCAATATCCTCCTAGATGATATACTGAAAGAAACAAAGGAAACAACAAAAAAGCTAAAAGTGGGATATAGAAATATGGGAATGGTGAAGATAGCAGTATGCGCCTTCGCGGATGACCTAATTATATATGCTAAAAGCAAACAAGTGCTACAATTCAACTTAGAATTATGGGAAATAGCTTTACATGAAAGGAATCTAAGAATAAATATAAATAAAACAAAAATCATGGCACTAGGGAACGAGGATCTGAGCGCACCCGCAAAACTAAGAGGTAGGAACGTTGAACAAGTGGAAGCCTTTAAATACCTACGAGTCAAAATTCACAAAAATGGAGAAAACAATGCAGAAATAAATGACAGATTAGAGAGCGCAACAAAACTGTACTACGCACTAAATAACACATTCCTAAGAAACAATAAAATTACAAAGAAAACAAAACTAGCAGTGTACAACACAGTATTCAAACCAATATTAATGTACGGGTGTGAAAGCTGGATAATAACTAAAAGGATAGAAAGCAGAATACAGGCCGTAGAAATGAAGTACCTAAGAAGCGTCAAAGGAATCACAAGAAGAGACAGAATCAGAAACGAAGTGGTAAGAGAGGAATTAGAAGTGGAACCGATAATAACAAAGATCAAGCGGCAACAACTAAAATGGTTTGGACACATTGTAAGGATGGAAGAAACCAGACAGACAAAAAGGGTATGGCAGGCAATAACACCCCATAAAAGGAAAAGAGGCAGACCAAAAAAATCGTGGGATGACGTAGTGAGGGAAATTTTAAAAGACCGAGGACTGACCTGGAATGAGGGGAAGAAAATGGCGAAAAACCGAAAAGAGTGGGCGAAGTTCGTACATGAACTAAGCTGAAGTAGCCTAAACACCTAACACCTTAGGGTAGATAGGTTTTCGATTATATATATATATATATATATATATATATATATATATATATATATATATATATATATATATATATATATATAAAATATATCCAATAAGTATATTTTTTCATCGAGTCCGGAATGGCTTAACCATCACTTCCGGATGGATGCTTGGCTTTCTAAATACAATAAGTATAACCTAAAACCCAACCTAAACTTAACCTAAAAACATAACCTATAAAGTTGATAGCCTGTCATCCCATAAAAAAAACGAGCTTACGATATCATTTTTACACAAAAAAATTAAATCTGTTAAGATGCGGCTCCATAAAGCTTGCACAGCAAAACAACGACAATCGCTTTAATTGCTCTTTTTCCCGGGCCCCACTCATAACTTCCGCAGGAGCTAATCCCCCTACCGCCGAATGCCCTCGTGCAACCATATAAATTATGCGCCTCGTGCCTCGCGCCTTTGTGCAACCCGTACTCTAGATGATTATTCGCCAGATAACCTCGCGGGCAATCGATAAACCCCCTTTTCCCTGCTCCTTTGCTGTGCTTTAAAATGTGCAAAAGATTACCTCGCGTGAATTATTCGCAGAAAGAACGTCAACTCCGCCGCCTGAATGACTCCTGACGAGCTAATGCATAACACCGGCGGCTCTGAATAAAATATGGGCAATTAACCTTAATTACTCCATTGTTGCGGTATGCGTTTCTTGCTGGCCTACCAGATACCATCGCCAAACGAAAGTGCGTACACAAAATGCTTGTTGCCGTGTACATAAATCAACGTTGATTTTTGATTTAAATTTAATACCTTAAGTTTTCACATGTGCATCGATTTTGAGAACCATATCTAACAGTAATAAAAATGCAGGCATGATCAAAATTTACTGTCATTTATATATTTGTGTTTCTTTAACAAACATAACCACAATTACATAACCACAAAGGAAAGAGAAACAAAAAGAGAAATAAGGAACACCAAAACAATAAAGAGGAGAACGAAACAATGTAAAAGTTGGATATAAGAAAATCACATTAAATGGGAAAGAGTGGAGCTGGAAGAAACTGTCTGAAATGCAAGTCTGAAAAAACTTCTAACAAATCAAGAAATAGGACTGCTAAATAAGAAGAAACACGGAATGGAAAGTGATATTAGTAGGAAGAAGAAACAATTAAACAGAAATACAATAAAAATAAGTACATGGAATATAAGAACAATGCAGATGGTAAAATGATGGAAGTAGCAGAACAACTAAAGCCATATAGAGTAGAAATACGACTAATAGTCCAAGAGGTGAGATGGCAGGGAAATGGACGAGTTACAAAACAAGACTTTACATTTCTATATGCAGAAGATGAAGTCCGAGGAAAAAATGGAGTTGGCTTCATAATAAAGGGAATAATGAGAAAGAGGATAATAGATTAAATTGGATGTGTGAGGGGTTACCACTTGGTGAAACATATTAGTATAGGAATAATAAAACACTTGGTTGACGTTTCACACTATATATAGAAAAGAACTCTACAATTGTTTCGGCCTCTCAGCCATTCTCAAGAGTATAAACAATTGTAGAGTTATTTTCTATATATACTGTGAAACGTCAACCAAGAGGATAATAGAGTTCAAACCAATCAACGGAAGAATGGCCTATATAAGAATACGAATGAAACCTTTCAACCTAACACTAATAAATATATATGCCCCAACTGAAACAGCAGAAGAAGAGGAAAAAGAGACTACTTACGCAAAGTTAGAGCAAATATACAGACATATACCTGCACAAGATACGGTTATAATACTAAGTGATATCAACGCACAGATTGAGAAAGAAGAAGACATGGAAGATGTATCAGGGAAACATACACGAAACAAGCAATGATAATGGGCACAGAATATGCAACTTAGCAGCGGAATTAGGAGTGATCGCTAGTACAAAATATAAACACAGAAATGAATACAAAGTAACATGGATGATCCCAGGAAAAGTCAAAGGATATAAAATTGACCATGTCATAATAACAGGTAGACGACAAGCAGCAATAAATGATGTGAGAACGTACCGAGGAGCATCACTAGACACAGATCACTACATGGTCAGGGTGGTTAGGGTCAGAGTGACACTTAAACGAAAACTAAATAAAGACAAAGAAAAACACAGAGCGATATAAAAATATTATATATTGTTACGTTTTAGTTACCCCACGTTCGGCTCCAAAATGTTGCGTTTTTATATCTTTACTCTGCCTATTTTATTAGTGTTGAATATTTAAGCATTTACTTGTTTTGTAACTTTTTGTTCTTTCTCTTATCTCAGGTTCAATAGTAGGTTCAATCATAACTAAATAGAGTTTTGTTCAAATACTTTAATGAATTGAAAATAACAAAAATATTAAAACGTCTAATATAAACTGAACTAAACAAACAAATCAAAAACAATAGAAAACAAAATTATGAAATAAATAATAAACTATGGCCAACATTAACAAAATAAATCCTATATACACAAGCCAACTTATGTGATAATATGACTCTTGCACTTTACGCAAACTTTCTACTTGCAGTTTTCTTCTTGTGGTTCCTTGATTAATTCGTCCTCTTGTCCCTGCTTTCCCATCTGATCCGTTGTTGATTCCCACAAAAGTAAACAGCTACTTTTGTGTGCGAAGTTGAGCGGCTTGAAGTCCTGATTTTAGAATATCTCCGTCACGGCTCCTATCTTGTTGAACTCCTCTCCTGGTTGACTGTCTTCTTCCAGTCCTATGTCCAATCGTTGAAACCCCGTTAATATTTTGTAATGTATTCGTATTAGAATCGCAACATCTCCACCCGCGATCTACACGCGTCTCTCCCCCTCGTCCAACTCTTGTTGATTATTTTCGACTTTCCATTATTCAATTCCCCAAGCTTCTATGCACGAAGTCACCTGTCACCCGTGGTAACCGATCAACAACCTTCATCCACGGATTGCTTTGTATATTTGTGCATACTTGTTCATATTCACATTTACAATATTTACAATAAATTTTGTTAGCTTGTGCCCTAAAGATTATAATTCTATCTAAAACTTATATAATAATAACAATAAATCTATTCTAATTAATCTAAATAAATACTACAAATACCATCACAGAATATATATATATATATATATATATATATATATATATATATATATATATATATATATATATATATATATATATAGACGAAGATAATAAATATAAATATGAAAAAAGACCGGACGAACTCATGAAGCACAAGGAAGTGAATGAGAATATAGAACAAGACATTGAAAGTGTTTAGCATGAAATAAAAAAGAATAAAAAAGAAGCAGCGGGGAAAGAACTTGGAAAGACTTACAGAAGATAAGGTAACGATTGGTGAAACGACAAATGCAAAGACGGAGTAAGAATAAAAACGTAGCAACAATAAAATGGTGAAAACCAACAAAACAGAAGACAGAGACGAATACGAGCGAAGGAGAAAGACAAGAAACAGAGTTATAAGGACAATGAAAAGAGAGTGGATGGATACAAAATTGGATGAAATAGAGCGCGAAAGAAAATTCCAAAACACAAAGAGCTTCTACCAGAAAATATAGGTACATAAAAAAACGAACTCTCTGAATATCAAACGAATAAGAGATGAAAATGGAAAAGCAGCAGAAGACGATCAAGAAGGTAAAGAAATATTAAAAAAACATTTCATGAATCTGCTGACAGAGGAGAATGAAGAAAACTTCATTTCACTTCAACTTCAACTTTGGAGAAAGAGGAACAAGAACAAAAACAATAAAACGAAACTGAGGACCCACCGTCGATGGACAAGTTATTAGAAATATTAATAAGGAGTAAACAAGGAAAAACACCAGGAAGCGACGAAATAATTATGGAATTAATAAAATGTGGAGAAAAGGAATTGCAAGCAAGAATACATAAACTCATGCAAAGGATGTAGGTTGAGGAGCAAATAACTGAAGAATGGATGCATGGAAGGATAATTACTATCCATGTAAAAGGAGGCCAGGGGAATTGTGTAACGTACATAGGTATCACACTACTAAATGCAGCATACAAGATATTATCATATATAATAAAAAAAGACTGACAAAGTAAAGAAGCAAGAATACATAAACTAATGCAAAGGATGTGGATTGAGGAGCAATTACCTCAAGAATAAATGCATGGAAGGATAATTACTATACATGTAAAAGGAGACCAGGGAAATTGTGTAAATTACATAGGTATCACACTACTAAAAGCGGCATAGAAAATATTATCATCTATAATACAAAAAAGACTGACAAAATGCGTAGAACATAAAGTTGGTGATTATCAAAATGGTTTCAAGAAAGGAAAATCGCCATACATGGAGTAAAACAAATAATAGAGAAAGCAAAAGAACACAACATCAAACTAGAAATGCTATTCATCAACTTTAAACAAGCAATCGACAGAATTAGAAGAGGGCAATTAGTCACTGCAGTAAGCGAATTAGGAGTATCACAAAAATTTAGAAATTTAGTAGAACTAACCATGAAAGCAAGTACAGCCAGCGTAGTGACAGATTATGGAGAAACCGATACTTTTACAATAGATAGAGGAGAAAGACAGGGTAACCCACTGTGAAGCACGTTATTTAATATAGTACTTGAGCATGTAACAAGATGAATAGGCAAATCTGGTTCTGTACTGAGAAATAGAGGCGCACAGATAATAGCCTACGCAGATGATTTAATAATTATAATAAAGCAGAGAAAATTAATGACAGACATATTAAAAGAAATTGAGGAAGAAGGCAGTAAAATGGGACTAATGATTATTGCAGAAAAAACAAGATAATGCAAATCGGAAAAAAATGAAGCAACACACATTAAACTGGGTGTTGTGTCTGTCATTAAGTGGCGACATCATTTGTATATTGGACGGATTAAAATGTATTGTGTCTTCGGCGGGCTTTCCGTGGACCTAGTCCATTACATTCGGTAAAACCCCTACGAGGCTCCAAGAAATGCAGATGTTTCCCAACAATTAACGGTCGTCGCCACGACCCCTTGTTCGCATCTCGTCTATAATACTCATTCACTTATCAGCGTTTGCAAGGTGCAGACCAACGACATAGAAAAGCTTGTAGGAATTTGAACTCCAATAAATACAGTCCACTAACAACATATTTTGGTATCCACATTGTACCCTTACATAACTGCCTCCATGTTATCGGGTGTACGGTGCTAAGTACACAACACTGGGAAAACACTAATTCGAAAAAACTGAGAGATTCGAGTTTTTAGGGATAACAATCACAAACACGATCGAAATTGCAGATATATAAAACAATAATTTGACCCGTGATGACTTACGCTGTTTAAACAATAACAATGACGAAGAAGAATAAACATAACATGGCAGTAATGTAACGAAAAATATTGAGAATAATACTGGGACCTATAAAACAAATGAGAATGAATATCTATGAAGAACAAATAAGGAACTGCAAGACAAGATTGGTGGAGAGACAGTAATAAGACATTGAACAGCCCAAAGAATAAGATAAGATAAGATAAGATAAGATTTATTTAACATTATTGCACAGTATTCTGTACTTATGTACGTCAATTTACTGGTAATATATTGTTTACAATTTAACATGTTCACAAGTTAACAATACACAGAAAAGCATAACATTTAGAAATTATTACTACAACAGAGAGACATAACACAACCACGCTTACATATTCTGCTATTCTGAGATCAGAAATTATTCCACTCAGTAGAAGGCTTTTGTAGTTATATTGGCCAACTCTCTGCTTGAAATGTTTTATTGGGAGAATTCTAATTTTTGTTGGAACTTTCATCAAATAATTTATTAATACAATGTATTAATAAGATGTATAGGACATGTATGGGAGAGCAGGAGAAACATCAGCAATCAGAGCTGTCATGGAATGGAAACCGAGCTGTAAACGGAAAAGACGAAGACCAGGACTACATTGATACGATGAAATTGAAAAAGACCTCAAAGAAATGGGAATAGAGAGAAGGAAGAAAAAGTAGGAGACAGACAGGAATGGCGAGGAATAGTTAAAAGAGCGTCAGCCATAGAAGAGTAAAATGAGAACTAATTCACCTCGGAAATTGGATTATGAAGACCCTTAGGAGTGGCTAAATCCTAAACGAGAGTGTATAGCCTTAATAGTAATAATAACAGTAGTTACAATATTTTACTGACTATCGACCTGCGGTCTTTCCTCCTGTAAAAAAATAATAACATTAGCTAACGAAACAAACATTAGGCAAGTAAACCGCCGAATGACCAATTTTGATCCCTCATATCTCTAAAACGTTAAAAAAAATTGAATTATGACTCCTTAGGAGTGGCTAAATCCCAAAAGGGAGTGTAAAGCCTTAATAATGATAATAGTGTTATTTCATAAACCTCATACTTTTTGAAATATTTGCATAAAATCTAAAACAGCTGTGCAATGTAATATCAGTAGAAAGGTTTTGTCACTTTTGTAAAGTGACTTCAGAATTGGCTAATAGGGTGTCTATTTTATTTCGTCGTGTGAATAATTACCAAAGAAATAATGCTCAACACCTATGAGTCTTCGGCGAGCAGAGTAACGTTCTGCGTTGACTGTTAATTCTAACCAATTCGATTGAATGTCGGGTTCTTGTATTTATTGTATTCCTCTCTCCCCATTCTTTTACGTCAGCTCATTTTTGTTCCACGTTTTTGTTAACATTTTTAGATTTCTTATATATTTCGCGCAAGTTTCTGAGATTTTTCAGAATTCTTAAAAACATTTAAATAGTTAAATATTCCCAATTGATATTACACACTCAAGTTTCTGAAAATTCAATTACCTACTTCATATTTTGATTAAAATTTCTGGACTTTATAACTATTTTGATTGCGTATTTTGCAAATTTGCATTACATAACACAATGCAATTTTTTTATATGGATGTGTTTATTTTGATAATACGATTTAATTAAGGAATTCATTATATTTGATTAATTTTAATCTTATTTTTGCAAATTTGCATTGAATGCCATAACACTATGCAATTTTTTTATATAAATGTGTTTATTTTGATATTATGATTTAATTTACGAATTCATTATATTTGATTGATTTTGCTCAAAGTTAGTTTATTTATATGTAAGTATATTTTGATACATGATTACATGTTCTGCAAATTCAATAAAAACTTGCTGTTTTTCATATTTTTCACTTTTCAAAATTTCGTGAGATTTAGTGCAATGTATGCAAATGAACCATTTTAATTTTTGATGTATAGTACTATAAAATCTTGACAGACGATAACGTCATTTTTATCACCACTCAATATAGTACTGAAAGTAGTGCGTTGCATGCATAGTACTGTCTCTACTGTTTCCATCAAAATTTCAATCATTCTAGCAATTTTCCAAAGATGACTGACAAAATTTTACTGAATTACCGTTATTATACTCTAGGTAAGGTACAGGGCTTAGCCAGTTTAAAAAATATATTATTTTATTGAAATTTGGCATATTTTTCTATAAAATTTTACAGAAATCACTAAAAATAAACAATAATCATTATAACTTTGACAGTGATCACTGCAAATTTTAACAGAAGGATTTAAATTTTTACAGAAATGATTAAAAATTCGCCTGTAATAGTTGAAATGTTGGAAAAATCTTCGAAACGTCACAGAAATACATAAAAAATTGACAGAGATGATTCAAAATTTGGCTGCCTACACAAATTTACACAATTTTTCGATAATCACTATAATTCTGAAATAAATTATTGGAATTTGAGACAGAATTATTGAAACAATGTGTCTCCACATTGAAGATTTGACACAAATCATAGAAATGAACTATAATCAGTAAAACATGTTGAAAAAAAATCTCCGAAATGTTGACAGAAATGAATGAAAATTTGATAGGGATGATTTTGAACTTGGCTGCTTACATAAATTAACACAATTCTTCAATAATCACTATAATTCTGAATGAAATTATTGCAATTTTCGACAGAATTATTGAAACAATGTGTCTCCACATTGAAATTTTGACACAAATCATAAAATTGAACAATAATCATTAAAACATGTTGAAAATAATCTCCGAAATGTTGACAGAAATGAATGAATTTTTTTGCTATCAATTTCTAAAACATACCTACTTTTCTTTTCATGAATTTTCAAGTATTCACTAAATCCATTTTGTAATTTTTGCTTTCAATTTCTAAAACATACCTACTTTTCTTTTCATGAATTTTCAAGTATTCACTAAATCCATTTTGTAAGAAATTCGTACTTTCATTTGATGGTTCATTTGCACCCGTTTTAATTTTTGATGAAATATTCTAGAGTTTTAACTCTTTCAATATTTTTATAGCACATTCCAAATTTTATTATTAAATTTCCACCAAACTTCAGGGAAAATTCGAACTACTCGATTGAATGCCGGTTTCTTGTATTTATTCTATTCCTCCCTCCACATTCTTCCATGCCGGCTCCTTTTTCCACGTTTTTGTTAATATTTTCAGATTTGTTATAAATTTCGTGCAAGTTTCTGAGATTTTGCAGCAATCTTAAGGACATTTAAATAATTAAATATTCCCAATTGATATTATGCACTCAAGTATCTGAAAGTTCAATTACCTACTTCATATTTTGATTAGAATTTCTGGACTTTATAACTATTTTGATTGCTTATTTTGCAAATTTGCATTACATGCAATAACACAAAGCAATTTTTTTATACGAATGTGTTTATTTTGATATTAAGATTTAATTTTCGAATTCATTATATTTGATTGATTTTTCTAAAAGTTAGTTTATTTATTTGTAAGTATATTTTGATACATGATTACATTTTCTGCAAATTCAATATAAACTTGCCGTTTTTCATATTTTTCACTTTCGTTAAATTTCGTGAGATTTACTACAATATATGCAACTTAACCTTTTTGATGTTTTGATCAAATATTGTAGAGTTTTTACCTCTTTCGATATTGTTATAGCACTTTCCAGATTTTATGATTAAATTTCCACCAAACTTTTGGGCAACTTCTGAAATGTTTACGAAATTTTGTATACCCGATATCTTTGGTATTCAAGAGAAAGTGGATAAATCCAAAATTTTAAGATTTTGTTTTTCTACTATCAATTTGTAAAACATACCTACTTTTCTTTTTATGAATTTTTGAGTATTCACTAAATCCATTTTGTAAGAAATTCGTACTTTCGTCTGTACTTTCGTCTAAATTCGTCATTTGATGGTTCATTGGCATCCATTTTAATTTTTGATGAAATATTCTAGAATTTTAACTCTTTCTATATTTTTGTAGCATATTCCAGGTTTAATTATTAAATTTCCACCAAACTTTTGTTCAAATTCGAACTATTCGATTGAATGCCGGGTTCTTGAAATTATTGTATTCCTCCCTCTACATTCTTCCACGCCGGTCCGTATTTTTCTACGTTTTTGTTAACATTTTCAGATTTGTTATAAATTTCTTGCAAGTTTCTGAGATTTTGCAGCATTCTTAAGGACATTTAAATAATTAAATATTTCCAATTGATATTATGCACCCTTGTTTTTGAAAGTTCAATTACCTATTTCATATTTTGATTAGAATTTCTGGAGTTTGTAACTATTTTGATTGGTTATCTGCAAATTTGTATTGCATGCCATAACACTGCAACTTTTTTTATATGAATGTGTTTATTTTGATATTATGATTTAATATATGAATTCATTATATTTTATTGATTTTTCTGAAAGTTAGTTTATTTATTTCTAAGTATATTTTGATACATGATTGCATGTTTTGCAAATTCAATAAAAACTTGCCGTTTTTCATATTTTTCACTCCTCAAAATTTCGTGAAATTTGCTGCAATGTATGCAACTTAAAAATGTTGATGTTTTGATTAAATATTCTGGAGTTTTTAACTCTTTCGATATTTTTATAGCACATTCCAGATTTTATTATTAAATTTCCACCAAATTTTTGGGCAAATCTTGTATTTATCCTTCTTTTTTCCACGTTTTTGTTAACATTTTCAGATTTTTTATAAATTTCGTGCAAGTTTCTGACATTTTACGAAATTTTGTATACCTGATGTCTTTGATATACAGCAGAAAGTTCAGAGCTATGGAAGAAAGTCCAAAGTTTAGAGATTTTCTTTTTTCACCATCAATTTCTAAAACATACATATATTTTCATGAATTTTCAAGTATTCACTAAATCCATTTTGTAAGAAATTCGTACTTTCTTCTGTAAATTCATATTTGACCAAGTTCAATTTTAAATTAAATGTAAGTACAGGGAAAATGCACAGGAGAAAAATGTACTTGAAATGACGAATAATGGACTCGGCCACTTTCTCTTGTGTACCAACGATGATATTTTCTCGTGTTTTATTTCTCTCACTACTTTCTTCAGATTCATAACAATTAAGTTATCTGCGTTGACTTAATTCATTTAAATCATGAAAGTAAGTTTATTTATTTGTAAGTATATTTTGATACATGATTACATTTAATGCATATTCAATAAAGACTTGCCGTTTTCATATTTTTCACTATCGTTAAATATCGTGAGATTTACTGCTATGTATGCAACTTAACCATTTTGATGTTTTGATTAAATATTGTAGAGTATTTTACTCTTTCGATATTGTTATAGCATATTCCAGGTTTTATTATTAAATTTCCACCAAATTTTTGGGCATATCTTGTATTTTTCCTTCTTTTTTCCACGTTTTTGTTAACATTTTCAGATTTTTTTATAAATTTCGTGCAAGTTTCTGACATTTTACGATATTTCGTATACCTGATATCTTTGATATACAGCAGAAAGTTCAAAGCTTTGGAAGAAAGTCCAATGTTTAAAGATTTTCTTTTTTCACCATCAATTTCTAAAACACACATATATTTTCATGAATTTTCAAGTATTCACTAAATCCATTTTGTAAGAAATTCGTTTCTTCTGTAAATTCATATTTGACCAAGTTGATTTTTAAATTAAATGTAAGTACAGGGAAAATGCACACGAGAAAAATGTACTTGAAATGATGAATAATTGACTCTGCCACTTTCTCTTGTGTACCAACGATGATATTTTCTCGTGTTTTATTTCTCTCACTACTTTCTTCAGATTCATAACAATTAAGTTATCTGCGTTGATTTAATTCATTTAAGTCATGATTTAAATCATGATTAAAATCAACGTAAATCTAACTAATTCAATTGAATGCCGGGTTCTTGTATTTATTCTATTCCTCTCTCCACATTCTTCCATTGTGGTCCCTGTTTTTGCTTGTTTTCTGAACTTGATCCCTCTATTTCCATGTGCACCACTCAAGACTGCATGTGGTGTCTTAAGCCTCCCCATTATCTCCCATTGGCAGATTTATGGCTGTTTGGTGGGTTCCCATGCTCTTCTGTGCCCTCTTGAACCATTATTCTATTCCTCTCTCAAAATTCTTCCAACGTGGTCCCTATTTTTGCATGTTTTCTGAACTTGATCCCTCTATTTCTATGTGTACCACTCAAAACTGCCTGTGGTGTCTTAAGCCTCCCCATTATCTCCCATTTGCAGATTTATGGCTGTTTGGCCATGTAGTGTCAATACTCCAGTTGACTATTTTATATGTTCCTATAAATATACGACAGCTATTTCTTAATGGTGAGTAAACCAACATGTGTGAGTTCCCATGCTTTTCTGTGCCCTCTTGAACCTTTATTCTATTCTTCCTTCAACATTCTTCCAACGTAGTCCCTATTTTTGCTTGTTTTCTGAACTTGATCCCTCTATTTTTAGGTGTGTCACTCAAGACTGCCTGTAGTGTTAAGCCTCCTCATTATCTCCCATTGGCAGATTTATGGCTGTTTGACCATGTAGTTTTAAAACTCCAGTTGACTAATTTATACGTTCCTATTAATATACGACAGCTATTTCTCAATTGTGCGTAAACCAACATGTGTGGGTTCCCATGCTTTTCTTTGCCCTCTTGAACCTTTATTCTATTCCTCCCTCAACATTCTTCCTACGTGGTCCCTATTTTTGTATGTTTTCTGAACTTGATCCGTTGTACCACTTGATTGGTATAAAGTGCCAATAAGCTTTCAATAAAAATTGGGTGGTCTAATGATTTCTGGTTGAAATCGTGCCATTCAGAAGTGAATGGCACGATTTGAACCAGAAATCATTGGAACGCCCAATTTTTATTAAAATATTGTAAGGATCTGATCCATATTCGATAGAAATTTTTATTGCCTTGTGTAACTCGTGTTATTAAATTCTTACATTTGAAAATAGTAACTACAACAGCAATCACTAAATTAATTTTGTTGTTACAACATGACAATGGTGTCAACTGCGATCGAATTAATATTTTGTTCCAATTCTCATGGCCACATAAAGGCATTGCTTATGGGGCCGGTCGGAAGGACTCGTGTGCCGCTAATCGAATGGAAGACCGCCATGCCCATTAAGGGCTGGAACAACGGGGGCAGGGGGCTCACGTAGCAGTAATTGAATACAAGTTATTCAATTCGGTCGGCCGGCGTGTAACTTAGTTAGGGCCGCCCCCCTCATGCTGGTAAATTGCGTTTATTATACGTCGTGGGGGCGGCGATTAGCAGCCCGTCCTCGGATATCGGATTTACGAAACGGAAGCGCATAATAAATAATCGGGTAATTGAGTTTTCCGCCCCCACACTACTTCCTCATTACGTATCGAGTTTGCTAATTAAAACTTAATTGGACGGGATGGACTCGTCGATTTTGTAGTGCGATAATTTTCCTGGAAAATATTTTCACCGCCCAATCAATACACTAGCAACATTATGAAACGCAAAAGGCGAAATATTTAATCTTTGTTGAATTCAAGTGGAAATGAAGTGTTTGATCTTTTTGAAACACGTAACGGAATAGCAGTTGGCTTGTGCCATATATTAGTTTTGTATCCATTTTTATCAGTTATATTGATTATTAATTATTTAAAAAATAAACCACTTGGCTGAGTTTCACTGATTTTGATAAATTTATCTGCAATTGTTGAATAATCTTTTAATAAAAATTGGGTGGTTTAATGATTTGTGGTTGAAATCAGACATGCAAAATGTTCGTGAGGCCGAAACAATTGTAGAGAAATTTATCAAAATCAGTGAAACTCAGCCAAGTGGTTTATTTTTCCTTTAATTCATATATGTTTCACCAAGGGGTAACCACCGAGACTTATAATCTATATTGATTATATTAATTCTTTTTGCTTTTTTAAAAATTATTTTGTATTTCATCTTTATTATATTCCTAACTAGTTTCCGCTGTTATGCCATATTCAGAGGATAATTGTTTTAAATATTACAATGCCTAACCAGATAATTTAGCATTAACAATTGTCACAATACTATTCTCAATTCACCAAATTTTAACATCACATACTGCACACTTGTATAAATAAAGGGCAAAGGTGTGTATATGCCTGTGTGTGTCGAATTTCTACAGTAATGCTTTTATAGTTGATTGAAATTTTACCCGGATTTCTGGAATAACAAAATATCACATTGTACACCAATTTGCCGGGCACACGTTCGGCCCAATTTTTTAGTGTCCGCATCCTATTTGCATTAATCCGCCGGCAAAACCGACCCCTCGAAGTGCCGCTACGTTTTATGCGGCACGAACAGCGGACGCAATTCCGAAAATGTGTCGGATTGATTTGCAATATGCAGCTCGATATTTATAAGCTCGGAATATCAAACGGTTTTTTTTTGTGCCTCGTCTGTCGAACACCGATGCAATTAATTCGCGCAATGAACGTCGAAAACGCGGACAATTTTCGGACCCGAATAATTGACGAGTTACGTTGGGCTAATTCACGACAATCATTTTGATAACGCGTCGTTCGAATTGATAGATAATTAGTGCTCCTGTTTGCACTGGGGCTACAAATATTTGCCTATTTTTGCGTTTGCGTTTATTAAATGTAAATAAAGAGTTTTCCTGTTTGCTGTAAAATACGAAATGCTTAGTTAAACACAAAATATTAGGAAAGAAAGTAAAGAGGGATCCAATGTTAGTTTCCTATATTGACAGCACTGTAAATAAAAGCGTGTTTAAAGTGCCAAATGTTAGCTTATAACCGCACATTTACAATACACCTTTACAATTTCAACTAGCACTAATCACAGGCAAGTTATCAAAGTCAAAGTTACAGTCAAAGCTTAACCATAATCAACAAGGCATTAATCTATAACCATAATCCACAAACCATGTCAGTATTAAACAAATTCATTGTTAATCCACACTGCTAAAAGAGAAATGCAAATGCCTCTTAAACGGATTTCTTCTTTTAAGGTTTGTGAAAAATCCGCTTTACATTCATTTACAATGAAAACTGGCAATCGCTGGTATACGAGTCACATAATAATAATACAATGAAGTTTTAATCATATAATTGTGATGTGTATTAAATGCTTCCTAAATCTGAATACATTTAAATGCAATTTGTCATTCAGGATATTATTGCACATTGACGTTCACCTGAGTTTTTTGACTTGGCTTTTTGGCAACTCGGGTATAGTGTTTTTTTTTCCGAAAGAAGAACATTATTCTAATTTATGTCATTAATTCTAAATTATGACTAATGGAACCTAATTTCAAACTTTTTATTAAACTGGTTAAATCTGTGTAAAATATAAAACCATTGCCTTTCCATATTATAAAGAAGAGAGTATAAAGAAATTTACGCTTTGAGATCAGATATGCACCAATAATAATAATAATAATAATAATAATACTCTTTATTGAATACACCCTAACTCTTGTGTGCCTCATATTTAAAAATGAATTTTCTCATCTCCCATTTCCCGTCTAATTTCGGGGGCCCGTTTAAAATGCCAGTTTTCTTGTTATTCAAATTAGGCCGCTCGTAAATAATTCATGGCGGCGCGTTACACACAAACACCCACACACACTGACTAATTCAAAGATTCGTTAATTGCGCCGGTCGTTATCTTGAGAATAATCATCTGAGGAGCTGCATAAATTTATGAAGTATCGCGTGAATAATTAACACGGCGAAGGAAGAGAGTCATTGTGGCTCGGACGAGGACAGGTGAGTTTTCCTCAGATCGGGCTTTCCTCAAAGAGTAAGTCGGATTTTCCAAGACGCGGAGTAATTGTACGTTTCCGTGTAACTACTGCAACTATTCCCGTGAATTAAAAGGGAGTAATAAATAAGGAGCGAAAGTTTTCTAAAAAAAAGTTTACTATATTTCCCAAAATAATGAAATTCAATGTTTGTTTTTTTAATATTTTATAACTCCTCTCTGAGTGGCGTGCTCTTGAGCTTATCCACTATTTTTAAGACATCCTGTGTATTGTTGTTCAATAAACGCAACCTTATTTTTTGATAACGCAAAATGTCATGCAGATTTCTTTTTGCAATATAAAAAAATATATATATAAAAATATTTAATATATATATATATATAAATAAAATGTATAATAAAACCATCCGAATGTAATGCAGAAATTCAAGTTAAAAGTTACATTCTACCACTTTTTCATTTCGGCTCGTATATTTTCCAGAATACATTACAGCTTAAAATGTTACTGCGTTTATGTAGTCCATTGCACGTACTAATAAATAAATTATAACAGTTGTGAGCAAAATGTAAGCAATCGTAAAAATTGTAGAATTTTTTTGCATTGGCATTCGATTTAAAAAGGTGGTTAAACTACAATTTGAGAATTTTTGTTATTATTTATCGTATTTATATCATATTTTATAGGTGGAGCAGTGAATTCTCGTGAATTAAAAGGGAGTAATAAATAAGGAGCTTATAAAGTTTACTAAAAAAAGTTTACTACATTACCCAAAATAAAGAAACTCAATGTTTGTTTTTTTAATATTTTAAAACGCCTGTCTGAGTGGCGCGCTCTTGAGCTTGTCCACTATTTTTGGGACACCCTGTATAATGTTTTTCAATAAACACAACCCTATTTTGTTAACGAAAAATGTCATGCAGATTCCTTTCTGCGATGTAAAAAATAAAAAAAATATATAATAAAACCATCCGAATGTAATGCAGAATTTAAAGTTTAAAGTTACATTCTAATACTTTTCCATTTCGGCTCGTACATTTTCCAGAATTGATTACAGCTTAAAATGTTATTGCGTTTATGTAATCCATTTCAAACAATTAACAATTAACAATTGATTAAACGCAGCACCATTGCCAAAAGCAGATTGCACGTACTAATAATTATGTTATAACATTTGTGAGCAAAATGTAAGCAATCGTAAAAATTGTAGATTTTTTTGCATTGGCATTCGATTTAAAAAGGTAGTTAAACTACAATTTGATGATTTTTCATATCATTTATTGTATTTATATCATATTTTATAGGTGGATGATTAGTAGGAATTATTGTGAATGGTTTTTATAATTGCTTGCCATTTTTATTAAAACCATGATAACGGAATTACTTTAAGAAACCCATAGATTTTTGCCATTGCTTAAATGTAAATTCAATCTTCACGAAAAGACAAAATACCTATTAAAAAACACTTGTGTTTGTTACGTATGTTTGGGTATGTGTGTATGAATAAATGTAGTGAAATAGCATTGTATTAATGTACCTTGAAAAGCTGCAAGAAACTTTGTGTTGAAACTGCATACTTAGGAGCTTTGCAACATAATGGTATTAGTTTGGTTGAAAATGACCAACCGAAAGTATACGTAAACTTAAATAAGCCATATCCTGGAAGACTATTTTAATAATAGTTGAAGTTAATTAAACGTTGCATACTTTTTGAAAGTTGTAAGAAATTCTACGTAATACTAATTTGTGCAACGTGCTACAGTTTATGTTTTTTGTCATACTATATTATGAATTCATTTTCAAAATTTTTATACTTATGCCTATCAATGGAAAAGGCTATAAGGCATCATAATCATAATTTGAATATGTTTCTGAATGTAGTATTACCGCACGGTGTGTTTTAAGATTGCCTACTGCGAACACACTTATTGACAAACCTTTATCGATAATAAACGTCAGTACTAATTTTTATGCCAATAAATATTAAATGTACACTAGCTGAAAATTAGAAAACTAGAAACCAGAAGGTTCATGCTCCTTATTATAGGTTATTTGAAAACTAGTTAATATTGATTATATTTTCTGGATTGTCAAGTTGAGACAGATATATTTGCTGAAAATGGTACAACGGTAAAGGTACAGAAGGTACAGAGTAAAAATACCATATTTTATCCATTCCGTTGTAAGTAAAAAGTAAAAAGAAGATGTAATGTTGGTGTATTAATCCTAAACGATATCTAATGATTCTGTTTAAAAAAATATTTGGAAAAACTGAAAATGTAATAATACCTTCAAGTATCTGTTTTACCCAAAATCAGCATAAAATAAGAAAATGTGATTACATCAGGTTTGATGTAGAAAATCTACTATAAGAAAGCAGATTTAGCTTACCATAGAGAAACAGAAGGAAGTTATTGCAAGATACTCCTCACGTATGAAAGAATATATATTCAATGTGTAACAAGTGGTTATTTACTATCAGTCAGCTTTTTGAGCACTTTTTATAATTTATTGTTATTTTACTACTTAGTTGTATTACGTTGCTTTATTTTATTAAATAAATATTAATATTAAATATTAATATAAATAAAAATTATAACAATTGATATTACCCATATTTTATATTTTGATATAGGTTGTTATACACCGTTAAAAATATTAAAAAAAGTCGATTTAGACGGGTAGAAATCAAATATGGCGGCCATTTAAAATAAGAAAGTTTCTATTAAAATCTCGCAAACCGTCACCTTAATTTTTGCGTTGACTTGATTCTTAGGTTTGTGCGATCGAATCAAGTAACTTTTATTTTAAACTTATATCCGCATCTTTAATAACACTGGTTTACAACTTAAAATAAAAAAAAATACTGGAAAAGAAGATGATGTTTTCCAAATAATTTGGGTGCGTAGAATTCAAATTTATCACCAGAAGCGCGCTATGAGGTTTAGTTCTTTTTATGTCGCATGGATAGCGCTACTATAAAGTAATTTATAGTAGCCCACAATTATTGACACCCACATTTATTCTCTATCTTCGTACTAATGTGCTTAAATATGTCAAGTAAATCGTGTGTTACTAATTCTGCTTCGATTGTGGTAAATATATGGTTGTAAAGAGGCATACACAATAACAGAACCGTTAAAATATGCATGTTTACATTACTTTGCTTTTGCTGTCAGAAATTTAGATCAACCGTGGACACTGACATTGTTTTGCAATAGTTCTATTGCATAGTAGAGCTATTTTATACAAGTGGACAAATGGCGAGAGAAAATATTTCGACTTTTCAGTTCCAGTAATATGGAGAGAGCAAAGTAATCACCAAACCGATTGTTATTTTTGTTTATCAAAAGTTGTTGAGATCAATATGAAAAATCGAACAAATGTGCTATTCGCAAATATTCAATCTGTTTCAAAACCAGTTCAACGTTTACCAAATGATCCATTGGCGGTAGTTCCTGGTACTACAAGCAGTGATTCGGAATCATCTTTCAATGACATTGTTCCCAGCAGTAGTAGTTTGTATCAGTCTAATGAATACCATTTAGTGACTGAAGCTGAACTTGAGCTGAAGCTGAACTTGAATGATCAAGTTCGTGATTTACATTTATCAAGGCAAGACGCAGAATTATTGGGTTCACGTATGCAACAATGGAAACATATTTCAGTTGGGACAAAATTAACAGTTCATAGAGAAAAAAACTTGGAATTGGCTGCATATTTTGAGAACAAACACACTATTCTCTACTGTAACGACATTCAAGGTATACAGGGTAGGTCACTTTTCCGACGCCCATCATTAGGATCTATTGAACGGAAATATATACAGAGTTGGTCAAATAGGTTAAAAGTTTCTTATTTTTGTGCCTTTCAATATACTCAAACGAAATCCAGGATATCTTGCACAGTTCCTGAAATATCCCCGAAAAACTGAAAAAGTACACTTATATTATCCTTTTATAACTATTTTACTTTTGAAGGAAATTTTACGAAACTTGGCACTGTTACATTTTTCGACGTGAGCTTTCTGATGACAGTGGCAAACATTTTCCGCGAAACCCAGATACCCACATGTACATAGTCAAGTTTTGATTTTCTTATATTTTCAATATTTAATTTTAATAGCATTCAAAAGAGCAAATCATTTCCATGCATTCATAACCATGTATAACACATGGGTAATCTGACATTATTTACCACAAAAAATCGATAATTTACAAATTTGTTGCAAAAATCAAACTGCTGTAGACTGCTCTAAAAATCAAGTTGACATGGAATTACAAATTACCATTTGGCTTTTCATCATACAAAGAAAATAACTTCTGAGTAATTTTATTGTGAGTGCAAGAAAGGAGATAATATCTTTGATTAGTAAAACTGGCAAGATATTACCCTCGACATGAAAAAATTGATATGTACAATCTCTATATAAAAAAATACAGAAATGCAAGTCACATCTAGAATGTATTGTGAATTGTATCCCGAAAGAAGACAGCCAGATTCAACATATTAAGATTAAAGTTCGTTGCAAGACATTAACGGGTTTGTTAGTCAAGCTTGTTTATTTATACAGTCGATTTTACAGTTGATGCTTCTACGGTCTTCAATTAATCTGATCAATTTCATCCAAAGTGAATCAATTAAGTATATATAATTTATTGAAATGCCGTTCCTTATTCAGGGTATCATAAATAATTGACAATTCGAAGTGGATCCTGATTACAACACAATCGAAGAATCGTTCACGTCCATTTCCCATTAGCGCCGGGGCCTTGTTAATTAGACGAACGGCGTCCGGATGCGACAGGATAACGGCCAGGACAATGAATAACAAATGACGCTCGTCGGACGCAGCACCGGCAATTAACGTCCCACCGCGCCGAATTTGGTGGATGCGCCCTGCCAGGAGCCGACTTGGGCGAAATCCTCCGGGCGTTATTGGACTCGCCCTGCCTGCCACCCCCGCCCGGAGCCCCCGGAGCCGCCGCCGCCGCCACCGGAGCCGCACACTAAAAATGCCACCCGTATTGCCTCGTTATACGTGCCGTCAAAATTGCTGGAACTTGTTTATAACGCGACGAGAGGCGACGTTTCTCGCATTCCACGTGTATGTATGCACCGCCACTTATGTACGCGTCGGCGGTTTTATTCACACCCCGCCGCCTCCGACGCATTCACATTGGCTCACGACCGCCACCGGAAATGGAATTTTTAAGTGGCACAGCGCGCCATCGCGAAACGCAGCGGCTCTAATTAACTCCAACAAATGATTGCCACATTATACACACATCACTCCACTTATAGCACCTTCAAACACCAACCATATCTGACGCAAAATCAATTTAAAAAAATTATATACAGGGTGTCCCAACCCTCTTTAAAGGGTCAACTTCTTATTCTTCAAGTGCCTTCTCCGTTGCGAAGTTTGACAATCATCAATGCTATTCTTATTTTTGAAACAGCTGGTCTGAACAATTCGGTAGATGTACACTAGAACCACTCTCTCATATTTCATAGCCAATATTCTCCTGAAAATTTGAAAAAGTTTCAGTATTAAATAAGTGAGAAATTCAAACAAATAACTTTTTGCATTGCCAAGTAATAATTAGCTGTTACTGAAATTTCTGAAAATTTATTATTTGCAAATTTGATACTACATTCTTATACAGTACACCTGAAACTAATTCTCCTGAAAATTTGACAGAGTTTCAGTACTAAATAAGGGAGAAAATCACACATATTACTTTCTGCAATGACAAGTATGAGTTGGCTGTTGCTGAAATTTCTGAAAATTTATTATTTGCAAATTTGATAATATATTTGTATATAGTTCACTTAAGGATAATTCTGCTGAAAATTTGACTAAATTTCAGTATTAGTTAAGGAAGAAAATCAAACATATAACTTTCTACAATGACAAGTATGAGTTAGCTGTTGCTGAAATTTCTGAAAATTTATTATTTACAAATTGAATATTCGATTTGTATACAGTGCACCTGGCACTAATTTTCCTGAAAATTTGACAAAGTTTCAGTATTAAATAAGTGAGAAAATCGACACTATAACTTTAATAACTTTCTGCAATGACAAGTATGAGTTGCCGTTGCTGAAACTTCCGAAAACTTATTATTTGCAAATTTGATATTATATTCGTGTCCAGTACATCTAAAGCTAATTCTCCTGAAAATTTGGCAATGTTTCAGTATTAAATAAGGGAAAAACTCAAATATATAACTTTCTGCATTGAGAAGTATTGGTTAGTTGTTGCTGAATTTCCTGAATTTTTTTTATTTACAAATTTGGTACTAGATTCCTGTACAGTACACCTGAAACTAATTTTCCTGCGAATTTGACAAAGTTTCAGTATTAATGAAGGGAGAAAATCAAACATATAACTTTCTGCATTGACAAGTATGGGTTAGCTGTTGCTGAAATTTCCGGAATTTTTTTATTTGCAAATTTGCTATTAGATCCGTATACAGTACATCTAACACTATTTTTTCTGAATAATTGATAAAGGATCGGTATTAAATAAGGGAGAAAATCAAACATATATCTTTCTGCATTGACCTGTATGAGTTACCGTTGCTGAAATTTCTGAAAACCTATTATTTGCAAATTTGATACTTGATTCGCATACAATACACCTTAAACTAATTCTGCTGAAAATTTGATAAAGTTTCAGTATCAGATTATAAACTATATAATTAAAACTTATACTAAAAAAAAAATAATATAAATATAACAAAATATATAAATTGATTTAACCAAAACCTGTTTTTCAAAAACCTGAAACGAATTATAAATAATATTATAAAAATAAACTTTATCATAAAACATTAAAAGTTTGAAAAGAATCATTTCCATGAGTTCGAATTATAGAAACTAAAATAGATAACCATAAAGCACCTTCACAAACTCTTATTGCTAAAAAAATTATCCTAAAATAAAATTCACAATCAAAATATCTTAAATAAATAAATATATTAAAATATAAAGATAAAATAATAAATTCTAAACTTAATAATATTAAAAAGGCGGAAAGACCACATAGCTCGAAGCCTAATAAAGATTGTCTACTACTACTACTAATATTAAAAGAAAATGTTTACGTTTTATACAAAATGAAATTAAGCCTATTAAATACATAAAAATTGAAAATCATATTAAATATATTAACATAAGTTTTAATAATTTAAATATAAAATATTAGTCTTGTAAACTAAATTTATGATTAGTCTTTTAAAACTTCACAGAAAGGGGTACTGCCTATCTTTAATCTCCAAAATTAAAATTTTTAATTAACTATTCTCTGTATTACTTTTATATTAATGATATCATTAATAATATTAAACTTATTTATTTTTATAAACCACCCCCTTTCTATAGGATTAATTTTATTAAGACAAACTATTATGATTTCTTTAATCACAGGATTTCTATGTTTAAATTTCTGATTTAGATACATCTTATTTCTTATTATAATTGGAGGGATACTAGCATTATTTATCTATATAACAAGTATTGCTTCTAATGAAAAAATCAAATATTCTAAATCAACTTTTATATTTATTTTAATAAATATTACTATTACAATAATTATTATAAGATTAGATAACATATTCATAAATTACTATAATTACAGTATAGATAAATATAATAATACTAACTACTTTAATTTTATATTAAGAAAATTTCTAAATTACCCATCAAATATTATATAAATAGCCTAATAGAGATTGTTTATATATATATTATTTTATTTTTGATAATTATTAAATTATAATTATTAATTATAATTATTAATAATTATTAATTATTATCTTTTTATTACCCTAATTGCTGTTGTAAAAATTACTAACATTAATTTTGGACTTCTACGACAAAAGCTCTAATGAAAACACCTTTCCGAATTAGCTCTCCTATATTAAAAATTAATAATAACTCTTTAATTGATCTTCCTACACCATCAAATATCTCAGCATGATGAAATTTTGGATCACTACTAGGCTTATGCCTAGGGAATCAAATTATCTCTGGTTTATTCTTAGCTATACATTATACAGCTAATATTGAAATAGCTTTTAATAAAGTAGCCCATATTTGTCATGTAAATTAAAATGTAAATTACGGACGATTCTTACGAACATTACATGCCAACGGGGCTTCATTTTTTTTTTAGTTGTCTTTATCTCCATATTGGACGAGGAATATATTACGGATCTTATTATCTTAGTCTAACATGATTAATTGGTGTTATTATTCTTTTTGCAGTTATAGCAACAGCATTTTTAGGATATGTATTACCTTGAGGACAAATATCTTTTTGAGGAGCAACTGTTATTACTAACCTAGTTTCAGCTATCCCTTATTTAGGAATTGTTCAATGATTATGAGGAGGATTTGCAGTTGATAACGCAACTTTAACACGATTTTTTACATTACATTTTCTTCTACCATTTGTAGTAACAGAATTAGTAATAATTCACCAATTATTCCTTCATCAAACAGGTTCAAATAATCCTTTAGGGATTAATAGTAATATTGATAAAATTCCTTTCCATCCTTATTTTTGTTTTAAAGATTTATTTGGATTTATAATAATTTATTTATATATAAATATATATTTATATATATGTATATAAATATATTTATAATAACACTTATATTAACTATTTTAACACTATGAAATCCTTATTTACTAAGAGATCCTGAAAATTTTACTCCTGCTAATCCTTTAGTTACACCTATTCATATCCAACCAGAATGATATTTTTTATTTGCTTACGCCATTCTTCGTTTTATTCTTAATAAAGTAGGTGGTGTAATCGCCTTAGTAATATCAATTGCTATTTTATTAATTATACCATTTGCAAATAAAAAAAAAATTCAAAGAAATCAATTCTATTCTATTAATAAAATTTTATTTTGATCAATATTAACTATTGTTATTTTATTGACATGAATCAGAGCTCGTCCAGTCGAAGACCCTTATATTTTAACTGGACAAATTCTTACTATTACTTCTTATACTTGTTAGGTATCAAATTGTATCATTGGCCAATAATTGATTATTAATATTAGAGGCGGCATCTGTGGCTTTGTTTGTTTATATAAGCCGGGGCGCGACGCGCTCAGCTTAAGAACGAGAACGATGGGCACATTGAGTTACGTGCTTTTATGGAGTGTGGATGCAAGTTGGGTGCCGATTGTGGGGAAAGCATGTGTGATCTGGTGTTTTGGTGTGTGTTGCGATGTGGACGGTTATGGATTAGGTGTTGGAATGGATTAAAGGTCAGTACATAAACTACAATATGTATATTAGATAGAGGTGCGTCCTAGAGGTGCGTTCTGGTAATTGCAACAAAAGAGGTTAGTCCTAATTGCAACAAAAGAGGTTAGTCCTCCTTGCAACAAAAGAGGTTAGTCCTCATTGTAACAAAAGAGGTTGGTCCTAATTGCAAAAAAAGAGGTTAGTCCTAGTTGCAATAAAAGAGGTTGGTCCTGGTTGCAACGGGAGGGGTTCGTCCTAATTGCAACAAGAGAGGTTCGTCCTAATTGCAACAAGAGAGGTTCGTCCTCATTGCAACAAAAGAGGTTAGTCCTAATTGCAACAAGAGAGGTTCGTCCTAATTGCAACAAGAGAGGTTCGTCCTCATTGCAACAAAAGAGGTTAGTCCTAATTGCTACAAGAGAGGTTCGTCCTAATTGCAACAAGAGAGGTTCGTCCTCATTGCAACAAAAGAGGTTAGTCCTAATTGCAACAAGAGAGGTTCGTCCTAATTGCAACAAGAGAGGTTCGTCCTCATTGCAACAAAAGAGGTTAGTCCTAATTGCAACAAAAGAGGTTAGTCCTAATTGCAACAAAAGAGGTTAGTCCTAATTGCAACAAGAGAGGTTCGTCCTAATTGCAACAAGAGAGGTTCGTCCTAGGAAGGGGTGTATGTCACTGCTTGCACATGAAGGTGAAATACAATAGTCGTAGAGAATAATGGTTGAAGCCGTGAGTGCTAGCGATCCAGTTGGCGAGAGAACTGGCGGGGGAAGGGGAGTTGCTCCCCCGGTAAGTCCTTCCAATTATAGTTAATATACAATACTAAAAGAATACTCTTTATATGTGGGGAAATCATTTGGAGCCAATGCCATCTTCGGATCGAGTTCAATATAAAGCCTGCGCATCCTGACCAATGAAAATACAGTATATTATGTAAGTGATTATTATTATTAATAGGTAAAATGGCGAAAATTTATGTATTAAATATGACGTCAAGTTAAGGCTACGATTGGAAAAAGAACTAGCCTAACATACTATATTATTAATCCAATTATTGCAAATACATGAGATTCAATTATATTTAATTAGTTAATGAACTTGTTATAAGTGTATATTTTGAAAGTATAAAAAATATATTAACCTCTATTAACTTTACACTAAAATTAGTGTAAGTTAAAGTTTCAGTATCAGATAAGAGAGAAAATCAAAAATATTACTGTCTGCAATGACAAGTATAAACTGGCTGTTGCTGATATTTCAGAAAATTTATTATTTGCAAATTTTATATATGTTTTGTACACAGTATACCTGAAACTAATTCTCCTCAAAATTTGACAAAATTTCAGTATAAGATAAGGGAGAAAATCAAACATATAACTTACTGCACTGACAAGTTTAAATGAGCTATTACTGAAATTTCTGAAAATTTATTATTTGCAAATTTGATATTAGTTTCTAGTACAGTATACCTGAAACTAATCCTTCTGAAAATTTGACGTTTTAGTATTAAATAAGGGAGACAATCAAACAAAGTTTCAGTATTAAATAAGGGAAAAAATCAAACATATAACTTCCTGCATTAACAAGTATGAGTTAGTTGTTGCTGAAATTTCTAGAAATTTATAATTTGCAAATTTCATATGAGATTTGTATACAGTATACCTGAAACTAATTCTCCTGAAAATTTGACAAAGTTTTAATATCAGATAAGAAAGAAAATTAACTTATAACGTTCTGCATTGACAAGTGTGAGTTAGCTGTTGCTGAAATTTTAGAAAATTTATTACTTGTAAATTTGATATTAGATTCATGTACAGTACACCTGAAAATAATTGCCCTGAAAATATGACAAAGTGTCAGTATTAGATAAAGGAGAAAATCAAACATATAACGTTCTGCAATGAAAATATTAAAAATAAGATTTTTTTTTTTTATTATTTACAAATATGATATTACATTCGTGTACAGTACATCTGAAACAAATTCTCCCGAAAATTTGACAAAATATCAGTATTATATAAGGGACAAAATCAAACATATAACTTTCAGCATTGACAAGTATGAGTTAGCTGTTGCTGAAATTTCTGAAAATATATTATTTGCATATTTGATACTAGATTCGTGTTCAGTACACCTGAACCTAATTCTCCTGAAAATTTGACATACTTTCAATAATAAATAAGGGAGAAAATGAAACATATAACTTTCTGCATTGACAAGTATGAGTTAGCTGTTTCTTAAATTTCTGGAAGTTCATTATTTACACATTTGATATTAAATACGTCTACAGTATACCTATAACTAATTCTCCTGAAAATTGGACCAAGTTTTAGCAATAAATAAGGGGGATAATCAAACATATAACTTCCTGTATTGACAAGTATGAGATAGCTGTTGTCGAAATTTCTGAATATTTATTATTTGCAAATTTGCTATTTGATTCGCATACAGTATACCTGAAACTAATTCTCCTGAAAATTTGACAAAGTTTAAATGTTTTTTCTCCTGAAAAACTGATACTACTCTACTGATTGATTTGATAATTTTTCATTTGACTATTTAAGATTATTATGTTTTTAATTTTTCACAAAAATCTGGCTCTAACCCTTTCCTAGTCAATCTTATAATCTAATAACGTAATGAAAATTCATTCGTTAGTGTTAAGTAGCCATTATACTTTTTCCATGTCTTAGCGCAGTGTTGAATGCATTAGAGCAATTGTTCTATCTTTCCATCTTTGGTTTTACTTTGTTTGGGCCTGAGGGGCGGCTGGGGGGACTCAATTTAACAAATTGTGCGTTCTTTATGTTATGATAATGGCCGGAGGGGCATAAAAGGGAGGCGGATAAATCTGTTTCCGCGGTCCCCCCATTTTCCAGCGGCCTAATTTATCGCATGCAGACCCTGTTCATCTCTTGCCCTTGGACTTTCGTTCCAAGCAGTCGTGAAAATTTCCGCTGCGTGACTAACATGTTTATTATTTCTGTTTCAGGTACGTCCGTCTTAATATCTACTACATAAATCGCGAATGTAAGTACTTTACCATATTACATATGCATAAGCTTGAATATATTAATCAGATATGATTTTCAATAAACTACAGGACGTTATAAATACAAGAAAAATTTATAGATTGACAAGGAATTATGTACGAATTTACAAATTACAAATTAATATTTGTTTAAAGAGATTTAAAAACCATTTGGTATAAGTTTCACAAGTTTTTTAATAGAAATAGTTTTGTTTCGGTAGTTAAACCATTTTCAAGAGCAAATGAATACCAAGTGTTTTTTAAATCGTAATATATTAATCAGATATGATTTTCAATAAACTACAGGACTTTATAAATACAAGAAAAATGTATAGATTGACAAGGAATTATGTACGAATTTACAAATTAGAATTATTATTTGTTTAAGAAGATTTAAAAACCACTTGGTATAAGTTTCACAAGTTTCTTAATAGAAATAATTTGTTTCGGTAGTTAAACCATTTTCAAGAGCAAATGAATACCAAGTGTTTTTTAAATCTTCTTAATAAATATGTTTGCCCAAGTAATTACCACACAAACATTCAATTTAATTAGTATTTGTTTGCATACTGGACAGTCTCACCTGTTTTAAATACTACTAAATACTAAAATAAAAATAATGTTTCTTTTAATAATTATTTACGTCTCCATACAGCAGTCAACATTATCACGTTTGCGTCCACTTAATCACCAAATTATAATGAGTGATTCAAAAAAACTTTCATCAAAGTTGCCATGAAAAAAAAAATTGACAGATATAAAATGCATGTCTTAAATCTGACAGATATGTCAGGGAACAGCCAAATCCTTCAGTAGTTTATATTCAGACATAAAGATTTTTTTTATGGCACGCTTTGATGAACGATTTTTTTGACCGCATGTTACGAAGATATATGCAGACACACCATTTTAATGGTTCATAAGCTATAAGCAATCTATTATTGCATATACATATTTACCTCCTACAAAACTAATTATTTTCTTTCTGCCTTAGCTTTCCACAATTGAAAGACTTTAACTAATTTAATTAGCGCCCAAAGAATGGGCAACAAAAAAAAAATCCAACGGTCTCGCAGTGACTTGCATTCAATTTTGTTTAATTTAATTATTTTCCGAGCGGTCTCATTTACGCTTGGCCTTTTAAGCTAAACGGCATTGCTTTAATTAAAAAGCGTTTCCCGTTTGCAGGGCCGGATTGATAATTTAATTAATCTATCCGAAATAGCGCTGCAGCTCTATTGACCCTGCCACCAATAAATTAAATGGCCGCCGTTATCGTAAATCTGCGTTCAAACCATTATATTTTCATTTACGAACCGATTCATGAACTGGATTTTAATAAATAATTGTGGATAAATGAGTTTTAATAGGCCGGTATTAATAATGCTGTGTGTATGTTGGAAATTCGTGATAAAATGGAAATGAAAATATTAACGCAACTAGACAGGCTAATGTATATTTATGTCATATGTGTTCGTTGTAATCTCCTCGCCCAGAGATTATTATGCTTATTGTTGATATATTAATATGCAATGAAATGTGGTCTACAAATTGGATACTACCTCTTTGTACAACTGGAAACCGGTTTCCACCGGTTACAATTTGTAGACATGATTTTTTTCGGTCAGTTCAAAATATTAAGTAATTTTGAAAAAAAAAAGTCAAAACCAAATGTGAGTGACATCGCATTTTATTGAAGAAATTAATTACGGAAAAACAGTTGTATTTACATCAAAATAGAAAGAGATTAATATTTTGAATGATGTAATGATAAACAGTAGAAAAAACACTGTTAATAATTTCATGTTCATCATGATGAAATGATGAACAGTTAAGGTAATACTGTTCATCATTCAAAATAGAAATATCTTTCTGTTTTGTTGTAAATGCAACTGTTTTTCCATAAATAATTTCTTCATCAAATTACGATGTGTTGCCAAAACACTACTGAAATCTCAATGTTCACTTCTTGTTAAATGTAAAATTTGTAGACATGATTTTTTTTTCAGTTCAAAGTATTAAGTAATTTAAAAAAAAATGTTAAAACCAAATGTGAGTGACATCGCAATTTATTGAAGAAATTAATTACGGAAAAACAGTTGCATTTACATCAAAATAGAAAGAGATTTATAATTTGAATGATGTAATGATAACCAGTAGAAAAAACACTGCGAATCATATCATGTTCATCATGATGAAATGATGAACAGTTAAGGTAATACTATTCATCATTCAAAATAGAAATACCTTTCTGTTTCGTTGTAAATGCATCTGTTTTTCCATAATTAATTTCTTCATCAAATTACGATGTGTTGCCAAAACACTACTGAAATCTCAATGTTCACTTCTTGTTAAATGTAAAGTTTGTAGAAATGATTTTTTTTCGGTCAGTTCAAAATATTAAGTAATTTTGAAAAAAAATGTTAAAACCAAATGTGAGTGACATCGCAATTTATTGAAGAAATTAATTGCGGAAAAACAGTTGCATTTACATCAAAATAGAAAGAGATTTATAGTTTGAATGATGTAATGATAACCAGTAGAAAAAACACTGCTAATCATATCATGTCCATCATGATGAAATCATGAACAGTTAAGGTAATACTGTTCATCATTCAAAATAGAAATATCTTTCTGTTTTGTTGTAAATGCCACTGTTTTTCCATAATTAATTTCTTCATCAAATTACGATGTGTTGCGAAAACACTACTGAAATCTCAATGTTCACGTCTTGTTAAATGTAAAATTTGTAGACATGATTTTTTTTCAGTTCAAAGTATTAAGTAATTTTAAAAAAATGTCAAAACCAAATGTGAGAGACATAGCAATTTATTGAAGAAAATAATTACGGAAAAACAGTTGCATTTACAACAAAATATAAGGAGATTTATATTTTGTATGATGTAATGATACACAGTAGAATAAACACTGTTAATCATTTCATGTTCATCATGATGAAATGATGAACAGTTAAGGTAATACTGTTTATCATTCAAAAAAGAAATATCTTTCTGTTTTGTTGTAAATGTAACTGTTTTTCCATAATTAATTTCTTCATCAAATTACGTTGTGTTGCCAAAACACTACTGAAATCTCAATGTTCACTTCTTGTTAAATGTAAAATTTGTAGACATGATTTTTTTTTCAGTTCAAAGTATTAAGTAATTTAAAAAAAAAATGTCAAAACCAAATGTGAGTAACATCGCAATTCATTGAAGAAATTAATTACGGAAAACAGTTGCATTTACATCAAAATAAAAAGAGATTTATATTTTGAATGATGTAATGATAAACAGTAAAGAAAACACTGTTAATCATTTCACGTTTATCATGATGAAATGATGAACAGGTGAGGTAATACTGTTCATCATGTCATCATTCATAATAGATATATCTTCCTGTTTTATTGTAAATGCAACTGTTTTTCCGTAATTAATTTCTTCATCAAATTACGATATGACTGTTTTTTTTATTACTATGTTTAATATTATTAATTATATTATACAGGTGTCTCTCGATGATTTCGCCATATGTAAACTAATTTGGCAGATAAAAATAAAATTCATACAAATGGGTCGAAATCCCCAACTTTTTTGAGATATCATAGGTGAAAATCGGTCACTTATTACCAAATTTAGACATTTGTTTTTTTTTGTTTTATACAATTTTTTTATGGTTGTTATGGTGGTGTTAAGATTTGTTATGGTTATGGTTTTATGTTATGATATAGTAATCAGTTTATTTAAAAAATCTCTACATTTCTTGCTGTTTTCTTATTTTGTTTCTCTTTTGTTTCTTTCTATCTTTGTTCTGTGCCTTTTTTCTAAATCTTTCGTATATAATTTTAGCCATTTTTTATACTTATTTTAAAAGATATTTTAAACTATGAAATTTAAGAAATTTTTATTTCTTTTTAGTTTTAAAAAAGCTATGAGTTTGTATAAAAAACGTGGCAATTTTGCATGGAAACAATTGAATTTTACGTATAGACACAGGTTACATTTTAAATATACTTCCTTAGTTAAAAAACTTTGCGATTTTCTGGGAAAACTTGGAGATTTTGTGTGGAAAATTTGGGGATTTTTTTACGGAAAACTGTTGCATTTGCAACAAAATAGAAAGAGATTTATATTTTGAATGATGTAATGATACACAGTAGAATAAACACTGTTAATCATTTCATGTTCATCATGATGAAATGATGAACAGTTGAGGGAATACTGTTCATCATTTCATTATTCAAAATAGACATATCTTCCTGTTTTATTGCATTTGCAACTGTTTTTCCGAAATTAATTTCTTCATCAAATTACGATTCCACTAATTTTTTCCACTAACTATCTTCAGTGTTATTAATTATATTATACAGATGTCCCTCGAGAATTTTGCCATATGTAAACTAATTAGGCAGATAAAAATAAAATTTACAAAAATAGGCCGAAATCCCCAACTTTTTTGAGATATCATAGGTGAAAATCGGTCACTTAATACCAAATTTAGACAATTTGTTTTTTTTTTTTGCGAATTTGTTTTTATACAGATTTTTTATGGTTGTTATGGTGGTGTTATAATTTGTTATGGTTATGGTTTCATGCTTTACGGTTATGGTTTTATGTTTTATGGTATGATATATTACTAATAATACTTTATTTACATAACAGAAAAGTTATAAATCTTACAAAAAATCAGGAAATAATATATATATATATATATATATATATATATATATATATATATATATATATACATATATGTATGATATATTAATCAGTTTAGTTAAAAATTCTCTACATTTCTTGCCGTTTTCATATTTTGTTTCTTTCTTTATTTTTCTTTCTATCTTTGTTCTGTGTCTTCTTTCTGATTCTTTCATATATCATTTTAGCCATTTTTGATACTTATTTTGAAAGATATTTTAAACTATGAAATTTAAGAATTTTTTATTTCTTTTTAGTTTTAATGAAAAGCTACGAGTTTGTATACAAAACGTGGAAATTTTGCACCGAAAAAATTTAATTTTACGTATAGACATAGGTTACATTTTAAAGATACTTCGTTAGTTAAAATAACTTTGCGATTTTCTGGGAAATCTTGGAGATTTTCTGTGGAAAATTTGGGGATTTTTTTACGGAAAACTGTTGCATTTGCAACAAAATAGAAAGAGATTTATATTTTGAATGATGTAATGATAAACAGTAGAGAAAACTCTGTTAATCATTTCATGTAGAATGTAGATCATGATGAAATGATGAACAGTTGAGGTAATACTGTTCATCATTTCATTATTCAAAATAGAAATATCTTCCTGTTTTGTCGTAAATGCAATTGTTTTTCCCTAATTAATTTCTTCATCAAATTACGATGTCACTAATTTTTTGATAACTATGTTTAATGTTATTAATTATATTATACAGGTGTCTCTCGAGCATTTCGCTATATGTAAATTAATTAGGCAGATAATAAAAAAATTCATAAAAATGGGTCGAAATCCCCAACTTTTTTGAGATATCATAGGTGAAAATCGGCCACTTAATACCAAATTTAGACAATTTGTTTTTTTTTTGGGAATTTGTTTTTATACAGATTTTTTATAGTTGTTATGGTGGTGTTATGATTTGTTATGGTTATGGTTTTATGTTTTATGGTTATGGTTTTATGTTTTATGGTATGATATAGTAATAGATAGATAGATAGATAGATACTTTATTTCATGTAGGCCACACTGTAGGTGGATATGAGCGTCAATTATACACATATAAAATGTTAAAATATAAAGTGTTAAATATTAAAATATAACAACAACATACAATATAAATACAATCATCACAATAATAAAACTATAATAAAAGTAAAAGGCAGTAATCAGTTCAATTAATGTAGTACATTTCTTGCCGTTTTCATATTTTGTTTCTTTCTTAATTTTTCTTTCTATCTTTGTTCTGTATCTTCTTTCTGATTGTTTCTTTTATAATTTTAGCCATTTTTCTACATTTCTTGAAGTTTTCATATTTTGTTTCTTTCTTTTTTTTTCTTTCTATCCTTATTCTGTGTCTTCTTTTTGATTCTTTCATATATAATTTTAGCCATTTTTGATCCTTATTTTGAAAGATATTTTAAAATATGAAATTTAAGAAATTTTTATTTATTTTTAGTTTTAATGAAAAGCTATGAGTTTGTAGAAAAAACGTGGCAACTTTGCATGGAAAAAATTGAATTTTACATATAGACATAAGTTACAATTTAAATATACTTCTTTAGTTAAAAAAACTTTGCGATTTTCTAGGAAAACTTGGCGATTTTGTGTGGAAAACTTGGGGTTTTTTAACGGGAAACTGTTGAATATGCATTGGAAGTGTATTATAACATGAAAAACTTGAAGATTTAACATGGAAATCGATGAAATTTTCCTGGGAAAGCATTCTGATTCTGCGGAGGACATTTTCAAGAGTTTTAATGAAAAGCTATGAGTATATAAAAAACGTGGCAACTTTGCATGGAAGAATTTGAATTTTACATATAGACATAGGTTACAGTTTAAATATACTTCTTTAGTTAAAAAAACTTTGAGATTTTCAGGAAAAACTTGGCGATTTTGTGTAGAAAATTTGGGAACTTTTTTACGGAAAACTGTTGGATATGCATTGGAAGTGTATTATAACATGAAAAATTTTACGATTCAACATGGAAATCGGTGAAATTTCCCTTGGAAAGCATTCTGATTCTGTGGAATACATTTTCAGGAGTTTTATTGAAAAGCTATGAGTTTGTAGAAAAAACGTGGCAACTTTGCATGGAAAAAATTGAATTTTACATATAGACATAAGTTACAATTTAAATATACTTCTTTAGTTAAAAAAACTTTGCGATTTTCTGGGAAAACTTGGCGATTGTGTGTGGAAAATTTGGGGATTTTTTTACGGAAAACTGTTGGATATGCATTGGAAGTGTATTATAACATGAAAATCTTTAAGATGTATCTTGGAAATCGATGAAATTTTCCTTGGAAAGCATTCATATTCTATGGAGGACATTTTCAAGAGTTTTAATGAAAAGTTATGAGTTTGTATAAAAAACAAAGCAACTTTGCATGGGAAAATTTGCATTTTACATATAGACATAGGTTACAATTTAAATATACTTTTTAGATAAAAAACTTTGCGATATTCTGGGAAAACTTGGCGATTTTGTGTGGAAAATTTGGGGATTTCTCATGGAAAACTGTTGTATATGCATTAGAAGTGTAGTATAACATGAAAATCTTTAAGATTTAACATGGAAATCGATGAAATTTTCCTTGGAAAGCATTCTGATTCTGTGGAGGACATTTTCAAGAGTTTTAATGAAAAGCTATGAGTCTGTATAAAAAACGTGGCAACTTTGCATGGAAAAATTTGAATTTTACATATTGACATAGGTTATAATTTAAATATACTTCTTTAGTTAAAAAAACTTTGCGATTTTCTGGGAAAACTTGGCGATTTTGTGTGAAAAATTTGGAGATTTTTCGCGGAAAACTGTTGGATATGCATTGGAAGTGTATTATAACATGAAAAACTTTACGAATTAACATGTAAATCGATGAAATTTTCCTTGGAAGGCTTTCCAGTTATGTGGAGAACATTTTCAAGAGTTTTAATGAAAAGCTATGGAGTTTGTATAAAAAACGTAGCAACTTTGCATGGAAAAATTTGAATTTTACATATAGACATAGGTTAGAGTTCAAATATACTTCTTTAGTTAAAAAAACTTTGAGATTTTCAGGAAAAACTTGGCGATTTTGTGTAGAAAATTTGGGAACTTTTTTACGGAAAACTGTTGGATATGCATTGGAAGTGTATTATAACATGAAAAATTTTACGATTCAATATGGAAATCGATGAAATTTTCCTTGGAAAGCATTCTGATTCTGTGGAGGACATTTTCAAGAGTTTTAATGAAAATCTATGAGTCTGTATAAAAAACGTGGCAACTTTGCATGGAAAAATTTGAATTTTACATATAGACATAGGTTACAATTTAAATATAATTCTTTTGTTAAAAAAACTTTGCGCCTTTCTGAGAAAACTTGGCGATTTTGTGTGGAAAATTTGGGGATTTATTTACGGAAAACTGTTGGATATGCATTGCAAGTGTATTATAACATGAAAAACTTTACGATTCAACATGGAAATCGATGAAATTTTCCTAGGAAAGCTTTCCAGTCATGTGGAGAACATGTTCAAGAGTTTTAATGAAAAGCTCTGAGTTTGTATAAAAAACATGGCAACTTTGCATGGAAACATTTGAATTTTACATATAGACATAGGTTACAATTTAAATATACTTCTTTAGTTAAAAAAACCAGGCGATTTTCTGGGAAAACTTGGCAATTTTGTATGGAAAATTTGGGGATTTTTCACGGAAAACTATTATATATGCGTTGTAAGTGTATTATGACATGAAAAACTTTACGATTCAACATGGAAATCGATTAAATTTTCCTTGGAAATCTTTCTGATTCTGTGGAGGACATTTTCAAGAGTTTTAATGAAAAGCTATGAGTTTGTATTAAAAACGTGGCAACTTTGCATAGAAAAAATTGAATTTTACGTATAGACATAGGTTACAATTTAAATATACTTCCTTAGTTAAAAAAAATTGCGATTTTCTGGGAAAATCTGGCGATTTTGTGTGGAAAACTTGGGAATTTTTCACAGAAAACTGTTGGATATGCATTGGAAGTGTATTACAACATGAAAATCTTTAAGATTTAACATGGAAATCGACGATTTTTTCCTTGTAAATCTTCCTGATTCTGTGGAGTACATTTTCAGGAGTTTTAATGAAAAGCTATGAGTTTGTATAAAAAACGTGGCAACTTTGCATGGAAAAATTTGAATTTTACATATAGACATAGGTTACAATTTAAATATACTTCTTTAGTTAAAAAACTTTGCGATTTTCTGGGAAAACTTACCGATTTTCGGTGGAAAATTTGGGGATTTTCCATGGAAAACTTTTGTATATGCATTGGAAGTGTATTATAACATGAAAATCTTTAAGATTTAACATAGAAATCGATGAAATTTTCCATGGAACGCATTCTGATTCTGAGGAGGACATTTTCAAGAGTTTTAATGAAAAGCTATGAGTTTGTATCAAAAACGCAACAATTTTGCATGGAAAAAATTGTATTATATGTATAGACATAGGTTACATTTTAAATATACTTCTTTAGTTTAAATAACTTTGCAATTTTCTGGGAAAACTTGGCGATTTTGGGTGGAAAATTTGGGATTTTTCACGGAAAACTGTTTGCTATGCATTGGAAGTTTCTTATAACATGAAAAACTTGAAAAATTCTTACTGAATAATTGAAATTTTAATACAATACGTGCAATTTTCAAGTGCAGTGGGAAAACTTTTGTGGAAAATGTGTGCGTTTCACGTTCTTTCAAAACTAATATAATATTCGTCTGTTCTGCTGGTTTATATTGTGTTTATGATATTTGTGTTCAAATACACTCTCAAAGATAACATTCAATTTAATGGTCTTGTATAATAATAAACCATTTTAATATTCCTCAATTTGTCTATTACAGTTTTGTAAGTCATTACTTTATTTTGTTTGAACTAAATTGGCCTCATTTATAAGCTACACCCTACCTAACAAAGAAATTTTATAATACGGCATTAATTTATTGCGAACTCATTGATTTCAAATAATTTAATAATTAAATGCCATCGATCCGACATCAATAATTTATAAGTAATTATAAGTGCATTAATTATAAAACCTGATTAATTAATTTGCAGGTTTTAGTGTTTAAATACTCCAACTGGATATCGATCTTTTTCATTCGATATGAATTTACCTGCATAAATATAAAATTAATGTAGTATTTCAGAGTATTTTAAATATTTGTAACGTAGATAAAACTATTACATTATAATAAAATAAGTTCATTTCATGGCTTCGCAATATAAAGCAGTGAACTGGACTCCACAGAATCCAAAGACTATAAAATTATTAGATGAGGAACACATAGCGAGCATAGCATAGCAAGTTTTCATGTTTAAATACTCCAACTGGATATCGATTTTTTTCATTCGAGACGATTTTACCAGCCAATTTTTATAAAATTAATTTAGTGTTTTAGAGTATTTTAAATATTTGTAAATTAGATTAAACTATTAGATTACAATAAAAATAATTCATTTCATGGTTTCACAATATAAACTGGATTCCACAGAATCCAAAAACTATAAACCTATTAGATTACGAAAATACAGTTCATGTCGTACCTACGCAATACACAAAGCAGCAAACTGGACTTCACAGAATCTAAAGACTCATTCATAGAGCCACGAACTGAATAGAAATGGAAAATGTGGTCGCATACGTCCATTAGTGGGTAATCCAAACATATACATCAGTAGTTTATAAATGATGAATGATGAATGATGAATTATGTTTTGGTCGTGATTTGATGCATCTGTTGCCTCGCAATAGTCTCTAGTTTAACAGATGCGAGCTCGTTTTGAGGTGTGCCATTAAATAAGTTCGTAATAGTAGTGAATGTATTTGTTATGGATATTATCTTAATACTAATAGTATTTCACATTATATGTATTTAATTTTGAAATTGTTATCGTGACAATTGACTTTAGTTCATATTATAGGTAATTTGCTTGTGATGGAAGGAGAGTACGAATTTATTTGTTTAAAATAATATACACATAATCATTAAAAGGTGGGTAAATGAAACCTACATGTTTTCTGAATTTATATTGACGTGAATTATTTATTAGATTTATTCCAACGCAAGCATATTTTGTTTTTTATAATTATTTTATATTCATTGGAGCTGTACATTATGAGACTTTACAGTGATTATTATATTTGAAATATTAGTAATTGAATTATTCTAATACACATCAAATTCTGTCTTCAATTTAGTATCTTATTAACGTTATTATTGAAATGACAAGGTTTTAAGTGGCTAAATGTAACAAATTATCTTCAAGTTTGTAATAGAGAAGTCGCCGGCCGTTAAATACGACTTATCATTCCTCTGTTTAGACCGGTTATAGCATATAACTGTATTAGGCCGATATGCGTTACATAGCAGACAAGGTTGAGATTTTTTAATCAACCGACTCTGTTATAACCATATCGGCCGTATGTTTTTTATAGTTTTCGTGATACTAAAATAAAAAGGATTAAATTTTGAAAAATCATTCACATAAATCATAATGACATATTTCAGATATGCTGTAAAGGTTCTGTAGAACTGTTATATCCATATCGGCCGTATGTTGTTTTAAAGTTTTCGTGATACTAAAATAAAAAGGATTAAATTTTGCAAAATTATTTTCATAAATCATAATGACATATTTCAACTATGCTGTAATGGTTGTCTAGCAACGCTTGTGAACACCAAAATAAATAACTTGGCTGTTAAATTTTAACGGCCGTGGCTGATATCAGTTAAATAACAACCATCAAGACAGTACCGATAATATGAAATTACAATCAAGTATCACGAAAAAACAGTATAACAGTATTGTAGCACGAAAATAAAATTTGAATACTTTATCTTTATCTAAATACACGGCGTTCTCTCGGGTTTATACAGGATGGTTCACCTGCACACGTGCAGTTTTTAAAAGAGCAATTTCCTCAAAAAGGAATACGAATATATTCATCAATCCAAAAGCCAATTGTGTGAAGTATGCATCTGATAATTGTATTAATTATTAAATATTAAAATCATTATTAGAATTTTGACAATTTAACAATAATTAATATAAGCAATCATAGTTAATATTAAAATAATGTTCTGTGTTTCTTTGGTTTACTTTTTTATTTGTTGATTTACAAGAAGTTGTATTCAGAGACGTCATTTGATAATTTAGCAGCTGTTAAGCTAATATAAACAATCATAGTTAATATTAAAATAATGTTCTGTGTTTCTTTAGATTACTTTTTTAATTGCTGATTAACAAGAAGTTGTATTCAGAGACGTCATTTGATAATTTAGCAGGTTTAGAAAACGAAACTAGGAATCAAAATATTGTGGAATCAGCGACTGCAGAATACGCATACAAAAATTAATATAAGCAATCATAGTTAATATCAAAATAATTGTCTGTGTTTCTTTGGATTACTTTTTTATTTCGTGATTTACAAGAACTAGTATATAGCGACGTCATTTGATAATTTAGCAGGTTTAGAAAACGAAACTAGGAATCAATATATTGTAGAATCAGCGACTGTAGAATACACATACATTTATGTGGTGAGATGAGAAGATCAGAAGAGAATTTTATACAACAACTGATGTTTATATAACAGCTATGATGATAGACAAGATGAGTTATGTTAAAATGAATATGCTGAAATCTCCTGTAGATTCATTTTCATAAACTATTGATACATATTTTCACAGCTATCAATCGTAACTCACGGTGCATTCAATTAATTCCCAAATATCTGAATATAACAACATAATATATAACAACATATAAAACATAATAGTATTAACAACGTTATAGAGTAAACATAACTTCAATCTATTTTCGTGTGAAAATGACAACATAACACTTAAAACATAACACCATGTAATACATAATAATATTAACAACTTTACAGCTATATTTTGAGTCATCACCGTCAAATTTACATTTATTGAAAAATCTATCATCTGATATCGTATCATCAAAAACTGCAATGATCATACTCAAAGATTCAATTATTATTGTTGGTTTCCATTTACAATCATTCAGATTACAATCATTTTGTCAAAAGTAGCAATAATTACTGTCAACTTGTCAATGCTATTCGCTGAATTATGTTAATTCACGTAATCAGCCAAATGTTGAGTCATCACTGTCAAATTTTCACCTCTATTCAAAAATCTATTATCTGATATTGTGTCATCAAAAATTGCAATAATCACTGTCAAAGTTTCAATGAATATTTTTCATTTCTATGATTTGTGTCAAAATTTCAATGTAGTGACACATTGTTTCAATAATTCTGTCGAAAATTGTAATAATTTCTTTCAGAATTATAGTGATTATCGAGGAATTGTGTTAATTTATGTAAGCATCCAAATTTTGAATCATCTGTGTCAAATTTTCATTTATTTCTGTCAACATTTCGGACGTTATTTGCATCATATCAATTTATTACTGTTTATTTTCTGGATGTTTTTGTGAACATTACAATCATTCTGACAAGATTAGCAATAATTACTGTCAAATTGTCAATGATATTTGCCGAATTGTGTTAATTTACGAAATCAGCCATATTTTTAGCTTTCACTGTCAAATGTTCATTTATTAAAAAATCTATCATCTGATATTCTGTCATCAAAAATTGTAATGATCACTGTCAAAATTTCAATGATTATTATTCATTTCTATGATTTGTGTCAAAATTTCAATGTAGTGACACATTGTTTCAATAATTCTGTCGAAAATTGCAATAATTTTTTTCAGAATTATAGTGATTATCGAGGAATTGTGTTAATTTATGTAAGCAGACATTGAATCATTTCTGTAAAATTTTCATTTCTTTCTGTCAACATTTCGGAGATTATTTGCAACATATCAATTTATTACTGTCTAATTTCTGGATGTTTCTGTGAAAATTACAATCATTCTGTCAAAATTAGCAATAATTACTGTCAACTTGTCAATGATATTTGCCGAATTGTGTTAATTCACGAAATCAGCCATATTTTGAGTCCTCACTGTCAAATGTTCATTTATTAAAAAATCTATCTTCTGATATTCTGTCATCAAAATTTGCTATGATCACTGTCAAAGTTTCAATGATTATTATTCATTTCTATGATTTGTATCAAAATTTCAATGTGGAGATACATTGTTTCAATAATTCTACAAAAATTGCAATAATTTCTTTCAGAATTATAGTGATTATCGAGGTATTGTGTTAATTTAAGTAAGCAGCCAAATTTTGAATCATCTCGGTCAAATTTTCATTTCTTTCTGTCAACATCTCGGAGATTATTTGCAACATATCAATTTATTACTGTCTAATTTCTGGATGTTTCTGTGAAAATTACAACCGTTCTATCAAAATTAGCAATAATTACTGTCAAATTGTCAATGATATTTGCCGAATTGTGTTAATTCGTGAAATTGGCCATATTTTGAGCCTTCACTGTCAAATGTTCATTTATTAATTAATTAATTAATATTTATTATCTGATATTCTATCATAAAAAATTGCAATGATCACTAAAGACCGTATAAAAAGCATTAAAAAAGACATAAAAAGCACTTAAAAAGCACATATTTTTGAAAAAAAAGCACTAAAATACCCAAAAAAAAGCATAAATTTACATTAAAAAGGCACGAAAAAATTGGGGAAAACCCAAAAAAAAATTTAAAAAAGTTTATTTTTAAAATTCTTTTTTATCTTAGATTATAAAAGTAACTGAAGAATAGTATGGTAAACTTACCTAGATTATGGATGTGCCTTTTATTATTTTGACTAAAACATAGGACAGTGAAAGCATTAACTGAAAGAGCGTCGAGTTATAGATAGAACATCAAATTCAAATTAAAGCATTTATTTGTTTTAAAGTACATTTAATTTTAAATTTAAAAATATATGATAACGGAAAAAAATACAAAAATATCCTAAATATAGGTAAGTACATACTAATTTACCAAATCACATCCAAAATACTAGTTTCTTTGAAAACAATTTACAATTAAGAATTGCTCCAAATTTTCCATGATTGAAATGTGTCTTCATCGCTCAAAATATATTTATAGGCAGAGACACTTCTTTTTACATGCACACTTGTTATGTGCGCATATATAAATGCATGTACTATGCATAAGTGTTCATACATGTACATCACCCGGATAAATAAATTTTGTTTCAATCCAGAATCAACTGAAAAAGCTCTAAATAAGCGCAAAAGTGTAAAATAAGCACAACATTGCAAAAAAAGCAAAAAAGCACCAACAAAATATTCTTAGAACTTAGAATCCTGTCTCTAATGATCTCTGTCAAAGTTTCAATTATTATTGTTACATACACATAACACCATATAACACATAATAATATTACCAACTTTACAGGGTAAACATAACTACAATCTATTTTCGTGTGAAAATGACAACATAACACATACAGCATAACACATAACACATAATAATCTTAATAACTTTACAGAGTATAAATAAATACAATCTATTATCGTGTGAAAATCGTGTGAAAATTACAACATTACACATAAAACATAACACCATATAACACCTAATAATATTAACAACTTTACAGAGTAAAAATAACTGCAATCTTTTTTCAGACAAATGCACTGCAACATCTTAAAACTTTACAGAGTAAAAATAACTTCAATCTTCTTTCGTTTGAAATAATTGTTTGAAAATGTATAACATAACACATAAACCATAACACCATATAACACATAATAATATTAACAACTTTACAGAGTAAAAATAACTGCAATCTATTTTCAGATAAATGTCCTGCAACATCTAAAAACTTTACACAGTTAAAATAACTACAATCTATTTTCGTGTGAAATTGACAACATAACGCATGATAATATTAACAACTTTACATAGTAAAAATAACTACAATCTACTTTCATTTGAAATATTCGTTTGAAATAAAACAACATAAAACATAAAACATAACACATAATAATATTAACAACTTAACAGAGTAATAACAACTGCAATCTATTTTCAGACAAATGCACTGCAACATCTAAAAACTTTACAGAGTAAAAATAACTACAATCTATTTTCGTGTGAAAATGGCAACATAACACATAATAATATTAAAAACTTAACAGAGTAAAAATAACTGCAAACTATTTTCAGACAAGTGCACTGCAATATCTGAAAACCCATTATTTTCCTTCATGAAGCTGTATTAATCTCTAAAATTGCTTCTGTCGCTTTTACAATACACACTGTCAGCGCATTTTCCCGAGATAACGCGTGGAAATTCCTATTGGACGCCATCTATCGATTATTTATTATCACTTACGTCACATTAAGCTTAAATTAGTGTCCTATAGGGTCGCCACAATCGAACAGGAGCATCATCCACACTTCCTATTAACGGTTGTTATTTCGTCCTCACCTCAAACCCATATACCTAAATTGATAATCGCAATTAGTGCGAAATGATAATTACAATCCTCCCTACAAATGGATCCAGTTAACCGTATTTCCACCATCAGAAGAAGGGTTCGGAGTATAAAACAAACATATCTAACATTCTAATGATAATTTAAATTCATACAAGTACACCATATAGTAAGATAATAGTTATTTATAGTATAAGTGAATAAAGCCGAATTTTATTCACGAAAAAACTATTTAAAATAAAATTGCTTTATGCACTTGTACCATACAAGTGAATCAAGTAGAATTTTATTCACGAAAAAACAGTTTAGCACAAGAGACGAAGGCGAGTGGGATAATGTTTTCGAGTGGATAAAATTGCTTTATGCACTTGTACCATAGAAGTGAATCAAGTCGAATTTTATTCATGAAAAAACAATTTAACGCAAGAGGCGAAGGCGAGTGGGATAATGTTTTCGAGTGGATAAAATTGCTTTATTCACGTGTATCATACAAGATTTTTTCCAATTTGTTATCATTATTTGTTATCATTATATTTTAATAATGCGAATTGGAAAAGTAATATTATCGATGTGTATCAGGAGTTGAGAGATTGTTATTAAGACTATTTATTATTCTAAGATTAAATATAACGAAAATTCTGTTACTACTATAAAATTCGACCTTAATAATATCACGGCGTTTTTTATGTGTACGTGTTTTTAAATAATTAATTGAATTAATTATGTCAATTACGAGTCCTGAAACATTCCTGAAATCTCTTGAAATGAAAGCGCTGCTTTGAAACGTCGTGCATTCATAAATATTTAAAAAGGTTGTTATTATTCTTACGTAAAATACTATGTATTTTTTAATATGATGTGCCGTGGATGTAAAGTATAATTAATTTCCCAGCGAAAAATCCCCTGAGCCTTTTCTGCCTCCAAAAACGGATACCAAAGACTTAAGCGAAACAAAATTAAATCCCCATTTTAAAACGTTGTTTAATACTGGGTAATCTTATAAATGACTGTGGAACGAGAAGGGATCTGGCGATTCTGACTCATCCCATCGGCGTTTTAATACATTAACTAATGGAAAAGTTCGCGTATTCGCCTTTCCAAGTTTCATTTATCACAGGATTGCACGAGTTACCTTTTCGATGCGAAAAACACGATTCTTCAATCTTTCATAAAGAAATATTCAGTTTTTTTACGCATATTGCCATTTGTATTCACAGAATAAATTAAGTTTTTTTTTCTTATAGGCTAAATATAGCAAAAACACATTTAAGAGATATTAATATATCAAATTTTGGCAGACATCTTAAGTTTAATAACCACAAATTCGAAATCGACAAAAACACTAAACTTTTACATAATACCAACAAAGGTCTGAATCAAACACTATTAGATTCATACGAAATTGATAAACTTTTAAATAAAGAACCAAATATACTATGCCTTAACAGACAAACAAATCTAAATTTAAAACTACTCTACATTTTTTTGAATAATCCATACGGGATTTAACAACACAACATTACAAATTTATAATTTAAAAACAAAAACGTCAGTCAATGTCACTGTATGTTAAATTTTCATAGAATTATTATTAACTTTGTAACGCTCCGATATTATTTTATTATATAATTATTTTATTATTCGTCGTTTTTATCGTGAAATTATTATATAATTTCTTGATTATTTTGGCTCGTGATTTATTATATAATTTTTAATTATTTTGGCTCGTGATTTGTGATCATATTTAGTACTTACACGTCGTGACGTTTAATTTAACTGCCGTGATTACTCTCAAGGTACTTTGCTATTGTAATGTGTTAATTAACGTACACTAATAATGGAATAATACAAGAAAGCACCAATTTAAGGATTTGTTTTGTTTATTTAATAATAGACACGCTGAAATTGTAAGACACAGGGAAATAAAACACAGGTTGACGATGATGTAAATTAATTTATATAATTATAACGTACAGGGAAATAAAACACAGGTTGACGATTATGACAAGAGTTGATTTATTTTCTAGATTTCGTTGACCTTTTAATGAATTTGTAAATTCTCTTATTTATTCTATTGATAGTTTGAAAATGGTTATGACTACGAAGTTTATTTACGAGAGTTTGTTATACATGCACGTGCTTCTCTAGCTTCTTAGACCATTTTATAGCATGCCCTTTCACTCCATTTTACTACGGGAAAGTGATATGATCAAAAATAGAACTATTTAAAGATGTTGAAATATCCCCAATAATTCATGAATGATTACTAAAGGTATCTCGCGATCTTCCCGAATTCATGGTTGTGTCGGTGTCCACACAATAATGTAATTATTGGAGCACTATTGTTTACGTTGATTGAGGTAAATTAGTAATTCTACCCACGACCAGAGCAAGCACTAATATCACAAGTAGTCATCACCGTCAGACATGTTACAAGTTGTGTCAAATAACAGTTCTGCTACCTCAATCGGAAATGTTTATGTAATGTTATAATATATTATTATTAGGAACATTGGAGGTTACTAATAACTTCTCTTGTGATTATACCAAGCTTCATTCTCTCGTTTATCATTCTCTCTGTTTATACGGGGTTTTAATAATTCCACTTATTTCTTGTTACGATATTTAACCACAAATTGTCATTATGTCTTCAAATTATTGAGATTTAATCCAGCCTATTATATTTGTACGATTCTAAATTACTCTGCCCAATAATAGGTACGTTATGTGCTTGTTTTATGATTTGAAATCAAGAAACCATTATTTGTATACATTATGATTTTAAATTATTAAGATTTTTAATCCAACTTATTTATTTATACAATTATAAATCACACTGCCCAATAATATGCACGTTATGTGCTCATTTATGATTTGAAATGAAGAAGCCATCATTTTTATGAATTATTTTGATTTGAATATGATGATGTATGTCGGAGGGTAAAACTGAATGCCTTGATTAGTTGTTACAGTTATGGTGAATACAGCCACGTTAATTTGCGATGTATAATGAGTTTATATTTTTAAATGTTATGATGCTGACAACGATTTGATTCTAGTGGAGGAGGTGATTTCACAATAACAGGTGTGTGAACGAAGTGCGCGGGTGGGCGTCAATTACAACTGTTATTGCTTCCTCTAGTGATTCGTAAACACGAATAGCGTTCGAGCCGCCTTTCTTTACTGATAGAAATAGGTAATCGGTGTTTGGTATTTATAGGTAACTAAGGGTTGATTGAAAGGAATAAACACTCCCGTGAATTTATAATGAGACTGGTTTAACAACTTTATATTATCGTTAATAATAAAAAAATAAAATTACTCTGTACCTAGAATTGTACGTTTTTCGATTTATTCAATTTTTTATTCTACTTTGCGTTTATTACAACGTTATATGCAATCGTTAATTTAATTATAAACTGACGTGAATTTATATACTCAAAACCGCAAATGTCGTGTGCGTTGCCCGTGGCCGACGCAACTTTCTTACTGATCTCGCTCGTGTGTGGCTTGTGCTTAAATAGGTTTTTTTCAGCTTCAAATCTCCACTCCCCTCACATATCTACTGCTAAATATTCGCCCCCATCCCTTAGTTATCATGGTGATTATTAATCTTGAGTGTGCGTGTGGTATTAATACGTTTTTAGCGCAGAGTTTTACACTTAACTTAAAGAGTTGCCATTCCAGGTGATTTTTACGTGCCTGGCGCTTGCTCGTTTCTAAGGGGCGCTGATACCCAAATTGTTTATGTGACACCATGACATGGAATCTTCCAGAACCGTGCATATGCAGGCCTCGGCTCTTGAGATATTTGGCGACGCTCTGGCGCGACTTGCGATGGCTATTTATCACATTTCACCCTGGGATTATTTGTAAATGAATTAATTTAATAATTTGGTTGTATTCATGATTTTTAAAATATGAGTCACTTTATTGCGTAAATGCGTAATTTACTGGGCGTATATTTGGGTCTATTACAACTTGTGTATACATCACCTCATAATATCTTCCAATATTATTTTCGCAAATAACCTACTGAAGCAGTAAATACATCACTCCCATTAAGCGAACCATCTTTAAGCCTTACATAATGCCCTCGTAAATTACATCTATCTCCCCTTAACGTCCTATCAATAATTATCTGCACACACCACTGGGTCCCCGTAAAATCTTTACGCGCTCCGCACCAAATCGCCGAAAGAACACTGCATTCGGGGGGCGGCGAGACAAATTCGATCCATTTGCCGCCACCGCCTGAGCGCTCGAGCCGGATTCTCCTAACCGCCGTTCTTCGGAGGAATTGCCCGCAATAGGGGCATGACTTCCGAAACGGGGGCGGCATCAGCGCCATTTGTCTGCCGCGCCGTTTTTGGCAGCTTAAAAGCATCGCTCATATCTGCGAAACACACTCGAGCACTACATGTGTGTCTTTTGCTCGAATAGATGCGAGGAAAAAGCTATCTCGATATGTCAGGTGTGCTCCTGGAAGCTGCAAAACGAGCAAAAACCACGGAGTCGGTGTAGTGCAGTGTATGTATTATTCGGTGGAAATGCAAGTGTCGAATATTTATTCCCAGGTTTAAGTTATGGGAAGAGATATATATGTTCACGTGTGATAAAAAAAACGTAGCAGATGCGTTAAGTAATATACATATTGTGTCCAATTGTCGCAATTGTTTTGGATATTTGCATCCGCCCAATGGAATATAATAAATTATGAGAATGTTTCATTGCAATGATTTACTGCCCAAGACATGTTTGTTTCTTCTATAAGACACGAAAATCTATAATTTAATAAATGCATAAGAAGAAGATGAAATATTATTCGTGGTATTCACAAAAATCGATAATAATCCTAAAAATACTACTCATTTAAATCCCAATCTTTGGAAAATGCACCTCGTCCTTCGGACATTTTCGTCGTTGGGATTAAAAGTCGTAATATTCATTATATCATTATCGATAATGAGCACTTGTTGTATTGCCCCCGGCAATAAAACATTTTCATTATCCTTATACCAAAAGATCTTCCAGGTCGCAGTGCAGCATGGCCTAGCTGGCCTATCGCCCCCGAAATACAATCCTTATACCAATGTAAATATTAGGTACATACCTGAGAATAACCTTTACAAGTCGAAACTAGTTCTAAAGTAGGTAGTTTAAAAATATAGAAACTCATTCATTTCATATGCATAATACAGTAATGCAATTCAAAGTGAAAAACGTATTCGAATGAATATGTGATATTTATGTACGTAGTGAAATGACCCACGACAGACCATGTTTTATTTAGCTAAACAACGAGTAGGCGAGACAGGTGTTATTTGCTGAAAAATCGTTCGTATTAATAAATAAATAAGATCCGCATTCCGGCGTAAAAATACGTAAACAGACTCGTGGAGGGCCACAGCCCCTAAACCAGTCCGGGAGAATTCTATCAACAATGGGGACAATAAAAGCCATTAACTTGAGGGTAACAAGATTTTTCTAGTCGGGCGGAAATATCAACAGTTCATGGAAATATAAATTACTCGAGACTAGACAGGGGATGTGCCATTGACCGACAGTGAGCGATTCCGGGGAGTTCAAAACCGAAAGTATAATATTACGGCCCATAGAATCATTAACTTAAGTACCATAAAAACAGCGCCAGATACATGCACGCGTACCGAAATTCTTAGAACGGGGGCCTTTTGGTCTGGATAACTCACGCCACAAAGGGACATGATTTGTATTGGTAGCAAACACAAATCCGCCAGCAAAAGATCGAGTGGCGTAAACATGTGGAAGAAATTATTGCGCAGGCATCGAAAAAGGCACTTGGCCAGGACGAGTAGACCACCGTAGAAGATCGGGGACGGCAGTGTTTAGGCCCGGGGCTCGGGAAAAATGGGGAGGTAAACATATAAGAATCTGCGAACGCAGGGGGGGGGGGTCACTTAGTGCTCGACGGCCGAGGGCACGAGACAAATCGCGAGAGTGTAAACGGGGGCGCAATTAGTATAAACAGTCAGGGAAATTGATAATTCAATTAGGGCAGTATTGAACCAGTTAGATATTTTCGGGGAGACCGAGAAGTAATTAAAACAACACCAAGCGCAAGGGCCACCACGACATCAGTACGGCTATCCAGTCAGCGAGAAATAGGAAGGGTTAATGAGTGAGTATTGACGCAATTGATGATCGAGTAACGTGAATCAAACTGCCAATTTCGAAGGGCACTGCGAAATATTTAGCAGACAAGTCATTACGCGTGTCAAGTAAATTAATTCGGCAATCCGTCGGAAAATATCCTGTGACAAAATTACGAAAGAACAAAACGCTAAAATTGGCGCAAAGGTGTGTGATCCTCTTGGTAATGAGAGCGGTTTGTGGGTTTCGCGCCGCACTTTGAAACAGAAGGGCGCGCTGGAAGCTGACTACAAAATCGCTCTTACCCGTTGGTATGTGCGGACCGAATACATTCATCAATCTCATACGATAACATGTATGTTTCTCTTCGAAATTAGAGCTATCTGTGGGTTTCGCGCCGCACTTTGAAACAGAAGGGCGCGCTAGAAGCAGACTACAAATATCGCTCTAACCCCTTGATGTGTTCGGGTCGAACATATTAACCGATCACACCCGACAACGTGTATGGTTCTCTTCGCAATATTGTCACGTATGATAAGTATTGCTACTCCACATAAACCAACAACATACTCGATTATCATGCGTTTTAATTATTATTTATATTTTATTAGCAAGGGATTCGGGAAAGAGCTTTGTTCAGGAAGGTATTTAAACAGATATAAACTCAAGGGATTTCCCAGGTAGCGATCGCAACGGGAACTAAAAACCGGTATCCGTGAAGGTCAATAATTATTACAAAAATCAGCAGATATCATCATGTCATACCAAATCACTAAATCCTTGTAATTAACGTTGCGTAGTTAATATCACTAATCAATCAGCCGAGTGAGTGGTCAAACTAATAAGTTGTAATTGCATGCCGGTGAAATAAAAACAGCCCTCAGCATCGATAATGCATATGGTCAGTATTTGCATATTTGAATTCGTGACGAGTGAGAAATGAATGAATGCGAGTCAGTAAATTCCTGAAGCACGAGCATGTGGATATTATAGATAAATCATTGAATGAATCCAAGTCATAAGTCATGATCGGATGAGAAATAAAGTTAATAAATACGAAACATAACGGCAATTAAGAATTAATCCGAATCATGGGAATTCATGCATGAGCATGCGTGTAGAAGGGATATAAATCAGTGAATGAATCAAAGTCAAAATCAGGCAAATCACATCCGCTAGGTGAATTCAATTGTCACAAAAACACCGTGACATAATGTAAGATATTACATTATAGAGATACTACATGTCATTTTTTTTCATGTTGAGGATAATATCTTGCCATATTTACTAATCAAAGATACTATCTACTTTTTGCACTTTATACACAATAAAATTACTCAGAAGTTATTTTCTTTGTATGAAGAAATGTCAAAATGGTAATTTGTTGTTTCATGGCAACTTGATTTTTAGAGCAGTACACAGCAGTTTGATTTTTGCAACGAATTTTTAAATTATCGATTTTTGGTGTTAAATAATATCAGATTACTACAAATATGATAATAATATGGTAATACATGGTTGAAATTAGAATTTTTCGCTCTTTTTAATGCTATTAATATCCAATATTGCGGCCATAAGAAAATAAAAAGTTGACTATGAAAATTTGGGCATTTAGTTCAAGCAAAAAATGTTTAGTACGATCATCAGAAAGCTGATGTCGAAAATGTAAGCGTGCCAAGTTTCGTGGGATCTTGGGTGGCAGTGGGTTACTTTAAAATAGCTTGAAATCTCAAAATTTTAAATTATTATTAAATTGCCAAGGCGTGTACGTGTGTTGTTTCATTTGGTATGGCTGTGCAGAAATATTAAACGTTAATTTTACCAAATCCAGCAAAAGAAAAATAATTAGGCTAAGAAATCCGTGCTTTTGATCATATTTTAATACGAAACAATATCGTTTGACTTTGCGTTCAGGCACAGCACCGTCATATTTGCAGCCCCCAGGCAGAACTCCCCGGCTTACTTCATCATCTTACCTCGCGCAGATAAGGGCATATTAAGTAAATTTCATGCACATCCATATCCTGAGCGGCGACGGGCGCCGCTGAGCGCGCCCCCACGGCCCCCGGGGGGCGGCCGCATTTACAAACTCCATTATTCATGTAACCGCATCAGATTTGAGGGCATAAAACCTGGAAATATTTAAATTACCTGGATCTGAGCGAGGCGCTGCGACTAACCTGGGTCATTCATCAGCGGCGGCGCGGCGGATCGTCGCGGGGGCGGCTGTGGGGGGCGCCGCCCCCCGTTAACGACCGCGTCGAACGGGAATACTACGCGCGCCCCCGAAATTTAATTTATCGCCCCACGGGGGCGGCGCAGGGGGCCGTAAATTTCGCGTGTTCGCCGTTACGGCGTCGTTTGAAACAATCGGGGAGGGCCGAAAGTTTTGCGAAAAATCGAGGAGCGTTTATTGTCACGTTCGTTTTATGGCGCGGCTCGTTCACGGCTCAATTGAAAACACGCCAATTTTTATCCGGCTCGTAACGCAACGTTTCAATTAACGGCGCAGCAACAAAGCGAGAATTTATTTTGCTGGATATCAGGTGGACAGTACAATGAAATGTAATTCTTTATTATGCTCAGGGCAGACATTCAGATATACAGACATACAGATAGATACAGACGAAAATAATCTTCAGATTCTTCAGAATCTTCAGAAGGAGAAATACAATCACTTAGTGTACACAGCTAGTACGTACAAAGATTATTAAAACCTAATAGTAGCAGTAACAATAATTTTCCACTCCCTGAATGGTAAGTACACTGTTATAACATTGATTTAGTGGAAGTAAGTCCCACTTACCGATAAAGCTTTGGTTACTATGAGCAACGGGAAGTAAGTAAAATAATTTCAATAGCGTTCTTTCTCTGGCACCAGCCTTTGAAACACTTTTGATAACACCCCTTCGACTTCTCCGGCAGTAGGAAGGAACAGGCAGCATCTGCAGCTTCTTCAATTGCCATTTCTTATTTATTTTCATTGGAATTCATTTTACAACTGAACGAATGCAATTTCTGACATTCACACTTTGTTTGAAAAATAGTCTTAGCAACCAAAGCCGTACTGACATTTTGTTCATGTTGCGAAAATAAATTAATCAAACACAAACAATTAAACCAACTTCAGGAGTGGAAAAACAGTTATAAGTAATTCGAGAGGTAAGTGTTGACCAGTCTCGGTCTTTATTGCTAGCCCTCGCTGTCGCTCGGGCGCAAACTCGACCTCGACTGGTAACAGACACTTACCTCTCTTAATGCTTAAATAACTATTTTTCCACTCCCTACATGATAAGTACCCTGTTGTGGCATTGATTTGAACGAAGTAAGGCCCACTTACCGGTAAAGGTTTGGTTACTATGAACAACGGGATATAATTAAACACTTGCCTCCCTCAGGGAGGTAAGTAAAAAGTTTTCTGTAGCGTTGTTTCTCTGGCACCACTCAATAAAACACTTATACGCATTTTGATAACGTCCATTCGACTTCTCCGGCAGTAGGAAGGAGCATCTGCAGCCTCTTCAATTGCAATTTCTTGTTTATTTTCATAGGAATTCATTTTACAACTGAACGAATAGAATTTCTGACACTTACATTAGTTTGAAGAACACATGACAATTCTTCAAACGTTACATATTGAAAATGCCATGTTGTTGAAAACGTAATAAAAAGTACTATCAAAATCAATAATAAAAAATATAGGTTGTCATTTAAAAAAAATGGCTCTGACGTTATAACTTCAAAACGGAGAGAGATGGAAAATTGAAACATTATTTTTTTTACGTTTTCATTAATTATGTTTTCCGACTTTTTAAGACTAAACTCTGTGTCATATTATTCCTGCCTTCTCCATTGAAACTTTGTGGTATTTGTACCGCCAAATCTGCTTTCACAACAGACTTAAGACAGGCCATGCATTCTCAATCGGGTTCAACATTGGGCTATACAGACTTAATCGAAGTAAGTGATTATTTTTGAATTCATGTTTATGCCCATTGTATTAGCAAGGGTTTTCTCATCTCCATTATTATTATAAACAGCACATAGCTGCATCTTGAGATGTACTGCTTCTGCTTTTTTATGTAGTGTGGCATTTTTAATACAACACATATGAATTAATTATGTTGTCATAGAAAAAATTATTTGCTTACTCTCAACTTGATATTGTTTAGTGTCAACTTGATTTTGTTTAGTCTCAATTTGAAATTGATTAGTCTCAATTTGAATTTGATTGGTCTCGATTTGAATTTGATTAATCTCAATTTGAAATTGATTGATTTTAATTTGAATTTGGTTGGTCTCAATTTGAACTTGATTGGTCTCAATTTGAACTTGAAAAGGTATAGATGGCGCAGAAAATGTTTGGCACTGTGATCAAAAAACTGACGTCGAAAAATGTAAGACTGCCAAGTATCGTAAAATTTCCTTCAAAAGTAAAAAAGTTATAAAAGGAAAAGGGAAGTGCACTTTTTCAGTATTTCAACGATATTTCAGGAACTATGCAAGATATCCCGGATTTCGTTTCAGTATATTGAAAGGCCCAAAAATAAGAAACGTTTATCTCATTTGACCAACTCTGTATATATTTCCGTTTAATAGATCCTAATGGTGGGCGTCGTAAACATGACCACCCTGTATAAGAATATATTTAAATCAACTAGACATATAGAGTTTTTAGAAATAAAGACAATTTATATTTATATGAGGATTTTTTGTAAATAAGTTTATAATTATTATTTTTTGCATTTATTCTTAGATCTCTCTATATTGAATGTAAATCAAACATACTGTCCAATTCTCTATGCACATTGCTAATAGTAAGCAAGATCATATCTTGCTATTCTTAATATTTTATGTTAATTAGCAATATCTTCTATATATCGTATATAGAAAATATTGCTAAGACACACAAAATATTAAGAATTGCAAGATATGATCTTGCTTAATATTAGCAATGTGCATAGAGAATTGGCCAGATTATGTGTTTGCATTAACTGTTTCAACAAGATAGGTTTATATATAATATTGTGTGTGTAAGATACATTATTTATTTATTGCACTCAATAAAAAAAAAATAACTCTTTCGTTTTCATTTACCGATCTATTAGTTTGCATTTTTTCCCGGCAAAAAAAGAGATTAGTAGTGTATGGGGGAAACTTTTAAAATTTTCCCGTCATAAAACTGAAACTTTTTTCAATTTTTCCCTCCATTATTTTCCCCGCAAATCTACGACTTTTTTTAAAATTTTTACTTCCGAATCTCAAACGACTTTTTTTGTTTTTTTTCCTGCCCAATCCCCAACCACTCTTTTGAATTTTGTCCCGCCAAATCTCCAACGACTTTTTTGAATATTTTCCCGCCAAAGCACATCTTCTGGTCAGCGCCAAATCTCCAACGACTTCTTTGATTTTTTTCCCGCCAAAGCACATCTTCTGGTCAGCGCTTTTCTCCAAAGAACCCTTCTGGTCATTGTTCACTAACCCGAAGAACTCAATTATACGAGGACAATCATAGAGGCTGCGGGCTGAGGTCAATTTTCCCTCCGAATCTCCAATGACTTTTTTTGAATTGTTTTCCTGCCCAATCCTCAACGACTCATTTGAATTTTGTCCAGCCAAATCTCCAACGACTTTTTTGAATATTTTCCCGCCAAAGCACATCTTCTGGTCAGCGCCAAATCTCCAACGACTTTTTTGATTTTTTTCCCGCCAAAGCACATCTTCTGGTCAGCGCTTTTCTCCAAAAAACCCTTCTGGTCATTGTTCACTAACCCGAAAAACTCAATTATACGAGGACAATCATAGAGGCTGCGGGCTGAGGTCAATTTTCCCTCCGAATCTCAAAGGACTTTTTTTGAATTGTTTTCCTGCCCAATCCTCAACGACTCTTTTGAATTTTGTCCCGCCAAATTTCCAACGACTTTTTTGAATTTGTTCCCACCAAGCACATCTTTTGGTCAGCGCTTTTCTCCAAAGAACCCTTCTGGTCATTGTTCACTAACCCGAAGAACTCAATTATACGAGGACAATCATAAAAGCTGCGGGCTGAGGCCAATGTTTCCCTCCGAATCTCCAACGACCTTTTTTGAATTTTTTTCCTGCCCAATCTCCAACGACTCTTTTGAATTTTGTCCCGCCAAATCTCCAACGACTTTTTTGAACTTTTTCCCGCCAAAGCACATCTTCTGGTCAGCGCTTTTCTCCAAAGAACCCTTCTGGTCATTGTTCACTAACCCGAAGAACTCAATTATACGAGGACAATCATAGAGGCTGCGGGCTGAGGTCAATTTTCCCTCCGAATCTCAAACGACTTTTTTTGAATTGTTTTCCTGCCCAATCCTCAACGACTCTTTTGAATTTTGTCCCGCCAAATCTCCAACGACGTTTTTGAATATTTTCCCGCCAAAGCACATCATCTGGTCAGCGCTTTTCTCCAAAGAACCCTTCTGGTCATTGTTCACTAACCCGAAGAACTCAATTATACGAGGACAATCATAGAGGCTGCGGGCTGAGGTCAATTTTTCCCTCCGAATCTCCAACGACTTTTTTTGAATTGTTTTCCTGCCCAATCTCCAACGACTTTTTTGATTTTTTTCCCGCCAAAGCACATCTTCTGGTCAGCGCTTTTCTCCAAAGAACCCTTCTGGTCATTGTTCACTAACCCGAAGAACTCAATTATACGAGGACAATCATAGAAGCTGCGGGCTGAGGCCAATGTTTCCCTCCGAATCTCCAACGACTGTTTTTGAATTTTTTTCCTGCCCAATCTCCAACGACTGCTTTGAATTTTGTCGCGCCAAATCTGCAACGACTTTTTTGAATATTTTCCCGCCAAAGCACATCTTCTGGTCAGCGCTTTTCTCTAAAGAACCCTTCTGGTCATTGTTCACTAACCCGAAGAACTCTATTATACGAGGACAATCATAAAAGCTGCGGGCTGATGTCAATTTTTCCCTCCGAATCTCCAACGACTTTTTTTTTTTTAAATTCCTGCCCAATCTCCAACGACTCTTTTGAATTTTGTCCCGCCAAATCTCCAACGACTTTTTGAATTTTTTCCCGCCAAAGCACACCTTCTGGTCAGCGCTTTTCTCCAAAGAACCCTTCTGATCATTGTTCACTAACCCGAAGAACTCAATTATACGAGGACAACTATAGAGGCTGCGGGCTGATGTCAATTTTTCCCTCCGAATCTCCAACGACTTTTTTTGAATTTTTTTCCTGCCCAATCTCCAACAACTCTTTTGCATTTTGTCCCGCCAAATCTCCAACGACCCTTTTGAATTCTTTTCCGCCAAAACATACCTTCTGGTCATTGTCCGCTTTTCTCCAAAGAACTCTTCTGGTCATTGTTCACTAACCCGAAGAACTCAACTATACGAGGACAATCATAAAGGCTGCTGTGGAGTGAGCGTTAACGCGTTCGCTTCTAGACCTGTACTTTCACGAAATCCAAATAAATCTTTTGTTATTGTTATTGCTATTGTTATTGTTATTGTTATTGCTTCTAGACCGCAAGGTCCCGGGTTCGATTCCCGGGTGTGCATTTCTAGAGTGGTTTTTCTGCAGTTTTCCCACTTCCTTGCAACAAATGTTGGAAATGTGCCTCTACCATCTATAAGTCACGTGCAGGCGCAGATAAGCAATAATAATGCAACTCTCCTCTTAACGCCTGCATAACTAGTAATAGTTCAGGGGCCTATGGTAAAATAAAATGTAATAACATATAATAATAAATAACAATATGTCTGTCAAATAATGATGACAGTAACCAATTACCCCATAGGTGGAGGAGTAGTAGGGATTATTATTATTATTATCATGATTTCTCCTGATGGACACGCCATCCATATCGAAATATACGAGGGGCATCGGGAAAGTGTCACGAGAGCCCACCAGCTATACTACTTACTCTGATGTCAAAACCTTCTAAAGTTAATCACCAAGAACTTTTGAGTTCAGACGCAAGAATCATATGTTAACAGATTAACAGATGGTTCTTGTTATTCTGTTAATCTGTGCACATCTATTAAAACTGGGATTGTGGCATTGGTGCGAGATGGAGATCTTCACAGTTTCCTCAAGCAAATTCCTTCGGAAATTCGTGATGCTTCATGAAAAATTCCAACCTGTCACGGACTATCTGTATCTTTTAGGACGTTAACTTCTTAAATCATACGATAGGACGACTGCACTCTGCGTGTTGACATCCTATTCCCATCGCAGTTTTGCGGAGATTATTGTAATTATCGCGCTACAAATTCAGTTCTTTCCCCCGTGAAAGGCACGAAGGCCGTCTTCGGGGGTGTCAACCCCCGCACCGGAAAGGGAAACTGCCGGCAATCCCGTGAATGCCCCTCGCGTTCGGTTCCGGCATCTCGTGCACGTCGTGCCACGTCCTCCGAATTCGACGCACACGAATTCCGAACGATTTTATTGCTCTCCAGCCCTCATCTAAATTCGCACCCCAAGTCCCACGGCCCCTTTGTTCCGGGATTCGCGGGACTCGCAAGATCCGAAGACCGATACGGACGTGGAAACGTTCCCCACTGAATGCAAATCCGTGATCAGCGTTTTTGAACAACCTAGGTGAGTATTTTTTTAAGATACGGAAATTCATTAGAATAAACCTCTTTATTGCACAAAAAAACGGGAATTATTTAAGCACACGCGGCGATACTGGAATATTCAATATAGTAATTAGGAGTATCGCAGACGTTTCACTCATCCGTGAGCAATTTCCGGAAAACGGCGAAAACTTTTGATGGAGTGCGCAGTCACCCTTTCCGGGATCCACGAGGCTCCGGGAATAGTGCGCGATTTCCCTTTTAATTAAATTTGCCCCCTCTGTTGTGCGAATTTAATATTTTACCCGGACCTAACCTGATTCGCCCGGAAAATTTGTCAGGTTTGATGGATTGCCATGGCCCGGGCCACGGAATCGCGAACCAAAGTTCGTCAACCAATCTTCCTAATTATTTCCACCATCCGCCTCCCATTTCCCCAAAACAGAATTAGCGCCGCGACGCCCGCAAACTTGCACGTATATCGGGAATGCGGTTCTCCAGATTAGGGCGCATGCATACGTGGGTAATTTCGTTGCAGTATGGTAATGAGATAAGATTATACAAGTTATGATGAAAATCTCAAGCATGTGTATAATATAGATTAAGATGATTATAGATATTGTCTAGTAGTAACTACACCCAAAGCCGACTTGAAATGTTGCGAGGCCACGAGAAGATATAATAGCGAAGCCAGTAATTCTCCTATAAGATAACAACTACGAGCTAAGAAAATATATGTAGTATATGGATGTGGGGATACTGTAAATACGAAACCACGTACTGTTCAGATTGCATGTTTCATGATTGCATGTTTCATGATTGCATAAAACATGCAATCAATACACTAATATCTCATAATTAACACTTTTTGAATGATAGTTTGACTGGATGAGGGAATGAATCAGTTTTTATTAATCTTTCCATATTTTATAAACAATTACATAACTTCACAGTATGGAACAGCAAAATGGAAATATTTTGAAATAATCCTTGGATACGTCAATTTCTATTATTGAAAATACACATTTTGATATATATACAGAGAGCACATAAAGTATTAAGACCTGGCTTTATTTATTCCCCTGTATAAATTTTTGAAAAATGCTTCAACAGGTCAAAATGATTTTGTTTCAAACAAATGGGCCCAGTTGTACGATCGTGGATTATCCTTGATTGTGGTTCAGTTTCTAAGGATACCATTGTACTTGTAACGCTCCGATATTATTTTATTATATTTATTTTATTATTCGTCGTTTTTATCGTGAAATTATTATATAATTTCTTGATTGTTTTGGCTCGTGATTTATTATATAATGTGTTAATTATTTTTGGCTCGTGATTTGTGATCGTATTTAGTACTTACACGTCGTGACGTTTAATTTGACTACCGTGATTACTCTCAAGGTACTTTGCTATTGGTAATGTGTTAATTAACGTACACTAATAATGGATTAATACCAGAAAGCACCAAATTAAGGATTTGTTTTGTTTATTTAATAACAGACACGCTGAAATTGTAAGACACAGGGAAATAAAACACAGGTTGACGATGATGTAAATTAATTTATATAATTGTAACATACAGGAAAATAAAACACAGGTTGACGATTATGACATGAATTGATTTATTTTATATATTTCGTTAACCTTATAATGAATGTGTAAATTCTTTTATTTATTTAATGGATAGTTTGAAAATTTTTATTACTACGAAGTTTAATTACGAGAGTTTGTATACATGCACGTGCTTCTCTTAGACCATTTATTACCATGCTCTTTCACTCCATTCAACTACAGGAAAGTGATATGATCAAAAATAGAACTATTTAAAGATGTTGAAATATCCCCAATAATTCATGAATGAATACTAAAGGTATCTCGCAATCTTCCCGAATTTCATGGTTGTGTCGGTGTCCACACAATAATGTAATTATTGGAGCCCCATTGTATACGTTGATTGAGGTAAATTAGTAATCCTACCCACGACCACAGCAAGCACCAATGTCACAAGTAGTCATCATCGTCAGACATGTTACAAGTTGTGTCAAATAACAGTTCTGCTACCTCAATCAGAAATGTTTATGTAATGTTATAATATATTATTATTAGGAACATTGGAGGTTATTAATAACTTCTCTTGTGATTATACCGAGCTTCATTCTCTCGTTTATCATTTTATCTGTTTATACGGGGTTTTAATAATTCCACTTATTTCTTGTTTACGATATTTAACCATAAATTGTCATTATGTCTTCAAATTATTGAGATTTAATCCAGCCTATTTTATGTGTTCGATTCTAAATTACTCTGCCCAATAATAGGTACGTTATGTGCTTGTTTTATAATTTGAAATAAAGAAACCAGTATTTTTATACATTATGTTTTTAAATTATTATGATTTAATCCAACTTATTTATTTATACAATTATAAATCACTCTGCCCAATAATATGCACGTTATGTGCTCATTTATGATTTGAAATGAAGAAGCCATCATTTTTATGAATTATTTTGATTTGAATATGATGATGCATGTCGGAGGGTAACACTGAATGACTTGATTAGTTGTTATAGTTATGGTGAATACAGCCACGTTAGTTTGCGATCGCGGGCGTGATGTATGATGAGTTTATATGTTTAAATGTTATGATGCTGACGACGATTTGATTCTAGTGGAGGAGGTGATTCCACAATAACAGGTGTGTGAACGAAGTGCGCGGGTGGGCGTCAATTACACCTGTTATTGCTTCCTCTAGTAATTCGCAAACAAGAATAGCGTACGAGCCACCTTTGTTTATTGACAGGAATAGTTAATCGGTGTTTGGTATTTATAGGTAACTTAGGGTTGATTGAAAGGAATAAGCACTCCCGTGATTTTATAATGAGACTGGTTTAACAACTTTATATTATCGTTAATAATAGAAACATTAAATTACTCTGTACCTAGAATTGTACGTTTTTCGATTTATTTAAATTTTTATTCTACTTCGCGTTTTTTTTACAACGTTATATGCAATCGTTAATTTAATTATAACCTGACGTGAATTTATATACTCATAACCGCGAATGTCGTGTGCGTTGCCCGTGGCCGACGCAACTTTCTTACTCCTCTCGCTCGTGTGTGGCTTGTGCTTAAATAGGTTTTTTTTAAGCTTAAAATCTCAACTCCCCTCACATATCTACTGTTAAATATTTGCCCCAATCTCTTAGTTATCATGGTGATTATTAATCTTGAGTGTGCGTGTGGTATTAATGCGTTTTTAGCGCAGAGTTTTACACTTAACTTAAAGACTTGCCATTCGAGGTGATTTTTACGTGCCTGGCGCTTGCTCGTTTCTAAGGGGCGCTGATACCCAAATTGTTTATGTGACACCACGACATGGAATCTTCCAGAACCGTGCATATGCAGGCCTCGGCTCTTGAGATATTTGGCGACGCTCTGGCGCGACTTGCGATGGCTATTTATCACCTTTCGCCCTGGGATTATTTGTAAATGAAATAATTTAATAATTTTGTTGTATTCATGATTTTTAAAATCTGAGTCACTTTATTGCGTAAATGCGTATTATACTGGGCGTATATTTGGGCCTATTACATACTAACAATTGTATCCTAGGTAACTGAACCATGGTCAAGGTGATCCACGATCGTACGTCATGGTAGGCCACGTTCTGGACCTAAGGTCCAGTTGTATGAACGTAGATCAGTTTGACTATGGTTCAGTATCCTAGTTACCTAGGATACCATTATTAACACAATTGTATCCTAGGTGACTATGGTTCAGTTCAGGCCTTAGGCCCAGTTGTATGAACGGAGATCAGCTTGATCGTGGTTCAATCACCTAGGAAACAATTGTGTCAATAATGGTATCCTAGGTAACTGAACCATAGTCAAACTGACCAAGGGTTTTCACGTTCATACAACTGGACCTTAGGCCCAGATCGTGGCCTACGATGACGTACGATCGTGGATCACCTTGACCATGGTTCAGTTACCTAGGATACAATTGTTAGTATTATGTTATCCTAGGCAACTGAACCATGGTCAAGGATGATCCTCGATCGTACAACTGGGCCTTAGAGATTCGTACAAAATATAAAAAATATACCAACCAATTTTAACCACAAATTTTGTTTTTACATTTTCGTTTAAATTCCTGACTCTGAAAACAAAAACGCAGAAGCAAAAAAATGTGGCGTTGTATGTAAAATTCGCGAAAACATTATTTCCCACCCTATTTCCTCTCGCGCTTCCGAGCACCTCCACCCCGCGGAGTACAGACTAATTTGCATCTAAGCGGTAATCAAATTCAAGTGGCCGCGATTACAGAGGAGCACACGCAAAAATAATATTATCCTTAGCCGCCTGGCATCGTTTATTTTAATTCACTTACCCCCGGGCCAGATTACAATTATCTTAAGGGGTAGGTACAGTTTTATTTTTAATGTTACTTGTATCGCATTAATACGGCAGGGTGAATTAGACCAAATCCCGCGTTTGAGGTGGAATGGAAGAAGAAAATGAGAGAATTGAATAACGTAAAGGGATATTGTTGATTACAATTACTAACTGTAAAGTATTTGCTAGAGAATGAATATGCAGGGTGTACAGTATTGTGGAGCGAAAAACTTGAAATAAAAATTCCTGTTGCTCTTTTTTCTTTCATTCGTCGCATGTGTCCTTACCACCACCACCTCATCTTTGGCCTTCTGTTATTTTTTCCTGTTTTGTATTTTTCGTAGGATTCTCATCTCCATGGAATTTATTCTTTTTATTTATGTTATTATTTTGTTAAATAATATTATAAGTTTGGTGATAATGCTCTTATTTTCATTCATTTGCCTGTATCCCCTTGGCATACAAAAAAATCTGTTCTGCATTCAGGACTGCAGCGTTGGTCGAAATTACACCCCTAATCCCTTTTTCAACCCTGCGGCCGTTTGCCGTCGTGAAATATGGCCACGCTTATCCCAACCCACGGTGAGATATACGGAGTTATGATCGCTGCACTTACGCCACACATAAAATAACAATTTGTGAGGGCCCGATTTGCATCCTGCAGGTACCCCCTCTGGCAGCCGCCCCCGGCTGGCTAACGATCCCTTCCGTGCGGCTCGTTTATTTAAAACACGTACAGAATGAGCCGTCATCGGGCTGATTAATGAATATGAGTCGTGTCGCTCGCCCTCTAAGGACCCCGCTTTTTTACATCCTTGCCCCCATGGGGGCGGCGGGTGTTGACGCGGACGTGTGATCGTTCGGGGGGCCGCCGCCGGTGGGGAGCACGTGAGCGGTCCCGTGATTTATTGCACGGGAGGGCGTTTGTTTAAGCGATGAGGTCCATCGTCCTGGAGAATTAAAAAGGACAAGGGCTCGATTATCGGGGTTTTCAGTCTATAATCGCACTCAATTACACTGAAAAAATAATCTATTTATGTCATATATATATATATATATATATATATATATATATATATATATATATATATATATATATATATATTACTTAGTGCATGGGGCCCTTATAGATTGAGAAAATAAGTCTTTGGAACTGATTGTATATATTATACCTATACCTGAATATTTCAGGTTGTATTTATAATTTTTGTACTTTTAATCTCTTCTAATGTAATTAGAAAATCGCGATTTTTAGTTTTTTGAAAATAACTACTAAATTTCTCGAAAAAAAATCAATATAATCTAAACCGGCTTATAACACTGCACAATATTGCCCATTTAACCAGATCTCCAGCTTTAAGAATGAGAAAGATACCCATGCAATCATACTCTATTTAGAACACCCTGAATATTATTAAAAAAATATATTATACTACTGCTCACTTTCACTCAGTTATTATACACCAAGTTTGAGAACATTCATGAAATTTAGATTGTTAAGTATATAGTGTAAGCTTTTAATATAATTACATTTAATCAATATCTAAAATTATATGGGATTAGCGTTATCGTATACCGCAATTGTAGTTAATATGGTATTAATGATGCGTACACGTGGCGAAACTCCACGATAAACATAATTATGATGCACAAGTTGCATTAGTTTCACAAGTTACTATTGAATTTTGCAGCAATGGTTTCCACATATACGAATGGTGGCTTCATCAGTTAGACGAATAATGCAATAATAGAACAATTACATTGTTCAACAATAAACTGAATAGGATATATAACTAATATTACATCTATTGGTAGTAAAGTATATTTCATTACAAGTCTGAAAATTTTCATTGCTGGTGTGACAACTTCTCTAGCCTATTAGGAAAGAGCCTACTTTCTTCTGGACAAAATTATAAAGCTGTCCAATGAATATTTCATGCAAAATCTCCAAGCTTTTCTCGTAAAATTGTAATGTTTTTAATGCTAATTCCTCAGTTGACAAAAGAGCCTAACACTTTTTCGAAGAAAACTGCATACATACATACGTTTGAATAAAATTTAACATGAAATGTTTTCCTGTAAAATCTCTTAAGTTTTCAATATATAATAGCAACGTTCATTATATAAATCCCATGATTTTTCATAAAAAAAGTTTGAATAAAACTACAAAGTTTTCCAAGTCACACATTCCATGCAATCTTATAATTGTTTTCCTGTAAAATTGACAAGTATTCCATAGAAACATCAGAGTTCCTTATGACAGGATGTCGACTTTTTTGGACATTATAGAGCTTTCCAATGAAAATTGAATTTATTAACTTACAGCTGGTGATGAAATCGACCAAATTTATCAACACGAAATGAACATGTCATTTAAGATCTTAAAGCTGGTGATGAAATCGTCCAAAATGGTCAACACGAAATGAACATGTCATTTAAGATCTCAAAGCTGGTGATGACATCGTCCAAAATTGTGAACACAAAATGAACATTTCATATAAAATTTCAAAGCTTTCTATGTATAAAAGTAAAGTTTTCTATCTAATTTCCTCAGTTCATGAAATAGCCCAAATTTGTCTTGACAAACAAAAGGTTTTATTTAAAATATCAAAGGTTTCCATGTAAAATAGTAATTTTTTTCATGTAAATTCCTCAGTTCGTGAGAGGGTCCGAAATTGTCTACACAAAATCATTAAGTTTTTCATAAAACCAAATATTTACAGGTAATAAAGATTTCCATGGAAAATTGAAATGTTCTTGCTTTAAATTCCATAGTTTTCCATGAAAATACTCTAATTTCCTTCCAAAATTATATTTTAGTAATGATATTAAATTATAAAATGGATTTACATTTACGTGTTATCTAAATATCTGGTCTAAATACCATAGTTTTTCTTAAACGAGCCTATTTTCTTTTGGACAAAATTGTAAAGCTCTGCAATGAAAATTTCATGCAAAATCTCTAATCTTTTCTCGTCAAATTGTAAAGTTTTCAATGCTAATTCCTCAGATGACAAAAAAGCCTAACATTTTTTCGAAGAAAATTGCATAGATACATACGTTTGAATAAAATTTAACATGAAATGTTTTCCTGTAAAATCTCTTATGTTTTCCATATATAATTGCAACGTTCTTTATATAAATCCCATGGTTTTTCATAAAAAACGTTTGAATAAAATTACAAAGTTTTCCAAGTCACACGTTTCATGTAAACTTATAATTATTTTCCTGTAAAATTGCAAAGTATTCCATAGGAATATGATAGTTCCTTATGACAGGATGTAGACTTTTCTGGACGTTATCAAGGTTTACAATGAAAATTTTATTTAAAATCTCAAACCTGGTGATGACATCGTCCAAAATTGTCAACACGAAATGAACATTTCATATAAAATTTCAAAGCTTTCTATGTATAATAGGAAAGTTGTCCATCTAATTTCCTCAGTTCATGAAATAGCCCAAATGTGTCTACACAAACTAAAAGTTTTATTTAAAATATCAAAGCTTTCCATGTAAAATTGTAAAGTTTTCCGTGTACATTCCACAGTTCGTGAAAGATGCTACTGATGAAATTATACAAAAGAACATTTTTCAACATTTCATTTAAAGTCTCAAAGCTTTCTATGTATAAAAGTAAAGTTTTCCATCTAATTTCCTCACTTCATGAAATAGCCCAAAAATGTCTACACGAAATGAAAGTTTTATTTAAATTATCAAAGCTTTCCATGTAAAATAATAAAATTTTCCATGTAAATTGCTCAGTCAGTTCCTGAAAGAGTCCAATGTTGTCTACACAAAATCATTAAGTTTTTCATAAAACCAAAGATTTACAGATAATAAAGTTTTCCATGTAAAATTGAAACGTTCTTGCTATAAATTCCATAGTTTTCCATGAAAATACTCAAATTTTCTACACAAAATCATAAAGTTTTTCATAAAACCAAAGATTTACCGGTAATAAAGTTTTCCATGTAAAATTGAAACGTTCTTGCTGGAAATTCCAAACTTTTCCATGCAAATTCTCAAATTTCCTACACAAAATTATATTTTCGTAATGAAATTAATTTATGAAATGGATTTGCATGCAAAATTTCAATGTCTTTTTATGTAGAATTGAGTTGTTTTATCTAAACATACGATCTAAATACCATAATTTTGTAGAAAGAGCCTGTTTTCTTCTGGACAAATTTATAAAGCTTTGCAGTTCATGAAAGAGCCCAAAATTGTCTACACGAAATCACAAAGGTTTTGTTTAAACCATAGATTTGCAGGTAATAAAGTTTCGATGTAAAATTGAAACGTTCTCCCTTTCAATTCAGCAATTCCACAATTTTCCATAAAAATCTCCAAATTTCCTGCACAAAATTATGTTTTCTTAAAAAAAATCATTTATAAAATAGATTAACATGTAAAGTTGTTTTAGTTTTCATTAAGTTAAATGTTTAATGTTTTTTATGCAAAATTACGACGTTATTCCATAATAAATCCCGTGATTTTTCAGGAAAGATGCAAAATCGCAAAATTTGTGCTGGAAAATCATAATATTTTCACTTCAAAATCGCTTAGTTTTCTATACAAAATTGGATATATGTAAAATTCAAGCACAATTGATAAAATTTCATTGGAAAATTACATAGTTTTCCATGAAAATCTTTAAATTTCCTACACAAAATCATGTTTTGATAATAAAATTATAATTTATAAAATAGATTTGCATGCAAAATTTCAAGGTTTTTTGTGCAAATTGCGTCGTTTTTTAATATAAATCCCATAGTTTTTCAGGACAGATGAAAAATTTGGAAATTTTCGCTGCGAAATTGTTTATTTTTCTATAAAAATATTTTATATATTTCTATAGAAAGTGCAAACACGCAAAAATTTCGTTGGAAAATCTCAAAGACAGTTATGCGTTATTTTCACACGTATAGGACACCAAGTACCAAGTTTGAAATTTTCCTTTTTTTTTCAAAATTACTCCGTTATTCCATAATAAATCCCGTAGTTTTTCAGAAAAGATGCAAAATCGCAAAACTTGCGCTCGAAAATCATAATCACTTTAAAATCGCTCAGTTTTCTATACAAAATTGGATATATTTCTACGTAAAGTGATTCAAGCACAATTGATAAAATTTCAATGGCAAATCTTACAGTTGATCCTGATCTTTCTCAAGTATTTATGGGACTTTTAAGATTCGATAGTAACATTTTTTTTAACTCTACTTGCTTCATTATCATTTTTCTTTAGCAACCAATAATATCTTTAGAAAAAAGTATTTTTTAATTGCGTTTTCTATGCAAACTGCATAAGTTAATTTTATAGGTTTTTCACCCTTTTATACCCTGTAGAAGGTATAGAAGTAAATATCGTATTGATAATGACTGGCTAAATAGTAGAAACTACCGCCACAAATTAAAAGAAAATGAGTACAGAAGAAATAATATACCTGTAGTTATATATTTTAAATACAAGAATTATACATCTTCTCGAGATACAATATTTAAGACATATTTTGATAATTTAAATTGTTTCTTGAAAATCTCTGTGCCAGTATACAAAATGTGTCAGTTGTTAAAAAATGGTACTGCTAAAGCAATTTCAAATTTTTGAACAAAATAACAAAAAAAAAGATTTCTCATTTAAATTACTGACAAAAACGTCTTTACTTTTCTTTAGTGATCTTCTATCACTTCAACGATTACCTCGAGTACTTCAATAACGTCTTTAAATTGTTACATCAATAGGTTATTCGGTATTGCTTTAAGTTTTGAGGAATGTCGACAACATTAGTCTCTTAGTTTCACCGATTTATAAATATTGGCCAAGATTTTTGTGGATAGTAAAATATTATGGAACTCTCGTGTAATTTTCAAGCTCAGAATTTTCATATTTTTGTTGTAATATTCATAATGATTTATGGAATTTCCGTAGATTTTTCTTGCTTGATAGAGTATTCAAAATATTTCATTATTCTTTATTCCACGAGATAATTTTCTGAGGAACTTTCGACGATATAGTTATGGTTTTCGTTATTGTCAATACCATTTTAGAGGATGTTTAAGTATTTTTGTGATTATTAAATTGTGGAATCTTAAATAATTTAAATTAAAAAAATCTTGTAACTGAGTTACTTAGTACCTAGAGAGAAACTTTCATATTTTAATTGTAATCTTCATAGTATTTTATGGAATTTCCATAGATTTTTCTTGCTTGATGGGGTATTTAAAATATTTTATTATTTTTCAACGAATTTTTTATGTTTTCATTCCCAGAGTCCGTGGTGGTATGTTTACTTACATAACACTCTCCGAATATAATGAGACAGCTTGGAACATGTACTGCCAGTTTATTTATAATTAGTATTTAATTTTTATTGGATATGTTTGCTGATGTATACTATTTAAACTATGTTCGCACTGAATATTGTGGTAGATATGACGAATTACCGACGTGGTGGTTGTGGTGGTTCTTATACAAAAATAGATGAGACTTTGTGACGGTATAAATTATTATTTGCGACATGTACGCGAGCCATACGTCCGTGTAATTGGGATATATGCGAGTGGGTTTGCGTGCGGCTTTGTGCGCTCTGCGCTGCTGAAAGGGACTTCCTATCTACAAGTATTTCATTATAAGAATTTATTCATGGCCGGTTGTAAAAATAACCCAATTTTCCGCTTCGGCTGGTCCGCTGTCGACGTCGGTTCCCGTGTGTGTGCCCCCCAGGTATCAGGGTCTCTACTCCCTATATCTTCCCGTGCAGCCAATTTACATCCACTGATCGCGTTTTGAACAACCGCAGCGTTATTATAACCGGCCGAGCGGCAACAATCGAGCTTCCGGTGCGGAATTAGTAGCGGAATTATCCCTAGGGCATAAATACTGCGGCGTGTCCCTTTTACATTCGATTACTCCGGCTAAGGGACGCACACTCCTCACACCGCCACAGCAGTGTGTGGCGGGACAAATGTAGAAATTTGGGTTGCAAATTTCTTAAACGTGTTTCCACCCCATGGCAGCGCGTGATCGGTTTGCCTGAGGTGGTGCCGAAGAGGCGGATGGTACGTGATCGGAGCGCTTTTACAGCAGAACCGCGTCGTCGGCGGCACGTGCCAGAAACCATCGCCGCAGCTGCAACTACCGGCGGCCTAATGCGTGGGCCACACCGCGCTTATCAATAAGACATTTCGCACCCCATCTGTTAAATAAGAGACGACAGGGTGCGATAAACGCACTCGCGTGTCGGAGCCGCCCCCGAACCCAGGCGGGGGCGGATTTATCGTCGTACCCGCGAACGCCCGCCTCTTTTTTGCCATATCATGCCTGGCAAGAATTTATAAATTAGTGTGGCCACGTCCCCCCAATGGTTCATAAAAGTGTAAACTGGATGAGTTATTTTTATCGAAGCACAGTATATTTAAAGTTTAATATATGGGCCAATTCAAGCTCGGCTTGCACAATTTTTCACACAACAGTTTCCAATATTTTTTTAACACAGACCAGGCAGGGGAGAACGACCTGCAGTGGCCACATTTTTTGTTTGTTACAGTAACTGGACTATTTTGACTATTTCACTGTTCGAATATTTAATTTTAAATGCTTCTGTTATCTGTATAACAAATTTGCTTGAACATAAGTTTTGCAAATAACGCTCAAGAAAATAAATGCCAAAGATATTTTAAACCTCCTTAATCCTTTCTTCGTCAAAATTTTCTACAGGAAATAAAAATCTAGTTTTTCAGGAAGGCTACTTAACCGCAAAATTTTCGTGTCAAAATCACAATATTTTCGCTACGAAATCGCTGACACAACAGTTATCAATATTTTTAAACACAGAGCAGATAGGGGAGAACATTTTTTGTTTTATTACTTAAACTCGACTATTTTGACTATTTCATAGTTCGAATATTTAATATTAGATGCTTCTGTTGTCTGTGTAACAGATTTGCTTTAACATATATTTGGCAAATAACGCTCAACAAAATAAATGTAGAAGATTTTTTAAAACTCCTTAACCCTTTCTTCGTCAAAATTTTCTACAAGAAACAAAAATTTCATTTTAGATCTCAAAGCTTTCCATGCACCCTAGATAATAAAATAATATCATAATATAAAAATAAAACAATAATGAATAATAATACATAATATACATAATAAAACAAAAGAAATAGTCTTCCCAAAATAACCTAAAATTGTCTTCACGAAATGAAAATTTCAGTTCAAATATCAAAGTTTTCCATGTAAAATAGTAAAGTTTTCATTTTACATGCAAAATTTCAATGTTCTTTATGCAAAATTGCGACGTTTTTCCATACAAATCCCGTAGTTTTAGAGGGAATATTCAAAATTGAAATTTTTTGCTCAAAAGTCGCTTAGTTTCATATAAAAAATCGGATATATTTCTGTAAAAGTGATTCAAGCACAAATGATAAAATGTCGTTGGAAATCTCATAGATGGTTATTTTCACAAGTATTTATGAACACTTAGTAATTATTCCGTAAGTGGAATTTTCATTTAAATTGCGACGAATAGTTTTTCAGGAAGGGTGCATATTCGCAAAATTCTGGCTGCAAAATCACTATACTTTCGCTACAATATAGCTGACACAACAGTTATCAATATTTTTTAGCACAGAACAGGTAGAGGAGAACCATCTACAGTGGCTACATTTTTTTTTATTACTGTAACTCGACTATTTTGAATATTTCACTGTTCGAATATTTAATTTTAGATGCTTCTGTTGTCTGTGTAACAGATTCGGTGGAATATATATTTGGCAAATAACGTTGAAGAAACTAAATGTCAAAGATATTTTAAAACCCCTTAACCCTTTATTCGTCAAAATTTTCTACAAGAAACAAAAATTTCATGTTAGATCTCAAAGCTTTCCATGTACCCTAGAATAGTAAAACAAAATAAATGGTCTTCCCTAAATAACTCAAACTTTTCTTCACGAAATGAAAATTTCAGATAAAATATCAAAGCTTTCCATGTAAAATAGTAGAGTTTTACATATAAATTCCTCAGTTCATGATAGAGCCCAAAATTGTCTACCCGAAATCTTAAAGTTTTTCATAAAACCAAAGATTTGCAAGTAATAAAGTTTTCCATGAAAAGTTGAAACGTCCTTCTTACAAATAGCATTGTTTTCTACGTAAATCCCCAAATTTGGTACACAAAGTCATGTTTTCGTAATAAACTTCACATATAAAATAGATTTATATGTAAAATTTCAATGTTTGTCATGCAAAATTGCGACGCTTTTCCATACAAATCCAGTAGTTTTAAAATATTCGAAATGAAAATTTCATTTAAAATATCAAAGTTTTTCATGTAAAATAGTAAAGCTTTCCATGTAAATTCCTCAGTCTATGAAAGAGCCCAAAATTGTCTACCCGAAACCATAAAGTTTTTCAGAAAACCGAAGATTTGCAAGTAATAAAGTTGTCCATGTAAAATTGAAACGTTCTTCGTAGAAATTACATTGTTTTTCACGAAAATCCCCAAATTTAGTACACAAGATCATGTTTTCGTCACAAAATTCACATATAAAATAGGTGACATGCAAAATTTCAATGTTCTTTATGCAAAATTGCGACGTTATTCCATACAAATCCCGTGTTTTACAAGGAAGATTCAAAATATGAACATTTTCGCTCAAAAATCGCTTAGTTTTATATGAAAAAAAGCGGATATATTTCTGTATAGAGTGATTCAAGCACAAATGATAAAATGTCGTTGGAAATCTCATAGATAGTTATTTTCACAAGTATTTATGAACACTTAGTAATTATTCCGTAAGTGGAATTTTCATTTGAAATGCGACGAATAGTTTTTCAGGAAGGGTGCATAATCGCAAAATTTTCGCTGCAAAATCACTATACTTTCGCTACAAAATAGCTGACACAACAGTTATCAATATTTTTTAACACAAAACAGGTAGAGGAGAACCATCTACAGTGGCTACATTTTTTTTTTATTACTGTAACTCGACTATTTTGAATATTTCACTGTTCGAATATTTAATTTTAGATGCTTCTGTTGTCTGTGTAACAGATTCGGTGGAATATATATTTGGCAAATAACGTTGAAGAAACTAAATGTCAAAGATATTTTAAAACCCCTTAACCCTTTATTCGTCAAAATTTTCTACAAGAAACAAAAATTTCATGTTAGATCTCAAAGCTTTCCATGTACTCTAGAATAGTAAGAGAGAAGAAATAGTCTTCCCAAAATAACCCAAAATTGTCTTCACGAAATGAAAATTTCATTTAAAATATCAAAGTTTTCCATGTGAAATAGTAAAGTTCTCCATGTAAATTCCTCAGTTCATGAAAGAGCCCAAAATTGTCTATCCGAAATCATGAAGTTTTTTAGAAAACCAAAGATTTGCAAGTAATAAAGTTTTCCATGTAAACTTGAAACGTTCTTCTTAGAAATTACATTGTTTTCCACGAAAATCAGCAAATTTACTACCAAGATCATGTTTTCGTAATAAAATTCATATATAAAATAGATTACATGCAAAATTTCAATGTTCTTTATGCAAAATTGCGACGTTTTTCAATACAAATCCCGTAGTTTTACAGGGATGATTCAAAATTTGAACATTTTCGCTCAAAAATTGCTTAGTTTTATATAAAAAAATCGGATATATTTATGTATAAAGTGATCAGTAGATTGAAAGAAGAGGGCCTATCAAAAGGCTTCCTAGATCATCAACACTTCTAGGTGTTTTTATGGATTTAAATGTGTTAATATCATATTAGCCCTAAAATTCCGTCTTGGCAGAAATGATTTAAATGTGTTTGTAATTTGTAAACATATTCTTGAGTACTCTAGAATCGAATATCGTCGAGTTTCCCCACTCTCGGTGTGGGCTTCATCCCTTAATAATGAAAAAACATCCCCCAAACAGTGAACTTGTGTTATTTTTCGCAATTATCTCGTAATTTACATTTTTTTCTATCGGGTAAAGTTGATGGAAACAAATTTTTGAACAAAAATTATATTACCCGATTTACCACAAAAGGTATAGTTCGCAAGGTATAGAAGCCGAATATAAAATTATCCAGTAAATCCAGTCAACTAGACTTTTTGGCGGAATAAATTATATAGTTTTTAAACTTTTCACATGTAAAATTTCTTTGTTATCATTAGTTATCAAGTTACGAAAGAAAAGCATATTTTGCAAACTATTATGCATGTGTAAACAGCATAGGCGAAATTACGTAAGGCGGAAATTCGAATTTTCAAAATATTTAAAAAACTACTTATTTTAAGAATATGGTTGTAATATACCTTTTGTAGTAAATTGTCATGCCAATTGCTCAATAATTTACAAAGTATGCCATTTCTTATAATTTTTTTAATGAAATACGCTTAATTTAAGTGGGAACTTAACTAATGACATTTTTGAATGACTAAAGTCAAAATTTTCAGCTGCAAATTATATCAGTCATAACCTATACCTTTTTTCAGTCTATACCTTTCAGGTATAATTCGAGATAAATTTAAGTATTTATCTCATTTGTAAGAGAAATTGAAGCCATTTTTCGTGTCTTTTGGAGGTAAAAATCTTGGAATTTCATTTTCATTTCAAAAAGTAAAAATTAAAGGTGAACATACATTTCTACAAAAGGTGCTTCAAATTAAACGGGAAAGCTGTAAAAACATAATAATATATAAATTATATTCATTTAAAAAACAAAAGTTGATGGATACTTCCGGTAGAAGCGGAAGTGATATAAGCTTGGAAGTATTTCACCTGCGTAGAACGAAACAACTATGTTTGGATGTTTTTTTTTTTTCAAATCTCTATTTTATCGGGATCTACATAAACTTTTGATGGTCCGTTAGCGTAGGACACCCTGTATAATTACACTAATTTTCGCAATGATTTCAGAAATTGCAACAAAATATTTTGGAAATTTCTAGAATGTGCAATCAAAATATAAAGAGTTTTAATCAAAATATCGAAAGCATCAGAAGGTTCCGAAATTACGAACATAGTAGTAAACCACGAACATTGTAGCAAACTTATTGAAAGCATTATGAAGCCGAAGAACGTGAAAAGCTTTATTGAAATTTTCGAAACATTTTTAATAAATTAAAATCGTACAAATAAATAAACTAAACATTCAGCAATTTTAATGAAATGATCAATGAAGATTCACAATGTCTTAAAAAGACTTTATAAAGTTTTATGGAAAATGACAATTTCCGAAATATGCAATCAAAGTATCAAAAGACTTCTACAATATCTACAGTGTTAACAAACAGATTAACACTATTAGAATGTTTAAAAATTACGAAAATTATATCAACCAATGTTTCAAAATACGAAAATTGGCAAAAAATTACATCTTACAAATGTTTATAAAAAAAATCAAAATCTCCACGAAAACATTCCTCAAATATTCAGAAAATTACACGAATCTTTTAACAAATCTGCAAGTCAATAAAAAAATTAAATCGAATAAAAATAATTAAAATCCGTAGAGTTCTGGATTTATTCTTGTTTTAGTAGAATTAAATTTCCATTTTTAGAAAAGGTGCTAAAAGTATTGGAACTATCGTATATTTTGTTTGGTTTAGTGAAAAATGCAAAAATGTTGTTTATAAATCTAAATTATACGTTTACTTCAACTGTACAGAGTGGCCCAATTTGGATGTTTCAATAGGGGATCTCGGTAACTAGAAGAGATAGAGAAAATCGGATGGCATATCCTCGATCTCTTTTTCCAAGATAAACACAATGGCGAAAATACAAATTAGCTATCGTCTTTTGTTTTCGAGTTATGGCCAAAAACTCTTCATTTTCCATTTTCGATTTTTATCAATATTTCATTTATTTATAATATTATTAAGATACGAGTTGCATGTTCTTCAGGCACTTTTTTACGATGAAATGACTGAGTTTTATAGAATTTCGATATCTTTCTTAATAAACATGAAACAACACAAAGTTGTGTCAATCAGTAATTTTTTTGTTTTCTGAGTGTATTTCTTTAACATCTCGTCTATGTAGACGATGAACAATGTTGGGCTCAATCCTCCCTCTTGCCTTAATCCTTATTTCGTTTTGAACGGTTCTGATTGCACTATTATCTAGTTTTTTTAACGGAATGTTAGATGATACCATCGTATTGCATAAATCAAAGTAAAATTCCTTTCAATCTGTGCAGAGGAACTCGCAAAAGACTCGGAAATAGTTTGCTGGGTACTGAGGGTACTGCTTGCAGATTTGTGTTTTTTTAATTTTTCAAGGTGAACTGTTGTTTTGATATGTTGTGCTATGTTTTTTTCTCGCAGTTAATCTACAACACAATACATGCTTGTACCTAGGCCAATAGCAACACAAAATTAAACTTAACGGTTTGATACAAGCCCTGCAAATTAATTTGCCGTTCTCATATTTTAATTCAGAATGTCCACGTATCCATTCATCGACGGAAGGTTTTACTTTCGACATTTTATACAAGAAAACTTATAAACACGTGATACACACAAGGCACAAGCACAACGCACTGAAGATTGAGATAAATTGGACTGAAATGATAGCACACTTGCCCCAGATGTGTTCTGTGCACGTAAAAATAGGGTAATCCCCGAAATAATCAAGCTTTGTCTACCAAATATCACGTACGTACGATCGCTTTGTTGATGATTTTGTGATAACCAAGCACTCTAGACGTAACGGAGTAATATTAATACTGAATTCTCATTACAATAATGTGCAACAAAATGTATTCCTTGCTCATATAAATAATATGATATAAAATTGAGAAACAAGCAAATAAGCACAAAAAATAAGGAAATGTGCACAAAAAATGCATTAAAGCAAGTATAAGCATAAAAATTGAAAATATGCATAAAAGCACAAAAAAAAAAAATGTCACGTTACTTCATTTGCTGAAATTCGTATAGATACGAGGTTATTTTGGTTTGCTATTAAAACTGATGTATAGCATAATACCTAGAAATCCGCGCCTTGTTTATTACTGCAACACGACTACTTTGACTATTTAACAGTTCGAATATTTAATATTAGATACTTATGTTGTCTCTATATATAATATACGATATAACCCCGGAGATAATGAAACACATGGGAGAAGGGGGAATAACACAAATAACGAAACTTATAAATGACATAATAGGCAGCGGGAAAACACCAAAAGAATGGAATAAATGAATAATTCTACCAATACATAAGCAAAGGGATAAAATGATATGCGAAAATTACATAGTAATCACACTAACAAGTATACCAAGTAAGATAATGACCAGGGTACTTGAAAAAAGGATGCAAGACAAACTAGAAACAACAATAGAGCACAGCCAGTGCAGATTCTGAAGAGGGTGAAGTACGCAAGACCAAATCTTTATACTCAGACAACTAAGCGAGAAACTAATTAAGAATAACAGAGAAATGCACACATACTTTGTAGATCTCGAATCTACATATCTACATATCTCGAATACCTTCGGCAGGATAAGGAGAGAGAACATATGGAACGAACTAGCAGAAAGAGGAATAGAGGAGGAAATAATAAATGTAATAAAATAATAATACTTTATTAGTAGAGTACAAGTAAATGTAATAAAATACATAACAGAATTATAAAAACAGAATTATTGTGAGAACAAACAATGAGGAATCAAAAGAATTCGAAATGAAGAGAGAAGTAAAACAAGAATGCATGCTAAGCGCTTTGCTTTTCACAATTCTATTGGATAAAGCGATGAAGAAAGCAAAGCAAAAAATGAAAATGCTAAATATTGGATACTGAAAAATGGAGATAACAAAAATAGCAGAACTACTATTCTCGGATGAATAGATCACGGATTGTATTGAGTGGAAATAATATTTCACTGAAAGAAAAATCAAATTAGCTAATAACTTAAATATTTCCCGAAAAAATGAATGAAAAATGAAAATGAGTACACTATAATACAAACATAGCAATTAATTAAGTGTTTTACAAATATATTGATTTACACATTAAAAAAATAAAAGTTTTATCAAACAGATAATGTTTTATATTTTTTATTGTTTTCTTTCTTCTTTGTTGGAGTACTTAGTGGTAGTATTTAAATATAAAGATGTTTTAGATTTTACCAGAATAGTTTCGGCTATTGTGAGCCATCTTCAGAGGTGTTATTCTACATTATACAGGGTGAGTTTTATTCATTTTAAGCGTTTTGACAAGTAAACAAAATAAGTAGTTTTTGAGTTATAATTCAAACTCTATTTTATTTAAATGGCAGTCATATGTAGTTAATATATATATGATATTAGATCAAAGAAAATCACAAATGTTTCAAATTCACAAACTTTTAATTATTTATTTATTTGTCAAATTTGTCAAATATGAATCCAACTTTATGAATACAAAATGTATGTATAATTTATAATAACGAATTTGACTATATTGGACTGATGATATTTAATACGAGCGAAACTAGCCTTCCATTTTCGAGAAAATAATTCCCAAATACACATTCAAAATATGCGATTTATAGTTTACGTTTGTGATTTAAATTGCTACATTCTGAGAGTGCACAATTTAAATACTTTTTAAATCCATTAACTCAGAAAGCATCTTTATATTTTCGAAAAAGTATATGAATGTTTTACAAAATTACTTAGATAAAATACTAAATATTTTATTCTAAGGACTATACCAACATCAAAATTTAAAAAAAAAACGGTTCTTTTGCAAACAATGACCCATTGACCCGGTTTTTTTGCACCTGAGTGTAGGTATATTGGTAGCCGTTACTTTGTGGAACATTGTAAATAAGTAAATTAAATAAAACAACTTATTTCCACCAACACTTTTATTTTTGACAAATATATAGTGACTGCAGTTTCGACTAAGGTCTAGTACTTAATACTTAGTTTGATAATGACTAGACCTTAGTCGAAACTGCAGTCACTAAATATTTTTCAACATTAAAAAGTGTGAGTGGAAATAAGAAAGTTGTTTTATTTAATTTACTTATTTACAATGTTCCACAAAGTAACGGCTACCAATTGTTAGGCTAGTTCTTTTTCCTATCGTAGCCTTAACTTGACGTCATATTTAATACATAAATTTTCGCCATTTTACCTATTAATAATAATAATCACTTACATAATATACTGTATTTTCATTGGTCAGGATGCGCAGGCTTTATATTGAACTCGATCCGAAGATGGCATTGGCTCCAAATGATTTCCCCACATATAAAGAGTATTCTTTTAGTATTGTATATTAACTATAATTGGAAGGACTTACCGGGGGAGCAACTCCCCTTCCCCCGCCAGTTCTCTCGCCAACTGGATCGCTAGCACTCACGGCTTCAACCATTATTCTCTACGACTATTGTATTTCACCTTCATGTGCAAAGCAGTGACATACACCTCTTACTAGGACGAACCTCTCTTATTGCAATTACTAGGATGAATCTCTCTATTGCAATTACTAGGACGAATCTCTCTATTGCAATTACTAGGATAAAGCTCTCTTATTGCAATTACTAGGACAAACCTCTCTTAATGCAATTACTAGGATAAAGCTATCTTATTGTAATTACTAGGACAAACCTCTCTTAATGCAATTACTAGGATAAAGCTCTCTTATTGCAATTACTAGGACAAACCTCTCTTAATGCAATTACTAGGATAAAGCTCTCTTATTGCAATTACTAGGACAAACCTCTCTTAATGCAATTACTAGGATAAAGCTCTCTTATTGCAATTACTAGGACAAACCTCTCTTAATGCAATTACTAGGATAAAGCTCTCTTATTGCAATTACTAGGACAAACCTCTCTTAATGCAATTACTAGGACAAATCTCTCTATTGAAATTACTAGGACGAATCTCTCTATTGCAATTACTAGGACGAATCTCTCTATTGAAATTACTAGGACAAACCTCTCTTAATGCAATTACTAGGATAAAGCTCTCTTATTGCAATTACTAGAACGCACCTCTAGGACGCACCTCTATCTAATATACATATTGTAGTTTATGTACTGACCTTTAATCCATTCCAACAGCTAATCCATAACCGTCCACATCGCAACACACACCAAAACACCAGATCACACATGCTTTCCCCACAATCAGCACCCAACTTGCATCCACACTCCATAAAAGCACGTAACTCAATGTGCCCCTCGTTCTCGTTCTTAAGCTGAGCGCGTCGCGCCCCGGCTTATATAAACAAACAAAGCCACAGATGCCGCCTCTAATATTAATAATCAATTATTATCCAATGATACAATTTGATACCTAACACAATATATAATATTTAGTAATCATGATTTTAAAAAAAATCATTTCACCCTCAAATTATAGGGTGAATTATAGAATTATATATCAAAAATATAAAAATAGTCGTCGAAAATGTTGCAATAAACGCATTGCAGATATTTTTTTTACATTTCGAAACTCTATTAATCTGGTAGACTATACCTTTTCAAGTTCAAATTGAGACCAATCAAGTTCAAATTGGGGCCAATCAATTTCAAACTGAGGCCAATCAAGTTCAAATTGATACCAATCAATTTCAAATTCAGACTAAACAAAATCAAGTTGACACTAAACAAAATCAAGTCGACACTAAACAATATCAAGTTGAGAGTAAATAAATAAAATTTATTATGACAACTTGATATTGTTTAGTTTCAACTTGATTTTGTTTAATCTCAATTTGAAATTTATTGGCCTCAATTTGAAATTGATTGGTCTCAATTTGAACTTGATTGGCCTTAATTTGAACTTGAAAAGGTATAGACACAAAATTTTATACGAAACAAAAATTATGATCCCAAGAATAAGAAGAAATTAAGAATTCATATAATTTTTTTGTGAATTTTGAGATCACAATTTTCTGTAACAGTTTTTTGAAAGAGCATCGCCATCTATGGGCATTAGAGTTTTTTTTACTCGAAACGGACTAGCCACTGTTCTTTTCATTTACATGAGCACTGTACTAAATGTATTATGTATTACACTGTATTATTCTTAAAAGTACAACCTAAAATCTATCATATAAAATATTTCTCAAATTCTACGCCACAATTGTAAACCTGGCATAAAACAGCACAGATAAAATGTATTTAACGAATACCTAATTCAAGTCTATTAATGATTATTGTACTAAACTTTATCCTTTCAAAAGAATGAACTTCACCTGCTTATACGGTGAATGATATTCTAGTAAATATACAGGGTGTTAATACTAAGTTATAATACCCGAAAGTGGCACTAGTTCAATATGGCAGTGGTAGAACTCATTGAAATAAACAACTTTTCTTACTTCAAATTTTTTGATACTTTCAAAAATATCAAAGAGATTATTAATTTTCCTGATTTCTCAGTTATAATTTGAAATCTTTACAGATTCATTTAAAATGATTGTTGCAGTTTGTTAAAATTTATCTTGTAATTCAATTTGACTAAAAACTTTTTTTGGACAGATCGAAAGAAAATGTTTCAGACAAATGTTAAGTTATTTAATGGATTTTGTAAATGTTTTATCTTCAAAAATCGATCGAGTGGTTTTTAAAATATCTTATTGAAATTTGATCGGTCAACGATCACCGATTGATCGGTCGCCATTTTGTTATTTGATGAAATAAACTGAAAGGTTTTGTATTTTTTAAATATTTCTTAAAATAAGGGAGTAATGACGATTTTTAGAAAAACGAAAAAACGCCAATAACTATGTGCTTGGGCTCCAATTCAAAAATTTGAACTAAGAAAAGTTGTTCGTTTCAATGAGTTCTAACTGCAATTTTCAGGTATTACAACTTAGTATTCACACCCTGTATAACTTCAGCCCCTTCTGCAGGACCACAGCTCTTATGCACCAGCTACCAGTTTTTGACGATTCAATCATTTGTTTTCTGTAGAGCGTTAAAACAAAAGTTGTCGTTTATTGTAAACATAAAGTTTCTTTAATGGCATAAAAGTTTTGAAACGTGTGGAAAATGTTTTTCGATTAACTTAAGTAAGCAATTAAACAGATCTTTTGTGAGGGTGCTCCTGTACAAAGCTAATGCGAATCCATAGTTTCTCTTTCCAAGTGCGATTCGGGTGTGAACTGATTCTTTTTGTGCGGAATCCCTCTATTTTGAGGGTAAAAATATTCGGCGCGCCGCCGATTATTGATGATCGCTCGCGTCAGCCACCCCCGACATCCCATTTCATGCGCACCGTTCGCATGGTAATTTAATGGCCGAGATTTCGAACTGTTTCCGATCGCCGGCGCCGCGCGTCCAAAAGTGCCCATTGTGAAGGGGGCCCCCGGGGGCCCGCGATTACCCGCCGCCCGTCATCCGGAATCAATTTTTCGCCCTTCTTATCCGTCCCGGGCGGGGATTTAATTAAAACGCGACAATGCCGCCGGGCAGAGATGGAGAGCGATTGTTTTTGTTGTGCAATTATTCGATTCCTGGGGAAAAGCAGGGCCCCGGGGCCGGCGAACAAAGCGGTCCCCGGCGCCCCCACAATGGGGCCCCCGCCAGTAATCAATGGTGTTATGTGTAACTGATGAAGTGTCATCTTGAATGGAACAGTTTGTATTACGGGACACAATGGGGGATGAGGTTGCGGACGGCGGGGGCGGTGAGCGAGGGCGGCGCTGGCTGGCGGGAGCGGATCGATCCCCCGGCGGCGGCACGGTGCACGGAGGGCCCCCGGGGGCCCCGGGCGCAGCCAGTGAATACATCATAGATAATATGCGCATACTTAAATATATTAAACGCTGTTCCACTGATTTATACAGGGAGCGCGCCCTCCCTTCGAACGGGAGATCTACGCTTCGAGCACAATGGAAAAATCAAAACCGTTTGCCAAATTCGCGTTCCGGGGGCCTGGAAGGATAATAAAAGTCGCGTCCTATATTCCTATGCCGTCCCTGTGTCTTGGCTTCGGCGTCGCATCATTTGCATAATTCCAATTCAGCCGCCGGTTTTCGAAATGCTGTGTCCAAACGATAGATCACGGATAACTTGTGGGCTAACAAAACTTTTTAAAACCCCCAAAATTATTCGCATTAATATATTATCTCCAATTCGCACAGTGAATAACTGCTTAAAATTGTATGAAGAAATATTTCATAAATCCTATACGACCCAATAAATTTTGATTTCTGTGATTTGTTAATGAATTGATGGTCTGCATAAACTTTGATTTCTGTGATTTCTTAATGAATTGATGTTCTGCATGATTATTACCTTTTATATGATGATTTATAATGATGAAATACAATGTGAGTTTAGATATCTACATCCTCTATTATGGTTACAATGAACTCCATAATATTTAAAAAAATATCAATTTTCTAATTTTTATATTTTTTCCGAGATGTTTTGCGCGTGCCAAAATCAATATAGTGGACGAAAATGAATGTAGATATAGATATATCTACCTAGTGTGGATATGTAAGTATGAATTAAAAAATATCATCATAAATAATGAAACTTTCAACAAAATTATTAACAAATCCAAATTCTGTTACATTACTGTATATGGATTCAATTCATACATATTGAAAATCTATCGCCACATTTCCTAAAAATTAAAAACAAATAGAATCTGTTTGAACAATTTTCGAGTTATCTGTATATTTAAATTGTTTTTCAAAGCTACCATCAACTTCTATTTATAAAAATGGCTATCAGAATAGTTGATATAGCCACATTTCCTAAAAATAAAAAAATAAATAAAATGTGTTTAAACAATTGTCGAGTTATGTGTATATTTAAAGTTTTTCAAAGCTACTTTCAATTTCTATTCATAAAAATGGTTAATGCAATAGTTGATAAGACGATTTTTCTGCCAATAACTTTTAATGTGTTTTTCAAAGCTACCTTCAATTTCTATTTATAAAAATGTCTATCGGAATAGTTGATAAAACGAGTTTTCTGCCTATAACTTTTAATGTGTTACAAATTGTGATAGGGTTGTAGTAATATAGCTACCGGAGGACACGTCGATGTAGTGTCCATCAGGAGAGACCATTTTAGTGAAAATTCTTGGCTGAAGAAGTGTTGTCGACAATGACCAGAAGGTTCCTTCAAGGTCATTTGCAGAAGAAGTGTTTTCGGCGATGACCAGAAGGATCTTTCAAGGTTATTTGCAGAAGAAGTCGTCAATGACCAGAAGGTTTTTTCAGGGTAATTTGCTGAAGAAGTTGACAATGTGCTTAATTGCATGCCAAAATCAATATCTAACTAGATATAGATATACCAAGTGTAGATATGTAAGTATGAATTAAAAAATATCATCACGACATATTCAACATAATTATTAACAAATCTAAATTCTATAACATTACTGTATATGGATACAGATCATACTGTTGATAGTTTGAAAAACTATCGCCACATTTCCTAAAAATTAAACACAAATAGAATATGTTTAAACAATTTTCGAGTTATTTGTATATTTAAATTGTTTTTCAAAGCTATCTTCGATTTATATTTATAAAAATGGCTATCAGAATAGTTGATATCGCCACTTTTCCTAAAAATAAAAAAATAAAATAGAATGTGTTTAAACAATTTTCGAGTTATCTGTATATTTAAAGTTTTTCAAGCTACTTTTAATTTCTATTTATAAAAATGGCTATCGGAATAGTTGATAAAACGTGTTTTCTGCCAATAACTTTTAATGTGTTAGGAATTGTAATAGGGTTGTAGTAGTATAGCTACCGGGTTGACAGGATACTTCGATGGAATGTCCATCAGGAGGGACCATTTTAGTGAAAATTCTTGGCTGAAGAAGTGTTGTCGACAATTAGGGTTGTAGTAATATAGTACCGGAGGACACTTCGATGGAGTGTCCATTAGGAGAGACCATTTTAGCGAAAATTCTTGGCTGAAGAAGTGTTGTCGACAATTACCAGAAGGTTTCTTCAAGGTCATTTGCAGAAAAAGCGTGTTCGGCAATGACCGGAAAGTTCTTTCAAGGTTATTTGTAGGAGAAGTCGTCAGTGACCAGAAGGTTGTTTCAGGGTAATTTGCTGAAGAAGTTTGGACATTGTCAACTTCTTCAGCAAATTACTTAATTAAAATATCTACTAAGATGTTCAACGCAATCAGAAATAAGAAATAAATTATACATTATAAAACAGGGTGGTCACTTTTACGATGCCCTGCATTAGGATCTATTAAACGGAAATATATACAGAGTTGGTCAAATGGGATAAAAGTTTCTCATTTTTGTGGCTTTCAATATACTGAAACGAAATCTAATAACTTTTAATGTGTTACGACTTGTGATAGGGTTGTAGTAGTATAGCTACCGGGTTGACAGGACACTTCGATGGAGTGTCCATCAGGAGAGACCATTTTAGTAAAAATTCTTGGCTGAAGAAGTGTTGTCGACAATGACCAGAAGATTCCTTGAAAGTCATTTGCAGAAGAAGTGTTTTCGGTAATGACCAGAAGGTTCTTTTAAGGTTATTTGCAGAAGAAGTCGTCAATGACTAGAAGGTTCTTTCAGGGTAATTTGCTGAAGAAGTTTGAACATTGCCAACTTCTTCAGCAAATTACTTAAATAAAATATCTACTAAGATGTTCAACGCAATCAGAAATAAAAAATAAATTATACATAATAATACAGGGTGGTAAATTTCCGGAATATCTTGCACAGTTCCTGAAATATCGCTGAAAAACTGATAAAGTGCACTTCTCTTTTCCTTTTATAACTGTTTTACTTCTGAAGGAAATTTTACGAAACTTGGCACTCTTTCATTCTTCGACGTCAATTTTGTGAACGGAAATACATACAGACTTGGTCACATGGGATAAAAGTTTCTTATTTTTGTGTCTTTTAATATACTGAAACGAAATCCGGGATATCTTGCACAGTTTCTGAAATATCGCTGAAAAACTGAAAAAGTGCACTTCAATTTTTCTTTTATAACTTTTTTACCTTTCGAGGAAATTTTACGAAACTTGGTACTCTAACATTTTTCGACGTCAATTTTCCGATGACAGACCAAATATTTTCTAGATGTACAAATTTTTAAAGTCAACTTTTGATTTTCTTATGGCCGCAATATTGGATTTTAAAGAGTATAACACATGGGTAATCTGACATTATTTACTACAAAAAATCGATAATTTAAAAATTTGTTGCAAAAATTAAACTGCTGTGGACTGTTCTAAAAATCAAGTTGCCATGGAATAACAAATTTCACATTTCTTAATACCAATAAACTAACTTCCGAGTAATTTTATTGTGTATAAAGTGCAAAAAAGGAGATAATATCTTTGATTTGTAAAAATGGCAATAATTAAATATCCTAAATTTTTATTCAAAAATGGCATTTGATCAGATTATTTAATGAATACAGTATGATTTATGATTTGCAATCTCGGCTAGGGAAATATAATGTAAGATTTTACATTATAGAGATTGTACATGTCAATATTTTCATGTTGAGGATAACATCTTCCCATTTTTACTAATCAAAGATACTATCTCATTTTTGCACTTTATACAGAATAAAATTACTCAGAAGTTATTTTCTTTGTATGAAGAAATGTACCATTTTGATATTTCAAAATCAAAATCAAGTTGCCATGAAACAACAAATTACCATTTTGACATTTCTTCATACAAAGAAAATAACTTCTGAGTAATTTTATTCTGTATGAAGTGCAAAAAGGAGATAATATCTTTAATTAGTAAAAATGGGAAGATATTATCCTCAACTTGAAAATATTGACATGTACAATCTCACATAAATCTTGTACAAGAAATTGGGTTACAATAGCAGTTTTATACAGCAATGCCAATTTTTTGTAGTAGATTTATATGAGCATAACTATATCAAATGTATCACTAATGAATGTTTAAAGTTTTTAACTTCTTTCCTATTATTGAGTGTTGACTTGTACGTAAATTTTGATGCAAAATACTATATATTTTTTGAATTGGCGAGTGAATGAATTGTGTGTAAAACTTATTTTACGCACAGTTGATGTATTTATGCACAGGTGATTTTTTAAGCACTTGTGCTAAGAAGTATCACTTTACGCACTCTGAACAGAGGTTAAAAACTTAGTTTACGCACTGGCGTAGAAAACAATTTGTTTTTGCATAAAAATTTTTTGGTTAGCGATTTTTTTTAGAGCAACTGACATGAAAAAGTCACGAGCCGTCAGTAAAAATCGCGAATAAGCAACCAACTTGAATTAACTAAATTTTATTATGAGTGAATACTATCACATACGGTATTTGGAGAGACCTCATTACCATTTCAAATTCAACATATGCATATATTTTTTTTGTTTTTTATTTTGTAAAATAATAATTGCAAATAAGCAACCAACTTGAATTATGTAAATTTTATTATGAGTGAATAGTATAACATATGGTATTTGGAAAGTCCTCTTTACCTTTTTCAATACAACACATGCATATATATATATTTTTTAATTTTATAAAATAATAATTTCAAATAAGCAACCAACTTGAATTAACTAAATTTTATTATGAGTGAATACCATCACATATGGTATTTGGAAAGACCTCTTTACCATTTCTTAATAATCTTTATTTCGCTTCGAACAGAAACAGATACTAAACAATATATATATATATATATATATATATATATATATATATATATATATATATATATATATATATATATATATATATATATATATATATGCAATACAATAAAGTAATATAGAATAAAAGCAAAGCAAACTGACAAAGTTTATAGACCTCTTTACCATTTCAAATTCAACATATGCATATTTTTGTTTTGTTTTTTATTTTATAAAATAATAATCGCGAATAAGCAACCAACTTGAATTAACTAAATTTTATTATGTGAATACCATCACATACGGTATTTGGAAAGACCTCTTTACCATTTCAAATACATATATTTTTTTTTGTTTTTTATTTTATTTATTTATTTATTCCTTTCCCTTTCTACCTTTCGGTGTAAGGCATACATTATTAATATTTATAATATTCTCTCCACTTCCTCTTATATTTTGTTAATTCCTTTATTTCTTCTCATGTGTTCCCTTTTCTTGTTACATCTTCTTTTATGCGCTGTTTCACTCTTTTCTCGGCCTTTCTCTTTGTTGTTTTCCTGTTGCTCTTGTATGGTATATTTTCTAAGTGTTTCTTTCTTCTCTCATTCATGTCATGTGTCCATACCACCTCATTTGGCCTTCTGTTATTTTTCCTGTATTACATATAGTAGGGGTGGAATTGTCGTTCATATTTGTTATGTTGTAGGTTTAGTATGAAACGTACTTTGATATATATATATATATATATATATATATATATATATATATATATATATATATATATATATATATATTACTTTATTCAGAGGTGGATGTAAACTAACTGACGCTGCCGTTCTACACATGCCGTCTGCAAGCGTCTTATACAAAAACTCTTTACAAATATAGTTCAATAGCGAATATACACCGATACATATTCGATACATTACAATATTATAATTCAGTTACATATTATTCAGTAAGTATGTATATATTTAAGCACACTTATACCTAATTACGTTCCCACAATAATTCTGAATAAAGCGCCGCTTGCATCGAAGATATTATATTGTAACCTAATAATGCCACGACACAAGTGCGCTTTTCACCCTTATGATTAATTAATATCGTTGAAATCTTAGACGAGCCGAAGAGCGCCAAACCGCGACAAACTTCATCGCATTAATTACACCGCGAGTTTCAAACGTGCCTGTGATTGTGTGTGCTTCGTGCAGATCCTATAAGCCTTAAATTTTAGGCATGAAACTATTTCTAGGTCTACTGAAACTATCTTGCTGAAGCATCATTGAGAACTACGTAGCAGCTGATATGAGTAGGTAATATAGTTTCCCATTACATTTGGAATTAATATGTGGATAATTGTATAAATGCAACTAATATGTATTCACCAAGTTTAATTAAACATATTTTCATTCTGAGACATGAACTCTCCCAATCCGTTCCAATTCGACGGCGCACAAACAAGTAATTATCCTGAAAACGTCGTACTTTATGCCCCTTATCTTGAATTATTCTAAAACCCGGGGTAAACAACGGAACCCTACTTTATGATGCAGATATATTTATGATATTTTGGCGAGAGTCCAGCGGTATTTGAGGAAATTGGATGTGCCCCTCTGCCTCATCCGCAACACTACGGTTATAAACTCCGCTTTGGGGACGAAAAGAAAAAAAGAAAACTTTATGGGACGTCGATCAAGGCAAATCGGCCGAAACATTTTACTCATTGTGGAAATGTGTAGCGCAATAGGCGCTGGATGTTTATCTGAATTGGCAGGAATGTCATGGCACAGAAGAAATGGAGAGGAGTCGGTGAATGCGTGAGAGATATTTGAATAGTTGCACTTTTCACGATACAATCGATGTAACAAAAAGCAACATTTTTACTATACCGGCTATCTGGGATAAGTGGCAAACATAGAAAATTAACATGTAAAATTAAATATTTGTAATAACAATGGTATACAAGGTTTCGTTAGGTTATACAATTCCATCTGTATCAGCAATTAGCAATTTTGCGAAAAAGTTTGAAAAATCAGCAAGTGTAGCGGCAGATGATTCAAATTTTAATACTCCAATTTCAACAAATATTATTGCAAAAACATTAACATTACAGGCATAGGTGCCGACTTTTCAGAATCTCGAAGGGGGCAAAAAGTCAGTTATTTGGTCATTTAGAAAAATAAGTTCATTTATTGGCAAATAAAGTGGTAATTGTTAAGACTAATAATGAAAAAAAATAATCACAGAAAATACCTTGTCTCTTCCAGGATTATATTCGATCCACTTATAGTTATTTTCCCGATTAGGGAGAAACTTCCTTTTTCCATGACTGCTAGATGGACACTCGGCTGTAGTGTCTAGATCAGGGGTTTCCAAACTTTTTGGTAGAAGGGCCACATACATATATTACAAGCTTTTAGCGGGCCAGGCCCCGAAAAGAAAATATTTGTGGTTAAGTGTAGCAAAATAGGTTTTTGAAAAGTTGTCTTCTTGACATATAATTATAATTAAAAAATATGTGTATCTTTGACTGATTAAAAATTGACTACGCCGCTGCATTTTTATCAAAAAAGTGCATGAAGAACACAAAAATTATTTATTTCTATTCTCATAAATAAGTGACCTACAGCCGTAAAACGAAGTCAAAAACATGTTTTGCGAATAACTCGAAGACTAAGGACAACAGCCAATTTTTGTTTTCGCCATTAAGTTTTTCTCGAAAAAAGAGATCAAGGAAGGGGGGTCCACTCTATCGTACCTGTCATAGTTATCGAGATTCACTATTAAAACATCTAAATTTACCCACCCTGTACAATTAAGTAACTTTTTTATTCCAAAATATCTCAAATATGATGTTATCAGTTGAAGTTAAAATATGTGTCAGTTGAATTTCAAGAAATTTCACAATTTTAAACAATTTACAATATATGCACTTATGTGTCGGATATCAATTGCGTCGTTGAAATAAATTGTAATTTTGACAGTCGCAGATGCATCTATCAAAATCTGTTAATAGCTCCCACCTGTTAGTCCAATTTTAATTAAAAAATTAAAAAAATCAAAGAGTTTGGTTTGGAAAATTTGGAAGATTTGTCAACTGGAATTGGATTAATATTTTTTTTAGAAATTTTCACAGTTAATACAGTTGAAAATATTTTGACAATTGCAGTAAAATATCAATAAATAATCATTTATTATTACACACTTATAATGTGGCCACATATATTAAAACGAATATAAAATATGCCAAAAGGTGTTTATGAATCACAATATTCAATGGCAGAGAATTAATGAAAGTTTTTAAAATATGATTATTATTCGTGTAAATTGACAAATTTTCACAATTGGAAGTAATTATTTGTCACATTTTGTTAGTAGCCTCAAAATTTGAAGATTTGAAGCACACTTCAGAATTTGGCAAATTTTGATAGTTGCAGTTATAAATTGTACAGATTTTCACATCTGATGCCAATAGATTGAGAGTGGCAAAAAAATATAACACACTTCAATTGTTAGAGTAGTAAATATGACAAAATTTAACAGGAGATGCTTAAAAATTAACAGATTTTGGCAGATGCATTTGAAAATTTAACAAATTTTAACAATTAATGAAAATTTAAAATAATTACAGTACAGAGAGTTCAGATTTCACAGTTCAGAGAGTTCAGAGTAGACTTCAGATGGAAAATAGGTCAAATATCTACACTTGTTGAAGTTGAAAATTTTACTGATTTTCACATTTGATGATAGAATATGACCCGAAGTTGCTATTTATGAATTAACAATATTGTAACTATAGATTTGGCAAATTTTTATTTTTTGAGATTTGTAGTACTCTACAGAAAATTTGACAGTGGCAGTTAATATATAAAACCATTACCTAAACTTCAATTTCAGAAGAAGTAAAGTGAATTTCTGAAAATGAAAAATCAATTTTAGAAAATGTAAAATAAATTTCAGGAAAAGTAACATCATATTCAGAAGAATCAACTTCGACTTCAGAGAAAGTCCATTCAGAATGGTTTTTGTTTCAAAAATTGTATCTTGAATAAGTTACCTAGTATTTACAACACAGTTAAGAATACTCACTACAATATTTGATGTACATTACTATTAATTTATATCGTACAGTGTCTTCCTAATTTCCGTTTTCCTTCTGCTTCAGTTTCTTGCATTATTCGCGCGCACGAGATTCATCGCTGGCTTTGTTATACCTTCTTTTGCATCTATTTTGACGATTTTCATTATCATTTTCCAATAGTTTGTGGTTATCGTAGTGATTTTACAATATTAAATACAAAACTATTCACATTATTGAAATAAAAAACTATTGAACAGTTTGCTCAGTTTAATTCACTCTAGCACTCTACTCTATAAATATTCTGAAATTAAAATTACTTCTGAAGTCGATGTTACTTTTTTCTGAATTTGATGTTCCTTGTTCTAAAATTGATTATTCACTCTAGCAGTCTACTGTATAAACATTCTGAAATTTAAATTACTTCAGAAGCCGATGTTACTTTTTCTGAATTTGATGATCCTTGTTTTAAAATTGATTTTACTTTTTTTCAGAAATTGACTTTACTTTTTTTTTAAATAGAAGTTAAACATGTCTAGTATTCGACAGATGTGCCCAGTTGCGTTGCTAAAAGGTCATAAGGTTAGACAGTTTTTGAAAGTAGCAGTTGAAACTTTTGACATCGGCAATAAAAGTTTTAACGAATTCTACCTCTGCGGCATAGTATTTAAATAGTTGTGTAGATAAATTGACAGATTTTGACAATTACAATTGAAAATTGAACAGATTTAATAACTTCGTTGTGAAAATTGGCCATGATACGACTATGCTATTGCAAATTACAGCTGTAAATAAAAATTTCATAGATTTTGGTGCAGATGGATGCAAGTGACAGATTTCGATTATTCCACTTTCAAAATGGTAGTTTTTGACACTCGTAAATGAAAGATTGAGAAATTTGGGTAGTCGCAATAGAAAATATGTCAAATTTAATCTGTTGCACTTGTAGATTTAATATAATTTTTCAATAAGCAATCAGAAATGAACACCCCCGGAAATTTGTATTTGGAAATTTGACATTTAATAGCATAAATTTGTTTAATTTTGTTAACACGACCAATATAATTCGCTGCAAATACATATAATTTCATATCATATGTGATATAAATTTAAACTTTCAATTGAAGCATTTGATCTTTAAAAATAATTCCCTCATTTAACTGCAAATATTAAACATTGAATAATAATTTGAGTACGAAAATAATTGGTGTAATTGTAATGACAAAAGGCAAATAAATTTGTGGTACCCTAATTTTAATTTTATTTATATTTTTGATTGGCTGAGAAAATTTAACCATCCTTTGGTTACAGTCGGGTTTTTTTTTCAGTAGGTTTTGCAATTTCATTTAAAAAAATTCTACATCTAGCTACCACCCTTCAGCTCCATATTGTGAATTTTATGCAGTGTCAGTAAAATCTGTGTTTTCTGTACCAATCACAAATGTTATTATTCACTTATGAAAGCACAGTTAACATATTTTTTAATTAACTGAAAGAATAAAATATTGGCGGGCCGGATTGAATCGTCTCGAGAGCCGGATCTAGCTGGCGGGCCATAGTTTGGGGACCCCTGGTCTAGATCATTTGATGTCATTGGGGATTCTTCTCTAGCTAGTACATTTTCAGAACCGTCTGAAATTTTCCTATTTCTGACACTGTGCGCCATTCACGTTAAAATTCACCTACAAAAAGTGTGCCCTGCCAAAATTACCAAGGAGGGGCATCTGCCCCGCTGCCCCCCTGTAGTCGGCGCCTGTGATTACAGGCAAACGGAACAGAAGAAGCAACGATGAATTTTAAGAAAAAAAATTGGGTTTGATAACTGTTCGCCTCTTATCCCAGACACTCGGTATGTTTCTGGTTCACGAGGCGACGAATTTAGCTCAGGTGTTCGAGCAAAGATTAACACATTGCTCCAAGACTCAGTGCAGCTTTGTTTGTAGCCTAATCACTCAGAGCTCTACTGAAAATCACATAGCATACACATCTGTCTGATTACTACAGAATATCGCTTATTAGAATTATTCTCACTTGAATGAGCAAATGGGTGCTCATTAAATGCGATTGCATAACGAGCAATCAATCAAAGCGATTGCAGAGGACTTATACATCGATGTCTGCAGTATCTGTCATTGTGGTGTGAGCGTTTGTTCTGTTCCGTCGAGCAGTATTAGCCCCAAGGCTGGTTTCAATTGCATACACCTCCACACTCCACACATTTGTTTGCCATAGTTGCAGCTGCAACAGGCTGCACTCAATCAGAATCCCACATAAAAGGAGCAATCGCCACGCTATTCACCATTCAAACTAGAAATATTCAATTAGTCTCTGTTTTCGCAGATAATGCCGCTATTGTGCCTGGTTATTTAAACGAGAATGTGGGTGGCAAACGCAATCACGAAATGGATATTTTTACATTGCTACTGAATTGTTCGAGAGTATAACTGGATGTTTTCTTTCCTTTCTTTGGGTACATTAGTACGAAATATATTCCAGAAATAATTTCCCCCATTTTTGCACAAAAACTATTGGGCATATATTTTGAGCGCTCGTCCATTCTCGTATTCCCACAACTCCTCGAGTTATCTCGCTTTTCGTAAAAAATATTATTTTTTTTGAAAAATATTTCTCACTTTTACACGGTTACATATGGGGGCCCACCATGGCTCATTGTGCTTGTATTTGGACCCTCTATGACCCCTCCAAATTTTGTCCGAATCGGTTGAGGCGTTCTCGAAATGGAATTTCATCGAGATGGCAAAAAACGCGACATTTTCGTAAATTTCGAAAATTAAAACGTCTTCCAAAGTATATCAAGTGTAGTCTGGTATGAACCGTAAGACTCCCCTGAATCGAATGAGACTTTCGGCATCGAGATTGGACCGTTCGTTTAGAAGTTTAATTTTAACAGCCCTTTTTTGCTATTTTTTGAAATTTCCCAAGTTTCAGGGCGGATATCTCGAGAACCGCTGGGGCTGGGAGGCTGAATGTGTGCTCATTTGAATCTGGAGGGTCCAATTAGTCTTACGAGACACAAAATTTTGAAGATTTCATGAAATTTCGAAGATTCAATAACTTTTTTATTAATATCTGACAAATTTTCTAAATTTTCTTAATTTTGACGAGAGTCAAAATTTTGAAGATTTCATAATATTTCCATTAATATCTTAGAGATTTAGTAGGTGACAGACAAAATTTTGAAGATTTCACGAAATTTCAAAATATCTTGGAGATTTAGTAAGTGAGAAACAAAATTATGAAGATTTCATGAAATTTCCATTAATGGAATAGAATAGAATGAAATATATTTTCATGCCTGTCGTTATACGACTTACACAAGTCAAATCAATAAATTAATTACATATTAAAAAGATTCCTACAATACAGTACTACAATATAATGCATAAAATAACATAAAAGTTTTGAAATATCTTAGTGAGAGATCAAATTTTAAAGATTTCATGATATTTCCATTGATATCTTGAAGATTTAGTGGTTGAGTGGCAAGCTTTTGGAGATTTCATAAAATTTCCAATAATATTTAATATATTTGGTAGGCAAGACACAACATGTAAAAGATTACATAAAATTTCGAAGATTTAATGAAATTTTAATTAATATCTGAGAGATTTAGTAGGTGAGAGACAAAATTTTGAAGATTTCATGAAATTTCCATTAATATCTTAAAGTTTTAGTAAGGGAGATACAACATTTTGAAGATTTCGTGAAATTTCCATTAATAGAATAGACTAGAATTGAATATATTTTCATGCCTGTCGTCATATGACTTACACAAGTCAAATCAATAAATTCATTACATATTAAAAAGACTCCTACAATTCAGTACTACAATATAATGCCTAAAATAACATCAAAGTTTTGAAATATCTTAGTGATGATCTTAGAGATTTAGTAAGTGAGAGACAAAATTTTAAAGATTTCTAGAGATTTCCATTAATGTAATAGAATATATTTTCATACCTTTCGTCATACTACTTACATAAGTGAAATCAATAAATTAATTACATATTAAAAAGATTTTTACAATACAAAACCACAATGCTTAAAATAACATCGAAGTTTTGAAATATCTTTGTAAGAGATAAATTTTTAAAGATTTCATGAAATTTCCATTATTACCTTAAAGATTTTCCTCTACACCTGTATGGTAAAAGAGGATTAAAGATGATGATGATGACGATCTTAAAGATTTAGTAGTTGAGAGGCAAGCTTTTGAAGATTTCATCAAATTTCCATTAATATCTGAGAGATTTAGTAGGCGAGATATAAAATTTGGAAGATTTCATAAAATTTTAAAGATTTAATGAAATTTTCAATTATAACTGAGAGATTTGGTAGGTGGGAGACAAAATTTTGAAGATTTCATGAAATTTACATTAATATCTGAGTCATTTAGTAAATGAGAGTTAAAATTTTGAAACTTCCATTAATATCTTAGAGATTTTGTACGTGAGAGACCAAATTTGAAAGATTTCATGAAATTTCCATTAATACCTTAGTGAGAGATAATATTTTGAAGATTTCATGAAATTTCCTTTACTATCTGAGAGATTTAGTACGTGAGAGATAAAATTTTGAAGATTTTATGAAATTTCGAAGATTTAATAAAATTTTCATTAAAATCTGAGATATTTAGTAGGCGAGAAACAATATTTTGAAGATTTCATAAAAATTTCATTAATTTCTTAATGAGAGATAACATTTTAAAGATTTCATGAATTTTTCATTACTATCTTAAAGATTTAGTAGTTGAGAGAAAAGTTTTTGAAGATTCCATGAAATTTCCATTAATATCTGAGAGATTTAGTAGGTGAGAGACAGACTTTTCAAGATTTAATGAAATTTCGAAGATTTAATGAAATTTTCATTAATATCTGAGATTTAGTAGGTGAGAGAAAAAAATTTGAAGATTACATGAAACTTCCAATAATATCTTAGAGATTTAGTATGTGAGAGACATAATTTTCAAGATTTTATGAAATTTTTATTAATATCTTAATGAGAGATACGTATTTGAAAATTTTATAAATTTTTCATTACTATCTTAAAGATTTAGTAGTTGAGATAAAAGCTTTTGAAGATTTCCTGAAATGTCTATCAATATCTGAGAGATTTAGTAGGTTAGGGACAAAATTTTGAAGATTCAATGAAATTTCGGACATTTAATGAAGTTTTCAATGAAATCTGAGAGATTTAGTAGGTAAGAAACAATATTTTGAAGATTTCGTGAAATTTCCATTAACATCTTAGTGAGAGACAAAATTTTGAATATTTCATGATATTTTCATTAATATCTCAGTAAGAGACAAACTTTTGAAGATATCATGAAATTTCTATTAATATCTTGGTGAGAGATAAAATTTAGAATATTTCATAAAATTTCCATTAATGTGTTAAAAATGTAGTAGGTGGGAGGCAAAATTTTGAAGATTTCATAAAATTTCCACTAATGTTCTAGAGATTTAGTAGGTGCGAGACAAAATATTAAAGAGTGCATGAAATTTGCACGAATACTTTCTGGAATAAATTATCAACGAGTTGTGAAAATTATTATAAAATTTTCTTTGCCTGTTCACTTTTATGTAGGAATGATTTATGAAGCAAGTTAGCACAAGGTTTAATATTTGAACGCATTATTTGTGGTATAATATTTAAAAATATTTTTTTTGCAAAATGAAAATTCATTTAACAAAGTGCAAAATCGTTCACAAGATAAGAAAATTGTGATTTTTATAAAGTTAAGTTATTAAGTAATGTCCTTAATTAAAATAACTTTTAGCTTTTCTTCACAGTTAAGTTTTAATATAACTAAATATATACTTCGCGCATTATGCGCTTATTTTCATAAACTGTGAAATAAAGGTAAAAGTTGTTTTAACTACATGTAATAATTTTTCATAATGTATGTGTTTTAAGCATTCTCTTCCTTAAAACTATTTTTCAATGAGAGTAGGTATGAATTTTTTTTAAAAGTACCAATTTGTGTATCCATCGTATCCATTGCAGAATCCATCGTACAGTAGTGTAACGTTGTACTGTAGGAAATATTTCGATTGGCGATTGCCTATGGGGGCCCACTATGGCTCATTGTGCTTGTATTTGGGCCATCTATGACCCCTCCAAATTTCGTCCGAATCGGTTGAGGCGTTCTCGAAATGGAATTTCATCGAGATGGCAAAAAACGCGACATTTTCGAAAATTTAGAAAATTAAAACGTCTTCGCAAGTATATCAGGTGTGGTCTGGTAAAAACCGTATGAGTCTCCTGAATCGAATGAGACTATCGGCATCGATATTGGACCGTTCATTTAGAAGTTTAAATTTAACAGCCCTTTTTGGCTATTTTTTGAAATTTCCCAACTTTGAGGGCGGATATCTCGAGAACCGCTGGGTCTAGGAGGCCGAATGTGTGCTCATTGGAATCGGGAGGGTCCAATTAGTCTGGGCATGGGCCTCTAAGTTCATTTAGAGTTACTCAAAAAATCGCGATTTTTCGGATTTTTATTCGCATTCGCGTCTAGAATAATGTTTTCACATGTGTATGTTTACGTATGTGAAATGGTGCATTTGAAGTATGACACCCAATAAAAAAAAATCCTCGGCACACACTACACGGCGCCAACACACGCAATGCGATCATTATCCCACATACTTTTACATAATTTACCCAAACGCTTTCCGTAATAAATTCTCCCGTTTTCAGGCTTTTCCATGCGATTTCAGTTTTAATATTTTACCTCGGGGAGACATGATTAAATACACGACAGGTTAATAACGTAATCTTTTAAATCCGGATAGCTCATTAATATCGAGAATTCAGGTAAACGACAACGACAGGGCATATACACAAGACTGCAGAATAGAAACCAACGATATGTTCTGAAATGTAATGAAAGGGATGCCAAACGCATGTCAATTATTTAAGTGATATATGGCCCAATTCTGTAATTGAATCGTTTATTTTGGAAACCCATCAATAGTAATTTTTATTGTTTTTTCGTTTTCTACGGAATATGGTATAACACTAATCAGAACGCATATTTTTATGCATTATCCCTTTAATTGACATTTCTTTTTGTGGAATATATATATAATCGATCTTTATTGGGCTATCGACCCAATATGGAATAATGCAATGTGGAATATTTTATTACAATATATAAAATATGAAAAGATATAGTATTTTTCTTTGTGTCCCGAAAATTTTGGAAACTATACTTATCGGGTTTCTGTATAAACGATTATAACGATAATCAACAATAAACTATTCCTTTAACTGCGATGATATTTTGCTGCTGTATTTTCTGATATGGTATCAACTAAAAATTTAAAACTTGTTTATAATTGGTTCTAAATCAAGCAATTTTTGATTCCTAAATGTTAGAAGGAAATTCTAAAATAGTTTCTGATATACCACTTACAATTTCAACCTTGGGATACACTGTATTTTAAACATTTCTGTAAAATTTCCAGATTTACCGACTATTTTCAGAATACTTTGACAGAAATACTGGACTGCTGTATTTTCTGATATGGTATCAACTAAAAATTTAAAACATGTTTATAATTGGTTCTAAATCAAGCAATTTTTGATTCCTAAATGTTAGAAGGAAATTCTAAAATAGTTTCTGATGTACCACTTACAATTTCAACCTTGGGATTCATTGTATTTTAAAAATTCATGTAAAATTTCCAGATTTACCGACTATTTTCAGAATACTTTGACAGAAATACTGGACTGCTGTATTTTCTGATATGGTATCAACTAAAAATTTAAAACATGTTTATAATTGGTTCTAAATCTAGCAATTTTTGATTCCTAAATGTTAAAAGGAAATTCTAAAATAGTTTCTGATATACCACTTACAGTTTCAACCTTGGGATACACTGTATTTTAAAAATTTCTGTAAAATTTCCAGATTTACCGACTGTTTTCAGAATACTTTAACAGAAATACTGGACTGCTGTATTTTCTGATATGGTATCAACTAAAAATTTAAAACATGTTTATAATTGGTTTTAAATCAAGCAATTTTTGATTCCTAAATGTTAGAAGGAAATTCTAAGATAGTTTCTGATATACCACTTACAGTTTCAACCTTGGGATACACTGTATTTTAAAAAATTCTGTAAAATTTCCAGATTTACCGACTATTTTCAGAATACTTTGAGAGAAATACTTGACTGCTGTATTTTCTGAAATGGTATCAACTAAAAATTTAAAACATGTTTATAATTGGTTCTAAATCAAGCAATTTTTGATTCCTAAATGTTAGAAGGAAATTCTAAAATAGTTTCTGATATACCACTTACAATTTCAACACTGTATTTTAAAAAATTCTGTAAAATTTCCAGATTTACCGACTATTTTCAGAATACTTTGACAGAAATACTGGACTGCTGTATTTTCTGATATGGTATCAACTAAAAATTTAAAAAATGTTTATAATTGGTTCCAAATCAAGCAATTTTTGATTCCTAAATGTTAGAAGGAAATTCTAAAATAGTTTCTGATATACCACTTACAATTTCAACCTTGGGATACACTGTATTTAAAAAATTTCTGTAAAATTTCCAGATTTACCGACTATTTTCAGAATACTTTGACAGAAATACTGGACTGCTGTATTTTCTGATATGGGATCAACTAAATATTTAAAACATTTTTATAATAGGTTCTAAATCAAGCAATTTTTGATTCCTAAATGTTAGAAGGAAATTCTAAAATAGTTTCTGATATACCACTTACAATTTCAACCTTGGGATACACTGTATTTTAAAAAACCCTGTAAAATTTCCAGATTTACCGACTATTTTAAGAATACTTTGACAGAAATACTGGACTTATTAACTCTAATTTTGATTGCGTTTTCAAGAAAATTGCAAAACTGTGGCAATTTCAGAAACGTCTTTTGTATAACATAAATACGTATTTCGAAATTTTTGAAATATAATTAAATTTACCGCAATTTTATGGCTTTCAGTTTTTTTTAGTTTCAATCTAATTACATTTACTGCAATTTTTTCGTGTTTGGTTTCTTTAGTTTCTTAGCACTTCTCGAAAAAAGATATAGTCGATTTAGGAAGAAAACAATAAAAAATAAAATATTATATGTTATGTAATTATGTAATTAAAATTAGTGAAAGTTTTTATTATATTTACTTAAATATATTGATATTATTATTGAGTTTTCTGCAATTTCAATTACATTTCATGGTTTTTCACGTTATTCTGTTTCATAATGCTTTCTGCTACTTTTAATAGTTTTTCTAATATTCAGAACATTTAACTGTGATGTTGATTCATTATCGTGTGATTGCGTTTTCAAGAAAATTCCAAAACTGTGGCAATTTCTGGAACTTCTTTTTTGTGTTTCTTGAAAATTTGATTTCTTTAGTAAGTACTAATCTCTTTAGTTTCACCTGTGTCAATTTTTTCAGATTTACTGACAATTTTCAGAATGCTTTGACTTAAATTGTGGACTTGGACATTTTGATTGCTTTTGTTTTTCTAATATTCAGAACATTTAACTCTTATGTTGATTCATTATCGTGTGATTGCGTTTTCAAGAAAATTCAAAACTGCGGCAATTTCTGGAATCCCTTTTGTCTAACATGAATATCAATTTACAAATTTTGAAAATCTAAATAAAATTATTACATTGTTCTTGTATTTTGTTTCTTTAGTTTCATTGCATTTATGTCAAGTTTTCCAGATTTACCGACTATTTTCCGAATACTTTGACAGAAATATTGGACTTATTAACTCTAATTTTGATTGCCTTTTCAAGAAAATTGCAAAACTGTGGCAATTTCTGAAACCTCTTTTGTGTAACATAACTATGTATTTCGAAATTTTTGAAATATAATTAAATTTACCGCAAATTTTTTGTTTTGAGTTTTTTTTTAGTTTCAATCTAATTAGATTTATTGCAATTTTTTCGTATTTGGTTTCTTTAGTTTCATTGCACTTCTCGAAAAAAGATTTAGTCGATTTTGGAAGAAAACAATAAAAACTAAAATATTATATGTTATGTAATTATTTAATTAAAATTAGTGAATTTTTTTATTAATATATTAACTAAAATATATTGATATTATTATTGAGTTTTCTGCAATTTCAATTACATTTCCTGGTTTTTCACGTTATTCTGTTTCATAATGTTTTCTGCTGCTTTTAATAGTTTTTCTAATATTCAGAACATTTAACTCTAATGTTGATTCATTATCGTGTGATTGCGTTTTCGAGAAAATTCCAAAACTGTGTCAATTCTGGAACTTAATTTTTGTGTTTCTTGAAAATGTAATCTCTTTAGTAAGTACCAATCTCTTTAGTTTCACTTGTGTCAATTTTTTCAGATTTACTGGCAATTTTCAATATACTTTGACTGAAGTACTGAACTTTTTAGGTCTTTAAATTTTGATTGCGATTTCAAGAAAATTCAAAACTGCGGCAATTTCTGAAATCCCTTTTGTATAATATGAATATCTATATGCAAATTTTGCAATTCTAATTAAAATGATTACATTTTTCTTGTTTTTTGTTTCTTTAGTTTCATTGCACTTATGTCAAGTTTTTCAGATTTACTGACAATTTTCAGTATACTTTGATTGAAATTCTGGACTTTTTAGCTGTTTAAATTTTGATTGCGATTTCAAGAAAATTCAAAATTGCGGCAATTTCTGAAATCCCTTTTGTGCAACATGAATATCTCTTTGCAAATTTTGAAAATCTAATTAAAATTATTAAATATTTCTTGTTTTTTGCTTCTTTAGTTTCATTGCACTTATGTCATGTTTTGTAGATTTACTGACAATTTTCAGAATACTTTGACTGAAATTCTGGACTTTTTAGCTCTATAAATTTTGATTGCGATTTTAAGAAAATTCAAAACTGGGGCAATTTCTGAAATCCCTTTTGTGTAACATGCATGTCTATTTGCAAATTTTGAAAATGTAATTAAAATTATTACATTTTTCTTGTTTTTTGTTTCTTTAGTTTCATTGCACTTATGTCAAGTTTTCCAGATTTGCCGACTATTTTCAGAATACTTTGACAGAAATACTGGACTTGTTAACTCTAATTTTGATTGCGTTTTCTAGAAAAATGCAAAACTGTGGTAATTTCTGAAACCTCTTTTGTGTAACATAAATACGTATTTCGAAATTTTTGAAATATAATTAAATTTACCGCAATTTTATTGCTTTCAGTTTTTGTTTTTAGTTTCAATCTAATTGCATTTACTGCAATTTTTTCGTGTTTGGTTTCTTTAGTTTCATTACACTTCTCGAAAAAAGATTTAGTTGATTTAGGAAGAAAACAATAAAAAATAAAATATTATGTTATGTAATTATTTAATAAAAATTAGTGACAGTTTTTATTATATTTACTTAAATATATTGATATTATTATTGAGTTTTCTGCAATTTCAATTACATTTCCTGGTTTTTCACTTTATTCTGTTTCATAATGCTTTCTGCTACTTTTAATAGTGTTTCTAATATTCAGAACATTTAACTCTAATGTTGATTCATTGTCGTGTGATGGCGTTTTCATGAAAATTCCAAAACTGTGGCAATTACTGGAACTTCTTTTTTGTGTTTCTTGAATATGTAATCTCTTTAGTAAGTACTAATCTCTTTAGTTTCAGTGCACTTCTGTCCATTTTTTTAGATTTGCTGACAATATTCAGAATACTTTGACTGAAATTCTGGACTTTTTAGCTGTTTAAATTTTGATTCCGATTTAAAGAAAATTCAAAACTGCGGCAAGTTTTGAAATCCCCTTTGTGTAACATGAATATCTATTTGCAAATTTTGAAAATCTAATTAAAATTATTACATTTTTCTTGTTTTTTTGTTTCTTTTATTGCTATTAGTATCTCGGAAACCGCCATCTTGACTTTTGTTTTGACTTGATTCTTAAGTTTGTACCATCGAATCAAGTAACTTTTGTTTTAAACTTATTTCTGCATATCATTTGTTAATAAATCTGAAGTAGTTTTGGTCTACATACGTGTGTACTAAAGTTATCATTTCTGCTGTATTATATGTTGAGCTTTGTGTTTGTAGATTTTTATTGAGTGTATTTTTGAGTTTGGGTACTGATGTAGATGTGAAAAGACTCTTTACGTAAAAAGATGCAGTTGTTGCATTTTTATTTAATTTAAGGTTTACTGTTTTTCCAATAAATTCAAATGACTTTTTGATTGAATATTTTGATCAACAATTTATCATTTTTTGAAGTGTTTTGTTAATCATACAGCTTTTTTTTGTGTTGGAGCATTAATGTATGAAACAACTGGCCTTATTGGAATATCTTCTTTATGGATATTGGGCATTCCATAAAATATTCGTGATCTTGGGTCCATGACTATAAATTTGAATATTTGCTTTTCCCGAATGATAGATTCTGCTGATTTCAGGGCTTCTATTATATTTTTTTGAAATTTACTATTAAGATCTTTGTTGGTATGGAAGTTGGTATCTTCAATCAACTTGTTGACATTATTTATGTATCCTTTGTTTTTCATGATAGTTATAGAATCACCTTTATCTGTTTTACAAATTATTATATTTCTGTGTCTGCATTTTGTCCTAATATTAGTTATAGTTTGAATCTTAATTATTTTTATTCCCTGTTCTCATTGATTTATCAAAACCTTGTTTGATAATATTTGCAAAATGATTTTTTTTATGTTATTATGAATTTACTGTTTTTCCAATAAATTCAAATGAATTTTTGATTGAATATTTTGATCTACAATTTATCATTTTTTGAAGTGTTTTGTTAATCATACAGCTTTTTTTTGTGTTGGAGCATTAATGTATGAAACAACTCGCCTTATTGGAATATCTTCTTTATGGATTTTGGGCATTCCATAAAATATTCGTGATTTTGGGTTCATGACTTTAAATTTGAATATTTGCTTTTCCGGAATGATAGATTTTGCTGAATTCAGTGCTTCTAGTATATATTTTTTGAAATTTACTATTAAGATCTTTCATGTTGGTATGGAAGTTGTTATCTTCAATGAACTTGTTGACATTGTTTATGTATCCTTTGTTTATCATGATAGTTATATAGGAATTTATATATAGGAAGTTATATATATATATATATATATATATATATATATATATATATATATATATATATATAAATATATATATATATGTTTTACAAATTATTATATTTCTGTCTCTGCTTTTTGTCCTAATATTATTTATAGTTTTCCATCTCAATTATTTTTATTCCCTGTTCTCATTGATTTATCAAAACCTTGTTTGATAATATTTGCAAAATGTTTTTTTTTAATGTTGGAATTAACTTCTATTCGATGACAGCGAAAATTCTGTTTCTAATGCATGTATTTCTAAATCGGGAATTTTATTTCTAGGTGTTAATGAATATTTTAAGCCTTGGTTTAAAAGTGCTTTCTCTTGCCTTTTAAAATCAATATTTGTTTATGATTCTTTAATCGTGGGTAGAAATTATGTAATGTCTCTGACGTTGGAATGTTTTCTTCTATTAGTGGTTTTAGTTTGTTTAATTTTCTCTGTTGAGTTTTATAATGTTCATACGACTGAATTCTTACCATATCATAAACATTCGAGATGAAATAGTCGAGTGTTATGTAACTTAGTCGTTTTGTTAGTTCTATGGGTATAAATTTAAGATGTTTTGTTAGATTAAATCTTCTTGTCTATTCTCTAACTGTAGGCATTATAATGCAGGTTTTTCCTATTATTAATATAATACGTTACGTCGTTTTTGGGAAACTATTCTCTAATTGTAACCAATATATTGTAGGTTTTTCCTATTAACAATATAATACGTTATGTCGTTTTTGGGAAACTATTCTCTAATTGTAACTAATATATTGTAGGTTTTTCCTATTAACAATATAATACGTTACGTCGTTTTTGGGAAAATGATTATCTCAAATTTTCTCGAGTACATGAAACCCAATTTGAATGCCACTAACTAAATCATTTGAATGGCGAGTGTAATGGAAGAGTGTTAAATTTAAACGCTTACAACATCATCGCCTCCCTAATAAACCGCACAACATAATTTTTTCCACCCCAAGGATTTGCGCGGCCTACGCAATAATTGCCGGAGGGGTCCCTGCATTTTCTCTCTCTCCTGAAGGAAAACAATAAGCCTGGTTTCTTTCCGGAGCAATTAATAACCGGTCCTTCAAAACAATCCACGAGCATCCGGGATAATTAAGAGACCACTGTAAAAAATCCACTTTCGTACCGCGATAGCGGATTTTTCGAGACGGGAGTAATTGCGGCGAAAATATGTGCTTTATTATAATAAACCGTCGGAGGGTGAAATGGGCTCGGCGCGAATTTTGTTTGATAAATGGTCCGAACGCAATAAAGGGAGAGTATCAATTTATAAGGGAAAACATTTTCTTCTGCAATTATTTTCGCTCCTCGAAAGGTGCGAAGCTGCCTTTTATTTTCGCCATTGTGTGAATGTGTGGAAAAAGCCGGGGAAATTCCACGCAAATTTAAAGCAAACACGAGAGTTTAATACTTGTTTTTCTTCCGCGAAGTAAAAAGCGCCGCCGTTATTTTTATCTCATCAAATTTACTGATTGAAATCACTAAATGGCAACAAATAAAAGAAACACCGACAAGGATTCCATTATCCACTTTCCTCCTCCCCACCTTATTCGATTCGCCACACAAACACGATTACATTCTACATAATTACCCGCCCGGTATTTACAGGAGGGGTGCCTTAGATGGAGCGTGTGTAACGCACACACTGCAGGGGTGGAAGTGAAACCTGTGGGAGCGCGTGCCTGCGTTCTTGGGGGTTGCTTTTGGCTAATTTCATTACACACGTCCAGGCGTGGGCATCCCTTGCTCTGATCGATCGCCACCCACGCACACACACACCCCGGGAAAAACTGTGAGGGGATGAATTCGAATTACAATTTTAAATGGGGCCACGGGCAGGAAAAGCTCACGCGTCTGCCTAATTATGTGGGAATGCAGCCCCGGGCTGGAACTCGAGGGCAGGAAGATGGGGGTGATAAAGGTGAGCGGCGGCCCCGTCAAGAGGGATGATGGATGGCGGCCGAAATTATGGGATATGTACGCACGAATTTCTTTTGTGATAAAAATATTGGGCAAGGGTGTTAATTTGACAATGAAATGAAAGGGCCCTGGGGGACTTAATGGGGACGCTATCTTGGAGCAATCTGTGGAAGTGATTGTATTCGCGAAGGGCTAACTGTACTCTCGTCGCAGAGAACAATGTGCTGGGCCCTTCGCATTTTCATTTTTTATAACAATATTCCCAAAGGCGCGGCACAATCATATCGAGTGGACGTGAAAGGTCGATAAATCATATGTCAACATGTCGCTGCACTTACAACAACAATCTATGTTTAATGGAAAACGTTTCTGTATAAATGGAATATGTGGTTTGGTCATAAAATATGTATGCTTCGCCTGCTTTCTGGAAACATAAATCCACCAATGACCAATAACTCAGTGCTGTAATTTATAAATTGGACCCTAATGCAAAATATGGCAATTTTCTCGTTCGAATCGAAAGCCCATATCAAATTACATCTATAAATCAAACACGAAGGATTAACGTATGAAAAAAAAAATGCATCACGCCTCTGGATTCTGTTTTTTCAAGATTTATAATAAAGTTTATAATAAAGTATCGCAAGGTGGAATAATTAATTTGAGTTCCATGTAAAGTCATCTAAAAATTTTAATTCCTGTTGGAACAGCAATGATTATAGTAGCTCATGTAAAATAAGCTCAAGAAACAACATCTATTCCTACTGTAAATATATGATTGGCATATACAATAAATCCTAATAAGCCAATAGCTATTATTGCATAAATTATTCCTAAAGCTCCAGTGCCATTTGAAATTCTGAAAGTGGAGGTGGTTAGGGCTTAGGGGGTAATACTTAGAATTTATTTGACGTTGTGTTTAAACTTCTCCCTCAAAAAATCAATCGACGTGTTTTTTTTAATCATGTTAAGTAGCATTCAAAAGTTATTGAGACTGCCTAGTTTTGAAATGTACACCCACTATAATACATATTTCACTTAAGTACGTACAGTCATGCTCACATAAATCTAATACAAACATATTGAACTATCATATTTTCAATTTTGATTGAATTTTCGATGTGTTGAAAATATCATGAGAATGCAAGAAAATATTATAATGCATGCTCACATAAATCTAATACAAACATTACTAATGTATGAAATAAAGTTTTCACTTTAGCACTTTTTTAAAATTTTCAAAATTGTTTTTATTGTTCACGACAATTGTTTCGCCACACTGTGGCTTCTTCATTTGATTGAAAAAAAAATTTCTTCACCTGAAGAAGCCACAGTGTGGCGAAACAATTTTCGTGAACAATAAACACAATTTTGAAAATTAAAAAAAAATGCGTAACTTTATTTCATACATTAGTAATTATGAATTTTCAACAAATAAAAGCCACATCGATTAATAATACAAACATATTGAACTATAATATTTTCAATTTTGATTGAATTTTCGATGCGTAGAAGATATCATCAGAATGCAAGAAAACATTATAATGTATAGTCATGCTTAAATAAATCTAGTACAAAAATATTGACATGGTATATAAAATTGCTTTTGTAACCTGATTTCTTGTATTAGATTTATGTGAGCGTAAGATTTGTGTTACACTTTAATTTACAATTGAGGGAGATATTCTTTATATATAAGATCCGATGTATTTCTTGCTGAGCTGAAACAATATACCCTTCATTACTTTTGCAGGGCATTAAATATTATAGTGGTATCCCGAATAATTCCATCTAACACGTCGGAATAAACAATTTAATATTTATGCCATACCTTCATCCAGAATCCACTGCGGTACAGATTACCAAATAACAATTACTGAACCTTTCGAGAAACATCGATTTTTAATTAGCTGACGTTGGGGATTCAATGTTGCTTATAATTAATCCAATTAAATTAAAGTAAGCGAGAAATTGACATCGAACATATGCAAAGGCAAAAATTAAAAATCGAAAGGTTGTAATAGGCCCAAATATACGCCCAGTATAATACGCATTTACGCAATAAAGTGACTCATATTTTAAAAATCATGAATACAACCAAATTAATTCATTTACAAATAATCCCAGGGTGAAATGTGATAAATAGCCATCGCAAGTCGCGCCAGAGCGTCGCCAAATATCTCAAGAGCCGAGGCCTGCATATGCACGGTTCTGGAAGATTCCATGTCGTGGTGTCACATAAACAATTTGGGTATCAGCACCCCTTAGAAACGAGCAAGCGCCAGGCACGTAAAAATCACCTCGAATAGCAACTCTTTTAGTTAAGTGTAAAACTCTGCGCTAAAAATGCATTAATACCACACGCACACTCAAGATTAATAATTACCATGATAACTAAGTGATGGGGGCGAATATTTAGCAGTATATATGTGAGGGGAGTGGAGATTTGAAGCTGGAAAAAACTTATTTAAGCACAAGCCACACACGAGCGAGATCAGTAAGAAAGTTTCGTCGGCCACGAGCAACGCACACGACATTCGCGGTTTTGAGTATATAAATTCACGTCGGGTTATAATTAAATTAACGATTGCTTATAACGTTGTAAATAAACGCAAAGTAGAGTAAATATTTGAATAAATCGAAAAACGTACAATTCTAGGTACAGAGTAATTTAATGTTTTATTGTTAACGATAAAATAAAGTTGTTAAACCAGTCTCATTATAAATTCACGGGAGTGCTTATTCCTTTCAATCAACCCTAAGTTACCTATAAATACCAAACACCGATTACCTATTCCTGTCAGTAAACAAAGGCGGCTCGTACGCTATTCGTGTTTGCGAATCACCAGAGGAAGCAATAACATGTGTAATTGACGCCCACCCGCGCACTTCGTTCACACACCTGTTATTGTGGAATCAAATTCCCGCACTAGATTCAAATTGACGGAAAATAGTGTATTTAACCAACCACAAGTTACCTATAAATACGAAACACCGATTACCTATTCCTGTCAGTAAACAAAGGCGGCTCGTACGCTATTCGTGTTTACGAATCACTAGAGGAAGCAATAACAGGTGTAATTGACGCCCACCCGCGCACTTCGTTCACACACCTGTAATTGTGGAATCACCTCCTCCACTAGAATCAAATCGACGTCAGCATCATAACATTTAAACATATAAACTCATCATACATCGCGCCCGCGATCGCAAACTAACGTGGCTGTATTCACCATAACTATAACAACTAATCAAGGCATTCAGTGTTACCCTCCGAGATACATCATCATATTCAAATCAAAATAATTCATAAAAATGATGGCTTCTTCATTTTAAATCATAAATGAGCACATAACGTGCATATTATTGGGCAGAGTGATTTATAATTGTATAAATAAATAAGTTGGATTAAATCATAATAATTTAAAAACATAATGTATAAAAATACTGGTTACAAAAGTTACAATAGTTACAAAAGTTACAAAAGTTACAATATGGATTTGATAATAAATGTTCAGGCTATTTACCTTTGTCATTACAATTTTTTTTCATTGCAGTAATTTTCTTAATTTTTGACGTACAAATTACACTTTGGTCGTCTCAAAATTAATGTCATAGTGTATACCTCTTAGCCTTTTCTAGTCAAGCATTCCTTGTTTTTTTTATTATTGCAGTAATTTTCTTAATTTTTGACGTAGAAATTACACTTTCGTCGTTTCAAAATTAATATAGTCATAGAATATACATCTTGGTCTTTTCTGATCAATCATTGCTTGTGTCATGGATTTTTCTGCACTATCTGTACTATCTAATTTCCATACTTCATATGTAGTTCATACTGATATGTGATATTGATGCCCGAATCAGATATTTTTACATCAGTGATTATATATAATTGGCGATGCAACTTTCCAATTATAGAGATTAAAAAGCGTACTAATAGTCATTATTTTGTCTGGCAGCTTTACAATTTTATACACCGGATTCAGTTTCCAATATATAAAATTGATGGAAACTGATGATTGATCACGGTACAGAGCGTTTTTCCATTTGTACATACTCTACTTTCCCATAAACGCTTGATGTTGCATCATTGGATGTTTGCATGCGATTTTTAAAATGGATTTATACGAATTTTTAATAAGTGTACAAACTGACATTGTACATACAGTGTCCACGTACATATTGAAATCTTTTCATTATCAACTTCACAAAAAAAAAACTTTCAAAAAGTTTCGCCATTATTTCAAACCTAAAAAATGACCGAAGTGTAAATTTCCTATTGCTTTTACAAAGTATTAGCAAAAGTAATAAAACTACAGACATTTTAGTACAGATTGAAAAATATTTTATTATTAACTTCACTGGATTTATACGAATATTTAATAAGTGTACAAACTGCCATTGTACAGACAGTGTCCACGTACATATTGAAAAATATTTTATTATTAACTTCACAAAAAAAATCTTTCAAAAAGTTCCTCCATTATTTCAAACCTAAAAAATCGCCGAAGTGTAATTTTCCTATTGCTTTTACTAAGTATTAGCAAAAGCAATAAAACTACAAACATTTTAGTACAAATTGAAAAATATTTTATTATTAACTTCACAAAAAAAATCTTTCAAAAAGTGTCTCCATTATTTCAAATCTAAAAAATCACCGAAGTATAAATTTCCTATTGCTTTTACAAACTTGTAACGCTCCGATATTATTCTATTATATTTATTTTATTATTCGTCGTTTTTATCGTGAAATTATTATATAATTTCTTGATTATTTTGGCTCGTGATTTATTTTATAATGTTTTAGTTATTTTTGGCTCGTGATTTATTATATAATGTTTTAATTATTTATGGCTCGTGATTTGTGATCGTATTTAGTACTTACACGTCGTGACGTTTAATTTAACTACCGTGATTACTCTCAAGGTACTTTGCTATTGGTAATGTGTTAATTAACGTACACTAATAATGGATTAATACAAGAAAGCAACAATTTAAGGAATTGTTTTGTTTATTTAATAATAGACACGCTGAAATTGTAAGACACAGGGAAATAAAACACAGGTTGATGATGATGTAAATTAATTTATATAATTATAACGTACAGGGAAATAAAACACAAGTTGACGATTATGACATGAATTGATTTATTTTCTAGATTTCGTTGACCTTTTAATGAATTTGTGAATTCTCTTATTTATTCAATTGATAGTTTGAAAATGGTTATGACTACGAAGTTTATTTACGAGTGTTTGTTATACATGCACGTGCTTCTCTAGTTTCTTAGACCATTTATTACCATGCCCTTTCACTCCATTTAACTACGGGAAAGTGATATGATCAAAAATAGAACTATTTAAAGATGTTGAAATATCCCCAATAATTCATGAATGATTACTAAAGGTATCTGGCGATCTTCCCGAATTTCATGGTTGTGTCGGTGTCCACACAATAAAGTAATTATTGGAGCCCCATTGTTTACGTTCATTGAGGTAAATTAGTAATTCTACCCACGACCACAGCAAGCACCAATGTCACAAGTAGTCATCACCGTCAGACTTGTTATAAGTTGTGTCAAATGACAGTTCTGCTACCTCAATCGGAAATGTTTATGTAATGTTATAATATATTATTATTAGGAATATTGGAAGTTATTAATAACTTCTCTTGTGATTATACCAAGCCTCATTCTCTCGTTTATCATTTTCTCTGTTTATACGGGGTTTTAATAATTCCACTTATTTCTTGTTTTCGATATTTAACCACAAATTGTCATTATGTCTTCAAAGTATTGAGATTTAATGCAGCCTATTTTATTTGTACGATTCTAAATTATTCTGCCCAATGATATGTACGTTACGCTTATTTTATGATTTCAAATAAAGAAGCCAGTGTTTGTATGCATTATGTTTTTAAATTATTGAGATTTAATACAATCTATTTATTTATACAACTATAAATCACTCTCCCCAATAATATGTACGTTATGTGCTCATTTTATGATTTGAAATGAAGAAGCCATCATTTTTGTGAATTATGTTGATTTGATTATGATGATGTATGTCGGAGGGTAACACTGAATGCCTTGATTAGTTGTTATAGTTATGGTGAATACAGCCACGTTAGTTTGCGATCGCGGGCGCGATGTATGATGAGTTTATATGTTTAAATGTTATGATGCTGACGACGATTTGATTCTAGTGGAGGAGGTGACTCCACAATAACAGGTGTGTGAACGAAGTGCGCGGGTGGGCGTCAATTACACCTGTTATTGCTTCCTCTAGTGATTCGTAAACACGAATAGCGTTCGAGCAGCCTTTGTTTACTGATAGGAATAGATAATCGGTGTTTGGCTTTTCTAGGTAACTTGTGGTTGGTTAAATACACTATTTTCCGTCAATTTGAATCTAGTGCGGGAATTTGATTTCACAATAACAGGTGTGTGAACGAAGTGCGCGGGTGGGCGTCAATTACACCTGTTATTGCTTCCTCTAGTGATTCGTAAACACGAATAGCATACGAGCCGCCTTTGTTTACTGACAGGAATAGGTAATCGGTGTTTGGTATTTATAGGTAACAGATATAGATAATACAAAGTATTATCAAAAGTAATAAAACAACATACATTTTAGTACATATTGAAAAATATTTTATTATTAACTTCACAAAAAAAATCTTTCAGAAAGTTCTCCAGTATTTCAAACCTAAAAAATAACCGAAGTGCTTTTTATTGCTTTTACCAAGTATTAGCAAAAATAATCAAATTTTTTAGTACATATTGAAAACTGTTTTAATATTAATTTCAAACAACAAAAACTATAAGAACTTATTACTTTACCAGGAAGTTCGAAAGAAGAGACATAATAGGAGTATTATATATACAACTGGTATAATGGATGAAACTATAATAAAAATAATCATATATGTTATAATAATTAATAGCTGGAATTTATAACAATAACACTACAATATTTGTGAAATTGCAATACCGATAATGCTTGTTTGCAAAATTCACTCATCGGAAAATACCTGCACCTGCGTTATCGGGCTTTTGCCATTTTCAAATGGTATTGTTCGCATTCACATTATTTCATGACCTAATATTCGCAATTTTCCAAATATTATTTCATGGCCTAATATTCGCAATTTTGCGAATATTATTTTTATACTCTCATTACGTTTGATAAAACTTCAAACGAGAGTAAACACCTAAATTATGCAAAATAGTCGCTCTCATCTGTTATAATAATTTCACTTGTAATTACAATGTTCATTGTAAAGTAATTTGGGTGTAATGATCCTCCAATTAATTAAATATCGCGTTATACGTCATAATTACTGTAATTACAGGTGGCATTATTAATAATTACAGTTAATTAAGTAGCCGCCATTGTTTTGCAACTGATGATGTTATGTACTAATTGTTGTTTCCTTTTGTTGTTTTAATTAGTACTGACTAATTGTGTTTGCATATAAATATAAGTTGCAGGAGTACTCACCTAAATATAGCTAGCATTAGATAGAGGCTCCTTCACGCCTATTCAGGTATTATTATATTTTATTATATTTGGTAATTTTGGCAAAATTCAGTATTCTGCTTCCTATACAGGCTACTTTAAAAAAAAATCGTTATTTTCTTCTGTTCGTTTCATCTTCATACAAAGTTACTTTCGCTTTTAGTAGTGCTCAATTTTCATAATTGTTAAATTTTGTTCTTATACATTGTATACTGAACGGTTGATAGATCGATCTCAGACTATTGCAGCTTATTACTTTGTATGTTAAATCGAGATAACATATCTCGACAAAAAATTGACAAAAAAGTTGTTTCCGTACTTTGAAGTTGAAGGAGGTAGTTATATGTATTTGTATTTGCTTCACTTCTTGTATTTGCCTTTTTTCGTTCGTCATTTATTTATTTGCGTCATTTGTTTATTTGCGTCATTTATTAGAAATACGTGACACCCTGTATATATAGTTTATATATAATTCTCCAGTTTATAATTTATGTACAGCTGTTTTCATTTAGCGCACGAATTCGATAGTAGCTATCAATCCAGATCGGACTTGAAATATTCACAGGGCCGATAATAAGAGCAGCATAAATTATACAGTGGACTCCGTGAGTCAGACGGAGCGGAAAATCGATAGCGAGCTTCAGCCTGACGAATTAAATCGCCATTATAAATTTCGCGTGCTCCTTTATTGCCGATTAACATTTACTCCACGACGTATTCGCCTCGTTTTTCGTTCGTATCCATCTCTTCCGTAGCATGCGTAGGAAAATGCGTAGGAAAATGCGTAGCATGCGTCAAAAGTGGTGCAGGCACATGTATGTGCGGATATTCGAGGCGTTAGGCGATTCTATTTTGGGAAACGCACGCCCGCACACGAATTTTCCACGGCAGTTTCAATCGGCGTGAGTGAAACTCGAGCAGGGAGCTTTCATGGAAAGCTACGAGAGGAAAATATCAATTTGGGCCGGAGCACACATCCTGCTCGGATCAATTAAAATTTCACGCTGGCCGATATTGCGTTACCATTGTTTCACTCAGATGCAAAAAAACGTAAATGTTTAATGCTGCAAGCGATACTAGTTGCAGGTGTGTATGCAATATTACGTTACATTGATTAATGATATTTATAATGTACGCAGTATTCAATATTTTACATTACAGATATTAACTGAAAAAACTACATTTCTGTTCTATGGGAGAATTCATCATTAACGCCTTAAATAGGAAACACAATTTTTATGTCAATTATAGTAATAGTAATAGTAATAGTTTATTGGTGGAATAACAGTAATGTAACACAAGTCAATACAATAAAGAAGAGTACATAATAATTAAAACTAGCAAATGGAGACAGTTTTAAACAAATATACACATACAGAAATTAAAACTTACAAGTTACATATTCATTTCAATCATAAAAGCCGTTAAGTATTAGCAGGTCCTTAACTTTAGTTTTGAACTCCTTCAATATAGTATTTTACATTATAAGCCGAGTAAGAGCATTTTTAACAACGTTTTATAATAAATAACTATAACTATCATTAAAATTTCTGTTTTTTTCTGAAAATTGGGGTAAAATTATGGAAACCGAGGAAACTATTGAAAATACTACATTATGCCAGTACCCAAAGTGAAAAGAAGTACTATTTTGACTTTTAAGCCCCCCACCCCTCTTTCATCCTACTACCAATAAGATTACTAGAAAAAGGACTACAACAACAGTCCACCAGAAGTATGTCAAACGTTGCCCAATTTTCTGAAACATGCCAGTCAATCCTGAAAACGTGAACAAATATGCAATGAAATGGAAAAAACCAAAAACACGAGAAAGTTGCAGAAAATTTATTAATACATATATAAAAATTTCATAAAGATTGTAAAAATTGCTACAAAGTTTTATGAAAATTTCTAACATCAAACCCTGTTGGTTCAAACTAACATCATTAAAAGTTCCTAATTTTAATAAAGACATCAAAAGCATTAGAAACAAACAGTTCATCAGAAAGTATTAGTTCAGATTTTTTTAACATTGTAGTAGACTTCAAACGAACAATTAATTTGTTCAGACGAACAATATGAAGAAACCAAAACATTTTATTGAAATTACCGAAAATTATATAATATTTATATTGAAATTGAAACAAGTATACTAAATGAGTTTTTTTATAAAATGTTTTATTCACTTATACCTCTATTTTCAAATTATTATTTTTGTAAATTTATCGATAATGGTTGCGATTTTGCAGTACTTATTTGGCAAGTTTGGAAAAGTTTGGGGAAAATTATGGAATGATTTCATTAGTGCCCATTTTTCAACCGGGGAAACTATTGAAAATACTACATTGTACCTCTATGCAAATATAAAGAAGTAAGATTTTTACCCCCCTCTCTCCCTACTACCAATAAGAAGATTAGTAGAAAGAGGAGGTGAACAACAGTCCACCAGAAGTATGTCAAAAGTTGCCCAATTTTCTGAAACATGCCAGTAAAGTATAAAAACATTAACAAATATGCAGTAAAATTTAAGAAACTAAAATCAAGAGAACGTTACAGAAAATTTAACAATACAAATATAAATATTTCATAAAGGTTGTAGAAATTGCTACAACGTTTTATGAAAATTTCTAATATCAAACCCTGTTGGTCCAAACTAATATCATTAAAAGTTCCTGATTTCAGTTTCAATTTCAATTTCAAATTCAATTTCAATAACGACATCAAAAGCATTAAAAAATAACTGTTCATCAGAAAGTATTAGTTCAATTTTTATTAACATTGTAGTAGACTTCGAAATGAAAGCATTACGAGAACCAACAATATGAAGAAACCATAACATTTTATTGAATTTACCGAAAATATTATAATACTTATATTGAAATTGAAACAAGTATACTAAATGAGTTTGTTTTAATAAAATGTTTTATTCACTCTATTTTCAAAATATTTTTTTTTGTAAATTTATCGATAATGGTTTTGATTTTGCAGTACTTATTTGGCAAGTTTGGAAAAGTTTGGGGAAAATTATGGAATGATTTTATTAGTGCCCATTTTACAACCGGGGAAACTATTGAAAATACTACATTGTGCCAGTATGCAAGTAAAAAAAAGTAACATTTTTACCCCCCACCCCCCACACGGTACTACAATAAGAAGATTAGTAGAAAGAGGAGTGAAACAACAGTCCACCAGAAGTATGTCAAAAGTTGCCCAATTTTCTGAAACATGCCAGTAAAGTATAAAAACATTATCAAATATGCAGTAAAATGGAAGAAACTAAAAACACGAGAATGTTACAGAAAAATTAACAATACAAATATAAATATTTCATAAAGATTGTAGAAATCGCTACAACGTTTTATGAAAATTTCTAATATCAAACACTGTTGGTCCAAACTAATATCATTAAAAGTTCCTGATTTCAATTTCAATTTCAATTTCAAATTCAATTTCAATAACGACATCAAAAGCATTAAAAAATAACTGTTCATCAGAAAGTATTAGTTCAATTTTTATTAACATTGTAGTAGACTTCAAAATGAAAGCATTACAAGAACGAACAATATGAAGAAACCATAACATTTTATTGAAATTACCGAAAATATTATAATACTTATATTGAAATTGAAACAAATATACTAAATGGATTTATTTTAAATAAAATGTTTTATTCACTTATACCTCTATTTTAAAATTATTTTTTTGTAAATTTATCGATAATGGTTTTGATTTTGCAGTACTTATTTGGCAAGTTTGGAAAAGTTAGGGGAAAATTATTGAAACCGGGGAAATTATTGAAAATACTACATTGTACCAGTATGCAAGTAAAAAGAAGTAAGATTTTTACTCCCTCTCTCTCCCTACTACCAATAAGAAGATTAGTAGAAAGAGGAGGTGAACAACAGTTCACCAGAAGTATGTCAAAAGTTGCCCAATTTTCTGAAACATGCCAGTAAATTATAAAAACATTAACAAATATGCAGTGAAATGGAAGAAACTATATACACGAGAACGTTACAAAAAAATTAACAATACAAATATAAATATTTCATAAATATTGTAGAAATTGCTACAACGTTTTATGAAAATTTCTAATATCAAACCCTGTTGGTCCAAACTAATATCGTTAAAAGTTCCTGATTTCAATTTCAATTTCAATTTCAAATTCAATTTCAATAACGACATCAAAAGCATTAAAAAATAACTGTTCATCAGAAAGTATTAGTTCAATTTTTATTAACGTTGTAGTAGACTTCAAAATGAAAACATTACAAGAACGAGCAATATGAAGAAACCATAACATTTTATGGAAATTACCGAAAATATTATAATACTTATATTGAAATTGAAACAAGTATACTTAATAGTTTTTTTTAATAAAATGTTTTATTCACTTATACCTCTATTTTCAAAATTATTATTTTTTGTAAATTTATCGATAATGGTTTTGATTTTGTAGTACTTATTTAGCAAGTTTGGAAAAGTTTGGGGAAAATTATGGAAACCGGGGAAACTATTGAAAATACTACATTGTGCCAGTATGCAAGTAAAAAAAGTAATGTTTTGACCCCCTCTCACCCCCCAAGAATACTAAATGAGTTTTTTTAATGATAATTAAATTATCATTTTGCACTTATTTTGCAATTTTGATAACTTTCATCTGAAACTCTATAGACATAACAAGTTTTATACTTCTAGAACATATTGCAACTTATATTTCGAAAATGTATGAACGTGGCAAGGATTCCGCAAAATTTCTTTATATATAACTCAATTTTCTACTACTTTTATGTTTAAAATTTTCTATTTTTTCTTGTTTTCTTTCTGGTAGAGATTATTTTTCTAAATCCAAAAAAGTATCACAAGTTGGCTTTGATGGAATATTCGTTACAGGGTACATAAAACCCCGCGAAATACCCTTTTTATTTGTGTAATTTTCTGAACGTAATCGTAGTAATGATTTATCAAATTTTGAGTGTTAGTCACTTATGTAGAATATTTGGTAACTTTCATTTTTATTTTATTTTAGAGTTGTAGAGATGTAGAGATGTAGAGAATTCTCTACATACAGAGAAAATTGATGTAGAGATTTAATGTAAACTGAAAGAGATGTACAGAAAAATTTTAGAAATGTGTGACAATTTTTCACACATTTAGAATATTTTGTGACTTACATTTTCAAAGTTTTATATTAGAATTTAGATCTACCATCTGAGGATATCAAATATTTGATGACATTCAAGGTTTTGTATATCTGACGAAGATTTCGCGGAAATACAGGATTCGTCGATTATTGAGTACCCACTTATACCTCGATTTTCAAAATTTTGTAAATATGTCGACAATGGTTTCGATTTTGCAATACTTATTAGGCAATTTTGATAACTTTCATCTAAAACACTTTAGACATATCAAGTTTCATTCTTGTACATTTAGTAACTTATATTACGCAAATTTATAGAAGAATAGATTTATAGATGTAAATTTATAGATTGCCCAAAATTTCGGTATACATAACTCAATGTTCTACTACTTTCATGTTTAAAATTTTCTAAATGAAGTGCTCATATTTCAAAATATGAGTTTTCATCAGCATTTTTAATGTTTGTTGTGTAGTGTTTTAAAAAAAAAATATACGGAGCAGCCAGAATTTGTCATCGATCTAGACTATTTTGTAACTTACATTTTCGAAATTTCAAATATCCAGCAATGCTTTTTAATACATTCTAAACCCCGTGAGATGCCCTTTTTATTTTTATTTTTGTAATTTTCTAAACGTGGTTTAAAATGTTCTAACTGAAGCGCTCATACTTCAAAATATGAGTTTTCATCAGCATTTATAATGTTTGTGTTGTGTTTTTCAAAAAATTATACGTAGCAGCCACAATTCGTCATCGATTTAGAATATTTTGTAACTTACATTTTCGAAATTTAAAATATCTAGCAATGCTTTTTTAATACATTCAAAAGCCCGTGAAATGCCCTTGTTATTTTTATTTTTGTAATTTTCTGAACGTGGTATATCATTTTTTAAATAAGACACTCATATTTCAAAATATGAGTTTTCATCAGCATTTGGAATGTTTGTTGTGTTGTGTTTAAAAAAAAAATATATACGTAGCAGCCACAATTCGTCATCGATCTACAATATTTTGTAACTTACATTTTCAAAATTTCAAATATTTAGCAAGGCATTTTAATACATTTAAAACCCTGTGAAATGCCCTTGTTATTTTTATTTTTGTAATTTTCTAAACGTAGTGACGATTTATCAAAATTTGAGTATTAATCAATTATATAGAATGTTTTGTACCTTGCATTTTCTAAAATTTTATAGATGTAGAGACGATATATCAAATCGTTGAAAAATGAGGTTCATTTTGATTTTTTTTGTATTTATCAGCATTTGGAATGTGTGTTGTATGGTGTTTTTCAAAAAAATTATATGTAGCAGCCACTAGTTTGCAAATTTCAGAATTCGTTATCGAACTAGAATATTTTGTAACTAGTATATATAAACAATGTTAATTGGGCTATGGATCCCATGGGGTCTTTCCGCCTTGTCTAACATTACATACATTTATTATACATTACTTTACGTATAGTATTATATTACATTATACACATGTGATTTATGAGTTTCCTACCTCATAATCACATGTGATTATGAGGTGTGTCATGTGACCGTGGCCAATACCAACTTTCTTATTTTAAATGCAACACCTGGTATATTATTCAATTTTTGGATTCTTCAGAAAATTCTAGACATATTCCATGTACAATGTCCTATACCTATCTTCAACTGTTTCGGATCATTAACAAATCAATGTCCGAAACTACCTCAACCGAATATTTCCAAATCGGTGGAAATAATTTAAATTGTCTTGACATATAATTCATGTCCAATAAAATAAGTTTGAAGTTATAATATTATTAAGTTATATACCTTAACATTAGTTAACTTTTTACGAAAGTGGTAAAATATCCGACTTCATTTTTAAAACCTTGTACATAGTTATAATCAATGGTAGTGCAAAAATTAACCACTTAGATTTACATGAACATTAAATAAAATAAATACCCTATTCGAAAGGACTACAAGGACAATTTCAGTTAATTATGTAGTTCTAACGCTTCAGCAGTGGGCAAGCTGTGACACGGTTCCTAGCCAAACAGTCTCTGTCCCAATTTTAAGAACAAACATGTTTATTATGCAGGCTCGTTAACTAAAACCCACCCAAATAGGGGATCAGCGATTACTATACCCTCTGCACCCTCTGCACCACCCAAGCGGAGGGTCCCTTCGTCCTGCCCAGGCCACGTGCGAAAATACACAGGACAGATATTACAAACACAGAGCGCAGTTTACAAACAAACACTGTAATAATGCAGTTGGGAGTTTACACATTTGGAACGTCACGATCCTGCGGCCGGAGCCTGGGCCAACTTTCGCGTAGAGTGGGGTGGGGTGGGCAATAGCCCCATCCTGCATTGTATGCACGGAGGGTAGTCAGCTGCCCCCTATCGAGGCGGCGACAGAAGGTAGCTTACCTAATTAGGTCAATATATTTGCGCTTGAAAGTTCCCGATTTTCCGGAGTTTCAGGTGATAATTCAACGCGTTTCTGGTTTCAAAACACAAATATGCACTGCAGACGTCTATTGAAATTTATTTATATTGAGGTTATAAGTTTGTTTTCTAAATTATTATTGTTACTCTTTTGAATTTAAAATTAGAATTTTAGATTTTCACCATCATAGACCTGACCTGAGTGAAAAATACCAAAGGCACAAGCCACAATAAAAAATAAATATACAAATAAATAAATGACGAACGAAAAAAGGCAAACACAAGAAGTGAAGCATCTAACTACCTCCTTGACTTCAAAGATTAGAAACAACATTTTTGTCAATTTTATGCTAAGATATGTTATCTTGATTTAACGTAGGTAGTAATAAGCTACAATAGTCTAAGATCAATCTATCAACCGTATCAGTATACAATGTATAAGAACAAATTTTAACATTTATGAAAATTGATCACTAATGAAAGAAAAAGTAACTTAGTATGAAGATGAAACCAACAGAAAAAAAATCCAAGTCAGATGAAACCAGAGTAGTAGATGTAGAATTGATTGGTAGAGAAAATTTCAGAATCAATCAAGAATACTAATATTCTTCAAAAGTTCAACGTCTGAGAAGCACATTCACATTGTATGCAAAGTTTCAGTAGGTACCCTTTGAATATTTTACTTTTTCGGAAAATTTCACTTTAGATTCTATGAACATTTTATCTAGTATTAAGTTGTAAATATTACTTCCAAAATTAACTTTGTCAACAGCTTATGTTGAAGCTTATTTTATTTTATACATCCTGCTGAATACGGATAATAATGTACAATGTTTAGGTAAATTGAAAACTTACCACCTCTGAATTTGACTACATCCATAGCTGAATAGTTAATTTTAAGTAACACATCAAGAGTCCAATAACTTCCAATCAAATGTTTTCCTCAATTTTCATCAATCTAGCAGCAATGGTCCGAGCGAGGATAGGTGGGCCACCCTGTATATTATTATATGTAATGTAATGTAATCTAATGTTTAAGTAGGTACTGGAAATATTACAACCTTACTGTTAGTAATATGGTTTGTCTCGATATATTATAAAGTGGTAGGTTTTATGTGTATTAAAACTTATATTATTATTTTTTTGTTTCAGGTGAGTTGTCGACTTGCAAAATTGCTTTGCGTGCATTAACATGTAAGTTACGTTTAAATTATGTGTAGGTATACATCACAGTTACGTTGCCCATAATATTTTTTTTTAGTCTGTGGTGGTGTACACCATATTATATTATGGCAGCATGCGTTGGGCAGTTGCCATAGTAAAACTATATTGATTCGATCAACACAAATTGATATTTACAATGGTTATAACAAAATAACAATGTAACATATACTTTCAGTATACAATTTACATGTCGTTCATGTTATTAACGCGACAAGTCCGTAAACAGTACTTAATAGCTTGTTTAAATCAAAGTCTGTTTCAAGTTTTGATATTATATATTTGGTTTTATTTAAGAATTTGATTGCTGTAATTGGAAAAGTTTTATCAAGTGGAACTTTTAATAATTTTAATGTTGACAAGCATAGGATCGACTGCCTTTAAGAGTTCGATTCTGTGTAAATTTTTTAATAATTATGGGATTGAAAACAATATAAATTGTAAAGTGTAAATGAAATGGTAAATATTCCAGCGTTTAATTGAAATCCTTCAAAACGCGTGCTATTATTTTATTAAAAAAATGAATTACAAAAAAATTGTCGTATTAAAATTACGCTTATAACTAATAGGGCTTATAACTAATAACAATAGTTTAATTAAATTGTTGCTCTTTCGGCCTCTTATCATATATTTGAGGCGTTCCCAAAACTGAGTAAAATATTATTCTATACTGAGCTGGCGCCTTTGTCGAATCCTCCGTATTTGTGTGTAAACATGAGGGCTTCTGAATCGGTTTAATGCTGCACATAAAATTCCACACCATCCTAACGACATTATTTCATTTATTTTGTCATTGCTGGGACCAGATAAGGCACTCAGACTGCATACTTTTATGACGATGGAGCACAAAATTTAAGAATTTTGTTGGTGCAGGCCAGGAAATGGACTAATAAAAGAATAACTACATAATTTGCATTCCTCGAGCTTTTGCTGCTGCTACTATCCATTCCAAATATGGCCCGTGAGTTTAAAAGGGACTAGAGAAAAAGAAACGACAAAATTACTAAAACTACGGTTTTAGTGGGGTTTGTTACTTTACGGTAACTTTACAGTTACTTTAAGGTACGCTATTACTTTACCGTTACAAATGAATCCATTAGAGTTAAAATACTGGAAAGGATTGCATACTCTGGCATGGTGCATAAACTAAGTATATTAAGCTTATTTGGGAAGCCAAAATATTTTTGGCTTGATATTTTGATATTTTGATATATTTATTGATATTTTCAGAGCATCTAATCACCCATTGTGATGTAATAAAATCTCAAGTAATGATAACACTGGTCTACAAATAAAAATTAAAAAATTGACTGGAAAAGAAGAGAAAAAGTTAGCTTTCTGAAAATTTATGAATTGCATATTTAATATTTGATTTGTATTTGCTACACCTTAAGACATTATTCCTGAAAATTTGGCAAAGTTTCTGTATTATGCAAGTGAGATAATCAAATATATAACTTTCAGCATTAACAGGTAAGGGTTAGCTATTACTGAAATTCCTGAAACTTTATTAATTAAATATTTACTATTATATTTGTATTTACTATACCTAAAAGCAGCATTCCAGAAGATTTGGCTAAGTTTCTGTAGTGAATAAGTGAGAAAATCGAAGATATAACTTTCAGAATTTACAGGTATGGTTTAGCTTTTATTGAAATTTCTAAAAATTTCTAAATTGCATATTTAATATTAGATTTGTATTTACTACACCTTAAGACATTATTGCTGAAAATTTGCCAAACTTATTGTAGTGAAAAAGTGAGATACTCAAATATATAACGTTCAGCATTTACAGGCGAGGGTTAGCTATTACTGAAATTCCTGAAACTTTACTAATTACATATTTGCTATTAGATTTGTATGTACTACACCTGAAAACAGTATTCCTTAAGAATTGGCTAAGTTTCTGTAGTGAATAAGTGAGAAAATCGAAGATACAACTTTCAGAATTTACAGGTACGGTTTAGCTTTTACTGAAATTTCTGAAAATTTCTTAATTTCATATTCAATATTATATTTCTATTTACTATACTTAAAGACATTATTCCTGAAAATTTGCCAAAGTTTCTGTAGTAAATAAGTGAGATAATAAAATATATAACTTTCAGCATTTACAGGTGAGGGTTAGCTATTACTGAAATATCTGAAAATTTATTAATTACATGTTTGCTATTAGATTTGTATATAGCACACCTAATAAATGTATTCCTGAAGATTTGGCTAAGTTTCTGTAGTGAATAAGTGAGAAAATCGAAGATACAACTTTCAGAATTTACAGGTACGGTTTAGCTTTTACTGAAATTTCTGAAAATTTCTGACTTTCATATTCAATATTAGATTTCTATTTACTATACTTAAAGACATTATTCCTGAAAATTTGCCAAAGTTTCTGTAGTAAATAAGTGAGATAATAAAATATATAACTTTCAGCATTTACAGGTGAGGGTTAGCTATTACTGAAATTCCTGAAAATCTATTAATTACATATTTAATATTAGATTTGTATTTAGTACACCTTAAGACATTATTTCTGAAAATTTGGCAAAGTTTCTGTAGTAAATAAGTGACATAATCAAATATATACCTTTCAGCATTTATAGCTGAGGGTTAGCTATTACTGAAATTCCTAAAAGATTATTAATTACATATTTGATATTATATTTGTATTTACTAAACCTGAAAACAGTATTCCTGAAGATTTGGTAAAGTTTCTGTAGTGAATAAGTGAGAAAATCGAATATATAACTTTCAGAATTTACAGGTACGGTTTAGCTATTACTGAAATTCCTGAAAGTTTATTAATTACATATTTGCTATTAGATTTGTATGTACTACACCGTAAGACATTATTCTTAATAATATGGCAAAGTTTCTGTATTATGCAAGTGAGATAATCAAATACATAACTTTCAGCATTTACAGGTGAGGGTTAACTATTACTGAAATTCCTGAAAATTTATTAATTGCATATTTAATATTAGATTTGTATTTACTATACTTAAAGACATTATTCCTAAAAATTTGCCAAAGTTTCTGTAGTAAATAAGTGAGATAATCGAAGATATAACTTTCAGAATATACAGGTGCGGTTTAGCTTTTACTGAAATTTATGAAAATTTCTGAATTGCATATTTGATATTGGATTTGTATTTACTACACCTAAAGACATTATTCCTAAAAATTTGGCAAAGTTTCTGTAGTATGCAAGTGAGATATTCAAATATATTCCTTTCAGCATTTACATATGAGGGTTAGCTATTACTAAAATTCCTGAAACTTTATTAATTACATATTTTCTATTAGATTTGTATGTACTACACCTAAAAACAGTATTCCTTAAGAATTGGCTAAGTTTCTGTAGTGAAGAAGTGAGAAAATCGAAGATATAACTTTCAGAATTTACAGGTACGGGTTAGCTTTTACTGAAATTTCTGAAAATTTCTGAATTGCATATTAACTATTACATTTGTATTTACAGCAGCTTAAGACATTATTCCTGAAAATTTGGCAAAGTTTCTGTATTATGCAAGAGAGATAAACAAATATATAACTTTCAGCATTAACAGGTGAGGGTTAGCTTTTACTGAAATCCCTGAAAAATTATTAGTTACATATTTGCATTTAGATTTGTATGTACTACAACTAAAAACAGTATACCTGAAGATTTGGCAAAGTTTCTGAAGTGAATAAGTGAGAAAATCGAAGATATAACTTTCAGAATTTACAGGTACGGTTTAGCTTTGACTGAAATTTCTGAAAATATCTGAAATGCATGTTTATTATTAGATTTGTATTTACTACACCTTCTAGACATTATTCCTGAAAATTTGGCAAAGTTTCTGAAGTGAATAAGTGAGAAAATCGAAGATATAACTCTCACAATTTACAGGTACGGTTTAGCTTTTACTGAAATTTCTGAAAATGTATTAATTACATGTTTGCTATTAGATTTGTATGTACTACACCTAAAAACAGTATTCCTGAAGATTTGGCTAAGTTTCTGTAGTGAATAAGTGAGATAATCGAAGATATAACTTTCAGAATTTACAGGTGACGGTTAGCTATTACTGAAATTCCTGAAAAATTCTGCATTGCATATTTGATATTAGATTTGTATTTACTACACCTTAAGACATAATTCCTGAAAATTTGGCAAAGTTTCTGTAGTAAATAAGTGATATAATCAAATATATAACTTTCAGCATTTACAGATGAGAGTTAGCTATTACTGAAATTCCTGAAAATTTATTAATTACATATTTGCTATTGTATTTGTATGTACTACACCTAAAAACAGTATACTTGAAGATTTGGCTAAGTTTCTGTAGTGAATAAGTGAGAAAATCGAAGATATAACTTTCAGCATTTACAGGTGACGGTTAGCTATTACTGAAATTCCTGAAAATTTATTAATTACATATTTGATATCAGATTTGTATTTTCTGCACCTAATAACAGTATTCCTGAAGATTTGGCTAAGTTTCTGTAGTGAATAAGTGAGAAAATCGAAGATATAACTTTCAGAATTTAGTGGTACTGTTTAGAATTTACTGAAACTTCTGAAAATTTCTGAATTGCATATTTAACATTAGATTTGTATTTACTACACCTAAAAACATTATTTCTGAAGATTTGGCTAAGTTTCTGTGGTGAATAAGTGAGAAAATCGAAGATATAACTTTCAGAATTTACAGGTACGGTTTAGAATTTACTGAAATTTCTGAAAATTTCTGAATTGCATATTTAATATTAGATTTGCATTTTCTACACCTTAAGACATTATACCTGAAAATTTGGTAAAGTTTCTGTAGTATGCAAGTGAAAAAATCAAAAATATAACTTTTAGCATTTACAGGTGATGGTTAGTTAACACTGAAATTCGTAAAAATTTATTAATTACATATTTGATATCAGATTTGTATTTACTACACCTAAAGACATTATTCCTGAAAATTTGGCAAAGTTTCTGTAGTACATAAGTGAGATAATCAAATATATATTTTTCAGCATTTACATGTGAGGGTTAGCCATTATTGAAATTCCTGAAAATTTATTAATTACATATTTGGTATTAGATTTGTATTTACTACACCTAAAAACATTATTCCTGAAGATTTGGCTACGTTTCTATAGTGAATAATTGAGAAAATTGAAGATTAACTTTTAGAATTTATTGGTACGGTTTAGCTTTTACTGAAATTTTTGAAAATTACTAAAGTGCATATTTAACATTAGATTTGTATTTACTACACCTAAAAACATTATTCGTGAAAATTTGGCTAAGTTTCTGTAGTGAATAATTGAGAAAATCGAAGATATAACTTTTAGAATTTATTTGTATTCTTTAGCTTTTACTGAAAATTCTGATAATCTCCAAATTGCATATTTAATATTAGATTTATATTTACTACACCTTAAGACATTATTTCTGATAATTTGGCAAAGTTTCTGTAGTATGCAAGTGAGATAATCAAATATATTCCTTTCAGCATTTACAGGTGATGGTTAGCTATCACTGAAATTCCTGAAAATTTATTAATTACATATTTGCTATAAGATTTGTATGTACTATACCTAAAAACAGTATTCCTCAAGATTTGGCTAGGTTTCTGTAGTCAATAAGTGTGAAAATCGAAGATATAACTTTCAGAATTTACAGGTTCGGTTTAGCTTTTACTGAAATATCTGAAAATTTCTGAATTGCATATTTAATATTAGATTTGTATTTACTACACCTAACAACATTATTTCTGAAAATTTGGCAAAGTTTCTGTAGTAAATAAGTGAGATAAACAAATATATAACTTTCAGCATTTACAGGTGAGGGTTAGATATTACTGAAATTCCTGAAAATTTATAAATTACATATATGATATTAGATTTGTATTTACTACACCCTAATACATTATTCCAAAAAATTTGGCAAAGTTTCAGCAATATGCTAGTGAGATAATCAAATATATAACTTTCAGCGTTAACAGGTGAGGGTTAGATATTACTGAAATTCCTGAAAATTTGTTAATTACATATATGATATTAGATTTGTATTTATTATACCTAAAAACATTATTCCTGAAGATTTGGCTAAGTTTCTGTAGTGAGTAAGTAAGAAAATCGAAGATATAACTTTCAGAATTTACAGGTACGGTTTAGCTTTTACTGAAATTTCTGAAAATTTCTGAATTGCATATTTAATTTTAGATTTGTATTTCTTACACCTTAAGACATTATTCCTGAAAATTTGGCAAAGTTTCTGTAGTATGCAAGTGAGATAATCAAATATATAACTTTCAGAATTTACAGGTACCGGTTAGATTTTACTGAAATTTCTGAAAATGTCTGAATTGCATATTTGATATTAGATTTGTATTTACTACACCTAAAAATATTATTCCTGAAGATTTGGCTAAGTTTCTGTAGCGAATAAATGAAAAAATCGGAGATATAACTTTCAGAATTTACAGGTACGGTTTGGCTTCTACTGAAATTTACTGAAAATTTCTGAATTGCATATTTAATATTAGATTTGCATTTATCACACCTTAAGACATAATTGTTTATAGGGAGAAAAGATCATACTCGTAGTCAAATTTTCAGGGGATTTATCTTCAGGCATATTGTATACATATCTGGCATAAAATATATCCATCAGATAAGTTTTCTGAAATTTCAGTGACAGATAGTGAAATACAAAGTGCAATCCTGTGCACACATGCATCTTACTACCATGATCAATTGAAGAGGATTAATTATTCAGCTCTAGCTGTAGGCAGCCAAATAATAGTTTTTCCCACTGTACCGTTACTAATTTATTGCTTCTAATTAAATATAAAGTTAGTTAATCTTAATATGTACATATGTGTTTGCTCGCCAAGTTTCCTATTTACTATTTGTCTTCGCCGGAGTTGCCGGCATTTCTGCGGGTCGCGCTCCTCCCCCGCGCGCCCTCGGGGCTACAGCCCCTACCCCCAGAAAAGCACGCACGCCACCCGCGACTCTGCCGCCTAGAAGCCACGGAATTTTTAATTACAGCCCCCCGCTGAAATATCGCGAGCAACTAAGTTTCGCTGTCGGTTTCCAAGCCGCCCCCGGCCTCTCATCCCCTTCACGAGATACATCTGCGGTCAGCGTGCGTTACATTTCTCCTTGCTTCTTATCTCGCCGGTATGCGAGAGGCACGGGAATTAACGGCCCTTTTTTCCACGCTCCCGCAACCGCCCGCTCATTTGTTGAGTAATTAATCGTCCGGGAGCGAAACTGGGCCCCGGGAAAAACCACGGTTCGGGAAGGGCGTGGGGGAGGAAAAACGGGTTTAAAGTGCGCTTTTAGCTAATCGAATGGGGGATCGCCGAGCCGTTTCCACGTTTCGTGTTCAAGGTTTGCAGAATTATTGCGGCGCAAATTTTATCGATGGCCGACAGATTGTGAAACGAGTTTATTTTTGTTAAGTAATTTATGTTGCAAAAGTATGGAAAGTATTAATCAATCTCGCAACTCTGGAATCAAACGCAAGTACAGACGAAGACGAATGCTCGAATTTTTTAGTTAACATTTCAATCCTCATTACATTGATAGACTACGAGCATGACCAAATATCTACACATATCAAAATACTTTATAAAAAATACTAATTAAAAGTCCACCTTCGATTGTACTCGTATTAGTATTTTTAGATGGCAGGTTATATTTATTAACAGTTAGAATACTAATAGTAAACTGTCTAAGAAATATTCTATAGCCTATTTATGTCTAAACAGGCTATTATTTTAATCAATTCCCATCTTCGTTTCATCGCGAACACCCTCGAGTCGGCGTGCGCCTCCCCCTCCTAAATCCACCTGCGAGATAATATATAAATATATTTACAGCCTCAGGAGACAGTCTTGTAAATTGGCAGGGACGTGGGCGAGAGAAGGCGATGGGGAGGACGAGGGAAAAAAACGACGTTATTATAATTTCAAATTTTATACGGGTTTTCTGTTATTCGGTTCGGAAGATGAGATCGTCGTCTCTGGGAGCGCCCGGGACGAGACGGGATGAAAAATTCGGGATGGGGGATTAGTCGGGGAGCGGCCGCCTTCTGATAAAACGCGCGGGAATTGTTTTCGCGTGGTTTAGTGTGAAAGTTGTGAATTCCAGATGAGCGGCAGATACTTCATAAGCCCTTGAGTCAAGCAAGTTTAAAATACACTGGGGGTCATCAAATGAATGTTTTGAATTACTAAACCTGAGGTTCCTAACTGGGATGTAATGGTAACTTATTGTTTAAATTTATTGATAACAAATGTATAGATTTGACATTTCATTTAAATACACACTTCAGAGACACACTACATCACTTTTTTAATTCAGATTCATAATCATTAATAACTTATTTGACACATTCTCAAGGCTATTTAGAAATAGGCTGCAAATAGAAATAGGAATAGAAATGTGTTTTAACTAGTTTTGTTATTGACTTTCTCGTGTAATATTCTATTAGTTAAAGTTGGGGTTTGACTAAATGTGGTGCAAGTCTAAATGTTTATAGAACGAGGGAAGAGGCAGAAATGAAATTAGGATAAAAAAACGCCCTCTCTGCGGAATTTAAAGCCCCCTGAAACTCATCGCCGGCGCCGTTGGGTAAATATTTAACCTCTCGCATTACCATCAACAATTTCGGGGGATAATTGCGTCCATGCGCGGCTCTGTTTGCGATAACGCGAGCATTATTTAAACAATCAGCGAACGTCCGACCGTGCAAACAAGACAAACAAACAGAGAGACAGGCGCCTGCAGAAAAAATATTATTCCAGGGCGGTGCGGCCCCTGATTAATGTCCCGTGCGGCGGAATTTCATTTATAAGCAATTCACGGGACTTGATAATTTATACTGGAACAGCAAAATTTTCATGCGTCAGGTGAATCGCACGGGGCCGATCCGGCCTCTCCTTTGTGCAAAGTAAATAGAGTCCTGGGCGTATAAATCACTCCTCCTGCGCCTCTTGTGCGCCCCTGAGCGCGCCGCAGGACTGAAAAATATAAATTGAAATACGTTTTCGCAAGTGACAATGCGGACTTCTAAATGTAAGGCACAGGTCCGCAGTATTTTCGCAGCAAACCCCTCAGGATATCCATTAGTTTGTATTCCTACAATCGATTCATTTCATAAATCATTCTGCTAATAATGATCGTGACGGGCAATATTATTTCAATTCGTTTCTGTCAACTATCCACAAATTCAAATACAGTATTTATCAAATTCTTCATTATTCAATAGTCTTGAAAATTATTGTATTGAATTAGTCAAAAAAGCCTGTAACTCATAACCTAATTGAGATTCATCTCTTACTTTCACTCTCTCACTCTCTCCATCTCTATGTGCGTCTCTTTCTCTATATTTTAATAATAAGGAGTAGAAGGTATTGAATTAGTCAAGAAAGCCTGCAGTCAATAACCTAATAGAGATTCATCTCTCGCTTTCACTCTCTCACTCTCTCTATCTCTATCTGCATCTCTTTCTCTATACTTTGATAAAGAAGACTAAGAAGGTATTGAATTAGTCAAAAACCCTGTAGCTAATAACCTAATAGAGATTCATCTCTCGCTTTCACTCTTTTACTCTCCCTATCTCTATCTGCATCTCCTTCTCTATATTTTAATAATGAAGAGTAAGAAGGTATTGAATTAGTCAAAAAAAAACCTGTAGCTAATAACCTAATAGAGATTCATCTCTCGCTTTCACTCTCTCACTCTCTCTATCTCTATCTGCAATTCTTTCTCTATACTCTGATAATGAAGAGTAGAAGGTATTGAATTAATCAGAAAAGCCTATAACCAAGAACCTAATAGAGATTAATCTCTCGCTTTCACTCTCTCGCTGCCTCTATCTCTATCTGCATCTCTTTCTCTATACTTTGATAATGAAGAGTAGAAGGTATTGAATTTGTCAAAAAAGCTTATAGCCAAGAACCTAATAGAGATTAATCTCTCGCTTTCACACTCTCACTGTCTCTATCTCTATCTCCATCTCTTTCTCTATACATTGATAATGAAGAGTAAAAAGTAAGAAGGTATCGAATAAGTCAAAAATGCCTGCAGCCAATAACCTAATAGAGATTAATCTCTCGCTTTCACTCTCTCACACTCTCTATCTCTATGTGCGTCTCTATTTCTATACTTTGATAATGAAGAGTAATAAGATATTTATTTCAATTTACTTGTTTTGCTTTTATATATGTTGATGAATATGTAGTGGAAATGCATCAGGCACGTATTGCAAATAGCTCTTTACAGTCCCACGCAAACGCCATCCTTCTCGCTGAGTATTTTCCGATGCATGTCAAAGGCTTTGTGAATAAGGAATTAGTAACCGCCGTAGCGAAGATCCACACAACGTTGCACAAGAAGTGGAAATAATTGATGCAGTCCCAGACCAGCACTGGACGAATTTCAACTCGTTTACACCTGTTTCGCAATGTTAGCCTGAGAACTTTGAAACGCGAAATTTGCACCCTTACTGCTATCAAAGTGTTAAAGTGTTAATTACTTACGTCCTGACAACAAGGTGCAACGAAACGAATTTTGTCAATGGCTGTTGGTATAGAATTAGCAGGATCCTAACAGTATTAGTGCAACGTTACTGTCGGATGAAGCTATTTTGTTAACGTATTGCATAAACAATTTTCATGTAAAGCATAATTGGTCATATAACCCATACGCAGGTAGAGTCGAGCTTTCTAACAAAGATTTTTTAATTAACATTTTTTGTTAACGAGGTATTTTTGTCCAACGACCTACACAAATTCAAATATTTCTATATTGTTTAAATATGAATAAATACCGTATTGTTGTATTTCCAAATAATAATCGCCGGCTGATATTCAAAGTTAAACTAAAAGTTTCACACCCATGGATTGTATACAGGGTGTATCTTAATGACGTGCTAATATTAGAGGATGTAATTCCTGAGGTCATTTTATGAAGAAAATTTCATATGAACATATATCCGCAACGGCTTAAATATTTTGCTACAGGGTGTTGAAATATTTTTTGAAATCGTTATTTTTTTTTTAATATGAAAAGAAATATTACAAAAAAAGCTTCTGTCTTTGTGCACTGGAAACGAATGTAGGGAAATAATGTATTCGTCGGTGAATTAGCTTTTGCCAAGTAAACAAACTAGAAGTGTCTTTAAAATCCCTGTTAATCACTAAATATTACTCAAATTTGAATTATGCACAATTTTAGTAAAACAAATCTTCTGCCTTTGTTCACTAGAAACGAATGTAGGGAAATAATGTATTCGTCAGTGAATTAACTTTGGTCAAGTAAACAAACTAGAAGTATCGTTAAAGTCACTGTTAATCACTAAATATTACTCTAATTTCAATTATGCACAATTTTAGCTGTAATAGCCAAAAGAGATATTAAAACAAATCTTCTGCCTTTGCTCACTAGAAACGAATGTAGGAAAATAATTTATTCGTCAGTGAATTAACTTTGGTCAAGTAAACAAACTAGAAGTGTCGTTAAAATCACTGTTAATCACAAAATATTACTCTAATTTGAATTATGCATAATTTTAGCTGTAATAGCTAAAAGAGATATTAAAAAAAAACTTCTGCCTTTGTTCACTAGAAACGAATGTATGGAAATAATTTATTCATCAGTGAATTAGCTTTGGTCAAGTAATCAAACTAGAAGTGTCGTTAAAATCTCTGTTAATCACTAAATATTACTCTGATTTGAATTATGCACAATTTTAGCTGTAATAGCTAAAAGAGATATTAAAATAAATCTTCTGCCTTTGTTCACTAGAAACGAATGTAGGGAAATAATTTATTCCTCAATGACTTAGCTTTGGTCAACTAATCAAATTAGAAGTGTCATTAAAATATCTGTAAATGAAATAATAATATATTACTCTAATCTGAATTATGCACATTTTTTTCTGTAATAACCTTTTATTTTTATTGATAGAAGGAATGCGTTAAGCACCTCCCTTCTATGCGGGGGTGTGTGGGACTCCTTCTATTGCTTCAGAATACGCCCTACCCACTAAACCTTCTCTCACGTCTCCGGAAGCCAGCCGTAATAACCTAACCTAAACTAACCTAACCTATCCTAACCCGACAATCAAAGACAAAGATTGCAAGATTTATCAAAGAAATATGATTTTCTTTAATATGACAAACCATTTCCACCAAACGGTCAGAAACTGGTATTGAGTTATGTTCAAAAATTTCAAATTTTTCATATGATAAATATGATTCGAAATTTTTATAAAAATATTGGAAAATTTGTCAAATATTGATGACAATAATTACATCTCAGTACAAACAATTAAAATTTTGGCAGAAATCATTGAAACATTCTTGGATTATTAGTTAAACCATTGAGGAATGATAGAATAGTTATTATATTTAAAAATTTGAGAGTAATAATTAAAGTATTGATGAAAATAATGAGTTTACAATCAAAGACAATCCCGACAATCAAAGACAAAGATTGCAAGATTTATCAAAGAAATATAATTTTCTTTAATATGACAAACCATTTCCACCAAACGGTCAGAAACTGGTATTGAGTTATGTTCAAAAATTTCTGTTAATATAATTCAAAATTTGAGAGTAATAATTAAAGTATTGATGAAAATAATGAGTTTACAATCACAGACAATCCCGACAATCAAAGACAAAGATTGCAAGATTTACCAAAGAAATATAATTTTCTTTAATATGACAAACCATTTCCACCAAACGGTCAGAAACTGGTATTGAGTCATGTTCAAAAAATTCAAATTTTTCATATGATAAATATGATATGAAATTTTTATAAAAATATTGAAACATTTGTCAAATATTGATGACAATAATTACATTTCAGTACAAACAATTAAAATTTTGGCTGAAATCATTGATACATTCTTAGATTATTAGTTAAACCATTGAGGTATGATAGAATATTTATTTCTATTATTATATTTCTAAATTTGAGAGTAATAATTAAAGTATTGATGAAAATAATGAGTTTACAATCAAAGATAATCCCGACAATCAAAGACAAAGATTGCAAGATTTATCAAAGAAATATAATTTTCTTTAATATGACAAACCATTTCCACCAAACGGTCAGAAACTGGTATTGAGTCATGTTCAAAAAATTCAAATTTTTCATATGATAAATATGATATGAAATTTTTATAAAAATATTGATAAATGTGTCAAACATTGATGACAATAATTACATTTCAGTACAAACAATTGAAATTTTTGCAGAAATCATTGAAACATTCTTAGATTATTATGGTTAAACAATGGTCAATATGGTCAATGGTTAAACCATTGAGGTATAATAGAATAGTTATTTCTGTTAATATAATTCAAAACTTGAGAGTAATAATTAAAATATTGATGAAAATAATCATTCTACACCCGAAAGGGTAGCAGAATTATTATTATAATAATAATAGTAATAATGAAAATAAAGAGTTTACTAAAATTTACTGAAATTTTGACAGAAATTTTTGAAAATTTTGATAATATTCTGAAGTATTCTGAAACTGTTTGATAGAGATTTATGTATATAAACCATCTTTATTGGGCTATTGGCCTCATGGGGTGTTTCCGCCTTGTCTAACATTACATTACATTAATCATTACATTATACATTACATATTATATTATATTACATTACATACATGTGTTTGCGATTTATGAGTGATTATTATGATAAGAGAGTGTCATGAAGTGTAATATGATTCATGAAGCGTTTTTGTCGGATGTAATTTTATAGTACGTTTGTCTTGTCCTTTCCTACATAATTCGTCGAGTATTGTTCTATTGTCCTGTTTTTGTTGAAATTTATTTCGTAGTTTGTCCAGTCTTTGTTATATGGCTATGATTTTGGTGATCTGGTATAAATTTATGTTTGATATGTTGTGAAGATAATTGTCCTTGTGGCTTAGTTTGGTGAGCAGTCTTAATGTCTTCCGTTCAGTTACGTCCGTAATTCGTCTGCAGGTGTTTCTTACATTTTTCAGTATGATCTGGCCGTAGTCAGTCATGGGCCTGCAGATGGATTTGTAAATTTTTGTTGCAGTACTTATGGATATCCCTCTTCCTTGATAGAGTTGCGGTACTAATGGATATCCCTCTTCCTTGATAGAGAGTTTGATAAATGTTAAAAAGTGCAGAATTTCAAGTATTATTGAACTCTTATTGTTTTTCCACCGATTGGGTCTAAACTTTCTCATTATGAGGTTTCTCATTATGATACTATTATAGCTCATGCTTCTATTTCTGTATTCTAATTTATGTCTATCGTCATAATTCATAATGCTTTTATTTGCGAAAAGTTATTTTCCAATGCCTACTAATCCGTTGTTCTTGTTCCGACTTTTCGGAACAAACAATCGACTTGTCAACAAACGACAACATCGACAACAAACGAAACAATCCGACTTGTTTTCGTTATTTTTTTGTGGTTTGTTTCTTCCCACATGTTTTTGTTTCGTTGCTATAAAGTTTTAGTTGCATCAGTTTTCTAGAGTCCCTCCTTTTTTATGTTATTCACTTGTTTTTGTCGTTTCACTTATAATAATCCCCATTTCTAGTATCCCATTGTCTATTTCTTCTGATTTCCAATCTCTTTCTTCTTTTTTTTCTTTCTTGTTCTCTCACTTGTAATACTCAGCATTTCTAATATCCCATTGTCTATTTCTTTTGTATTCTATTTTCTTTTATAAGAATTATTATAAATGTACTTTCTTTCATAATTTTTCCATTATGTTCTTGATTTCCTCTCTATCTTTTTCTCGCAATTCTTCCTGATATAAAGGATAGCAGAGGTTATCTATCGCTATCTATCTCTGCTATCTGTCTTCGTTTGTTTTTCGCAATAAGAGCGACGTCTTTCCTTGATCAATCCCTGTAGCTCTTCTCTTATTTCTTTATTGTTCTTTCTTATTTTGCTGTTCATATTCCTGATCATTTCCATTAGGTCAACTATTTATCTCATCTCCATGTATTTGCTGTTTTGTCCATTACTGTCTGTAGTTTTTGTTTCTGCACTAGCTCCTTTCTCTTCCATTTCATTTCTTCTGGTGATCTGAGGAGTTTTTACTGCTTCTGTATATTGGTTGGTCTTCTATGATCGAGAATCAAGATTCTAGATCTATTATGTAGAATCTAGATTTTTTTTTCTCTCATCGTCTTGTATGTTTTCTTGCCCTCCTTTTGTCGTAGTCTATTTGTATCTCGATATGCGTACTCGGCGTATCTTCATTTAATCTGGGCCTGTCTGGTAAAGGTCGTTCTCTGCTATCTATCCTCGATACCTTTTCGCGATAAGCGCGACGCCCGAATCAGCTTCTCGGAGGTCAGCACGCTTCTCGATTGTTTCAAGCATTACTACTCTCTTATTTCCATGCTTACCCGACTTTTCGCCTATTGTATATTTCTTTGCTCAATTTCTGTACTTCGCTTGTGTTATAAATAATCGAAAACTCCTACAACTAAAGTTTATTTTCGGACACCTCAAAACAGGTCAATTCACGCAGCCTAGGCATTAAAATAAACAATTGAAAGGGTCGCAATAAAAAGGGCATAAGTACATTTTTAATTCAAGCGGTTCATGTTCATTTGTACTCTTATTATACCAATGTGCCATAAACAATCTTTCATATTTCTAATGATTGATGAAAATTGTAGAATGAATACTTTATACTCTTATTAATTTAATGAGCTATAAACAATCTTCCATATTTCTAATGATTGATGAATATAGTTGAATGAATAATTTATACTCTTATTATTCCAATGAGCTATAAACAATCTTACATATTTCTAATGGATGACGAATATTGTTGTATGAATAAATATCCACTGGAATCCATTTCATTCCATTAAATTAGTATTAAACCTTTCAAATAACGCACTTATCTCAGAAATATGAAATATTTCACTTGTACCATTTTTATTTTTATTCGTTCAATTTTCATATTAGGTATTCTATGCACAAATCAAACCGTCGACGAATGCTATTTTGTTATTAAAAAGTTTGCAGATCCGTCCCGATATTTTTGAATTTTGATGAGTGTAGTTGGGGATTCAGCACTACATATTGATTATAATACCTGATACACTCAGTAAAATGCTATTTTAGTTTGTAGTATAATCAAACGACTTGATCTGTACGAAAATGAAATAATGCAAATACAAGAATGTTCATTACGAGAACTCCCATCAGAGGAATCATAAAAATGTCTCTCTATGATACACTTGCTGGCAGGTCCTAAAATCGTCTCCATGAGTCCCGAGAGTGGCCGGTGATGTGATGACAATTACTCTGAGCTGGGCTCCAGGGAGTGACACACGACAAATCGCGGTCCTGACTCGCAATTTTTGCCCCCTCGAAATAATATTTATTACGCTTATTTGCCGACAAGTGAAGGAGCGCGTGTTTAATTAACTTTGTAACGAGTTTAAAATTTCGTGACACTCTGCGGCCGTTTTTTGCGCGAGGAAAAATTCAGCGCTTAAAAAATGCCGCCGCGGCTTCACGCTAACTGCTGCTAATTTTCAACGGAATTTCCAAGCTTCGGGAATTAAATTGGACTAATTAGTAAAGCATGATATTGCGCAGCTCAGTTGGTTTAGTTTGCGGAATGAGAAGGTAATATTAATCTTCTTGGCGAGCATCACTGGCATGTATATCGCGCTTTCGCTGCAGCTGACTCGAAATTAGATGAAGATGCATCAACAAAGATACGTAAAATATTAACTTTGCCGGAGCACGTGAAATTAGTGAATATGGATGGTTTAAACTTGTGTCTAGCAACGGAATTAGGGCCGCTACGCGAAATGCACCCCATTTAAAGTTACGACTGCTGATGCCATTAATTTTAATAATTACGGCCCGACCTATTAATATTAAAACTGGCCTTTTAACCGGCGGAACACCGTCCTGAGTGCATTATTTTGCCGTGGTTCGCGTACTTTGATAACGCTGCACTCTGGGATAACGCTGTTTATCACTTTATCAGCGGCCATAAAGCGAATTACTGTGCTCGATTCTGCAGAGTCCACGCTTAATACGCGTTCAGGGGACGATTCCGGAATTATCGGGATATGCACGTCATAAAAGAAGTGTATATAGGGCACAGTAAATGTGCCACTTTTCACCAAAAACTCGCAATTTATTTCTAAAAGTGTACCGTGAATAAATATTTTATACATCACGGCTACGTAAAAGTGGGGAATTTATTTAAAATGATATTACGAATACATATTTTATCCTTGAAATATTTTTATTCGGAAATAAATTACCCAATATTTCCATCGAACTGTTATGGTAAAAACATATTTATTTTTATACATGTGTAACGGTACAATACCGGGGTATCATTATAAATTGTAATTAATTTATAAACGTAGAGTGGCTCGTTATCTAAGTGGCGGTACTTCACCTGTGTTTGATTCATGGAATCGTTATAGTGACAAGATCGATGGTTCGTTGTTCAAGTATTGTGTCTGTTACGGGGAAAATATCAAATTATACGCATACACAAATATTATCATACAGTAATTTATTCATTCAGTAATTCATATGGTTTTACATTTCAATTTAGCAAGTAAGGTTTGGTTCATTTGGTTATGGTAAATAATACGCTTTACATTCATGGGGTGACTAAAGGTTTATTTAATAAGTAATAACACACAAATAATGAATAATGACGATTTATTCTGAATTAAAGTTTTGAAATGAATTTAATGATTTTTACGTGGTTTCTGATTATATTTCGTGGTATTCTGACGTGAATTAACGTTATAATTCAAATTCTACTGGTTACTAGTACATGCGATCTGTCCCTGCTAATTACGGTGTTTTAGTTATGTCATTCATTCCACATGCGTTCGTTCATCCATATTTTTATCTTTTATTTACTTGATTTGATTTATCCTCAGATAAAGTTTAGAAGTGTATTTCCCAGCAAATAACATGCCAGTATTAAGGATGACGATTTACCCTTAATTAAAGTTTCGCAATGCATTTACCAAGCAATAACACCCAAATAATTATATCGTAAATTTCGATCGGTGATTTGTGCACGATGGTCAGTTGTGTCTGGCTAAAGTACATATATCTGATCTCATAGCGAGTCTCATACCCTAACCCTATTACGTCTGACGTGTATGAAACATAAGCCCCTCGTTTGTTTTTGACTCTTTTTATTTTTATTTAATTTTTGAATGTCTTTTCTTTTGTTTTTAATATTTTCATTTATTTTTAGTTTGTTTTTACTTCGTTTTTGTGACAATTGAATTCACCTAGCGGATGTGATTCTGCATGATTTTGACTTTGATTCATTCACGAATTTATATCCCTTCTTTAAGCATGCTCATGCATGAATTTCCTTGATTCGCATTCATTCTTAATTGCCGTTATGTTTCGTATTTATTAACTTTATTTTTCAAGCGATCATGACTTATGACTTGGATTCAGTCAATGATTTATCTATAATATCCACATGCTCGTGCTTCAGGAATATACTGACTCGCATTCATTCATTTCTCCCTCGCTCACGAATTCAAATTTGCAAATACTGACCACATGCATTATAGATGCTGAGGGCTGTTTTATTTCACCGGCATGCAATTACAACTTATTAGTTTGATCACTCACTCGGCTGATTGATTAGTGATATTAACTACGCAACGCTAATTACAAGGATTTAGTGATTTGGTATGACATGATGATATTTGCTGATTTTTGTAATAATTATTGACCTTCACGAATACCGGTTTTTTTGGTTCTCGTTGCGATCGCTACCTGGGAAATCCCTTGAGTTTATATCTGTTTAAATACCTTCCTGAACTAAGCTCTTTCTCGAATCCCTTGCTAATAAAATATAAATAATAATTAAAACGCATGATAATCGAATATTGGTGGTGGTTTATGTGGAGTAGCAACACTTATCATACGTGACAATATTACGAAGAGAACCATACACGTTGTGGGGTGTGATTGGTTAATATGTTCGACCCGAACACATCAAGGGGTTAGAGCGATATTTGTAGTCTGCTTCTAGCGCGCCCTTCTGTTTCAAAGTGCGTCGCGAAACCCACAGATCGCTCTAATTACGAAGAGAAACATACATGTTATCGTATGAGATTGGTGAATGCGTTCGGTTCGCACATACCAACGGGTAAGAGCGATTTTTGTAGTATGCTTCTAGCGCGCCCTTCTATTTCAAAGTGCGGCGTGAAACCCACAAACCGCTCTCATTACGAAGAGGATCACACACTTTTGCGCCAGTTTGGGCGTTTTGTTCTTTCGTAATTTTATCACAGGATATTTTCCGGCGGATTGCCGAATTAATTTACTTGACACGCGTACTGACTTGTCTGCTAAATATTTCGCAGTGCCCTTCGAAATTGGCAGTTTGATTCGCGTTACTCGATCATCAATTGCGTCAGTACTCACTCATTAACCCTTCCTATCTCTCGCCGACTGGATAGCCGTACTGATGTCGTGGTGGCCCTTGCGCTTGGTGTTGTTTTAATTACTTCGCGGTCTCCCCAAAAATATCTAACTGGTTCAATACTGCCCTAACTGAATTATCAATTTCCCTGACTGTTTATACCAATTGCGCCCCCGTTTACACTCTCGCGATTTGTCTCGTGCCCTCGGCTGTCGAGCACTAAGTGACCTCCCCCCTGCTTTCGCAGATTCTTATATGTTTACCTCCCCATTTTCCCCGAGCCCCGGGCCCAAACACTGCCGTCACCGATCTTCTACGGTGGTCTACTCGTCCTGGCCAAGTGCCTTTTTCGATGCCTGCGCAATAATTTCTTCCACATGTTTACGCCACTCGATCTTTTGCTGGCGGATTTGTGTTTGCTTGCAATACAAATCGTGTCCCCTTGTTGTGTGAGTTATGCCTACCAAATGGCTCCCGTTCTAAGAATTTCGGTGCGCGTGCATGTATCTGGCGCTGTTTTTATGGTACTTAAGTTAATGATTCTATGGGCCGTAATATTATACTTTCGGTTTTGAACTCCCCGGAATCGCTCACTGTCGGTCAATGGCATATCTTCTGTCTGGTCTCGAGTAATTTATATTTCCATGAACTGTTGATATTTCCGCCCGACTAGTAAACTCTTGTTACCCTCAAGTTAATGGCTTTTATTATCACCATTGTTGATAGAATTCTCCCGGACTGGTTTAGGGGTCTGTGGCCCCCCACGAGTCTGTTTACGTATTTTTACGCCGGAATGCGGATCTTATGTATTTATTAATACGAACGATTTTTCAGCAAATAACACCTGTCTCACCTACTCGTTGTTTAGCTAAATAAAACATGTTCTGTCGTGGGTCATTTCAGTTTCAGCAATATTTGTGCGTGTGGTTGGATGCCTAAATATCAGTACTGTTTATTCTGGCCTATACTGCATATAAAGCATTTGAAATAATTCATTACCCATTTGTTTTAACATATATTCACTTCGCGTTTGTTATCAATTAATTTCGATATTACCAATGATTTTAGAAATATGAGAACTATTGAAGATCCAGATTTTCTATAGTTGTCATTACTTAAGAACATCGATTTGCATTACGCTTTGTTATGTATTATTGTGGCAGTGATAAATTATAATTGAATCTCTCGCGGGATAATAAAATTGCTTTGTCGCTGCATTGTTCGACGTCGAAAATGAAAATAATTTAAGTACAAACGGCCACAGTATGCACTAGCGATCCAATTGAAGTGCACCGGTATTCAATTTAATGGGGAATCGGCAGTTGTATCCAGAAGAGGCGCTTTGATGCTGTCCCTTTTTGTGTTATTTTGCAGAGGACGCGCTGCGCACTTGTTTTGTTTCATTGTCTGGCTAATGCGGCAATTGGATATCGGAAATGTGCGTCGAATTTATTTAGTGTGCTTAAATAAATATTGACGGGCGCTTGTAATGTATGCGCCCGCTGCATTTATTGTAGCGTAAATATTGATGATCGATTATGTGGGCGTTGATTTTTCTATTTTTCGTATTAATGTTATGCGTATCGATTGATTTCCACGCTCTATTAGACACGAATACCGTCAGGCGTAATTACAATAAATTTAATGTTGAAAAATGTTTTATGATATGCATCCAGTCATGTAATACTTGTGTAGGATTACAATTTTGGTGTATTTTATCAGGATGTATTCAATTATCAGGCCAGCGTTGGTACCTTTGTTATCTTTGGAACTCTAAAGTCAGTTATATTAGCAAACTAGTAATGTATTTGTTGTAAATTACGATGGTGTAAACTGACAAACAATTGTAAATCAGCTTTTTGACTAATTCGCAAAAAAAAATTGTATTGCAATTGTTTTTCCTCAAATACCATCTTAATGTACGTAAAACATACCACTAGTTTGCAAATTTAACCGACTTAGTTTCAATAATATCATAATTACCAATGGTAGTCCGATAATTTAGAACACCTTGTATACTAATTCACTCACTGCCAATTCTGTAGAGATCAAAAATAGAAAGTAATTATTTCTAGAATAGAAAGTAATTAGTAAGTAATTGTTTTTCCTCAAATACCATCGTAATGTACGAAAAACATACCACTCGTTTGCAAATTTAACCGACTTAGTTCCAATAATATCATAATTACCAATGGTGGTCTTATAATTTAGAACACCCTGTATACTAGTTCACTCACTGCCAATTCTCTAAAGATCAAAAATAGAAAATAATAATAATAATAATATATTTATTCCCATAAAATATATGCTAAAATACAATGTATTGGATGTGTCACAAATAGAATGCTTTTATTAATTAATGCTTTGTTACATAAATTTGTAATAAAAATATGTTTACCAATAAATGTTTTAAAAATATTATTATTTTTACAGGCTTCAATTACCTAATATTCATTCGGGAGATCAATTTTATAGAACTTGCTTATGGCAGAATGGCATTCTGTTACATAACGAGACAGAGATTAACTATGTAGACCCTTGTTTTTTTATTTTTATTTTAGATTTAAATATGTGGCTAGATGACTAGTTCAATAAAAAAATATATATACAGAGTTAGGCAAATGTGTGGGAATACCTGATTTCTGTCTAAACTATATTGATATTATTATTATTCTAAAAACAAATATTAGTAGTTGTTTTTCTCTATAGTGGCGTACGTGTTTTCCAACCGATAGCCTACTTTTTGAGCCATGACGTCATTTTCAGTTGTTTTTAATGAACGTCCCTGTATATTTACTCATTTTAAGGTATACCATTTTTCAACAATTAAAATGACATAGTAAGTAAGTAAGTAAGATATTCATGCTATAACAGTGTGTTTTACATTCGTCGGGTATAAATAAATATAATATAAAAGCAGATCCATAGGAAGATATATACTTGATTTTTTTTAAATTTATTAGAGTTGGCTCGAATTATTCGAAAATTGACATATTTTGGAATTTTATTATAATTTTACACTTTTTGTGTCAAAATTATACGCATCTGCTCAATTTGGCCAAATTCATATACATATTTTCTAAACTAATGACAGTATTTGAAGAAATTTTAAGAAATAATTTCTTGTGCTTCTCTTTAATAAGTTTCTTGAAAAACATATATTATTCTATAGTATTTGTTTAACCTGTGAAATTTAGAAAATTAATGCATTTTAATTTCAATAATTTTACCAAATTTGACTAGATTTATGCCAAAATTGACAATATCAACTTCAATGTTAACAAGATTTATTCAAAATTTGGCCATTATTGAGCCACAGTCACACTCATGGTCAGTTAGATATTAAAATAAAACACATCAGTTTGAGAGATAGAAAATTAATATTACAATTCTGAAAATTGATGACGAGATCTTGTATATTGTACACTTTGTGTTTTTATACAGGGTGGTCACTTTTACATACATGGTTGAAATTTGAATTTTTCGCTCTTTTGAATGCCATTAAAATCCAATATTACGGCCCTAAGATTATAAAAAGTTGACTATGAAATTTTGGGCGTCCTGTTGGAGCAGAAAATGTTTGACAGTGTCATCAGAAAGCTCACGACGAAAAATGTAAGAGTGCCAAGTTTTGTAAAATATCAATCGAAAGTAAAAAAGTTATAACAGGAAAAGGAAAGTGCACTTTTTCAGTTTTTCAGCGATATTTCAGGAAATTTGCAGGATATCCCGGATTTCGTTTTAGTATATTGAATGGTACAAAAATAAGAAATGTGTATCCCATTTGAACAACTCTGTATATATTTCCGTTTAATATATCCTAATGGTGGGTGTCGTAAAAGTGACCACCCTGTATATACACTCAGTTTTTTTAATACTGTATAAGATTTGTAAATTTTGGCTTGTGTAAAACTCTGTTCTTGGCACTAAATAAACTAAACTAAAGATTTATGACACGACTGAGTAGATTCTTATTGAATTTTAGGAAATTTAGTGGATTAATGTACAATTTGTCAACTGTCAATATAGAGATACAAAATTGAGATCTTGTAGATTGTACACTGTGTTTTTATATACACTCAGTTTTTTTGAATACTGTATAAGATTTGTAAATTTTGGCTTGTGTAAAACTCTGTTCTTGGCACTAAATAAACTAAACTAAAGATTTATGATACAACTGAGTAGATTCTTATTGAATTTTGGAAATTTAGTAGATTAAAGTACAATTTGTCAAATGTCAATATATAGATAAAAAAATGAGATCTTGTAGATTGTATACTTTGCGTTTTTATATATACACTCAGTTTTTTGAATACTGTATAAGATTTCTAAATTTTGGCTTTGTGTAAAACTCTGTTCTTGGCATTAAATAAACTAAACTAAAGATTTATGACACAACTGAGTACATTCTTATTGAATTTTGGAAATTTAGTAGATTATTGTACAATTTGTCAAATGTCAATATAAAAATTAAAAATTTGGAAATTGATGACGAGATCCTGTAGATTTATGACACAATTGAAAATATTCTTATGGAATTTTGAAAATTTAGAGGATTAATGTAGAAATTGACAAGATGTGTACCAAATGTGAATAATTTTTTTTTGCAAAAATTTACAATATTTAAAAGAAATCAGCATTTTGCAATTTTTAGGTCAAAAAATTAATATTAAAAATATTTTAAACTATTTTACTTCTTTGGCACGTTTAACTATATTTCGAACTATTTTACTTCTTTTACTGACGTATAACATTTTTTAATTTTAGAAATTTAGTGGATTAATGTACAATTTGTCAAATGTCAATATAAAGATAAAAAATTGTGATCTTGTAGATTGTACACTTTGTGTTTTTATATATACACTCAGTTTTTAATACTGTATAAGATTTCTAAATTTTGGCTTGTGTAGAACTCTGTTCTTGGCACTAAATAAACTAAACTAAAGATTTATGACAGAACTGAGTACATTCTTATTGAATTTTGGAAATTTTGTAGATTATTGTACAATTTGTCAAATGTCAATATACAAATTAAAAATTTGGAAATTGATGACGAGATCCTATAGATTTATGACACAATTGAAATGATTATTATCGAATTTTGAAAATTTAGAGGATTAATGTAGAAATTGACAAGATGTGTACCAAATGTGAATAATTTTTTTTTGCAAAAATTGACAATATTGAAAAGAAATCACCATTTAGCAATTATTAGGTCAAAAAATTATTCACACGTTCTTAATTTGAAAATAATCATATTAAAATTAAAAAAAAAAAACATATTCTCTGTTAGATTTTTATTTTTAACTAAGAAGGCTGTGACTTCGTTTTGTAAAGTTTTACTCATGAACAAGAACAAAAATGATTTGACAGTGAAAAAATTATTAAATATCAGATTTCTAACAGCGTTGCCTAATTCATATATGCAAAATAAAAATAGCAAATAAATTATGTACTCAATAGATACTCAATTTGATGGCAACAATGCCCACGGTCATAAAATATAACCTGTATTTTAAATATGACCCAATTTTTTCAAGTCTAACGACTTTTTACATTGGCCAACAGTGTCACTCTAACAGAGCCAACTTAGTTTAAAATAAAAATGGAACAGACTTTATGTGTAGTTTTATGCAATAATTAAAAATATTTTCACACAATTTACGTAGACATAAACGTTACACTATTTACGTTTAGACAATAAATCTGACAGACTTTGTCTAAACAGTTTTGATATATTGAAATATTGATTGTGGTTCTTTTTTATCAATATTCTTTTCAATAAAAAAAATCAGATTTATCATTTTTTTCTTGATTGATATCTCATTAATATTTAAGGCCGGGTTAGATAAGATAAGAAGAAACTTTGAACAATTTTGAACTCTTTTACTTCTTTGGCACGTTAAACTATATTTAGAACTATTGAACCTATCCTATTGAAACTATCCTATTATAACTATTGAATCTTTTATCCAAAAACAACTAATCCTCTTTGATAATTTTTGTTTTGAGTAAATAAAGTAATAAATTCTGAGTAAACAGAGAATATTCAAATTTGAATAATTTGAACTTTGAACAATTTTGAACTCTTTTACTTCTTTGGTACGTACGTAAAATATTTTGAAGTATTTTACTTCTTTGGACGTTTAACTATATTTTGAACTATTTTACTTCTTTGGCACGTTTAGCTAAATTTTGAACTATTGAACCTATCCTATTGAAACTATCGTATTATAACTATTGAATCTTTTATCCAAATACAACTATTTTTTTTGAGTATTTTGGTTTTGAGTAAATAAAGTAATAAATTTTGAGTAAACAAAGAAAGTTTGATGTTTGAACATTCAAATTTGAACAATTGAAACTTTATACAATTTTGAACTCTTTTACTTCTTTGGCACGTTTAACTATATTTTGAACTATTGAACCTTTCTTATTGAATCTCTCCTATTATAACCATTAAATTTTTTATCCAAAAACAACTAATCATCTTTGAGTATTTTTGTTTTGAGTAATTAAAGTAATAAATTCTGAGTAAACATAGAAAGTCATTATATTCAAATTTGAACAATTTCAACTTTAAACAATTATGAACTCTTTTACTTATTTGGCACTTTTAACTATATTTTGAACTATTTTACTACTTTGGCACTTTTAACTGTATTTTGAACTATTTTACTTCTTTGGCACGTTCAACTATATTTTGAACTATTAAACCTATCCTATTGAAACTATCCTGTTGTAACTATTGAATCGTATATCCAAAAACAACTAATCCTCTTTGAGTTTTTTTTTTAGTAAATAAAGTAATACATTCTTAGTAAACAAAGAAGGTCATTACATTCAAATTTGAACAATTTCAACTTTAAACAATTTTGAACTCTTTTACTTCTTTGGCACGTTTAACTGTATTTTGAATTATCTTACTTCTTTGGCACGTTTAACTAAATTTTGAACTATTGAACCTATCCTATTGAAACTATCCTATAATAACTGACAATAGAAATAAGTGGAAATATGTAGAAGAAGAGGAAGACCCAAAACTCAGTGGAAAAACGAAAAACTTCTTAAAGTGCAAGACTGGAGATTTGAACAATTTTAACATTGAACAATTTTGAACTCTTTTACTTTTTTGGGACGTTTATCTATATTTTGAACTATTGAACCTATCCTATTGAAACTATCCTATTATAACTATTGAATCTTTTACCCAAAAACAACTAATCCTCTTTGAGTATTTTTTTTTTGAGTAAATAAAGTAATAAATTCTGAGTAAACAAAGAAAGTCATTATATTCAAATTGGAACAATTTCAACTTTAAACAATTTTAAACTCTTTTATTTCTTTGGCACGTTTAACTATTTTTTGAACTATTTTACTTCTTTGCACGTTTAACTATATTTTTGAACTATTGAACCTATCCTATTGAAACTATCCTATAATAACTGACAATAGAAATAAGTGGAAATATGTAGAAGAAGAGGAAGACCCAAAACCCAGTGGAAAAACGAAAAACTTCTCAAAGTGCAAGACTGGAGATTTGAACAATTTTAACTTTGAACAATTTTGAACTCTTTTACTTCTTTGGCACGTTTATCTATATTTTGAACTATTGAACCTATCCTATTGAAACTCTCCTATTATAACTATTGAATTTTTTTTTCCAAAAACAACTAATCCTCCTTGTGTATTTTTGTTTTGAGTACATAAAGTAATAAATTCTGAGTAAACAAAGAAAGTCATATTCAAAATTGAACAATTTCAACTTTGAACAATTTTGAACTCTTTTACTTATTTGGCACGTTTAACTATATTTTGAACTATTTTACTTCTTTAGCACGTTTAACTATATTTTGAAATATTTTACTTCTTTGGCACGTTCAACTATATTTTGAACTATTGAACTTATCCTATTAAAACTCTCATATTATAACTATTGAATCTTTTATCCAATAACAACTTACCCTCTTTGAATATTTTTGTTTTGAGTAAATAAAGTAATAAATTCTGAGTAAACAAAGAAAGTCATTATATTCAAATTTGAACAATTTCAACTTTGAACAATTTTGAACTATTTTACCTCTTTGGCACGTTTAACAAGATTTTGAACTATTTTACTTCTTTGGCTCGTTTAACTATATTGTGAACTATGGAACCTATCCTATTGAAACTATCATATTATACCTATTGAATCTTTTATCCAAAAACAACTAATCCTCTTTGAGTATTTTTTGAGTAAATAAAGTAATACATTCTGAGTAAACAAAGCAAGTCATTATATTCAAATTTGAACAGTTTCAACTTTAAACAATTTTGAACTCTTTGACTTCTTTGGCACGTTTAACTATATTTTGAACTATTTTACTTTTTTGGCACGTTTAACTATATTTTGAACTATTGAACCTATCCTATTGAAACTATCCTATTATAACTATTGAATACTTTATCCAAAAACAACTAATCCTCTTTGAGTATTTTTGTTTTGAGTAAATAAAGTAATAAATTCTGGGTAAACAAAGAATATTCAAACTTGAACAATTTCAACTTTAAACAATTTTGAACTCTTTTACTTATTTGGCACGTTTAACTATATTTTGAACTATTTTACTTCTTTAGCACGTTTAACTATATTTTGAACTATTTTACTTCTTTGGCACTTTTAACTATATTAAGAACTATTGAACCTATCCTATTGAAACTATCCTATTATAACCATTCAATTTTTTATCCAAAAACAACTAATCCTCTTTGAGTATTTTTGTTTTGAGTAAATAAAGTAATAAATTCTGAGTTAACAAACAAAGTCATTATATTCAAATTTGAACAATTTCAACTTTAAACTATTTTGAACTCTTTTACTTCTTTGGCACGTTTAACTATATTTTGAACTATTTTACTTCTTTGGCACGTTTTAGAAGTAATATTTTTTTACTTGTAAATGTGAATACTAAAAGGAATATTTAAAGGCTGATATAAATTCTCAATTCTGTCAAGATTTTTTCTTTCCATTTTCATGCTAAAATAACTTTAGTGCATAAAATGATCACACTGTCAAAGTGAACGACACCCGAAATAAAGCAAAAATAATTATGCTACATATCAACGGATTTGGGATCATCTGCGTCGATTCTCCACAAAAACTATCAGTTCTGGTGCTTGTGGATATATATATATATATATATATATATATATATATATATATATATATATATATATATATATATATATATATATATATATATATATATATATATATATATATATATATATATATATATATAAGTATAACATTTCAGTCGCTTCTGTGGAGTGGAATAGAATAAATCGCATCCACCGGGGCACGAAGTAATTCCTCGCAAAAATTATGTATAACGCCCGATGTGTCGGGAGCTGGAAATTACTTTCGGTCGCAAAATATGGAATCCTCTTCACTTATTACCATAAATCAGGACAGAATATGTTGCTCCCCCGTCGGGGCAATCCCGCCGTTCAATTTCTGGCTTGGCCCTGCGCTCGTACTTCGCCGCCCCCGCGGGCACCGCATGCGATACTGGTTACTGGCCGAAAAACCCACCCCCACACCCTCGGACGATGTAATCCTGGGGAAAGCGCCGAATCGCAGATATGGCCGCATCGGGCCGCTGCACGTGCCGCCCCCGCAGTAAGGGGGCGGAAACGGCAGGGGAGGATGAATGTGTCGCTGCGAATATCTCGAATATTAAGGGATAATTTGTCGCGACAAGTTTCCCGACGGATTCGCGCTGAGAACTTTTCAATATTAATGCAACGAGGACGTGGGGGTTGCGGGCGTTAGGGGATTTGGACTTGTATCGCGCCGTTACTATAACGGATAAATGGACGGAATTCGTTACGATGGGGGATGCAGTTCACAATAAAACTTGAAAGGTCCTCATGAATAACAATACAATAACGGACAGTTGAAAACGCTGCAATTGTTTTTGTATTGAAAACTATAACATATATAAAACAGTTATTACAGCTTACTGTTTACTGTATTAGTTAGGCTGTATGCTGATTCTTTAAAGAAAACTCAACGAGTTAACTAGAAGGCATTATGTAGAAGATTATGTGTGAAAATAAAGCGATGATATTGAAGATGTAGGTGATATAGGTGTACCATAATACATTTTAGCATCGCAAAGAACTAGTGACATTTTACTTTACTTTTATTGGCCAATAACTAGTATATATACTGCTTAATTAAAAATTAATTAAAAAAAATTATATTATCAGTAAATGAAAACAGGTCTGTTTAAATGTATTAGCTGATCAAATGTTACGTTAATACAATCACACAAACCTGTAAAATTATACTATTATTTTTGCAGTAAAGTACGCAGCGTTTAAAATAAATAACATCCGAAATAATTGGATGCTGTAAACACGCAGAGAAACACGAAACCCTGGGGTCACGTTTCCGAGGGAAAAAAAATTAACAGCATCTCATTTTTGCGAGGCGCACCTCCGCGAAACTTCGAATTAATATCCCTACATAATTCGCCCGGCGGACGACATTTCGCCATTAATAAAGCCGAGACGGCCCCCTGCGAGGGAGACGTTGATATTAAATTGCCCCGAGAAATCGAAACGAACCCCAAAACGAGCAGTGGAAGGAAAAAACAGCGGCATTAACCTTATTAGTCAATACATTAGGTATAAAGCGTTTAGCCCCCTCTCGTTTTTATTTTCATTCCGAGCGGAAACTTTTTCCATTAACATGTAAAACGCGAGGGCGAGCGAGCTGGGGAGGGAAATTATAGCGTCGCACTTTAATTACAAGGCGGAAAACGAAAAACGATTTGTTTTTTTGTGTTTTCGTCGGTTCTGTCGAATGTCGGGGACGAGAGTTCCACGGGGCCATCATACGTCTATATCCGGTGAATGATTCAAAACAACATGAAATGTCGTACTAGCTACGTAAATTACACACAAAATTGGAATATGTGCCTACAAAGTTTTGATTATATTAAAATTACCTAAAAGCAATTTGTAGTATCATGTTTTGATCCAACATGATGAACTAATGGTTTTGAGGGTTTACTTAGTCTTCATTACTGAAAACATATAAAATTACTAGAATTTTTTTATTATCATACTGTAGTTATGATAGAAACATAGTCATGTTGTACAGACAAATATTAAAACAAAAAATATACTGAGCTATCAGATGCTGGCCGAAGGATTTTACCTCTTGCCCGAATGGCTATTGTAATAAAAAAAAGTTGAATTATGCAGTATTTTTGATCTGCTGTAAAGTGTAGAATGAAATTTAAAACTGCTCCCTCAAATTTTCTGGCTTTAACTATTAGCAGGGCGTCCGTGAAGCGTGGTGTTCAGTTACCTCGTAGCCTTTCAACCCCTTTTCAGCCCTCGCGGAACTGCATTTACACGCGACGGCGGGTTTTCCTGGCCTCTCGCGAACTTTCCCGGCTGTAACTCCAAAACTTCGGGCAGATTTAAGCTGTTGTAGAGCACGGCTGCAGTGCCCGACCATTGTTTTATGGTAATCGGAGCGTTCCTTTTCCACCCATCCGTCTGGGCAGCGGACGAGGTGTGGGTGGAAGGGTAAAGTGCACGGGGAAGCCGTACATCCTCCCCCACCCCCAGGCCGAGTCTATTAATTTCGCGGGGCAGTTACGAGACGGACGTCTCAACATCTTCAATTATAATATCAAATTGTCAAATTATAATATAAAATCTATTTTTTTAATTGTTATTTGATACGTATTGCAGAATACATATCCGAAAGCTGGGGAGTGAATATTGATTCACCCTGTATACCAAGCAACATTATATAAGAGATATGTCGAATGGAATAGCCCATAATTAATTATACATATGAGCCGTTGAAAATAAGAGTGGTGTAAGTCCTTTTTTTTAATTCAGATAAGTCTAGAAATATACAAGGTATATTGTCACTTTGATATATTATCGACTGATATATAATCATTCCAGATAAGATGTCACTTTTCACATAAAAATTAAATCCCTCCTCTGTCCTGTCGGACTGATCTACAGGACAATAAAGTCTAAATTCGACTTCTATACATCTAATGCTACCATTATAGATCAAAATACTACCTCAAAATTCGAAATTAGGTAGAAGGTATAAAAAAATCCTCTGATTCATCTGAAATTAATGACAATAATAACAATATAAGTATAACGTGAAAACGTTCACGTTAGTGTTAACCATGGCAAAACAATATCAATTTTCTGTTTCTAAATTCTTTTAATCAGTTATCTTCATTATCAAATATCTTCAAAAGTTGGAAACATTGGATTTGGCGAGTTAATGTATAATGATAACTTTGCGAACCTTTCTTCATTTAGAAGGATTATAATATATAAATAATTGAAAAACTTCCACGTTGAAAATCTCTGAAATATCGTTACAAAATTTAAATAAGTTTTAAAACAGTAGCACATTTAGACTGAACTATTTCTTTTTTTACACTTGTTTGGGCCAAGTATTGGTTGCATTACTGTTAACAGAAGACGAAGACGAAGTTTTTGAAAGTTTGTAACATGAAAATGGGATTAACCTTTTTTACAGAAAAACATTTCTGCAGTAATGCGATTTTCTTCAGGTGAACTTACTGGACTCAGATTTAGATTTATTTCAGACATTTGGGTAACAAATGTATTTTTTTAAACGTTTATCCGGTTTTTGATACAATATGTTGCATTTTTCACTAAAAACAACAACAAATGAATCACCTAATTCAGAAACAACCCAAGTCACATGTATCTAATTTTGAAATATTTTTTTACCGATTTTACAAAAATATTTATAACATGAACATTTCTGCAATTATGAGATTTTCTTCAGGAGAACTTATTATTGGATTTAGATTCAGATTAATTTATAGATGACCAGATAACGGCAAAAATGGACATTTGGGTAACAAAAACGTTCACGTTAGTATTAACCATAGCAAAGCAATCTCAATTTTCTGTTTCTAAATTCTTTTAATCAGTGATCTTCATTATCAAATATCTTCAAAAGTTGGGAACATTGGATTTGGCGAGTTAATGTATAATGATAACTTTGCGAACCTTTCTTCATTTAGAAGGATTATAATATCAAAAGATTTGAAAAACTTCCACGTTGAAAATCTCTGAAATATCGTTACAAAATTTAAATAAGTTTTAAAACAGTAGCACATTTAGACTGAACTATTTCTTTTTTTACACTTGTTTGGGCCAAGTATTGGTTGCATTACTGTTAACAGAAGACGAAGACGAAGTTTTTGAAAGTTTGTAACATGAAAATGGGATTAACCTTTTTTACAAAAACATTTACAACACGATTTTCTTCAGGTGAACTTACTGGACTCAGATTCAGATTTATTTATAGATGACCACATAGCGGCAAAAATGGACATTTGGGTAATAAATGTATTTTTGAAAAACGTTTATCCGGTTGTTGATACAATTGTATCTAATTTAGATTTTTTTTCCGTTTTTACAAAAACATTATAACACCAAATGAACATTTCTGCAATTATGCGATTTTATTTGGGTAACAAATGTTTTTATTTAAACGTTTATCCGGTTTTTGATACAATATGTTGCATTTTTCACAAAAAACAACAACAAATGAATCACTTATTTCAGAAACAACCCAAGTCACATGTACTAATTTTGAAATATTTTTTTTCCATTTTTACAAAAACATTTATAACATGAACATTTCTGCAATTATGAGATTTTCTTCAGGAGAACTTATTAATGGACTCAGATTCAGATTTATTTATAGATGACCAGATAACGGCAAAAATGGACATTTGGGTAACACAACCGTTCACGTTAGTGTTAACCATAGCAAAGCAATCTCAATTTTCTGTTTCTAAATTCTTTTAATCAGTGATCTTCATTATCAAATATCTTCAAAAGTTGGAAACATTGGATTTGGCGAGTTATTGTATAATGATAACTTTGCGAACCTTTCTTCATTTAGAAGGATTTTAATATCAAAAGATTTGAAAAAACTTCCTCGTTGAAAATCTCTGAAATATCGTTACAAAATTTACATTAGTTTTAAAACAGTAGCACATTTAGACTGAACTATCTCTATTTTAATGATAATGTGTTTGGGCCAAGTATTGGTTGCATTACTGTTAAAAGAAGACGAAGACGAAGTTTTTGAAAGTTTGTAACATGAAAATGGGATTAACCTTTTTTACAAAAAAAACATTTAAACATTTCTGCAGTAATGCGATTTTCTTCAGGTGAACTTACTGGACTCAGATTCAGATTTATTTCAGACATTTGGGTAACAAATGTTTTTTTTAAACGTTTATCCGGTTTTTGATACAATATGTTGCATTTTTCACAAAAAACAACAACAAATGAATCACTTATTTCAGAAACAACCCAAGTCACGTGTATCTAATTTTGAAATAATTTTTTACCGTTTTTACAAAAACATTTATAACATGAACATTTTTGCAATTATGAGATTTTCTTCAGGAGAACTTATTAATGGACTCAGATTCAGATTTATTTATAGATGACCAGATAACGGTAAAAATGGACATTTGGGTAGCAAAAACGTTCACGTTAGTGTTAACCATAGCTAAACAATTTAAATTTTCTGTTTCTAAATTCTTTTAATCAGTGATCTTCATTATCAAATATCTTCAATAGTTGGAAACATTGGATTTGGCGAGTTATTGTATTATGATAACTTTGCGAACCTTTCTTCATTTAGAAGGATTATAATATATAAAGAATTGAAAAACTTCCACGTTGAAAATCTATGAATTATCGTTACAAAATTTAAATTAGTTTTAAAACAGTAGCACATTTAGACTGAACTATTTCTATTTTTATGATAATGTGTTTGGGCCAAGTATTAGTTACATTACTGTTAACAGAAGACGAAGACGAAGTTTTTGAAAGTTTGTAACATGAAAATGGTATTAACCTTTTTTACAAAAAAACATTTAAACATTTCTGCAGTAATGCGATTTTCTTCAGGTAAACTTACTGGACTCAGATTCTGATTTATTTCAGACATTTGGGTAACAAATGTTTTTTTTTAAACTTTTATCCGGTTTTTAATACAATATGTTGCATTTTTCACTAAAAACAACAACAAATGAATCACCTAATTCAGAAACAACCCAAGTCACATGTATCTAATTTTGAAATCTTTTTTTACCGTTTTTACAAAAACATTTATAACATGAACATTTTTGCAATTATGAGATTTTCTTCAGGAGAACTTATTAATGGACTCAGATTCAGATTAATTTATAGATGACCAGATAACGGCAAAAATGGACATTTGGGTAACAAAAACGTTCACGTTAGTGTTAACCATAGCAAAGCAATCTCAATATTCTGTTTCTAAATTCTTTTAATCAGTGATCTTCATTATCAAATATCTTCAAAAGTAGGGAACATTGGATTTGGCGAGTTAATGTATAAAGATAACTTTGCGAACCTTTCTTCATTTAGAAGGATTATAATATCAAAAGATTTTAAAAACTTCCATGTTGAAAATCTCTGAAATATCGTTACAAAATTTAAATTAGTTTTAAAACAGTAGCACATTTAGACTGAACTATCTCTATTTTTATGATAATGTGTATGGGCCAAGTATTGGTTGCATTACTGTTAACAGAAGACGAAGACGAAGTTTTTGAAAGTTTGTAACATGAAAATGGGATTAACCTTTTTTACAAAAAAACATTTAAACATTTCTGCAGTAATGCGATTTTCTTCAGGTGAACTTACTGGACTCAGATTTAGATTTATTTCAAACATTTGGGTAACAAATGTATTTTTTTAAACGTTTATCCGGTTTTTGATACAATATGTTGCATTTTTCACTAAAAACAACAACAAATGAATCACTTATTTCAGAAACAACCCAAGTCACATGTATCTAATTTTGAAATCTTTTTTTACCGTTTTTACAAAAACATTTATAACATGAACATTTTTGCAATTATGAGATTTTCTTCAGGAGAACTTATTAATGAACTCAGATTCAGATTTATTTATAGATGACCAGATAACGGCAAAAATGGACATTTGGGTAGCAAAAACGTTCACGTTAGTGTTAACCATAGCAAAACAATTTAAATTTTCTGTTTCTAAATTCTTTTAATCAGTGATCTTCATTATCAAATATCTTCAATAGTTGGAAACATTGAATTTGGCGAGTTAATGTATAATGATAACTTTGCGAACCTTTCTTCATTTAAAAGGATTAGGATATCAAAAGATTTGAAAAAACTTCCACGTTGAAAATCTCTGAAATATCGTTACAAAATTTAAGTAAGTTTTAAAACAGAAGCACATTTAGACTGAACCATCTCTATTTTTATGATGATGTGTTTGGGCCAAGTGTTGGTTGCATTACTGTTAACAGAAGACGAAGACGAAGTTTTTGAACGTTTGTAACATGAAAATGGGATTAACCTTTTTTACAAAAAACATTTCTGCAGTAATGCGATTTTCTTCAGGTGAACTTACTGGACTCAGATTCAGATTTATTTCAGACATTTGGGTAACAAATGTTTTTTTTAAACGTTTATTCGGTTTTTGATACAATATGTTGCATTTTTCACAAAAAACAACAACAAATGAATCACTTATTTCAGAAACAACCCAAGTCACGTGTATCTAATTTTGAAATATTTTTTTACCGTTTTTACAAAAATATTTATTACATGAACATTTCTACAATTATGAGATTTTCTTCAGGAAAACTTATTAATGGACTCAGATTCAGATTTATTTATAGATGACCAGATAACGGTAAAAATGTACATTTGGGTAGCAAAAACGTTCACGTTAGTGTTAACCATAGCTAAACAATCTCAATTTTCTGTTTCTAAATTCTATTAATCAGTGATCTGCATTATCAAATATCTTCAATAGTTGGAAACATTGGATTTGGCGAGTTATTGTATTATGATAACTTTGCGAACCTTTCTTCATTTAGAAGGATTATAATATATAAAGAATTGAAAAACTTCCACGTTGAAAATCTCTGAAATATCGTTACAAAATTTAAATTAGTTTTAAAATAGTAGCACATTTAGACTGAACTATCTCTATTTTTATGATAATGTGTTAGGGTCAAGTATTGGTTGCATTACTGTTAACAGAAGACGAAGACGAAATTTTTTGAAAGTTTGTAACATGAAAATGGGATTAACCTTTTTTACAAAAACATTTACAACACCAAATAAACATTTCTGCAGTAATGCGATTTTCTTCAGGAGAACTTATTAATGGACTCAGATTCAGATTTATTTATAGATGACGACATAGCGGCCAAAATGGACATTTGGGTAACTAATGTCTTTTTGAAAAAGGTTAATCCGGTTTTTGATACACTTGTTCCCTTTTCAAAAAGAAAATCAAATGAATCACTTATTTCAGAAACAACCCAAGTCACATGTTTTGTTTTGGAATATTTTTTTACCTTTTTTACAAAAACATTTATAACACCAAATTAACATTTCTGCAATTTTGGGAGAATTGTGTTTTCCTCTGTAGGAGAACTTACTGGACTCAAATTCAGATTTATTTATAGATGACCACATAGCGGCAAAAATGGACATTTGGGTAATAAATGTATTTTTGAAAAACGTTTATTCGGTTATTGATACAATTGTATCTAATTTTGTTTTTTTTCCGTTTTTACAAAAACATTATAACACCAAATGAACATTTCTGCAATTATGCGATTTTCTTCAGGAGAACTTACTGGACTCAGATTCAGATTTATTTATAGATGAACACATAGCGGCGAAAATGTACATTTCGGTAACAAATGACTTTTTGTAAAACGTTTATCCGGTTTTTGATACACTTGTTGCCTTTTCTAAAAATAAAAACAAATGAATCACTTATTTCAGAAACAACCCAAGTCACATGTATCTAGTTTTGAAATATTTTTTTTTCCTTTTTCACAAAAACATTTATAACACCAAATTAACATTTCTGCAATTATGAGAGAATTGTTTTCCTCTATAGGAGAACTTACTGGACTCAAATTCAGATTTATTTATAGATGACCACATAGCGGCAAAAATGGACATTTGGGTAATAAAGGTATTTTTGAAAAACGTTTAACCGGTTATTGATACAATTGTATCTAATTTTGATTTTTTTTCCGTTTTTACAAAAACATTATAACACCAAATGAACATTTCTGCAATTATGAGAGCATTGTGTTATCAGCAGGAGAACTTACTATATGATTGAATGTTCTATGTATATCGCAAATTCCAAGTTTAAATTAAATCAAATTTTTTTAGGCCATTGGTTTGTTAACTGGCATGCAAGGAGGTTTTACAAAATTTTGTTGTTTTGTTTGTTTATGGAATAGTTGAGCTACAAGCTATAATTACATCAGAACAGATTGGCCACAAAGAACAGAGTATGCTCCTGGAAAACAATACATGTCAAATATCCTATTAATTGATCCAAATGACTTCTATTTCTACCACTGCATATAAAACTAGGTCTTTTTAAAAACTTTGTCGAGGCTCTGAATAAATATGGTGCTGCTTTTAAACATTTGTTAGCAGTTTTTCCTACAATTTCATATGCAATAATTAAAGAAGTCACAATTGTTGGTCCTCAGATCAGGAAGTTATTGAATGATGATTATTTCTCACAATGTTTATCAGAGAAAGAATCTGCAGCCTGGCAATCTTTTAAAAGCATCGTAAATGGTTTCCTTGGAAAGAAGTGATAACTATAGACAACTTGTTACTGAATTATTGAAAAATTATTGCAAATTAGGTGCACGGATGTCACTCAAGATTAATTTTTTTTGCATTCACATTTGAATTTTTTTTTCACAAAACCTGGGTGCTGTGTGTGATGAACAAGGAGAACGTGCTCTTTAAGGTTTAATGAAAATTGAAAGAAATTATCAAGGATTTTGTGACAAAAGTAATAAGTAATTAGCTGGGAGATTATTGCTGGACTCTAAATACATGAAACTGGCCCAGATAAATAAAAACGATGTTCAAACACGAATGTTGAATTTCCATTTATTTTTGAATAAAATAATGAATTTTTATTAAAAACATACGAAAACAATGATCTTATATATCTCGTAAACCTGATCTGATAGAAAAAAAAATCAGTTACAGGTTCGAATTCAGCGCACCAAATTACCTTAAAAACTTTATTTGGTTGCTCCAGTCCTAAATCTTGTATACCAGTGTAATTAATATTAGCACCGAATAATTACGATAATACTTTAATAATAGTCATGACCTTGACAAACTAATTGTGCTGGTAAATTTGATGACAGACTGCGTCATATTTATATGGGTTAAACCATATCTGTAATTCCATAAAACACATATTAAGGGGAAGTTTCGTGAATTATCACGGTAGTACCTTGATGTGCTCGAGCAATAACGTTGATATGAGATGGTAGTTTGGTTGGATGGATTTGCGGCTTAATGTCGACAATTAAGAGGAGCACTTTACGCCTGTTAATAGAAACTGAAATTGATGCCCCCCCATTACCATCGCTCGCGAACGACAAAGTCGACATAGCGATCCGGGGGTAGTAACTCACAGGAGGCGGCACGAAGTAACGCGCGTAAGCGGGGAAAATTGTCATCTAAACCACCCCTATTTATTCATTTATGTCGCCCCGTTAAAACCGTTCGGCAGTAAGCCGTTATTCGGGCGCGCATTCCTCGGGCCGTCTTAATTCCTCGTCCCCGTCATCATCAGGGGGCATGTAAAGGAGGCGATAAAACTGCAATAAAACACTCGGGCGCTCGATTAATGCCGCCGGCAAATACGGTGTACAGGGCAATAAATGCACCCTGACGAATATTGCTTTTCATCCCCCTCGCCCGGATTCATAATTGAATTTCAATCGGCCGCCTCCGCGCGAGGATTAGTGTCCTCCCTTACCGGCGGCGCAGTTGTTATCGTTACCAAACTGTTCCGGGGGCGGCGGACTGCACCCCCTTTGCACGGGGTAGTTTGCACTGTAGCGACGCGAGCCGGGGGAAGTTTAAAGAGTTCGCCGTTTCCGAAGCCCCCGTGCGCCCCCACGCCCCCGCTCTTTTTAATTCCCCGACGACATCTGCACCGGCACATCCATTAGCCCAAATTCGCCGCCCACCCCCAACCGCCCCCGGTACACCCACGCCCCCGGCTCGCATTCATTTGATAAGCAGGGGGGCGACAAAGGTAATATGTAAATTCCGAAATGTATAATTAAAACTGGCGTTTGAAAGGCGCATTTGCGTAATTAATCTCGAGGTTAATGGATGAAAGCTATATTGTAATTAATAATTCTCACACCTTGTTAACGACACAGGAGAGGCGGCAAATGAGCTAAATGATGCTGTATTTTATTTAGAGGCAGCCTCGAAGATATTACTGCGTCGCAAATAATTTATATATCTTTCGTGTGTTTGAAAAATTACACTGGTTTTGGAGTGGATCAACCAAATAATGTTTCCAAGATTATTTGGTGCGCCGAATTCGAATCTGTAACTTTTTTTCATCAGGTTTGCGAGATATAAAATATCATTGTTTTCGTATGTTTTTAATAAAAAAATCATTAATTTATTCAAAAATAAATGAAATTTCAAAAATAAATGGCTGTGTTTGAAAATCATTTATTAGGATCAGTTTCACGTATGAGAGTCCAGCAATAATCTCCCAGCATACTTTTGTCCCAAAATCCATGTCTCGTACAAGTGAGAAAATCGAGTTATTAACTTTTCGAGTTAAACAGTATAAATTATGTCACTGAAATTTCTGAAATTTTATCTAATGGGTATTTTGAAAATTTTATACCTGATTTGTATATATGCCTGAAGATTGATATAAAAAAATTGAAAATAAGATAGAAAACTGATTTGCTATGTAACACTGTAACATCCTATATTTTGGAAACAAAAGCCATTAAAAAGTGTTAGTCCAGTTATATTAGACCCAAACGGCCGTTTTAGCTGAAATTAAAAAAAACATTTTCGTTTAATTTTGCCTTTCTTAGCATGCTCCAAAATGTATGCCTCGAAGCTGAGGGACACCTTATACATTTCTTAAATTATGCACTGTTTGTTGCTTCTGGATAACGGATCTCGAGCTCTACATTTCTGCATACAATTTGTACCCGAACTTGGCGTACACCACCCCAACGCAAAACTGTTAATCCTCGAAGCTCATGTAGCTCCCCCATTTCAGCCACCGCCATCCGCCCGTGCAGAAGCGCGCACATCAAATATGAAAAGTTTAGCCCACTGAAACCCGACCAAATAACACTTCACGAGCTTAATTCGCAAAAACCGGCGATAGGTCCTTGCAAAAACACAAAACTGAGGCGAAATAAACTAATTTGGATGGCCTCGTGTTACGCAGGAATTAACATAACTACGATGCGACTGCAATTTCGCACAGCAGGAACACAAATATTGCTCGCAAATAAAACGAAAACGGGGTGAAGGATAATTCAATGGCAGCATAGTGGATAGTCCGATGAATGCAGTACAGAGCGCAGCAATTAAAATGTGTGCTCATTAAATTTTTTTTCGGGCTCGTTTCCAGAACATAAAAGAATACTAGATATGTATACCTGGTTTTTAATTTGGTGGAGCGTATTGAACATGCGTCAAAATTACTGGCAGCCACAGCGACAGTAATTAATGTATAAATTCAAAACCTAAACTTAATCAAATTGTAGGAATGTTACACTAAATTTCTAAAATATTCGTAGTTAAAAGTAGATTTGTTGGTTTTTGAAATATTTCGATTATTCTATTTTCTACATAGGGACACGAAAATGAAACACGAAAAGAAAAACGAACAAGCAAGAAAAAATAAATAAAGGATAGAAGAAGGAACATACCATGATGAACGTAAGAGACAAAGAAAATGAAACACGAAAAGAAAAAGGAAGAAGTAACAAACAATATATAAAGGATAGAAGAAGGAACATACCATGATAAACGTAAGAGACAAAACAGGAAATAATCAGAGACAAAACGAAAATCAAACGAAGATGGAAATAATAATAGTATCCCGTCAATATTTTTTCTGAGACACTTGATGTTATCCCTGGAAATATACTATGCAAATACACTTTGAAGAATTAACAAAAACATTCAAATGAAATAGAAGAAGAAAAAGAGGAAATGGAAGGACCAGGAATAGAAGAGAGTGACGAAATACAAAAATAATAGGTAGTAGAAGCAATAAGAAAAATGAAATTTGAAAAGTCGTCAGGAATATCTGAGATAACTACAAAAATGGTAAAGAACCTATGAGAAACAAGAATCGAAAAAGTAAAGCCTAAAGAACTAAAAGGTAAAGAAAGCCAAAGAAATATTCTGGGTAAATTTCTGAAAAAATATGAATGAGAAATTCAAAGAAAACTAAAAACTATTCTATGGAACTATGAAACAGCCCAGACAGAAGAAGGAACACACCTTGATGAACATAAGAGACAAAAAACTAAATAATCAGAGTCTAAAAGAAAATAATACGATAATGGATATAATAATAATATCTGGTCAATAATTTTCCTGAGACACTTGTTGTTATCCATGGAAATATACTATGGAAATACACTTTGAAGAATTAACAAAAACATTCAAATGGAATACAAGAAGAAAAAGAGGAAATTGAAGAGCCAGGAATAGAAGAGAGTGACGTAATACAAAAAGAATAGGTAGTAGAAGCAATAAGAAAAATGAAATTTGAAAAGGCGTCGGGAATATCTGAGATAACAACAAAAATGGTAAAGAACCTATGAGAAAAAAGAATCGAAAAACTAAAGCCTAAAAAACTAAAAGGTCAAAGTAATATCCTGGGTAAATTCCTGAAAAATTCTGAAAAATTATGAATGAGAACTTCAAAGAAAACTAAAAACTATTCTATGGAACTATGAAACGGCCCTGAGAGAAGAAGGAACACACCATGATAAACATAAGAGGCAAAAAACGAAATAATCAGAGATGAAAAGAAAATAATACGAAGATGGGTATAATAATAATATCTGGTCAATAATTTTCCTGATACAGTTGTTGTTATCCATAAAAGTATACTATGGAAATATACTTTGAAGAATTAACAAAAACATGCAAATAGAATTGAAGAAGATGAAGAAAAAAGGAATAGAAAAGGGTGATGATATACAAAAAGAAGAGCAGGTAGAAGCATTAAGAAAAATGAAAATTCAAAAGGCATCGGGAATAGATGAGATAACCACAGAAATGGTGAATAACCTACGAGAAGAATGAATCGAGAAACTGACAGACCTGCTAAATCAAATTATGAAGGAACAAAAAACACAAAAAGAATGGAATATAAGGACTGTACTGCCAATATATAAATCATGGGACAATAGAAAATGCAGTAACTATAGAGGGATAACAATAACATGTATTCTAAGAAACATATTACAGAGATATTAATATTATTTCCATCTTCGTATTATTTTCGTTTCGTCTCTGATTATTTCCCTTTTCGTCTCTTACGTTTATAACGTACCTTCTTATGTCTGAGCTCTTTTATTGTTCAATCATAGAAAACTGGATAACAAAAATAGTGGACGGCACATTAGAACACACTCAAGATGGTTTCCGAAGAGGAAGGAGCTCACAGGATCTAATATTCTCCATCAGGCAAATAGCTAGAAACTAATCAAAAAGAAGAGAGAAGTGAACAATACACATATGCTTTGTGGACTTCAGAAATGGCAAGAAGAGAAAAAGCATTCGACAGAATTAGTAGAGACAAAGCATGTCATAGAATAAGGAGAGATAAACATTTGATAGAATGCGAAGAGAAAAAGAATTCGAGAGAATAAGAAGAGAAAAGCATTCGATACAATAAGAAGAGAACAAGCATTCGATAGACTAAGATACAATAAGAAGAGAAAAAGCATTCGATAGAATAAGAAGAGAAAAAGCATTCGATAGAATAAGAAGAGCGGACATTTGAAACGAAATGACGAGAGAAGTGAACAATACACATATGCTTTGTGGACTTCAGAAATGGCAAGAAGAGAAAAAGCATTCGACAGAATTAGTAGAGAAAAAGCATGTCATAGAATAAGGAGAGATAAACATTTGATAGAATGCGAAGAGAAAAAGAATTCGAGAGAATAAGAAGAGAAAAGCATTCGATACAATAAGAAGAGAACAAGCATTCGATAGACTAAGATACAATAAGAAGAGAAAAAGCATTTGATAGAATAAGAAGAGAAAAAGCATTCGACAGAATTAGAAGAGAAAAAGCATGCCATAGAGTAAGAAGAGATAAACATTTAATAGAATGCGAAGAGAAAAAGCATTCGAGAGAATAAGAAGAGAAAAGCATTTGATACAATAAGAAGAGAAAAATCATTCGATAGAATGAGATACAATAAGAAGAGAAAAAGCATTCGATAGAATAAGAAGAGAAAACGCATCCGATAGAATAAGAAGAGAGGACAATTGAAAAGAAATGACGAGTAGAAGCGTGAAAAAGAGAAAAGTATTTGATAGAATAAGAAGAGAAAAAGCATTCGACAGAATTAGAAGAGAAAAAGCGTGCCATAGATTAAGAAGAGATAAACATTTGATAGAATGCGAAGAGAAAAAGCATTCGAGAGAATAAGAAGAGAAAAGCATTCGATACAATAAGAAGAGAAAAAGCATTCGATTGAATAAGATACAATAAGAACAGAAAAAGCATTCGATAGAATAAGAAGAGAAAAATCATTCGATAGAATAAGAAGAGAGGACATTTGAAACGAAATGACGAGTAGAGGCATGAAAAAGAGAAAAGCATTTGATAGAATAAGAAGAGAAAAAGCATTCGACAGAATTAGAAAAGAAAGAGCATGCCATAGAATAAGAAGAGATAAACATTTAATAGAATGCGAAGAGAAAAAGCATTCGAGAAAATAAGAAGAGAAAAGCATTCGATACAATAAGAAGAGAAAAAACATTCGATAGAATAAGATACAATAAGAAGAGAAAAGCATTCGATAGAATAAGAAGAGAGGACATTTGAAAAGAAATGACGAGTAGAGGCGTGAAAAAGAGAAAAGCATTTGATAGAATTAGAAGAGAAAAAGCATTCGACAGAATTAGAAGAGAAAAGGCATGTCATAGAATAAGAAGAGATAAACATTTGATAGAATGCGAAGAGAAAAAGCATTCTAGAGAATAAGAGGAGAAAAGCATTCGATACAATAAGAAAAGAAAAAGCATGCGATAGAATAAGATACAATAAGAAGAGAAAAAGCATTCGATATAATAATAAGAGAAAAAGCATTCGATAGAATCAGAAGAGAGGACATTTGAAAAGAAATGACGAGTAGAGGCGTGAAAAAGAGAACAGGAAAAATGATAAAATCAATTTACAAAAATAATAAGAACATATAACAAACAATGAAAAGCCAAAAAAATATATTACAAGGAGTGAAACAGCCCTCTACTATATAACAAGCCCTCTACTAATTACGTTAATACTATACCCTTTCAAGTTCAAATTGACACCAATCAAGTTCAAATTGAGACCAATCAATTTCAAATTGAGGCCAATCAAGTTCAAATTGATACCAATCAATTTCAAATTGAGACTAAACAAAATCAAGTTGACACTAAACAATATCAAGTTGAGGATAAACAATTAAAATTTATTATGACAACTTGATATCATATATTGTTTTGTGTCAACTTGATTTTGTTTAGTTTCAATTTGAAATTGATTGGTCTCAATTTGAACTTGATTGGCCTCAATTTGAAATTGATTGGTCTCAATTTGAACTTGATTGGCCTCAATTTGAAATTGATTGGTCTCAATTTGAATTTGATTGGTCTCAATTTGAAATTGATTGGTCTCAATTTGAACTTGATTGGCCTCAATTTGAAATTGATTGGTCTCAATTTGAACTTGATTGGTCTCAATTTGAACTTGAAAAGGTATAGATAGAGTGATAAAGGAGGCAAAAAAAATATGAAACCTCTAAACATCGGAAAATTAAAAGAACGAAAGTACTAAACATTATATTTGCAGATGATATGGCAATGGTAGCGGAAACCGAAAAATACCTTCAACACAACATGAACATACTCAATAAAGAACTGAAGAAGATATGTACGAAAATAGACAAAGACAAAGCAAAGAGCATGATAATATCACGAAAAAACAAGACACACAATATCTGGATTGCAGGAATATGAAAAGAAACTAAGACAAAACAACGAGCATGATAATATCTGGGAAAATAACATGAACATACTCAATAAAGAACTAAAGAAGATATGTACGAAAATAAACAAAGACAAAGCAAAGAGCATGATAATATCACGAAAAAACAAGACACACAAAATCTGGATTGAAGGAATATGAAAATGAACAAAGACAAAACAAGAAGTATGATAATATCTGGGGAAAACAAGACACACAAAATCTGGAATGAAGGAATATGAAAAGAAACTAAGACAAAACAACGAACATGATAATATCTGGGAATATAACATGAACATACTCAATAAAGAACTGAAGAAGATATGTACGAAAATAAACAAAGACAAAGCAAAAAGCATGATAATATCACGAAAAAACAAGACACACAAAATCTGGAATGAAGGAATATGATAAGAAACTAAGACAAAACAACGAACATGATAATATCTGGGAAAATAACATGAACGTACTCAATAATGAACTGAAGAAGATATGTACGAAAATAAACAAAGACACAGCAAAGAGCATGATAATATCACGAAAAAACAAGACACACAAAATCTGGAATGAAGGAATATGAAAAGAAACTAAGACAAAACAATGAACATGATAATATCTTGGAAAATAACATGAACATACTCAATAAAGAACTGAAGAAGATATGTACGAAAATAAACAAAGACAAAGCAAAGAGCATGATAATATCACGAAAAAACAAGACACTCAAAATCTGGATTGAAGGAATATGAAAATAAACAAAGACAAAACAAGACGTATGATAATATCAGGGAAAAACAAGACACACAAAATCTGGATTGAAGGAATATGAAAAGAAACTAAGACAAAACAACGAGCATGATAATATCTGGGAAAAACAATACACACAAAATCTGGATTGAAGGAAAACTAATAGAAAAGGTGCAACATTTCAAATGTTCTGGGATATACATACAGAACGATGGGAGAATCGATAAAGAAATAGATTAAAGAATAAGAAAAAACAGGAAAAATATTTAACATGGTGAATAACTCATTCTTCAATAAAAATATATTCCACAGAGAGTAAAACGCAGAAATAGTCAGGTAGGTCAAAAGACCTACACTATACCTTTTCAAGTTCAAACTGAGACCAATCAAGTTCAAATTGAGAGCAATCAATTTCAAATTGAGGCCGATCAAGTTCAAATTGATAGCAATCAATTTCAAATTGAGACCAATCAATTGCAAATTGAGACCAATCAATTTCAAATTGAGACCAATCAATTTCAAATTGAGACCAATCAATTTCAAATTGAGACCAATCAATTTCAAATTGAGACCAATCAATTTCAAATTGAGACCAATCAATTTCAAATTGAGACCAATCAATTTCAAATTGAGACCAATCAATTTCAAATTGAGACCAATCAATTTCAAATTGAGACCAATCAATTTCAAATTGAGACTAAACAAAATCAAATTGAGACTAAACAATATCAAGTTTTCATAATAAATGTTATTGGTTTACTCTCACCTTGATATTGTTAACTGTCAACTTGATTTTGTTTAGTCTCAATTTGAAATTAATTGGTCTCCATTTGAACTTGATTGGCCTCAATTTGAAATTGATTGGTCTCAATTTGAACTTGATTGGCCTCAATTTGAAATTGATTTCTCTCAATTTGAACTTGATTGGTCTCAATTTGAACTTGATTTGTCTCAATTTGAACTTGAAAAGGTATAGTGTATATCAGTGAAACAGAGACGTCAAAAGAGAGATAAAAATCAAGCATCAATGCAATAGATATGAGATTTCTCAGAAAAATGGAGAACGTAACAAGACAAGATCGCATAAGAAACGATATAATAAGAAACAACTTGGAAATAGAACCAGTACAAGACAAAATAAAAGAAGGGCAAATGAGATGGTTCGGCCACATACAAAGAATTGGAGAAGAACGAAATGCCAGGAAAATTTATGAGACCAGAACACAAGGAAAAAGTCAAAAATGAGGACCCACGAAAGAATGGAATGACAAGTTCAGACAAGAAATGAAGAAACAGGGGATTACATAACCAAACTATTGGATGCAAATTTCTACTGAAGATTACCACGTAGTGGTTGAAATGTACATTTAGCGAAATAAATGTCGTGAAACAGGATAATTTGTTATTTTTCTTTAAGAATTGATGCAAGATAGGGAAAAGTGGAGAGAAATGTATAGGGAGAAAACAGAAACACTATAAAAGTAGGTAGGCTTATAATGAATAAATAATTGAATCAAATACATTCGGTAACTGATAACTATTTAATATAAATATTTTTAACACAAAACAGAATTTATTGCATATTGGTTTGAGCAATTTTTGTCTGGAGGATATAAAAAAAAATGTAATACTGTATTAATATTATTATTGATTTTTTTGTTTTCAGCGAATCGCCTGAAAATGGCATTAGCGATATTCTTGTTAGTACCTATCCATTAATTCCACTAGAGTTTACATGTACAAAGCTCAAAAGAGGAGCAAATCGATAGTTGTATGAACAGCACAGAAGGCTAGCAAGTTCCATTCATTATCCAACCGGATGCACAATCCGTGGTCATTGTGATCATTGCCTCGTTGATAGTGATACAATACGTTAGCTCTAATTACTGCATTTATTGTTTGTATGGGAATGGTTTAAATATTGCTATGTAGATGCGATACAGATACAATATAGGCATTATATTGTATGCTAGATTAGATTATTTTCTTTTTATTGCAATTTTGTATAACATAAAAATAACTTATAGTTCTTAAAAGAATCACATGAAAACATACATTTTTATAGCGATTTATAAATAAATAAATAAATAAATAAATCCCTTGATAGACATTATATTTTAAGGCAGATCAGATAGTTTTCCTTTTATTACAATTTTGTATAACATAAAAAATAACTTACGGTTCTAAAAAGAATCACATGAAAGCATACATATTTATAGCGATTTATAAATAAATAAATAAATAAATCCCTTGATAGGCATTATATTTTAAGGTAGATCAGATAGTTTTCCTTTTATTACAATTTTGTATATATGAAAAAATAACGTGTGGCACTAAAAAGATCAATATCATCACATGAAAGCATACATTTTTATAGCGATATAAATATATTTCCAAATTATAACCATATATTTTTTTTAATATTCATACGTTGCATTTATATCGGAGTGAAATTTTCACATTGCTATTTTAATTCCGCGCCTGGAATAATACAAGCGGAAGCGAGAATTTTTAATGAGTGTATTTTAATCAGGAATCCGCTGCAGTGTATGCGATGTGGTTAACAGAGATAGCCGGTAAGTAAATATTTTAAAATCAGGATGATATATGGGACGATGGTAAATTGGGTTTAAATAGAGCTGTTTGCATTGGCCTGAAAATTTGCAATAGTTCTGCAATAATTAGTGCATTGCGGTTGCAATTAGAATTCCTCCGGTCCACTGAATTATTGAACTCGTACTGCAGTATTAAATAGGGTGTCGAATTAATTCCTATTTTATTACTGATTGAGCAGCTTATTCAGTTGTAATTAACGATGTAATATTAAATCAATTGAATGTCCTAAATATTTTGTAAATCACTGTTATTATTTAACTGAGTGAAAATGGTTGAATGAATTTCATTGTAGGTTTTCAATTATTACAATACGACCAAATTATGTACGTTTTATTCTCGCTCTGAGTAATATTAGACTCTCAATTGTTGTCTTACATTTGATAGTGCCGCAAATTTTTCGTTTTAAAGCCCTTAAAAAGTGTGTAATAGGCCGAAAAATACGCCCAGTATAGAACGCATATCGCAATAAACTGACTCATATTTTAAAAATCATGAATACAACCAAATTATTAAATTAATTCATTTACAAATAATCCCAGGGTGAAATGTGATAAATAGCCAACGCAAGTCGCGCCAGAGCGTCGCCATATATCTCAAGAGCCGAGGCCTGCATATGCACGGTTTTGGGAGATTCCATGTCTTGGTATCACATAAACAATTTGGGTATCAGCGCCCCTTAGAAACGAGCAAGCGCCAGGCACGTAAAAATCACCTCGAATGGCAACTCTTTAAGTTAAGTGTAAAACTCTGCGCTAAAAACGCATTAATACCACACGCACACTCAAGATTAATAATCACCATGATAACTAAGGGATGGGGGCGAATATTTAGCGGTAGATATGTGAGGGGAGTGGAGATTTGAAGCTGGAAAAAACCTATTTAAGCACAAGACACACGAGCGAGATGAGTAAGAAAGTTGCGTCGGCCACGGGCACCGCACACGACATTCGCGGTTTTAAGTATATAAATTCACGTCGGTTTATAATTAAATTAACGATTGCATATGACGTTGTAAAAAACGCAAAGTAGAATAAAAATTTGAATAAATCGAAAAACGTACAATTCTAGGTACAGAGTAATTTAATTTTTTTTATTATTAACGATAATATAAAGTTGTTAAACCAGTCTCATTATAAATTCACGGGAGTGTTTATCCCTATCAATCAACCCTAAGTTACCTATAAAACCCAAATACCGATTACCTATTCCTATCAGTAAACAAAGGCGGCTCGAACGCTATTCGTGTTTACGAATCACTAGAGGAAGCAATAACAGGTGTAATTGACGCCCACCCGCGCACTTCGTTCACACACCTGTTATTGTGGAATCACCTCCTCCACTAGAATCAAATCGTCGTCAGCATCATAACATTTAAACATATAAATTCATCATACATCGCGCCCACGATCGCAAACTAACGTGGCTGTATTCACCATAACTATAACAACTAATCAAGGCATTCAGTGTTACCCTCCGACATACATCATCATATTCAAATCAAAATAATTCATAAAAATGATGGCTTCTTCATTTTAAATCATAAATGAGCACATAACGTGCATATTATTGGGCAGAGTGATTTATAATTGTATAAATAAATAAGTCGGATTAAATCATAATAATTTAAAAACATAATGTATAAAAATACTGGTTTCTTTATTTTAAATCATAAAACAAGCACATAACGTACCTATTATTGGGCAGAGTAATTTGGAATCGTACAAATAAAATAGGCTGGATTAAATCTCAATAATTTGAAGACATAATGACAATTTGTGGTTAAATATCGTAAACAAGAAATAAGTGGAATTATTAAAACCCCGTATAAACAGAGAAAATGATAAACGAGAGAATGAAGCTTGGTATAATCACAAGAGAAGTTATTAATAACCTCCAATGTTCCTAATAATAATATATTATAACATTACATAAACATTTCCCATTGAGGTAGCAGAACTGTTATTTGACACAACTTGTAATATGTCTGACGGTGATGACTACTTGTGACATTGGTGCTTGCTGTGGTCGTGAGTAGAATTACTAATTTACCTCAATCAACGTAAACAATGGGGCTCCAATAATTACATTATTGTGTGGACACCGACACAACCATGATATTCGGGAAGATCGCGAGATACCATTAGTAATCATTCATGAATTATTGGGGATATTTTAACATCTTTAAATAGTTCTATTTTTGATCATATCACTTTCCCGTAGTTGAATGGAGTGAAAGAGCATGGTAATAAATGGTCTAAGAGAAGCACGTGCATCTATACAAACTCTCGTAAATAAACTTCGTAGTAATAACCATTTTCAAACTATCAATTTAATAAATAAATGAATTTACACATTCATTATAAGGTTAACGAAATATATAAAATAAATCAATTCATGTCATAATCGTCAACCTGTGTTTTATTTTCCTGTATGTTATAATTATATAAATTAATTTACATCATCGTCAACCTGTGTTTTATTTCCCTGTGTCTTACAATTTCAGCGTGTCTATTATTAAATAAACAAAACAAATCCTTAAATTGGTGCTTTCTTGTATTAATCCATTACTAGTGTACGTTAATTAACACATTACCAATAGCAAAGTACCTTGAGAGTAATCACGGTAGTTAAATTAAACGTCACGACGTGTAAGTACTCAATACGATCACAAATCACAGCCAAAAATAATTAAAACATTATATAATAAATCACGAGCCAAAAATAATTAAAACATTATGTAATAAATCACGAGCCAAACTAATCAAGAAATTATATAATAATTTCACGATAAAAACGACGAATAATAAAATAAATATAATAAAATAATATCGGAGCGTTACAGGGTCAGTGCAAAATTTGAAGAATTGAAAGATACAAAATGTTTCAAGTATGCAATACATATAGTACTAATTTTGAAAAATAATGAAAGTATTAAAATCATAGTTTGTAAAATTTAAGTTATACCTACTCCAAGTATTAAAACATTTAGTAGTAATTATGTTAAAAAACTAGAGCACTAGTACCAACTTTAATGAAAGTCTTCAATCTACTACTATTCAAATTGAATTCAGCGCAATTAAATTATTATACAATGAATGATTCTTGAGAAATTTCAATTTTCATACGTACTTATTGGTTTTGATCTATTTTAAAATAAAAAAACAACGGAAAATTTTGCTGAATATTTTAATATAAAATTTGTATACTTTTTAAATAAGATAGTTAATTTAACTGCTAATTTCCAAGATGTGCTATTGGTATATGAAACAACTGATCAAATTAGAAGACCTATTTTATGTGATTTGATTAAACATATAACAATAACATATTTTGATGTATGAGTTTATGACCACTACATTTTACGTTTTACGGTTTTCACTGCGAACGTCAGAACAATCCGTTCCTGTGAATTCTCGTAGCAGGAGTGCATTTCCTGCTTGTCATATCGCAGGATCCCTGTGTTCACAGTGTCTGATCCTGACGCAGGACTGGGGAGTCGAGGCACGCTTCGTCCCCCAGCAGTCGCATGAGTTGCTCCAGACTCTGGAATCGATTTGGGGCTGTGCCCCGTTTGCAGCCCCAATATCAAATGCAACACATGCATTAGTGTCTAATTGGATCGGGCACCCATGTGCTGCTTAATTTCTCGCGTGCTACGCAAATACGACCATCGATGTGCAGATATGCTGATCCTCCTGCTGACGTCGTCAAAATCTCTAAAGGATTAGGTGACTATAAATCATAAGCAGGAAGCACTGGTGTTACGTACTATGTTGCAAGTAGTAACGAAAGGAGAACGAAAATTGAAATCAATGTGTCTGGCAAGAAATTTGGAATCAATTGGTCATATGACCAAACAAATTGGTCATATGACCAAACAAATTGGTCATATGACCTAGGCAACCAGACATACCTACGTGACGTGTGTTGCAGTTAAGCTCGGAGGCAGAGGACAGTTAAATATTGCAAGAACAAAAATACGCAGAAGTTCGCTTATAGTTCCAAAGGAGGTATGGACATTCTAATTTGTTGCAAATTGCTATGTTTTTTATGTTTTGTTTAATAATGTTATTTTAATGGCATTTTATGTTATGTTAATTTAATTACGTGCCTCCACTACTAGTCAAAGACACATTATTATGTCATGAATCAAAGCACTGTGAAATTAATTTTAATCCTAGTGGTCAATAAATTTGACCCTTGCTACTACGGTAATAATAGGATATGTTTGTCCGAAGCTTATGTTGCTCTTTCAAAATAGGAATTTACAAATAATAACAGCCACATCTATTAATATATCTATGTTTTTCCCTATGATTTGCCCAAAATAACATGGCTTGTAAATTTTCCAGGGTTTTGTCAATAAATTTGACTCTTGCTACTAAGCTAATAAGACTAGATGTTTGTCCGAGGCTTATGTTGCACTTTCAAAATATGAACTTACAAAAAATAACAGCCACATCTATTAATATATCTATGTTTTTCCCTATGATTTGCCCAAAATAAAATGGCTTGTAAATTTTCCAGGGTTTTCACATCAGCCATCCTATATTAAATGTGATAATAAATTACTTTGTTTGGTTTCACCGATTTCTTACATTTTAAGTTTTCAGCAGATACCATCAATAGTTTCCACACTCGTATCCCACATATTAGTTTGAACTAGTTTGTTGCTTATATCGGATTCCCGTTCGTACCAGATACTTGTACTTCCTTGCTTCGTTCCGTAATTGTCCTAGGTCTAATTTCTTTGAACTACTTTTCCGCCTGCATTTTTTAGTCTCAACTTATTTCTTATATAACGTCGATTTGAAATCATTTATCCTGCCTGTTCCTTGGAGATTTTCCGCTATAAAATCTGTCTAAACAATATCGAGAAAAGTCGTAAAAGAAATACCGAAAATAGTAAGAAAGTTATCACAGTTTAGCGAATTTTGTAGCATAAAGAATTATATAATTATATAAATGAAATTTCACACGTGTAAAATATGTTCTTATATCAGTGAGTACTGTAAAGTTGATTTTATGACTACCCTTAAGCAAATTATATCATCTATCATTTAAAGAATTTAATGTTAAAATATAAATCTTAATTAATTTTAAGGTAATAAAAGTAATGTTCATCCTAGGCTTAGTGGTTATGTTGGACTTTTAACAAATCGACTTTCAAATAATAACAGCCACATCTATTAATTTATCTATTTTTTTAACTGTGACTTGAGGAAAATAAAATAGCTTGTAAATTTTCCATACTTTTTACATCAGCCATCCTATTTTAAATGTAATAATGATTTTATTACCAAGGCAATAAAAGTAATATTCATCCTAGGCTTAGTAGTTATGTTGGACTTTCAAAAAATTGACTTTCAAATAATAACAGCCACATCAATTAATTTACCTATGTTCTGCTCTATGACTTTCCCTAAATAAAATGACTTGTAAATTTTCCATAGTTTTCAAATCAGCCATCCTATTTTAAAGATCATAATGATTAATAAATCAAGGTAATAAAAGTAATATTCATCCTAGGCTTAGTAGTTATGTTGAACTTTCAAATAAAAACAGCCACGTCTATTAATTTACCTATGTTCTGCTCTATGACTTGCCCAAAATAAAATGACTTGTAAATTTTCCATAGGTTTCAAATCAGCCATCATATTTTACATGTCATAATGATTTTATTACCAAGCTAATAAAAGTAAAGTTCATCCTAAGCTTAGTAGTTATGTTGGATTTTCAAAAAATGGACTTTCAAATAATAACAGCTACATCTATTAATTTATCCATGCTTTTCTCTATGACTTAAGGAAAATAAAATAGCTTGTAAATTTTCCATAGTTTTCACGTCAGCCATCCTATTTTAAATGTCATAATCATTAATCAAAATTAGTAATTAAAATTTAAAATTAGGCCTCGCCATATAGTAATAGTATAATACAAGTATAGTCTTTGATGCAAGCTTATCATGTTTGTAGTATTGTGCAAAATTTCCCCTGAATGATTGAGGTCTAAAACTTGAGGTTTTTTTTCAAATTTAGTTCTCAGTGATTTTAATATTTGAAATATTTTCAAAAATTAGTAAGTATTGAATGATTTTAATATTTTAAGCATTTTTCAGATTTAACACTTTTGACTAGTATATTGAAAATTAGTACTGATTGCTTTTAGTGTTTAAAGTATGTATCAAAATTAGTACTGACTAATATTTACTACTACTGACTATTAAAAATTAGTAATCAAATATCTGATGTATCCATCACATGGCCTCGCCATATAGTAATAGTATAATATAAGTATAGTCTTTGATGCAAGCTTATCATGTTTGTAGTATTGTGCAAAATTTCCCCTGAATGATTGAGGTTTAAAACTTTAGTTTTTTTTTTCAATTTAGTTCTCAGTGATTTTAATATTTGCAATATTTTCAAAAATTAGTAAGTATTGAATGATTTTAATATTTTAAGCATTTTTCAGATTTAACACTTTAAACTAGTATATTGAAAATTAGTACTGATTGCTTTTAGTATTTAAAGTATTTATCAAAATTAGTACTGACTAATATTTACTACTACTTACTATTAAAAATTAGTAATCAAATATCTGATGTATCTATCACATGGCCTTACCATGTAGTAATTGTAGTATAAGTATAGTCTCTGATGCAAGCTTATCATGTTTGTAGTATTGTAAAAAAATCTCCTGAATGATTGAAGTTTTAAACTTGTTTTTTTTTTTAATTTAGTTTTCCTTCGATTTAATATTTGCAATATTTTTAAAAATTACTAAGTATTGCATGATTTTAATATATATATATATATATATATATAATCGATCTTTATTGGGCTTTCGACCCCATATGGATGATTTTAATATTTTAAGCATTTTTTCGATTTAACATTTTAGTATATTGAAAATTAGTACTGATTGGTTTTAGTATATAAAGTATTTTTTAAAAATCGTACTGACTAATATTAACTACTAGTCACTAGCTACTAGTTACATTTAGTTACGTACTACTAGTATTTAAATTTGTTATCAGAATTTTGTCAGAATACTTCTGGAATTATTTTGCAAAATAGGCACTGATTGTTTTTGATAAGTATTTTTCAAAATTAATACAGTATGTTTGGTTTACTAGAGCACCGCATATAATATACTAATATATCACTTTATATCAATAATAAATTAAGTTATTATTCATATGCTGATTCTAGAGATACTAGTATTTAAGTATGATAGATACACTTGAACATTAAACTTCAGATGAAAATTAAAATATCTCAAGGATTGTACATTGGATATCATTTTAGTTGCGCGTACAATATACTCGTATAGCACTTTATATTGGTAATAAATTCAGTTTAAATTTATACGCTATTTCTTGAGATATTAGTAGTTAAGTATGTGAGATACACTTATATTAGTTACTAAAGTAGAATTTTGGCACTAAAATTTTAATATTTGTAGAAGTGCCGATTAGATTTCAATTTAATTATAGGATTATAATAAAAATGAATCTTGAAATATCAGTAACAAATTGCATTAATTTTGATACGTTGGTTTTTGAGATATCGTTATTTAAATGCGAACTTAATTGGAGAAAGTGTAAAAACTCTACAAAAATATCGAAGTTCGTGTGAATATTGATATATCTCTATATCAATCACTTTATATCTATAATAAATTGAGTTATTATTCATACGCTGGTTTTAGAGATATTAGTATTTAAGTATGACAGATACACTTAAACATTAAAGTTTAGATGAAAATTGAAATATCTCAAGAATTGTACATTGGATATCTTTTTAATTGCGCGTACTTTACACTCGTATATCACCTTATATTGGTGATAAATTGAGTTTAAATTTATACGCTACTTCTTGAGATATTAGTATTTAAGTATGTGAGATACACTTATATTAGTTACTGAAGTAGAATTTTGGCACTAAAATTTAAATATTTGGAGAACCGCCCATTAGATTTCAATTTAATTATAGAAGTATGATACCGATATATCTTGAAATATCAGTAACCATTTTCATTAGTTTTAATACGTTGGTATTTGAGATATCGTTATTTAAATGCAAACTTAATTGGAGAAAGTGTAAAAACTGCACAAAAATATCGAAGTTCGTATGAAAATTGAAATATCTCCAGAATCGTTTATTGTGTATTAATTTAGTTGTGCGTATTATATACTAATATATCACTTTATTTAAATAATAAATTGAGTTATTATTCATACGCTGGTTTTAGAGATATAATATGACAGATACACTTGAACATTTAAGTTCAGATGAAAATTAAAATATTTCAAGAATTGTACATTGGATATTATTTTAATTGCGCGTACTATATACTCATATATTACTTTATTTTGGTAATAAATTGAGTTTAAATTGATACGCTACTTCTCGAGACATTAGTATTTAAGTATGTGAGATACACTTATATTAGTTACTAAAGTAGAATTTTGGTACTAAAATTTAAATATTTGTAGAACCGCCCATTAGATTTCATTTTAATTATAGGAGTATAATACCAATATATCTTGAAATATGGGTAACAAATTGCATGAATTTTGATACGTTGGTTTTTGAGATATCGTTATTTAAATGCAAACATATTTGAAGAAAATGTAAAAACTGCACAAAAATATCGAAGTTCGTATGAAAATTGAAATATCTCAAGAATCGTTCATTGTGTATTAATTTAATAGTGTTTAGTATAAACCAATATATCACTTTATATCAAAAATTAATTGAGTTATTATATATACGCTGGTTCTAGAGATATTAGTATTTAAGTATGACAGATACCCTTGAACATTCAAGTTCAGATAAAAATTGAAATATCTCAAGAATTATACATTGGATATAATTTTATTTGCGCATACTATATACTTGTACATCATTTTATATTGGTAATAAATTGAGTTTAAATTGATACGCTACTTCTTGAGATATTAGTATTTAAGTATGTGAGATACACTTATATTTGTTACTGAAGTAGAATTTTGGCACTAAAATGTAAATATTTGTAGAACCGCTCATTAGATTTTATTTTAATTAAAGCAGTATAATACTAATATATCTTGTAATATCAGTAACAAATTTCATTAATTTTGATACGTTAGTTTTTGAGATATCGTTATTTAAATGCGATCTTAATTGGAGAAAGTGTAAAAACTGCACAACAATATGGAAGTTCGTATGAAAATTTAAATATCTCAAGAATCGTTTATTGTGAAATAGGTTAATTGTGCTTATTATATACTAATATATCACTAAATTAAGTTATTATTCATACGCTGGTTCTAGAGATATTAGTATTTAAGTATGATGGATACACTTGAACATTAAAGTTCAGATAAAAATTGAAATATCTCAAGAATTATACATTGGATATAATTTTATTTGTGCATACTATATACTTGTACATCATTTTATATTGGTAATAAATTGAGTTTAAATTGATACGCTACTTCTTGAGATATTAGTATTTAAGTATGTGAGATACACTTATATCAGTTACTGAAGTAGATTTTGGCACTAAAATTTAAATATTTGTAGAACCGCCGATTAGATTTTATTTTAATTATAGGAGTATAATACTAATATAACTTGGAATATCAGAAACAAATTGCATTAATTTTAATACGTTGGTTATTGAGATATCATTATTTAAATGCAAACTTAATTGGAGAAAGTGTTAAAACTGCACAAAAATATTGAAGTTCGTATGAAAATTGAAATATCTCAAGAATCGTGCCATTGTGTATTAATTTAATTGTGCGTATTATATACTAATATATCACTTTCTATCACAAATAAATTAAGTTATTATTGATACGCTGGTTCTAGAAATATTAGTATTTAAGTATGACAGATACACTTAAACATTAAAGTTCAGATGAAAATTGAAATATCTCAAGAATTGTACATTGGATATCATTTTAATTGCGCGTACTATATACTCCTATATTACTTAATGTTGGTAATAAATTAAGTTTAAATTGATGCGCTAGTTCTTGAGATATTAGTATTTTAGTATGTAAGGTACACTTATATTAGTTACTAAAGTAGAATTTTGGTACTAAAATGGAAATATTTGCAGAACTGCCCATTATATTTAATTTTATTTATTGGAGTATAATACTAATGTATCTTGAAATATTAGTGACAAATTGCAATAATTTTGATACGTTGGTTTTTGAGATAACGTTATTTAAATACGAACGTAATTGGGGAAAGTGTAAAAAGTGCACAAAAATATCGAAGTTCGTATGAAAATTGAAATATCTCAAAAATCGTTCATTGTGTATTAATTTAATTATGTGTATTATATACTAATATATCACTTTATATCAATAATAAATTGAGTTGTTATTCATACTCAGGTTCTAGAGATATTAGTATTTCAGTATGACAGATACACTTGAACATCAAAGTTCAGATGAAAATTAAAATATCTCAAGAATTGTACATTGGATATTATATTATTTGCGGGTACTATATCCTCGTATATCACTTTATATTGGTAATAAATTTAGTTTAAATTGATACGCTACTTCTTAAGATATTAGGATTTAAGTATGTGAGATTCACTTGTATTAGTTACTAAAGTAGAATTTTGGCACTAAAATTTAAATATTTGTAGAACCGCCCATTAGATTTCATTTTAATTATAGATGTATAATACTACTGTATTTTGGAATATTAGTAACGAATTGCATTAATTTTGATACGTTGTTTTTTGAGATATCGCTATTTAAATGCGAACTTATTTGGAGAAAGTGTAAAAACTGCACAAAAATATCGAAGTTCGTATGAAACTTGAAATATGTCAAGAATCGTTTATTGTGTAATAATTTAATTGTATGTATTATATAGTAATATATTACTTTATATCAATAATAAATTAAGTTATTATTCATACGCTGGTTCTAGAGATATTAGTATTTAAATATGACAGATACGCTTGAACTATTAAGTTAAAATGAAAATTAAAATATCTCAAGAACTGTACATTGGATATCATTTTAATTACGCGTACTATATACTCGTATATCACTTTATATGCGTAATAAATTTAATTTATATTGATGCGCTACTTCTTGAGATATTAGTATTTAAGTATGTGAGATTCACTTATATTAGTTACCTAAGTAGAATTTTGGCACTAAAATTTAAATATTTGTAGAACCGCCTATTAGATTTAATTTTAATTATACAAATATAATACCAATATATCCTGGAATGTCAGTAATAAATTGCATTAATATTGATACGTTGGTTTTTGAGATATCGGTATTTAAATGCGTACTTAATTGAAGAATGTGTAAAAACTGCACAAAAATATCGAAGTTCGTATGAAAATTGAAAAATCTCAAGAATCGTTTATTGTGTATTAATTTAATTGCGCATATTATATACTAATACATTACTTTATATCAATAGTAAATTAAGTTATTATTCATACGCAGGTTCTAGAGATATTAGTATTTAAGTATGACAGATACAATTGAACATTAAAGTTCAGATGAAAATTGAAATATCTCAAGAATTATACATTGGATATCATTTTAATTGCACGTGCTATATACTCGTATATCGTTTTGTATTGGCAATAAATTAAGTTTAAACTGATACGCTACTTCTTGAGATATTAGTATTTAAGTATGTGAGATACACTTTATTAGTCACTGAAGTAGAATTTTGGCACTAAAATTTAAATAATTGTTGAACCACTCATTAGATTTCAATTTAATTATAGAATTATAATACCAATATATTTTGGAATATTAGTAACAAATAGCATTAATTTTGATACGTTGGTTTTTGAGATATCGTTATTTAATTGCAAGCTTAATTGGAGAAAGTGTAAAAACTGCACAAAAATATCGAAGTTCGTATGAAATTTGAAATATCTCAAGAATCGTTCATTGTGTATTAATTTAATTGTGTTTATTATATACTAATACATCATTTCATATTAATAATAAATTGAGTTATTATTCATACGCTGGTTCTAGAGATATTAGTATTTAAGTATGACAGATACAATTGAATAATAAAGTTCAGATCAAAATTAAAATATCTCAAGAATTGTACATTGGATATCACTTTAATTGCGCGTACTATATACTCATATATCACTTTATATTGGTAATAAATTGAGTTTAAATTGATACGCTACTTCCTAAGATATTAGTATTTAAGAATGTGAGATACACTTACATTAGTTACTAAAGTAGAATTTTGGCACTAAAATTCATATATTTGTAGAACTGCCCAGTGGATTTCAATTTAATTATAGGAGAATAATAAAAATATATCTTGGAATATTAGTAACAAATTGCATCAATTTTGATACGTTGGTTTTAGAGTTATCGTTATTCAAATGCAAACTTAATTGGAGGAAGTGTAAAAACTGCACAAAAATATCGAAGTTCGTATGAAAATTTAAAAATTTCAAGAATTGTACATTGGATATCATCTTATTTGCGCGTACTATATACTCATATATCACTTTATATTGGTAATAAATTGAGTTTAAATGGATACGCTACTTATTGAGATATTAGTATTTAAGTATGTGAGATATACTTATATTAGTTAATAAAGTAGAATTTTGGCACTAAAATTTAAATAAAATTTTGTTGTACTCGTAATTTTTTTAAATATATATCACTTTATTGCGGAAATGTGTATAACACGGTTCGTATATTTTGGCCCATTACAAGGTGAGAAGTGAAACACACATTATATGACCTATTTAAACCACCACTAAAACGCGGTTTGTTTAATAGTAACAAAGTAATACAATTTTCATCCAACCGCCATCAATTACTCCGTTTCGAAGTAATTACAAGCCTGGAATGTTTCAGCGGAATCAATAATTACTGGCTGCTGCTTCATGAGATTAAACTGCATTATTCACGTGTTGTTTATATTGGGGCAGTGATAAACCATTAAATTTGCCATAAAGGCGCGGAATTAAAACGTAAAATCTGCGCCAGTCAAATATTTGCGATCCGCTTTATAATTGCCGCGGCTTCCAATTAAAGCCGCCGGCAAACGTATGCAGCTCGGGCTGACATTGAATTATTCCGCGACTAATTGGGGGGTGAGCTGGTCGGGGGCGGCCGCAAAAATGCGCGTGATTAATCCGGGGCTCCCGGAAAAACCTGGGCGGCATTAAATCCGGTAATTTGTCCGAGGATGAGCCAGGAAAAAATGGAGGACCCATCCTTACGCGTTAGGGCCATAAATCGTCCCCCTTCGGATGGGCACCGTCCTTGCCGCCCCAATCGATCCGAATTACCGACTGAGAGACAAAGGCCCCCGTATTAAGACAGGGTGCCGTCCAGGGGGTCGAAAATATAATGAAAGTGCGACACATAAATAACGGCCGCAGGGGGCGGGTTGCCACCCCCGGGGGTGGCACGGGGGCTGTACGCCGAGCGCCCGAAATCTGGGGGAATTAGCGAACAATGGGGGAAATTAAATATGTCGAAACGCAGGAAATTTGATTAATTGCGGTTTAAATTCGCCGCCCCGCGCTGAGAAAATTAAAACCCAATTTATGTTTTATAGGTGCGCCTTTTGCAGGGATCAATTATTCGCTTCTATTAATTCCCCCACAGAGTTGAACACTAATGGAAATTAAAGGATTCTATTCAATAACAAAGTTATAACGTAATTATTGATACCAGAGCAACTGAGCAAGCAGTTTCATTCGAACCCCTTAAAATAATGGACTACAAAAATATGCATATACTACTTCATCTTTTTCCTGATGTAGCCATTATGTGGCGAAACAATTATTGCAGTACAACATTAAATATTTTGTGAAATTCACACCAATTATGTTTTATTTATATATTAACATGTCATCATGTCTCAGCCTCATCAATCCAATATATAGAAAAATGTGCATATTCTGGACTAATCTAATTCTACTTATTTTCATGTCACGGTGATAAATTTTGCTTTAGTAAACTATTAATATAAAACGTGATAATACACTACACCTAAAAAAATATCGACATATTTATACGTACGCATATTTCACATAAATATTACCAATACATAAACGATGGCAATAAGCATTTGTAACACTCGAAATAAGGCAAAACAGACAGTTCTGGGTTAATGTATTGTAAAACCTGAAACATAATTAATCGATTCCACACATTGTTTTCGGAATAAAAGAAAAAACAAAGTACTTATAAGTAAAAAAACTAGTTCCTTGTTTGAGTCAATTAAATCCATATATTTAGAACCACTAAGTAACTACGTCGCATGGAATATATTTTCATGCCTGTCGTCATACGACTTACACAAGTTAAATTAGTTAATGAATTTCATATTAAAAAGATTTCTACAATACAATAGTGCTTAAAATAATATCGAAGACACCGCAAACACATCACAAATCATACGTCAAAAAGTTCATATAACTTTTCATCCACAAGGAAATTCAAGTAAATTCAAGAAAAAAAGTTACTCAAGGAATAAATAAGTACTGATGATAAATGAATTAAATGAAAAAGACATACGAAGTGGGTGTTGTGGAATTTACAATTATGATAAATGAGCTATATGAATAAGACATAGGATGTGGATGTAGTGAAATTCGCAATCTTAACGATCAAGATCAAATTTAATTTCCTTTTTCCTGGTTGATGATGTGGAAGATTATTCCAAATTCTGGTAGAATTTAAATATACTCTCCAAGATGTCCAAAAAATGAAAACAAATATTTCATATGGAATATTGTTTTATCTCATAAAATCAGAGTGTAAATCAATTGTTTATTAATTAATAACTGGAATATACTTTTATGAAATAACTAAAATTCAAGTCAATAAGTTTATACAACTAGATAACATCCACAAGGAAACTCTAGTAAATTCAAGAATAAAAAATTAAAAGTTACTCAAAGAAAAAAAACTGATGATAAGCGAATTAATTGAGTAAGACATAGGATGTGGATGTAGCGAAATTCACAATCTTAACGATTAAGATCAAATTTAATTTCCTCTTTCCTGGTTGATAATGTGGGAGGTTATTCCAAATCCTGGAAGAATTTAAATATAAACTTCAGGATTTTACACAGCAAAAAATCCCTGCAGAAAAATCAACATCTATTCGACTCGTTGAATATTCAATGGATTTTTTTTGTTCAGTTGGGTATCGTTTTCTATAGAAACGAAAAAGTACGTGCAAAAAATTATCAGTTCAGTTACTTTATGATTTCAGTCGCAGTAAAATATTGATTTCGTTACATTTCTCGTACCCCGTTCTGAAACTAGAAATTTTAATTCTAGCCATGGATAAACTTCACAGTACAGAAAAGAATAATTTTCGACATTATTCTGTTTAAATACCTTCGAGTTTTAAGATTTTACTATTATTTAAAACCCAAGTTAGTCCAGGGAAGTTACTCGTAAACCTATGAAACTTTGAAACAATGCAATCATCCAGTCCTACGCACCTAACATGATGCCAAATTAATAATAAATTAATTAATAAATGGGTAGGCCATTTTAATCAATCCACGCAAATTATTCCGAAGATATTTATGTTCTATAGCGAAAATTCAATCTAACAAAAGTTGTATGTGTACATGGGGGACATGTGATGACCTTTAACTTGATATTGAAGTTTTCTTGTAAGGTTATTTCAAGGCCAATTGGAAAGTTTTAAATGTTAACGCTACTTTTTGAATTTTTATTTTTGAAAGTGGGTCATCATATCAGTAGAGCTGCGCAAAAATTTCAATACCTTTCATAAGAAAATTTTCGAAAATAATATTCACGAAAAGTTTACTAAAAGACTAATTAAAAGCTTCAAAGGTGCACTTTCAAACGAAACCAAACGATATTTCCGGCTACCAACAGATTTTTAAATTTTTTGATTAGATCAACTGCATATACAATTATTGGTTTTAAATTTAATGATAAATGTAATTATTTATGGTATACCGTAAAATATGCCTATTTATGTAATTACTTAAGCTCTAATACGTAAGATTCAATGATAGCTACTGCTGATTCTAAAATTAATAAAAGTAATTGTACAATAATAAGGAAATTTAATAAAATTATTGTTATTCTAGGTCCTGTATTTCCAAATAAAGTTAATAATAAATTACCAGCAATTATATTTGCTAATCGAACTGCTAAAGTCGACTATATGCAAAATGCGTGTTCTGAATTAAAGATATGACTACGGAAATTTCAATAGATCTACACGAATCATAAAGAAACAGAGCGAATTAACTACCAACAACCAACAGCTAACAACAGAATTCTAAATTCTATTATTTGATCAACTGCATATACAATTATTGGTTTTAAATTTAATGATAAATGTAATTATTTATGGTATACCGTAAAATCTGCCTATTTATGTAATTACTAACGCTCTAATACGTAAGATTGAATGATAGCTACTGCTGATTCTAAAATTAATAAAAGTAATTGTACATTAATACGGAAATTTAATAAAATTATTGTTAGTCTTGGTCCTGATATTCCAAATAAAGTTAATAATAAATGACCAGCAATTATATTAGCAGCTAATCGAACTGCTAAAGTCGACTATATGCAAAATGCTTGTCATGCATTAATGATATGACAACGAAAATTTCAATAGATCTACACGAACATAAAGAAACTGAGCGAATTAACCATTTTTTTGTTGCATTTAATGCATATTTTATGTATTCAATGCATATTTTATCAATAATTGTATATTAGGTTAAGACTAGGACCTGCAATGGCATTGGCGATCGAATTGATATCTTCAACACCTCATCTAAACATATTAAGAATGCGATGTAAATTCTATCTTGTGCTTTTGCTATTTTATTTTTTATAATAGCTGTTGTACTTTTCTTTGTTTTATATTTTTTATTTCTCTGTTTCTGTTTTTGTTTTAATGGGCATGGTCCCGTAAATAAATAAATAAATAAATAAATAAATAAATAAATAATTGGATATTTGTGACCAAATTTTTTTTTTACTAAAAAAATTATAAGTTTTTAATAAAGTACCAAAAATTTAGTAGTACTAAATTCATTGATTTGATCAACTGCATATTCAATTACTCGTCTTAAATTTAATGATAAATGTAATTATTTTTGGTATACCGTAAAATATGCCTATTTATGAAATTATTAAAGCTCTAATACGTAAGATTGAATGATAGCTACTGCTGATTCTAAAATTAATAAAAGTAGTTGTACATTAATACGGAAATTTAATAAAATTATTGTTAGTCTTGGTCCTGATATTCCAAATAAAGTTAATAATAAATGACCAGCAATTATATTAGCAGCTAATCGAACTGCTCAAGTCGGCTATATGCAAAATGCATGTCCTGAATTAATGATATGACTACGGAAATATCAATAGATCTACACGAATCATAAAGAAACAGAGCGCATTAACCATTTTTTTGCATTTAATGCATATTTTATGTATTCAATGCATGTTTTATCAATAATTGCATATTTGGTCATATAACAGGATATTTGTGATCGATTTTTTTTTACTAATAAGTTTTTAATAAAGTACCTAAAATTTAGTATGCAATGAAAACATAATTCAAATTCATTCAAATAGTATGAAAAGTTAATTATTAATAATCGAATACAGCATTATTATTTCGGGGATTACCCTATTTTTCTTGTTTTCACAATTCATTTTGCGTTGTCAGCAAATAGTAGATCGCTCCGTAGTTCAGTGCCTACGAAGCATAAACCGACTGCGTTTGTATGTGGTAATATTAAAATTGTGTATGTATAATGCCGAAAGTAAAGGACAAGGGAATCGTGCCTCAATGGATTAGAGATTATAAAGATGTAATTTTGGAGAATGGTATTTTGTAGGCCCTCCAGTAAAACCGTAAGTTTTATTTTTCTACTGTGCCGTTGTATAGTTTGTAGACATTTCCTTTTTTTTATTTCCATGTTACATCAGATTCCATGTGAAAAAAAATGTCAACACATTAAAACAAGTTAACACAAAAATAATGTCAAAAACCAAACATGAAAAAAATAACAAACGCTACATGATAGCTTAAGTTCAAGCTCGAAGGTTTAAGAGAAGGGCGCTTTTAATTTTGAATTATGCAATAATATCTGCCAATATTCCGTTTAGCAAACTGAATAACTCAAAATTGCAGACGTTCTTGCAAAAATATTGTAATATTGAAATACCAGACGAGAGATATTTAAGGAAAAAATATGTAGATGAATTGTACAGAGAAACAATGCTTACTATAAGAACAATTATTGGAAATAGCTATATATACTTCATTATCGACGAAACGTCGGATAGCTGCGAACGTTACATGGCAAAATTATTAATTAGGAGTCTAAACGAGTATAAACCAGGTATTTAATTAGTACAAAATAACTTGACAAAAAAAAAACAATGCCCCCATATCTAGATTCGTACATGAAGGATTGGCTATTCTGTATTTGCCTGAGATAGTGCCAGAAGAAAAAGTGTTGCTAATGCTTTCAGACAGATACATGGTGAAAGCTGGACAAAATTTGAAAATATTTTATAAAAACCTTATACCTGCTTAGCCCATGGAGTCAATTGAAAATATTTTATAAAAACCTTATACCTGCTTAGCCCATGGGGTCAATAGAGTCGCGGAAGAAGTTAGAATAAATTTTCCAATGGTAAATAATATTGTTACCAACGTTAAAAAGATATTTCTCAAAGCTCCGTTTAGAGTACAAGTGTATCGCAAATGTGCCATTGCCACCACAACCATTTATCACAAGATGTGGTACTTGGATTGATGCTGCTGTGTTCTACGCTAACCATTTTTTGGCCATTAAGGATTTGGTTATCAGTTTTTCCAACGATTCGATATCTATTAATGATTGCAAAACATTTTTAATATCACAAGGCTCCACAAGAATTGGCTTTCATAAAAACGAATTTTAATATAATGAGCGATACTTGAAAAAAATTAGAAGAACAAGGCATGTCTCCAAATAAATCAACAGATCTTCTGAAAGATTTAAATGGTGAATTATATGAGGTGGCTGATGGTCCTGGCAATCGTATTAAAGAAAAGCTTAAACAAATGTTATTAAAAAATTAAGGTTTTCAGATACTAAAAATAATGTCAAATATTATGAAAGGAGAATTTGACGAAAATCTACATCTTGAAATGGATCCTTCAATAGTTGCATTCCTCTCGTGGGCCACATCCGGCCCGCGGGTGGTAGTTTGGGGACCCCTGTCCAGATTTGAAAGTTTCACACTCAAAGCTGCCTCTCAAGTGCAGCTTTGAGTGTGAAACTTTCAAATCTGGACCACCACGGTTCAAGTTTAAGGGCTCTTCCGTGTCGAGTGCAAATTGTGTTGCATACATAACGGGGCTGTGGAATCCATAACCTCTGTCATAATTAAATAATTAATAACATTTGTTCTGGTACGTGTGGCACATATTATTATCAGAATGTTTGTCGGTGATGTAATATGACTGCGCATTGCAGCCTTCAGAGTTTCTTGCTATTTCCTGCAAGTGGCCCACAAGGGGGTGCTCGGAAATAAACTTTTAACGTGGACGATTTTGATGCATTACTTTAATCACCTCTAGTGCAATCGAGAATCGTTGTGGCTTCCTTTCATTTAACGAATCCAGGATTTACCACTTCTCAACCAGGCGATAATTAAACGTGGCGTTTTAAACTATCGCCGAGTTCAAAGGACGCGCGTGCATGTCATGAATATAAAGCGCCCGGAGGAATCTCCGGAGCTTTTCATTTCGCCCAGTAACAACCTATACGTTTTGGGAAATCGCGTTGCGTCCCGTTTTTCCATCAAAATTCCGTTATTTATGTAGATGGGGTGAGCACCTGGGGGTTGGTTGCTGCATGGGGGTGGGTTTCCACGGTGTGGAGTGTGCCGGTGACACGGGAAGCCGTCGCGCATGCATGAATATCGCATTAAATTAGTGACTTTATTTGCTGTTTGTTGCGCTCAAACCGCAGACCAAACACCAAACGCCAAACTTCACGTACACCATATACAAGAGTGAAACCCATCAGACCGAACCTGGTAATAGCCATTGCCGTTGCATTCGATGCGCATAGTTTGCATTGTAGTGCACACACATACATGCCCGAATTACCAGAGGTATCGTCGCAATTATCAACCGCAGAGTCCAATGCACAGGTTCTAGTTTAACTGGAGCTTTTTTACCAACTACATGTGCTATATGTGCACAATTCAAAATTGTGTCCATGGTAGGTATAATAAAATTTTATGGTATTTAATACGGTATTTTATGCTATTTGAAAATAGCAAAATCCGATCGTTGTTTCAGAACACCCTGTGTATTCAACGTGACTCCAAATATAGTATATATTTGGCACATTGCTTGCGTACTTGCATACCTAGATTCTTTCATTGATCTTTTATAATAAGGTTTTGTTTAATTTTTTTCGAGGTCCATGATTTTTCGTTAAATGGCAACAATGGTCCGAGCGAGGCTATATAGGCCGAGGGCCAATAGGAAGGCATTGTTCAAAACTACTCGATGTGTACGATGAAGACAATTTTGAAGAAACTGAAATACAGGTTCACCCTGCCACATTAAACATTGACCTACAGTAATTACGAGAAGAAAAAGTATGAGACAATATTAAAAAAAGGTACTGCATCATCAAAGATCGCATTACAGTGGCAATTTTAGAGCTGACTGGAGCAGATATACTTTTTTCTTTTCTATTTTGATACCAGATCAAACTGACAAAAAAGTTAGATGCCGGGAAAAAGCTAATTATTTTCACCACACTGAAGAAAGAAGACAAGACAAAATGACTTCTCCAATATTATATACGTTAAAATGAAGACACATGCAGAAGAAATAATAGGATAATGTCAAAAAGATGCCATGGGTCATTTTATTTGTTTCTTTGGATTATGTTTATGAAGCACGTTCTAGTATGCTAATATTTTTTTTTTATTAAATAAAACTCCTATGAATATAGTAAAAGCATGTTTAATAATCTCAACTTTCATTCAAATTTGAATCCACATTTCAACTTCGGTAAAATTTCAAAAAATGCTATTTGATTTTTAATAAATTGTTTAAGTAAGTTTTATGGAATGTGTTTTTAATTTTACATAATTTTCAAGATTTGCAACACTTTCGACTAATAAATAATTTATTATTCAAATTTTAAAGCACATTTCACCAAAAAAAAAATTCAAAAAATGCTATTTGATTTTTAATTAATTGTTTAAGTAAGTTTTATGGAATGTGTTTTTAATTTTACAGAATTTTAAAGATTTGCAACACTTTCGACTAGTAAATAATTTATTATTCAAATTTTAAAGCACATTTCACCAATAGTGCATTAAAATTAAAATAAAATGAATAAATAAAATGTTATTGAAATTGGTAGAAATAATCGGTAACATTATTTGATATTGTATCATTGAATTTAAAAAAAAAGAAAATTTTGCAGTAACCACTTGAAATACAGGTACTATTAATTGAAACGGAGACAAAAATAATTAAATATTTGAGATTAATCAATAAAATTTTGAAAGAATAACAAAAATTATTGGTAATGGCAATTGCTAACAATTATCAAACTTCTAAGCAGCACACATTTCTATTTTATACAAACACATGAACATTTCAATTTCAATAATCAGTATCATGTCAATCAGTATCATTCGTTTTACCCAGCTGCTACGGACCTCCCTTAAAAAAATCCATAAAATTGCAATTGAAAGACCTATAAAACTCCCAAATATAAAAAAGTTTTCAATAGCAATTTATGAAAGTCGAAAGTTTTGAAACTTTCAAAATATCAAAATATTCTCACAAAAAAGTCTATAACATTATTTCTTAAATAAAGACATAAATAAAAATAACAATTTTAATATTGCTATAATATAATATTATTAATATTATTAATATATTATTATAATATTAATTAGTTATAATTTTAATAATTCTCAACAAATTTATGAAAGTTCCAGTGGAATTAAAAAAAAAATGATTAATTTAATTAACGTCTCACAAATATTTAAAATGTAATAAACTTTGAATACAAATTCGAGAAAATATTTGACAGAATTCAAAAATTAAATGCAAATGCAAAAATAATCGCATACAAATTTAAAAATTGCATGAAATTCAATGGAAATTCAATTTCTATAAAAATAAAAAAAATCTTAAACATTTCATTACTCAATGAAGACTTGGTACAAACTGATGAAGCCACAGCTGTGTTCAAACATTTCACATAATCCATTGGTAATACAAAAAGTTATAAACATTGAATAAAAAAAGTTCTAAACAAGTTCCGAAGAATCAAAATTTAAAACAAGAAAAATTACACAAAAACGTATACATAATGCAATGCAATTGCAAGAAAACTTGATAAAATTCCAAGCAATGAAGTCAATCAAGACCCAATACAAATTAATCAGATGAATTAAAAAAAATCTATAAAATTCAATGGAAATGCAAAAAGTTATAAATATTGAATAACAAATAAAAAAGTTCTAAACAAGTTGCAAAGAGTAAAAATTAAAATTACAAAAAATTGCAAAAAATGTATACAAATTTCAAAATTTTATAAAGTTATATGCAGTTGCAAGAAAATTTTCTAAATATCTAAAGTTGCCTAACATTTTTATAAGATTTGTATTTAAAATATACAAATTAGTGAAGTTTCAGCTGAAATTCAAAAATTCCATAAAATTCAATGGAAATTCAAAACCTAAACATTGAATAAAAAAAATTCTGAACAACTTTGCAGATGTTCGAGAATCGCATAAAAAATCATACTTATACAAATTTCAAAATTCTTTACAATTAACTGCAATTGCAAAGAAAATTCTATAAACATTCGAAATTGCATACGAATTCGATAACTCAATGAAGGCTCGATACATATTATGAAGGTCCAAGCAGAATTTCAAAAAAATCCATAAAATTCAATGGAAACAGAATATTCAGAACTAGTTCGCAGAAGTTCAAGAATCGCAAAAAAATCATATACAAATTTAAAAAATCTTTAAAATTAGTTGCAATTGCAAAGAAAATTGTATAAGAATCTGAAATTTCATAGGAATTTGAAAATTTAATGAAGATTCGATACCAAATATGAAGGTCCTAGCTGAATTTCAAATATTCCTTAAAATTAAATGGAAATACAAAAGTTATGAACATTGAATAAGAAAAATAAGAAAATTCTGAAGAAGTTCCAAAAGAATGAAAAATGCAAAACAGGAATAATCGCAAAAAAATCGTATCTAAAAATTCACAAATTTTCTAAAATGCATTCCAATTGCAAAATAAAAATTTATAGAAATCAGAAATTGCATACCGATTTGACAATTCAATGAAGACTTTATTTTTCAAAAAACGTTGTTTAAATTTATAAGCATAGAACACAAACTCAAAACATATGATAAAATCAACACGTGAACACTAATAAATTTTATAAGATTTAATCTTTTTTTTAATTAGATTTCAATTGAATGTTCCAGAAATGGTTTATTTCAGCAATGGATTTATTTCAAAAATACTCATCAATTTTAACATATCGATGGTTAAGATGTGATACCATGTATCTACATTTTTTTTAGAAAATGAATTATGACTAGAGTTGGGAATTATATGCACACAAAATGTAACAAATAAGCGCATATATATTGCAATGTTATAAAGTGGGTTTTTATTTTTAATTATTTTGCTCAATATTTAATACCGTAAAAAAGCCGTTTAAACTTTTATTCAACAAAATGTTTAAGAAAGATTTGCATATTTCGAAAAGGGCTCATATCCCGAAATTACATTTTTTTTCAGGAGACACAAAAAACTGTTGCACCATTCATAACATAATTCTAAATAACTAATTATATAATTCAAAATTATAGAAGAAGACAAATTAATGATCAAGAAACTGGGCTGCTAAGGCAATATTGGTACTTCTATGGGTATATTGTTTCATTTAAGAAAGCGAATTATGCTATCAATTTTGTACACAACGCCAAAATAAAGGTTAATTAAGGAGGAAAAATGTTGTCCGCAGTACGTATGATATCGTAAAAATGGTACAAATTACTGTAATCGTGTAGTGCAAATGCGTGCAAAAGACTTACTAGTTTCGCCCTATTCAATTTGTACAGATAATGTGAAAGATATGTAATGGAAATATACCCAATTTTTTACCCAAATTTCAATCTGAAGGTAGGGCAGCGATATTATGCAAAATGCATGTCACCTATTTTAATTAAAACATTTTATAACCCATTTTTCATAGCATTATAACTTTCAAATTTCACACAGTTTATAACTAGACTTGAAGTTATTAGAAAATGTGAAAATCGGAAAATACCCCATCTCTAGTTTTTCCGCAATTTTAATTTTCATCAGAGAAGTAATATTGTAAAACGTTGCACATTTTATGTTTCAACATTTTTTTAACCCACTTATAGTTAATTAAATAAAATTAAATTTCATATCCAGGAAACTTAATGCTTTATGAAAATGTAAAAAACAAAATATACCCCATCGCTAGTTTCTGCGTAATTTCTATATAAAGTCAGAGATGCAATGTTATACAAGGTGAATTTTGTGTATCTTCTGATTAGAATTTTTTAACACTCTTTTAGTAGCTTGACAATTTCTAAATTTTGGGCAGTATTTAAGTAGACTTGAGGCTATATGAAAATGCAAAAATCGAAATACACCCCATCTCTGGTTTTCCCGCAATTTCAATCTGAAGTTAGAGCAGCGTTTTATACAAAATGCAGTTTGCACATTATTTCATTAAAATAAAGTTGTAATCTATTTATGGTAGCATCATAAGTTTCATACTTTACACAGTTAATATGCAGACTTGAAACTATTAGAAAATGCAAAAATCAGAAAATACCCCATCTCTAGTTTTTGCATAATTTCAATCTAAATCGTGAGAATCCTTTAAGATTTGCATTTTAAACTTTCAATTTCCCATTTCAATGTATACATTATTCGGCCCACTGTTTATAAATTATTGTTAACTATAAAAATTGTTTAAACTTGACATGCAACATTGAGATTACTTCGATAAACGAGACTACTTTAAACATTTCTTGTGCATATTCCAATGTTAATTTTTGAAATATTAATGATTACTCACAAAATATCAATGAATATTTTCAAAATTTCGTAATTCAGTCGAAACTATGAGAGCAATCGTAGAAATATTGAGAGAATAAGCAGCATTTTGACAGCACTAAATGCAATATTGACAGTGAACATTAATTTCAAGAGAATAACAATTGAAATTTAGCAGGAATTTTGAGAGTTATCATTGCAATATTGACAGAAAAGAATTATAGAAAAGTAGCTTGACAGTTTTTAAATTTTGCACAGTATTTAGGTAGACTTGAGGCTATAAGAAAATGCAAAAATCGAAATATACCCCATCTCTGGTTCTCTCATAATTTCAACCTGAATTTATGGCAGCGATATTAATTGATTAATGTCAATATTTCTTACCTTACTGATGATTTCAGAAATATAGAAGTAGTAACAATTTTTAATTGGCTATCGACCTGCGGTCTTTCCGTCTTTATATTATTAATAAAGTTGTGATAATAAACTAATTTCTGCTATTATTATTAAGTGTGTAGTGTGTGCATAATAATATTCTTTTTTTGTTTTGTTTCAGGTAATGAGCTCCACATCACTCTATGGCGCAGCATCTCATCGCCTAATTAATACTGATGACAAAAGGTTTCGAAACGCAGCAAAATAATAATATTTCCACCCCCATGGATTGCGCAAAGCGAGGCGGCCGTACAATATTCGTATCGCATCGTCGATCTGGCATTAAAAAAACTCCACCTCCATTCCCGTGCAATTATTTAAAATTATTTAAATTGGAGGGCTTATCTAGATTCGCTCTGAAATGAACGCGATCCAACGTGGAGCTCGACGGTAATGTCTTGTCAGTAAAATTAAAAATAGAAAGAAAATGGGGACGGCTCACTGGCGGAAATGTGGGGCCGAGATCAGGGAAACTATCTCAATCGTGTTATGAGCGCTTTTGTGGGCGCTTGAGTGCCCGCTTTGTGGGGCTTCGGGCTTCAGTTCAAATCTCCGTTTTTCCATTAAGTAATTTTAAAGATATAATGGATTCGGGCGCTAGTTATTTTCAGTATTTTAAGATTTCATTGGATTAAATGGGATTTGGAGGATTCAAGACGCCAACACACTTTTTTTAAATCAAATATACCCAATTAGCACAACTCAGGGATCGATAAATATAGATACTTTAGACCAGGGGTCTCCAAACTATGGCCCGAGGGCCACATCCGGCCCGCGTACAGATTTTGTCCGGCCCGCGGGGACCTAGCATACTTGAAAACTCCTTTTAGAGAACATATTTTTTATAGCAAATTAAATTTAGTTTACTGAAGTATTCTAATTTTATGTTGAATAATTATTAATATGACATCTACATTGATATGGTTATGGGCTAACTACTCATAACATTGTTGTAGGCTTATTGTTATTGTTTTTGTGATAAGTTGGATAAAGAAACACAGAATTGTAATGAGTAAAGACATGTATAATATGCAGAAAATTTAACTTCAGTATATAATAACTAACAAATTATGTAAATGAATCCAACTAACATTTTATACATTTTAAATAAAAACATAACTTATAACAAGCATAATGACATATGAAATACTAATGCGATTTATGTAATTGAGATTTTCCACTGACAATAGTTTGTAGTTGTGGACTAATTTTACTTGTACCAATTATTAAAAGAGATTTATGATGCTCATCAGTTAATTTAGATCTGTAAACATTTTTTGTGTACTTCATTTTGGAGAAGGTCTTCTCACACAAATAAGTAGTACCAAAAACAGAAAACAGCCCACGAGCAAATTTATGCAAATTATCAAATTGTGTCAGGGGAAGACTCTTATAAATTCCAACAAAGATGAGTTTTGATATTTGTTCTTAATTATATCACTGCACTGTAGATCAATCATTTCCATTTGAAGTTCCGGGGCTAGGGTTTCAATGTCAGTATCAAAAGGATTCTGAAAAATCTTAATTTGATTCGCAATGGCATCAAAGTCTGAGAAACGAGTATCAAAATTTATTTTCAAAGCACTCAATGTTTCGATTGCAAAATCGATAGGAAACTCAGTCTCAGTGGTGTGGCTGAATATTTCACATGTTTTAAAATGTGAAAAACATTTACTTCGTAGTTGTGATTGAAACAGTATCAATTTCTTCCGGATTTGATATTAGTGTATAAATCAGGAAGATGCTGGTTTTCTCCTTGCAATCTCAAATTCAGTTCGTTCACATGTTTTGTCAAATCAACATAGAATGCTAACTTCCACAGCCATGCGTTGTTTTGTAATTCAGTAAGAGGGCGATGCTTTTCATTCAAAAAAATTTCGATCACTGCTCGAAGTTCAAAAAAGCGCTGAAGGACTTTCCCACAACTAAGCCAACGTACGGCAGTATGATAAGGTAAGTCATTTTCTCCAATCTCTTCAATAAATTGTCGGAATTGTCGGTGATTCAGCCCAAAAGATCTGATAAAATTAACAGTTGATATGACTGGTTTCAGAACTTCAGACATATCCAACCATTTTCCGCACAACGACTGTTGATGAATGATACAATGTAAGACTAATGGTTTTGAACCACCGTCATTTTCTACAGCCTTTGACACAAGAGCGACCACTCCTTTATCTTTCCCACTCATGTTTTTGCCTCCATCAGTTGTAATACATTTCAAGTTTTTCCATCGAAGGTTCTTTTGATTAATGGCCATTTCAACTCCTTTAAAAATATCTGTACCAGTAGTTGTGCCATGAATACTATACATATCAAGAAGTTCTTCATGCACTTCATAGCTTTTATCTACTCCTCGAATATAAATCAACACCTGAGCAGTATCTGACACATCCGTTGACTCATCCAAGGCCAAAGAAAACCACCCAACATGTCCATTTTTGTCGAACAGTTGAGAGGATATATTTTCAGCGATGTTTTCTACCCTTCGAGCCACAGTGTTTGCTGACATACTGACAGTTTTTAATAAATTTACCTTTTCAGGGCACATTTCTTCGGCTGCTGCAATTATGCATTCTTTGATCATTTCTCCATCGGTGAATGGTTTTCCACGTTTTGCAATTTCAAGAGCCACACGAAAGCTAACCGTAGGCTTCCTGAACGAAAATTTTCTGGTAATTCAAAACTACAGTACGTTGATATGATGAGCTACCTAAGGCTTGGCCCTTGGGACTTAGTGGAGGAGTCAGTGTGGGCCTCGGGCTAAAAAGTTTGGAGACCCCTGCTTTAGACTGTCGACTATCAAACTATCGATTATTACTTTTTTAGACAAGAACTTTCTACATATGACGAAATTCCTTCTTTAGAATTCCATTGGAATTTGAATAGGCATTGAAAATGTTACAATAATTTTTAAACTTTTGTCAGAATAATTAAAAATTTCACATGAGCAGAAAATAAAATTTTGAAAGAAATAATTAATTAAATATGGATGCATCATTTAAATTTCTACAGTATCGTTGCAATTTTCACAGTAAAAACCGAAAATTTGACAGAAATTATACAAAATTTGGCAACGAATAAAATTTGTATAGTGTCTTCATACTTTGTCTATTTCATTTTAGAATGTTATTAGTTGTCATTGAAATGTTAAAAATACATTTGAAATTTTAACTCATTTATTTATAGTTATTATTGCACTTTTGACAGTAAAATTGAATTTTTCGTGGAAACATTTGATGTTTTCACTTTGATGTTTTGATTTATCTGGATTTTTGTGCTGGTTTAAATTCAGAAATAGAAGTTTAAAATCGTCATTGTTATGATGGAAAATTCCTGGAATTTTCGAATAATTAGCATCTACATGTAATGAAATTTTCGCGCAATATCGGATTCGTGAATTTTCATCTAATTTTCGATTTATGTCATTGATATTATCATGGAATTTTGCTTTTGTATACAATTGTTGATGTCCTACTTAAGCAAATTTTATTGAATAATACACAGGATGTTTCAAAAACTTTATAATTTTCAATTTGTCTGCACTGCTACACTGGATTAGATTAAAATCTTATTGAACTTTTATAAATTTTTATATATTTAAATAAATATCAATTTTTATTGGTATTTTTGTGCTGCGTTAGATTCAGAAATTGGAATTTAGAATCCTTGTAAGATCTTTGATTTAGAAGAAGAAAAAGTTCTGTAATTTCTGAATAATTGTTATGAATTGTCGTTTTATGTCATTAGATATGGAGATGGAATTTTGAATTTGAATGGGATAAAAGTTTCTCATTTTTGTGCCTTTCAATATACTGAAACGAAATCCGAGATATCTTGCACAGTTCCTGAAATATCGCTGAGAAACTGAAAAAGTGCACTTTACTTTTCCTTTTATATCGTTTTTACTTTTGAAGGAAATTTTACGAAACTTGGCACTCTTACATTTTTCGCAATATGAAAATTTGTGCATCTAGTTGGCGCAAAAAATGTTTGGTACTATCATCAGAAAGCTGACGTAAAAAAATGTAAGCGTGCCAAGTTTCGTAAAATTTCCTTTAAAAGTAAAAAAAAAATATAATAAAAAAGTGAAAGTGCACTTTTTCAGTTTTCAGCGATATTTCAGGAACTGTGCACGATATCCCAGATTTCGTTTCAGTGTATTAAAAGGTACTAAAATAAGAAACTTTTATCCCATTTGACCAACTCTATATGTATTTCCATTAAATAGATCCTAATGGTGGGCGTCGTAAAAGTAACCACCCTGTATACTATATACTACATTGTTAAATTGAGGAAAAATCGCAATAACTTTTATTACTATTTTAATAAAAAGTAATCACATAATGGTAAGTATTTTTTGCGTTTACTAATTATAGTTCATAGTCCTAACAAAAACATTATATTTTGGATAGGACCTAACCTAAACTAACCTAACCTAACCTTACCAAAACATTATGTATTCATTTGATATGTTATAAAAACAATCTTCATTTTGAGTGACAGAAGAACTAATACTAGGCACTATAAAATACAATAATCCCCAGTTCAAGAAGCTGTAGATTGAAATTGTAAATATTTATGTGTAAACATTTTCGACAACAATGAAATGTCATACTGTTCTTCCTCTTTAATGTCATAAATACTAATTATAAAAAAGTATATATTTTAGTGTTAAATAGAGGAAAAATGTTAATAACTTTTATTACAATTTTAATAAAAAGTAATCACATAATGGTAAGTATTTTTCTCCATTATTTCAAATCTAAAAAATCGCCGAAGTATAAATTTCCTATTGCTTTTACAAAGTTGTAACGCTCCGATATTATTCTATTATATTTATTTTATTATCTGTCGTTTTTATCGTGAAATTATTATATAATTTCTTGATTAGTTTGGCTCGTGATTTATTATATAATGTTTTAGTTATTTTTGGCTCGTGATTAATTATATAATGTTTTAATTATTTTTGGCTCGTGATTTGTGATCGTATTTAGTACTTACACGTCGTGACGTTTAATTTAACTACCATGATTACTCTCAAGGTACTTTGCTATTGGTAATGTGTTAATTAACGTACACTAATAATGGATTAATACAAGAAAGCACCAGTTTAAGGATTTTTTTTGTTTATTTAATGTTTAACACGCTGAAATTGTAAGACACAGGGAAAAAAATACAGGTTGACGATGATGTAAATTAATTTATATAATTACAACGTACAGGGAAATAAAACACAGGTTGGCGATCATGACATGAATTGATTTATTTTATATATTTCGTTAACCTTATAATGAATGTGTAAATTCTTTTATTTATTCAATTGATAGTTTGAAAATGGTTATTACTACGAAGTTTATTTGCGAGAGTTTGTATACATGCACGTGCTTCTCTTAGACCATTTATTACCATGCTCTTTCACTCCATTCAACTACAGGAAAGTGTGAATGATCAAAAATAGAACTATTTAAAGATGTTGAAATATCCCCAATAATTCATGAATGATTACTAAAGGTATCTCGCGATCTTCCAGAATTTCATGGTTGTGTCGGTGTCCACACAATAATGTAATTATTGGAGCCCCATTGTTTACGTTGATTGAGGTAAATTAATAATTCTACCCACGACCACAGCAAGCACTAATGTCACAAGTAGTCATCACCGTCAGACATGTTACAAGTTGTGTCAAATAACAGTTCTGCTACCTCAATCGGAAATGTTTATGTAATGTTATAATATATTATTATTAGGAACATTGGAGGTTATTAATAACTTCTCTTGTGATTATACCAAGCTTCATTCTCTCGTTTATAATTTTCTCTGTTTATACGGGGTTTTAATAATTCTACTTATTTCTTGTTCACGATATTTAACCATAAATTGTCATTATGTCTTCAAATTATTGAGATTCAATCCAGCCTATTTTATCTGTACGATTATAAATCACTCTGCCCAATAATATGCACGTTATGTGCTCATTTGTGATTTAAAATGAAGAAGCCATAATTTTTATGAATTATTTTGATTTGAATATGATGATGTATGTCGGAGGGTAACACTGAATGCCTTGATTAGTTGTTATAGTTATGGTGAATACAGCCACGTTATTTTGCGATCGCGGGCGCGATGTATGATGAGTTTATATGTTTAAATGTTATGATGCTGACGACGATTTGATTCTTGTGGAGGAGGTGATTTCACAATAACAGGTGTGTGAACGAAGTGCGCGGGTGGGCGTCAATTACACCTGTTATTGCTTCCTCTAGTGATTCGTAAACACGAATAGCGTACGAGCCGCCTTTGTTTACTGACAGGAATAGGTAATCGGTGTTTGGTATTTATAGGTAACTTAGGGTTGAATGAAAGGAATAAGCACTCCCGTGAATTTATAATGAGACTGGTTTAATAACTTTATATTATCGTTAATAACAAAAACATTAAATTACTCTGTACCTAGAATTGTACGTTTTTCGATTTATTCAAATTTTTATTCTACTTTGCGTTTTTTACAACGTTATATGCAATCGTTAATTTAATTATAAACCGACGTGAATTTATATACTCAAAACCGCGATTGTCGTGTGCGTTGCCCGTGGCCGACGCAACTTTCTTTCTCCTCTCGCTCGTGTGTGGCTTGTGCTTAAATAGGTTTTTTTCAGCTTCAAATCTCCACTCCCCTCACATATCTACTGCTAAATATTCGCCCCCATCTCTTAGTTATCATGGTGATTATTAATCTTGAGTGTGCGTGTGGTATTAATGCATTTTTAGCGCAGAGTTTTACACTTAACTTAAAGAGTTGCCATTCGAGGTGATTTTTACGTGCCTGGCGCTTGCTCGTTTCTAAGGGGCGCTGATACCCAAATTGTTTATGTGACATCACGACATGGAATCTTCCAGAACCGTGCATATGCAGGCCTCGGTTCTTGAGATATTTGGCGACGCTCTGGCGCGACTTGCGATGGCTATTTATTACATTGAACCCTGGGATTATTTGTAAACGAATTAATTTAATAATTTTGTTGTATTCATGATTTTTAAAATATGAGTCACTTTATTGCGTAAATGCGTATTATACTGGGCGTATAATTGGGCCCATTAAATACTTTTCTATTTTTTTTTTAATTTTCGCTTGCACAGAATAATATTCCATAAAACTTTTGTTTTAAACATTTTTCACATTTAATTTTCGCAGTTTATTCAAATAAATTTTAAGACATGAATAACAATTGAGTACTCATTCGATTCATCATTAGAGACTACAATAATATGACGAGTCTGTACCGTTGTCGTGATTCAAAACGTACGCTTGAGGATTACGCGAACAAGAGGCTTTGAATAATAATTGTCTCGGCGTCTATTTCGATTTCGGAATTCGGCGAAGATTAGCCTCACCCCATTAAACTCCGGGGCCTCCGTAAGCGCACCGGAACGTGCCGGAGGAGGGTAATGCGCTTGCGGTCGTGTGCGTTACATGCAAGGACCAAGGACCAGATCCTCCACTTTCCGGGTACACCCCCTCAAGGAGGGTGCGCCGCTCGCACTAATCCTCCCCCGACGTAATCCTCGATATGCGGGGTGTGTTCGCCGTCTTAATTTACGCCGAGCTAATGCCGGCCTTCCCCCCTTGCGAAAACGGGGGATTAATTAAATTTATACGGTTATTGCCGGATTTACATTTTAAACATCCGCGACAATTGCCACTGGGGGGACGTTTGCGTGTCTCGTGCCTCCGGGGACCGGAGTTTGGGGAGCACTGGGCAAGGACCAACGGCCTTTGTCGCGCGTCGATTCCGGGGTGGAATTAACCCCCTTAGCCCCAATTCTTACAGCCGGAATTTACAAAAATACCGGCGGTCCTGGGGGGAAAAAATAATTTGGCCGCCTTTAATTCGCGCTCGCAGCCCCTATAAAAGTATAATAAGGGCAAAAACAATCCGCCACTGAGATTTCCGTGAAATTAAGCAATAACTGCAAAAGGCAGGAAAGCCTTTTATGCACTCTTAAGTAGGCCAGAGAGGTTTATCGCGTAAAAGTTTTTCTGGCAGTTTTACTGCCATAAACGGACCACAAAAAGACACAAAAATTTCAATTAAATTGTATTTACAAAATCGTTTATTTAATAACCATATTTAGCTCGTCTTGTATCTCACAAAAGGTTTACACATTTGGAATAAATATGCTGCATAAAATATACAATTGGTCCGTTTATTGCAAGACCACAAAAAGACACCAAAATTTCGATTAAATTGTATTCACACCATCGCTGATTTAATAACCATATTTAGCTCGTCTCGTATCTGACAAAAGGTTTACACATTTGGAATTAATATGCTGCATAAAATATACAATTGGTCGTACGAAATATCCGGAAATATCCCGCAAATATTGCATATTAATTTGTTAATTGAAACGTGAAATTTATTACTCCATTAACCAGCAAAATTTTCCATCATATTAAAAAAAAAATTATATGTGAATAACGCATTAAATAAATATGAATTTGTGATAACACAATACTGAAGCCACCGTACATTTATATTATACATTGTGCTCCGATATTCAATCGAATTTGAAATCCGTTTCAAAATTCCCCAATATCCATTATAATTTACATTCTTTAGTAGGTACACTAAATACACACTTTAGGTGAGATACACCTCATTATTTCTAGAAAGTAGAATTATCGTAACTTCTTCTTTTAAAATATATCAAATTCTCGCTTTACTTCCTTTAATTTGGCAAATATTGTTTTAGTGACAATATGCTAGAACATGATCCTCGCATATTTTCATCAATTTTATATGTCAGTTACTGATGGACTTAGCACAGAGGTGGTAACTTACTATATTACAAAATTTGCGAAATTTCACACATCCTTAATACTCGTTCGATCATTTCAATAAGTTACAAAATATATTTTGTTTTAAACATTTTATAATGACTACAACATCATTATCCTTCAGCAGGACTCGAAACCTGGACCATGAGCGAGCGTTAAAGATGTGTATTAATACTAAAATTAGCCCTATCTATCAATTACTAAGATATGTTAATCGTTACTTAAGAAGTTACACTAAAATATCTTAGTATTTTGTAGATACGCTTATTTTACCTTAGTTACAATAATTTGTTTCGTCAATTATCCTTAGTAATAATAATGGAAGACAATTGGAAATTTTGTTGATACTGAAAGTATTCCATCTAGTGCAATCTCTTACTACTAATTTTTAAAATTATTTTTATCATAATATCATATAAAAATCCGTAATATGATATATTGTTTGGCTAATGATTTTTTTTAATGCTCTAACTTTGTATAAATAGCAATTCAGGAAATAATCTAAACTCTGCCAAAAATGACACTATGAAAATAGAATAAAGAATTAGAACAGAAGAAATGATACAGGAAGTTGCCCCTCAGAAAGATATTTGGCGTCAAGGTAAAACGTATCCTACAAATGCTGTTGCTATTTGTTTAGACTACTAAACTTCAAACGGTATCCCCCATCATAAATCAAATGAACACCTAAATTGATTGAAAGGAAACAAGAAAAAATAAATTTCAAGAGGCAAGAATCTCTATAGAATAGATGACCAATATTGAACTGAATTATAGAAAAACAGTATTCTACAATTTGGAAAAATTTATCGAATTATATCGAAAATTACAAAATAAAAAATGAAGTTCTATTAATGCTGTGCTAATTTAATAACACGTATTTCATTTTTCCTCATTTCAATAATAATATTACAAAATTTGTGAAATTTCACACATCCTTAATACTCGTTCGATCATTTCAATAAGTTAGAAAATATATTTCGTTTTAAACGTTTTATAATGACTACAACATCATTATCCTTCAGCAGGACTCGAAACCTGGACCATGAGCGAGCGTCAAATATGTGTATTAATACTAAAATTAACCCTATCTATCCACTACTAAGATATTTTAATCGTATCTCAAGAAGTTGCGCTAAAATATCTTAGTTTTTCAATACTAAGTGCAATTTTCACAGTAAAAATCGAAAATTTGACAGAAATAATTCAAAATTTGTCAACGAATAATTTTTTTATAGTGTCTTCCAACTATGTCCATTTCATATTAGAATGTTATTAGTTTTCATTGAAATGCTAAAGAAATATTTAAATTTTTATATACTATATAACTAAGGATTACTAAGGCACTATATTATAAGGGTGCCTATACGTAAATAGTTCTTGACTAAAAAATAAATAATTGACTTAATAATTGACACTCAAAGACTATCGATTACAATCGATAGTCTAAAGTATCGACAAAGCAGACAACGCAATATTTATTTATGTATCTTTAAATTCGCAATTTGGGTTCGTCGCTTGACCTAGCGATATAGCATAGAGTCTCCAGCGCCATATTACGTAAAGGCATATTATTTCATTCTGCTTACGGATTTTTAAAATCTGTTTTCGGATTTTGAAAGCCACATTATTAATTACTACGACATAAAAAAATTGTCATCGCAAATTATTTAATTATCTATTTATTACCATGTCAATTCAAAATATTGCTACACGAAATACTGCATACATGAATATTGAATTGATGCATATCACGTAATATATTTGGGTACCTAGCTAATTGTATACTGTAATTTATATCATAAATTCAAACTCTCTGGACTGATAGAATCCGATTAGGTAGAAACCGGTCTCTAGTTATCCGCGGAAATAATTGTTGTTCCCAAAACAACAACTTTGGAAATAAAAGTTGAAGATTTCTTTGAATAGCAAATAAATCAGTTAAAAATTAAATTATTTATTTAAATTTTTTTAGTTTTTAGTCAAGAACTATCTATGTATAGGCACCCTTATAATATAGACTGGATATAAAAATAATAATAAAATAAAATATTTCTTAGGCATTTTAATGATAACTAATAACATTCTAAAATGAAATGGACATCGTTTGAAGACACTAGAAAAAATTTATTCGTTGCCAAATTTTGAGTTATATCTGTCAAATTTTCGAGTTTTACTGTGAAAATTGCAATGATTACTTAGAAATTTAAATGATGGAAGTCCAAAGAAGGTGACGATATTTCATCTTTGAAATTCCATTGGTATTCAATTAAGAATTTAAAATTTCACAATAATTTTTAAAATTTTGTCAGAATAATTAAAATTTTATATGGCATGCATCTTTAAAATTTCTACAGTAATCGTTGCAATTTTCACAGTAAAAATCGAAAATTTAACAGAAATAATTCAAAATTTGTCAACGAATAATTTTTTTATAGTGTCTTCCAACTATGTCCATTTCCATTTCCAAAATTTCACAATAATTTATAAAATTTTGTTAGACTAATTAGAATTTTGACATGAGTAGGATGGAAAGAAATAATCAATTATATATGGCATGCATCATTAAAATTTCAACAGTAATCGTTGCAATTTTCTCAGTAAAAATCGAAAATTTGATAGAAATAATTCAAAATTTGTTAACGAATAATTTTTTTATAGTGTCTTCCAACTATGTCCATTTCCATTTCCAAAATTTCACAGTAATTTTTAAAATTTTGTCAGAATAATTAGAATTTTACCATAAGTAGGATTTAAAGAAATAATTAATTATATATGACTTGTATCATTTAAATTTCTACAGTAATCGTTTCAATTTTTATAGTAAAAATCGATAATTTGACACAAATAATTCAAAATTTGTCAACGAATATTTTTTTTATATTGTCTTCCAACTATATCCATTTCCATTTCCAAACTTTCACAATAATTTTTAAAATTTTGTCAGAATAATTAGAATTTTGCCTTAAGTAAAATTGAAAGAAACAATTAATTATATATGGCATGCATCATTTAAATTTCTACAGTAATCGTTGCAAATTTCACAGTAGAAATCGAAAATTTGTCAAAAATAATTCAAAATTTGTCAACGAATAATTTTTTTATAGTGTCTTCCAACTATGTTCATTTCATATTAGAATGTTATTAGTTTTCATTGAAATGCTAAAGAAATATTTAAATTTGTTATTAGTTTTAAATCCAGACTATATTGTAAGGGTGCCTATACGCATATAATTAATTATATATGGCATGCATCATTTGAATTTCTACAGAAATCGTTGCAATTTTCACAGTAGAAACCGAAAATTTGACAAAAATAATTCAAAATTTGTTAACGAATAATGTTTTTATAGTGTCTTCCAATTATGTGCATTTCATATTAGAATGTTATTAGTTCTCATTGAAATGCTAAAGATATATTTAAATTTTTAATTATTTTTAAATCTAGACTATATTATAATGCCTATATACTATTTACAGTAATAATAATAATAATAATAATAATAAACTTTATTTGGTATGCAGCCATTGCAATTATGAAATTTCTCGAACATTACTATTACCGGAATAATAATAATAATAAACTTTATTTGGTATGCAGCCATTGCAATTATGAAATTTCTCGAACATTACTATTACCGGAATAATAATAATAATAAACTTTATTTGGTATTCAGCCATTGCAATGATGGATATACACGTCATACACAGTAATAGAAAGGTAGAAATTAGTACAATAAAATATTAAGACTGACACAAACTTTACAAAATAAAATATAAAATCAATCACAGAATACATATGGATGGGTCCGACAGATATTCCTCAACCGAGTAGTAACATTTACTGATGAGGAGTTTCTTAATACTATTTTTAAAGCTACTGAGGTCTTTAATTTGAATTTCTTGAGGTAGTTTAAACACTTTTAAACCTGTATATCTCGGCGACTTTTCAGTATTACTGAAGTTATGCAGTTATGAAGTTATGAGGTATCATTTTGTTTTATTAATTACTAGTAGCTATTTCATATTGACGTTCTGCCAGCTAACTGCATATTTTGCAGCATAGTTTCAATTGAATATGTATGTTTATAAATCGAAATTATGTGTGTCAAACATATGGGTTAACGCGAAGAAACGATCGAAACGTAATGATATAATGGTTTCTGTGAACTTCAGGACTCCCTTTTACCACAGAATGGTGTCTTTTACATTTTGTTAGATGTTGTTTTGTAGAAGCTTACAAATATCTAGGAGTAGAAATTGAAATGGAAGGTAAACAGGAAAATGAGATAAACAGTAGAATCGAGAAAACAGACAAATTATATTATGCAATAAACAAAAAACCAATAAGTTAGAAGGAAGTGTTGAGAAAAACTAAAATTGACGTATTTAAAGCTGTATACAGAGCTATCCTAACGTTCTGTTGTGAAACCTGGGTCCTATCAAGAAGTGAGAAAAGTAAACTCTAGACAATAGAAATAAAGTTTTTGAGAAGAGTAAGGTGAGTAACAAAGATGGACAAGATAAGGAATACTGACACTAGGGAAGAACTACAAATTGTTGAAATTGTTCAAAATGTCAAAATGTCAAAATGACAAATTGTTGAACATTTGGAAACTTTTAGAGAGATAAGACAAATGAGCTGGTGGGGTCATCTACAAATATAATTAAAAGAAAGACCAGTCAAGAAAGTATGGGAAGCAAGAGGCGGAAAACAAAACTGGAGAGGGAGATCGAGAAAAATATGGCACCAAAACATATATTGAAGATATTGGAGAAAAGAGGAAAAACCTGGACGGAAGCAAGAGCTCTAGCAAGAATCAAGAAAGAATGGACTAAATTTGTATATGAGATAGATTAAACTAAACAAAAAAAATGTAACAACATGTAAAATTTCCCTACACCATTCTGTGGTAAAAGGGAAAATGATTATATTTATACCTATAAAGTCTGAACAAATAAAAAGGTAGATCCAGTACAACAAAATTGCTCTTTCCAGTGGTTATAAAATAAATAGAATTCGAGGGGACCCTTATTGGATATTTGACTTTAAAAATTGGCGAAATTCGCCTTTTAAGCATTTAACACCATGTTTGTGGACAAATATTTTCAGAAGAATGTAAGCCAATCAATAACGAGAAAGTAGAACAATTAGAACACATAAAATACTTTGGACATATGATTGAAGGAAGGAATGGGAATATGGAAACAGAAATAAACAAATCAGTTTTTCGCACTTTTTGCAAACATTTCATATAACAATACTAAAAATTCAGGCTGATGAAAAGTACTTAAAAAAGCTCTATAAGAACACACCAAAAAAAATGGTCGGTGACGTCACAACAAATAAATGAAGATGTTTGAAACAGTTTTTTTCACCAACTTGTAGCTAAGACTGTCCCATTTAATAATATATATTGTTGGTTAATGATTAAATAACAAATTAAGTCACTCGCGTCTTGAGCACTTTCGACGACCCAACTTTCACGTCCACCGTATAATTTTGTACCATAAACATAACTTCTTATTACGTCACATCGTGTCCATAATTGCCCCTTTTAGTTCATTTAATGGGAATATTTGGATCTCCTCTGGAACTCGGCCATCGATTCGTCGATTGACTGAAATATGCCATCATTTTTAGAAATGTGTTTCCAGTAAGACACTTAAGACACTAATGCCCGTACCTATAGTCCGTACTTGAGCTTGAGTTTGACTCAAGTCGTATATTTGGTTGCGTATTTTCTATAAGCGTTTATGGACTGAACGCAACCAAATATACGACTTGAGTCGAACTCAAGCTCAAGTAGGGACTATAGATACGGGCCTTAGATGCACCTAAAGTAAAGTTTTACAAGTATGTTACGCTCCGATATATTTTTAAATGATTGTTTAATTAATCGTTGTTTTTACCGTGAAATTATAATATGATTTTTTGATTATTTTTGGCTCGCGATTTATCTCGCGACGTTGACAATTCAAAATATTGTAACACGAAATACTGCATATATAGATATTGAATTGATGCCTATCACGTAATATATTTGGGTACCTAGCTAATTGTCGAAAATTTCCGTGATAACTACCGTGATCATTCTGAAGGTACTTTGCTATTGGTAATGTGTTGGTTAGAGAACGCAAATCTAGAATTAGTATAAGAAAGCATTAATATATGGGTTGGTGTAATTTATTCAATTATATACACCTTTTCATTACGCGATTTATAATTACGAAAATTGGAGATTAGAATACCGTGATCATTCTCAAGGTACATTGCTATTGGTGACGTGTTGGTTAGAGAACGCAAACCTAGAATAATTATAAGAAAGCACTGATTTATGGGTTGGTGTAATTTATTCATTTATATACACCTTTTCATTACGCGATTTATAATCACGAGAATTGGAGATTAGAATATCGTGATCATTCTCAAGGTACTTTGCTATTGGTAATGTGTTGGTTAGAGAACGCAAATCTAGAATTAGTATAAGAAAGTACTGATTTATAGGTTGGTGTAATTTACTCAATTATATACACCTTTTTATTACGCGATTTATATTTACGAAAATTGGAGATTATTAATAACTTTATTTATGATTAAACCAAAGTTTGTTTCCTCTTTTACCATTCTCTCTGGTCATACGGGGTTTTAATAATTTCACTTACTTTTTGTTTGCTACAATCAACAACATGTTTGCAATGATGATTTTAAATTATTATAATTTGGTGCCAACTTTTTCAATTTATATGATTCTAAGTGATTCTGCCCAATGTGATATACGATATGTGCTCGTTTTATGATTTGAAGTGAAGAAACCATTATTTGTATCAATTATGTTGATTTGACTATGAAGGTTTATGTCTAAGAATTAGAATGAATGCCCTAATCAGTTATTTGAAGAAACCATTATTTGTATCAATTATGTTGATTTGACTATGAAGGTTTATGTCTGAGAATTACAATGAATGCTCGAATCAGTTATTATAGTTATTGTGAATACTACTACATATGTTAAATTGATTTCAGTGATAAATCAAGTAATAGGACATTTAATAGGTGGGCTATTTTTTATTCAGTGTTTATCTGAAAACTATAAATTTGGATGTACCACTGTAGTATCGAGGTATCGTATGAATGTATGTTTTAACTACATATATTAGTAACAGCATTGCTGTGAGCGTTTTGGAAAGTTCAGGCCTCTTTAATTTCTGTCAGTAACCTTTTTTTATACAAACTGGTTTCCCCGTTTCCGGTTATCGGATATCCCTCACGGCAATACGACTTCCTAACGAATGTCAATACAGAGACCCCAAGCAAATCGTTGTTGGGGAGGAAGAGAAAGCCGGAGAATCGCAGCAATAACCGGCGACACAGTGGCTCCGGATTCCGGGCATCAGGTGGGGACAACAATGCGGGTTCCGGATTAATCCTGCGTCCTCCTGCGAGGCATTGAACGCGCATAAAGACGTCATCCTCGTTATCGCCGCGATTTCCGCGGATGTGCGTCCAGCGGATTTTCCCGGAAAACTGCGCTCCAAAAACTCTCCTCATTACTAACAATTTAAATGCTCCGGGGAATCTCCGGGTCGCTCCCGGGACTCAAGGACGCCCGGAGCCGAGGAACACGTCCCGTCTCCCGTATCTGCATGCCCCGCCGCTATTTATTACAATATTCCCGGCGATATATTATTCTTGGGGGACTCATGTTAAGTTCAACGTAAATGATTTACGACCAGACATTCGACTCCTACGGTAAGATATTGTCCTCGGCGAAGAGACGCGGCGTTCACATCCTAAGGAAGACGGGGGAAATGGTGCGTGATCATCGCGCTTTGTATCGGACGCCTACCCCTGCTCCAGGATTGTTCCGGGTACCCGGACAGACGCTCCAATTCCTAAAGGATTCAGATTCGGGAATTCCAATGGCATATGTAATGCATTCGGAGATTGGATATGATAGGACTATTGAATTTTATTATATAGAAGCGATTACTATAAAACTTAACGTACGTACAAAAATCCACGAACGTTATTTCTTCCCTTTACATATATTTTATTAATGATAATTGATAACATATTCCAGTCAAATTAGATCAAAAAGAGGCCGTACCTTCGATTGATTCAGACAAAGGTGGAAATGATATGACTAAGTCTGAGTCTTTGAATGAGTCTACTTTGGGCATCTCAAATAGGAGATTCCCAAGTTTGCGGCTGTTTCTGAGGTGAGCTAAACTTTTGAGAGGCAAAAAACTAAGTGTTTGCACTTTTTTTAGTTTTTGTCTTATAACATCTGAAGGATGCCTTTTACAGAAAACTTTACTTACTCATCAAAATTAAAGAGCTTTTAATTCTGCGTCTAATGGCCTTAAAAATTAAATTTGATCCAACCGTTTTGGTCAGAATCAGCAGTTAAAAATAGGCAATTGAAAAGTGGCGGTAGGAAGGGAATTTCTTGTTTTTACGAAGCCATATTTAGTCCGAATGATTCTGCAAAGGGTAATTTTTCTGACAATTTCAAGTACATGGTGTTCCTGAAATTAACAGAGAATGGGGTGACAACACAAGTAAGTCATATTAGTAGAAACAACGTTTCATTTAATACATTACTTGCAAGCAATTCTTAAGGAAAATGTCTTGCAAGAATCAATTTTACATTTAACAAAGAATCATTCTCGATCACATGCCTTGACCAAGCAATTCTTAAGAAAAATGTCTTGCAAGAATCGACTTTACAATGAACAAATAATCATTCTCGATCACATGCCTTGACCAAGCAATTTTTAAGGAAAATGTCTTTCAAGAATCAACTTTACAACTAACAAAGAATCATTCTCGATCACATGCCTTGACCCAGCCTTGACCCAAATGGATTCATAAAAGACTTGGCGGAATACACAGAAACGTTCTGCAAGAGCAAACATGAAATATTTGCTGGAGACATAAATATCGACTTCATTGAAATTAATAAAGACTATACAGAGGATTACAAAAACTTAATAAATTTGATCCAACAGTAGGGTCAGACTCAGCAGTTAAAAATAGGCAATTGAAAAGTGGCGGTAGGAAGGGAATTTCTTGTTTTTACGAAGCCCTATTTAGTCCGAATGAATCTACAAAGGTTAATTTTTCTGACAAATACAAGTACCTGTTGGTGTTGAAATTAATAGAGAATGGGGGGACAACACAAATAAGTCATATTAGGAGAAACAACGTTTCATTTAATACGTTACTTACAAGCAATTCTTAGGGAAAACGTCTTGCAAGAATCAACTTTACAATTAACAAAGAATCATTCTCGATCACATGCCTTGACCAAGTAATTTTTAAGAAAAATGTCTTGCAAGAATCCACTTTACAATTAACAATGAATCATTCTCGATCACATGCCTTGACCCAGCCAGGATCTAAATGGGTTCATAAAAGACTTGGCGGAATACACAGAGACGTTCTGCAAGAGCAAACATGAAATATTTGCTGAAAACATAAATATCGACTTAATTGAAATTAATAAAAACTGTACAGAGGATTACAAAAACTTGATAAATTTGATCCAACGGTTGGGTCAGAATCAGCAGTTAAAAATAGGCAATTGAAAACAGGCGGTAGGAAGGGAATTTCTTGTTTTTACGAAGCCATATTTAGTCCGAATGATTCTGTAAACGGTAATTTTTCTGACAAATGCAAGTACCTGTTGGTGTTGAAATTAATAGAGAATAGGTTGAGAAAACAAAACAAGTAAGTCATATTAGGAGAAAAAAACGTTTCATTTAATACTTTACTTACAAGCAAGTCTTAAGGAAAATGTCTTGCAAGAATCTACTTTGCAATTAACAAAGAATCATTCTCGATCACATGCCTTGACCAAGCAATTCTTAAGGAAAATGTCTTGCAAGAATCAACTTTACAATTAACAAAGAATCATTCTCGATCACATGCTTTGACCCAGCCTTGACCCTAATTGATTCATAAAAGACTTGGCGGAATATACAAAGACGTTATTGCAAGAGCAAACATGAAATATTTGCTGGAGACATAAATATCGACTTAATTGAAATTAATAAAAACTGTACAGAGGATTACAAAAACTTGATAAATTTGATCCAACGGTTGGGTCAGAATCAGCAGTTAAAAATAGGCAAATGAAAACTGACGGTAGGAAGATAATTTCTTGTTTTTACGAAGCCATATTTAGTCCGAATGATTCTGCAAAAGGTATTTTTTCTGACAATTTCAAGTGCATGGTGGTCGTGAAATTAACAGAGAATGGGGTGACAACACAAGTAAGTCATATTAGGAGAAACAACGTTTCATTTAATACGTTACTTACAAGCAATTCTTAGGGAAAACGTCTTGCAAGAATCAACTTTGCAATTAACAAGAATCATTCTCGATCACATGCCTTGACCAAGCAATTCTTAAGGAAAATGTCTTGCAAGAATCAACTTTACAACTAACAAAGAATCATTCTCGATCACATGCCTTGACCCAGCCTTGACCCAAATGGATTCATAAAAGACTTGGCGGAATACACAGAGACGTTCTGCAAGAGCAAACATGAAATATTTGCTGGAGACATAAATATCGACTTAATTGAAATTAATATAGACTATACAGAGAATTACAAAAACTTAGTAAATTTGATAAAACGGTTGGGTCAGAATCAGCAGTTAAAAATAGGCAATTGAAAACAGGCGGTAGGAAGGGAATTTCTTGTTTTTACGAAGCCCTATTTAGTCCGAATGATTCTGCAAAGGGTAATTTTTCTGACAATTTCAAGTACATGGTGGTCGTGAAATTAATAGAGAATGGGGGGACAACACAAATAAGTCATATTAGGAGAAACAACGTTTCATTTAATACGTTACTTACAAGCAATTCTTAGGGAAAACGTTTTGCAAGAATCAACTTTACAATTAACAAGAATCATTCTCGATCACATGCCTTGACCAAGATATTCTTAATAAAAATGTCTTGCAAGTATCAACTTTACAATTAACAAAGGATCATTCTTGATCACATGCCTTGACCCAGTCTTGGCCCAAATGGATTCATAAAAGACTTGGCGGAATACACAGAGCCGTTATTGCAAGAGCAAATATAAAATATTTGCTGGAGACATAAATATCGACTTAATTGAAATTAATAAAAACTATGCAAAGGATTACAAAAACTTGTTTGCCGTAAATAGTTTGTATTCATGCATAACTCAAACAACGAGGCCAAATAATATATCAAGTGAAAATAGCTATTTGGATCACATATTCATAAAAAGCACCTACAAATAATCATTTTAAATAATCAAAATAATAATTTAAATCACATATTCATAAAAAACACTTACAAATGACATGTGCTCTCTTACACTACATGAAAATATATCTGAACTTTTCTACAGCATTAATAATAAAATATACAGACACAACTTCAAATAAACAAAAAGTATCTAACAAACATTGACTATAAACTATTCTACAACAATATATTCACTTTAAACTGAGATCACTTCATTCAAAATAATAAATCCATAGATTATAACATTGCTGATCTTACATTAGTCGTGCAGAAGGCAATTTCAAACACCACTTACAAAACAAAACTAAATAGCAGAAATAAAAATGGAAACCCCGGCCAACTGCAGCAATAATAAAGTAATCACATAAAAAAATAACCACAAGTCAATCACATAAAAATTTAGCATACAAAATTTTTAATAAAATATAAAAATAACATTAATTAATATTATTAATAATAATAAAATAAGTACCAGGCTATAAAGTACGAACCGCATGATTAATTGATGTATCAAGATTATTTAAATTACCAAAATTGTCTGAGCTAGCCCAATAAAAATTGCCCAATAAAGATTGTTTATACAGTATGATGTATGTATTTTAATTTTTACTTTTATGTAAAAATGTTATAGGAATTAAAATTCCTGCTTGGTCTGAAACTACTGTTTCAGTTATTAAAACATTGATTTATTTATACAGGGTGTTGGCTAAATAAAAAAAAATCTAATTTTGAAACTTCACGTCAAATAATTATGAAAATTAACAATTTTACAATGTAAACATTACAACACATTTAAACAATCCCCCACCATTTTTTTACACAATTCAAGCCTGGTATAGACCTCCTGAAGACTATTTTAGATTTCTTCAATAGTTATTGATGCAAATGCCTCTCGTAGGCGATTTTTTAAATTTTCATTATAATTATCTGCATTTGGGAGATTGTTAGAATGATTTTATTTTTCTTTAATGTTGTCAATTTTATACAGGGTGTATCAGCCAAATGAAATAAATTCAATAATAAATAAATGGGGGCGTGTTCGAAAAAACGCTGGGACACGTCGATTGTTATTTTTAGTTGCTCATTTTTTTCAACAAAAACTTTTTATACAGGGTGTGTCATGTGACCGTGGCCAATACCAACTTTCTTATTTTAAATGCAACACCTGGTATATTATGCAATTTTTACATTCTTCAGAAAATTCTTGACATATTTCATGTACAATGTCCTATACCTATCTTCAACTGTTTCGGAAATATTAAGTGTTTTCAGATTTATTGCAAAAATTAACATTAAAAAAAGAAAATTATTTGATTACAGAAATTCGTTACAACACACTCAAAAACTAATAAGTAATACTGTTTATGTCTTGATAATGTAAAAAATAAAAAATAAACAATAAATTTCAATGAAAAATCCCTTTTGTAAACTCAATCCGGGGACATACTGTACAATAGCAAGGCAGAAAGGCCGAGGACAAATATGCTAATTAAAATCATTATCTTTCTCTCTCTGTATAAAATATGAAGAAATGAGTCATCGATAAATTATCAGACAAAAATCAACGATAACGCTAACAATTCGAAAATAATTCGCACGAAACAACGGAAAAAAATTAAATGACCCCTTACCAAATTAAAGTCCCGATATAAAATATTATATCAATTATACACAATAAATTATAACTTAATAACATACAGTAACCAATTATTTAAATTCACCAGCACATATAAATCTCGGTAAATGCACACATTGCAGCACAATGTTTCTTGGGAAACCATAGAGTGTGGCAGTAAAAAGTATAGGTGCGGTAATTTACTGCGGTTTTATTATAAAGCGCAAGATAATGGGAGTCGCATGCGGCTAAAGGGTCAGCCACTTCACTAACAACACCGATTTCGCCCAAGAGCAGCGGCATGTAGTGTTACCCTGTTGTTAGTTCGGACTTTTATGTCCTACCCAGCAGTATTCAAAGTTCGAAGTTTATGATTGCACACACATTTAGGAATTAATGCGGAAAGTGTAAAGGTCATTATTATAATTATGACAGTTAACAGCCATTGTGTTATATTATAAACCATGTAATCTATTAGGGATTAGTAAAGCCAAGTTTATGCACAAGCGATTTGTGATTTGCGATTTTAATTGGTTAAATTTGAAAGCATTTAATGTTTTATAACGTTTTATATGTATAAGTAATATCTTGCAAATATTAAAATAATATCACGGGATAAAACACAGCGCGCGGATATTTTACATAACAGGGCAGACATGCAAATAGGATTGCTTGCCATAATAATTGAATTGCAATGCTACATCTATCACCGAATATCAATTACTAATAAATTATGACCTAAACATTTTTTATGTATGCATACGTTGAATACTATTTCTATAAGAATGTGAGTGATTGTAAGTGCACAATGTAGATTTTTTTAATTGTTTCTAATTTGTTATAAGAATTAAGACTTGAAAATGCTTTTTCACAAAAAACGAATCAACAGGTTTGCATAATGAGCAGAAAATACGTTAAAATGTTGTATTTGTACCCACTGTTTTCCTTTAATATGTTTTACTTTGAGGAGGTACCTACATGTATAAAGTATGTTAAATTATATATTTTAACAGCGGAATTTTGCACATTTTAGAAACTAGTGCTAAAAGTTACCTAGATTTTGACAGCTCCAGTTGCAAATATGAGTATTTTGACAGTTACAATTAAAAATGTCTTTATTTTTGACAGTTGTTGGTAAAATTTTGTATATTTTTGACTGTATCGATTAAAAATTTGCTCATATGAAAACTGAAAACTTTAGAAACATTGCAACTGCAACTTTGACAAATTTAGAGCATGCAATTTGTGCATTGGCCAATATAATGCAACGAATTTGGGCTGTTTCAATTGAAAATTTACACAGTTGAATTTAAAAATCATTCAGATTTTCATATTTACTCGTATAGCTAAAATTGACAGATTTTGATTGATTTGATCAGGTACAGTTGGAAAATTTGGCAGATTTCGATAGTTGCAGTTAAAATTTTAGTTTGGACACTTTCAATTAAAAGTTTAATAAATGTAGAGAGTTCATTTGGAAATTTTGGTGATTTAAACAGTGCAGTTTTGCAGATTTAAGAAACTAGTGTTAAAAGCTTTCTATGTTTTGACACCTCCAGATAAAAATATGATTATTTTGACAGTTGCAATTAAAAAATTTGTTTCTTTTTAACAGTTGCCGCTAAAAATTAATTGATTTTTGAAAATTAAAATGTTTACAAAAATTGCAACAAATAATTGACAAATTTAGAAGCATGCAATTTGTGAATCTGTGCATTGGCAATTATATTTCAACAAATCTGGGCTGTTTCAAGCATCTGGGCATTTGAAAATCATTTAATTTTCATATTTATGGCTAAACATTGACAGAGATTGATTGATTAAATTTAATTGATTTTGATGATAATTGTGTAATTTTGTTACAAAATATTAGAAATGAGTTCAAATATCATTAATATTTTTATATCTAAATGGAAAATGATATTTTTTACAATTTTATTAATCTATCCCTCAAATGTTTGTCACTTTTTACATTTTTGTTAAATGTTGACATGAAGTTTTATAAATTATACTATTAGATACCATTGTAATATATAAAATATGATTATTTTGATAGTTGCAATTAAAAATTTGGTTTCTTTTTAACAGTTGCCGCTAAAAAAATATTAATTTTTGAGAAATAAAAAGTTTACAAAAAGTGCAACAAAAAATTTGACAAATTTAGAGCATGCAGTTTGTGAATCTGTGCATTGGCAATTATATTTCAATGAATATGGGCTGTTTCAATTGGAAATTTACACAGTTGCATTTGAAAATCATTCAATTTTCACATGTATGGCTAAAAATTGATGAGATTGTTTGATTTAATTTAATTGATTTTGATGATAATTGAGTAATTTTGTTACAAAATATTATAAATGAGTTTAAATATTATTAATATTTTATAACTAAATGGAAAACGATATTTTTTACAATTTTGTTAATCTATCCCTCAAATGTTAGTCATTTTTTACATTTTTTGTTTACCTACATGTATAAAGTATGCTAAATGACCTAGATATATTTTAGCAGTGAAATTTTGCACATTTTAGAAACTAGTGCTAAAAGCTTCATAAATTTTGACAGCTCCAGTTGCAAATATGATTATTTTGACAGTTGCAATTAAAAATTTCTTCATTTTTGACAGTTGTTGGTAAAATTTTGTATATTTTTGACTGTATCGATTAAAAATTTGCTCATATGAAAACTGAAAACTTTAGAAACATTGCAACTGCAACTTTGACAAATTTAGAGCATGCAATTTGTGCATTTGTGCATTGGCCAATATAATGCAACGAATTTGGGCTCTGGGTTTCAATTGAAAATTTACACACTTGAATATAAAAATCATTCAGATTTTCACATTTATAGCTAAAACTAACAGATTTTGATTGATTTGATCAGGTACAGTTGGAAAATTTGACAGATTTCAATAGTCCCAGTTAAAATTTTAGTTTGGACATTTTCTATTTAAAGTTTATTAAATGTAGAGAGTTCATTTGAAAATTTTGGTGATTTTAACAGTGCAGTTTTGCAGATTTAAGAAACTAGTGTTAAAAGCTTTCTATGTTTTGACAGCTCCAGTTAAAAATATGATTATTTTGACAGTTGCAATTATTTTTTTTTTCTTTTTAACAGTTGCCGGTACAAATTTATTTATTTTTGAAAAATAAAAAGTTAACAAAAAATTGACAAATTTTGAGCATGCAATTTGTGAATCTGTGCATTGGCAATTATATTTCAACGAATCTGGGCTCTTTTAATTGGAAATTTGCACAGTTGCATTTGAAAATCATTCAATTTTCACATGTATGGCTAAAAATTGACGAGATTGATTGATTTAATTTAATTGATTTTGATGATAATTGTGTAGTCTTGTTACAAATTATTAGAAATGAGTTCAAATTTCATCAATATTTTTATATCTGAATGGAAAATGATATTTTTTACATTTTTTGTTTACCTACATGTATAAAGTATGCTAAATGATCTAGATATATTGTAACAGTGGAATTTTGCACAATTTAGAAACTAGTGCTAAAGGCTTTCTAGATTTTGACAGCTCCAGTTGCAAATATGATTATTTTGACAGTTGCAATTAAAAATTTCTTTATTTTTCAAAGTTGTTGGTAAAGTTTTGTATATTTTTGACTGTATCGATTAAAAATTTGCTCATATGAAAACTGAAAACTTTAGAAACATTGCAACTGAAACTTTGGCAAATTTAGAGCATGCAATTTATGAATTTGTGCATTGGCCAATATAATGCAACGAATTTAGGTTGTTTCAATTGAAAATTTACTCAGTTGAATTTAAAAATCATTCAGATTTTCACATTTATAGCTACAATTAACAGATTTTGATTGATTTTATCAGGTACAGTTGGAAAATTTGACAGATTTCGATAGTTGCAGTTAAAATTTTAGTTTGGACACTTTCAATTAAAAGTTTAATAAATGTAGAGAGTTCATTTGGAAATTTTGGTGATTTTAACAGTGCAGTTTTGCAGATTTAAGAAACTAGTGTTAAAAGCTTTCTATGTTTTGACACCTCCAGATAAAAATATGATTATTTTGACAGTTGCAATTAAAACATTTGTTTCTTTTTAACAGTTGCCGCTAAAAATTTATTTATTTTTGAAAAACAAAAAGTTTACAAAAAATGCAACAAAAATTGACAAATTAAGAGCTTGCAATTTGTGAATCTGTTCATTGGCAATTGTATTTCAACGAATCAGGGCTCTTTTAATTGGAAATTTACACAGTTGCATTTGAAAATCATTCAATTTTCACATGTATGGCTAAAAATTGACGAGATTTATTGATTTAATTTAATTGATTTTGATGATAATTGTGTAATTTTTATTGAGATTGATTGATTTAATTTAATTGATTTTAATGGTAAGTGTGTAATTTTGTTACAAAATATTATAAATGAGTTCAAATATCATCAATCTTTTTATAACTAAATGGAAAATGATATTTTTTACAATTTTGTTAATCTATCCCTCAAATGTTAGTCACTTTTTACATTTTTGTTAAATGTTGACATAAAGTTTTATAAATTATACTATTAGATACCATTGTATAGAAAATTATCACAATTTTTTATATTTTCTAAATATTAACAATTGTCAGAGTTTTTTTTTATAAAAAAACATCTTTGACCTATTTATTTATCAGCGACTTGCTGGTAGTAGCTATTTTTTTATATAAAAAAACTTCTTCGACTTGATCGATTAGCGATTTTCTGTATTTTTTTACAAAAAAACAGACTTGTTCGGTTAAGGGAGATTGCTCTTGGCCGTTATTTAAGAAAAAAACATATTTTACAGTTTTTTTTTGGGAAAATAATTTATGATTTGTTAATTTATCATGATGTTGATTTTTTATTAAAAAAAAAACAGATTTTCCATGTAGATTATCAGTCAATATGTTTGTTATTTTAAGAAACAAAATTAATTATTACTTTATCAGTGACTTGTTCATGGTTTTTTTAAACATTTTTGACTTGTTGATCTATCAACGATTTTCTGCAATTTTTCAAAAAAAAATGCAACGTTTTCGCCTGTGTAAAATTCGAGAAATAGTCTGGTAAATTATAATGTATTATTCGTTCACAACAATTAATCTAATTTGAATTAACATTTCTCCACCAAAGCTTATCCGAACCATAACCTGAACCTGAACATTCTGAATAACCTGAACATGTTTTCAGACGAATTAAATAAGATTCTAAGACTGGCTTATTTATCAGGTAACTAATTAAGTTCGAACGGTTTTTAATTTATTCGTTGCCATTTCAAATTATTTTTAAATAATAATTATACAATCGTCAAATTTGAATGTATAAATTTGAGTAATTCGTAAGATTGTTACTAAAGTAGAAAATACTTTATAAATAAGTACTATGGATAACAAATTAATAAATCTAAACGGCAATCTGTATTTAAAAAAACCCTACGAACTTAAAATATTCCCTTTGAGATGTTTTTTAATGTGTCGAGCCCATTTGTTTCAAATATCATCATTCACTTATTCAAAGTATATTGTTTTATTTAGGACATACAATAGACAATAGACGCCTCTATATCTGTTGGAATTATAACATTGTGTTAAGCAAAAGAGGCACAACCCAAAAAAACAACCTGAGGTGGGTTTGTTTGATAACCACCAGCTTGCCGCTTCTGCGGTCTGCCCTTTGGACGATCGGCTACCCGCAAAGTTTACCTTTTTCACCTTTGAAGTACATCCAGTAGGTCTGCAGGCGCAGCCAAATGGACGTCGTCCGCGCTGGTAATTACCGCCTCCGGAAACATAAATCCGGAGCGCCACCACTTCGATCTCTTCGGCGAGATTAATCGGTAAATAAACAGGGGGCGGCCGGACGGCCATTTGTAGGGAATGGACGGATGGGCCGAGGGCCCTGGGATATCCCTTCGGATCGATTGCGGTGTGTGTTCGCCCTTTTTCTTAATTTCGGATGTGTGCGTGTCCTGGGGGTGAGTTAATGTCTGCGCCGCTCGCCCTGTGCTGGTGTTTTCCGGGGCGGCAATTAAGATCCGAAGGTGGAATGTGTACAAATTAAGGGACTGGCCGTCTTTCCCTCTGCCGGCGGAATGCTAAGCAAAGGGCCGGAGGCGGCCGTAGATTGCGTTTCCGCCCCCGCCTGGGGGTGTGTATCCGTCTCCGGGGACGTCCTCAACTAAACGACTGCTGATAATTGTTGCAATTTGCACTCCTGTTTCGAATTACCTGTCGAATTGCTTGCTGTTTTTACGTTGTAATATATGTTACAATCAACATTATTAAATGGTGAGATTACATAACTAGCAAAGGTTATTCTCACTTCTCAATATAGTAATAATAACAATAATAATTTTATTTATTGTATTTGGATTCACAGAGAACATTACAACATTACAGAGTCAAAATGTACAAGAACAGTATACTAAAATATTACGGATTGTAATATGTAATATTATTACTGATTGTGATCAATTTATCAAATTTGGGAATCTAGTTGAGGCAGAAAATGTTTGGCACTGTAACCAGAAAACAGACGTCGAAAAATGTAAAAGTGCAAAGTTTCGTAAAATTCCCTGCAAAAGTAAAAAAGTTATAAAAGGAAAATGAAAGTTCACTTTTTCAGTTTTTCAGCGATATTTCAGGAACTGTGCAAGATATCCCGGATTTCCTTTCAGTATATTGAAAGGCACAAAAATAAGAAACTTTTATCCCATATGACCAACTCTGTATGTATTTCCGTTTAATGTGATAACATTTATATAGGTACTATTCTGCTTATTTATTCTTACAGCCTGTTGTCTCTCAGTTAAGTAGCTTGCTGGTAAGCTATTAATTTTTCCTCTGAGGCCGTACTTTGTAAGAGTTTCAAGGAGATGTTATGGTTAATTGTATCAAATGCTTTAGCTATATCTAAGAAAATTACAAATAAGGGGGTGGAGCTGTCTAGAGCTTTGTATTTACAGGGTGGCCCACCTATCCTCGCTCGGATCATTAATAGACATATTTTATGTACAATGTCCTATACCTATCTTCCATTGTTTCGGAAATATTAAGTGTGTATATTAAGACGAATAATGCTTGCGATTAGATCGGTCACGCCTGAGATGTTGAGTAACGTTAGAAGAAATTTCTATTTAAGATTAGGATGTTGCCAAGACGTTCACGGCGAGCATTTTGAACATCTCCTCCATTGAAATTTATTGTTTTTTACATTATCAAGAAATAAACAGTATTACGTATTAGTTTTTGAGTGTGTTGTAACGAATTTCTGTAATCAAATAATTTTCTTTTTTTAATGTTAATTTTTGCAATAAATCTGAAAACACTTAATATTTCCGAAACAGTTGAAGATAGGTAAAGGAAATTGTACATGAAATATATCTAGAATTTTCTGAAGAATCCAAAAATTGAATAATATACCAGGTGTTGCATTTAAAATAAGAAAGTTGGTATTGGCCACGGTCACATGACACACCCTGTATAAAAAGTTTTTGTTGAAAAAAATGCGCAACTAAAAATAACAATCGACGTGTCCGAGCGTTTTTTCGAACACGCCCCCATTTATTTATTATCGAATTTATTCCATTTGGCTGATACACAGTGTATAACGGAACATAGTGGGTTTCATAAAACTAATTGGAAAACAACATTCGTCGAAGCACCTATTATACATATATTTTTTAACTTTTAGAACTTACACAGAATATCTTATACTTCAATGTCACAAAAAGTACTTTACAAAAATAAACAAATATTAACAATTAAAAAACATACTACCACTATTACACCTAAATTTTACTCAACGTAAATGACATAAAAAAAACAACACAATTAGACTAATTATATCCTCTGTCAACTTTCCAATACATAAAAAAAGCTAAAATTTTAAATAATATAATTAAAAACACTATAAGTTACAAATCATGACACACAATAAATAACAGAAACGAACTTATTCGAACACATAAACAACACAAAATTACTAACAAAATACCCCATTCGACATCACAAATTTATATACAAATATACCAATTAATGAAACACTTACTTACACATACACAATATAATTAAAAAACACGTACTAAATCAAACAGAAAGTACAAACATCTTTAATTTAATTAAATTAAGAATAAAACTATTTTTTTGTTTTTTCAATAACAAGTATTATAAAATGAACGATGAACTATCTATGGGCTCACCACTTAGTGGCATACTAGCAAACATCTTTCTTGAAAATTTAGAAAACCTAATTATAAATCGCACAAACATTTTCAATGAATGCATAACTCTTTGGAAATGAGATGAAGATGACATATTAATAATATGGACCAATAATAACAAACACCCAATCACAGATTTACATAATTACATAAACACATTACACAAAAACATCAATTTTACTTAAAAAATAGAACCAAATAACAGTATTAATTTCTTAGATCTAACTTTATATAAATTATATTTAATTTATTATTAATATTAATATTTAATAATTTAATAATTTTAATTTATTAATATTTATATAAATAGTATTAGGGGTACTATAACTTAAAATTATTGAGGATTATGTGGAGCTTTAGTTATAATATTAGCTCATGGTTTGTGTAATCTTATTGTTGTCGCAATTGTATTGTAATAAAACAAATAACAAAATCGAATTCAATAATTATAGAAAACCTACACAAACAGACATCATTATTCCAGCAAACTCTTTTCACCACAATACACACAAATACGCTGCCATACACACATACATACACGGAATGTTAACAAATTATCTTAATGAACATAATAAATTAAATTTTTAATAAAAGAAATCGCCTTAAATAACATATTTCTATACAAATAACGAATTAAGCCGATATTTGCAAAATAGTGGATGCGCCGGGTAAAATGTACCCGGCGCATTCATCATTTTGCAACAGGAACCATATTAAAATAAATGAAGGTTTTTCATCTCTGCTTCGGTATTGTTTTGCTCTTATAACACTTTAAAGTTACAGCAAAACAATGGAGAATGCTTAGAAATAGAAATAAAACAAAAACAATTAGAATTATTCCATAAATAACACTAATTTTACACGTTTATGCCACGTTTATGTTAAGTTTGAACACAACCTGACGCTATACATTTTGAAGTTTTTTTTTTACAGAATTATACTTGTTATACAATTTTGTACATGCAAAATTCTGTCGTAAGACTGTAACATTTACAGACAAAAGTAACACTGTCGTTTTCTTTTCGATCCTAAGCGATACTAATTTTGTTGTTTAAACTTTAAAGTGTCATAAATCGATACAAATGCGAATGGGAGAAGTGAACTTTTTTTTTTACAAATGTCATCGGTCACAGTTCATCTGTCATATATCTAAGAGACATAATACATTTTTTTCTTCTAATATTTATTAATTTCTATACGTTACCAACTTTTTGTTGCATATATTTTCAGATGTTTAATTTTAAAATATTTTATATAATTTTTTATATTAAAACAATTGAACCTACACGAACAGACATCATTATTCCAGCAAACTATTTTCTCCACAATACACACAAATACGCTGCCATACACACATGCGTACAAAGAATGTTAACAAGACCTCTTAATGAACATAATAAGTCAAATAAAATACATTTAATAAAACAAATCGCCTTAAATAATGGTTTCAATATAAACCCAATAAACAAAATAATTTAAAAAATCAGCATACAGTTTTTTAAAAAAACTAAAGACATACGATTTAGGCTAAATTAAACAAATATCAATCAATTTTAAAAACGATTTATTGTTTGTTAGCAAAAAAAAAATTAAGCTTAGTAAATTTTAAGAGTGAATTTTAAGAGTAAACTTATTTTTATTTCTTTTGGGAACCATATTAAATATTTATTATGTCGGATTGAGAAAATAATGTAATACATTCATAATAATACTTGACCATTAATAATAGTATTTTTTGATAAATGATATTCTCATTTAAGAAACTCAAAATAAGAAAATAATGTTTTTATGTAAGAAATGTTTGCTCTATTTATTTATTTTCTTATGTTTAAGTTATGAAGGTTGTTTTCAATTTGTTGGTATGATATACAGGGTGTCCAAGTAAGGATCAACAGCATGGAGATCTCGGAAACTGTCAAAGTTACAAAAACAGTTAAATTACAAATAAAATTGCATAATGTCGGCTAAATTAAACAAAAATTAATCAATTTTGAAAACGATTTATTGTTTGTTAGCAAAAAAATTTAAGCTTAGTAAATTTTAAGAGTGATACAACTTATTTTTATTTCTTATGGGAACCATATTAAATATTTATTATGTCGGATTGAGAAAATAATGTAATACATTCATAATAATACTTGACCATTAATAATAGTATTTTTTGAAAAATGATATTCTCATTTAAGAAACTCAAAATAAGAATATAATATTTTTATGTAAGAAATGTTTGCTCTATTTATTTATTTTTTATGTTTAAGTTATGAAGGTTGTATTTATTTTGTTGGTTTGATATACAGGGTGCCCAAGATAAGGATCAACAGCATGAAGATCTCGGAAACTGTCAAAGTTACAAAAACAATTAAATTACAAAAAAGTTGTGCAATGTCCGCCAAAATGAACAAAAATTAATCAATTTTGAAAACAATTTATGTTTATTAGCAAAAAAATTTTAAGCTTAGTAAATTTTAAGAGTGATACAACTTATTTTTATTTCTTATGGGAACCATATTAAATATTTATTATGTTGGATTGAGAAAATAATGTATTACATTCATAACAATACTCGACCATTAATAATATTTTTTTTTTTTGTATAATTATGAAGGTAGATTTTATCCATTGTTTAAGTATCAGTCTGGTTCTGTACATTGTATTAAATAGATCTACCATAATATGGAGCTCGTCCTCCTTAGTACTAAGAGTTTTAATATCTTTATGGCATAGAGAACTTCTTCTTTGAATATGTTTGGTCTTGTCTGTGGTATTCTGCTTGGTTCTAGTATATTTTGTGTCGTGAAAGAGTGTTTCTATATATGGAAATGATTTGGCGGATACTTGTTTAAAAGCCATATTATGACTGGGTAAGTAACGCACGTTTTGAGTTTAAAAAATTAAACATGCGTTATTTACCCATTCTTCTATATATTATTTCCATCTTATTAGTTTTTGTGCAGATTCTATTATGATCTTCCCTTTTTTATTTTTTATAATGGTGGTTTGTCTTTTTCGCGATGTTCCTGTTAAATCTTTGATTTCTTTGTGTAGATTTCTGCCATCGTATTGTAGTTCTTCTATGTATTCACATTTGCAGTTAGCCATATTTCTTTTTCTTCCCCGATTTGCCTTGTTATATTTCTTTCAGCTCTTTATATTTTTTTGGATTGTTTTTGTTTTTCATTGGTTCTTCCATAAGGGGGAGGATTTCTTGTGTTATCCATTTTTGTTTAGGTTTTGTCTTGTCTGGTGTCAATTGATCTTTACTTCCTTCTATTAGTGCTGTTTTTATATTATCCCATTTCTTATCTATATCTGGGATTGTAGTTTTTTTTGTCGTACTTGATTATTTTTTATATTAATCCCTTTCTTGTTCTTTTATGTCTTTATCTTTAAGTTTTTCTGTTGGTATCTTGTTATTCTTTAATTTAGATTTAGTTGTTTTAACTTGATGTGAATTTGGGCGACTACAGGGTTGTGGTCTGAACCGATGTCTGCCCCTGGGTAAGTTTTAACTGCTGTTACACTATTTCTGAATCTGTTTTAAATGAGTATATTATCAATTTGGTTTTTTACTACCTTTTCGTCATTGGGTTGTGGAGACTTCCTTGTATATAGTCTTCTTTTATGAAGTTTGTAATAGGTATTAGTTATTACTAGATTCAGTAGAATTCTGTTAATTTGTCGCCTCTTTTATTTGTCTTTCCAAGTCCATATCTACCCACAATATCCTCTACTGCTCCTTCGCCATCAACTGATCTATTTAGGGCTGCAGTTTCCAAAATTAGGATAGTAATATGATAGCCAACCTCCGGAATGGAGACGGCACATGAAGAAGAAGAAGAAGAAGCTCCTTCGCCAACCTTCGCATTAAAAACTCCCATGACAATAGTAACATCTTGTTGGTTGGTGCTTTCGAGCATCGTGTATAATTCTGGTTAAAAATGTTCAATTTCGTCATCAGATTTATTTGCTGTTGGTGCATAAATCTGTATGATATTAATATTTCTATTATGCGAAGGCATCTGTATCATCATTACTTTGTCTGAGTAGGGGACAAAGCTGGTCACTGATTTATGTATATTTGTATCTACCATAATAGCAACTCCGTATTTATTAGATTTATCGGTACTTCCTAAGAAGTACATAACAGATTCGTCTGTATGATGGATTCCAGTTCCTGGCCATCTTAAGTCACTTATTCCGAGTATATTCAGTTTCAATATTTGCATATATGCTGTTACATTATTAATTTTGCCTGCTTTGAAGAGGCTTCTCACATTCGATGTACTTATTTTCATGGCTTTTTCAAAACTGCTCCTCCCAGAGATCCGATTGGAGGACTTTTTACTCGGGTATATTTCTTCTGCATCTTCATGCCGTTGATCATTTCTTGATGCATCAGTCTTTAGGGAAGATTTCTCGTCCCAAAGACTAGAAGGTGCCCTTGCTTTTATCAGCTCGTCCATCCGGAGCTGTTGGTCAACAAGAGGTGTCTGCTTATCCCGGCAGACATTCGGTCGACAGAGCCTCGTTAGTTTCTTAGCAGGGTGTACTACGTGCAAGTGTGGTTGTCATTTGGGTTGGCTTTTAAAGCTATCACCCCTTACACCCCATTTACATATGAAACCTGATAAAAGTAATACAATTAAAGTAATTTAATTATAACTGTTAATTTTATTCTGCGTATAATGATACTGTGCGAAATAAAACAATTGCTGGCTTACTTAAATGTAAATTATCAAACTGCAATAATTAAAATATACTTGTGGTAAACTATTTATCATAAACTTCATTAGCCGTGCCAACACGATTCTAAATTTGATCACGTTGGAGCTGTGATGAGCTTCTGAGGAAATTATGTAATTTTGAGAGCGCCTCTCGCAATCGATCCAGGCAAGGAAGTGTCGAGTACACTAAGCGATGGGATGTAAACAGCCAGACGACAAGTGCAGTCGCTGTTATCCGACACATTTTATTCGTGCCACAATGGGTACACTGCTTCCGATGTTACCGACGGCTGCAACATTCCTCCTTGATTTCAGCACTGCTTAGATTTCCATTCAAGATATAAATCAGTTTCCACTTGCAAATCGAAAGCAATTTATTCTCACGTTGAACGCCACGTATCTACCGAATTTAGGTTTATTCTTAGAATTAGATTATAAATAATTGTCACCATGGCCGTCATTTATACATATAAGTTACCTGCGGTCACAAACAATTAGCATCTTTTTTATTATAAAGATTTATAAGATTACTCAAATTGTATGACATTACAAAATTATTTTTAAAACTCTCAATTAAATTTTGTGAAATGTACTGATAGAGTTACAGATATTTAAAGGTAAGGACGAAATCCTTAATATTATAAAAAAATACCAGGAAGAAAAATCTAATCATAGAGGAATCGATGAAACTGAAAATAAACGAAAACGTCGTTTTTACTGGCCTGATATGCGCCGTACTATTCAAGAGAATATCAATAAATGTGAAATTTGCTTAGTAAGTAAATATGAAAGAAATCCATTGAAACCTAAGTTCAATATAGCTCCAATACTGTAAAACCATTTGAAATAATACATATCGATAGTATTGCTTTAGAAGGATCCAAATTCCTTACAATCATTGATTCATTTCCAAAATAAACTCAAATTTATAAACTAAATTCGTATCAAGCAATAGAAATTGCAAATAATTTAATCAAATTTTTCACTTATCAAGGTATTCCTAATCGGATTATAGCAGATAATCATTTAGAATTTAAAATTCTAAAATATTATTTAATAATAAAAGAATTATTAGAATTACATAAAATCAAATTACATTTTATAAGTTCCCAGCACCCAGAATCAAATGGGATGGTCGATATTATTCCTCATGTTCCTCGCTATTCCTCGTGTTCACTCAACAATTATTGAACACATTCATCTACTTAATAATCAAGAGTTATATAAAAAGGTAACACCAATTCTTCAGACAATTCTTGAATATAATTGCTCGATTCACTCAATTACCTAATTAACACCCTTAGAAACAATCACTGGTCATATGCATATTAATCAGGGGACTAGAATTATAAATGATTATATAATGAATTATAAACATAAAGTTAATTTGATGTATAATAAAATAAATGAACGCATACAAACCAATAAGGAGAAAATAATTAGTAAACAAAATAAAAAAACGTGAAGATTTGCCTAAAATACCAATATTTGTTGAAAATAAGCAAAAACAATTCAAGACAACCAAAAAATATAAAAAAGAATGATTAAAATTTATTATTCCGGAACTAAAAACCGCAAAGATAAACACCCGACATCATAATTCTGTAGAAAAAATCCATTTGTCTAATATTAAGCGACCACGTTTAAAATTTTAACAGAAAATTAAAGAAATTAATTATAAAAATTGTCAAAAGTATGCAAAAATTATAAATGGTAGAGGAAATACGTTAATTGAAAACTTAGATGACATACAAAATAATTTAGAATCTTTGCTCTATGAGAGTTTTCCCTTGCGCTGATTTGCACATGAACGCTGGAATAGCGTTAGACTTTAAAGAAAGACTTGGGAAAGTCGAATTACTGAAATCCCAAATACCTAAGGTCAATTCATTATGTTTCTTAAAAGAAGAAGGAAATTACATTTTATATATATATATATATATATATATATATATATATATATATATATATATATATATATATATGTATATATATATATTTTTTTGTATATGTATTATATATATTTTTTTCAAAGACCCGGAACATGTTCAAACATATATGTATATATATATATACATATATATATATAAATATATATATATACATATAATCGATCTTTATTGGGCTATCGACCCCATATGGGGTCTTTCCGCTTAGATTTTACATTTTTACATTTTATATTTAATAACAAAACAAAAATATTATCATAAACCATAAACTAACTAATCATAATTTATTCAACACCTTAATAAAAATGAAAGAATTTTCTCAGATAAGAAATGCCACCCAATTAGCTATTCCTAAATTAGGTTGTGGTTTAGACCAATTAGACTACGAAATAGTAAAACCTATGATTGAATACCTATTCAAATATTAATATTCATATTTACATTGGTGTAAATAATACAAGTAATTCTCCCCTAGGTTGATCCTCGTCTCCTTGATGCAGGCTACAGAGATAAAAATTATTACAAACAATGCCGAAATTTACCAATTAATTAAAAATATTACTATTAAAAGTACTGAACATTATGTTAACATAATGACTCAAACTTGAAGTCTGGAATTATGCAATTAAGTGCAATTTTGAGGGAATTACCAACACATCTCTTACACAAAGATTTATTTAACCAATTAATCATACTTACAATGTTATTTTAAATATCTTCAAAAATATTGAGGACTCAATTCTATTCTGTAGAGCCTAGTATTATTCATTCTAAACTTTCTACAGTATGCCTGAGGATATATCCTCTGAAAATTTGACAAATGTAATGAAGTAAATAAGTGAGAAAATCGAACAGATAACTTTGCCAATTGACAGGTACTATATCAGTCACTGAAATTCCTAAAAAAAATTCTAATGGATATTTTGAAAATTTCAAGGCCGATTTAGATACAGTATGCCTGAGGATATATCCTCTGAAAATTTGACGAATGTAATGAAGTAAATAAGTGAGAAAATCGAACAAATAACTTTCCCAGTTGACAGGTATCGCTATATCTGTCGCTGAAATTCCTGAAAATTTGTCTAATGGATATTTTGAAAATTCCAAGCCAGATTTTGATACAGTATGCCTGAAGATATATCCTCTGAAAATTTGACGAATGTAATGAAGTAAATAAATGAGAAAATCGAACAGATAACTTTCCCAGTTGACAGGTGTCGCTATAAATGTCACTGAAATTCCTAAAAATTTGTCTAATGGATATTTTGAAAATTTCAAGCCAGATTTGGATAGAGTATGCCTGAGGATATATCCCCTGAAAATTTTACGAATGTTATGAAGTAAATAAGTGAGAAAATCGAACAGATAACTTTCCCAGTTGACAGGTATCGCTATATCTGTCACTGAAATTCCTGAAAATTTGTCTAATGGATATTTTGAAAATTTCAAGCCAGATTTGGATAGAGTATGCTTGAGGAAATATCCTCTGAAAATTTGACGAATGTAATGAAGTAAATAAGTGAGAAAATCGAACAGATAACTTTCCCAGTTGACAGGTATCGCTATATCTGTCACTGAATTTCCTGAAAATTAGTCTAATGGATATTTTGAAAATTTCAAGCCTGAGTTGGATACTGTATGCCTGAGGATATATCCTCTGAAAATTTGACGAATGTAATGAAGTAAATAAGTGAGAAAATTGAACAGATAACTTTCCCTGTTGACAGGTATCGCTATATCTGTCACTCAAATTCCTGAAAATTTGTCTAATGGATATTTTGAAAATTCAAGCCTGATTTAGATAGAGTATGCTTGAGGATATATCCTCTGAAAATTTTACGAATGTAATGAAGTAAATAAGTGAGAAAATCGAACAGATAACTTTCCCAGTTGACAGGTATCGCTATATCTGTAACTGAAATTCCTGAAAATTTGTCTAATGGATATTTTGAAAATTTCAAGCCTGATTTGGATACTGTATGCCTGAGGATATATCCTCTGAAAATTTGACGAATGTAATGAAGTAAATAAGTGAGAAAATCGAACAGATAACTTTCCCGGTTGACAGATATCGCTATATCTGTAACTGAAATTCCTGAAAATTTGTCTAATGGATATTTTGAAAATTTCAAGCTAGATTTGGATACAGTATACCTGAGTATGTATCCTCTAAAAATTTGACGAATGTAATGAAGTAAATAAGTGAGAAAATCAAACAGATAACTATCCGAGTTGACAGGTATCGCTATATCTGTAACTGAAATTCCTGAAAATTTGTCTAATGGATATTTTGAAAATTCAAGCCTGATTTGGATAGAGTATGCTTGAGGAAATATCCTCTGAAAATTTGACGAATGTAATGAAGTAAATAAGTGAGAAAATTGAACAAATGACTTTTCCAGTTGACAGGTATCGCTATATCTGTCACTGAATTTCCTGAAAATTTGTCTAATGGATATTTTGAAAATTTCAAGCCAGATTTGGATACAGTATGCCTTAAGATATATCCTCTGAAAATTTGACGAATGTAATGAAGTAAATAATTGAGAAAATCGAACAGATAACTTTCCCAGTTGACAGGTATCGCTATATCTGTAACTGAAATTCCTGAAAATTTGTTAAATGGATATTTTGAAAATTCAAGCCTGATTTGGATAGAGTATGCTTGAGGAAATATCCTCTGAAAATTTGACGAATGTAATGAAGTAAATAAGTGAGAAAATTGAACAGATAACTTTCCCAGTTGACAGGTATCGCTATATCTGTAACTGAAATTCCTGAAAATTTGTCTAATGGATATTTTGAAAATTTCAAGCCAGATTTGGATAGAGTATGCCTGAGGATATAGCCTCTGAAAATTTGACGAATGTAATGAAGTAAATAAGTGAGAAAATTGAACAGATAACTTTCCCAGTTGACAGGTATCGCTATATCTGTAACTGAAATTCCTGAAAATTTGTCTAATGGATATTTTGAAAATTTCAAGCCAGATTTGGATACAGTATGCCTGAGGATGTATCCTCTGAAAATTTGACGAATGTAATGAAGTAAATAAATGAGAAAATTGAACAAATAACTTTCCCAGTTGACAGGTATCGCTATAAATGTCACTGAAATTCCTAAAAATTTGTCTAATGGATATTTTGAAAATTTCAAGCCAGATTTGGATAGAGTACGCCTGAGGATGTATCCTCTGAAAATTTGACGAATGTAATGAAGTAAATAAGTTAGAAAATCGAACAGATATTTTTCCCAGTTGACAGGTATCGCTATATTTTTCACTGAAATTCCTGAAAATTTGTCTAATGGATATTTTGAAAATTTCAAGCCAGATTTGGATTGAGTATCCCTGAGGATATAGTCTCTGAAAATTTGACGAATGTAATGAAGTAAATAAGTGAGAAAATCGAACAGATAACTTTCCCAGTTGACAGGTATCGCTATATCTGTAACTGAAATTCCTGAAAATTTGTTAAATGGATATTTTGAAAATTCAAGCCTGATTTGGATAGAGTATGCTTGAGGAAATATCCTCTGAAAATTTGACGAATGTAATGAAGTAAATAAGTGAGAAAATCGAACAGATAACTTTCCCAGTTGACAGGTATCGCTATATCTGTAACTGAAATTTCTGAAAATTTGTCTAATGGATATTTTGAAAATTTCAAGCCACATTTGGATACAGTATGCCTGAGGATATATCCTCTGTAAATTTGACGAATGTAATGAAGTAAATAAGTGAGAAAATCGAACAGATAACTTTCCCAGTTGACAGGTATCGCTATATCTGTAACTGAAATTCCTGAAAATTTGTCTAATGGATATTTTGAAAATTTCAAGCCAGATTTGGATACAGTATGCCTGAGGATATATCCACTGTAAATTTGACGAATGTAATGAAGTAAATAAGTGAGAAAATCGAACAGATAACTTTCCCAGTTGACAGGTATCGCTATATCTGTAATTGAAATTCCTGAAAATTTGTCTAATGGATATTTTGAAAATTTCAAGCCAGATTTGGATACAGTATGCCTGAGGATATATCCACTGTAAATTTGACGAATGTAATGAAGTAAATAAGTGAGAAAATCGAACAGATAACTTTCCCAGTTGACAGGTATCGCTATATCTGTAACTGAAATTCCTGAAAATTTGTCTAATGGATATTTTGAAAATTTCAAGCCAGATTTGGATACAGTATGCCTGAAGATATATCCTCTGAAAATTTGACGAATGTAATAAAGTAAATAAGTGAGAAAATCGAATAGATAACTTTCCCAGTTGACAGGTATCGCTATATCTGTTACTGAAATTCCTGAAAATTTGTCAAATCGATATTTTGAAAATTTCAAGCCATATTTAGATACAGTATGCCTGAGGATATATCCTCTGAAAATTTGACGAATGTAATGAAGTAAATAAGTGAGAAAATCGAACAGATAACTTTCCCAGTTGACAGGTATCGGCTATATCTGTCACCGAAATTCCTGAAAATTTGTCTAATGGATATTTTGAAAATTTCAAGCCAGATTTGGATAGAGTATGCCTGAGGATATATCCTCTGAAAATTTGACGAATGTAATGAAGTAAATAAGTGAGAAAATCGAACAGATAACTTTTCCAGTTGACAGGTATCGCTATATCAGTCACTGAAATTCCTGAAAATTTGTCTAATGGATATTTTGAAAATTTCAAGACAGATTTGGATACAGTATGCCTGAGAATATAGCCTCTAAAAATTTGACGAATGTAATGAAGTAAATAAGTGCGAAAATCGAACAGATAACTTTCCCAGTTGACAGGTATCGCTATATCTGTAACTGAAATTCCTGAAAATTTGTCTAATAGATATTTTGAAAATTTCAAGCCAGATCTGGATACAGTACGCCTGAGGATATATCCTCTGAAAATTTGACGAATATAATGAATAAATAATTGAGAAAATCGAAAAGATTACTTTCCCAGTTGACAGGTATAGCTATATATGTCACTGCAATTTCTGAAAATGTGTCGATTGAATATATTCAAAATTTTATGTCATATGTGAATACAGTATGCCTGAGGATATATCCTCTGAAAATTTGACGAATGTAATGAAGTATATAAGTGAGAAAATCGAACAGATAACTTTCCCAGTTGACGGGTTTCGTTATATCACTGAAATTTCTGAAAATTTATCTAATGGATATTTTGAAAATTTGAAGCCAGATTTGGATAGAGTATGCCTGAGGATATAGCCTCTGAAAATTTGACGAATGTAATGAAGTAAATAAGTGAGAAAATCGAACAGATAACTTTCCCAGTTGACAGGTATCGGCTATATCTGTCACCGAAATTCCTGAAAATTTGTCTAATGGATATTTTGAAAATTTCAAGCCAGATTTGGATAGAGTATGCCTGAGGATATATCCTCTGAAAATTTGACGAATGTAATGAAGTAAATAAGTGAGAAAATCGAACAGATAACTTTTCCAGTTGACAGGTATCGCTATATCAGTCACTGAAATTCCTGAAAATTTGTCTAATGGATATTTTGAAAATTTCAAGACAGATTTGGATACAGTATGCCTGAGAATATAGCCTCTAAAAATTTGACGAATGTAATGAAGTAAATAAGTGCGAAAATCGAACAGATAACTTTCCCAGTTGACAGGTATCGCTATATCTGTAACTGAAATTCCTGAAAATTTGTCTAATAGATATTTTGAAAATTTCAAGCCAGATCTGGATACAGTACGCCTGAGGATATATCCTCTGAAAATTTGACGAATATAATGAATAAATAATTGAGAAAATCGAAAAGATTACTTTCCCAGTTGACAGGTATAGCTATATATGTCACTGCAATTTCTGAAAATGTGTCGATTGAATATATTCAAAATTTTATGTCATATGTGAATACAGTATGCCTGAGGATATATCCTCTGAAAATTTGACGAATGTAATGAAGTATATAAGTGAGAAAATCGAACAGATAACTTTCCCAGTTGACGGGTTTCGTTATATCACTGAAATTTCTGAAAATTTATCTAATGGATATTTTGAAAATATGAAGCCAGATTTGGATAGAGTATGCCTGCGGATATATCCTCTGAAAATTTGACGAATGTAATGAAGTAAATAAGTGAGAAAATCGAACAGATAACTTTCCCAGTTGACAGGTATCGCTATATATGTCACTGAAATTCCTAAATATTTGTCTAATTGATATTTTGAAAATTCCAAGCCTGTTTTGGATACAGTATGCCTCAGGATATATCCTCTGAAAATTTGACGAATGTAGTGAAGTAAATAAGTGAGAAAATTGAACAAATAACTTTCCCAGTTGATAGGTATCGCTATATCTGTAACTGAAATTCCTGAAAATTTGTCTAATGGATATTTTGAAAATTTCAAGCCAGATTTGGATACAGTATGCCTGAGGATATATCCTCTGTAAATTTGACGAATGTAATGAAGTAAATAAGTGAGAAAATCGAACAGATAACTTTCCCACTTGACAGGTTTCGTTATATTTGTCACTGAAATTCCTGAAAATTTGTCTAATAGAGATTTTGAAAATTTCAAGCCAGATTTGGATACAGTACGCCTAAGGATATATCCTCTGAAAATTTGACGAATGTAATGAAGTAAGTAAGTGAGAAAATCGAAAAGATAACTTTCCCAGTTGACAGGTATAGCTATATATGTCACTGCAATTTCTGAAAATGTGTCGATTGAATATATTGAAAATTTTATGTCATATGTGAATACAGTATGCCTGAGGATATATCCTCTGAAAATTTGACGAATCTAATGAAGTAAATAAGTGAGAAAATCGAACAGATAACTTTCCCAGTTGACAGGTATCGCTATATCTGTAACTGAAATTCCTGAAAATTTGTCTAATAGAGATTTTGAAAATTTCAAGCCAGATTTGGATACAGTACGCCTAAGGATATATCCTCTGAAAATTTGACGAATGTAATGAAGTAAGTAAGTGAGAAAATCGAAAAGATAACTTTCCCAGTTGACAGGTATAGCTATATATGTCACTGCAATTTCTGAAAATGTGTCGATTGAATATATTGAAAATTTTATGTCATATGTGAATACAGTATGCCTGAGGATATATCCTCTGAAAATTTGACGAATCTAATGAAGTAAATAAGTGAGAAAATCGAACAGATAACTTTCCCAGTTGACAGGTATCGCTATATATGTCACTGAAATTCCTAAATATTTGTCTAATTGATATTTTGAAAATTTCAAGCCTGTTTTGGATACAGTATGCCTCAGGATATATCCTCTGAAAATTTGACGAATGTAGTGAAGTAAATAAGTGAGAAAATTGAACAAATAACTTTCCCAGTTGATAGGTATCGCTATATCTGTAACTGAAATTCCTGAAAATTTGTCTAATGGATATTTTGAAAATTTCAAGCCATATTTAGATACAGTATGGTTGAGGATATATCCTCTGAAAATTTGACGAATGTAATGAAGTAAATAAGTGAGAAAATCGAACAGATAACTTTCCCAGTTGACAGGTATCGCTATATATGTCACTGAAATTCCTAAAAATTTGTCTAGAGGATATTTTGAACATTTCAATCCAGATTTGGATACATTATGCCTGAGGGTATATCCTCTGAAAATTTGATGAATGTAATGAAGTAAATAAGTGAGAAAATCCAACAGATAACTTTCCCAGTTGACAGGTATCGCTATATCTGTAACTGAAATTCCTGAAAATTTGTCTAATAGAGATTTTGAAAATTTCAAGCCAGATTTGGATACAGTACGCCTAAGGATATATCCTCTGAAAATTTGACGAATGTAATGAAGTAAGTAAGTGAGAAAATCGAAAAGATAACTTTCCCAGTTGACAGGTATAGCTATATATGTCACTGCAATTTCTGAAAATGTGTCGATTGAATATATTGAAAATTTTATGTCATATGTGAATACAGTATGCCTGAGGATATATCCTCTGAAAATTTGACGAATCTAATGAAGTAAATAAGTGAGAAAATCGAACAGATAACTTTCCCAGTTGACAGGTATCGCTATATATGTCACTGAAATTCCTAAATATTTGTCTAATTGATATTTTGAAAATTTCAAGCCTGTTTTGGATACAGTATGCCTCAGGATATATCCTCTGAAAATTTGACGAATGTAGTGAAGTAAATAAGTGAGAAAATTGAACAAATAACTTTCCCAGTTGATAGGTATCGCTATATCTGTAACTGAAATTCCTGAAAATTTGTCTAATGGATATTTTGAATATTTCAAGCCATATTTAGATACAGTATGGTTGAGGATATATCCTCTGAAAATTTGACGAATGTAATGAAGTAAATAAGTGAGAAAATCGAACAGATAACTTTCCCAGTTGACAGGTATCGCTATATATGTCACTGAAATTCCTAAAAATTTGTCTAGAGGATATTTTGAACATTTTAAGCCAGATTTGGATAGAGTATGTCTGCGTATATATCCTCTGAAAATTTTACGAATGTAATGAAGTAAATAAGTGAGAAAATCGAACAGATAACTTTCCCAGTTTACAGGTATCGCTATATCTGTAACTGAAATTCCTGAAAATTTGTCTAATGAATATTTTGAAAATTTCAAGCCAGATTTGGATACTGTATGCCTGAGGATATATCCTCTGAAAATTTGACGAATATAATGAAGTAAATAATTGAGAAAATCGAAAAGATTACTTTCCCAGTTGACAGGTATCGCTATATCTGTAACTGAAATTCCTGAAAATTTGTCTAATGGATATTTTGAAAATTCAAGCCTGATTTGGATAGAGTATGCTTGAGGAAATATCCTCTGAAAATTTGACGAATGTAATGAAGTAAATAAGTGAGAAAATCGAACAGATAACTTTCCCAGTTGACAGGTATCGCTATATCTGTAACTGAAATTCCTGAAAATTTGTCTAATGGATATTTTGAAAACTCAAGCCTGATTTGGATAGAGTATGCTTGAGGATATATCCTCTAAAAATTTGACGAATGTAATGAAGTAAATAAGTGAGAAGATTGAACAGATAACTTTCCCAGTTGACAGGAATTGCTATATCTGTCACTGAATTTCCTGAAACTTTGTCTAATGCATATTTTGAAAATTTCAAGCCAGATTTGGATAGAGTATGCCTGAGGATATATCTTCTAAAAATTTGACGAATGTAATGAAGTAAATAAGTGAGAAAATCGAACAGATAATTTTCCCAGTTGACAGGTTTCGCTATATCTGTCATTGAAATTCCTGAAAATTTGTCTAATGGATATTTTGAATATTTTAAGCCAGATTTGGATACAGTATTCCTGAGGATATATCCTCTGAAAATTTGACGAATGTAATGAAGTAAATTAGTGAGAAAATCGAACAGATAACTTTCCCTGTTGACAGGTATCGCTATATCTGTCACTGAAATTCCTGAAAATTTGTCTAATGGATATTTTGAAAATTTCAAGCCAGATTTGGATAAAGTATGCCTGAGGATATATGCTCTGAAATTTTTTTGACGAATGTAATGAGGTAAATAAATAAGAAAATCGAACAGATAACTTTCCCAGTTGACAGGTATCGCTAGATCTGTCATTGAAATTCCTGAAAATTTGTCTAATGGATATTTTGAAAATTTTAAGCAAGATTTGTATACAGTATTCCTGAGGATATATCCTCTGAAAATTTGACGAATGTAATGAAGTAAATAAGTGAGAAAATCGAACAGATAACTTTCCCAGCTGACAGGTATCGCTTTATATGTCACTGAAATTCCTTAAAATTTGTCTAATGGATATTTTGAAAATTTCAAGCCAGATTAGTATAGAGTATGCCTGAGGATATATCCTCTGAAAATTTGACGAATGTAATGAAGTAAATAAGTGAGAAAATCGAACAGATAACTGTCCCAGTTGACAGGTATCGCTATATCTGTAACTGAAATTCCTGAAAATTTGTCTAATGGATATTTTGAAAATTCAAGCCTGATTTGGATAGAATATGCTTGAGGTAATATCCTCTGAAAATTTGACGAATGTAATGAAGTAAACAAGTGAGAAAATCGAACAGATAACTTTCCCAGTTGACAGGTATCGCTATATCTGTAACTGAAATTCCTGAAAATTTGTCTAATGGATATTTTGAAAATTTCAAGCCAGATTTGGATACAGTATGCCTGAGGATGTTTCCTCTGAAAATTTGACGAATGCAATGAAGTAAACAAGTGAAAAAATCGAACAGATAACTTTCCCAGTTGACAGGTATCGCTATATCTGTAACTGAAATTCCTGAAAATTTGTCTAATAGATATTTTGAAAATTTCAATCCAGATTTGGATACATTATGCCTGAGGGTATATCCTCTGAAAATTTGATGAATGTAATGAAGTAAATAAGTGAGAAAATCCAACAGATAACTTTCCCAGTTGACAGGTATCGCTATATCTGTAACTGAAATTCCTGAAAATTTGTCTAATGGATATTTTGAAAATTTCAAGCCAGATTTGGATACAGTATGCCTGAGGATGTTTCCTCTGAAAATTTGACGAATGCAATGAAGTAAACAAGTGAAAAAATCGAACAGATAACTTTCCCAGTTGACAGGTATCGCTATATCTGTCACTGAAATTCCTGAAAATGTGTCTAATGGATATTTTGAAAATTTCAAGCCAGATTTGGATACAGTATGCCTGAAGATATATCCTCTGAAAATTTGACGAATGTAATAAAGTAAATAAGTGAGAAAATCGAATAGATAACTTTCCCAGTTGACAGGTATCGCTATATCTGTTACTGAAATTCCTGAAAATTTGTCAAATCGATATTTTGAAAATTTCAAGCCATATTTAGATACAGTATGCCTGAGGATATATCCTCTGAAAATTTGACGAATGTAATGAAGTAAATAAGTGAGAAAATCGAACAGATAACTTTCCCAGTTGACAGGTATCGCTATATCTGTAACTGAAATTCCTGAAAATTTGTCTAATAGATATTTTGAAAATTTCAATCCAGATTTGGATACATTATGCCTGAGGGTATATCCTCTGAAAATTTGATGAATGTAATGAAGTAAATAAGTGAGAAAATCCAACAGATAACTTTCCCAGTTGACAGGTATCGCTATATCTGTAACTGAAATTCCTGAAAATTTGTCTAATGGATATTTTGAAAATTTCAAGCCAGATTTGGATACAGTATGCCTGAGGATGTTTCCTCTGAAAATTTGACGAATGCAATGAAGTAAACAAGTGAAAAAATCGAACAGATAACTTTCCCAGTTGACAGGTATCGCTATATCTGTCACTGAAATTCCTGAAAATGTGTCTAATGGATATTTTGAAAATTTCAAGCCAGATTTGGATACAGTATGCCTGAAGATATATCCTCTGAAAATTTGACGAATGTAATAAAGTAAATATGTGAGAAAATCGAATAGATAACTTTCCCAGTTGACAGGTATCGCTATATCTGTTACTGAAATTCCTGAAAATTTGTCAAATCGATATTTTGAAAATTTCAAGCCATATTTAGATACAGTATGCCTGAGGATATATCCTCTGAAAATTTGACGAATGTAATGAAGTAAATAAGTGAGAAAATCGAACAGATAACTTTCCCAGTTGACAGGTATCGCTATATCTGTAACTGAAATTCCTGAAAATTTGTCTAATGGATATTTTAAAAATTTCAAGCCAGATTTGGATACAGTATGCCTGAACATATAGCCTCTAAAATTTGGACGAATGTAATGAAGTAAATAAGTGAGAAAATCGAACAGATAACTTTCCCAGTTGACAGGTATCGCTATATCTGTAACTGAAATTCTTGAAAATTTGTCTAATGGATATTTTTTAAACTTCAAGCCAGATTTGGATAGAGTATGCCTGAGGATATAGCCTCTGAAAATTTGACGAATGTAATGAAGTAAATAAGTGACAAAATCGAACAGATAACTTTCCCAGTTGACGGGTTTCGTTATATCACTGAAATTTCTGAAAATTTATCTAATGGATATTTTGAAAATTTGAAGCCAGATTTGGATAGAGTATGCCTGAGGATATATCCTCTGAAAATTTGACGAATGTAATGAAGTAAATAAGTGAGAAAATCGAACAGATAACTTTTCCAGTTGACAGGTATCGCTATATCAGTCACTGAAATTCCTGAAAATTTGTCTAATGGATATTTTGAAAATTTCAAGACAGATTTGGATACAGTATGCCTGAGAATATAGCCTCTAAAAATTTGACGAATGTAATGAAGTAAATAAGTGCGAAAATCGAACAGATAACTTTCCCAGTTGACAGGTATCGCTATATCTGTAACTGAAATTCCTGAAAATTTGTCTAATAGATATTTTGAAAATTTCAAGCCAGATCTGGATACAGTACGCCTGAGGATATATCCTCTGAAAATTTGACGAATATAATGAATAAATAATTGAGAAAATCGAAAAGATTACTTTCCCAGTTGACAGGTATAGCTATATATGTCACTGCAATTTCTGAAAATGTGTCGATTGAATATATTCAAAATTTTATGTCATATGTGAATACAGTATGCCTGAGGATATATCCTCTGAAAATTTGACGAATGTAATGAAGTATATAAGTGAGAAAATCGAACAGATAACTTTCCCAGTTGACGGGTTTCGTTATATCACTGAAATTTCTGAAAATGTATCTAATGGATATTTTGAAAATATGAAGCCAGATTTGGATAGAGTATGCCTGCGGATATATCCCCTGAAAATTTTACGAATGTAATGAAGTAAATAAGTGAGAAAATCGAACAGATAATTTTCCCAGTTGACAGGTTTCGCTATATCTGTCATTGAAATTCCTGAAAATTTGTCTAATGGATATTTTGAATATTTTAAGCCAGATTTGGATACAGTATTCCTGAGGATATATCCTCTGAAAATATGACGAATGTAATGAAGTAAATAAGTGAGAAAATCGAACAGATAACTTTCCCAGTTGACAGGTATCGCTATATCTGTAACTGAAATTCCTGAAAATTTGTCTAATGGATATTTTGAAAATTTCAAGCCAGATTTGGATACAGTATGCCTGAGGATATATCCTCTGTAAATTTGACGAATGTAATGAAGTAAATAAGTGAGAAAATCGAACAGATAACTTTCCCAGTTGACAGGTTTCGCTATATCTGTCATTGAAATTCCTGAAAATTTGTCTAATGGATATTTTGAATATTTTAAGCCAGATTTGGATACAGTATTCCTGAGGATATATCCTTTGAAAATTTTACGAATGTAATGAAGCAAATAAGTGAGAAAATCGAACAGATAACTTTCCCTGATGACAGGTATCGCCATATCTGTAACTGAAATTACTGAAAATTTGTCTAATGGATATTTTGAAAATTTCAAGCCAGATTTGGATAGAGTATGCCTGAGGATATATCCCCTGAAAATTTCACGAATGTAATGAAGTAAATAAGTGAGAAAATTGAACAGATAACTTTCCCAGTTGACAGGTATCGCTATATCTGTAACTGAAATTCCTGAAAATTTGTCTAATGGATATTTTGAAAATTTCAAGCCAGATTTGAATAAAGTATGCCTGAGGATATATCCTCTGAAAATTTGACGAATGTAATGAAGTAAATAAGTGAGAAAATCAAACAGATAACTTTCCTAGTTGACAGGTATCGCTATATCTATCACTGAAATTCCTGAAAATTTGTCTAATGGATATTTTGAAAATTTCAAGCCAGATTTGGATACAGTGTGCCTGAGGATGTATTCTCTGAAAATTTGACGAATATAATGAAGTAAATAATTGAGAAAATCGAAAAGATTACTTTCCCAGTTGACAGGTATCGCTATATTTGCAACTGAAATTCCTGAAAATTTGTCTAATGGATATTTTGAAAATTTCAAGCCAGATTTGGATAGAGTATGCCTGAGCCTCTGAAAATTTGACGAATGTAATGAAGTAAATAAGTGAGAAAATCTAACAGATAACTTTCCCAGTTGACAGGTATCGCTATATCTGTAACTGAAATTCCTGAAAATTTGTCTAATGGATATTTTGAAAAATTCGGGCCAGATTTGTACAGTATGCTTTTAAATTCAACAATTACCACTTGAACTAATATCTGAGAATGTTATGGATTTCGAATCAATGATTAATGTTATTTGCAGAATTAAACTAACCGATCAATTTATTCTCTTTATCTTCCAATAAATTATAAATATAAGCTTAAATTGTACTATATAAACCCAATTTCCACTAAATAATTGACCAAATTTGTCACAATAATACCGAAGGTCAAGTATTTGTTTAATTCAAATGATGACTTTTGGCCTCTAAATTATTTATGCGGTCGAGGTGTAATATAGTTGCAATATCTAAGCTACCTGAGGAACTCAAGTTCTGCTGCAAGTTAAAGACCGATGTGAAAATTACTGGAATGCACCTAATCAAAAGGAAGACTTCTGGAGCCTAGTTGTTATTAATAGCAACAATAAGCCCTTATAAATCCAACTATACAGGGTTCAAAATAAATTTAGATAACCTTAACTTGGAAGATATTCCAGTAATCCAGCAACCGTCAGTTGATTTGGAAACCCCAGAGCTTTGGAGTTCAAGTATTGGACCAAATTCCTCTATGTCGCCATCATCAGTGTCTTCAGCTATTTGGCTGTAAGAAAAATTAGAAGAAGACGACGACAAGGATCAATGATGGACAAAAATCTTCAACTCCCAGGCGATGCTCGAATCTGAGGGATGAAGAATTACCTGCGGTCACAAACTATCAGCATCTTTAAATATTATCTTTTATTGTTCATTATAATAAAGTTATATTACTAAGTTGGCCTTGCCATCACACACTCTGTATTCGTAACTCGCACTAACAATATATTTTATATTAAAGTTTTGAAATATTTAAAGTTTTTTAAAACCTACAATTCGGCCGTATTTTATATGTATAAACATTTGCTATACCAATTAGAACAAAAATCGCAAATCGCCAGTGCATATAGTAGACGTTTTGATTTAAACTTTCTGGATATGAAAAATATTCAATAAAATAATTCACAAATTTAATGATGGATACAATTATTATAAATAATTGTGTTTTAATGAATAATTGATGAGTATGTAACATTATAAACGTGCATGCAGTAGAACTAGGCTAGGCAATCAAAATACACCGCAAACACGGAGATAGCTTACACAATATCTACCCTTGTACTACATTCAGCGATGCATTATTAATTATTGGTATTGCAAATTAGCCATGAAGAGTCAATCGGACGGCTGATCCCCTGTTGATCGGCTGGTGATTGAGAGGTCGAGCCCCCAGCCAGTGCTTTTATAAATTCCCTATCGCGAGCGTACACACATGCATTCATTCAAATATACGTACATATCGCATTCATACATCCACGCATATAAACATTCTCCCACATACTGGAGCGTGACGCCTGATTTATTGGACATGGAAAGTGCCGGACACGACCGATGCGTGTCCATTGTTGGTGCTGGAAATTGATTAAATTCATAATAAAATCGCCGTGGGAATCGTAAAATTTAGGCACAAATGGTAGCCATGAAAAAAGTGGCCACCGCTGTGAAAATTGCATTTGTGCTCTGGAGTTTGTAAACTAATTTGTTGATAAATTTTTATACCTCTATATATCAAATATGTATAAAAACACAATCATACCAAATATCTGGGATAAAAGGCGAACATAGGAATTTATCATGTAAAATTGTAATAAGTAATAACCACACTATAGTATATTCAAAGGTCAAGACTAATAAATGTGTAGCGATTAAAAATGTCTAATTTACTTATAGTTACATGACTGAATTTAACAAAATGTTAAAGTCCATGAATATATTTGATATTTCCGAGACCATTTTATCTATTTTATCTGCCCACGTCGTTTGCAATCACACTTAAAGGAGAAATATCCGGAGAATTTTACGGAGTGAGAAGCTGGGCGTGCCGCCAGGATCCTGCCTGGCACCATAAATTAACTGGCTGCCTCCAGTTAATATTCGAAGCTCGCAACCCGCCGAGGCCCGATAATTGGGCCACCCCCGGCGATTAAACTTTTTGCGGCGGCGTCCCACGGGTCGCCACAAAACTCTAACTAATTCAATTGCAATTACTTCGGGCTCCATTGAGCAATTTTTAATTACCCCCCAAGAAATGAGGGACTCAGACGCTCCGCTAGACTCTGCATTATGCGATTAACTTTAATAGGTGATTGCTTACGTTAGATAAAAATTAATCACACTTTACACATTTAGGTTCAGTTGTATAATCTTGGATTAACTTTGACCATGGTTCAGTTACCTAGGATACAACTGTTGATACAATTGTATCCATAGAAATTGAACCACGAATAAAGTTAATCCACGATTATACAACTAGACCTTAGATCAATAATTGCATCAAGCAAGATAATCAATCGCCGATTAAAAGTAATCAGTAATGTACAATCGCCCTTTATTTATATTACTTTTTTAGGATCAAACAAGAACTATACACCATTTGCGATGTTTGGTCCTTAAAAGGCAAACAAATATTTATCTGATGTTTTTGAATTTGTTATCTCCTTATCTTTAGGCGAATGAGACGTTGGCATTTAACTGTCAAGGTCGTACGAACGGTTTTATCCCGAGGGTGTAGATTTGGCCCTGTGAGGGTCAAAACTCGTTCTACGCCTGACGTGTATACAATATTTCTTCTGCGACCGAAATTTTGAATTTTGAATACAATTTATTCACTGAAATTAACGCTAGAAAGTGATCTGAACGTTGAAAAAGTTAATTCAAGACCTTAATTGTTATTGTCACTGTTTATTTGTCACTGTTCATTATTATTGTTTACCTGTTTACCTCAAGAAAATGAAGTATATAAAAATTTTGACAAGGATTTAAAATTTCACTGGAAATTACAATTTTGCACTAGAAAGGACAAAAGTTTTATTCGAACTTATAAAATATGAACTGAAAACTGAACTATGAACTCGAAACTTATCAAATTGTAAGTGAAAGCTACAAACTTTCATTGGGAAATGAGAAATTTTGATTGTAAATTAAACATTGCTGTGAAAATCATGAAAATTTCCAACATGGACTAGGTATAAAATTTACAATCAATTGCAATGTTTTTACTGGAAATGATAAAATTTTCAATGAACCTGATAAAATATTGATGAAAAATTTATAACATTTGATTTTAGAATTATTTTAAATGACAATTGCTTCGATAATTATAAACATAACTATGTAGCAGTGGAGTTTATAATATTGTCAACGTTGATTTAAAATTTGCTATTTTGCTGGCAACTGCAAATTTTTTACTATGAATGGAGACTATTTTCATTGGAAATTATAAAATACTTACCCAGAATGATGAATTTGTAATTGAAATCTACTACTAAATCTATCTACTAAACGAACTTTTATTAGGAATTAAGAAATTTTGAAAATAAATTAAACATTGCTATGAAAATCATAACATTTCAGCACGTATTATAAATTTTACAGGCAATTGTAAAAATGTTACTGGAAATTATGAAATTTTTAATAAACATTCATCGAAAGTTATGTAATGGTGTTAGGAAACTACAAATTCTTATTAACAATTGCAAAATTTTGATTGGAAAACATACATTGCAGTGAAAATTGATAAACTTTTATCATGAATTATAATCTAACCAACAATTGCAGCATTTTTACTGGAATTGATAGTAACTTATAAAATATTCATCGAAAATTATGAAATTATAATTGAAAATAATAAAATTTTAACTGAAAAGTACAAATTTTCAGTGAAAATTACAAAATTTTGATTGTAAATTAAACATTGCTATGAAAATCATAACATTTTCAGCATGCATTTTAAATTTTACAGGCACTTGTTCAAGTTTTATTAGAAATTATGAAATTTTCAATAAACAATCATCGAAAGTTATGAAATGGTGTTAGAAAATTACAAATTCTTATTAACAATTGCAAAATTTTGATTGGAAAACGAACATTGCAGTGAAATTTAATAAACTTGCAGCATGAATTATAATTTAACCATCAATTACAACACTTTTACAGGAATTGATAGTAGTTGATAAAATATTGATCAAATATTATGAAATTATATATGAACGTAATAAATTTTAACTGAAGAGTACAAATTTTCATGGAAAATAACAAATATTTTGATTGTAAATTAGATATTGCTTTGAAAATCGTAACATTTTTAATTAACATTATCAAAATCTTAACATTTTTAATAAATCAGAACATTTTTAGCATGTATTTTCAATTTTACAGGCAATTATAAAATTTTGACTGGATATCATGAAATTTACAATAAACATTCAGCGAAAATTATGAAATTGTATTAGAAAATTACAAATTCATATTAAAAATTGCAAAAGTTTGATTGGAAAACGAACATTGCAGTAAAAATTGATAAACTTTACGCAAATCATAACTTAACCAACAGTTGCAACATTTTTACTGGAATAAATAGTAACTTATAAAATATTCATCGAAGATTATGAAATTATAATTAAAAGTAATAAAATTCTAACTGAAATGTACAAATTTTCATAGAAAATAACAAAATTTTGATTGTAAATTAAAGATTGCTATAAAAATCCTCACATTTTCAGCATGTATTTTAAATTTTACAGGCAATTGTAAATATTTTACTGGAAATTATGAAATTTTCAATAAACATTCATTGAAAATTATTAAATAGTATTAGAAAATTACAAATTCTCATTAAAAATTGCAAAATTGCGATTAGAAAATGAACATTACAGTGAAAATTGATAAACTTTCGGCATAAATCATAACTTAATCCACACTTGCAACATTTTTACTGGAATTAATAGTAACTTATAAAATATTCATCAAAGATTATGAAATTATAAATGAAAGTAATCAAATTTTAACTAAAATGTACAAATTCTCATTAACAATTGCAACATTTTGATTGGAAAACGTACATTGCAGTGAAAATTAATAAAATTTCAGCATGAATTATAATTTAACCAGCAATTACAACAATTTCACAGGAATTGATAGTAACTTATAAAATATTCATCAAAGATGATGAATTTATAAATGAAAGTAATCAAATTTTAACCGAAACGTTCAAATTTTAATAGAAAATATTAAAATTTTGATTGTAAATCAGACATTGCTATGAAAATCATAACCAATTCAGCATGTATTTAAATTTTACAGGCAATTGTAAAAATTTTGCTGGAAATTATGAAATTTTCAATAAACATAAATCGAAAATTATGAAATTGTGTTAGAAAATTAGAAATTCTCATTATCAATTGCAAAATTTGGATTGGAATACGAACATTGCTGTGAAAATTGATAAACTTTTAGCATACAGCATTTTTACTGGAATTGATAGTAACTTATAAAATATACATCAAAGATTATCAAATAATAATTGAAAGTAATAAGTTTTAACTGAAAAGTACTTATTTTCACAGAAAATTACAAAATTTTGATTGTAAATTAAACATTGCTATGAAAGTCATAACATTTTTAGCTTGTATTTTATATTTTACAGGCAACTGTAAATTTTTTCCTGGAAATTATGAAATTCACAATAAAAATTCATCTAAAATTATGAAATTGTGTCAGAAAATTGCTCATTCTCATTAACTATTGCAAAATTTCGATTGGGAAACGAACATTGCAGTGACAATTGATAAACTTTCAGCAAGAATTATAATTTCACTAGCAATTGCAACAGTTTTACTGGAATTGATAGTAACTTAGAAAATATTCATTGAAAATTATGAAATTACAATTGGAACTTATAAAATTTTAACTGAAAAATACAAATTCTAATAGAAAATTACAACATTTTTATTGTAAATTAAACATTTTTATAAAAGCTACAAACTTTCATTGGAAACTGAAAAATTTTGATTTAAATTAAACATTGCTATGAAAGTCATGAAACTTTCCAACATGGATTAGGTATAAACTTTACAAGCAATTGTAACGTTTTAACTGGAAATTTTGATATGTTCAATAAATATTTATTACAAATTATGAAATTGTGTTAGAAAATTACAAACTCTCGTTAACAATTGCAAAATTTTGATTGGAAAACGTACATTGCAGTGAAAATTGATAAACTTTTAGCATAAATCATAACTAAACTAACAATTGCAACAGTTTTACTGGAATTACTAGTAACTTATAAAATATTCATCAAAGATTATGAAATTATTGAAAAAAATTTATTGGAAAACAAACATTGCAGTGAAAATTGATGAACTTTCGACATGAATCATAACTTAACCAGCAATTGCAACACTTTTATTGGAATTGATAGTAACTTATAAAATAGTCATCGAAGATTATGAAGTTATAATTAAAAATTATAAAATTTTAACTGAGAAGTACAAACTTATATAGAAAAGTACAAAATATTGATTGTAAATTAAACCTTGCCATGAAAATCATAACATGTTCAGCATGTATTTTAAATGTTACAAGCAATTGTAAAATTTTTACAGGAAACAATGAAATTTTCTATAAAAATGCCTAAAAAATTATGAAATGGTATTAGAATATTACAAATTCTCATTAAAAATTGCAACCTTTTTATTGGAAAATGAGCATTGCAGTGAAAATTGATAAACTTTCAGCATAAATCATAACTAATTCAACAATTGCAACATTTTTACTGGAATTAATAGTAACTTATAAATTATTCATCAAAGATTATGAAATTGTAATTGAAAATAATAAAATTTTAACTGCAACGTACACATTTTCATAGAAAATTGCAACAAATTTATTGTAAATTAAACATTGCTATGAAACTTATAATATTTTCAGCATGTATTTCAAATGTTACAAGCAATTGTAACATTTTTACTGGAAACTATGAAGTTTTCAATTAACATGCGTCGAAAATTCTGAAATTGTATTAGAAAATTACAAATTCTCATTAACAATTGCAATAGTTTCATTGGGAAACGAACATTGCAGTGAAAATTGATAAACTTTCGGCATGAATCATAACTTAAACTAGCAATTGCAACATTTTTACTGGAATTCATAGTAACTTATAAAATATTAATGGAAAATTATGAAATTATATTGAAAATTATAAAATTTTAACTGAAAAGTACAAATTTTTATAGAAAATTACAAAATTTTGTTTGTAAATTGAACACTTCTCTAAAAATCATAATATTCACAATATGTATTTTGAATTTTACAAGCAATTGTAACATGTTAGCTATAAATTATGAAATTTTCAATAAACATTCACCGAAAATTATGAAATTGTATAAGAAAATTACAAATACACATTAACAATTACAATTTTTTTATTAGAAAATGATCATTGCTATGAAAATCATAACATTTTCAGCATGTATTTTAAATTTTATACGCAATTGTGAAATTTTTACAGGAAATTATGAAATGTTCAATCAAAATTCATCGAAAATTATGAAATTGTATTAGAAAATTACGAATTTTCAATAACTCAGTGCGTTTATTTTTCATTTCTATGGATATCTTAACCTGATAGATAAGCATTTACAATCTTTCAGTGGATGGAAAGATGGCATTACAAATATGTTGCACTAATAAGTATTACTCGATGAATACTATAAATCCAAACTTTACTTGTGAATTTAACGATGGACTATTTCTGATGCTATGGCTAATCATCATTAACTGGGAATCGCCTTAACGTGTGTTTTGTATTTTGTTTAATTAGTATTATCCTGGTATCAATGTGATGAATATGCAGATGTGCACTAAACCACTTACTATCCTTATAACATTGAACATTCTTACATTTTTTTCATTAGTATTGTAATACACATTTTAATGAATTTATTTTTGTTTTTTGTAGGGTAACTATGTCGCATTTGAATTTCTCAATTTCGCTTGTGAAGTGCTTTATTTTTCCTGCCCCATATATACCTCTAACATTCCATGTTCCTATTTTTAATTCTTTTATTATTTTTGTTTTTTGTTGCGTTTTTGTAGAGTCCTTTGGGTTCTTCGTAGTTTTGTTTGGGGTAATATTTATTAGTGTTTTGGTTTCTCGTTGTGTTCTCTTGGCTGGTATAACTTTCTTTCATTGTCACTCCATCTCTATATTTTTCCGTCTATTATTAGCTTTATGTATCCCACTCTCGTTTTTTTTTCACTTTTGCTTTTCGCTGCTTGCTATTCTACATATTACTTTTTGGGTTTCTACTTCTTTCTTTGTCAGCTGTTACTCCATATACACCACGTCCTTGCAATTCCTTAGGTTTTATTTGTTTCTTAACGCCGTTTCCTTATCTTCGAAATTTTCAGTTGTGACTACGTACTGTTTCTTTTAATTAGAACTTTCTAGTAATAGAGAATTCATCTTTTAAATAAAGTTTTATTTTGACCTCTTTTTCGATGAAGCATTCCATTTCAGCATTTGTATTTCTACTCTGACCTTTTCTTATTGTTATTCCCGATATCATTACGTTATTCCTCATGTTCACTCTTTCCATGTTTTCTATTCGTTTTTTCCAGTTCTTGCTTCATTTCCTCGTTTTCTTTCTTTAACAGTGCTAGCTGTTCTATATTGACGTTTTGCTCTATCCTCATTTATTTTAATTCGTCCATTATCTCATTTTTCTTATCCAGTAGTTTCCTCATCATGTCCATCATTGTTTCGTATGTGTCCTCCTGTTTATTTCTACTCTTGGGTGAATAGTTCTTCATTTTTTCTTTCCTTTCTGCTCCTTCCTCTTCGCCCTCTCTCTTTCTTTTGTATTCTTCATCGGTTTCTGTTGCAGTACCTAATGGTATAATGCTATACAATAAGGTTATTTAAAAAAAACTCTAATTAAACAATTTAACACATGATTAGCAATAAATCCCTTCTAGCAGCCCTTCTTACACCTTTTACTAGCAATCTTTCAAAAAGTATGGCCCTAGGAATGTTTATAGTATATTTTACGGACGGAATTATACAGTAGGTATACGTTGTAAACTAGTTTTGTAACTAGTTTGTAAACCAACAAAATATTATAAATAACTTTACTGCTCCTCGATTTATGGCACTGTTGGCTACTGTCATTTGTTTATAACTGATTTAAAGAGGTATGTTTTATCAAGTCTCAGGAATTTTTTTAATCGCTTTTATTTTATGGCAATATAGGTATCAAATATTTGCAAAAATTCGCAAGCCTCTGTTACCAGTACTATTGATATAGTGTAGGTATAATTCATTGAGAACAATAAGATTTTTTAATGATGTAATAAGTTGTTATGTCGATTATAATTCTTACGCTTTAATTTAATCGTCACGATGGAATATTAAGTGGGTCTGGAAATAAGGTCATAAAATTCTTGAAATCTAATTGCTCCCTTACAATAAAAATAAAAATAAAAACCCGGAACCGTGGGCTTAATGGGGCGTGAAATATCGACGTCGGCGTGAAAAATTGGCGCCCTCCTGGAACAGGGGCTCGGAAGGTGTTGCGATTTTTACACCCCATGTACCCCAAATGACGCCACTCGCGGTGATTATAAAATAAATAACCCGCGATGCCGGCCCCGTCGGGCAATAAATCATAAATAATTGCCCATTATAAACGCGAAAAGGGGGCCGCTGAAAGGGGGCCAGCCAATCGATCACGGAGGCCTCGCTCTTCCACTTAGAACTTTTAATTTCCTCCCCGGCGCAACGATTACACGACGATCCGGGCGCAATCTGTGCGCAGGAGATTGGATGCAGATGCAGCCGCCCCCCTTGGAGGCCCCCCGAAGGGAGCCCGAGCGCCTGCAACAGCGAAAGCTTTAATAAAACTTATCGCCCGCTTTGTAGGCGAGAGCGCCCTTACGAAATCATCGCGAAATTAGTCGCCCCCTGCCGCCCCCAAGCGGGGCCCGCCTTTTTATTATTTCGCCGCGAAAACTTCGCACCCTAAATCATCCGAACGGGGTTTTTATTAAATTCATACTTCACGAACATCGGCGTACACATTCCGGCTGCCGACCAGTAATTCATCCGACTGCTGACGGGGGCCCTGCTTTAATTCCGCGCGGGTTTCTGTTTCGGCCCCCCTCCGAGGGGGCGGCTGCCCGCGGGGGCCCACTGAAAGCCCCGGGAATCGATCGCGAGCACGTACGCGGAAGAGGGACGGTTTTCTTTTTCCGGCACACTTTCACCTTCAGACGCACTGAAAGGAATGCGAAATTGAGAGACGCCGAAGGAATGCGGGAATGTGGAAGTAAAATGCTCCATTTCTGATTTAATAAAGACATCTTAAAATATATAAAAGGAAATACAGAAACGTGAAAACACACATCTGATACTCATTAATTTAATGGAGGCATTGAATTACATTGAAACATATTTGGAAGCAAATTCATCATATTATATCATTTTAGAAATTATAATAATTATTATTACTGGTAGGTTTTCAAACCCATAACTGAGTTCAGGGGCGTATGGGACATATGTGAAAATGGGAAATTTCCCGGTGAATGTTATATGTTGGTCCCAGAATTTTGGACTGGTAGACCCGACGACAAGTTTATTAATAATTTGCTAAAGTAAAAAACTTCAAATCCGACATCTATATCTTTCAAATTTCAAATTACAATTCAAATAAATTCAGGATATATACACATTAAATACGTAAGTAAATAATTCTAAATATAACATATAAAATAACTGAAACACTTATTTAAGAATTGATTTTACTTTCTATCACCAAAATTAGTCCCCCATAAAACATAATTTTCGCACATTTTAATTCTTCTCCACACTAACAAATTACATAAATACTAAAATATTTATACACATTACAACATTAAACACATAACAAATACTATTATAATTGATATTTAAACATTTTGCAACAAACTTAACTATAATTTTATATATAACCACACTCATTAAATTCTTCGTAGATATGCTTCTGATGTTTTTTTATAAACCAAAACTAGTTAATAGGGGATAAAAATAAATCATAAAATAAACAAAAGTATTTAATAAAACAAAATTAAAAATTTTCATTGTATCTATTAATACAGTAGTTTCCAAACTTATTCGCCTCGCTATACTTTTTCTATACCTTTGAACTATACCTTTTCAATCAAGTTCAAATTGAGATCAATCAAGTTCAAATTGAAACGAATCGATATCAAATTGAGACCAATCAATTTCAAATTGAGACTAAACAAAATCAAGTTGACACTAAACAATATCAAGTTGAAAGTAAACAAATACCAATTATTATGATAACATAATTGTCCAAAACTATTACAACTGAAATGTTGTAATTTATAATACGAATGTTGAAATTGTCAATGAAAATTTACATTTTATAGTGAAATTTATCAATTTACAATAAAATTTTCATAAAGCTAGAGCAGCTTTGTAATTTAGAATGATGAATGAGGAAAGTCACAAGTAAATGTACACAATTCCAATAAAACTTTTTATTAGGTGACTCTGATGATGATAAAATAATTTAGTGAAGTAATTTCAATGAAATTACGCTGTTAATTAGTTGATGAATGTTTTCAAGTTCCATTAAAATATTTTATTTATAATAAAAAATTTGCAATGTTCACTACAATGCTCCAATTTAAATTCAACATTTAACAAATTCTACAAAAATATTGTAATTTTTGTATGTATTTTTAAAACTATTAAACAGTTTTAAATCTACATTTTCAAGGGATGTTGAAAGATTCGTTATATATGTAATACAGAATGATGAATGATGAAAGTCACAACGAAAATTACATAATTCCAATGAAACTTGTTTATTAGTTGATGATTGTTTTCGAATTCCATTGAAATATTGTATTTATAATAAAAGATTTGCAACGTCCACTACAACGATCCAATTTAAATTCAACATTTAAACAATTCTACAAAAATGTTTTGTAAAATTTTGATAATAATAATTGAAAATTGCAGTAAAAATTTCAATTTTCAGAATAACAAATGAAATTTTCAGAACCACACTAATTTTTTTTTCAGTAATCATTCCAATATTGTGCGAATTATGAAAATGTTGGCAGTAATTCCTACAATTTTAAGAACACTATGAAATTTTTACAACATTTTGAAAGTAAACATCAAAAATTGGTAACTTTCAGAATAACAATTGAAATTTGAACAGTAATCATAGAAAGCTGCCAGTAATCATTTCAACATTGAGCAAATAATTAAAATTTTCACCAGTAATTACTGAAATTTTAATAATACTCTAAATTTCTGGCAATTTTTTGACAGTAACCATTGAATTTGGAACAGTAATCATTGAAAGTTTGGCATAAATCATCAAAATCTTTAAAATATTTGACAATTTAAGTACTCTGTCTATGTTCAATGAATATTTCAATATTATTATCAAAATAATGATTGCTGAATTGAAATTGGAATAGAAATAATTGAAATTTTGGCATAAATCGTTAATCTCTAAAATATTTGATTATTATAATATATTGTCAATTTTAAATGATTCAACGATTAATGCCAAAATATCACTTACGTATGTACGTACTTTTTGTATGTTATGTTTTTTTTATGTTCTGCTATATTGATTATTTTTATACATTCTTCATTTATTTGTTGTTCTTGTATGTGATGTCAATAATTTACAATTTACAATATATGTAATTGTATTGTGTAAATGTACTTTACAATTAATATTCCATAATTTTTATTAAAATACCTATAATCAAAATTTCGTAATATTCATCATAATGTTATTATTATTTATGGGGTTTCCGAAGAAATTTTTGTAATTTGCAGTTAGAATGAGGAAAATTTAATAGTTTTTGTTGATTTAAAAAAAATTATAATCAACTTTCCATTATATTTTTTTGCAAATTTCTATGGACTTTGCAAGGAATATTATATTTGGGAAAAGATGTTATAATTTCCAATAAAAAACTTCGCATAAAAACCCTTTCCATTGATTTTTACAATTCGTGAAAAATTTGGTAATAATATTAAAAAATTCTAATGACAACTTTATAATTTTCAATGGAAATGCGACATTCCTTGTAATTTACAAGCGAAATGATATCATTTGATTGAGAATTTTGTGGCTTGATCAACTTGCAAATTTATATTCAAAATTTGTCATTTGCAACGAAAATTTCATCATTTCTATTTGTAATTTTGTAAATAATTTTGTATTTTCTATTAAAGGTTTGGCAAATTTCTTTGAGAATATTATTAACTAAGTGAGTTATATGCTTTGAGGATAAATTCTTTATAATTTATACTCAAAATTTCAAATTTAAATGTTACCAATTTTACACCTTCCATTATGTTTTGCAAATTTCTATGTAATATTTAATAACTTTGCAAGGAATATTATTTCTGGGGATATATGTTATAATTTCCAATAAAAAAAAACTCGTAGGTCTCATTGATCTTTACAACTTATTAAAATTTTGGGAATTATGTTAAAGAATGTAATGAAAATTTTATAATCTCCAATGAAATAGAAATGCGACATTAATTGTAATTTACAACTGAAATGATATGATGCGATTGAGCATTTTGTGGTTTGATGAACTTGCGATGTGTAATAAAATGTCTTAATTTGTAGGGAGAATGTAACAAATTTGCATTCAAAGTTTGTCATTTGCTACGAAAATTTCATAATTTCTGTAAAATGAAAATAATTTTGTAAATAATTTTGTATTTTCTATTAAAAAGTTTTGCAAATTTCAGTCAGAATATTAATAACTTAGTGCGTTATTTGCTTTGAAGATATATTCTTTATAATTTATAGGCAATGAAATTATGATGACGGATTTCAATAGTTTAATAAATATTATGGATTATAATTGTAAATTACAAAAATTTTGTGGAATTTGTAAAATGTTGAATTTAAGTGTAAAATTAGGCAACTTAACTAATCTAGTTGTAAGGCAATTACGCACTCGAGAAATTACTCTAAAGTGAGAGTAAAATTTATCTTCGTGCGTAATATGCTTCTTACAACACTGGTTATAATATATACCAGTGGTAGCGAACTTTTTACATATGGGTGCCAAAAATTTCCAAATAATATTATCAAGTAACAAACTTGGCCAGTATTAGGCCAGTAGTGGCCAGTATTAGGCCATTATTAATAAGGAAATTAATTATTGCAACATTGTCTAGGTTTCAATCTAATACAATGATCAATAAAATCAAATAACATAATTTGTTGACCAATTATCACTTAACTTATGCAAAAATCGACAGGATTTAATTTTAAAAAATCGGTTGTACATTGAATGCTAAATGCCAAAAACCTGGTACATATTTAGTCATTTTTTATAATATACACGCCCAACTTGGAAAATAATGAAACAAGTATAAATAGATGAGAAAACTGATAGTATAGCTGTCACTAATATTTTAAACAACTGAAACTCTCAGAAATGGAACCTTTTACATACGCGTGCCAAAAATTTCCACATAATATTATCAAGTAACTTACGTACCAGGCCATTATTAATAAGGAAATTAATTCATTCATTCCAAGTTATCATTAGTTCCTCTTCAGCTTTATACAGTATGTCCCCGGATTGAGTTCACAAAAGGAGATTTTTCTCAATTTTTACTTTTATGTAAAAATATTATAGGAATTATAAATCCTGCTTGGTCTAAAACTACCAGTTCAGTTATTGAAACTTTGATTTATTTATTGAGGGTGTTGGCAAAATCAATTTTTTCAAATCTTATTTTGATACTTTTTTATTTACTAGTTGCAAAAAGAATTTAAAATTAAATCTAACAATATTATAGAAAAATATAATCATTCAAACAATTCCCCATGCAGAAAATAATACTGAAAATGAAAAAAATTGCCCAGAGAGGAATTTGCATCGATAACTATTGAAGAAATACAAAACAGTTTTCAGGAGTTAGACGCCAAAGCATGAACTGTGTAAAGAAAATGGTGTGGGAATGTTTAAATGATGTTATTTTTCTAAAATAACAATATCAATATAGCTAATAGACAATATCAATATAGTCAATATTAGATTCAATTTATTTTTATTTAGCCAACACCCTGTATACATAAATCAATGTTTTAATTACTGAAATGTTAGTTTCAGACCATACAGGAATATTAATTCCTATAACATTTTTACTTAGAAGTAAAATTTAAAAAAAAACCTCTTATAAACTCAATCCGGGGACATATTGTATTTTAGTATGCTCAATGTAGATCATTTTCAATTATTTCCAACTTATTTCGAAAATCGATATACTTTTGTTTCGCCATATAAATGATAAGTAAGTGGATTATTAACTGGATTAAATTGCATACCCTGCAAATTCAGAAATTCGAAATATAGTAGTGGTGGAGTACTCTTCAAATCTCCAAAAATCTCCAAAATGAATTTGTGTCTACGTGAATAATAAAGTTTGATGTTTCTTAGAATTGAATGGACTGTGCAAAACTTAAAGAAAATTCGTCACTAATTACACAGGCCAACCACCAAAAAACTTTTTGTGTGTGTTTACCTAATTATTGTCATTTTGAGTGGCTCCAAAAATAACATTAATAGTACCATATCACCCACCATTTGTTCACATTGTAACATTTTGTCTGTATAGCTAGGTAATAGCTAGGTGATAGTTACAGCTAGGTGTATAGCTAGGTGATAGCTAGGTATAGTGATGAAAAAACGTCATCAGGTATGCTGGAACACTAGCATAATGGGAGATTACTGTTGGTCACTTCACCGAGAGAGTCAGCAATCGGCGCATAGAAGAAAAAGTTATATCAGGAGCTTTAAAGAAAAGAGACCAAGAAAATATACATCAATGGACATGTAAAGCCTTTGAAGAATGTAATGTTAAGAATACAAAGCCATCTTCTATGTTTAAATAAAGTTCTATTGGTATTTAAAAAGTAGTTTACTTTCATATTTATTGCATATTTTACATATTTTCCCATATCTTACTAGGTCCAATTATGACTAAACTGTGGGTGATGGAAACAATCAGAGTTCAGATACGGATTTAGCACCCAAAAAACTATAAAAATAAGCTATCAAGATTTTAAAAGTTTTTTGAAACCTTGTTTTTGTTGGCCTGTGGTATGTCACTGAAATTTCTGAAAATTTATCTAATGGATATTTTAAAAATGTTATACCTGAGTAGTATGCAGTATAAGATTTTAAAAGTTTTTAAAACCTTGTTTTTGTTGGCCTGTGGTATGTCACTAAAATTTCTGAAAATTTATCTAATGGATATTTAAAAAAATTTATACTTAATTTGTATACAGTATGCCTGAAGATAAATTCTCTTAAAATTTGACCACGAGTATGTCTCAAATAAGTGATGAAATCGAGTTATTAACATTCTGAGTTGATCGGACTCTTATAAATATTCAGGGTTGATTTTCTACTCTCCAACGGGAAATTGGTACCACTTACAGGGTATATAGAGCCTTTAGGTCTAACATACATAACTTTCATTGGGCGGCAGTCTGATGCACACTTTTTATGATATTTTTAAATTTTCTGAATGTTCAATTTTCTGATATACGTCATCACTCATCACTTATCAGTCCCTGAAATTTTATCTGATAGATATTTTGAATATTTTATGCCATATAATTGATAATAATTAACATTAAACAGCAATATAATTAATATTTAAATAATTGCCTTTCAAGTGGCCTTGGTTTTTTAAAGAATTATTTCTTTATAATGTTTGTAAGAATTTTTTTGAAAAGTTGAAATCTAGTCTGACGGTCATCCAGTTTAAATGTTTTCCAAACATTGTAGGAAAATTGAGTGTTTTTGTAACGGTGTCAGGGTGAGTATGTCTTTAACCGGCGTAATCGTTTCTGTCAAGCAATCAAGCGCCATCGGTATAGTAACGTAAACCTCATACCGGCTTCACGCGAAAACCACAAATTTGTTGTGAGCGCCGCAAACGGGGGTGGCACATCAAACCAACCCCCTTGAGGCACTTATATGCCGGTGTCACGAGACCGCGGGCCCCGGAAGTCGGCCTCCTCAAAGGAATGCGCCGCTAATATTTACCGGAAATTAAGGATCCCCGCCCGACGTCGCGCACAATCGATCCCTTCTGGGGGCGAAACTGCAGTGTTTACCGTAGTTATGCGTGTAGCTGAATATAAATTGTACCGAAATAATGACGGGGGTCATGCTGAACAAATTTAACTATCGGGGGTATTTGCGCTTGCATATAAATTCCGGCGTTATTTCAGTTTTACATTATGTTAACAAGGATAAATTTAATAAGCGTCGGATCCATAAAATCCGCACGTTTAATAATTGTGAGTTATAGGGCCCAGACGGAAATTACGCCGGACAGCTGCGATACGGCCCTGGAATATTAAAAAAAAACGCTGAAAATTAACGCGGCAATAATTCCTGCCCCCGGCAGGAAAATTTCGATCCGCGGACATCGCGCAAACACCAGATGTTCCCCGCTGAACGTGCGATTCCAATGGGACAATTACCGGGGATGTAACGAGGGTCGTATCGGACAATATCGCCACAACGGACCCGGAAGTCTGCCGCCCCCGCACCTCCCGCAAACGGAAGCTGCAGGTTTCGGAAGGGCCGAAACGACGCGGCCGGACTGGGCGCAAGGGCGGAAGTTTTATTGTGCCCGGATGGATTAGAAAGGGTGCCCCAGAAAGTTCACGTTTAATTTCGGACATTATTACTCGCATTAATACACGTACAAATAGTTCGGAGTTGGCGACCGTTCCGAAACGGCGTTATTTGAATTGTTTCGTAGATTTATATAAGTTCCCGGTTCAGAGCTGTTGGCACTGTGCTAAAAAATACAATTGTGTACACGTGTATCTAAATATATAAAAGAAAGTGGTGTTAGTTAGACTATTTATAACTCAAGAACGGATGAACCGATTTGGCTGAAAATTAGTGGAGAGGTAGCTTATAATCAGGAGATGGACATAGGATACTTTTTATCCCGTTCGACCGCGTTTCCGTCAAGTCACTATAAATCGTGGTATAACATAAACGCATCTCACATGAAATAACAAAACGCTAACGACAGTGGAATATCTCTCTCTCTCTCACGTTTCTTTTCGGTGCATGATGCCTGATCGACTTTTGTTTATTAGGTCTGTTCGTGTTAAGGAAAATGTTACACATTTCTTACACTTTTTAAAAAACTCGAATTCTGATTGGTTGAAAATTCCAATTCAACCAATCAGAATTCGTGTTTTAAAATTTTCGTACACAAACCTAATTTTCAAACAAACATTTACACGCCACCACGCAAATATTATCGAGCAAATCATGCTTGCTATGGAAATCTGTATCCGCGCGTTACATTGCCCGGACTCTAATCGTAAACAATGCCGCGACCAAGACGATCAAATCTTTCCCGACAAAGCCGTAATGCAAGAAGGATACGAAACATTGCAAATGAAATGACTGAAGAAGCACAAGGAATTGCCCGTGAAGAGCTCCGCGTTAGTATGGCTCGACTTCGTGCTTCTCAATCACAAGATCAAAGAGAGGCAGCACGTGAAACGGCTCGGTTGGCAATGCGAAATCGTCGAGCGAATAACAGAAATGAAGAAGTAAATAATTTTCGACGCAAAAGAAGAAATGTATCAAGTGCTGATTTGAATCGAGCAGCGTTTCGATATGATTGCAGCACTGATTACTGCTTGCATCCTAGCGTTTGCATTGGGTCAATGGACGTTGTTTGCGAGTATTGTGACGCGTTTGGTACGCGTACGCGTTTGGTAGTAAGTAAATTGCTAAACAATGTGATTTACGCGACGATACTCAAAGGAAAATTCGAAGGTGAGGAAGTACTCATTCCGAGGATACCGATGATCCCAAACGATATGCCGTTTGAGTTTAAAAGACTTCAATTTCCGATCCGTCTTGCATTCGCCATGACCATTAACAAATCACAAGGACAATCCTTGAAAGTTTGTGGTCTGAATCTGAAAAATCAATGTTTTTCACATGGTCAATTATATGTGGCATGTTCACGGGTCGGAAGACCATCTGCGTTGTTTGTACTTGCACCTGATAATAAGACAAAAAATGTCGTGTATCACAAGGTGCTTAACTGAAAAGTGCAACCTATGCACCAAAATACATGAACAATAAAGAATCATTAAAATACTTGATTTTTTTATATATTTATATATATCTTTCCAAATAAAAAATAGAATTAAATAAAATCTAAAGTTTGTTTATTTACTGCCTCTAAGGCGGAACAGAGTTCGCCGGGTCCGCTAGTTTTGTATAAAATACATTTGTAATGGATGCAAATACGCTTTACTTATTCATTAATCACTGAACCAAATATATATTATTAAAAACGAGAAAACTACCATTACTACTGTTAGGCTAGTTCTTTTTCCAATCGTAGCCTTAACTTGACGTCATATTTAATACATAAATTTTCGCCATTTTACCTATTAATAATAATAATCACTTACATAATATACTGTATTTTCATTGGTCAGGATGCGGAGGCTTTATATTGAACTCGATCCGAAGATGGCATTGGCTCCAAATGATTTCCCCACATATAAAGAGTATTCTTTTAGTATTGTATATTAACTATAATTGGAAGGACTTACCGGGGGAGCAACTCCCCTTCCCCCGCCAGTTCTCTCGCCAACTGGATCGCTAGCACTCACGGCTTCAACCATTATTCTCTACGACTATTGTATTTCACCTTCATGTGCAAAGCAGTGACATACACCTCTTACTAGGACGTACCTCTCTTGTTGCAATTAGGACGAACCTCTCTTGTTGCAATTAGGACGAACCTCTCTTGTTGCAATTACGACTAACCTCTTTTGTTGCAATTAGGACAAACCTCTTTTGTTGCAATGAGGACGAACCTCTTTTGTTGCAATGAGGACGAACCTCTCTTGTTGCAATTAGGACGAACCTCTCTTGTTGCAATTAGGACTAACCTCTTTTGTTGCAATTAGGACTAACCTCTTTTGTTGCAATTAGGACTAACCTCTTTTGTTGCAATGAGGACGAACCTCTTTTGTTGCAATTAGGACTAACCTCTTTTGTTGCAATTAGGACTAACCTCTTTTGTTGCAATGAGGACGAACCTCTTTTGTTGCAATGAGGACGAACTTCTCTTGTTGCAATCAGGACTAACCTCTTTTGTCAAGTTAAGGCTACGATTGGAAAAAGAACTAGCCTAACACATGGAATATATCCATCAGATAAATTTTCAGAAATTTCAGTGACTGATAACTTAGACTCAAGCATAGAGTCTCCAGCGCCATATTACGGAAAGGCATACTACTTTTTTCTGCTTACAAATTTTTGAAATCTGAATTTGGATCTTGAAAGCCACATTTATAATTTAAATGGTGTACAAAAATTGTCATCGCAAATTATTTAATTATGTTTTCATGACAATGTCAAAAATCTAAATATTGCTACACGAAATACTGCATACATACTTGAATATAAATATGCATATCACGTAATGACATACAACTTATTTCTGCTTACAAATTTTTAAAAACTGGTTTTGCATGTTGAAAGCCGTTATGTTACAGCTCTAAAATATTGTCATCGCAAACGATATAATTCCCTATTTATTACTCTGTTAATTCCAAATATTAAAAAAAATATTCAAATTTTGAATTGATGCATATTACGTATGTAGTTTTCATGGTTTTCACGACCCCTCAGAAGTATTAAACGACCCATTGATAGGTCTCAACCCACACTTTAAGAACCACTGGTCTAGAGGAATATATAACCAGAATGAATCTGTCATGTCGACAATCAACGTCAATTTTTTTTTAATAATCAATGAAAGTTATTTGAAAATATTATTCTACGTCAATATTACTGGAAACGGAATAGAAATTTATAGGAAATCTGCAAGCGAATGAGATTTTTTTTATATAAATTCGGCAGATTTACTGTTCCATCAGAATTTATATAAACTGTACTGATTGTAATAATACACTCAGAAAAGTTCCACGTCTGAACTTTTATACGTATTCAATAAACATAGTCGGCCCTCCTTTCGCGCCAGCATTCGCTCTCGTGACCCAATTCGCTCCTATAATAAATCGCAGGGGCATCCAGCCATTTCCAATTTCCACTCATCCACACCCGAGTCAGGAGCATAATGCATTCCTTCGGGATAACCACCGGAAGCGCAGCAGACTGGCGTTTCCTCTATCACCGATTAGCACGTCTCAAATGAGCGACATTACCGCGAAACCCGAATAATCAACGGAATAGACAAAACCTGTTTCAACCTTACATACAGTTTCACTATTTACATTATTACAAGATTTTCGCATAATTACGAACAATAACCTGTATTATTTTGAGGTATGTAATGTTAATTAGTAATTAACATTATATACCTCAAAATAATAGAGGTATGGTATGAAGGTAATTAATGATTACCTTCATTATATTAATCTAAAAAAATATTATATAGTACTGTTTCACTTTTTTGTCTCTACTTTGAAGCCCAAATAAGCACATACCACAACGGAAATATTAGCAAACAAGCGAGAATATTCGAGTTTTACGAGTTACTATAATATACTCTGGTCCAGGTATAATATACAAAATTTTATCTTCAACTACCCAAATTTAAGGAAATGACCGAAAGAAAGCCAATTTTAAAATTTGTTTTCAAAATCATGGATCAAATTCAGTTCAGTGTCATGGTAACCTCTCAATTTGTATAAAGAACGCTGGAAGTTTTATATTACACCACTAGTGGTGTAATGATGGTGTACTGAGGCCTTTATAAACTAGTTGCAGATAAAATATTTCTTTATTGATTAATGAGACAAATATTATTATCCACAAGACTGAAACAGCCGATTATTCATAGACATTGACATTGGTATTTTTCATTGACAAAATGATATGAATCTGATGAGGAAATATTTTCATAGCTTTTGTGTGCCCAAATAGCCATATACCACAACGGAAATATTAGAAAACAAGCAAGAATATACGATTTTTTGCGAGTTGCTAAAATATTCTCTGGCCCAGGTATAATATACAAAATTTTATCTGCAACTGCCCACATTTAAGGAAATGAACGAATGAAATCCAATTTTAAAATTTGTTTTCAAAATCATGGATCAAATTCAGTTCAGTGTCATGGTAACCTCTCAATTTGTATAAACAACTCTGGAAGTTTTATATTACACCACTAGTGGTGTAATGAGCTAGTTTATAAACTAGTTGCAGATAAAATATTACTTCATTGATCAATGAGAAACATATTATTAACAAGACTAAAACAGCAAATTATTCGTAGCCTAACCCTATCATTTTTTGGTTCTCCTAGATTATAACAAAAAAACGTTATTATAAAACTGCTAGAAAGGATTACTATATCGTACGAATATTGTGTTTCTATGTTGTAAGAATATAGTACCACTATACAGGGTAGTCACTTTTACGAAGCCCACCATTAGGATCTATTAAACGGAAATATATACATCAAATGAGATAAAAGTTTCTCACTTTGATGCATTTCAATATACTGATTATTAATAGACATTGACATTGGTATTTTTCATTGACAAAATGATGTGAATCTGATGAGGAAATATTTTGATAGTTTTTTTTTCATGTACAACGCTACAATTTTTATACTACTTCACTTTGATACTATTGCAGTTTAATAATGAAGCATATTACCCCACTAGTGGAGTAGTATTAAAATTGTAGTGTTGTACATGAAAAAGTGATATAAGGCTTTTATAAAGTAGTTGTAGATAAAGTATGACTTTATTGATCAGGGAGACAAATATTATTATCTTTTCCGGTTTTCACAACTACCCAAGTCTGTGCAAGATCAAGTTTTCTATTCATTTTAATTCGCGTGCAGACTTTATTACAGTGGGTTACCCACTGTAAACCTGAAAACCAGAAAAGATAATAATATATATACAACATATTTATTCAAGTAAGGTAAGATAATAATATTTGTTGGCATTATTTTGCATGTTAGAACAGCTCAAGGAGGGAGGATAATAGCAAAAGCTGCATTGAATGGTGTTCGGTAAACCTAGATTTATCAGCGTAAATTGACAATTCATTTTTTCGCCTCAATTTTTCTTGTTTAACATTTATCCATTAAATAATTATTCTATTCTATTATAATCATTTCCAAAAAAATTTAATATTGTTAGTGATTTCTACAGATTTCTCAATAATTATCGAGATTGATAGAGATTTTTGAATACAAATTTTACACATATAAATTACAGATTTATTAATTATTTTCGAGATTTATACAGATTTCTCATTGTTTCTCAAGATTTCGAGAGAATTTTCCGTAATTTCGAGATCATTAAAATCAGAAAATACAAATTGGTTCACACGATTGATACAATTATAATATATGTTTCTTAAGCACGTGAAGGAAATGGTTAATGAAAAATTATCGTGGTATCTTTTCTTCGCTATATTTATTTGTGACTAAATGTACATTTCGGTCACAACGTGACCATAATCATTAGTATACTCTAATGATTAGCAGTATACTAATGATTATGGTCACGTTGTGACCGAAATGTACATTTAGTCACAAATAAATATAGTGAAGAAAAGGTACCACGAGTATATTTCATTGATACAATTATTTCGTGCATATTTATTTAAATATTTCTTAAGAAATCTAAACATTTCTAAATTTATCAAGGTTCCAAGATATTTTCCAGTGATTTCCATGACTTTTCAATGTTCTTCGAGATTTTTATAGATTTCCTAATTATTATCATGATTTGAGGAGACTTTTTGTTCATTTCTAGATAGAAAAATGCAAATTCTTCGACTTTTTTCAATAATTCCCAAGATTTCTTAATAATCGGCAAGATTTCTATAGATACCTCAATAATTCTTAAGTTTTTAAGAGATTACTCAATAATTTTAAGATCTAAGAATCAAAGGCATTAATATGATTATTTGTCACATATTTTCATTTTTGTACTGCTTCACTTTGACACTGTTGTAGTTCAATTCTGAAGCATACTACCCCACTAGTAGTGTAGTATTGCATTTGTAGCGTTGTACATGAAAAAGTGATATAAGGCCTTTATGTATTTATTATTTAGTAGATAAAATATGACTTCATTGATCAGTGAGACAAATATTATTATCTTTTCTGGTTTTCACAACTACACAAGTCTGTGTAAGCTCAAGTTTTTTAATCATTTTAATTTACGTGCACGTGCACATTGTGTTAGGCTAGTTTTTTTTTCAATCGTAGCCTTAACTTGACGTCATATTTAATACATAAATTTTCACCATTTTACCTATTAATAATAATAATCACTTACATAATATACTGTATTTTCATTGGTCAGGATGCGCAGGCTTTATATTGAACTCGATCCGAAGATGGCATTGGCTCCAAATAATTTCCCCACATATAAAGAGTATTCTTTTAGTATTGTATATTAACTATAATTGGAAGGACTTACCGGGGGAGCAACTCCCCTTCCCCCGCCTGTTCTCTCGCCAACTGGATCGCTAGCACTCACGGCTTCAACCATTATTCTCTACGACTATTGTATTTCACCTTCATGTGCAAAGCAGTGACATACACCTCTTACTAGGACGAACCTCTCTTGTTGCAATTAGGACGAACCTCTCTTGTTGCAATTAGGACGAACCTCTCTTGTTGCAATTAGGACTAACCTCTTTTGTTGCAATTAGGACGAACCTCTCTTGTTGCAATTAGGACGAACCTCTTTTGTTGCAATTAGGACTAACCTCTTTTGTTGCAATTAGGACTAACCTCTTTTGTTGCAATGAGGACGAACCTCTCTTGTTGCAATTAGGACTAACCTCTTTTGTTGCAATGAGGACTAACCTCTTTTGTTGCAATTAGGACTAACCTCTTTTGTTGCAATGAGGACTAACCTCTTTTGTTGCAAGGAGGACGAACCTCTCTTGTTGCAATTAGGACTAACCTCTTTTGTTGCAATTAGGACTAACCTCTTTTGTTGCAATGAGGACGAACCTCTCTTGTTTGCAATTAGGACTAACCTCTTTTGTTGCAATTAGGACTAACCTCTTTTGTTGCAATGAGGACGAACCTCTTTTGTTGCAATTAGGACGAACCTCTCTTGTTGCAATTAGGACTAACCTCTTTTGTTGCAATGAGGACTAACCTCTTTTGTTGCAAGGACCAGTACGCACCTCCAGGACGCACCTCTATCTAATATACATATTGTAGTTTATGTACTGACCTTTAATCCATTCCAACACCTAATCCATAACCGTCCACATCGCAACACACACCAATACATTAGCACACACATGCTTTCCCCATAATCAGCACCCAACTTGCATCCACACTCCATAAACGCACGTAACTCAATGTGTCCCTCGTTCTCGTTCTAAAGCTGAGCGCGTCGCGCCCCGGCTTATATAAACAAACAAAGCCACAGATGCCGCCTCTAATATTAATAATCAATTATTATCCAATGATACAATTTGATACCTAACAATTGACTTTATTACAGTGGGTTTACCCACTGTAAACCTGAAAACCAGAAAAGATAATAATATTTGTTGGCATTATTTTGCATGTTAGAACCTCAAGGAGGGAGGATAATAGCAAAAGATGCATTGAATGGTTTTCAGTAAGCCTTTTAAATTTATCAGCGTAAATTGACAATTCATTTTTTCGTCTCAATTCTTCTTCTTATGCATTTGTCCATTAATGGATGTTTGTGACAATACGAATCATCTTGTCTCATTTCATGGACTCTTAAAATTGTCGAATACGTTGCTTTGCAGAAAATAAATTAGAATTGCCTCGGAAAGTATCATTCATTATTCGTGTGTTTATTTGCAACCATCCGCCGCCTCTAGCGTAGATTGGCCGGGGTTTCGACAAACAAAAAGGCAAATTAACTGTGTTCCCATTACGTCGCTCTTTCGTTACATTAGTCTCTGAAGATCGCCTCCACCGATAATGTACATTGTAAGCTAATGAACGGCACTGCCCCGGCATGTGTATGCTTGTGTGTACTCGTGTTCAGCCGCCTCCGGCTGAATATGTGTTTGCATTTGTTTGCGTGAGCCGGGGCCGACGGGCATTCAGGGGCCCCGAATTGATTGACTGTCGTGTAGAGGAAAGTATCCAGGGGAACGAGGCAGAGATTAATGCGTGGAAATTTTTCGTGTTCGGCTGGTTTATGACGCAACGCCATTCTTTGATTTTAAAAATCGCCGGGGTATTGTTGAGTGTGTCGAACTGGAGCCGATGTGCGGATTTATAGGTAGCTAAACGACAAAGTTCGGTGGTTTATTGGGCTTATAAATAACGTTTGCCTGTACAAATTCCTGGACAAATCATCCTCATCCAAAGCAGTTCACTCAATAAATATTCCATGGATTAACTATTTAGCTGTATTCACATTTATATGGCATTAAATATTATAAATATCTGATACGTGTAGAAACCTCAGTTGCATTCGACTTGTACGCTGTCCTAAATGCATAATGCATGTATTTGCTTGTAAGCAAAAACTAGGTACTTTAATATTTACGTGTGCTTCCCTGATAACAAAGCTATCCATTAAAATTCTGAAATCGCCCCTGTCAATATATTTTGCGTTATTCATCATCAAAATAAACGAGCGTAAGCAAACATTATAAAATATTGAGGACGCGAGTCGGAGGCGGTTGGGATATTTACTGCGCATTGAGGGGGCGGTATCGATCCACCCCCGACGGCGTGCGATAATATATTAAAAAATGCGCGGGCGTATTGAGCAACTAATGACACGTACGACCCGGAACCGGAACAACTGTCACTGCAGGTCCGACCGCAGCAACAATGAAATATGCAATTTCCATCGGACATGCCAGACTATTTGCCAGTCCGCCAGTTCCGCCCTCGATTAGTGCCCTTTTTTCATATTTTAATTATTCCCCGCATTAGCCTCGCTTGAATAACAACGACTCGTGAGCGGGGGCAGCAAGCCTCTGTGTACAACATACAAAGCAGGCGATATTATTTGTGAAATAACCACATTCAGAATTTGCAAAATCAATTTCGAATGTTATAGATATTGGCGACCATCTCAAAAAACTGCTAATTATTTGCAGTTGTGCCTGCTGTGGGAGTTTCAGCTTGTTTGCGTGTTTATGTGTATGTGGGTATGTAACGGTCCAGAAATATCTTTGGCAGAAACTGCATTTTAATAATTAATTGGCGCATAGACCTGCAGTGTAGACAACCGTGCTCGCACTTTTTTGTTGTGGTGACGCGTTTCCCATGTGTGCGATTTTTAAATTCGCCGGCGAGCAGCCGCCATCGGCAGAACTCAGCTACCTCGTGTCCAGTACGGCCATGCCAGAAGAACCGTTGAGATAAGGTGTACCACCATCCGGTTTACGGGATAACCAACGGGGACTCAGTTAACCACCCTTGAGGGGATTGAGGCACCAGGTACAGGGCAAGGGACTTCCAAACGCTCATAACACCTGAGTAAGTAGTTAAGCCCGATATTTCTTTTCCTTTTCGTGAAGCCACGTGTCCGGCCATTGTTACTAAGGCCATGTGCTTTGCAGGCGTTTTGTTACGGGCTAAGTAGCTCGGCCAAACCATTCTTGGCTGGAGGCCGCGATCATCTTGGCTGGAGGCCGGAATCGAGCGCTAGGCGTCCACGACGCAAACCGCCGCCCTTCCGGAGCTGTAGCCAGCCGCCAGCGAAGACCACCAGGAACACAGGCCAGATATCCAGAGATATATATATATATAGATATTGATACATTTTTTTGTGGTCTCAATTGAGCCAGACCTCCGTTTAATTCCTTATTGACATATCGTTTATTCTTTTGTGTAAGAATTGCGTTTACGTGTTGCGTGCCGTACGTGCTTTGCGCTTGTGTAAGAGAAAGGTCGCTCCGTCGGCCCTTTGAATCGCGCGATCAGGAGCTTGCTATATTCAGCCGAATAGAGTGAACCCTGCGTGAAAGGGTTGCGTGCGGAGGTATTTATTTCAGGAGCGCAGACACGGTGTCCGTCGTTTGTGTGAATAAACGCCGATATTTTACACTACAAAACTCACACCTGTTATTTTTTGTTCCCCCCACGTTTTCTCGATCGGGCATTTATTTCAGTTTCAGTTTTTATTCTCACTGCGAGATTTAAATCTGGTGGTGTTGGCGCCAAATGGTCAGCGTTGTGACAGTTCGTGATTTCTGAACTTCGCTGACTGTCTGCCGTCCACCCACGCAGGTAGGGTGGAGCGACCCTTTGCGACGAAGTAGCGACGAGGTTAAAATTACGTGGAGCCTTTTTTAACCCCCCCACTCTCTGACACCGAGAGCCTGGCCCTCGTCACTGCTTCGAAGGGACCCTCCACTCGCTCCACGGCCTAACGCGCTGATTGCCCTTCAGGTACGTCACAGGTATAATGCCTTAAATTCCGAAAACCTTGTTAGTTATAACATGTTTCAGTTTTGGCGGACAAGAAGAATAGTTACACCATTCACGAATTACACTTAGAACCATTAATTCCGGCGTTTATATCAACTAAATGGTACATAATTATAGTGGAGTATAACTTGTTGGATGGTTTAAGACCGCAGATAATACCTTTACTCAGTAGTATGTAAAGTTGTTCTCTGAAGTTACGTGATGTAATATATGTTACACATGTTATATATATATATGTTACATATATTATATGTCACGTGACTTCAGAGAACACCTTCACGTGTTCATTTCGCTTCTGTTCTTCGCAATATCGTGGCAGAAACGTAGAACAAGGTGTTTGAAACGCTGCAATTCTCTTAGCTCAAGAAGCTTTTTCATTTGTTTGGCTCATACTTGCACCGTGTAAGCTATTGTTAACTGAAATATGTATGCAGATGCAAGTCACTTGCCAAATCGTGTCTTAGATCACTCTGGGTTTTTTTTAACTTTTTTTTTAATCGCTGTAATTTTCTTAATTTTTGATGTAGAAATTACATTATTAATCCCCTTAATTCTAACATAAAAAAATTATTTTGCACTGAATTGATGAGTCCACAAAAAACTCCCGGATGAAAGGGCGACACAAAGTTACAATATTTTCTCGTGGAAAATTTGAATGCACTATAAAAACGTACGCTATGAATTATAAGGTGTTTTTTCTTTGTATTACAATATTCAATGTTTAACTTAGCTCCAAGATATGAAGTTACCAAAAGAGAAAATTTACAGTACAAACCATATACTGTTATGTTTCTCATATTAAGGTAAATTATTTAAATAATTTATGTAAAAAAATGGTTAGTCCTTAATCTTGATTACTAATACATATTAACAAATACATCAAGATTAAGGACGTACAATGTTTTTGCATAAATTATTGAAACAAACTATACAGGGTGAGTCAATAGGATGGGCAGGCTCGATTACAACTACACCGTTAATGTGAATGTACAAACTTAATGTACCACAGCAATTTGATGCCACAATGCAAATCGACAATCTTGCCGCCAGAATATACCCCAGGCAGTTGATTAAGATCAAAGGCAAAGTCCCAACCCAATAGCCTAGAAAACAAGTGCCCTGCGTTTTTTCAATAAGTGCCTGTAAATGAATTAAATTTTAGAAAAACATAAACTACTTCTGATCGCTTATAGCGAATTGCAAAAATTAAACGGATTTATAAAGCCCAAAAAAGGGAAAATCAAAATATGTAAATTTATACAGGGGGTGTCATTTAAAAAATCTAAGTCGAAGGCTGCCCTGCATAAATGGAACACGCTATATATGGCAAAATAATTTTACATACTGTACTTTGGCCTTCCGTTTGCAGTGTATTTTGGTTCGTTTCGATATCATTAACGGTGTAGGTGTAATCGAGCCTGCCCGTGATATTGACTCACCCTGTATTCTTAGCTTAATATTATTACTTCATAACTCAATTTCAATAGTTTTGAGAAAAATGCATTGTTCCAATTATTTGAAATTACTTTTTGTTCATTTTTAGCTTAACATTAGACCTTTCTAACTCAAATTTTATAGTTTTTAGAAAATTGCTTAATTTTTAGCTTAATATTATAACTCCATAACTCAGATTCAATAGTTTTGAGAAAAATTCAATGTACCAAATATTTGAAATTAGTTTTTGTTAATTTTAAGCTTAACATTAGATGTTTATAACTCAAATTTTATAGTTTTTAGAAAATTGCTTTATTGTTAGACTAATATTATAACTTCATAACTCAAATTCAATAGTTTTGAGAAAAATGCATTGTTCCAAATATTTGAAATAACTTTTTGTTAATTTTTAGCATAACATTAGACCTTCAGAACTCAAATTTTATAGTTTTCAGAAAATTGCTTTATTGTTAGCTTAATATTATAACTTCATAACTCAAATTCAATAGTTTTGAGAAAAATGCATTGTTCCAAATATTTGAAATAACTTTTTGTTGATTTTTAGCTTAACATTAGACCTTCATAAATCAAATTTTATAGTTTTTAGAAAATTGCTTAATTGTTAGCTTAATATTATAACTTCATTACGCAAATTCAATAGTTTTGAGAAAAATGCATTGTTCCAAATATTTGAAATAACTTTTTGTTAATTTTTAGCTTAACATTAGACCTGCATAACTAAAAATGTTATAGTTTTTAGAAAATTGCTTAATTATTAGCTTAATATTATAACTTCATAACTCAAATTCAATAGTTTTGAGAAAAATGCATTGTTCCAACTATTTGAAATAACTTTTTGTTAATTTTTAGCTTAACATTAGACCTTCATAACTCAAATTTTATAGTTTTTAGAAAATTTCCTAATTGTTACCTTAATATTATAACTTCATAACTCAAATTCAATAGTTTTGAGTAAAATGCATTGTTCCAAATATTTGAAATAACTTTTTGTTAATTTTTAGCTTAACATTAGACCTTCATAACACAAATATTATAGTTTTAAGAAAATTTCTTGATTGTTACTTAATATTATAACTTCATAACTCAAATTCAAAAGTTTTGAGAAAAAATCATTGTTCCAAATATTTGAAATATTTTTTTGTTAATTTTTAGCTTAAAATTAGACCTTTATAACTCAAATTTTATAGTTTTTTGAAAATTGCTTAATTGTTAGCTTAATATTATAACATCATAAAAGTGTATCTAAAAGGGTAAAAGTATATTATAACATCATCAAATTCAATAGTTTTGAGAAAAATGCATTGTTCCAAATATTTCAAATAACTTTTTGTTAATTTTTAGCTTAACATTAGACTTTCATAACTCAAATTTTATAGTTTTTAGAAGATGACTTAATTGTTAGCTTAATATTATAACTTCATAACTCAAATTCAATAGTTGTGAGAAAAATGCATCGTTCCAAATATTTGAAATAACTTTTTGTAAATTTTTAGCTTAATATTAGACCTTCATAACTCCAATTTTCAGATTTTTAGAAAATTGCTTAATTGTTAGCTAAATATTATAACTTCATAACTCAAATTCAATAGTTTTGAGAAAAATGCATTGTTCCAAATATTTCAAATAACTTTTTGTTAATTTTAAGCTTAATATTAGATGTTTATAACTCAAACTTTATAGTTTTTAGAAAATTGTTTAATTGTTAGCTTAATATTATAACTTCATAACTCAAATTCAATACTTTTGAGAAAAATTAATTGTTCAAAATATTTGAAATATGTTTTTCTTAATTTTTAGCTTAACATTAGACCTTTATAACTCAAATTTTATAGTTTTTAGAAAATTGCTTAATTGTTTTGCTTAATATTATAACTTCATAACTCAAATTCAATAGTTTAGAGAAATATGCATGTTTCAAAAATGTTAAATTACTATAGATAACATCACCTGAAAACTTTTATAAGTAATAAAGTTATCGATATTCACTACTGTCCTGCAGTAGATCTCCAACTGGTAGATTAAGCTCTGTTGGAATGCCCTACATATTATTATGTTTTTGGCTTGTCGTTCACTTTTAGTCGCTTTTGTAGAAAAGTTGAAAATGGTCAACCTTAATGGTGAAAACTTTAATGGTATTTTGTTTTCGAGGTATTTGCAAATATTCGATTTTATGACTTTTGTCATGATTTTTGTCTTTTGTTTTCAAGTTATTAACAAAAAGCGATTTAACCAGTTTTCGTTTTATAGCTGTAGGTCGCTAATTTATGAGAATAAAAAGAAAATTATTTTTTTTTAGCTAAGTCACAGCCAACTCTGAGTTCTACATAAAAATATTCTGTTATATATTCTCTATTATGTCAACTCAAATTTCGAACTGTTTTTTGAAAAATTGACTACATCACTGCATTGTTATCTAAAAAGTGCCTGAAGAAGTAGACATTATTTTTTCTATTCTCATAAATAAGCGACCTACAGCTATAAAACGAAAACTCGTAAAATCGCTTTTTGTGAATAACTTGAAAAGAAATGACAATAGCCAATTTTGGTTTTTACCATTAAGTTTTTCTCGAAAAAAGTGATCGGGGAGGGGCGGCCTATTTTATCATACCTGTTATAGTTATCGGGATTCCCTATTAAAGCATTGAAAATTTTCCATCCTGTACACTTTAATTTCCGAGATAAAAATTGCAAGCCAAATTTTTTACCTCAAACAAACGTTTTTAAAAATGGATTTCTCTTACAAGTAAGATAAAAACTGGAATTTTATTTCGTATTACACCTGAAATATATCTCTAGAGTGGAGTATTTTGCACCTGAAAGTTTTTGAGAAATAGTATTACACAAATGCCATTAGTCAAATGTTTGTTTCAATACACTTTTGACCAATTGAAGAAATCGCGAGAGCATTTATGTGATATTTCTATGCATTTAATACTATCTGCATGTATAGTTTTCAGGGCACAGCGCCCAACCCTCGTCCTTGAACCATGACCAGGATTAGAGATCCCAAAACCGCAAGTTACGTCCCCGCTTAACCGTCCCAGCGTGCATTTGTTAACATACAATTACAACCCTAAGGTCGCGCGGTCGTTATGTTAACACTGCCGAGGGGCTGATGCGGAAACACGGCAATTTCACGCCGCGAGATCACCGTAATTTCCTGCATGGTCCACAAAACCGCCCTCCAAAACCGCCGCCCCTGCATCACATCGCGGGATTATATTTTCAACCCTTAATAAGAGCGCTTGACTCTCGCGAAGGTACTACTTTCACCAATTGTTGTGCAAATCGGAAAAAAAATAGGTGAGAGTGTATTTTTGTATCTTCACTCTATGATAAATTTAATCTACCTACGTTTGGGACAACACTAATTATATGAATAGACTGTTTTCACATTTAGTTAGAAGATTCAATAAAAAAGAATATGGTAAATATGGAATAAAAATCGGTTAAATTTTCAAACGCAACTGCAAAAAAAATTAAAATTTATCTTTAGTTGTATGAAAAAAATCGGTGGCAACTTTTCAAATTGACACCCTGTATATATATATTTGTGTGTATATTATTTGTACAACCCCCGATGATGGCTGAATATGAAGCCGAAACTAGTATGGGAAAAAATAACTAAATACTAGAAGATACCGAAAAGTACTTTAACAAATAACAAATAATAATCAAAATTATCTGTTAAAATGTATAAAATACTAAGAATAATAATTGATATTTCGACGGGCTTTACTGTTGCACAGAAGTATCCATACTTCTCTGGAGATAAATGAGTTTGAGCCTCGCTGATTGCACGTTTTTGGGACTGCTCAAAAGTTGCGCGATCCCATCAAACTCGGAACTCTGCATCCCCCAAGATATACAAACAAGCTTGCGAAATTCCGGCCTTAACTCTTTTAATCAACGCGAAGCAGTTCGATCCGCAGCTAATTCTCTTTCCTCCCTTCCTCGCACACTTCGACGGGGCTCCTATGGCAGGGGGGGATAATAAAAAGTTGCCCGCGCGCGCCCCCTAATCCACGCGAAAGTTCCGGGCCCGGCGTCCCGCATCTCCTTTTCCTCCGGTGAACTTCCGGACGTTTCCGGGATTAAATCTGCGCGCCCCCGGGCCGTCCCGATGGCTGGCGGAGGGTGTGTGGGGGCGGCAAAAACGCGATCGATGGGACGTTAACGGGTGGTTCGCCCCTTGCGCCCGATTTCGGGGAATCCGTGTAGGGGGATGTTCCGCGAGCTTTTTTTCCAGGCCCCGTGCGTTCTCGTGTCGGCGCTTTTTGCCTTTGGAGGGAACAGATTTCGTTAGGGGCTTATATAGGGGGCAATATTTCATTTGTTTTAACGTATGGGAAGTCGTTCATTGTATCCAGCTAAGCCGAAGAATTTATTTAAACAATAAATTTTAAACGAGGGCCAACGGAAATAGAATATGATCGTAAAAATTGATACAAAAAGTTTTGTACTATAAATTTCTATTGGATTTTTTCATACATACGAATTTTATAATACATTGCATTTATCTATCTAAAAATTATTAAATAAATGCTTTATCACTTACCATCTAATTATTTCCACGGATTCTCAAACATTGTTCCTGTAGCTGTTGATTTTGCGCCGGCTGGTACCCGAAAGCAATTTTGTGTTAAACTAAAAGCGACAAACGCGAAACTGGAATTGACAATAATTGGCGCGTCGGGAGCGGCAATCTCGACCGTCCCACCTACGCTTTTATTTGTTTACTTTCCGCCCGAGAGTGGAAAAAGTCATTTCTGGCGCGTGGGGCGGCAAATTGCGCCTCGGCACTCCCCAGCGGTGGATGCTCGGGTGCATACATATACACCCCTACGCGGGGGTGGCACGACGACTTACGCCGGGGGTGGCAGGAGTTAAACGCGGAGATTGAAGTTTATTCGACAAGTTGGAAGGCCGCTGCAGTACGTCCTCATAGAGGAGCTCCGGGCTGTATATAACCGGCTCTGGAAGTTGGTGGGAAGTCGTTCCTCTGCAGTGGAAGTATAAATAAATCCACCTTAAGGTACACGCTAATATGTGCCTCGGTTAAAGGCAGCAGTTAAATAACATCGCGAGATGTATTAGGTTTACTTTTAGCACACAAAATCAAACTGCAGAGTGATTTCATCCGAGTGCTTATTCACTGCATTATGGATAAGTCCTTCACGTTCAGTCGATTACCTATTTGCGTTGCATTCACAACTCTACTTGAAACTGTTCGTTGTCCAAATTTAAATAATTTAATTGACATTATTGTTTTGAATTTGCAACATAGTCAAGAAACAAATATCCTAGCGTACAAATATTCTCGAGTGGAGTGGAATCCGAAGAGTCGAAGAACTATTTAGATTTTCGAATACTTTTGATTTTCTTACTTATTTAATACTGAAACTTTATCGAATTTTCAGGAGAATTAGCTTTAGATGTACTAAACACAAATGTAATATGAAATATGCAATTAATAAATTTTCAGTAATTTCAGTAATAACTAATCCTTACGTATCAATGCAGAAAGTTATACGTTTGATTTTATCACTTATTTAATACTGAAACTTTATCAAATTTTCAGGAGAATTATATTTAGGTGTACTAAACACCAATATATTATGAAATATACAATTATTAAATTTTCAGTAATTTCGAGTTTTTAACTTTCCGAATTATTTGGATTTTTATAAATATTCAGGGTTGATTTACTACTATCCAATGGAAAATTGGTAACTGTCACTTACATGGGTATATTCACACACCCTTTAGGTCTAACATTCATAAGTTTCATTGAGCGATAGTTTGATGCACACTTTTTATGATATTTTTTAATATATTGAATGTTCAACTTTCCAAGTTCATAGTAGAAAATTTATCTGAGAATATTTTGAATATTTTAAGCCAGATATGTATTCCCCAGATATATTCAATATTTTATACCAGATGTTACAGTATGCCTGGAAATAAATCCTCTGAAAATTTTACCACGAGTAATTGCTGTAATGCTGTAATTGCTCTGAAAATTTGATCACAAGTATGTCTCACATAAGTGACAAAATCGAGTTATAAACTTTCCAAGTTGAACAATATAAATTATCTATCATAGAAATTTCTGTAAATGTATGTAATGGATATATTGCAAATTTTATACCTGATTTGTATACAGTATGCCTGAAGATAAATTTTCTAAAATTTTGACCACGAGTATGTCCCAAATAACCGAGAAAATCAAGTTATTTACTTTCCGAGTTGAACAGTATAAGTTATCAGTCACTGAAATTTCTGAAAATTTATCTGATATATATATTTAATATTTTATGCCAGATATATATATACAGTGTACCTAACGATAAATCCTCTGAAAATTTAACGACGAGTATGTCTTAAATAACTGAGAAAATCAAGTTTTTAATTGTCCGAGTTGAACAGGTTAAGTTTTCAGTCGCTGAAATTTCTGAAAATTTATCTGATGGATAAATTCAATATTTTATACCAGATCTGTATAGAGTATGCTTGAAGATAAATCCTCTGAAATTTTGACAACGAGTATGTCTCATATAAGTGAGAAAATCGAGTTATTAACTTTCCGAGTAGAACAGTATAAGTTATCAGTGACTGAAATTTCTGAAAATTTATCTGATGAATATGTTCAATATTTTATGCCAGATCTGTATACAGTATGCCTTAAGATAAATCCTCTTAAAATTTGACCACCAATTTCAACAACTTTCCGAGTTGAACAGACGAGTCGCTAGGTCAAGCGACGAACGCAAATAGCGCATTTAGCGCCTACGTAAATATTGCATTCCTGAAGTTACACGCTTGCCCATGGTCCAGGATTCGAGTCCTGCTGAAGGATAAGGATTTCATATTCGTTATAAAATATTTAAAATATTTCTTTTTGTTTGTTTTATTGTCATGTACAGTCATGGCTCACATAAATCTAGTACAAGAAATTAGGTTACAATAGCAATTTTATATAGCAATGTCATATTGTTTGTACTAGATTTATATGAGCATGACTGTATATATTTACCGTTTGTGTATTATGTAGCTTTTCTGCCAATAAGTATTATTTATTATTATTATTAAAATTCCACACTAGAACTCTGGTGCTGAATATTACCGTAGAGTTATTCTTGTTAAGTGTAAAAAAATAATTAATACCTTAATAATATGTTTGCTATAAGTTAAATTACATATCATATACACATGTTTACATAAAAAATTGATTCAGGCAATATTATAATTTCTACCTTAATACAATAACCGTAGAAATGAAAACAGAATTCATCATTTTACGGACGTAATCATCCTGGTAACGCCCTTGGTTCATAAATGGCTATTCTGTGCTACGAATGCAAATGACGAACGAATAAAGAAAGTTTCATAGCGTCATTTAACAGCATTTCAGATACAATAACCGTACAAATGGTTCACTGCTAAAAGCTACAATGGTTGAATATATGAATATTGTTGCCCTTGCCTCTATAAAAATGGCAAAAAAAATTCTTTAGCTGTGTTACTTATCTGTGTCTACTTTGAAGGGTTGCAAATTTTAATAATACAATTTTTTAAGTATTTTTTATCGAATGTCCAGCAAAGTTCCCTTTTCTGTTGTACGATTGTATTGCGCATTCCGACGCATCAACATTTTTCTTTTCGTTGTTTCTTCTAAAGTTTGAAAATTAGTTCTTGACTTATTTTCGGAATTATCACAAATTGTCTAACGAATATTGTTGCCCTTGCCTCTATAAAAGAAGGTAAAAAAGGTTTCTTTAGAGGTTCGTTGCAATTTCTAAGGTCGATGCTCAAGCATCAAATTGAAGATTGAATCAATCAACATGAAAGGAATCAATTTCGGAATTATCCCAAATTGTCTAACGAATATTTTTGCCCTTGCCTCTATAAAATAAGGTAAAAACGGTTTATTTAGAGGTTCGTTGCAATTTCTAAGGTCGGTGCTCAAGCCGAGTTACCAAGATTCGCAAAGCGTGCAATACCTAACTTTGAAATCTATAAATATCCATTATTTTAGCCATATTCTATTTTATATTATATTTATTTAGCTATATTATTTAGCCATATTTTTAGCTTCGGCACTCTGTTTATAATCTTTATTTTGAGTAATATGCGATCATTCGAAGCAGACAGTTTTAGCAAATTTTTAGCCCTGTATAAACATCACATTACTAATATTAACTGAACATCACTACGATTATAAATTCAACGGAATTCATTATAACTATAAAATGTTTATAGGTTTATTTTCGTACATTTGTTTCCACAGGGTAAACGCGCTTCGTATGCAATTACACTGAGTGAGTTTGAAATAACCACAGGATTTTTATCAAATTTGTTCAGTTTAATCATAGTACAATTTTGCATGCAAAATGTATTAAATCCAACAAGATATTTGTATTTACATAACCATTGGCGTAGTTACATTAGTGATACTGCGAGACAGAATTAATTAAAATACCTGCAATTATACATTTGTACAATAATGTATTTCCATTATATGCATTATAATGCTATAACCACCTCCATATCATGAATCTCGGTTTATCTCTGTATTTTCCATGGTTTTCTATCATTATTTTTGTTGATTGTAGAATTAGAGGTAGATAATTGTGAAACTTCGTTACAATTTTATAATATACTACAAATATACAAGTCTATCACTCCTTGGTCACAATAAAATGTTTTAGCAACAGAAACTGATTATCAGTGTTGTGATACATTTCAAGTATCTAGATATGTATCTGGATACATTCTTGCTTGAGTACCTACAAGGGTACTACACACGAATCTAATATCAAATTTGCCTGTCAATGCAGAAAGGTATATAATTAATTTTCTCCCTTACTTAATACTGAAACTTTGTCAATTTTTTAAGAGAATTAGTTTCAGGTGTATTTTATATGAACTTGATATCAAATTTGCAACTAACAAATTTTCATAAATTTCAGAAATAGCTAGCACATACATGTCAATGCAGAAAGTTATATGTTTGATTTTCTCCCTTATTTAATACTGAAACGTTATAAATTTTTTTAGAAAAATTAGTTTCAGGTGTATTGTATACGAATCTAATATCAAATGTAAAAATAATACATTTTCATAAATTTCAGTAATAGCTAACCCATACTTCTCAAGGCAGAAAGTTATATGTTTGATTTTCACCCTTATTTAATACTGAAACTTTGTCAAATTTTTAAGAAAATTAGTTTTAGATGTACTGTATATGAATCTCATATCAAATTTGCAAATAATAAATTTTCAGAAATATCAGTAGCAGCTAACACATACTTGTGAATGCAGAGAGGTATATGTTCGATTTTCTGCCTTATTTATTACTGAAACTTTGTCAAATTTTCAGGAGAATTAGTTTTAGGTGTACTGTATACGAATCAAATATCAAATTTGCAAATAATAAATTTTCAGAAATATCATTAGCAGCTAACACATACTTGTGAATGCAGAGAGGTATATGTTCGATTTTCTGCCTTATTTATTACTGAAACTTTGTCAAATTTTCAGGAGAATTAGTTTTAGGTGTACTGTATACGAATCAAATATCAAATTTGCAAATAATAAATTTTCAGAAATATCATTAGCAGCTAACACATACTTGTGAATGCAGAGAGGTATATGTTCGATTTTCTGCCTTATTTATTACTGAAACTTTGTCAAATTTTCAGGAGAATTAGTTTTAGGTGTACTGTATATGAATCAAATATCAAATTTTTAAAAATTAATATTCAGAAATTTCAGTAATAGCTAACCCATACGTGTCAATGCAGAAAGTTATATGTTTGGTTTTCTCCCTTATTTAATACTGAAACTTTGTCAAATTTTTAAGTAAATTAGTTCCAGGTGTAGTTTATACGAAGCTAATATCAAATTTGCAAATAATAAATTTTCAGAAATTTCAGTAACAGCTAATCCATACTTGTCAATGCAGAAAGTTATATGTTTGATTTTCTCCCTTATTTAATACTATAATTATGTTAAAATTTCAGGAAAATTGGTTTTAGGTGTACTGTATACGAATCAAATATCAAATTTTCAAAAATTAATATTCAGAAATTTCAGTAATAGCTGACCCATACGTGTCAATGCAGAAAGTTATATGTTTGGTTTTCTCCCTTATTTAATACTGAAACTTTGTCAAATTTTTAAGTAAATTAGTTCCAGGTGTAGTTTATACGAAGCTAATATCAAATTTGCAAATAATAAATTTTCAGAAATTTCAGTAACAGCTAATCCATACTTGTCAATGCAGAACGTTATATGTTTGATTTTCTCCCTTATTTAATACTATAATTATGTTAAAATTTCAGGAAAATTGGTTTTAGGTGTACTGTACACGAATAGAATATCAAATTTGCAAATCATAATTTTTCATAAATATCAGTAGCAGCTAACCCATACATGTCAATGCAGAAAGTTATACGTTTAATTATCTTCTTTATATAATATTGAAATTTTGGTAAATTTTCAGGTGAATTAGTTTCAGGTGTACTGTACACGAATCTAATATCATATTTGCAAAATTGAAATTTTCAAAAATTTCAGTAATAGCTAATATTTACTTGTAAATGCAGAAAGTTATATGTGTGATTTTCTCTCTTATTTAGAGCTGAAGTTTTCTCAAATTTTCAGGAGACTTAGTTTAAGGTGTACTGTATACGAATCTTATATCAAATTTGCAAATAATAAATTTTCAGGAATTTCAGCAAAAGGTAAACCGTACTTGTCAATGCAGAGAGTTATATGTTAGATTTTCTCCCTTATTTAATACTGAAACTACGTCAAATTTACAGGAGAATTTGTTTCAGGTATGCTGGACACGAATCTAGTATCAAATTTGAAAAAAAAAATCAGAAGTTTCAGAAATAGCTATCTCATACTTGTCAATGCAGAAAGTTATATGTTTGATTTTCACCCTTATTTTATACTAAATCTTTGTCAAATTTTCAGGAAGTTTAGTTTTAAGTGAACTTTATACGAATCAAATATAAAACTTGAAAAATATAAATTTTCAGAAATTTCAGAAACAGCTAACCAATACTTGTCAATGCAGAAAGATATATGTTTTGTTTTCTCCCTTATTTATTACTCAAACTTTGTCAACTTTTTAGAAGAATTAGTTTGAGGTGTATGTTATGTGAATCTAATATCAATTTGCAAATAATAAATTTTCAGAAATTTCAGAAATAGCTAACCCATACTTGTCTATGCAGAAAGTTATATGTTCGATTTTCTAGCTTATTTAATAGTGAAACTTTGTAAAATTTTCAGGAGAATTAGTTTTAGGTCTATTGCCCACGAATCTAATATCAAATTTGAAAAAAATAAATATTCAGAAATTTCAGATATAGCTAACCTATACTTGTCAATGCAGAAAGTTATATGTTTGATTTTCTCCCTTATTTTAAACTGAAACTTTGTCAAATTTTCGGGTGAATTAGTTTCTGGTATACTGTAAACGAATATATTAACAAATTTGCAAATAATAAATTTTTAGAAATTTCAGAAATAGCTAACTCATACTTGTAAATGCAGAAAGTTATATGTTTAATTTTCACCCTTATTTAATACTGAAACTATGTCAATTTTTCAGGAGAATTAGTTTGAAGTGTACTGTATACGAATATAATATCAAATTTGCAAATAATATATTTTCAGAAATTTCAGCAATAGCTAACCTATACATGTCAATGCAGAAAGTTATATGTTTAATTATGTCCTTTATTTAATACTGAAATTTTGTTAAATTTTCAGGAGAATTAGTTTCAAGTGTACTGTACTCGAATCTAATATCAAACTTGCAAAAAATAAATTTTTAGAAATTTCAGAAATAGCTAACCCATACTTGTAAATGCAGAAAGTTATATGTTCGATTTTCTCCCTGATTTAATACTGAAACTTTGTCAAATTTTCAGAAGAATTAGTTTCAGTTATAGTGTATACTAATCTTATATCAAATTTGCGAAATATAAATTTTCAGAAATTTCAGAAATAGCTAACCCATACTTGTCAATGGAGAAAGGTATACGTTCGATTTTCTGCCTTATTTAATACTGAAACTTTGTCAAATATTTAGGTGAATTAGTTTTAAGTATAGTGTATACGAATATGATATCAAAATTGCAAATTTTTTTTCAGAAATTTCAGTAATAGCTACTCCATACTTGTCAATGCAGAAAGTTATATGTTTGTTTTTCACCCTTATTTATTACTGAAACTTTGTCAAATTTTTAGAAGAATTAGTTTTAGATGTATTGTACACTAGTCTAATACCAAATTTGTAAATAATAAATTTTCAGAAATTTCAGTAATAGCTAACCCATACATGTCAATGCAGAAAGTTATATGTTTGATTTTCTCCCTTATTTATTACTGAAACTTTGTCAAATTTTCAGGAAAACTAGTTTCAGGTATACTGTACACGAATCTAATATCAAATTTGCAAATAATTAACATTCAGAAATTTCAGTAGCAGCTTTTGTTTTACATATTAAAATTTATTAAGCTAGTGAGGACAACGTGAGTGCACTAATTTTCTAAGCCGACTCACGTTCAATTGGAAATAATATTGCAAAAAGTGTATTATCCCTGAGGGCTATGGAATTGGCCTAAATTTTAAATAAAGGGTGTACGCACAGTAAGCTTTGTGCTGTGGAATGCGAAAGCAGTGGCCATTGAATTCGAGTTAACCGCCCCACTAATCCTACTAATCGGGATCACGACCCTTGCTACAATTGTATCGGGGGACGAAATCAAATCGTCATAATCGTAATTGCCGCCCCCATCGTTATCCAGCAAGTGATGGGGTAATTGCTTTAATGAAACCCGAAAACGATACGAGTGTCGCGGTTTACACGATGGTAACTGAATTTATCGGCAGACACACAAGAAAACGGATTACAAACCACATGCGTTTTATATTACAATATTACAATTGCTTGATTACGCGTAATATAATGATTAAAATTCAACTTATATCATACTTTTTTTAAATTGGTTTAGAAACCAAATTTGTTTGAAGTTTATATCATGCGACACATGCACGATCAATGTGGCAAAATACGGAAATGCGATGCTCGGATACTTGTAATTGCGATACCCTCGATGCATTATTCATGGCCCGAAGAAGACGTCGGATGAATCGCAGCCAAACTGCGCTCGCATTCGTGCTTAGACGAACATTATAATGCATTTTTAAATTAAAACCGTAGCAGCATTTTGCCCCTCGGAATTCAGCTACACGCACGCGACTTTGCCCTCTCCCTTCCTCATAATTAATTAATGGTGTTATCGTGCGCGAAAGTAATTGCCCATGTTTTACACGACAATTAGTGTATCGTCTTCAGCATGAAAGAAAAACGACATTAGCGTCAGGATTGAGTCTGATACCGGCATGTAATGTTTACAGTGAATCGAGTAATAAATCTTCGGTAATTATGCAGGAATTATTTTCCACCCCTATCACGGGGCGGCTCAAGTAGAATGCAACCGTCAGCTTTTAATGGAGTGATGTAAATCTAAAACTCATTTACTTTTAACGGAAGTACTAAATACATTTTTGATGCGATATGTGAATATTTCTGTACGCAATGGATGGCAGGCTCCTTGAAACAAAACACTGGTATACAAGAATTTGGACTGTATAATATACCCAAATATACGCCCAGTATAATACGCATTTACGCAATAAAGTAACTCATATTTTAAAAATCATGAATACAACAAAATTATTAAATTAATTCATTTACAAATAATCCCAGGGTGAAATGTGATAAATAGCCATCGCCAGTCGCGCCAGAGCGTCGCCAAATCTCTCAAGAGCTGAGGCCTGCATATGCACGGTTTTGGAAGATTCCATGTCGTGGTGTCACATAAACAATTTGGGTATCAGCGCCCCTTAGAAACAAGCAAGCGCCAGGCACGTAAAAATTACCTCGAATGGCAACGCTTTAAGTTAAGTGTAAAACTCTGCGCTAAAAACGCATTAATACCACGCGCACACTCAAGATTAATAATCACCATGATAACTAAGGGATGGGGGCGAATATTTAGCAGTAGATATCTGAGGAAAACCTATTTAAGCACAAGCCACACACGAGCGAGATGAGTAAGAAAGTTGCGTCGGCCACGGGCAACGCACACGACATTCGCGGTTATGAGTATATAAATTCACGTCGGGTTATAATTAAATTAACGATTGCATATAACGTTGTAAAAAACGCAAAGTAGAGTAAAAATTTGAATAAATCGAAGAACGTTACATTTCTAGGTACAGAGCAATTTAATGTTTTTATTATTAACGATAATATAAAGTTGTTAAACCAGTCTCATTATAAATTTACGGGAGTGCTTATTCCTTTCAATCAACCCTAAGTTACCTATAAATACCAAACACCGATTACCTACTCCTGTCAGTAAACAAAGGCGGCTCGTACGCTATTCGTGTTTACGAATCACTTGAGGAAGCAATAACAGGTGTAATTGACGCCCACCCGCGCACTTCGTTCACACACCTGTTATTGTCAAATCAAATTCCCGCACTAGAATTGACGAAAAATAGTGTACTTAACCAACCACAAGTTACCTAGAAAAGCCAAACACCGATTACCTATTCCTATCAGTAAACAAAGGCGGCTCGAACGCTATTCGTGTTTACGAATCACTAGAGGAAGCAATAACAGGTGTAATTGACGCCCACCCGCGCACTTCGTTCACACACCTGTTATTGTGGAATCACCTCCTCTACTAGAATCAAATCGTCGTCAGCATCATAACATTTAAACATATAAACTCATCATACATCGCGCCCGCGATCGCTAACTAACGTGGCTGTATTCACCATAACTATAACAACTAATCAAGGCATTCAGTGTTACCCTCCGACATACATCATCATATTCAAATAAAAATAATTCATAAAAATGATGGCTTCTTCATTTTAAATCATAAATGAGCACACAACGTGCATATTATTGGGCAGAGTGATTTATAATTGTATAAATAAATAAGTTGGATTAAATCATAATAATTTAAAAACATAATGTATAAAAATACTGGTTTCTTTATTTCAAATCATAAAACAAGCACCTAACGTACCTATTATTGGGCAGAGTAATTTGGAATCATACAGATAAAATAGGCTGAATTAAATCTCAATAATTAGAAGACATAATGACAATTTATGGTTAAATATCGTAAACAAGAAATAAGTGGAATTATTAAAACCCCGTATAAACAGAGAAAATGATAAACGAGAGAATGAGGCTTGGTATAATCACAAGAGAAGTTATTAATAACCTCCAATGTTCCTAATAATAATATATTATAACATTACATAAACATTTCCGATTGAGGTAGCAGAACTGTTATTTGACACAACTTGTAACATGTCTGACGGTGATGACTACTTGTGACATAGGTGCTTGCTGTGGTCGTGGGTAGAATTACTAATTACCTCAATCAACGTAAACAATGGTGCTCCAATAATTACATTATTGTGTGGACACCGACACAACCATGAAATTCGGGAAGATCGCGGGATGCCTTTAGTAATCATTCATGAATTATTGGGGATATTTCAACATATTTAAATAGTTCTATTTTTGATCATATCACTTCCCCGTAGTTAAATGGAGTGAAAGGGCATGGTAAAAAATGGTCTAAGAAACTAGAGAAGCACGTGCATGTATAACAAACTCTCGTAAATAAACTTCGTAGTCATAACCATTTTCAAACTATCAATTGAATAAATAAAAGAATTTACACATTCATTATAAGGTTAACGAAATATATAAAATAAATCTATTCATGTCATAATTGCCAACCTGTGTTTTATTTCCCTGTACGTTATAATTATATGAATTAATTTACATCATCGTCAACCTGTGTTTTATTTCCCTGTGTCTTACAATTTCAGCGTGTCTCTTATTTAATAAACAAAACAAATCCTTAAATTGGTGCTTTCTTGTATTAATCTATTATTAGTGTACGTTAATTAACACATTACCAATAGCAAAGTACCTTGAGAGTAATCACGGTAGTTAAATTAAACGTCACGACGTGTAAGTTCTAAATACGATCACAAATCACGAGCCAAAAATAATTAAAACATTATATAATAAATCACGAGCCGAAATAATCAAGAAATTATATAATAATTTCACGATAAAAACGACGTGTAATAAAATAAATATAATAAAAATAATATCGGAGCGTTACAACTGGAGCAACCAAATAGTGTTTTCAAGGTAATTTGGTGCGCTGAATTCGAATTTAATACAAACAAAGCAGAAATAACTTCAATTAGTAACACAAGATCTACTCGACATATTTAAGCACTATTATTATGAAGATAGAGAATAAATGTGGGATTCCATCAAATTACTTTACAGTGCCATCCATGCGACATAAAAAGAACTAGAGCTGATAGCGCAATTCTGGCGGTAAATTGGAATTCTACGCACCCAAATTAGTTGGCAAACATCCTTATCTTTTCCAGTTCATGTTTTTATTTTTATTTGTAGACCAGTGTAATCAGTATAGAAGCTATATGTTTCACATTTTACATTTGTAAGTCAACAAGTACATTTGTTACATAGTACAGAGAACAAAACGAGTGTTGAGACATAAACGCAAATTATGAAACTTATAGCTTGCATTTTAGAGTATCTATATAACAATAGATTATTGCAGCCCTATCAAATATGGATGATAACGACATAACATATGTAAAAATTAAGAAAATTGATTGAGATTATAATTGTGTGTCATATACCTACAGATTTTAGTGCTTTTGCAGTATTTGCTAAAACACATCAATAAGTCAGTACAGAATTGCCAGACGAGTCTGAGATTTACCGTTATAATATTGTATGCAAGGGTAACTTTAATATCCTGTAAAATGTGCGTCTGTGCGTGAGGCATGCACGTGGCTTATGGAACATGCGGGGGGAGTATGTAGAACCGCCAGGTCTTCGCTGTTCTGGTTTAATATGTCGGTGGGGCGCCCACCGAAAAACACCGTCAGACATTCTTTATGAAAATTTAATATGACTTTGAAATTTAATACTTGGCTGTCCGTGAAAAAATACACGGTTCACCTCGTCTCCTGCATGCCAGGAATTGTTAGCCATAGGGAGTTGACGAAAATAAAGGCACGGCAAACGCTCAATTTGGGCGGCTTGTGGGGGGAAAGGGGGGAATTCCGGCGAGTAACAATGTCTCGCGAGGCACGAAAATAACTTCAAATACTAATAGCAACTGAGAATGGAATTCGTAGTATTCGTAGTGACATGCAGAATTATTATTTTAAATGCATTCTATGCGGATATAATTTTAACAGGGATTATGTAATGTAATAGTGAAGTGTAAATGCGTAAAAATGGGATATAATCCCTGTAAAGTAATTGGTCCAACCATACACTCATCGATGATTAACTCGGAATATTTGCAACATAGATATGTTTGAAAGTGTCAGGCTTTTTTATGGGTGCCATTTCAAGGTACAAGTGACAAGGTGAAGTGCCAGGCTTCAAATTCTGGGATACGTATTATGTACTCTTAGTACTTATACGTATTAGTACTTAAGTACTAAACTTTCCACTAACTGATTATTGATTATTAATAACTGATGACGTATGCTGTATGACTTAATTTTGTAATTCAATTCAATTCAATAATTCAATATTTTTAAAATTGTATGTCATGTATTGTATTTGACCTATGTAAACATCTAAGATGTAATGACATCTAGAATGTAATGACAATAATAAAGATATATTCTATTCTATTCTATTCTACTCACTCCCTGTATGTACAGTTGACGCTGAAAAAAATTAGGACATATGTAAGTGCAGCATCACATTGAAATATCTAATGCAATTGTGACATAAATGCATGTGACATTTGAATCTGATGCTGCACTTACATATGTCCTACTTTTTGCACTTGCACTTATGTATGTCTTACATTTTTTCGGCGACAACTGTACATACAGGAAGTTAGAACATAATATAGTAATAGTGAAGCCTGGCACTTCACCTTGTCAATTGTACCTTGAAATGGCACCCATAAAAAAATAAAAAAATACACGAACAGTACCCAGGCATACAAGTGTACTTCAAATTAAAAAAAAACATTACAAATTACAAAATTTACTTTATTGAAAAACTAAAACTGGTAAAACAAATCGTCTTTTTTAATTCTTAATTAACGTGATCAAATCATCAAAACATATCAAGAAAAAAAAATCAACAGTCTGGACACACTTTCTTCTGATGATCCAAATAAACGTATTTCTTTGCAGTGCTGCCTGCTTTTTATTGCTTTTTGATTATTATTATTATTATTGTTAAATTATTATTATTATTACTATGTTTCATTATAATCCTTTTATAACCTTCAATGTGTGGGCAATATGGGGAATAACCATCAACAGCTAACATAGAATTGAATTTCTAAAAAAATGTGATATTTTGTGAAATTTGTACATTTTGATAAGATATAGTTCAATTCTATAGTTTTTATTGAAGGTGATGGTGGTGTGGTGGGGGTTGTTTGTGGTAGTGCTAGTGGGGGTTATTCTTTGTGGCATTGTGGTTGTTTGTGGTGGTGGTGGTGGTGGTTGTTGTTTGTTTTGGTTGGTTGCTATTTCTTTAGTTTTAGCTTGAATTTGTTTAGGTTCGTTTCAGAATTTTTAAAAGCATTTCAGAAAGTTCTAGTGTTTTCATTTGAACGGTTTGAAGTTGCAGTTTCTGGTGTTTTATTAAATGGTCTGCAATTTTCATACAAATTTTCATATTTCAAGAAATTTAACTAAATTATCGGCATTTGTATGGATTTTCTGCGGTTTTTTGATTAGTTTATGATATTTTTATGAAGTGCTTTAGATGTATATTTAGAAGTAAATTTATGAAAAATATATTCACGAAAATTCTACCTGCAAAATTTGAAATTTTCAATACAGTTTTAGTCATAAATTCAATGTCTTTTTGCCGGAAACACATATTATAACGTTACAAATTTGTATATACAGGTTTATCGTTGGTATACAGGAGAAAGTGGCAAAGTCCATTATTCATAATTTCAAGTTCATTTTTTTTCCTGTATACTTCTCCTATAGATTTAATTTAAAAATGGATTTGGTCAATTATGAATTTATAGAAAAAAGTGCGACTGTTTTAGAAAATGGCTTATGAAAAGATCAGTATGTTTTAGATACATTAATGTTAAAAAAAAAAAAAAATCTTTAAATTTTGAACTAGGCCACATTCTCCTGTATACCATATTGTCGGATAAGGGCGAATTATTCACTGATTAATAATTAATTTGGAAAATTACATGGAACATTACATGAAATTTTAAAATATTAAGGACTTTTTTGATAACATTAACAATGGCATTGATATCAATTTTGAGAAAATGAGAATTCGATTTTATAACTTTTAAGAATTAAATACTGTGATTTTTTTTTACATATTTGATATGTCTCTTCCAATCTCTTCTAATATATTGAACAATAAAAATCAATGGGAATATCTAATGTTATAAATATTTTTTCAAAATTTGTCGTAATATTTTAATACAATGGTAAAAATAATGTTATATTGTTATAATTATCTGTCAAATAACGACAATAAATATTTTTTTTCAAAATATCTCGATATATATTAAATTAATCTTAAAAAGAATGTAATTGGGTCAGAATTATCTGTAAAATAATGACTGTAACTAATTAACCCTATATGTAGAACAGTAGGGATTACTATTATTATTATATCAAATAATTTTGGAGAGAAGTGAACTAAAAACTTTAAATTTTATTCCCATGATTCTTATATAGAATCTAAATATTATAAACAACATATTTAAGAAAATCGAGATCTGAAAAGGTCATGAAAATCTCGAAAACCTTAAGTGTGTGTTTACTATAAACATATTTTTGTTATTATCTATAAATTTCATAATATTACGATGCACTAAAGAGGAAATTTTTGAAAATTAAACCACGTTTATGGGTTTCTTTTGTTTTTCCAGCAAATCGTAAAATGGTCTCAGAAAACGAGAACGAGAACTTTAAATTTTATTTCCAAGATGCTTGTATAGAATCTAAATGTTACAAATAACATTTTTAAGAAAATCTAGATCTGAAAAGGTCATGAAAAAATCGAAAACCTCAAGTGTGTGTTTACTATAAACATATTTTTGTTATTATCTATAATTTTCAAATTACGTTGCATTAAAGAGGAAATTTTTGAAAATTAAACCACGTTTATGGGTTTCTTTTGTTTTCCAGCAAAACGTAAATTCGTCCCAGAAAACGAGAAAACCTCTCAAACAATGTGTATTTGGTTTTATGGTTTTCCAGATAACGTGAGAAACGTCCTTCAATATGTTGTCGGATAAAGGCGAATTATTCACTGATTAATAATTATATTGGTAATTACATGGAACATTACATGAAATTTTAAAATATTAAAAACTTTTTCGATAACACTAACAATGCCATTTACATCAAATTTGAGAAAATGACAATTCGATTTTATAACTTTTAAGAGTTAAATACTGTGATTTTATTTTACATATTTAATTAATATCTCTTCCAAAATGTTAAACCTTAGAATCAATGGGAATATCTAATGTTTTAAATAATTTTTCAAAATTTGTCGTAATAATTGAAAATACTGGTAAACATAATGTTATATTGTTAGAATTGTCTGTCACATAATGACAATAAATAATTTTTCCAAATTTCTCGATATATATATGAGATTAATCTTAAAAATAATGTAATTGGGTCAGAATTATCTGTAAAATAATGACAGTAACTAATTTAACGCTAGATGTAGAGCAGTAGGGATTATTATTATTATTATATTAAATAATCTTGGACAGAAGTGAACTAAAAACTATAAATTTTATTTCCATGATTCTTGTATATAATCTAAATATTTCAAATAACATTTTTATGGAAATCTAGATCTGAAAAGGTCATGAAAAAATCGAAAACCATAAGTGTGTGTTTACAATAAACATATTTTTGTTATTATCTATAATTTTCAAAATATTACGTTGCATTAAAGAGGAAATTTTTGAAAATTAAACCACGTTTATTGGGTTTATTTTGTTTCCCTGAAAACGTGATAAACGTTCTTCAAAAACGTGTAAACCTCTCGAAAAATTTGAAAACCGTCTCAGGAAACGTGGAAAGCGTGTCTCAAAAACGTGAAAAACGTCTCTCAAAACGAGAAAACCTCTCAAACGACATTTGTCTGGTTTCTTTGGTTTTCTAGAAAACGTGATAAAGGTCCTTCAAAAACGTGAAAAACGTCTTTGAAAACATGAAAACCTCTCTGAAAACGTAAAGACCTCTCAGAAAACATGAAAAACGTCTCTTAAAACGAGAAAACCTCTGAAATGACATTTGTTTGGTTTCTTTGGTTTTCCAGAAAACGTGATAAAGGTCCTTCAAAAACGTGAAAACCTCTCCGAAAACGCGAAAAAGTCTCAGAAAACGTAAAAAAGTCTCTGAAAACATGAAAACCTCTCAGAAAACTTGAAGACTTCTTAGAAAACATGAAAAACGTCTCTTAAAACGAGAAAACCTCTCAAACGACATTTGTCTGGTTTCTTTAGTTTTCCAGAAAACGTGATAAAGGTCATTAAAAAACGTGAAATCCTCTCGGAAAACGCGAAAAAGTCTCAGAAAACGTGAAAAACGTCTCCGAAAACATGAAAACCTCTCAGAAAACTTGAAGACTTCTCAGAAAACATGAAAAACGTCTCTTCAAACGAGAAAACCTCTCAAACGACATTTGTCTGGTTTCTTTGGTTTTCCTGAAAACGTGATAAAGGTCGTTCAAAAAACGTGAAATCCTCTCAGAAAACGCGAAAAAGTCTCAGAAAACGTGAAAAGCATCTCTGAAAACCTGAAAACCTCTCAGAAAACATGGAAAACGTTTCTTAAAACGAGAAAACCTCTCAAACGACATTTGTTGTATTTCTTTCTTTTTTCTTAAAACGTGATAAAGGTCCTTCAAAAACGCGAAAACCTCTCAGAAAACGTGAAAAAGTCTTAGAAAACGTGAAAAATGTCTCTGAAAACATGAAAACCTCTCAGAAAACTTGAAGACTTCTCAGAAAACATGAAAAACAACTCTTAAAACGAGAAAACCTCTCAAACGGCGTATATTTAGTTTCTTTGGGCGTGACGACGCACCCTCATACACGCAAAACCGCAAAACCATCCGATAGCATGTGCAGACAAAAGTGGAGAGGATGATCCATGAAATAAATCTCCTAACAAATCTGAGATTAGGTGGGGGACTAACTATTCCTACTCAGTTTAATTAGAGGAACAGTATCAAACATCAGAATAATAAAAAAAAACTTTTTTTTTTCAATTTCTTCTATTTTTTTTTATTCTGAAGGTCTTGCTCGTCTATACGAATCCGGGTAAACGCCTAAGGATTCCCATTTGAAATTTTTAAGTTAACCTTCACCTAGTAACTTCAAGTTTATTCAAGGTCACGAGAATATTACCTCTATATAGATTTTTTCAAGCCCTACAACATTTGTCTGAAACCTTTTTCACGAAACTGTCTAACTTCCGAGATTTCCTGGTGGATCCTTTTTTTTCAATACACCGTTACTCGAATCACAATTTAAATAATTAAATTTAAAATTTATAATCCAATTATGAAGAACTGTTAAATTGAAGGTATTTGTAGACATTTTACGCTTATACATTTTTTTTTGGCGTTTCTCTAAACAGAAACCACCAATATTCGGCCAACATGCTAGAATTTCACTTTCCTTGAAATCGTTCTTCCAAAGTAGCAATTTCTTGGTGAAATCTTTGTCCGTGTTCATTGCACAATGCACTCAAGTTATCGGGAAAGAATTTTAAGTGATAATGAAGAAAGTTAATCTTGAGAGACATCCAAATTGAATTATAAACTATCTTAATTAGACATAAACTGTAGGAAAAATAAAATTATATGTTACTTTTTCTGATATAATATAATATTTGTTTTATTCTTATATAAACTCAAAAGTGGTTAGGCAATTACCAACTGTTTGTTACATTGACGTGAGTGGAGAAAATTAGCGATCATCCTCTGGAGAAAGTGAACTTTAATTTAGTTCCCGTGAAGTTTTCTCCGGCGCCGAGAGAACTTTTGGCGTAAAAACATGTGGGGAACTTTGATGTGTATTTTCCTCCTCTTTAAATTTTGAAATAATGCCCCGCCTCGGCGTGAAAGTTCGCAAAGTTGACTGATGGAGAGGAAAGGGGGGATCAAATTCTATTTGGAACGTAGATCGTCCTACGTAAACGCGAGCTTGGAAAAATGATTTTTGATAATTAGATTGCGCTCCGGAGAAAGCTGATCTAAGCGGACGTCTTCTGAGTTGGGTGAGACGTTACTGGACTTGAAATTTGGGATCGAAATATTACCGGGGAAAAATTTATATTGGATTTTAATCGAATTGAATATCAATTTCGTGTTCGATACAATTCGATAGGATGAATTAATTTCAGCTAAAGTTTATGCTTCATACGCTGTCCTGGTTTTCCGGTGTTGTATTACGTAAGAAGCACCTCGTGCACTTTAGAGCTTACATACGAGATTGCGGAGAACAGCCCAGACTCCACATTTCCACCCGATACTGTAGCTCCGTGTACGTGCAATTGTATAAATCCGGGGGGCTCCGGGGGGCGTAATGAGCTCCCGGAGCCCTAAGCGTGTGCCAGACGCGCGCTCCCGGACCCCCGGACTTAGCTGTGTACTATTCATGCACGATTAGGTCGGTGATGTAGGGTGAAATTTTCCGCGCGATTCCGTTTTCATCTGCATTCATCGCCGTGCGTCGAGGGGGCGCAATATTTGCCCTCCTAATGTAATTTTATGTGTATCCGTTTGTGTATCCGGCCGTTTCGTGAATGCACGAATAAATTTTATATCGTATTATTCCCCAGTCGGTTGTGAATGCGGATGGTTCCGCTCAGATGTCCTGGAGGAAGATGCTGTCCAGGGGCGGCGCGCCCGCGATTTATATGGGGGGCGTGCGCCGCCCCCCTGTAACTCACGCTTAATTAAAACTGCACCGCGCCCACGGCGGATGCAAATCCGGAATGTTTCGCTTCCTGTCACCACGCTGGATACATCCACAAAGTCTAATTTGCGTCTGGCAAGACGGATGCCTCTATTAAAACGCCATCATGAAGGAATGCCGGATTCCACCCACATGAATGGCCTCGATTTATCTTCATTTTCAACCGGGGCTCCGCAATGCACTCCTGTTGTGGTCTTGTTCAATTCCAACAGTGCTCCTCTGCACAGTGTAGATATGGATGCACTTTTACGAGCCTTATATTTATACAAAATACGGCTAAGCAGTATCTACATTGTGCAAATAAGAAAATTACACACGTACGCTAATGCGAATTCCTGAAAATGTTTGCATATCGTTTGCATATCGTTAAAGTGATTATGCTTAAACTAAATTCGTGCGGAAATAGCCTGATAACGCAAAAGTTCCGTATGCAAGCGATGCACAGGGTTTCTTAAGATATTGTTGGTAATAATATTATTTAGACTCAAACTATGCTACTAACTGAGACCGGCACAATAAGCTTCAAAAGAAGCAAACAGATAGGCAAAAACAATGTTTAAGGCAGTAAAAATTACAACTAACATAAAATTTATGCATATAGCAAATTCACCTTTTATTTGCTTCTTGCAATAATTTTTCTGCATGTAATGATGTTCTTTTTTCCATTTAATAGGTATCAATGAAAGCACATAAGTAACCATTTGGTGTACAATACCCAAAAAATAATTAAGGGATATCCCAGTATTGAAAAATTATGCTGCCGGAAACAAAACATGGACAGCTTTTATTGAGACTCTGCAGTGTGGCTTGTTGGCCCATCTTGCTAAAAAAATGTGTCGATTCGCCTTGAAACAGGCGATTTAAGGTGCTCTACATTTACAGTCACTGCATTTCCAGCCTTATTTTCGGAACATAAATGGTCCCATGATTCCAAAATATGCCGAAATCGGGAATCACATTGTTACTGTCGTCATGAAATAATAAGGATGTGCCCTGTATTTACAAGAAGGAATTTCTTTAAACGGAAGACGTCAGATACAACATCAGATACGCAGACGATACCATGATCATGGCCGACAACATAGAAGACTTACAACTAATAATGAATAGCTTAATAAGCACTGGTCACAGATATGGACTAGATATCAACATGGACAAGACCAAATTCATGATAATAAGTAAGAACAACCCACAACACCACCAACAGCAACTGGAGCTGGAGCAGGGGAACATCGAAAGAGTTAAAAAACATGTATATCTAGGCACCGTTAATAATGAGCAATGAGACCAGACACAGGAATTAAAAAGCAGGATTAAAAACAATAGAAATATATACATTTAAATGGCCACAGCCTTTAAAAGTCGTGATCTAACTATAGACACCAAAATGAGACTCTTAGGCTGCTACGTATTCTCTGTTATGGAATGGAAACTTGGACGCTGACGGTTGCTAACACAAAAAACACTTGAAGCATATGAAATGTGGCTCTACAGAAGGATATTAAGGACATGGAAAGGCCGCATTGCCAATGCCGAAATACTAAGAAGAATGGACAAAACGACAGAAATCCTGACCACGATTAAAACCAGAAAACTAACAATAACTATCATGCGCAACTCTGGTAGATACGGACTCCTTCAGTGCATACTACAAGGCAAAGTTGAAGGAAAAAGAAACATTGAGAGAAGAAAAATGTCGTGGTTTAAAAACTTGAGGAGTTGGTTCTCCACGACAGCCACAAGCCTCTTCCGGGCAGCTGTGAACAAATTAAAGATAGCCAATATGATAGCCAACATCCAGAACGGATAGGCACTTGCACTAAGATGTCACTATTCACATAAAACCGAAGTCCCTCCTCTATCCTGCCGGACTGGTCAACTGAAATCCAAATGCATATCTTGGAGCATCCTAGTTGATTGAGGTACGATAGTCAGCTCAAAGTCCCTGAGAATACGAATCTAGTGTAAAAAATATAATTTGCAAAATACAAAATTCAAAAAGGCTGACTAAAAAATGTTGTTTTCTACATTAATTGAACGTTTCATGTGAAACACAGCACTTGAGCGTTTAGAGGTTGTAAATTGCGGATATAAATACGTGTTTAAGTAAAAAAATCAAATTTCGAACAGTTTGATCCAAAATGGCTGACTCAGTTTTCAAAATCTGTTCCGTTCAAGCATAGTTCGTGCACTGGTAATTTGAGATTTTTCTGATTCTGTTCTGATTGGTATAGTGTAGTGTGTAGTGTTGTGTAGTATTTATTGGTGTTAAGAAACAAAATAGTTTTACACAAGTCAAGAAAAAAATAATATACAATTAAAGTTGAAAAGTACAATAGTATAAAATAAGTAAAAATTGAAATGTACAATGTCGGTATGTATATAACACAGTAGGACTTAATATCGACACATAAAATATCACAACAGTAAACATAATAAAAATAGTATAAAATGAAACAAAATTAGGTGCATGTATACAAGAAATAGCCCTGAGAAGTTTACTTGGTAATCATATCACAGAAATTGCTCTTAAAATACTCATCAAAACTGTAAAATGCATTTTGTATAAGATACTTCTTAATGCAATTCTTATATGGCGTAATAGGTAAATCCTGCACCTTAATAGTATAAGTTACAGCAAGTAATAGCATTGATTATAATACCCTTAGGGTGTTATAGTAGGGTAATGGTGTTATAATCAATGGTAATAGTAAGTAATAGTAATAGTAAGTACTATTAGTAAGTAATAGTAATAGTAAGTACTATTAGTAAGTAATAGTAAGTAAGTAAGTATAAGTTAAAGTAAAATCCTTTCAAATTTGACCAATCAGAACAAAAATCGCAAATCGCAAATCGCGAATCGCTTGTGCATAAACTATGCTTTAGGCGTACAAAAAACGTCCTGTTTTAGAAAAAAAAAATTGGCCATCGATCTTTAAGTCGTATTAAATTACCATCAATTAAAGAAGTTGTTACAGTTTTAAACATACGTGTCGTTAAACTTACAGTGTTATTCATAATAACTTAAGCCGCGGTTTAACGGCAGTTTAGTCTTAGTAACCATAGTAACCCTTTGTAAAACACCGCTAAACCACGATTTAAATTTTTATGAATAACGCTGTTAGGGCCAGTTCCATAATATCACAGAAAAGGCTCCTTTATGTAAAGCTTACTTACAGCCGGTTCCATAATATCATATAAAAGTCTCCTTTATGTAAAGCTTACTTAATAGAACTTCTGTTCCATATGATAAAAGACACTTTTTCGTAAAGTGACGTTTAAAAATCAATTATAGAATACGTTACAGTACTTAAAGGCGCCTTTTCAGTTTAAAGGAAACTTTTATATCATTATAGAACTGCCCTTTACTGTTAAATTAATTGTGGAAAAAATTATTATCGTTTGGAAGAAGGCAAGAAAATGCACTATGCTATACAATACTATACTAAATAACTAAACTAATACTATACCGAAAATCATACAACGAATGGAGGGAATTGCAAATATAAGCTCATATAACAAATACCTTAATCACATTTTAAAAAAATTGTCAACTTTGTTTTTATCGACTTGAAATTAAAACATAAATCCTGAAAATCCAATTACAAAATACAAATGAACAAAATTTATGAATTAATATAGCATTTATTTTATACTACTAAAAATAAATTCAGTTTGAAAATTTGGCTGATATGAACAATGAATAAAATTCCTGCAAATTGAAGTATAAAGTCATCTGTATTGATTTTTGTTTAAAATATCATACCATTCTAATAAAAATATGAGTTACTATGTATTTGTGTTTCCTACAAAAAGTAAATATTTGTTTGGAAATTGTCAAAATTATAAATTTCCTGAAAACTGACTACAATGCAGGATTGGAATAAATCATGATTTTTTTAAATAAATCAAAAATCAATGACATTTTTGTGTGATAGTATTTTACATTATAAACCATAATAATATAACGATGATATGGAAGAGTGTAAATTTGATACGGAAGAGGTAAAATCTTTACACTCTCCCGTGTCACTTTTACAAGCTTGCTGTTTGTAAAGTCATTTTATCAGCTTACGTGCAGGCTGGTTAAAGTAACATTTACAAGTTCGTAAGAAACAATTATTTAAAAAAAAAAATAGTTGACGTCAATTATGAAAATTCTGCAGTTTTGTATTGAAAACAGTTCATAATTTTACTCTACTAATACTCTACTAATTATAAAATAGAATTTTTAAATATTTAAACAAAATAGAAAATTTGAATTTGGCTACTAACATATTACCTTAATAAAATTCATTAAAAGTGGGGAAGATTCTGTTGAGCGTTTTTTTTTTCTGGAATGTTTCTTATGTTTAAACTGTTTTAATTCTTAGTTTTAGTAAAGACCGTTTTAATTTGAATTTATATTCCTAATTTTCGACCCTAAAATTACCGGAATACTTTGTTGCAAGTCAAATATTTAAATATTGTAAAAAAAACACAATTTTTTAGTCGGTCATTTTTTATTTTGCATTTTGAAAATTAGTTTTTTGGCACTAGATCCATCAATATATTTTTTCTAATGCACACTTACTATTGCAGCAAATGCGAAAAATAAAATCCAGCTTATCCAGCTAATCCAGCTAAAAGCTTCGTACTCCTTCTTATTGGTTATTGGGAAACTAGTTTCCTTGTTGTGACGCATTCTCTCTTTCATAAATTATTGTGTTTCGTTATAATCTGTTGATATAAAATAATAATCTGTTGATATAATAATATAATCTGTTGATGAAAGAGCAATATATACTTTTGTTAAAACTAAGAAAATATACAATGAAGACTATAGAATAAAGACTATAAAATATAGAATAAAGACATGTTTATTATTATATTTTATTTCAGTAGTGAAATAATTGAAGTGTTCAATTCTATTCGTAACTGTTCCAATTATTTCCTCATTTATTTACTAGACTCTTTAAAACCAACATGTACCTTTCATGCCACCTTAATTGGGTCTCTCGAAAAGAGGATTGAAGACTTTATCAATCAGCACAAAATCTACAGGATGAATTTGCAGCGTTATAAGGTACACGTATTCAAGAATAACACTGTAGGTACTGCGAGAACCTCAAGCCAAAACCCAAGAATGTTTGACCCCGCAGTCTAATAATACCTATTTAAATTCTTCAAAACCAACCAGTAATATCGAAACAATAAATAAAGAGCCCTTTGCATTAACTGAGATTTTTGGTAGAAAATCCTGAAAGAAAATACTTGCAATGCATAAACCTAAAGTTTATAAGCAAACGACTAAAATTAGTAGAACTGCTCGTCGAGGAGAAGATAAGTTCGGAGAATCATTTCTAACGGTTTGTTTTTTTTTAGGACGTGCAAAAATGACGTGCAAAAAGGACGTACTACACCAGAAATTGTGCAAATAAACCAACTAGTAATATTGAAACAATACAAAAATAGTCCTTCGCATAAACTGAGAATCTTGGCAGAAAGTCCAGAAAGAAAATACTTGCAACACATAAATCAAAAGTTTGTAAGCAAACCACTAAAATTAATAGAACTGCTCCTTGAGGAGAAGATAACTTCAGAGAATCGTTTCCAAAGGCTTGGTTTTCTCTAGGACGTGCCAAAAATGGATACTACACCAGAAACTGTGTGAATCTGTGCAGATCAACTAACCAGTAGTATTAAAACCATAAAAAAATAGTCCTTCGCATGAACTGAGAATCTTATCAGAAAATCCTGAAAGAAAATACTTGCAACACATACACCTTAAGTTTGTAAACAAACCACTCAAATTAGTATAACTGCTCTTTGATGAGAAGATAACTTCAGAGAATCATTTCTAAAGGCTTGGTTTTCTCTAGGATGTGCAAAAATGGATACTACACCAGAAACTGTGCAGATCAAACAACAAGTAATATTTAAACAATACAAAAATAGTCCTTCGCATGAACTGAGAATCTTCGCAGAAAATCCTGAAAGAAAATACTTGCAACACATAAACCTTAAGATTGTAAACAAACCACTCAAATTAGTAGAACTGCTCCTTGAGGAGAAGATTACTACAGATAATCATTTATAAAGGCTTGGTTTTCTCTAGGATGTGCAAAAATAGATACTACACCAGAAACTATGCAGAACAACCAACCAGTAATATCTAAACAATAAATAAAGAGAGAAATGGATAATATATTTCGCCAATAGATTTATCTGGTGACGTTGTATATGTATGTATAATAGAAGCACTATAACAAAATTCTTCTTCAACAGAATTTTTCTCCTCTACATTACTTGAGGAGCAACGACTACTCTATTTTGTACTATTCTTGTACGTTATATGCATACTTTCCAGACCAGGTGCGGATATTCCTGATCCAGCATATAAACCAGTTGGTGTGAGTTTCTCAAATTATTTACTGTTGTAATGCAACAATTGTTTCGCCACACAGTGGCTTCATCAGACAGATAAAAACTGATTAAACCATCAGTTTTTCGTCATTTATCGGAGTTTCAAAATTTCATCATTTTTCATCAGCATTTCATGATAAAATCTATATATCTATCTATATATCAGCTTCATGAGTCTGATATATAGCCCTGCATATTCGTCTTCAATATTAGCTGCAATAATAAGATGCAATTAATTTGTATTTTTTAGTACGTTGTAATAGGCCCAAATATACGCCCAGTATAATACGCATTTACGCAATAAAGTGACCCATATTTTAAAAATTATGAATACAACCAAATTATTAAATTAATTCATTTACAAATAATCCCAGGGTGAAATGTGATAAATAGCCATCGCAAGTCGCGCCAGAGCGTCGCCAAATATCTCAAGAGCCGGGGCCTGCATATGCACGGTTCTGGAAGATTCCATGTCGTGGTGTCACATAAACAATTTGGGTATCAGCGCCCCTTAGAAACGAGCAAGCGCCAAGCACGTAAAAATCACCTCGAATGGCAACTCTTTAAGTTGAGTGTAAAACTCTGCGCTAAAAACGCATTAATACCACACGCACACTCAAGATTAATAATCACCATGATAACTAAGGGATGGGGGCGAATATTTAGCGGTGGATATGTGAGGGGAGTGGAGATTTGAAGCTGGAAAAAACCTATTTAAGTTTAGAGGAGCCCGTACGCTATTCGTGTTTACGAATCACTAGAGGAAGCAATAACAGGTGTAATTGACGCCCACCCGCGCACTTCGTTCACCCGCCCGTTATTGTGGAATCACCTCCTCCACTAGAATCAAATCGTCGTCAGCATCATAACATTTAAACATATAAACTCATCATACATCGCGCCCGCGATCGCAAACTAACGTGGCTGTATTCACCTTAACTATAACAACTAATCAAGGCATTCAGTGTTACCCTCCGACATACATCATCATATTCAAATCAAAATAATTCACATAAATGATGGCTTCTTCATTTTAAATCATAAATGAGCATATAACGTGCATATTATTGGGCAGAGTGATTATAATTGTATAAATAAATAAGTTAGATTAAATCATAATAATTTAAAAACATAATGTATAAAAATACCGGTTTCTTTGTTTCAAATCATAAAACAAGCACATAACGTACCTATTATTGGGCAGAGTAATTTAGAATCGAACAGATAAAATAGGCTGGATTAAATCTCAATAATTTGAAGACATAATGACAATTTGTGGTTAAATATCGTAAACAAGAAATAAGTGGAATTATTAAAACCCCGTATAAACAGAGAAAATGATAAACGAGAGAATTAAGCTTGGTATAATCACAAGAGAAGTTATTAATAACCTCCAATGTTCCTAATAATAATATATTATAACATTACATAAACATTTCCGAATGAGGTAGCAGAACTGTTGACACAACTTGTAACATGTCTGACGGTGATGACTACTTGTGACATTGGTGCTTGCTGTGGTCGTGGGTAGAATTACTAATTTACCTCAATCAACGTAAACAATGGGGCTCCAATAATTACATTATTGTGTGGACACCGACACAACCATGAAATTCGGGAAGATCGCGAGATACCTTTAGTAAACATTCATGAATTATTGGGGATATTTCAACATCTTTAAATAGTTCTATTTTTGATCATATCACTTTCCCGTAGTTAAATGGAGTGAAAGGGCATGGTAATAAATGGTCTAAGAAACTACAGAAGCACGTGCATGTATAACAAACACTCGTAAATAAACTTCGTAGTCATAACCATTTTCAAACTATCAATTGAATAAATAAGAGAATTTACAAATTCATTAAAAGGTCAACGAAATCTAGAAAATAAATCAATTCATGTCATAATCGCCAACCTGTGTTTTATTTCCCTGTACGTTATAATTATATAAATTAATTTACTTCATCGTCAACCTGTGTTTTATTTCTCTGTGTCTTACAATTTCAGCGTGTCTATTATTAAATAAACAAAACAAATCCTTAAATTGTTGCTTTCTTGTATTCATCCGTTATTAGTGTACGTTAATTAACACATTACCAATAGCAAAGTACCTTAAGAGTAATCACGGTAGTTAAATTAAACGTCACGACGTGTAAGTACTAAATACGATCACAAATCACGAGCCAAAAATAATTAAAACATTATATAATAAATCACGAGCCAAAATAATCAAGAAATTATATAATAATTTCACGATAAAAACGACGAATAATATAATAAATATAATTAAAATAAGATCGGAGCTTTACAACGTAATAATTGTAGAACTAATCATCAGATGTCATAATGGTGAAGTTTTGTTGTAAAACGTGCCACTATTTTTGGTTGTAATTTCAACGAAGTTGCATAAGGGTGTACTGAAATCCCAATTACCTAAACAAATAATCCACTACAGGCAACGGGGTGCATTATTTCCGCACGCTGTTGATAATTGAAAAATCCGAATCTCGGTTTTCGGCTTATTCGGCGGATCGGTAATCTTCCGCGATTACAATTGGATTAACCTCTATTTGAATGAATTCGTGTTTGTGCTTAGTGCGTTGCTATCCTGTAGCCCCGTGCACCTGAAGGGGCTTCAAAATGCCAGCCTTCCATATACTTTAACATTAATTAATACCTATGCGATTGTATCGGATGTACGGGCCAGACGCGAACGCTCGCAGGATTTAATCTAATTAAACGCTGACATCGCATCCGGTTTCTAAACTCAGATTAAATTGAAAATTGCTTCGAGGGACGTTTACTTTCAAGTTACGTTTTAAGCCCAGATTCAACAAACCACAGCACCACACCGTTGTTCTTGCACTACCGTATCAATTAAAATAATGTAAGCTTTCGTTTTAATTTTCCACTGTGTGTTGCTTCAAAGGCTTGTACCTAACAATGGCATGTAGTCAATACAGGGAAAATGCATTGTCTTGCCCCAGTAAATTTACCGAGACAAAAAGCCTTTACATTATAGCATCCTAATGCGAAGCTATCATAGTTATCAATCTAATAAGCAGCTAAAAATCCTTGTTTTAAAGTTGCCTGGTAACAACACTTATATTTGCCGAGATGCAGTGTTGCAATCTTTAGTGATTGCTGATGGCAGCTTAATGTTGAAATGACCCACGACATACCATGTTTTAGTTAGCTAAACAACGAGTAGGTAAGACAGGTGTTATTTGCTGAAAAATCGTTCGTATTAATAATTAAATAAGTATCGCATTCCGGCGTAAAAATACGTAAATAGACTCGTGGGGGAGCGCAGCCCCCTGAACCAGTCCGGGAGAATTCTATCAACCATGGGGACAATAAAAGCCATTAACTTAAGGGTAACCAGAGTTTACTAGTCGGGCGGAAATATCAACAGTTCATGGAAATATAAATTACTCGAGACCAGACAGGGGATGTGCCACTGACCGACAGTGAGCGATTCCGGGGAGTTCAAAACCGAAAGTATAATATTACGGCCCATAGAATCATTAACTTAAGTTCAATAAAAACCGCGCCGGCTACAGGCACGCGTACCGAAATTCTTAGAACAGGGCCCATTTGGCCTGGATAACTCACGCTACAAAGGGACATGATTTGTATTGGTAGCAAACACAAATCCGCCAGCAAAAGATCGAGTGGCGTAAACATGTGGAAGAAATTATTGCGCAGGCATCGAAAAAGGCACTTGGCCAGGACGAGTGGACCACCGTAGAAGATCGGGGACGGCAGTGTTTGGGCCCGGGGGCTCGGGGAAAATGGGGAGGTAAACATATAAGAATCTGCGAAAGCAGGGGGGAGGGCACTTAGTGCTCGACGGCCGAGGGCACGAGACAAATCGCGAGAGTGTAAACTGGGGCGCAATTAGCATAAACAGTCAGGGAAATTGATAATTCAATTAGGGCAGTATTGAACCAGTTAGATATGTTGAACCAAGTGCAAGGGCCACCACGACATCAGTACGGCTATCCAGTCGGCGAGAGAGGAAGGGTTAATGAGTGAGTACTGACGCAATTGATGATCGAGTAACGCGAATCAAACTGCCAATTTCGAAGGGCACTGCGAAATATTTAGCAGACAAGTCATTACGCGTGTCAAGTAAATTAATTCGGCAATCTGCCGGAAAATATCCTGTGACAAAATTACGAAAGAACAAAACGCCCAAACTGGCGCAAAGGTGTGTGATCCTCTTCGTAATGAGAGCGATTTGTGGGTTTCGCGACGCACTTTGAAACAGAAGGGCGCGCTAGAAGCATACTACAACATCGCTCTTACCCGTTGGTATGTGCGGACCGAACACATTCATCAATCTCATACGATAACATGTATGTTTCTCTTCGTAATATTGTCACGTATAATAAGTATTGCTACTCCACATAAACCACCACCAATTACCGTTACATAAATTTTATGAAATCCTTCCTCCGAAACAACATACTTGATTATCATGCGTTTTAATTATTATTTATATTTTATTAGCAAGGGATTCGGGAAAGAGCTTAGTTCAGGAAGGTATTTAAACCGATATAAACTCAAGGGATTTCCCAGGTAGCGATCGCAAGGGGAACTAAAAACCGGTATTCGTGAAGGTCAATTATTATTACAAAAATCAGCAAATATCATCATGTCATACCAAATCACTAAATCCTTGTAATTAACGTTGCGTAGTTAATATCACTAATCAATCAGCCGAGTGAGTGATCAAACTAATAAGTCGTAATTGCATGCCGGTGAAATAAAACAGTCCTCAGCATCGATAATGCATGTGGTCAGTATTTGCATATTTGAATTCGTGAGCGAGTGAGAAATGAATGAATGCGAGTCAGTATATTCCTGAAGCACGAGCATGTGGATATTATAGATAAATCATTGAATGAATCCAAGTCATAGGTCATGATCGGATGAGAAATAAAGTTAATAAATACGAAACACAACGGCAATTAAGAATGAATGCGAATCAAGGGAATTCATGCATGAGCATGCGTAAAGAAGAGATATAAATCCGTGAATGAATCAAAGTCAAAATCATGCAGAATCACATCCGCTAGGTGAATTCAATTATCACAAAAACGAAGTAAAAACAAACTAAAAATAAATGAAAATATTAAAAACAAAAGAAAAGACATTTAAAAAAAATTAAATAAAAATAAAAAGAGTCAAAAACAAACGAGGGGCTTATGTTTCATACACGTCAGACGTAATAGGGTTAGGCTATGAGACTCGCTATGAGATCAAATATATGTTCTTTAGCCAGACACAACTGACCATCGTGCACAAATCACCGATCGAAATTTACGATATAATTATTTGGGTGTTATTGCTTGGTAAATGCATTGCAAAACTTTAATTAAGGGCAAATCATCATCCTTAATACTGGCATGTTATTTGCCGGGAAATACACGTCTAAACTTTATCTGAGGATAAATCAAATCAAGTAAATTAAAGATAAAAATATGTATGAACGAACGCATGTGGAATGAATGACATAACTAAAACACCGTAATTAGCAGGGACAGATCGCATGTACTAGTAACCAGTAGAATGTGAATTATAACGTTAATTCACATCAGAATACCACGACATATAATCAGAAACCACGTAAAAATCGATAAATTCATTTCAAAACTTTCATTCAAAATAAATCGTCATTCTTCATTATTTGTGTGTTATTACTTATTAAATAAACCCTTAGTCACCACATAAATGTATAGCGTATTATTTTACCATAACCAAATGAAATAATCAGAAACCACGTAAAAATCATTACTCATTTCAAAACTTTAATTGAGAATAAATCGTCATTCTTCATTATTTGTGTGTTATTACTTATTAAATAAACCCTTAGTCACCACATAAATGTAAAGCGTATTATTTACCATAATCAAATGAACCAAACCTTACTTGCTAAATTCAAATGTAAAACCATATGAATTACCGAATGAATAAATTAGTGTATGATGATATTTGTGTATGCGTATAATTTGATATTTTCCCCGTAACAGACACAATACTTGAACAACGAAAAATCGATCTTGTCACTATGACGATTCCATGAATCAAACACAGTTGAAGTACCGCCACTTAGATTACGAGCCAATCTACGTTTATAAATTAATTACAATTTATAATGATACCCCGGTATTGTACCGTTACAATGTTCTTGAATACCATTGTTATCATATGAATATTCATGAAAACTGACCTCGTTAAAGTTAACCAGATAATTTATGTGTAACCTGACCTACGTGAAGAGGACAAGGAATTCAGTTTATAATTTGTTGTTTTTTTAATATATTATTCATGACAAACTTAAATAATAACAGCATTCATAGCCATAAGCATCCGAAACTTTGGCATCTGTAACTTTTACGGCGGCTGCCCCAAGGGACACGAACTCGGCCCTGGCCCAACATTATGTCGAGAAATTTATACCCATTAAAATATGATATATCAAACAATAAGTCGAGGCAAAGTTTTGCATGGAACAGGACCCGAAGTTCAATCTAAATTCGATCCCGTGGGACGTGCGAGCGGTCCTCCCGTCCACCCATCTCTCATGTGTATCATTCCGTACGGAGAAGAACCAGAAACAGGGCCACGGGCCACGACGAATACACGCACAGAGAGAGTAAATTAATGGCGAGGACGGGACCTGCGAGGCCCTTTATCACCACATCACACGCGCATAATTTATATGTATAGTGTTTTGCTGTTTGTGATTCTCTGGCTGTGGATGTGTTTCTGTATGTGTGTGTTCGGGCTAGCGTTGAAATTTGAAAGGATAGCGACGGGAGATTTACGGGCTACCGACCCTGGCCATAACTCACCCAATTGTCCCGAAATCAAATAAAATTATTAGTTAATTAAGTGATAATGGGGTATACTCGAAAGTAACCCCTCCGTGATTTTCATCCGCCATTGTCGGATGAGGATCCGCAGAATAGTTTCATGTTCATCATTAAGCACAATGCCATTAACCAGAACAAAATTCAATACTGTTTCCAATTAATTCTACCTGCTTTGTCTGTAGCACCCCAATATTTGAATACTTATAATGATTTTTTTTATATTAACAGATGCGAAAATTAATTATTTTTAAGGTTGTTATATTGAGTATGTAATAGGCCGAAATATACGCCCAGTATAATACGCATTTATGCAATAAAGTGACTCATATTTTAAAAATCATGAATACAACCAAATGATTAAATTAATTCATTTAGAAATAATCCCAGGGTGAAATGTGATAAATAGCCATCGCAAGTCGCGCCAGAGCGTCGCCAAATATCTCAAGAGCCGAGGCCTGCATATGCACGGTTCTGGAAGATTCCATGTCGTGGTGTCACATAAACAATTTGGGTATCAGCGCCCTTTAGAAACGAGCAAGCGCCAGGCACGTAAAAATCACCTCGAATGGCAACTCTTTAAGTTAAGTGTAAAACTCTGCGCTAAAAACGCATTAATACCACACGCACACTCAAGATTAATAATCACCATGATAACTAAGGGATGGGGGCGAATATTTAGCAGTAGATATGTGAGGGGAGTGGAGATTTGAAGCTGAAAAACCCTATTTAAGCACAAGCCACACACGAGCGAGAGGAGTAAGAAAGTTGCGTCGGCCACGGGCAACGCACACGACATTCGCGGTTTTGAGTATATAAATTCACGTCGGTTTATAATTAAATTAACGATTGCATATAACGTTGTAAAAAAACGCAAAGTATAATAAAAATTTGAATAAATCGAAAAACGTACAATTCTAGGTACAGAGTAATTTAATGTTTTTATTATTAACGATAATATAAAGTTGTTAAACCAGTCTCATTATAAATTCACGGGAGTGCTTATTCCTTTCAATCAACCCTAAGTTACCTAGAAAAGCCAAACACCGATTACCTATTCCTGTCAGTAAACAAAGGCGGCTCGTACGCTATTCGTGTTTACGAATCACTAGAGGAAGCAATAACAGGTGTAATTGACGCCCACCCGCGCACTTCGTTCACACACCTGTTATTGTGCAATCAAATTCCCGCACTAGATTCAAATTGACCGAAAATAGTGTATTTAACCAACCACAAGTTACCTTGAAAAGCCAAACACCGATTACCTATTCCTATCAGTAAACAAAGGCGGCTCGAACGCTATTCGTGTTTACGAATCACTAGAGGAAGCAATAACAGGTGTAATTGACGCCCACCCGCGCACTTCGTTCACACACCTGTCATTATGGAATCACCTCCTCCACTAGTATCAAATCGTCGTCAGCATCATAACATTTAAACATATAAACTCATCATACATCGCGCCCGCGATCGCAAACTAACGTGGCTGTATTCACCATAACTATAACAACTAATCAAGGCATTCAGTGTTACCCTCCGACAAACATCATCATATTCAAATCAAAATAATTCATAAAAATGATGGCTTCTTCATTTTAAATCATAAATGAGTACATAACGTGCAAATTATTGGGCAGAGTGATTTATAATTGTATAAATAAATAAGTTGGATTAAATCATAATAATTTAAAAACATAATGTATAAAAATACTGGTTTCTTTGTTTCAAATCATAAAACAAGCACATAACGTACCTATTATTGGGCAGAGTAATTTAGAATCGAACAGATAAAATAGGCTGGATTAAATCTCAATAATTTGAAGACATAATGACAATTTGTGGTTAAATATCGTAAACAAGAAATAAGTGGAATTATTAAAACCCCGTATAAACAGAGAAAATAATAAACGAGAGAATGAGGCTTGGTATAATCACAAGAGAAGTTATTAATAACCTCCAATGTTAGTAATAATAATATATTATAACATTACATAAACATTTCCGATTGAGGTAGCAGAACTGTTATTTGACACAACTTGTAACATGTCTGACGGTGATGACTACTTGTGACATTGGTGCTTGCTGTGGTCGTGGGTAGAATTACTCATTTACCTCAATCAACGTAGACAATGGGGCTCCAATAATTACATTATTGTGTGGACACCGACACAACTATGATATTTGGGAAGATCGCTAGATACCTTTAGTAATCATTCATGAATTATTGGGAATATTTCAACATATTTAAATAGTCCTATTTTTGATCATATCACTTTCCCGTAGTTAAATGGAGTGAAAGGGCATGGTAATAAATGGTCTAATAAACTAAAAAAGCACGTGCATGTATAATAAACACTCGTAAATAAACTTCGTAGTCATAACCATTTTCAAACTATCAATTGAATAAATAAGAGAATTTACAAATTCATTAAAAGGTCAACGAAATCTAGAATATAAATCAATTCATGTTATAATCGTCAACCTGTGATTTATTTCCCTGTACGTTATAATTATATAAATTAATTTACATCATCGTCAACCTGTGTTTCATTTTCCTGTGTCTTACAATTTCAGCTTGTCTATTATTAAATGAACAAAACAAATCCTTAAATTGGTGCTTTCTTGTATTAATCCATTATTAGTGTACATTAATTAACACATTACCAATAGCAAAGTACCTTGAGAGTAATCACGGTAGTTAAATTAAACGTCACGACGTGTAAGTACAAAATACGATCACAAATCACGAGCCAAAAATAATTAAAACATTATATAATAAATCACGAGCCAAAAATAACTAAAACATTATATAATAAATCACGGGCCAAAATAATCAAGAAATTATATAATAATTTCACGATAAAAACGACAAATAATAAAATAAATATAATAAAAATAATATCGGAGCGTTACAATATTAACTGATGATGAAAATTAATTATTTTTAAGGTTATATTGAAGACTTACTGGTAAATAATATTTATTTTTGTTTTATTTTCTTATTTATTTTGGCTGACCTCTTTCTGTTTTTAAATAACCATCTTCAGAGGCATGATATCAATGAAAATATCTTAATCTTATCTTGATAAATATTTATTAATAATTTGAATGTTTAAAGTTACAGATGTCTGTTCGAAGTTCAAATGAAAACTCAACACCTCAAGCCTACCACAATTTTTTGCCCCCAAATTATTGAATTCAGAAAATTTAAATAAATTGCGAATTTAATTGCACATTGCAAATATACTAATTGGTTACCATGGTGATTAGCAACATCTGCAGGTCACTCTTGACTAATTAATCACAAAAAAGAACAATTTTGTCGATTTTTTCTATTCAGAATCCATAGAATATGCATACAAAATTATTCAGAGTTCACATCCGGTAACTCATTTTAATTAAGATTATTTGTCATTCCAGAAGAGGGTCGCAGCCCTGTTTTGCGGTAATTATTTCACGGGTGCCAAGAAAATAAAATTTCGGACAGGGGCGAGTCGCTGTACCAGTCAGGGGCAGACCGGAACTGGGTCACGAATTAATTTAATTGTCCGCCGGGCAACCTGAAAACGACGACGAACATAAAAGAAAATATATGTGGAAAAAAATTTCCCCGGAAAAAATTCAATGCGTTTTTTTCTGCGGTTTGAAAATAATTAATGGACTTCGAAGCGAGTCTATTATCATAAATAATATCATAGACGGAAAGCTAATTTTATACTTATAAAGGAAAATTACCGACGTATAATAGCTGTTTACAAAATAAAGAAAGTAAGCAGAAGCAAAATCATTGACAGCGCAAAGTTTACAATTTCCGAAGCCGCACTTTGCTACATAAATAAAAGTAAACGTATGCGAACTCTGCCCAGCTAATATGAATCTACATCTTGTTATTGTCTTACAATAGCAAATATACTGTAGCTTACAATAAATTGGTGACAATAAATTTAAAACTGTTGGGAAACACATATCTGTAGTTTTTATGCTACCCAAACCGGATATATACATAACCAATCTCAACAAATGTGAGAGCAAATGATCTTTTTAAGATGTGTTAAAACTAAAAAAAATCATTTGCTCTCACATTTGTACAGATTAGCTAATAGACATAAAACTAATTCTGTTAAATAAACATTGGGAATCTAAATCACATTGGTAGCTCAAGATGTGTTAAATCTAAACAAAAAAAATAATTTGCTCTCACATTTGCTCAGATTAGCCAATATACATAAAACGAACTGTGTTAAATAGACATTGGGTATGTAAATCACATTTGTGGCTCAAGAATACGTCCATTGTCTCATAAAAACAATTAAGGAATATGGCAGATAGCATTTTTTAATCACATAAACAAAGTGAAAGATCCTATATACGAAATCATCTACCACACTTAGTATTAAACAATCGTTGTAAAAGTATAGTAATTTGCTCGCGGATATGCCTATTTCTCATGATCGTAAAATTCATCACCAGTAACCATCATTACGTACTTGTTAATTAATATTTTTTAAATTTTGTATCTGATCATCGACCAACATAAACGAAAAACTTATGGATAAGTGCATAACGAAGCACAAGTTGCTTTAATATAAGTGCGAGGCAGTGAAATGGGAAGATTTCAAGAGGATAAAAAGATTTTTTTTACAATTTAATTGGTATAGGGCGGAAAGATATATATATATATATATATATATATATATATATATATATATATATAATTGGTATAAATAGAAAGTACCTATTTGTATGCAAATCCCTTTTAAAATTTGCAATTCAATTAAACCTTTTCCTTGTATGAGCTGTTGATTTTGAAAGTCCCGAGTCCTTTTTTATAAATTCAGAAGTCCAGAAATATATGACGTATATTGAACCTTGTATATTTTTGGACTTTTCTCAATCTTAAAATAAAATGGACTTACCTCACTTTCAAAATCAACGGTTAATATGTATAAATATATATGCAGAATTTCGTGTAGCAATATTTTGAATTGACATAGCAATAGATAGATAACTAAACTATTTACGATGACATTTTTTTTATTCTGTACTAATTAATAATGTGGCTTTCAATATCCGAACTCAGATTTCAAAAATTTGCAAGCAGAAAGAAATTGTGAGATTTTAAGTAATAAGGCGCTGGAGACTCTATGCTAGGTTGCTAGGTCAAGCGACGAACCCAAATTTGCTCAATTATAGATACATGTATAAATACTGATTTGTATAAGTTACACGCTCGCTCATGGTCCAGGATTCGAGTCCTGTTGAAAGATAAGGATGTTAAATTTGTTAAAAAAATTAAAACGGAATTAATTGTCTTACTTACTTAGTGAAATGATGATATGTTTTATGGATATGAGAAATTTTGCAATTTTTGTAATATTGTAATAGAATAGGGGGGAAATGAAATAAGTGTTTTGCAGTATTTTCACAGAATTAATGGAACGTTTGTTTTTTTAATTACGACAAAATTTTCCGGTTTTTCTGTAATTGACCTCAAATTTGGTCCATATTGACCATATTGAAATTGACCTCCATGGAATTCTTCTACTTTTATTCTCATTTTTAGCCGAGTTTATATTATTTCCGAAATCACAATTTAGACCAATCAAATAAATTACCAAATCAAAATTTACCAAAACCTACAAACCCCTAATTACCAAAATTGACGCTTGAAAAGCGTCTTTTTTTTGTCTGACTTTTGTAACTTATTTTTGCTTTTATATGTACAAAATCATGCTATCTACGACCTTCACTATTAATTGATTTTATTTCAAATTCTGTGAAGAAAATGACACATCAAGAAATATTACGTTAGTTTGTCGACCAAAATGAAAATCCCAAATCTTTGAATTTTGAATAGCCGAATATAGTTAATCTTTTTTTTTCTAATAAAATGGTGATGTCTAATTAGTCACTTGAATAATGAACAGTTTTCGACAATTTTTCTTAGAAAATCGACATTTTTTGTCGAATTTATTTTACAGTTTACGACATTTTTTTTTTAAATATTCGGCTTTTTTTGATGAATGTAATAGACAATTTAAGTTAAATATCGACAGTTTTTGTTTAATTTATAGGTTTGATAATATTTTCTTAAATAATCGATATGTTTTTGTTGAATTAATGCTGACATCGACAATTTTAGTTGTATAATCGACAGTCTTCGACAATATTTCTTAAATAATAAATATTTTTTGTTGAATTATTAATGGCATCGACAATTTTAGTTAAATAACGAACAATTTTCGACAGTTTTTCTTAAATAAACTTCATTGTTTTGTCGAATTTATGATGCCATCTATCATATATGTTTAATAATTGACAATTTTCGATAATTTTTCTTATATAATCAATACCTTTTGTTGAATTTAGGATGTCATCGATGATAATTTTAGATGAATATCGACAGTTTTCGTTGCATTTATTAGACCGACCATTTTTCTTAAATAATTGACATTTTTTGTTGAATTTATGATGGCATCGACAATTTTTGTTGAATATTGAACAATTTTTTACAGTTTTTCTTGAATCATCGACATTTTTTGTCGAATTTATGAAACTATCGACAATTTAAGTGGAAAAATCGACGGTTTTCGATATTTTTTTTAAATATTCCGCATTTGTTGATGAATGTAATTGACAATTTTATGATGTGTAAGTTATGAATGTTATATGTATGATGTGATCGACAATTTTATTTGAATATCGACAGTTTTCGTTGAATTTATAAGTTGGACAATACTTTGTTAAATAATCAATATTTTTTGTTGAATTCATGATGCCATCAACAATTTTAGTTGAATTATGAACAGTTTTAGACATTTTTTTTAGATAATTGACATTTTTTGTCGAATTTATGATGCCATCGACAATTTAGGTTGAATAATCGACAGTTTACGACATTTTTTTTTAAATATTCGACTTTTTTTTGATGAATGTAATAGACAATTTAAGTTAAATATCGACAGTTTTTGTTTAATTTATAGGTTTGATAATATTTTGTTAAATATTCGATATGTTTTTGTTGAATTAATGCTGACATCGACAATTTTAGTTGTATAATCGACAGTCTTCGACAATATTTCTTAAATAATAAATATTTTTTGTTGAATTATTAATGGCATCGACAATTTTATTTAAATAATGAACAATTTTCGACAGTTTTTCTTAAATAAACTTCATTGTTTTGTCGAATTTATGATGCCATCTATCATATATGTTTAATAATCGACAATTTTCGATAATTTTTCTTATATAATCAATACCTTTTGTTGAATTTAGGATGTCATCGATAATAATTTTAGATGAATATCGACAGTTTTCGTTGCATTTATTGGACCGACAATTTTTCTCAAATAATTGACATTTTTTGTTGAATTTATGATGGCATCGACAATTTTTGTTGAATAATGTTCAATTTTTGACAGCTTTTCTTAAATCATCGAAATTTATATAAGACATAAGTTGAAAAATCGACGGTTTTCGATATTTTTTTTACATATTCCGCATTTTTTGATGAATGTAATTGATAATTTTATGATGTGTATGTTATGAATGTTATTTGTATGATGTGATCGACAATTTTATTTGAATATCGACAGTTTTCGTTGAATTTATAAGTTGGACAATTTCTTTGTTAAATAATCAATATTTTTTGTTGAATTCATGATGCCGTCAACAATTTTAGTTGAATTATGAACAGTTTTAGACATAGATAATTGACATTTTTGTCGAATTTATGATGCCATCGAAAATTTAGGTTGAATAATCGACAGTTTACGACATTTTTTTTAAATATTCGACTTTTTTTGATAAAATAGACAATTTAAGTTAAATATCGACAGTTTTTGTTTAATTTATAGGTTTGATAATATTTTGTTAAATATTCGATATGTTTTTGTTGAATTAATGCTGACATCGACAATTTTAGTTGTATAATCGATAGTCTTCGACAATATTTCTTAAATAATAAACATTTCTTGTTGAATTATTAATGGCATTGACAATTTTAGTTAAATAATGAACAATTTTCGACAGTTTTTCTTAAATAAACTTCATTGTTTTGTCGAATTTATGATGCCATCTATCATATATGTTTAATAATCGACAATTTTCGATAATTTTTCTTATATAATCAATACCTTTTGTTGAATTTAGGATGTCATCGATAATAATTTTAGATGAATATCGACAGTTTTCGTTGCATTTATTGGACCGACAATTTTTCTTAAATAATTGACATTTTTTGTTGAATTTATGATGGCATCGACAATTTTTGTTGAATAATGAACAATTTTTTACAGTTTTTCTTGAATCATCGACATTTTTTGTCGAATTTATGAAACTATCGACAATTTAAGTGGAAAAATCGACGGTTTTCGATATTTTTTTTAAATATTCCGCATTTTTTGATGAATGTAATTGACAATTTTATGATGTGTAAGTTATGAATGTTATATGTATGATGTGATCGACAATTTTATTTGAATATCGACAGTTTTCGTTGAATTTATAAATTTTACAATACTTTGTTAAATAATCAATATTTTTTGTTGAATTCATGATGCCATCAACAATTTTAGTTGAATTATGAACAGTTTTAGACATATTTTTTAGATAATTGACATTTTTTGTCGAATTTATGATGCCATCGACAATTTAGGTTGAATAATCGACAGTTTACGACATTTTTTTTTAATATTCGACTTTTTTTTTGATGAATGTAATAGACAATTTAAGTTAAATATCGACAGTGTTTGTTGAATTTATAGGTTTGATAATATTTTGTTAAATAATCGATATGTTTTTGTTGAATTAATGCTGACATCGACAATTTTAGTTGTATAATCGATACTCTTCGAGAATGTTTCTTAAATAATCAACATTTTTTGTTGAATTTTTAATGGCATCGACAATTTTAGTTAAATAATGAACAATTTTCGACAGTTTTTCTTAAATAAACTTCATTGTTTTGTCGAATTTATGATGCCATCTATCATATATGTTTAATAATCGACAATTTTCGATAATTTTTCTTATATAATCAATACCTTTTGTAGAATTTAGGATGTCATCGATAATAATTTTAGATGAATATCGACAGTTTTCGTTGCATTTATTAGACCGACAATTTTTCTTAAATAATTGACATTTTTTGTTGAATTTATGATGGCATCGACAATTTTTGTTGAATAATGAACAATTTTTGACAGTTTTTCTTGAATCGTCGACATTTTTTGTTGAATTTATGAAACTATCGACAATTTACTTTGAAAAATCGACGGTTTTCGATATTTTTTTTAAATATTCCGCATTTTTTTATGAATGTAATTGATAATTTTATGATGTGTATGTTATGAATGTTATTTGTATGATGTGATCGACAATTTTATTTGAATATCGACAGTTTTCGTTGAATTTATAAGTTGGACAATACTTTGTTAAATAATCAATATTTTTTGTTGAATTCATGATGCCATCAACAATTTTAGTTGAATTATGAACAGTTTTAGAATTTTTTTGTAGATAATTGACATTTTTTGTCGAATTTATTATGCCATCGACAATTTAGGTTGAATAATCGACAGTTTACGACATTTTTTTTTAATATTCGACTTTTTTTTTGATGAATGTAATAGACAATTTAAGTTAAATATCGACAGTTTTTGTTTAATTTATAGGTTTGATAATATTTTGTTAAATATTCGATATGTTTTTGTTGAATTAATGCTGACATCGACAATTTTAGTTGTATAATCGATAGTCTTCGACAATATTTCCTAAATAATAAACATTTTTTGTTGAATTATTAATGGCATTGACAATTTTAGTTAAATAATGAACAATTTTCGACAGTTTTTCTCAAATAAACTTCATTGTTTTGTCGAATTTATGATGCCATCTATCATATATGTTTAATAATCGACAATTTTCGATAATTTTTCTTATATAATCAATACCTTTTGTTGAATTTAGGATGTCATCGATGATAATTTTAGATGAATATCGACAGTTTTCGTTGCATTTATTAGACCGACCATTTTTCTTAAATAATTGACATTTTTTGTTGAATTTATGATGGCATCGACAATTTTTGTTGAATATTGAACAATTTTTTACAGTTTTTCTTGAATCATCGACATTTTTTGTTGAATTTATGAAACTATCGACAATTTTCGTTGAAAAATCGACGGTTTTCGATATTTTTTTTAAATACTCCCCATTTTTTGATGAATGTAATTGACAATTTTATGATGTCTATGTTATGAATGTTATATGTATGATGTGATCGACAATTTTATTTGAATATCGACAGTTTTAGTTGAATTTATAAGTTAGACAATACTTTGTTAAATAATCAATATTTTTTGTTGAATTCATGATGCTATCAACAATTTTAGTTGAATTATGAACAGTTTTAGACATAGATAATTGACATTTTTGTCGAATTTGTGATTCCATCGACAATTTAGGTTGAATAATCGATAGTTTACGACATTTTGTTTAAATATCCGCCATTTTTTGATGAATGTAATAGACAATTTTTGTTGAATATCGACAGTTTTTGTTGAATTTATAGGTTCGATAATTTTTTGTTAAATATTCGATTTGGTTTTGTTGAATTATTGAAGACATCGATCATTTTAGTTGAATAAACGACAGTTTTCGAGTATGTGTCTTAAATAAATGCCATTTTTTGTTGAATTTATGATTGCATTAACAATTTTAGTTGTATAACAGTCTTCGACAATTTTTCCTAAATAATCGACATTTTTTTGATAAATTTATCATGTGATCGACAATTTTAGTTGAATAATCGACAGTTTTCGACAATTTTTCTTAAAAAATCGACATTTTTTCGTTGAATTTTTAGTTTAACATTTTTTTTGTAAAATAATCGACATTCTTTGTTGAATTTATGATGCCATCGACCGTTTTAATTTAATAATGCTCAGTTTCGATATTTTATTTATATAAGCGACAACTTTTGTTAAATTTATAATGTCATCGACAATCTGTGTTAATTATATAAAATTAACAATCATATCTTGACAATCTCTGTTGAATAGATGATGTATTCAATATTTAGACCTCAGAATGTTTGATACCGTCGACAATATTTTTAAAAGTTTGAACTTTTTGTTGAATTTAATAACAAGAATTTGAATGAAATAACAAAGTAATTTTGTATCATTTACTTCAAAAGTTTACATGCAATAATAATATCATCAACTTTGCAAATACGGGATTTGCCTGCCGTGTTATGATGTGGGGTTAACTAAATTGCATTCTTGTTTAAAGTCTGCTGAAACAGCCATCCATAATCTCGCAAAATCGTATGCAGTTTCGTTATGTTCTTGACGTTACTTGCTAGTTTCGGCTATATTTATCCATCTTCAGATGTTGATTCTACAATATATATTTAAATACAGAAATTATATTACAACATAAGTTTTTATTATTCACTTTAAAAATTTATGTGCAAAACGAACGCGAATACAAGATTTGTCTGCCATATAATGATGTGTGGTTAACTAAATTGCATTCTTGTTTAAAGTCTGCCGAAACAGCCATCCATAATCTCGCAAAATCGTATGCAGTTTCGTTCCTTTGGGACGATTCCTGCAATGGAACGCCGATGACTATAAATCTGCGTCGTTTTAAAAGCACCCCTGCACTCATACGAAGTAACTCTTGCTTTACTGGCGACTACTTTCTTTTCACTGCCGGATCGGAACTCTCTCTACCACCTCATTCCTCCTTCCAACGGCTATTCCTCTATTTATACCCACCGGCTTTGTTCGAGTTTGTTTGTTATGTGTCAAATTATAATGGATTTCTTGTTTAACGGAAAATCCTCTTGGGTTTCATACAAACGTCAATATTGCATTGCCTCATTACAAGGCACTACTCATTCACTTAATTATGTTGAATTAATTGACCCATTTTACATATATTTGCGCTAACTTACTACATACATATTTAAAATGTATCAATATGCGAAATACGAATGTTATGTTAGCACATGTTAAATTATCGATTGGTTCAACTTATGACTTAATATTTAATCACGCTGCATTTGATGTGGCTTAATAACGTAAAGTTTGGTAATATATACTTAATTTTTAATGTATAAAATAAAGTTACGCACTTTTTTTTTTTTTTTAAATTAATAAATAATTTTTAAAAAATGCGTAACTTTATTTCATATATTAGTAATTATGAATTATCAACAAATAAAATCCACATAGATGAATCAATTTAATTTTTATTTATTAACGCAGTAAACAGTTTTTTCGACGGCGATTACGTCGAATTGCGCCTTTAACGGCTCGCAGTTTACAGTGGGATTTTTATTGCTAATGAAATTTAATTATTAAGGCAAAAATGCCAAAGCGAGGATACCTGCCCCATCGCGTGGGATTTTATTTATTTAGGGGCGCATGGGTGCGGCAGGAAGCCCCGAGATGGGAAATGGGAAAATGGAAATGGCGCAGACGTCGGAGATATAAAAATATTTCACTGCCGCGCGTGTAAAGGAAACCCGAGGAAATGTGTCACCTGAATATTTCTCCCTTAGCCCGTAATGAGGGAAACGGTGATTTATGCGTTTATCATCTAATTTCAGTTCGTGCCCGCGTTCCTTGCACCACCGTGGGGGGCGAAAGACGGCGTTTTTCATGTTTATTGCCCCCTGCTGAGGTGCGCCCCCCCTCAATTTACAGCCGATACCGCCTATTAATACGAGACTCGCCTGAAATACGAGCACGAATGCTTTATGTTTAATGCAAGGCACAATTACGCGAGGAGCGTTCACCGAGCAGAAATTGAATACGTAACAAACATCGGGGCGCATTGAAATTGTTCCAGTAATTCGCCAGATTTAATTTCAATACCTGCAGAGTGCAATGCGGAATGAGAACAACGTGACAAGTATTAAATAACTGCCTATACGCTATCGACACGAAATTGCAACATAAAGAGATTATTTAATTATTGATTTATGAAACCTGAAATTAATTACACTTTTATTTGCTTAAATATAGCAACTTTTTACGTAACTGCTGTTAATTACAACTTGTATTGCTTTTAAATTGCAATTAATATTTATTTAGTAAAAAGTTAATTAAAATCACATTGAAAATATAATTAAAAGTTTAATACTGATTATAATCTGACAGTTTCACATTTCATAAGTAAATTTTTTTAACAGATTTTTTTTGTCTTTGGTACATATTAGGCATAAAATGGTAACAATTTAAAAATAAATTAATAATTTTTTCCTAATAATTTAACTATTAATCTCCCCTATTCATTCACATTATTATATTATATTCATTCACACAGTATAGAACAAACCAAATGGAATAAATTAAAATTAAATGTCGGTATATCGGAAATTAAAAACATTTTGCAAGCACCCTAGGACAAGTCAACTTCAAATTCTACAGAGTTTTCCGATTGCTTTTCACCATGTATCAGTTGTATTTCACTTGATCTCAAATGCTTTTCCGTCTGTCAAATGCTTTTCTCACTATATCAACAAGTCGATTTATAATTTTGCACAGTTTTCCGATTGCTTTTCACCACGCAATTTTTTGTTTCAGGCTAACCTGCAAATTATGAAACACATTGTACTATTTGTAGAAAATCAGTATTTTAAATTTATAATGTCAAAAATGTCAAAGTACGACATATTTGCTAACATTTCCGATAAAAATTTGACTGATTTTTACAGTTGCAATCAAAATATAATAGATTTGTCATTTGACAAATATGACATAATATCAGAACTGAAGCCCCTAATTTTACAGATTTAGACGATTTTGATTGAAAATCAGTAAAATTTTCAACTATCAACTATCAAAATACAACATTTTCCGATAACACTCTTCACATAAGTTATGTTTTCAACTGAAATTGTTAGAATGTATCATATTTTCAAATGCAACCGTAAAAATCAGTACATGTTTTAGCTCTATAAAAAAAAATTATTGGAAATTTTGATCAAATTGATCGATAATTGACGGAGTTTGGAAAATTTGACAGACTTCCAATTTTTGACAGTTTTTTTGACAGTTTGACAGTTGACAGTCTTTTTGAAGATTTTCATAGTTGCAATCAAAATATAACAGATATGTCATTTGACAAATGATACATAATTTCACAACTGAAGCCCCTAATTTTACAGATTTAGACGATTTTGATTGAAAATCAGTAAAATTTTCAACTATCAACTATCAAAATACAACATTTTCCGACAACACTCTTCACATAAGTTGTTTTCAATTGAAATAATAAAAATATATCAAATTTTTAAATGCAACCGTCAAAATCAGTGCACGTTTTAGCTCTATAAAAAAAAATGATCGGAAATATTGATCAAATCGATCGAGAATTGATGGAGTTTGGCAAATTTGACAGACTTCCAATTTTTTACAGTTTTTCTGACAGTTTGACAGTTGACAGTCTTTTTGAAGATTTTCATAGTTGCAATCAAAATATAACAGATATGTCATTTGACAAATAAGACATAATTTCAGAACTGTAGCCCCTAATTTTACAGATTTAGACGATTTTGATTGATAATCAGTAAAATTTTCAACGTCAACTATCAAAATACGACATTTTCCGACAACACTCTTCACATGAGTTATGTTTTCAATTGAAATTGTTAAAATGTATCAAATTTTTAAATGCAACCGTCAAAATCAGTGCGCTCGCTTTGGCATTTTTGCCTTAATAATTAAATTTCATTAGCAATAAAAACCTCACTGTAAACTGCGACCCCTTAAAGGCGCAATTCGACGTAATCGCCGTCGAAAAAACTGTTTACTGCGTTAATAAATAAAAATTAAGTATGTATTACCAATGTTTTAGCTCGATAAAAAATATTGATTGAAAATTTTGATCAAATTGACCGAGAATTGATGGAGTTTGGAAAATTTGACAGACTTCCAATTTTTTACAGTTTTTTTGACAGTTTGACAGTTGGCAGTTTTTTTGAAGATTTTCATAGTTAGTACTAAAAACTACTCCTACTTAGTTACAGTTGAAAATATTTTGATAGTTGCTGTTAAATTTTGTATGTGGCTTAGTGTAATTCTGTTTCCATTTGCTAGTTTTAATTATTATGTATGTACTCTTGTATATTGTATTGACCTGTGTTAAATCTGTGATGGGTGGGAAAAACAGTATAAGTCAAGAATTAGCATTTTAAGGAAGCGTCGACTTATACCTTATTTCCCTCCAATAATCGTAGCATTTAAAGTTGTTCTAAAACTGCCAACCTATTTAAAAGCCTTAACTAAATAATGTGATATATACTATTACAAACACAATATACAGCATCACTTTCTGAAATATAATTTGACTTAAACTCATTTTCCCAAATTTTCGACTTATACTGTTTTTCCCACCCATCACAGAAATATTATTGTCATTTCACCAATAAAACTGTTACTATTAGTATTACTATTAATAAATAATATTAGTAAAAAATAATCATTTTACAGTTATTACGTGCAAAAAATTGTCAAAAGATGTTAATGAATCACAAAATTCGTTAGTAGTGTAGGTACTATTGAAAATTTGATATATTATGATTGTCATACATGTTATTTTGACAAATTTTTGCAACTGAATGTAATCATTTGACAAATTTTGATGGTTGCATTTAAAAGTTTTAAAACTGCATAGATTTAGAGCATACATCAGAAAATTTGACAGATATCGACAGCTTCAGTTATAAACTTTAAACATTTTTCCAGCTTGAACTACTAGTTTGAAAGTGACATGAAAATATGGCAGTTGTTTTCAATTGTTAGAGTTAGAATTGTTAGAGAGAAGTTGACAGCTTCAGTTATAAACTTAAAACATTTTTCCAGCTTGATCTACTGGTTTTAAAGTGACATGAAAATATGGCAGTTGTTTTCAATTGTTAGAGTTAGAATTGTTAGAGAGAAGTTGACAGCTTCAGTTCTAAACTTAAAACATTTTTCCTGATCTACTAGTTTCAAAGTGACATGAAAATATGGCAGTTGTTTTCAATTGTTAGAGTTGTAAATTTTTATAAATTTTAACAGCTACAGCTAAAAACTTAACAGCTTTTGACAGGTGCATTTAAAAATTTGACAAATTTAACAATTTCAATTGAAATTAAACATATTGAATTGAAGCGTTCTGTTTGCAAATGGTCGGATTTCGACAGTTGCAATTGAAAATGTCTCCCCTGATAATAGAAAATTCGCAAATTTTGACAGTTAATCATTTGACAAATTTTGATGGTTGCATTTAAACGTTTTAAAACTGCATATATTTAGAGCATAATCAGAAAATTTGACACATATTGACAGCTTCAGTTATAAACTCTAAACATTTTTCCTGCTTGATCTACTAGTTTGAAAGTGACATGAAAATATGGCAGTTGTTTTCAATTGTTAGAGTTGTAAATTTGATAAATTTTAACAACTGCAGCTAAAAACTTAACTCCTTTTGACAGGTGCATTTGAAAATTTGACAAATTTAACAATTTCAATTGAAATTAAACATATTGAATTGAAGAGTTCTGTATGCAAATAGTCGGATTTCGACAGTTGCAATTGAAAATGTTACCCCTGATAATAGAAAACTCGCAGATTTTGACAGTTATAGTTGAGAACAGGACATATTGTGACAGTTATAGTTGAGAACAGGACATATGTTGACAGTTATAGTTGAAAACAGGACATATTTTGACAGTTATAGTTGAAAACAAGACATATTTTGACAGTTATAGTTGAAAACAAGACATATTTTGACAGTTACAGTTGAGAACAGGACATATTTTGACAGTTATAGTTGAAAACAGAGCATATTCTGACAGTTACAAACTAGAAGAGGACACATGTTGGCAGTTGACAAATATAAATAAATATAAATAATAAATTTAACAACAGTTACAGTTAAAGTTTACAGATGGACAGATGTTGGACACCAAAAGTCTACTAAAAATTGTAGAAAAGTTGCTGTTAATTCTCAAGGCTTTCCACAAAATAGCATACGCAATGAATTATGATAATTTTGGTAGGCAATCAGTTATTTTTATTGATTTTACAAAATTTAAAGTGGAAAATAGAAAATTTTCAGTATGAACTACAAAATAATAGTGAAAATTTAAAAAATATAACATTCTTACTATTAATTCTTTAGACTTTCCACAAAGCATAATGCGCAGCGAGGTATGGCATTTTTCATTGGTACTTTGTAATTTCCATAAATTTTTGGGAAAAATTTAATCTCGAAAATACAAAAGTTTTCTAAAAATTGTAGAAAAGTTGCCGTTAATTCTCAAGGCTTTCCGCAAAACAGAATACGCACTGAATTGTGAAAATTTTGGTAGGCAATCAGTTCTTTATATTGATTTTGCAAAATTGAAAGTGGAAAATGGAAATTTTTTATTATGAACTACAAAATAATAGTGAAAATTAAGAGAATATAACATTCTTACTATTAATTCTTAAGACTTTCCACAAAGCATACTGCGCAATTTTCATTGCTACTTGGTAATTTCCATAAATTTTGGAAAAATTTAGTCTCGAAAATTCAAAAGTTTACTAAAAATTGTAGAAAAGTTGCCGTTAATTCTCAAGGCTTTCCACAAAACAGCATACGCACTGAATTGTGATAATTTTGGGAGGCAATCAGTTCTTTTTATTGATTTTGCAAAATTTAAAGTGGAAAATAGAAAATTTTCATTATGAACTACAAAATAATAGTGAAAATTAAGAGAATATTTGTAACATTCTAACTGTTAATTCTTAAGACTTTCCACAAAGCATACTTCGCAGCGAGGTATGGAAATTATCATTGGTACTTAGTAATTTCCATAAATTTTTGGGAAAAATTTAATCTCGAAAATACGAAAGTTTATTAAAAATTGTAGAAAAGTTGCTGTTCATTCTCAAGGCTTTCCACAAAGCATCATACGCACAGAATTATGATAATTTTGACAGGTAATCAATTATTTTTTATTGATTTTGCAAAATTTAAAGTGGAAAATAGAAAATTTTCATTATGAATTACAAAATAATAGTGAAAATTTAAAGAATATATGTATATAATATTCTTACTGTTGATTCTTAAGACTTTCCACAAAGCATAATGCGCAGTGAGGTATGGCAATTTTCATTGGTACTTTGTAATTTCCACAAATTTTGTAATTTGGAAACAATTTATCTCGAAAATACAAAACTTTACTAAAAATTGTAGAAAAGTTGCTGTTATTTCTCAAGGCTTTCCACAAAACAGCATACGCACTGAATTATGATAATTTGTTTAGTCAATCAGTATTTTTTATTGATTTTGCAAAATTTAAAGTGGAAAATAAAAAATGTTCATTATGATCTACTATAGTGAAAATTGAGAGAAACATTTTTACAAATAAAATGCTATATTTCAATGGCATTGGAGAACAGTTCTTTTGTTACATTTAAGTTTGATTGAAATTGTGTAGTTTTCTTTGCAACTGACATAATTTGTGCTATAAATTACATAATTTTTGTTGCGATTACAATAGAATATATTTTCATACCTACCGTCATACGACTTAGATAAGGCAAATTAATAAATTAAATACGTATTAAAAATATTTCAACAATACCACACTACAATACAATGCTTAAAATAACATACACATTACATAATTTTAATTGCAATTAGAATAGAATATATTTTCATACCTATCGTCATACGACTTAGAAAAGTCAAATTAATAAATTAAATGCGTATTAAAAATATTTCTACAATACAACACTACAATACAATGCTTAAAATAACATCGAATACACCGCAAGCACATCACAAATCATAAGTCATTAAGTACATACAACTAGACAACGTCCTCAAGGAAAAAATCTCTGAAACCAATTATCTACAATTAGAAATTATTTATTGAAAATTGCAGAAATGTTCACAAGAAATTGCAAAATTTTGATGGAAGTGTTAAAATATTTTCTGGAAATGCCACAGTATCAAAAGATTTACAATTTTATTCAAATTTAATTATTCCATTATAAAATATATATATATATATATATATATATATATATATATATATATATATATATATATATATATATATATATATATATAGGTTCTCTTTAACGGAAATTTCGTAATTTCATTGGAAATTTCGTAATTTTATTAGAAATTTCATAATTTCATTAGAAATTCCTTAATTGAATTACAAATTCCATAATTTCATAAGATATCATTAACAAACCATAAGTTCGAGGGGCAAGACAGCAGTTCCCAACTAGTTTTGAAAAACATTAGAATATGAAATATTTTCTATCCATGTATTTTATTTATTGGGTAAAGGTAAATGTGCAAATATTACAAATCATTTTTGGAGAAGTTGAGGAACTCTGGATACTAATAATTTCTTGACATTGGCAATTTTTTGTCGTTGAAATTGATAAAATATTCACTGGAAATGACACAGAATCAAAACATTCACAATTTTATTACAAATTTAATAATTCCATTGGATATGGGTTCTCTTTATTGGAAATTTAATAATTTCATTGGAAGTTTGGTGATTTCATTAGAAATTTCATAATTTCATTAGAAATTTCATAAGTTCATTAGAAATTCCATAATTTAATTACAAATTCCATAATTTCACAAGATATCATTCGCAATTGCAAAATTTTTACAGGAAATTGCGAAATTTTTATGGAATCTATAAAAAAATTATTGAGTGAACATGGCACAGTTTCACAACATATACAAATGTTATTGGAAATTGCATAATATTATTAGAAATTTGATATGTTAATTATAAATTTCATGTCATTAGAAATTCTATAATTACATAGAAATTCCATAATTTCATTAGAAATTTAATGATTTCATTACAAGTTCCAAAATTTTAGACGTTATCATTCGTAATTGCAAAATTTCACACGATATTGCGAACTTTTAATGGAATCTATACAAAAATTATTGAGTGAACTTGGCACAGTTTCACAACATATTCAAACAATATTGAAAATTGCATAATTTGATTTGAAATTGGAGATGTTAATTATAAATTTCATAACGTCATTAGAAATTCCATAATTACATTAGAAATTTTATAATTTCAGTAGAAATTTCATCATTTCAATAGAAATACCATAATTTTATTACAAATTCCATAATTTTAGAAGATATCATTCGCAATTGCAAATTTTTTACAGGAAATTGCGAAATTTTAACGGAATCTATAAAAAAATTATTGAGTGAACATGGCACAGTTTCACAAAATATTCAAACATTATTGAAAATTGCCAAATTTCATTTGAAATTAGATAAGTTAATTATAAATTTCATAATGTCATTAGAAACTCCATAATTACATTATAAATTCCATAATTTCAGTTGAAATTTCATATTTACAATATAAATACCATAATTTTATTACAAATTCCATAATTTTAGAAGATATCATTCGCAATTACAAAATATTTAGAGGAAATTGCGAAATTTTGATGGAATCTATAAAAAAATTATTGAGTGAACTTGGCACAGTATCACAACATATTCAAACATTATTGAAAATTGCATAATTTCATTTGAAATTGGATAAGTGAATTATAAATTTCATAATGTCATTAGAAATTCCATAATTACATTAGAAATTTTATAATTTCAGTAGAAATTTCATAATTTCAATAGAAATACCATAATTTTATTACAAATTCCTGATTTCAGAAGATATCATTCGCAATTGCAAAATTTTTACAGGAAATTGTGAAATTTTGATGGAATCTATAATTTTTTTATTAAGTGAACTTGGCACAGTTTCACAACATATTCAAACATTATTGAATATTGCATAATTTCATTTGAAATTGGATAAGTTAATTATAAATTTCATAATGTCATTAGAAACTCCATAATTACATTAGAAATTCCATAATTTCAGTAGAAATTTCATTATTTCAATAGAAATACCATAATTTTATTACAAATTCCTGATTTCAGAAGATATCATTCGCAATTTCAAAATTTTTACAGTAAATTGCGAAATTTTGATGCAATCTATAAAAAAATTATTGAGTGAACATGGCACAGTTTCACAACATATACAAATGTTATTGGAAATTGCATAATATTATTAGAAATTTGATAAGTTAATTATAAATTTCATGTCATTAGAAATTCCACAATTTCATAGAAATTCCATTATTTCATTAGAAATTGAATGATTTCATTACAAGTTCCAAAATTTTAGACATTATCATTCGTAATTGCAAAATTTCACACGAAATTGCGAACTTTTAATGGAATCTATAAAAAACTTATTGAGTGAACATGGCACAGTTTCACAACATATTCAAATGTTTTTGGAAAATGCATAATTCCATTAGAAATTGGATAAGTTCATTATACTAATGTATCAAATAAAGTTACGCACTTTTTAAATTTTCAAAATTGTTTTTTATTGTTCACGACAATTGTTTCGCCACACTGTGGCTTCTTCAGGTGAAGAAATGATGATCATTGAAAATTTAAAAAGTGCGTAACTTTATTTGATACATTAGTAATTATGAATTTTCAACAAATAAAAGCCACATCGATCAATCTAGTTCATTATACATTTCATAGTGTCATTAGAAATTCTATAATTACATTAGAAATTCTATAATTTCATTAGAAATTTCATAATTTCATTACAAAATTCCATAATTTCATTAGAAATTTCGTAATTTCATAAGAAATTTCATAATTTCATTAGAAACTCCAAAATTTCATTAAAAGTTCTAAAAGGTGTTGCACTCCTGAACACTAGTTTAGACTCCAATTGACTCGATGATGTGACAATCGGTTACGTGGAAAATTATAAAATTATCCAATTCAGTAGAACAATACCTAACGAGGCGAACCAATACACATGTTATCCGATCAATTATTGTGAATTAACGTGAAGATTCAACGTGACGTTCCGGGATAAATCGAGGAAAACAAATAGAAGCCATGGGGGTGGAAAACATCGGGGGTCATTTTCCCACCCCCGCGTTAACCGGAAAGTCAATAGGAATTTTCCAGTTCGTATCCGTGTGAGTATGTGTGCGTGTATTGTGCGAGGACGCGCGCCTCGACGCCGGAAACGGGTAGGACGTCATTTTTGCCGTTGCACATGCACAATAAGCCGAACTGACTACTGCCTAAAATCGCAAAATTCGTTCAGGAAATATCGGATTTTTGCAAATCTGCCCATTTGTTTTTCAGGATGTTGTGTTGGTTATAATATTGTACTGGGGGATGAAGAAGTGCTGATCATAGCATTATGCTGTTCGCATATGGATGCCTATGTGATTACTAATTACTAATGCTGGTACAGCTGCTAGCAAAATGTTTTACTTTAGGGTATAATTATAATTCGTACTGACCATAATGTTCATGTTCATGACCATTAACAATCATTGATACAAAGAAATATGAAGATAGGGATAGATAAGCAATTACCTTTTCCATTAACAAACCAGAAGTTGGAGGTCCTAGGCAGCAGTGCCCAACAAGTTAAGAAAAACAATTGAATATGAAATATTTTCCTATCCATGTATTTTATTTATTGATTAAAGTTAAATGTGCAAATATTAAAAATCATTTTTAGAGAAGTTGAGGAACTCTGGATAGTAATATTTTCTTGATAAACATTTTCTTGTAAAACCATTTGAGATAAAGTGAAGCACAACTGATACATGGTGAAAATCAATCAGAAAACTCTGTAAGAATTGATAACTTCATAGCTCACATAGCACACAGCTTTTTACAAAATACGTAAAACATGTATTGATGCTATGTGCATATGCTATGGACTTGCGTTTCACAATTCACTCACATTCCAATTACTGAGCGTAGATATATAGAGTTTATGTACGCGCTGATGATTTCAATGAACCTGAAGGCATACATGGCATTGATTTCGATGTATTGCTTGCTGTATTTGCCATTAATTGTCATGTTTTAACGAGCACATTTAGATCCCATTCTGAATATTCATCAACATTCATTATTTTATCGTTCACTTGGCATGAATTTAATAATTTAATTAATTACAGAACTCGTCAGTTGCCACAATTACTTCATATTTATTACCAGTTTTGCGGTTTTGTTTTATGTATTCACATAATTTAATTACGCACCTGCGATTTTAATGTATCACCTATCCGATGCATGTGCGATGGTTATATTACTCACATGATACGTTTTTAATAACATAATACATAACATAACTCCATAATACAGAACTTACCCATCTGTAATGTTCGTAATTTCCATTTACAATATGCTTTTCCCATGGGCATTGTAGGTGCTTTAGAATCTGTCACTCATCTCGAAATTTTGTATGAACATACAAACAAAATACTTTGGGAGGTCCAAAGCAGCTGGGTAAACAAATGATAATGATTTACGTGATAATGATTATTGATACAATATTTTCAATCTTGCATTAATTTTGAATGTCATAAGTAGTGGATTGCTCACAATGACTTTTTTCTTGATTTTAATTTTCCCAATATATCATATAGTCCAAAATGTTTGTTGTGTAAATTTCTGTAAATTCTGGTTACAAAAATTCATAATTCAGATTTATTTAGATAAAAACAAATTATAGTTTTAGTATTTAGAATGTATTTAGAATAAAACTGGTTTCTCCTCAAAACTATTTTTTCTGGTCTTTTTACTTCAAGTATAAATCTTTCGCCTTTCACTTGATTTGTTTTCAAATCAAGCAAAAATACAAATTTTCGGTTTTGTATTACTCCTTAAAATGCGCTGTAATGATTTTTGAAAAAATTGCTTAGGTGCTTGATTTGTTTTCAAATAAATCTGGTTTCTCTTCAAAACAATTTATTGTCGTTTTTTACTTCAAAAATAATTATTTTGCCTTTGACTTGATTTGCTTTTAAATAAAGAAAAACATGCAAATTTTCGGTACTATTGTGATATTTTCAATACTAAAAATTTTTGATCAAGATATTTGTGTAGATTACTGATTAGCATAAAATATGCTGCTATATTCAAATTTAACCAAATTCGTACAAGTTAGGATAAGCAAGATCGTACTACTGGTCAAATTCTGGTCAAAATATTACTGGTGCTATGGTCAGATACTACTGGTAAATTCCGAAATGTTGCATTTTCTTTCCTAATATATGTAGCTATCAAATAGAATCCAAAAAATTATATGACGTTTTTCAACATAAAAGCAACAGCAGCATGATTTTTCCTTTTTTCTTTGTTTGTTTGTTTTCATATAAAGCAAAATATGCAAATTTTGGGTTCAATTGTGATATTTTCAATACTGAAAATGGTTGATCAAGATATTTGTTTAGATTACTGATCAGAATAAAATATGCAATTTTATTCAAATTCAACCAAATTCATACCTGTTAGGATAACCAAGATCCTACTACTGATCAAATTCTGGTCAAAATACTACTGGTAAATACTGTTGCATTTTATTTCCTAATATATGTAGCTATAAAATAGAATCAAAAAAATTATATGGGGTTTTTCAAAATAAAAGCAACAGCAGTATGATTTTTTTTCTTTTCCAAAGTTTTAAAAATGTGTAAGATACAAAATTCGATCAAAATTTTCACAGAAATAGGACTATCCTAGTACAAAGACAATGCATTATGTAGATACTTAGAGAACAATAAATTTTAATTTTTGGTTTATGTTTCGCCTTGTGTATTTTGGAACTATGTTTTTTTGAGCTTTCAATTTTAAATTGAACTCAAGAACGAAAATACTTGAAAATACTAACCCTTACTATAATTGCACCAATTATTTTCTTTTCAGTCTTCTCTTGTCCATCTTTGATCATAGTTTTATAACCAATGATTTTACATTAAGTAAAAACTTGATCAGCTACATTACATTTTCATTTTCACATTTTCAGAATGTGAATTTCAGAATTTCAGAATTTTCTGAATTCAAGAAGGGAAATACTTGAAAATACTAACACTTACTATAATTGCACCAATTATTTTCTTTTCAGTCTTCTCTTGTCCATCTTTGAACATAGTTTTATAACCAATTATTTTACATTCAGTTAAAACTTGATCACCTACATTACATTTTCATTTTCACATTTTCAGAATGTGCATTTCAGAATTTCAGAATTTTCAGAACTCAAGAAGGGAAATACTTGAAAATACTAAGACTTACTATAATTGCACCAATTATTTTCTTTTCAGTCTTCTCTTGTCCATCTTTGAGCATAGTTTTATAACCAATTATTTTACATTAAGTTAAAACTTGATCAGCTACATTACATTTTCATTTTCACATTTTCAGAATGTGAATTTCAGAATTTCAGAATTTTCAGAACTCAAGAAGGGAAATACTTGAAAATACTAAGACTTACTATAATTGCACCAATTATTTTCTTTTCAGTCTTCTCTTGTCCATCTTTGAGCATAGTTTTATAACCAATTATTTTACATTAAGTAAAAACTTGATCACCTACATTACATTTCCATTTTCACATTTTCAGAATGTGAACTTCAGAATTTCAGAATTTTCAGAACTCAAGAACGAAAATACTTGAAAATACTAACACTTACTATAATTGCACCAATTATTTTCTTTTCAGTCTTCTCTTGTCCATCTTTGAGCATAGTTTTATAACCAATTATTTTACATTAAGTAAAAACTTGATCACCCACATTACATTTTCATTTTCTCATTTTCAGAATGTGAATTTCAGAATTTCAGAATTTTCAGAACTCAAGAAGGGAAATACTTGAAAATACTAACACTTACTATAATTGCACCAATTATTTTCTTTTCAGTCTTCTCTTGTCCATCTTTGAACATAGTTTTATAACCAATTATTTTACATTAAGTTAAAACTTGATCACATACATTACAGTTTCATTTTCACATTTTCAGATGCTTTTCATAGTAATAGTTGCTTTTTTTATGATGGGGAGCGAGTCCATTGCTCTGGCACATTTTATCAAAAATATCTACGTCCATATTGTGTTTTCCATGTATAATTTTTCGTAAAGGAGGTCAAAAGAATTCTGCCATCTAACTAAAATATTTCAATTATCACAATGCATTCATAGATGCAATCGGAAATTTCAGAAAAATAAATATGGTGTCTTCTCAAGTTATCCAATTTATGCTTCATATTGTGTTTTTTTCTATGTATAATTTTTCGTAAAGGAGGCCAAAAGGATTCTGCCATCTAACTAAAATATTTCAATTATCACAATGCATTCATAGATGCAACCGAAAATTTCAGAAAAGTAAATATGGTGTCTTCTCAAGTTATTCAATTTATGCTAGAATGTGTATTGATTGATATGATGATGATACTTTTTGATAAAGGAGGTCAAAAGTATTCTGCCATCTAACTAAAATATTTTTAATATCACAATGCATTCATAGATGCAACCGAAAATTTTTGAAAAAATAAATATGGTGTCTTTTCAAGTTATTCAATTTATGCTAGAATGTGTATTGATTGATTTGATGATGATGATACTTTTTGGTAAAGGAGGTCAAAAGTATTCTGCCATCTAACTAAAATATTTCAATTATCACAATGCATTCATAGATGCAATCGAAAATTTCAGAAAAATAAATATGGTGTCTTCTCAAGTTATTCAATTTATGCTCCATATTGTTTTTTCCATGTATAATTTTTCGTAAAGGAGGTCAAAAGAATTCTGCCATCTAACTAAAATATGTCAATTATCACAATGCATTCATAGATGCAACCGAAAATTTCAGAAAAGTAAATATGGTGTCTTCTCAAGTTATTCAATTTATGCTAGAATGTGTATTGATTGATATGATGATGATACTTTTTGATAAAGGAGGTCAAAAGTATTCTGCCATCTAACTAAAAATTTCAATTATCATAATGCATTCATAGATGCAACCGAAAATTTCAGAAAAATAAATATGGTGTCTCCTCAAGTTATTCAATTTATGCTTCATATTGTGTTTTCTATGTATAATTTTTCGTAAAGGAGGTCAAAACGATTCTGCCTTCTAACTAAAATATTTTAATTATCACAATGCATTCATAGATGCAACCGAAATTTTCAGAAAAATTAAATCAGTTAGTCTCTTCTCAAGTTATTCAATTTATGATAGAATGTGTATTGATTGATTTGATAATGATGATACTTTTTGATAAAGGAGGTCAAATGTATTCTGCCATCTATCTAAAATATTTCTAATATCACAATGCATTTATAGATGCAACCGAAAATTTCAGAAAAGTAAATATGGTGTCTTCTCAAGTTATTCAATTTATGTTAGAATGTGTATTGATTGATTTGATGATGATGATACTTTTTGGTAAAGGAGGTGAAAAGTATTCTGCCACCTAACTAAAATACTTCAATTATCACAATGCATTCATAGATGCAACCGAAAATTTCAGAAAGATTAAATATGGTGTCTTCTCAAGTTATTCAATTTATGATAGAATGTGTATTGATTGATTTGATGATGATGATACCTTTTAGTAAAGGAGGTTAAAAGTATTCTTCCATCTAACTAAAATATTTCAATTTTCACAACTATCATAGATTCAACTGAAAATTTTAGAAAAACTAAAGATTATATCTTTTCAAGTTATTCCAATTCAGATAGAATGTGTATCGATTGAATTGATTCAGTGATTCAGTGATTGATTCAGATGAAAATTTCCAAACTTCTAGTCAAAACTCAACTAAAGTTATGCTCTTTGTATAAGTTGTTTTTGCATTTTATACAAAGATCACAATTTTAGTTTAGTTAAGTGTAGAAATTTAATTATAGGCCAAAACTGTACTAAAACTGTGTTCTTTGTATAAAGTACGAACACAATTTTCCACCCGAATACTCCAAAGATGGGATATATACAGGGTGTCCCAAATTGAGTAGGCTACCATGAGTGTCTTTATTATTATTATTAAAGATAGAGATTCGGTTAAATGGGAAATATTGGGTAGTTTTGAGCGTTGAAACATATGCTGTCTTGATAGTTTCAAAAATGTGGATATTATTTTTAAAACACTGCAAATCGCATTTTTATTTCATGTCAAATATTTTGGAAATTGTACAAGTTTTGCAAAAATGTTTCAGACAAAAGTTACTTGTGTTGATTAAACACACTTAAAAAATGATACCATCTTCCTTATTTTAAATGGATGCCATGTTGGATTTTTACATTTTTAAATAGCAATTATTTATAATCTCCATAATTTAATAATCAGAAAGATACCCATGGTACCCTACTAAAATTGGGATACCCTGTATATATTTATATTTGTACATTTCCTTATAGTAAAAAGTATTTACTTATATTTAACACACACAGAAGATTTCGTTGATATTTTTAGTCCAGAACATTATAAAATATTGATTTTCTTGAAACCTGCTAAATGAATTGCAATATCTCGATTATCACAACGCGAATCGAAAATTTCGGAAAACACAAAGATGGGGTCAAGTTTTTCCACTTTCTGATAGAAACTTAGATATTAAATAAGTGTGGAACATTTGATAATAATAATTTTGTTTTTGTAAAAACCTGCAAAAACAAATTTACTTCAACAAAGCATTAATATAGCATATATTAATCCAAGTTCCGATAAAACTAAAGATAGGGTGAATTTAGATTTTTCATTTTCTTATCATACAGAAATTTATCAAATACCAAATATTTGTCAATAGAAAATTGGATATTAAGTAAGTGTGTAAAATTTATTAATAGTTTATAGGTTGAAAATTTGTTTTTGTACAAACATGCAAAAACAATCTTATACCCCAAGAAGGCATTAATATAGCAATTTTTAATCCAATTTCCAGTAAAACTAAAGATTTTTGATTTTCCATTTTCTGATCCTACACAATTTTTTTAAATACCAACATTGCTATTAGTAAAAGTACTATATTCTTGGTTTGTTTATTTTTTCAATTTATTAATTTAACAAGTATTAAATTAGTTATTTGACGGTACAGAATACATTACTTTCTATTAATCGTGAAGACTATTGATTTCACTATCTAAATATTAATTTTATTTGCATTAATTAGATCAATATTATATACCCTTATCACCTTTTTATTCTAATGGTTTGTTTGTACAGGCGTTTGTTGATCATCGCCTGGATTTGGTAAATGTAACGGAGAAGACGGGGCTCACAAATTTTGCGGCGTGTTCGGGGATGAAACCCAAATCATTTTAATACGTTTAATGCTCGATACATTAGGGATTCAATGCTGCCTGCCACATCAGGGCCTTATAAAATATTCATCAGGAGCGCTCCTTATCTGCCCCAAATACCGATCGTTTCTTCGTTTCAAGGATGTATTGCGCTGGAAGGACTAAATCGATTATTTATATTTGCTGGGGTATAGATTTTCGCTTAATAGCCATCAGCGTCTGAAAATGTTTAATAGAAATCCCAAGAATAATTCAACAGCGACGAGTAACGTAATAATTTAAATTTGTAGGTATTACGAAATAAACAAATCTACAATCTTGAAACTTACATTTATAGAGATATATTTACAAGTCAAATATAAGTTTTCGACTAATTAGATTTGTTTGGCACATATTTCTAGTATAAGTTATTATTGAAAAATGATCACAATGTCCTTATAACTAGGCTCCGGATAAATAAGCACTAAATATTTCAAAATACTCACTTAAGAAAGCAGGCGAATTAAGAAAGCTAAGCAACAAAACACTGAAAAAAGCTTCAATAATGCAAAAATAGCAAAAGAAGCATTTAATCTCATAGAAAAATGAAACAAAAAAACAGTCATATAAACAAATAAACCTACAAAATATGTTTATTAAAAATGTTTGTCTAAATAATTAGTGTAAAAAAATACTATTAACTTGTTTGTCATATTTGCAATCGATTTCGGCCTCTATAAGGACTAATAATGTAGACTTATAGGGGATGGATACCAATTTTGAGACACCCTGTATAAGAAATATTCTGAAGCTGCTTTTTATGCATCTTGTACTTTGACTATTTTAAAAACTAAACACCATTATTTTGTAACATTTGTTAATATAATGTCGTGATCAGTTTGTGATGCTTGAGATGCTCTTGATTTTTGTAAAATTCTGGCTATGTAATTTTTTTAATATTTTAACTGGAAATTTTGGAAAATTTTACAGGAAATTTAACAGGGCACAGTTTTGTAGGTAAAAAATAAACCCTTATTGTTAGAATTTGTTTGTTACATAGAATTATATCTTTAGAGTACTCATGTAGTATATTTTGGCACAATTATTAATAATAAAGTATAAACTCAAAGTGTTATAATTATTTTCAAACTTCAACGGCAGAACCACATCTCGCAACTATGGACTATTAGAATTTGTTTGTTACATAGAATTATATCTTTAGAGTACTCATGTAGTATATTTTGGCACAATTATTAATAATAAAGTATAAACCCAAAGTGTTATAATTATTTTCAAACTTCAACGGCTGAACCACATCTGGCAACTATGGACTATTAGAATTTGTTTGTTACATAGAATTATATCTTTAGAGTACTCATGTAGTATATTTTGGCACAATTATTAATAATAAAGTATAAACCCAAAGTGTTATAATTATTTTCAAACTTCAACGGCTGAACCACATCTGGCAACTATGGACTATTAGAATTTGTTTGTTACATAGAATTATATCTTTAGAGTACTCATGTAGTATATTTTGGCACAATTATTAATAATAAAGTAAAAACTCAAAGTGTTATAATTATTTTAAAACTTCAAAGGCAGAACCACATCTGGCAACTATGGAAGTACTTACTTACGTAAGTACTCACTTTTATGTTTTTATAACCCAGGCTATGAAAGTGATTACTCAAATTTTTCATGTCGACAACTAACCTATTTGTCATTTTGAGACACCCAGGATAAGAAAAATTCGGAAGCTGCTTTTTATGTATTTTGTAGACTATTTTAAAAATTGAACAATAATATTTTGTGACATATTTCGTTACTCAACTCAAAGTGTTATTATTATTTTCAAACTTCGAAGGCATAACCTCATCTGGTAACTATGGAAGTACTTATTTACGTAAGTACTCACTTGTATGTTTTTATAACCCAGCCTATGAAAATGATTACTCAAATTTTGCATGTAGACAACTAACTTATTTGTCATTTTTGCAATCGATTTCGAACTCTATAGAGACTAATAGTGTAGCCTTATATATATGAACACCAATTTTGAGACACCCTGTATACGAAATATTCCGAAGCTGATTTTTATGCATTTTGTAGAGTGTTTAAAAAATTGAACACTAAAATTTTGTGACATTTTCCGTTACTCAACTCAAAGTGTTATTATTATTTTCAAACTTCGAAGGCAGAACCACATCTGGCAACTTGGAAATACTTATTTACGTAACTTCTTACATTTATATTTTATAACCCAGGCCATGAAAGTGATTACTAAATTTTTTCATGTTGACAACTATCTTATTTGCCATTTTTGCCATCGATTTCGAACTCTGCAGGGACTAATATAGCCTTATAAAGGATGAACACCAATTTTGAGACACCCTGTATACGAAATATTCCGAAGCTGATTTTTATGCATTTTGTAGACTGTTTAAAAAATTTAACACTAATATTTTGTGACATTTTTAGTTACTCAACTCAAAGTGTTATTATTATTTTCAAACTTTGAAGGCAGAACCACATCTGGTAACTATGGAAGTACTTACTTATGTAAGTACTCACTTTTATGTTTTTATAACTCAGGCCATGAATGTGATTACCTAAATTTGTCATGTTGACAACTAACTTATTTGTCATTTTTGCAATCGATTTCGAACTCTAAAGGGACTAATAATATAGCCTTATAAAGGATGGACACACATTTTGAGACACCCAGTATAAGAAATATTCGGAAGCTGCTTTTTATGCATTTTGTAGACTGTTTTAAAAATTGAACATTAATATTTTGTGGCCACAGTTTGTGATCCTTGACATACTTTTCGTGTTTTTATTTTTGAAATCTGAAACATTCTGGATTTCTTTTAATATCTTTAATCTACTTATCTAATAAATATTTTAATATTTTCAATGGAAATTTGGAAATTTTGAAAATGCCAGTAGATGGCAGGGAAAGGGCAGTGACAAATGACAGTAGAAACAATGACAGTGACAAATAATAGTAAAATTTGTGATACTGACACCGAAATAGAATTATCATAGTAGAAATATTAATATTGACACAATAGAAGTGTCTTCAAAGTTTATATTCATTTAAAGGTGAACATTTTTAAAAGTTATTTAGCCATAGCAACGTAGCTAAACTTACTGTTGGTAATCATTTGTGTAGTCTGTTCTATGAAATATACAGAGAATAACATAAAATATAGCTACAACTGATTTTGATGGATCACAGCAAAATACTATCAAAATTTCCAAAGAAATTTTAAAGCAAAGCCTATCAAAATTTCCACAAAATTTTCACAGCATAAGCTATCAAAATTTCTACAACATTTTTAAAGCAAAGCCAATCAAAATTTCCATAAAAGTTTCACAGCAAAAGCTATCAAAATTTCCGCAAAATTTTCACAGCATAAGCTATCAAAATTTCTGCAACATTTTTAAAGCAAACCCTATCAAAATTTCCATAAAAGTTTCACAGCAAAAGCTATCAAAATTTCCGCAAAATTTTCACATAAAAAGCAATCACAATTTCCACACATTTTTTGCAGCAAATGCTTTTGAATGGTATTATCCCAATAATTAACAAGAACTTAACGATTTGATTCACGATCACGTTCACACCACAAACTGTTACAATTTCCACGAGCTTTTCATTTCAAATATCCTTAAACGGTCATTGATGAAACATGTGATTCATTTGGCCATATGGAATTTTCATTTCAGCAACATGTGATCAATGAGAATATGTCGAAGGTAACCTGGATGATTTTCACGAATCAAAGCACTGTCACAATTCCTTAAGTTTTTCAAGTTTTCAAAGAAAATGCCTCTAAGTTACCATTGTATCAATTCAATCAAGCTGGAAAACTATGATCATAATACGAAAATTGAATATTTATGAAATGAAAAATAGGTGTTTATAAAATGGAAACTGCATTTTTTTTTATGCACACTGGACGTCGATGAAATGGGAATTGAACGTCTGTAAACTGAAAATTGGAAAATTGAATGTTTTTAAAATACAAATTGCTCTATAACTGCTGCTCTATTTAATTCATTCGCAAGCCATGTAGAATAAATTAAATTTTTGTGATTTTTTTTTCAAATTTCCGCCAGCTTTTACTATACAGGGTGGTCACTTTTACGACGCCCACCTTTAATATCTATTAAACGAAAATATATACAGGGTTGGTCAAATAGACCAACAAATAAATATGGGATAAAAAGAGAAAATTTCTCATATTTGTGCCTTTCAATATACACTGTGTATCAGCCAAATGGAATAAATTCGATAATAAATAAATGGGGGCGTGTTCGAAAAAACCCTCGGACACGTCGATTGTTATTTTTAGTTGCGCATTTTTTTCAACAAAAACTTTTTATACAGGGTGTGTCATGTGACCGTGGCCAATACCAACTTTCTTATTTTAAATGCAACACCTGGTATATTATTCAATTTTTGGATTCATCAGAAAATTCTAGACATATTTCATGTACAATGTCCTATACCTATCTTCAACTGTTTCGGAAATATTAAGTGTTTTCAGATTTATTGCTAAAATTAACATTAAAAAAAGAAAATTATTTGATTACAAAAATTCGTTACAACACACTCAAAAACTAATAAGTAATACTGTTTATTTCTTGATAATGTAAAAAACAAAAAAAAAAAACAATAAATTTCAATGGAGGAGATGTTCAAAATGCTCGCCGTGAACGTCTTGGCAACATCCTAATCTTAAATAGAAATTTCTTCTAACGTTACTCAACATCTCAGGCGTGACCGATCTAATCGCAAGCATTATTCGTCTTCTTAAGTCAGCTAAGTCGAGGGGTTTAGTTTTGTATACAATACTTTTGACATATCCCCATAAGAAGAAGTCTAATGACGTCAGATCAGCCATTCCATCGATCCTCGCCTCGCTATCCACCGATTTGGAAATATTCGGTTGAGGTAGTTCCGGACATTGATTTGGAAACAGTTGAAGATAGGTATAGGACATTGTACATGAAATATGTCTAGAATTTTCTGAAGAATCCAAAAATTGAATAATATACCAGGTGTTGCATTTAAAATAAGAAAGTTGGTATTGGCCACGGTCACATGGCACACCCTGTATAAAAAGTTTTTGTTGAAAAAAATGCGCAACTAAAAATAACAATCGACGTGTCCGAGCGTTTTTTCGAACACGCCCCCATTTATTTATTATTGAATTTATTCCATTTGGCTGTTACACCCTGTATATATAATCGATCTTTATTGCGCTATCGACCCCATATGGGGTCTTTCCGCCTCCTTTCAATATAATTAAACGAAATCCAGGATATCTTGCACAGTCCTGAAATATCGCCGAAAAACTGAAAAATTGCACTTTCCTTTTCCTTTTATAACTTTTTTACTTTTGAAAGAAGTTTTACGAAACTTGGCGTGCCTACATTTTTCGACGTGAGCTTCCGGACGACAATTTTGTTGCGCCAACTAGATGCCCAAATTTTCATAGTCACCTTTTGATTTTCTTATGGCCGTAATATTGGATATTATAAGCATTTAAAAGAGAGAAAAAATTCAATTTTAACCATGTATTACACATGGGTAATCTGATATTATTTACCACCAAAAATCGATCATTTAAAAATTGGTTGCAAAAATCAAACAGCTGTGGACTGCTCTAGAAATCAAGTTGCCATGAAATAACAGATTACCATTTTGACATTTCTTCATACAAAGAACATAACTTCTGAGTAATTTTATTGTGTATAAAGTGCAAAAAGGATATAATATCTTTCAAAGTAGGTTAGGTTAGGCCATCTATGCATCCACTTCGCGTATTTTTCTGGCATTAACTGAAAATGAATCACTTTAGTAAGTTTATTGTAATATCTATTTTTATATATTAGTCACTTTATTGTGTACATGCATATAATACTGGGCGTATATTTTGGCCCAGTACAATACCCAAATGTTGATGTGTCGAGGTAGGTTCATCTTTGTAAGACATGATCGGTGAGTCCACTTTGAACTTGTTAAACTACATGTTATAATAATTATGATGGATAACAAACAACATTTTATTAGCTATTTTATCTTGTGCTTTTGCTATTTTATTTTTTATAATAGCTGTTGTACTTTTCTTTGTTTTATATTTTTTATTTCTCTGTTTCTGTTTTTGTTTTAATGGGCATGGTCCCGTAAATAAATAAATAAATAAACATGATTTTGTAATTTAAAAGGTTGATATATTGAATATAACGAGGCCTTTACTACAGTTTAATCATGTTTTTGAAAGCTTAGTTCGTCATTGATGAAACTGCTTACTTTTTCTATGCAGTGGATAAGTATTGTGTTTTATTTTGGGGATGCATGTAATTCCGTTGTTCCTTCGATAAACCTTGAAGGATTAGAATACAGAGAATGTCTCAATTAACGAGGAACTGGGGGTGGGGGGTGAATAAGCGCGAATGCCTGGTATCAACCTCAAGTGCTAAAATCAATACACGAAGATAAAACGCACAGAATAATCTCCACACAGGATAAACCCCCACACCCTGATAAAGAGCTCGTTGTACCCGAAACGGGCCCAGCCAAAGCGGCTAGCACGCTCACCCCCACTGCCGCGCCCCAGCCAGCCGCCCCCCTAATCCACCCTGCGTTATTCAATTATGAAATTATCCAGGTGAAACTGCGCACGTCCACCCACCCTCCCACGTCGCTTTTATCAATATCGCGGAACTAGGCGTGTTTCGTGCCAGCCAGGTGAGCGTGTGTGCGCACGGCCACCCTCCCCGGTCATCCGGGGGCCCCAGGGGGTGGCGCCCCCGATTAACTCACCCCCTGCAGCAAGCGCAGGGGGTTCTGATATGTCCCGAGCTTTGATGTCGTGGATTTTAATCTCCCCGTGGAAGATTTGATTCCGCCGTGAGGGTTGGCGGGGGGCAAAAAGTCGCGAGGAATTTTTGGGGGGAGACACGCGCGGTTAGTTTATAACTTTCCACGTTACACCGCCCTTTGCTCTCAAAGCCGTATTAAACGCCCTTAATCTGATTCCTGGCCCTCAGAGCGCCCCTTTATGTATCCAGCTCCTGCAGGTGACTGCTCCTGTTTCGCAATAAAATGTAAGTTCTTCCTTATCTCTAATTACCCTTTTGTTTGCTTTTTAATCCGTACCTTCCCCTGTTTGCCCGTTTAATCCGTAATTTTATTGCGAATCGTATAAATCTCGCCCTTTGCGCGGGAGTTTAGCGGGAGTTAACTGCCGACGACCGAATAAATTTCTGGTCAGAATAAACGCTTATACGCACAGTAAACAGCGTTCACCAGCCCTTATAACAGACGAGCTGGTGGCATCTTAATAATTGCCCCCGTGATTTACGCAGCAAATTAATTACTTCAAGAGCCTCTCTGCACGTCCCCTGCCTTATTAATAATTAACGAATGTAATTACGCAGAATAATCTAGTTACACGCACTGATCGCCTGGATTTATAATCTGTTGTTGCATGAGGCTGTAAAGTTGCCACCCCTTCTTTTGGATCATATAATAAGGTTTTGTTGAATTTTTTTCCACGTCCATGATTTTTCGATAATTTTGATTAAAAACGGCACAAGGACCCACGTTGGTCGATAGCCAGTTAGGGATAATGTCCTTAACAAATACAGTCACTACTTGATAAAAATGTGAATAACTTGGCAACGTTGCATCTGATCCCAAAAAATAATAATGATTTGTGAAGCCCACATTAAGCAGATTCTAAAAATGAAAAAATCCATTTAAAAAAACGCCCAAATTTTGTGCCCCGGATTTATGGTAGACTCTGTACACTCGATTTTTTTTTCAAAAAGTAACACATCAAGTGTCCAATTACTTCCCATCAGATTTTGTCCTCAATTTGCAACCAAATTTTGTCCCCGGATTTATGGCAGACTCTGTACACTCGAAAATACTTTCAAAAAGTAACACATCAAGTGTCCAATAACTTCCCATCAGATATTTTCCTCAATTTGCATTAGTCTAGCAACAATGGTCCGAACGAGGATATGTGGGCCATCATGAACATATATAAATTTAAAAAATGATTTACAGATATTCCTCTTCTTCTACTTCTTCTCCTTCTCCATCTTCTCCTTCTTCTGATTATTCTTCTTCTACTTCTTCTCCTTTTTCTCCTTCTCCATCTTCTCCTTCTTCCGATTAGTCTTCTTCTACTTCTTCTCCTTTTTCTCCTTCTACATCTTCTCCTTCTTCCGATTATTCTCCTTCTACCTCTCCTTTTTCTCTTTCTCCATCTTCTATTTCTTCCGATTCTTCTTCTTCTACTTCTTCTCCTTTTTCTCCTTCTCCATCTTCTCCTTCTTCCGATTGTTCTTCTTCTCCTTCTTGTGCACCTCCATTTCTAATCTTTGGCGACAACTTCACTTCACACGAAGATAATTGCCGATTTTGAACCGGGTGAAAAATCATCAGTAAAAAGTGATTTCAACATTTAGCTGGTTGATACACGGAACCAGTATGACCAATATAAAGCGAACCTCATTTCGAAATAATTGACAACTTCGCAGTGTGTTATTAATAAGGTGGCTATTATTTCAGTTTTATTAATGCGTCATCATGTATGCACTATGCATGGATCAATCAAAGCGTATTTTTGTAAATTTATGAACCAATTGCTTTTGATTTTCGTGAATAAAAATCACGTTCCTTATGTGTCATGCGAAACTATCGAGAGTTCAACAAAAATCGACGACGAAGTTGGCTTTGGCAATCTCAAGTGATGTATGCCCACTAGGGTGGACCTTATTTTTGGACCTTGAAATTATTGTCACGACGCCTCCTAGAATTATGCCACCAAGTGAAAAAACAATGTGTGCAAAATTTGAGATCGATTGAACAACGGGAATTCACATCCAATTTGAAAATATGAATTTTTAAAATTCCATGAAACTATATGTTTTAATATGTTTTCGAATTTTTATTTTTCTCCTCTATATGAATATTAAAAAAATATATATTATTTCGTTAAAAAAATCTTTAAATCTTTAAAATGTAAAGAAATGACCTTGAAATAAAAATAGTATCTATGCCAATATATTTGCCATTTCTCCTTCACTTTTTCACTTTCAATTGTCATTTACTCGAAATATTTCTCATGTATCATGGCAACATTTTTATACTGTCACTTTGACACTGAAAAGATCTCTCAAAATCAAGAACAAAAATAGGAGATTGTTATTCAAAACAAACAGTCATGACCAGGGCCGGTTTAACAAATGTTGGCGCCCTAGGCGATTTTTAAGGTGGCGCCTCTTAAACCATCAGCTGCCACCTCCCTTATAATATCTAAAGTGATGCAGGTAATTTAATAATGGGAGATTTTTATTGTGGTAAATTTTATTACAATTAAAAAAAAAGTACAAAATAAACACATTTTAAACAAACAGTATAAAAGACATGAAAAAATAAAAACAACTTCTCAAAGTACATAAATGTAAAAATGTTTCATAAAAATCAAAACAAAAACAATAAATAATATTAGTTAAACAAACAATGTTTGCTAATCTGAAGTTCAAAACAAAAACCAATACTCTCAATTGTTTTATTATAATTTATTTCATAGAAAAAAAATCGTAAAACTTGAAATTTTGTAATAATTTACAGTTTTGGCGCCCACTCTATACAGGGTGAGTTTTGTCGGATGTTTAGTATGGGGATCTCGGAAACTAGCGGATATAGAGGGACGATTAAATAGGGAAAGGATTGCAGTTTTACGAGCTCAATTTCATGAGGTTTTTGTTTTATGGAAAAATTGCATGGCTAACAAGATATCTCGAAAAATATTTTGTTCGGTGCCTATGGATCTGTTATTATTGACTTTAGAAAAAATATGTAAAGGAAAAAAGTTGTACGTAATTATGTGCTTAATAATAAAGTATAACCGATTATTTTATTTAAGCTATAATTTTTGAGTTATGACACAAAGTTGAGTTTTTTCTAATGGAAACCATAGTTGGAAAAAAACTCACCCTGTATACGACTAGGTACATAAAAAATTAATAGGACTAACTCCAAGGCATATTATTTGTATACTATCAAAGTGTTGGAGCTTGTGAAAGTTTTTAATATAACAAGAATAACCCTTTTAACAATAAACATTTATTACACTAAATGAGCATTTCGATTGCAAAGCAGTCATCATCAGTACACAGACAAATACTGAATTTTGGAACAATATTTTGGAGATAATCGATGCTTGCAATAAAACACTGCAAAAAGTTAATATAGATTTAACAATCGTTGTGCAAATTTATATTACTTTAATTGAATATTTAACAGAACAAAAATCTAAATTTGATCTTTATGAGGAAGCAGGACAAAATGAATCCAGCTGCAATGAGTACAAAACAAAGTTAACCTAAAATCGTAAAAGGAAACTCCAGGTTTTAGAACCCAATAATGACGCTAATTTTAATGGACGTGATAATATGAGAATTAATACATTTTATGTCGTAATGCGTTGAAACATGCCTACTTTAAATAAATAGTTTTTTGTCATTTGAACACAAATATCGTGTTGTATTCAAATTAAAAGTGCAGTTTTAAGCATTTAACTGGAACTTAAAGATATAAAAAATATTCGCCGGAAACTATATTATTTAATTAAAAGAAACGGAAAGAAACACGAATATTAAAATGAATTGGCGCAAATTTTGGCGCCCCTATTTACTTGGCGCCCCTAGGCAATCGCCTAGGTTGGCCTATTGGGTAAATCGGGCCTGGTCATGACTGTCATGCAAAAATGTGTATTTTTATCAAAGAAAATCGACCTGTTCGAGGATTTTTTCAAAATTTTCTGTTTAAATGAATTTATTTCATACTTTAGGCGCACACTGAATATCATATATACAGTGTATTACGCAATGTGTAAATATTTACTGTGTATTACACAAAGTGTAAATATTTACCTTATTTTTAATACACTTTTTTCCTTTGATGTTTTCTTTCGAAAAACCTACCGTTAAAATGCTTTATTAACTGTGACTTTTATTTTAAGGCATCATAATTATTGCGTAACTATGATACATTTCAAATTTGTTTGCTTTGGAAGTCAGATTAAATAAATTTGTGAGCAGTTCTTATAGTGCTAATAATTTAAAATCAACGGGAAAATATTGTAATCAACACGAATATTAATGGCGAATAACAATCTTGGCTATTGTCTTGATTATTAATCGCAAACATGAAATCTAGTTGCTTAAATAACTATATTTTGGTATTAAAATGCACCAATAAAAATTTGGGAGATGAAGAAACTGGAATTAGAGACATTTGCATTTTTTAGCCCATTTATACGTTATAAGCCTGGACGTTAGCCCCTAATGCTGTAAAAGCGCAATGCCAAGATTTTCAATTTATGCAAAATCCTCAGGAGTACGCCAAAATTGACAAAAATACAAGTTGAACGGCGTTAACAAAAATGTGTAACCATCTGTGGTATTTAGTACCAGAAAAATCTGCGATGTCATTTTTTAACAGTCAAATATCTGTAGACACAAGAAGGCGAATGGTGCATAGTTTTAAATACAATGATATTTTCAAAGAACTGGTGAAGAAATGTGCAATGCTACTGAAAGATGTTGGCGAATACACAAATCGATCGAAAACTCGAAATCGAAATGAAAGGGGATCGAAAACTTCGTTTCTAAAGAATCTCTGAAACTTTTTGAACGATTTTCATTGCCAACAGAATTACTTGAGATGGATCCTTCTATATGCGAGATTGATGACTGATTTAAGAGAGGCGCTGAAATTGTAAAAAGGCTCAAGTTTGTTAATGATGTTGCAGAACGAGGAGTTAAACTCATGCAGGATTATAATGAAGGTCTAACTAAAAACGAGGAGGGAAACAATGTATACTTCAAATCGTTGCGGACTATCATTGGCTATTCCCAGATGCAAACAAAAGTGCATTATCGAAACAATTGTAAATATGTTACTCACTTATTGTAATAAAAATTAAATCTAGTTATTACAACAGAGTTTCACTATTCTATATAAATTTTCATGTTTCTTAATTTTTTTTTGCGGGCTTGTGCAACGTGTTCCTGTTACATTTCAGTCGTGAGAATTTTCACAGAACATTTTCTTACCGAACAGAATGAATTCTGAAGGGATCCCGAATAAAAAAAAATCGCTATACAAGGTCGGGTTTTCAAAATTTCAAACTCAATGTGCCACGTCTTCTCGTTGCCCGATAGATTTCAAACTTGGCATACATTCTTTTTTCATCAAGTGATACAATACTACGTTGTGAAATAAATAACGAAAAAAAAATCACCATGTACAGCTAAAGTCCACCCTAATGCCCACCTATCCTCGCTCGGACCATTTCTGCTGAACTAATGCAAATTGAGGAAAAAATCTGATGGGAAGTTATAGGACACTTGATGTGCTACTGTTTAAAAGTGTTTTCGAGCGTGCAGAGTCTACCATAAACCCAAGGCACAAAATTTGGCCTCTTTTTTAAATGGAATCTTCATTTTTAGAATCTGCTTAATGTGGTCTTCACAAATATATTGTTTTTTGGGATCAGATGCAACGTTGCCAAGTTATTCGCATTTAATCAAATTTATTGAAAAATCATGGACGTGGAAAAAAAATTAACAAAACCTTATTATTCATAAACTAAATTCATGATTTACAAATTCACAAAGACAGCATCTATAAAAAAATTAGAACTCTGGATAATAAAATTAAAACAATAATCATGTATACATGTTTCTAACTTAAAATTGCCTATTTTGCAAATTGAACAAAAAAAGAACTAATTTGTTTTATATCACATGTTCAAGCGCTCACACCTAAGCTAGATAAATTTTGTTTTGGGCTCCACGAGGATCAGTATTGATAAAAACAAGGCTATTATTTACACTGGCAGCACAGTAATACCCAGACCTTAACTGATTCGATATAACGTGAAAAACTAAAATTTATGTTCCCTTTCATTCGGCAAACCGCAGCCTCATCATAACTCTCCTGTGTTCTCTCCTGCAATCTCGCCTTCGCCCCATGAGACGTTTTTGTAGGCGCTTAAAATTTCTCATTATTACCACTCAGCGGTCAGTTCGAAACTTTCGGCCCGAGATTTCATTACGGGGCTTGTTTTCTCGGCGCTCTTAAACGCCCCTAATCTCATTTTTATCTTCCCCCTTCAAACGGCCCGTCCTTTTTATATACCTCCTTCATTTCCCAGGTAACTTTATTATGAAAAGGTTTGGCTAACGCTCAGGCTCTCTCGCCCTTCATTCAATTAACTGTAACACAAGCAAGTCCTTAAAATTAACCGCCCCCATTTTACCATTATCCTGTTATGGAAATCAATATTCAGACGGGATCATAAAAAGTATCATAAAAGCAAGAATATGTGCATGAAACGATCAGGTTTTCGAATTACAATAATCTCATTCTGCAAATTCAGGCATTTGTAATTTACTGAATTAACGAAATAAGGTTCGGAATATACGCAATAATCTTAGTAAGTTATTTATTGATAAACTAATAGGTGTGGCTGTTGCTACTTTGAACTGTACAATAAATAATAGGATATTAAACAACAAGCGTATAATGATGGCTGTTAATCACGAGAACTACGTTTAAGGAGCGAGCCACTAGGCGAGTGGTGTAAATCGTTCGCCTACTACACACTATATATGCTGTTATTGAAAAGATACATTCATAGAGATAATAACATTTATATTACCGTGGGCTTATAGGTAATAATCTACAATTAGGTGAAGACCCCACAAAGCTATTCGGTTTATAATTATTGTTATTAGTATTTTCACTAATTTCTGTAAGAAATGTATACTCATATATAATCTCGTTAGGCCTTACAAAGCCACAAAGCTATTCGGTTTATAATTATTGTTATTAGTATTTTCACTAATTTCTGGAAGAAATGTATACTCATATATAATCTCGTTATAGCTTTATGGTAGCTTTCATAGATTATCTTTGTATTAGTGTGGCCTGAAAAATATTATTTGTCGTAAAACTTTTGAAAACTTATTTGCGTAGGCACGGGAAATATTTTACATTGTGTGGGTGAGAGGAAATGAGAAATATTTCCATATTTTCACGATACTTTATAAATAAGATTAGCGTTGCGGTGGAGTCGCTCTGTCCCGAGGCTCCGGCCAAAGATGTATATCGCGAAGCGGGACGCAGATCCTGGAGGATTTATCCCGAGGACTGCCTTATTTACAGTCGACGTCCGTTGTTAGTTTCTTTGACTCGGATGGTAAATATTTCCCTTTGGATATAAACAAGTCCCACGTAATGTTTCATCGTAGAATATTGATTTGGGATTTTCCAGCTCGGCTTTGCATATTTGAAAATGTAATTATTTATAAATTCTAGATAATAAGCACCGATTAAATAGCTTAGGAATCCTTTGAGACAGTTTAAACGCCAAGCGTTTAATATATTTACAGACATATTTTACTGCTGCATTATTTATACTTAACGACCATTAAAAATTCAACACAGATTATTTTAATTCCAATCTAGTGTATCTACAAGAAACCAATTTCATAATTTCATTCAATGTTGATATGAATAATTCAATATTGATAAATGAAAATTGATGGATGTCAGGCAAATTAACGCAAGTAACATTTTTCAGTAAATTGTTTTATTTATTTATTTATTTATTTGGGGAAGGTACAGACCATATATAGCCCAAATAGCACCGAAATTCAATATACATACAATGAACATAGAGAGCATTACAATTATTGTCGACTTAATTGTTATTGTTATTGTTTTATTCACTGTAACGCAAGATATTAGTGTCAAAGTATTCTAAAATATATTATTTTCTACGATAATGCGTAAACTAAGTTTTTACGCACTCTTCACAGTGCGCAAAGTGATACTTTTTAGCACAAGTTCGTAAAAAAATCACATGTGCGTAAAAACATCAACTGTACGTAAAATCAAGTTTTACACACAATTCATTCACTCGGAAAATTAAAAAAAACTAGTATTTTGCAAAACAGTTTTGTTGTTTTTCATAATAGCTGTGGTAGAAAAAACTTTGTATTCTATTTACGCTCGTATAAAAATGCACTACTTTATAAAGTTGTACATCATAAATAACTATTAACGCCAAATTTATAATACTTCTGAAACGTTAGTAAATTTTGTAAATTCTATGTGGGTCTGTTCTACTTTTACATGCACCGATTCATGATATTAATTCTAGAATTGTATAACTGTAATGAAATAATAATCAAATATATTCAAATTGACAAAATATATACAAATTAAAAATATCAAATTTTGCATGTTGAAAGTCTACGATAATTTCCTTCCAGAAGCTTCTGAAAACTTGTACACTTCTATTAGAAGTTTAAAATAAAGATAATATACCTTTTCAAGTTCAAATTGAAACAAATCAAGTTCAAATTGAGACCAATCAATTTCAAATTGAGACCAATCAAGTTCAAATTGATACCAATGAATTTCAAATTGAGACTAGACAAAATAAAGTTGATACTAAACAATATCATGTTGAGAGTAAACAAATAAAATGTACTATGACAACTTGATATTGTTTAGTTTCAACTTAATTCTGTTTATTCAAAATTTGAAATTGATTGGTATTAATTTGAACTTGATTGGCTTCAATTTGAAATTGATTGGTCTCAATTTGAACTTGATTGGCCTCGTTTTGAACTTGAAAAGGTATATATTCAGAATTGTTTTCTAATTTTCTATAATGTGCCTGTAAATCTGGAAAGACTTAACACAAGTGTATTGAAACTGAAGAAAGCCAACAGTGAGAAAATTTAATTATGTATATTTTTCTTCTTCTGAAAACTTAAATAGTTTTCTGAATGCAGAATACTGAAATTTTTATGTATACAATTTCTAACTTAATACACGAATAAACAGCGAAAAAAATCATACAAAATATCAAATTTTGCATGTTAAAAGTCTACGATAATTTCCTTCCAGAAGCATCTGAAAACTTGTACACAGAAACATGCACGAATAAATAAGAAAAAAAGAACTGAAGAAAATGTAATGAAATCATCAGAAATTTCAAGTATAGATACAATCAGAAGTGTTTTTTTAATTTTCTAAAATGTGCCAGTAAATCTGGAAAAACTTAACGAAAGTGTATTGAAACTGAAGAAACAAAACAATGAGAAAATTGAATTATGTATAATATCAAACTTCTTTTTCTTCTGAAAGCTTATACACAGAATACTTGATACATTTTCTAACTTAATACAGAAATAGATAGCAAAAAAATATCATAAAAATTATCAAATTTTGCATGTTAGAAGTCTACGATAATTTCCTTCCTGAAGCTTCTGAAAACTTGTACACAAAATACTAAAATTTGTATGTATCAATTTTCTAACTATATACACGAATAAATAGCGAAAAAAGTCAGACAAAATATTAAATTTTGCATGTTAAATATCTGCGATAATTTCCTTCCAAAAGCTTCTGAAAGCTTGTACACAGAATACTGATTTTTGTATGTATAAATTTTCTAACTTATGCACGAATGAATAGCAAAAAAAGCATACAAACCGTCAAATTTTCTAATTTGATATACGAATAGATAGCGAAAAAAAATCATACAAATTATCATATTTTGCATGTTAAAAGTCTACGATAATTTCCTTCCTGAAGCTTTTGAAAACTTGTACACAAAATACTAAAATTTGTATGTATCAATTTTCTAACTATATACACGAATAAATAGCGAAAAAAAGTCAGACAAAATATTAAATTTTGCATGTTAAATATCTGCGATAATTTCCTTCCAGAAGCTTCTGAAAACTTGTACACAGAATACTGAAATTTTTATGTATAAATTTTCTAACTTAATATACGAATAAATAGTTAGAAAAAAACATGCAAAATGTATGGAAGCTGAAGAAAATTTAATGATATCATCAGAAGTTTAAAATAAAGATACTAGTTTCAGATTTGTTTTTTTTAATTTTCTAAAATGTATCAGTAAATATGGAAACCTTAACGAAAGTGTATTAAAACTGAAGAAATCAAACAATAAGAGAATTGAATTATGTGTAATATCAAAATTTGCAAAATTATATTGTAATTTAATGAAAATTTCTAGAATTTTGCGTCAAAAAGGTTTTGAATTTCAATTAAAATATCGAAACTATATGTAGAAGAAGGTTTAGGAACTGCAAACATTCTAGTATATTTACACAAATAAATAGCACAAGAAAAACTCATAAATCATCAAATCATCAGAAGTTTAAAATAAAGATACCAGGTTCAGAATTATTTTTTCAATTTTCTAAAATGTACCAGCAAATCTGGAATAACTTAACGAAAGTGTATTGAAACAGAAGAAAGCAAACAATAAGAAAATTTGATTATGTATAATATCATAAATTTGGAAATAATTAATATGTAGTTCACCAAATTATATAAAGATTTCGAAAATTTCCAAAAATATATAGGGTAATTTAATGAAAATTTCTAGAATGTACCGTCAAGAAGGTCCTAAATTTCAAATAAAATATCAAAAGTAAATGTAGAAAAAGGTTTAGGAACTACGAACATTCTAGTATATTTACACGAATAAATAGCAAAATAATTATGCAAAATGTATGGAAACTGAAGAAAATGTAATCAAATCATAAGAAGTCTAAAATGTAGATACTAGTTTCAGAATTGTTTTTTTCTAAAATGTACTAGTAAATCTGGAAAAAATTAACGAAAGTGTATTGAAACTGCAGAAAGCAAACTATAAAAAAAAATATTATGTATAATATAAAAATTTGCATATAATTAATATTTAGTTCACCAAATTTTATAAAGATTTCTGATATTTCCAAAAAATTATATGGTACTTTAGTGAAAATTTCTAGAATTTTCCGTGAAAAAGGTCCTAAATTTCAATTAAAATATCAAAAGTAAATGTAGAAGAAGGTTTAGGAACTGCAAACATTCTAGTAAATTTCAAAAAGGCGTTCTGAAGCTGAAGAAACTGAAAAACTAGAAAATTTTATTGAAATTGCATAAAATTTGATCATATTATCAAAATAATTATCAAAATGTACAAATAAATATCCTTAACATTCACCAATTTCACTAGAATATGAGATTCATTTAAATTACATTAAATTATTATAAGATTTAAAAACATTTTAATTATTTGTTAAAAATGTTTATAATTAATTTTATTAATAAATTTCTATAAAAATAATTAAATTTTATAATATTTTATAACATGTAATATTGATAAAACCATCAAAAGTATTAAAAGGTTCAGAAATTGCGAAACTTATATCAACCACTATTACAAAAAGCATCGAAAATTGCTAGACTAGTATAGAGTTTTAATAATTTGTCCTGATCAATAAAATTTTCATTTATAAATTTTGCAACTTAATGTAAGTTTAATAGAACACACATAGAACACAAAAAAACAGTTTGCATATTTTTTAAACTGAAGAAAATTTAATAAAAACATTAGAAGTTGCAAAGAAAAACTCTACGAATGAAAATAAGCACAAGTTTAACATTGATTGAAAATTTTCTGAAAAATACCTACCTGTAAATATTGAAAAACTCAACGAAAGTGCTGAAGTGAAAAAAAACACACAAAGAGAAAATTGCAGAAAATTGAGTTATAATATCAAAATTTTACAAATAAATATACAGGGTGGCTAAAAAATGGCACCCGTGCTTTTGGGGTTTGATTCAGGGGCCAAACTAATTGAAAATTATGGGTGCAAAAGTTTCCGGGGTTCCTCGTTATAGAGTAATCGATAAAAAAACATTAACATTTAAACTTTGAACTTTATTAAAAACTAATGATATTAGAAAACAAGATATCTGTCAAACCAATTGTCAAATCTGACAGTTGACAGTTGACAGATTTAACACAATACATACATCAAAGTCTGGTCTTACGTAGTGGTCGAAAAAGTTATTGTTTACATTTTTATCAATAACTATATAACAAGGTACAAACGTAAAATTTTCCACTCGTAATTTTCAATTTGTTTTAACCCCCTGAATAAAATCCCAAAATATACACGTATACAGGGTGTCTCAAACGTGACTACCGTAACGTTTGAGGCACCCTGTATACGTGCATAAAATTTCATAAAGATTTCAGAGTTGCCAAAAAAATTATATGAAAATTTCATGAAAATTTCTTGAATGTGCCATCAAAAGAATCCAGAATTTCACTAAAACTATGAAAACTGAGTTTGAAAGAATGTTTAGAAACTGCGAACATTGAAATAAATTTCTGAAAGGGGTTATGAAACTGATGAAAGCGAAAAACTAGAAAATTTTAATAATGTTGCATTAAACAAATTATCACGATATAAAAATTAATAGGTATCCAACACTTTGAAGTTTTGGATATTACAGTCATTAATGCAAACACTACAGTAAATTCCATAAAAGTTGTAAAATGTAAAGTAAAAAGGTGTAATTGGTAGAAAATGTTTTGATAAATGGGTTACAATAAATTTATTTAGATAGTATAGTTATTTGAAAAAGAATTATTAAAGTGGATTTAAAAGTAATAATATATACTGTCAAGAAGACAATTAATTGATAAATACTTAAAATCTATTTTACATCAGGGAAAGTTTCATTTCCCGTTTTTTTTTTAATTCAGTTGTATGATAGAACATGTTCATATTCACGAGCTAAAATGGGTTACAATAAATTTATTTAGATGGTATAGTTATTTGAAAAAGAATGATTAAAGTAGATTTAAAAGTAATAATATGTACTGTCAAGTAGACAATTAGTTGATAATTACATAAAATCAATCAGGGAAAATTTCATTTCCCGTTTTTTTTTTTAATTCAGCTGGATGATCCACATGTTCATATTCACGAGCTACATTTTAATGTTCTTCTCTTACTGTGGCTGCAATAGGGGAACTTTATCAGAACTATGATAGAAGAGAAGAAATATTTCAAGACTATTTCAACTGCGTACATTGAAATAAATTTTTGAAAGGGGTTATGAAACTGATGAAAGTGAAAAACTAGAAAATTTTAATAATGTTGCATTAGACATTTCCATCATATTATCATAGCAAATTATTATCACAATATAAAAATTAATAGGTATCCAAAACTTTGAAGTTTAGAAATTGCAAATAATACAGTAAATTCCAAAAAAGTTGTAAGGTGTAAAGTAAAAATGTGTAATTGGTAGAATATGTTTTGATACAATAAATTTACTTAGATGGTATAGTTATTTGAAAAAATAATTATTAAGTACATTTAAAAGTAATAATATTAACAGTAGACAATTAATTGATAAATACTTAAAATGAATTTTACATCAGGGAAAATTTCATTTCCCGTTTTTTTTTTAATTTAGCTGTATGACCCACATGTTCATATTCACGAGCTACATTTAAATGTTCATCTCTTACTGTGGCTGCAATAGATGAACTTTGTCAGAAATTTAATGATGGAAGAGAAGAAATATTTCAAGATTATTTTATGAAAATAATAGAAGTATATCATGAGATCCATAAAGTCCATGAAGTGTAAAAAAAAAAACAAATATTGCGAGATGCAAAAATGATTTGATACAAAGTTGCATCTCCTCAGCCAGCAAAACAATGTTTGCATTTTGCAACATTTTAATGTTATTCTCTTAGTATGGCTGCAATAGAGGAACTTTGTCAGAAATTTAAAGATCGTAAAGAAGAATTATTTCAAGACTATTTTATGGAAAATAAATAGAAGTATACTGAGTGGCCCTAAAGTTGGTATACAGTTAGGTATACAGTTATTTATATATTTATTTATTTATACAGATACTCTTATTACAGGGCTCCTCGCTCCGACTTCCAGCCATGGTTTATACTAGAAACAAAATAAATACCTGTATACTGTATACCTATATACCTGCTATTGGGCCACCGTGTATAATACGATCCATAAAGTGCATAAAGTGCAAAATGTAAAAAAAATACCGGGGCACGCAAAAATTATTTGACACTAAGTTGTATCTCCTCAGCTAGCAAAACAATGTTTGTAACAGTTTTTTTTAAACTAAAATAGATGGGAATCACTAGATGTATAGATACTGTTAATCGTTTTTAGACTAGTTGACCTGCGAAAAAAATATATAGAGGTGATCAAAAACTACAATTTAGTTTTTGAATTGGAATTTAGAAGAATTTAGGTGTATTTATTGTTGTACAGCTGCTTTTCATCAACTGTTTTTAGAACTAATATTGCATATGATGAAGTACTGTTTGATAGTCATGTGGGAGGTCATAAAGTTTCAGGCGTCTAATATTGACAAGGTATTCCATTCGAGAGTGATACTTCCAAGATGAATTTTCAATGATGAATATACAGTGAACAAATATACAAATAACGTTACAGTAACGTGTACGTTACTTGACAGCATCACATTCAAATCTCAGATGCATTTATGATATGAATGCATCTGACATTCAAATGTGATGCTGTCAAGTAACGTACACGGTACAGGAACATTTTTTTGATACGCAGTACATTTGAATATCTCAAATCGATATTACGATTTTCACAATTGATATTTGCTGGAACATTTCATATGTGAAGATACAACTACAAAAATTGATTCCACGCTCGAGTGGGAAGGTAATTAAAATTCCAATTTCGCAGATGCCATTTCCTTCACCAAACTTGGTAATAGCGACTCTAATCTGTGCCCATATTCCCAAGTTTTTCCTCGTCAGTTGAAAATTAAATGGCAATTTAAATTGTAAAGTGTAAAAGAGGACGCCCGCTTTCCCCCAGCCCAGTTTCCGAAGTAAATAATTATAAACCGTTGCATGTTCGCCGGTAGTTTTTCCTCCGCAGTAATTTAGTGCAAACACTGGCTACACTCGCAGCGTTCCGCTGCTAACGGGGCACCGACCATCCACCAGGTTCTGCTTATGAAAAGGGAGATGGGGAGAGTCATGAGGCTAAATATAAAACGGGGATGAACGTAATGTTTTCATTAAAATGTGCATAATGTTTTTCTTTTGTTGTTTCTGGAGCGCGCTGCTTTGAAATCGGGCAACTTTACATCTGAATCGGGGATGTAAAGAAATAATTATGGAATGATTTAATGCATCTCTAAGGAAGTATAAAATACAGGATTTCAGCATTAAATTATTTTATACGTTTAATTTAATAATGTAGTAGTAACAATATTTAAATTGCTATCGACCTACAGTCTTACAATTCAATATTATTGTTACAATTATATCAAATACATCTGGAGATGTCTGCAGACCACTAGGCTATACATGAAAATTAACATTTGAGAAGAAGAAGTTAAGTATAATGCAACATGTATATTTATCATTATTACAATACACATATATATCAGGCTAGAAAGGCTAGAAGTAAGTAAATTTGGGTAGTTCTATTTTTTGTATCGTCTACTTCATGGAAAATAACGTATTTTCTATACAGGGCGTCTTATGCAAGTCGTTGGTTAAAAGTTGATTGGTTCCCGATAAAATCAAAATTTAAAAAAAAATCACACAAATATGGTTATCATGATCTTCTAAACTAAAATACGTACATGTTTCTACCATTTCCGCTTCTACCGGAAGTGTTCACCAACTTTATTATTTTAAATAGAACACCCTGTATATTTTTACATATTCAGATTGCTCGTTCAAGTATAAATCAATTTTATTGAGCCTATAGAGCACTTAACTTTAGTAGTTTTTGAGAAAAAACGAAATTTTTGCTTCCAATAGACGATTTAAATAATATTCATAATTTCTCTTACGAATGAGATAGAAACTTAAACTTTTTTGCAAGTCTGCAAGTTTCTGAAAACTTCATTCGGAGACTGCTATTCACTATTCAATTATATCTTTCAAAATTTCAACGTTTCTGTCAAAATTGCAATTATTCTGTCAAAAAATCGATTATTACTGTTGAAATTTCAATGACTAACATCAAATTTTACATGATGTAACTAAATATCAATAGTTATAGTAAAAATTTTAATAATTATTATCAAACACGACTTCATTGTTGTTAAATTTTAATGGCTCCAAATTTCAATTATTACAGATACAATTTCAATGATTATTGTCAAATTTTTAATTTTTCTTTGAAAGATTTATTCAGTATCGCCAAAATTTTGATGGATACTATAATTTTTTTCAATTATTCTGCAAAAATCTTAATTTTTAATATCTAAATTTTAATATTTACTCCAATTTTCAATAGTCTCTAAATTTTAGCTCTTATAATTGTTATAATTGTAATGACTGCTATCCACTATTCAATTATATTTTTCAAATTTCAACGTTTCTGTGAAAATTCCAATTATTCTGTTAAAAAATCGATTACTACTGTTGAAATTCCAATGACTAAAGTCAAATTTTCAATGATCTATGTAAATATTAATGATTATAGTAAAAATTGTAATAATGATTGTCAAACACGCCTTCATTGTTGTTAAATTTTAAATGACTCTCAAAATTACAATTACTACCGACATGATTTCAATGATTATTCCCAAAGTTTTAATTTTTCTTTCTAAGTTTTATTCAGTACTGCCTAAATTTTGATGGATACTATGAAATTTTCAATTATTTTGCCAAAATCTTAATTTTTAATATATAAATTTTAATAGTAACTCCAATTTTCAATTGTCTTTAAATTTCTGTTATCTAACTTTTAATAGTTACTCCAATTTTTAATAGTGTTTAAATTTCAGTTATTCTGTCAAGAAATCAATGATTATTGTTATAATTGTATTGACTGATATCCACTATTCAATTATATCTTTCAAAATTTCAACGTTTCTGTCAAAATTTCAATCATTCTGTAATAAAATCGATTTTTATTGTTGAAATTTGAATGACTAACGTCAAATTTTAATTGGTAAATCCAAATGTAAAAGATTATTGCCGAAAGTTTAATGATTGTTGTCAAACACGCATTCATTATATTTAAATTTTAAAAGACTTTCAAAATTTCAATTACTACCGACACAATTTAAATGATTATTGCCAAATTTTAAGTTTTTATTTGAAAGTTATATTCAGTACTGCCAAAATTTTGATGGATACTACAAAAGGTTCAATTTTTTTATCAAATTCTTAAATTTTAATATCTAAATTTTAATAGCTACGCCAATATTCAATAGTCTCTAAACTTCAGTTATCCTCTCAAGATATCAATGATTATTCTTATAATTGTAATGACTGATATCCACTATTCAATTATATCTTTCAAAAATTCAACGTTTCTGTAAAAATTTCAATCATTCTGTTGAAAAATCGATTATTACTGTTAAAATTCCAATGACTAAATATTCGTGTATGTAAATATTAATGATTATAGTAAAAATTTCAATAATTATTGTCAAACATGCCTTCATTGTTGTTAAATTTTAAATGACTCAAAATATAAATTATTACCGACACAATTTCAATGATTACAGCTAAATTTTTAATTTTTCCATGAAACTTTTATTCAGTACTGCCTAAATTTTGATGGATACTATGAAATTTTCAATTATTCTGCCAAAATCTTAATTTTTAATATATAAATTTTAATAGTAAGTCCAATTTTTAATTGTCTTTAAATTTCAGTTATTCTTTCAGAAGATCGATGATTATTATTATAGTTGTAATGACTGCTATCCAGTATTCAATTATTTCTTTCAAAATATCAACGTTTCTGTCAAAATTTCAATCATTCTGTTAAAAAATCGATTATTACTGTTGAAATACCAATGACTAACGTCAAATTTTAAGTGATGTATGTAATTATCAATGATTGTAGTAATTTTTTTAATAATTGTTGTCAAACACGTCTTCATTGGTGTTAAATTTTAAATGACACTCAAAATTTCAAATATTACCAACACAATTTCAATGATTATTGCCAAATTTTTAAATTTTCTTTGTAAGTTTTATTCAGTACTATCTAAATTTTGATGGATACTATAAAATTTTCAATTATTCTGCCATAATTTTAATTTTTAATATATAAATTTTAATAGTAACTCAAATTTTCAATTGTCTTTAAATTTATGTTATCTAACTATTAATAGTTACTCCAATTTTCAATTGTGTTTAAATTTCAAATATTCTCTCAAGATATTAATGATTATTCTTGTAATTGTAATGACTGCTATCCAGTATTAAATTATATCTTCCAACATTTCAACGTTTCTGTCAAAATTTCAATTATTCTGTGAAAATATCGATTATTAATGTTCAAATTTCAATGACTAACGTCAAATTTTAAATTATGTATAAAAATATCAATGATTATAGTAAAAAAATTAATAATTATGATCAAACACGCCTTCATTGTTGTTAAATTTTAAATGACTTAAAATTTCGATTACTACCGACACAATTCCAATGATTATTGCCAAAGTTTTAATTTTTCTTTGTAAGTTTTATTCAATACTGCCAAAATTTTGATGAATACTATAAAAAAATTCAATTATTCTGCCAAAATCTTATTTTTTAATATATAAATTTTAATAGTAACTCCAATTTTCAATTGTCTTTAAATTTCTGTTATCTAACTTTTAATAGTTACTCCAATTTTTAATAGTGTTTAAATTTCAGTTATTCTGTCAAGATATCAATGATTATTCTTATAATTGTATTGACTGATATCCACTATTCAATTATATCTTTCAAAATTTCAACGTTTCTGTCAAAATTTCAATCATTCTGTTAAAAAATCGATTTTTATTGTTGAAATTTGAATGACTAACGTCAAATTTTAAATGGTGAATCCAAATGTAAAAGATTATAGCCAAAAGTTTAATGATTGTTGTCAAACACGCATTCATTATATTTAAATTTTAAAAGACTTTCAAAATTTCAATTACTACCGACACAATTGAAATGATTATTGCCAAATTTTAAATTTTTATTTAAAAGTTATATACAGTACTGCCAAAATTTTGATGGATACTACAAAACGTTCAATTTTTTTATCAAATTCTTAAATTTTAATAGCTACGCCAATTTTCAATAGTCTCTAAACTTCAGTTATCCTCTCAAGATATCAATGATTATTCTTATAATTGTAATGACTGATATCCACTATTCAATTATATCTTTCAAAATTTCAACGTTTCTGTAAAAATTTCAATCATTCTGTTGAAAAATCGATTACTACTGTTAAAATTCCAATGACTAAATATTCGTGTATGTAAATATTAATGATTATAGTAAAAATTTCAATAATTATTGTCAAACATGCCTTCATTGTTGTTAAATTTTAAATGACTCAAAATATAAATTATTACCGACACAATTTCAATGATTACTGCTAAATTTTTAATTTTTCCATGAAACTTTTATTCAGTACTGCCTAAATTTGGATGGATTCTATGAAATTTTCAATTATTCTCCCAAAATCTTAATTTTTAATATATAAATTTTAATAGTAAGTCCAATTTTCAATTGTCTTTAAATTTCAGTTATTCTCTCAGAAGATCGATGATTATTATTATAGTTGTAATGACTGCTATCCAGTATTCAGTTATTTCTTTCAAAATATCAACGTTTCTGTAAAAATTTCAATCATTCTGTTAAAAAATCGATTATTACTGTTGAAATACCAATGACTAACGTCAAATTTTAAGTGATGTATGTAATTATCAATGATTATAGTAATTTTTTTAATAATTGTTGTCAAACACGTCTTCATTGGTGTTAAATTTTAAATGACACTCAAAATTTCAAATATTACCAACACAATTTCAATGATTATTGCCAAATTTTTAAATTTTCTTTGTAAGTTTTATTCAGTACTATCTAAATTTTGATGGATACTATAAAATTTTCAATTATTCTGCCATAATTTTAATTTTTAATATATAAATTTTAATAGTAACTCAAATTTTCAATTGTCTTTAAATTTATGTTATCTAACTATTAATAGTTACTCCAATTTTCAATTGTGTTTAAATTTCAAATATTCTCTCAAGATATTAATGATTATTCTTGTAATTGTAATGACTGCTATCCAGTATTAAATTATATCTTCCAACATTTCAACGTTTCTGTCAAAATTTCAATTATTCTGTGAAAATATCGATTATTAATGTTCAAATTTCAATGACTAACGTCAAATTTTAAATGATGTATAAAAATATCAATGATTATAGTAAAATTTTTAATAATTATGATCAAACACGCCTTCATTGTTGTTAAATTTTAAATGACTTAAAATTTCGATTACTACTGACACAATTCCAATGTTTATTGCCAAATTTTTAATTTTTCGTTGTAAGTTTTATTCAATACTGCCAAAATTTTGATGAATACTATAAAAAAATTCAATTAATCTGCCAAAATTTTATTTTTTAATATATAAATTTTAATAGTAACTCCAATTTTCAATTGTCTTTAAATTTCTGTTATCTAACTTTTAATAGTTACTCCAATTTTTAATAGTGTTTAAATTTCAGTTATTCTGTCAAGATATCAATGATTATTCTTATAATTGTATTGACTGATATCCACTATTCAATTATATCTTTTAAAATTTCAACGTTTCTGTCAAAATTTCAATCATTCTGATAAAAAATCGATTTTTATTGTTGAAATTTGAATGACTAACGTCAAATTTTAAATGATGTATGTAAATATTAATGATTATAGTTTATTTTTTAATAATTATTGTCAAACATGTCTTCATTGTTGTTAAATTTTAAATGACTCAAAATTTCAATTACTACCGACATAATTTCCATGATTATTGCCAAATTTTAAATTTTTATTTGAAAGTTATATTCAGTACTGCCAAAATTTTGATGGATACTACAAAAGGTTCAATTTTTTTATCAAATTCTTAAATTTTAATATCTTCCAACATTTCAACGTTTCTGTCAAAATTTCAATTAATCTGTGTAAATATCGATTATTAATGTTGAAATTTCAATGACTGCCGTCAAATTTTAAATGATGTATAAAAATATCAATGATTATAGTAAAAAAATTAATAATTATGATCAAACACGCCTTCATTGTTGTTAAATTTTAAATGACTTAAAATTTCGATTACTACCGACACAATTCCAATGATTATTGCCAAATTTTTAATTTTTCTTTGTAAGTTTTATTCAATACTGCCAAAATTTTGATGAATACTATAAAAAATTTCAATTATTCTGCCAAAATCTTATTTTTTAATATATAAATTTTAATAGTAACTCCAATTTTCAATTGTCTTTAAATTTCTGTTATCTAACTTTTAATAGTTACTCCAATTTTTAATAGTGTTTAAATTTCAGTTATTCTGTCAAGATATCAATGATTATTCTTATAATTGTATTGACTGATATCCACTATTCAATTATATCTTTCAAAATTTCAAGGTTTCTGTCAAAATTTCAATCATTCTGATAAAAAATCGATTTTTATTGTTGAAATTTGAATGACTAACGTCAAATTTTAAATGGTGAATCCAAATGTAAAAGATTATAGCCAAAAGTTTAATGATTGTTGTCAAACACGCATTCATTATATTTAAATTTTAAAAGACTTTCAAAATTTCAATTACTACCGACACAATTGAAATGATTATTGCCAAATTTTAAATTTTTATTTAAAAGTTATATACAGTACTGCCAAAATTTTAATGGATACTACAAAACGTTCAATTTTTTTATCAAATTCTTAAATTTTAATAGCTACGCCAATTTTCAATAGTCTCTAAACTTCAGTTATCCTCTCAAGATATCAATGATTATTCTTATAATTGTAATGACTGATATCCACTATTCAATTATATCTTTTAAAATTTCAACGTTTCTGTCAAAATTTCAATCATTCTGATAAAAAATCGATTTTTATTGTTGAAATTTGAATGACTAACGTCAAATTTTAAATGGTGAATCCAAATGTAAAAGATTATTGCCAAAAGTTTAATGATTGTTGTCAAACACGCATTCATTATATTTAAATTTTAAAAGATTTTCAAAATTTCAATTACTACCGTCACAATTTAAATGATTATTGCCAAATTTTAAATTTTTATTTGAAAGTTATATTCAGTACTGCCAAAATTTTGATGGATACTACAAAACGTTCAATTTTTTTATCAAATTCTTAAATTTTAATAGCTACGCCAATTTTCAATAGTCTCTAAACTTCAGTTATCCTCTCAAGATATCAATGATTATTCTTATAATTGTAATGACTGATATCCACTATTCAATTATATCTTTCAAAATTTCAACGTTTCTGTAAAAATTTTAATCATTCTATTGAAAAATCGATTATTACTGTTAAAATTCCAATGACTAAATATTCGTGTATGTAAATATTAATGATTATAGTAAAAATTTCAATAATTATTGTCAAGCATGCCTTCATTGTTGTTAAATTTTAAATGACTCAAAATATAAATTATTACCGACACAATTTCAATGATTACTGCTAAATTTTTAATTTTTCCATGAAACTTTTATTCAGTACTGCCTAAATTTTGATGGATACTATGAAATTTTCAATTATTCTGCCAAAATCTTAATTTTTAATATATAAATTTTAATAGTAAGTCCAATTTTTAATTGTCTTTAAATTTCAGTTATTCTTTCAGAAGATCGATGATTATTATTATAGTTGTAATGACTGCTATCCAGTATTCAATTATTTCTTTCAAAATATCAACGTTTCTGTCAAAATTTCAATCATTCTGTTAAAAAATCGATTATTACTGTTGAAATACCAATGACTAACGTCAAATTTTAAGTGATGTATGTAATTATCAATGATTGTAGTAATTTTTTTAATAATTGTTGTCAAACACGTCTTCATTGGTGTTAAATTTTAAATGACACTCAAAATTTCAAATATTACCAACACAATTTCAATGATTATTGCCAAATTTTTAAATTTTCTTTGTAAGTTTTATTCAGTACTATCTAAATTTTGATGGATACTATAAAATTTTCAATTATTCTGCCATAATTTTAATTTTTAATATATAAATTTTAATAGTAACTCAAATTTTCAATTGTCTTTAAATTTATGTTATCTAACTATTAATAGTTACTCCAATTTTCAATTGTGTTTAAATTTCAAATATTCTCTCAAGATATTAATGATTATTCTTGTAATTGTAATGACTGCTATCCAGTATTAAATTATATCTTCCAACATTTCAACGTTTCTGTCAAAATTTCAATTATTCTGTGAAAATATCGATTATTAATGTTCAAATTTCAATGACTAACGTCAAATTTTAAATTATGTATAAAAATATCAATGATTATAGTAAAAAAAATAATAATTATGATCACACACGCCTTCATTGTTGTTAAATTTTAAATGACTTAAAATTTCGATTACTACTGACACAATTCCAATGATTATTGCCAAATTTTTAATTTTTCTTTGTAAGTTTTATTCAATACTGCCAAAATTTGATGAATACTATAAAAAAATTCAATTATTCTGCCAAAATCTTATTTTTTAATATATAAATTTTAATAGTAACTCTAATTTTCAATTGTCTTTAAATTTCTGTTATCTATCTTTTAATAGTTACTCCAATTTTTAATAGTGTTTAAATTTCAGTTATTCTGTCAAGAAATCAATGATTATTTTTGTAATTGTAACAACTGCTATTCACTATTTAATTATATCTTTCAAAATATCAACGTTTCTGTCAAAATTTCAATCATTCTGTTAAAAAATCTATTATTACTGTTGAAATTCCAATGACTAACGTCAAATTTTAAATGATGTATGTAAATATCAATGATTATAATTTATTTTTTAATAATTATTGTCAAACACGTCTTCATTGTTGTTAAATTTTAAATGACTCTCAAAATTTCAATTACTACCGACATAATTTCAATGATTATTGCCAAATTTTAAATTTGTATTTAAAAGTTATATTCAGTACTGCCAAAATTTTGATGGATACTACAAAAGGTTCAATTTTTTTATCAAATTCTTAAATTTTAATATCTTCCAACATTTCAACGTTTCTGTCAAAATTTCAATTATTCTGTGAAAATATCGATTATTAATGTTGAAATTTCAATGACTAACGTCAAATTTTAAATGATGTATAAAAATATCAATGATTACAGTAAATAATTTAATAATTATGATCAAACACGCCTTCATTGTTGTTAAATTTTAAATGACTTAAAATTTCGATTACTACCGACACAATTCCAATGATTATTGCCAAATTTTTAATTTTTCTTTGTAACTTTTATTCAATACTGCCAAAATTTTGATGAATACTATAAAAAATTTCAATTATTCTGCCAAAATCTTATTTTTTAATATATAAATTTTAATAGTAACTCCAATTTTCAATTGTCTTTAAATTTCTGTTATCTAACTTTTAATAGTTACTCCAATTTTTAATAGTGTTTAAATTTCAGTTATTCTGTCAAGATATCAATGATTATTCTTATAATTGTATTGACTGATATCCACTATTCAATTATATCTTTCAAAATTTCAACGTTTCTGTCAAAATTTCAATCATTCTGTTAAAAAATCGATTTTTATTGTTGAAATTTGAATGACTAACGTCAAATTTTAATTGGTGAATCCAAATGTAAAAGATTATTGCCAAAAGTTTAATGATTGTTGTCAAACACGCATTCATTATATTTAAATTTTAAAAGACTTTCAAAATTTCAATTACTACCGACACAATTTAAATGATTATTGCCAAATTTTAAATTTTTATTTGAAAGTTATATTCAGTACTGCAAAAATTTTGATGGATACTACAAAAGGTTCAATTTTTTTATCAAATTCTTAAATTTGAATATCTAAATTTTAATAGCTACGCCAATTTTCAATAGTCTCTAAACTTCAGTTATCCTCTCAAGATATCAATGATTATTCTTATAATTGTAATGACTGATATCCACTATTCAATTATATCTTTCAAAATTTCAACGTTTCTATAAAAATTTCAATCATTCTGTTGAAAAATCGATTACTACTGTTAAAATTAGTACTGTTCCAATGACTAAATATTCGTGTATGTAAATATTAATGATTATAGTAAAAATTTCAATAATTATTGTCAAACATGCCTTCATTGTTGTTAAATTTTAAATGACTCAAAATATAAATTATTACCGACACAATTTCAATGATTACTGCTAAATTCTCTCAGAAGATCGATGATTATTATTATAGTTGTAATGACTGCTATCCAGTATTCAATTATTTCTTTCAAAATATCAACGTTTCTGTAAAAATTTCAATCATTCTGTTAAAAAATCGATTATTACTGTTGAAATACCAATGACTAACGTCTAATTTTAAGTGATGTATGTAATTATCAATGATTGTAGTAAATTTTTTAATAATTGTTGTCAAACACGTCGTCATTGGTGTTAAATTTTAAATGACACTCAAAATTTCAAATATTACCAATACAATCTCAATGATTATTGCCAAAAATTTAAATTTTCTTTGTATGTTTTATTCAGTACTACCTAAATTTTGATGGATACTATAAAATTTTCAATTATTCTGCCAAAATCTTAATTTTTAATATATAAATTTTAATAGTAACTCAAATTTTCAATTGTCTTTAAATTTATGTTTTCTAACTATTAATAGTTACTCCAATTTTCAATAGTGTTTAAGTTTCAAATATTCTCTCAAGATATTAATGATTATTCTTGTAATTGTAATGACTGCTATCCAGTATTAAATTATATCTTCCAACATTTCTACGTTTCTGTCAAAATTTCAATTATTCTGTGAAATTTTCGATTATTAATGTTGAAATTTCAATGACTAATGTCAAATTTTAAATGATGTATAAAAATATCAATGATTATAGTAAAAAATTTAATAATTATGATCACACACGCCTTCATTGTTGTTAAATTTTGAATGACTTAAAATTTCGATTACTACCGACACGATTTCAATGATTGTTCCCAAAGTTTTAATTTTTCTTTGTAAGTTTTATTCAGTACTGCCTAAATTTTGATGGATACTATGAAATTTTCAATTATTTTGCCAAAATCTTAATTTTTAATATATAAATTTTAATAGTGACTCCAATTTTCAATTGTCTTTAAATTTCTGTTATCTAACTTTTAATAGTTACTCCAATTTTTAATAGTGTTTAAATTTCAGTTATTCTGTCAAGAAATCAATGATTATTTTTATAATTATAACAACTACTATTCACTATTTAATTATATCTTTCAAAATATCAACGTTTCTGTCAAAATTTCAGTCATTCTGTTAAAAAATCTATTATTACTGTTGAAATTCCAATGACTAACGTCAAATTTTAGATGATGTATGTAAATATCAATGATTATCGTTTATTTTTTAATAATTATTGTCAAACACGTCTTCATTATTGTTAAATTTTAAATGACTCTCAAAATTTCAATTACTACCGACACAATTTCAATGATTATTGCCAAATTTTTAAATTTTCTTTATAAGTTTTATTCAGTACTGCCAAAATTTTGATGGATACTATAAAATTTTCATATATTCTCAATTTATCTCAATTTTTAATATATAAATTTTAATAGTTACTCCAATTTTCAATTGTCTCTAAATTTCATCAATGATTATTCTTATAACTGTATGACTGCTTTCCATTATTTAATTATATCTTTAAAAATTTCAATGTCTTTGTCTGTTTCAATGTAATATACTATTAGGTTTTGGTTATGCTTTGTAATCAGCTTAGAAGGCGTCAACATAATGTAAGGTGGAGTTGCCTGATACCTAGTGGCACCTTTGCAGCAAAGGCAGTGATGGCAAGGGATACTAACGTAATTTAAAACCGCCATGCAATAATGTTTCTATTTTAATAATGGTTTTATGATCTTGAAGGACATCACGTTCCGTGCAAATTGCACGTGTGCCTTTGTCTTGCACGCCTTGTACGCCACCCATAACTTTACGATCCGGCGGAAGTTCCCGGCAATATCGCTGCACTCCTCGTATAATTAAAATCATAAATATTAAAGCCGGCCTTCGGGTAATACCTAACATGTCTGAAGGAAAAATCGTTTCGCTAATTCGCCTGCATTTGTTGCATGTTTCACGATGCTGTATTAAGGAAGTTGCGTGCAAAAGCAGGATTTACATTTTTCCTGATGCGAAATGAAAGCGTCGCATTAATTCCGTCCTTCCAAGATTGTTTACGCGCCCGATTTGAAATTTAATTAAAAATTAAGTCCGTTCATCCCGTCGGGGTGGTACTTGGCCAGTAGGAATAATTAGTTTCGCGGGTATTACATTCTGCGCCCTTGAAAAAATGCGGATTTGGTGAGGGGTGGGTGGGAAAAGTTAATTAATTAAAACGTAATTAACATGTCTCCGAAGAACCCGGTGATTCGATGGTTTGAGGGGCGGCGAGGTTGCGGCTCATCGATCGCCGATTTTTCCGGCCGCCTCCTCCATCCCAGGCATCTGCTTAATTGCTGCCCTCGAAGGTTGAATGGCAAATATTCCATTAGCGGTCGTCGCCTGTTTATATTAAATTCAAGCCGAGATTTTTCCATTGCCGTTGAGGAAGACCCAGCAGATTAGGGGGCGGATAACCAGGAGGGGTGCTAAAGGTAAATATGGCAGCGGCAGCCCCGTTCCAGGACACGACTCCCTGCGGACGAAATACTGCAACGCCCCACCCCTAAAGGAGCCCTTCGGAGGACCTTCTGCATATTGAAACTGATACATTCTTTATTCCAGCATTTATATTCTCCCAATCGACTTACTTACCAGTCATCAGGAACCGCCGTCAGATTTCAATTCCATTTTCCAAGCGCCCGCCGCTTACAAACTCGTTACCAGCTCAAGTGCGCAATCCCAAACAACCACCCCTTCTTGCTTAATAAAGGCAATCTTTTGCACCCCCAGCCCCCGCAAGCCGTCGCCGTGCCGGAACACGGCGAAACAATAACCGCCGCTAAGTGTCAAGGCACGGGTTTTATCATAATGCAGCCTTCCCGGTTCATTCATTCGCCATAGCGAATGGCGGACATTTAACCACCCCCACACCCCCACACCACCCCCGACTGACGGCAGCGCAAGTACCATAATAAGGAGGCGTCATTGTTGGCTGGTTTCCTTCTGATCTGAAGCGCAATCCATTGACGTCGCAGACACAAGCAAAAACTCATCAAATGCAAGGCGAAGAAGCGTGGACATGAAGTTAATTAGGATTATAGAAATTATGCAGCAAGACATTACCATTTAATACATTTATATCATAGATACGGAATGCCGAAATAATTCTACAATAAAACTTTAACGCCAGGTATTATAACCATATACACGTGGAAAGCACCCAAAGACTGAAAGTCTTACTGAAAAGAATTGCAAGGAAGAATCGCACGAAATCAAATAGATTTTTTCATAGTTGAACCACCGATTCCGCAACTTACTAAAAGTAGTGAAAACGCACCCAGGAGCAGACATGCACACGTATCATATCCTGCAAGTAGCTTCCATCAAACTAACATTAAAAGACAAATAAAAAGAGAACCCAGAACAGCAATTAAAGTGAGCCTCCTTAAGTACCGAGAAACATTCGAGAAGTTGTCAGAAGCAATCTACTCTCAGATGCATCATATAAATCCTTGAGGCATGAAACATAATACAATCGATAACAACAAGGGTCATAGTAAGAACTTTCTCGTCGAAAAACATACTGAAAACTTACTGAAAACTCAAAAATTATATAAGAAGAAAGAATGGACGAAGGAGGGCATCTTAGATCTCCTAGGAGAAAGGCGCAAGGCTAATGATAAAGATCAAACCAAATATAAGGAGATCCACACAGCATATGATAAAAAATAAGAATAGCCAAAGAAAATTGGCATTCTCGTCGAAAAATCTAAAAACTTACTGAAAACTCAAAAGAGATATAAGAAGAAAGAATGGATGACGGAGGACATCTTAGATCTCATAGGAGAAAGGCGCAAGGGTAAGGATACAGATCAAACGAAATGTAAAGATATGCACCACATCATACGACATAAAATAAGAATAGCCAAAGAAAATTGGTTGAAAGAAGCATGCGTTGAAATAGAACGTCTGGAAAAACAGCACGATACCTTCCAACTCCACAAAAAACTGAAGAACACCAGGGGAATATATCTGTACCTGAGAAGTAGAAGGACGTATGTCCAATATATGAAGAAAAGGGGGGTCATAGTGACGAGCATTCTCGTTGAAAAACATACTGAAAACTCAATAATGATATAAGAAGAAAGAATGGATGAAGGAGGACATCTTAGATCTCATAAGAGAAAGGCGCAAGGCTAAGCGTAAAGATCAAACGAAATGTAAGAAGATCCACCACATCATATGACAAAAAATAAGAACAGCCAAGGAAAATTGGCATTCTCGTCGAAAAACATACTGAAAACTCAAAAGAGATATAAGAAGAAAGAATGGATGAAGGAGGACATCTTAGATCTCATAGGAGAAAGGCGCAAAGCTAAGCGTAAAGATCAAACGAAATGTAAGGAGATCCACCACATCATATGACAAAAAATAAGAATAGCCAAGGAAAATTGGCATTCTCGTCGAAAAATTTAAAAACTTACTGAAAACTCAAAAGAGATATAAGAAGAAAGAATGGATGACGGAGGACATCTTAGATCTCATAGGAGAAAGGCGCAAGGGTAAGGATACAGATCGAACGAAATATAAAGATATCCACCACATAATACGACATAAAATAAAATTAGCCAAAGAAAATTGGTTGAAAGAAGCATGCATTGAAATAGAACGTCTCGAAAAACAGCACGATACCTTCCAACTCCACAAAAACCACCATGGGAATATATTTGTACCTGAGAAGTAGAAGGACGTATGTCCAATATATTAAGAAAAGGGGGATCATAGTGACGAACATTCTCGTTGAAAAACATACTGAAAACTTAATAATGATATAAGAAGAAAGAATGGATGAAGGAGAACATCTTAGATCTCATTAGAGAAAGGCGCAAGGCTAAGCGTAAAGATCAAACGAAATGTAAGAAGATCCACCACATCATATGACAAAAAATAAGAACAGCCAAGGAAAATTGGCATTCTCGTCGAAAAACATACTGAAAACTCAAAAGAGATATAAGAAGAAAGAATGGATGAAGGAGGACATCTTAGATCTCATAGGAGAAAGGCGCAAAGCTAAGCGTAAAGATCAAACGAAATGTAAGGAGATCCACCACATCATATGACAAAAAATAAGAATAGCCAAGGAAAATTGGCATTCTCGTCGAAAAATTTAAAAACTTACTGAAAATTCAAAAGAGATATAAGAAGAAAGAATGGATGACGGAGGACATCTTAGATCTCATAGGAAAAAAGGCGCAAGGGTAAGGATACAGATCGAACGAAATATAAAGATATCCACCACATAATACGACATAAAATAAAAATAGCCAAAGAAAATTGGTTGAAAGAAGCATGCATTGAAATAGAACGTCTCGAAAAACAGCACGATACCTTCCAACTCCACAAAAACCACCATGGGAATATATTTGTACCTGAGAAGTAGAAGGACGTATGTCCAATATATGAAGAAAAGGGGGATCATAGTGACGAACATTCTCGTTGAAAAACATACGGAAAACTCAATAATGATATAAGAAGAACGAATGGACGAAGGAGGACATCTTAGATCTCATAAGAGAAAGGCGCAAGGCTAAGCGTAAAGATCAAACGAAATGTAAGAAGATCCACCACATCATATGACAAAAAATAAGAACAGCCAAGGAAAATTGGCATTCTCGTCGAAAAACATACTGAAAACTCAAAAGAGATATAATAAGAAAGAATGGATGAAGGAGGACATCTTAAATCTCATAGGAGAAAGGCGCAAAGCTAAGCGTAAAGATCAAACGAAATGTAAGGAGATCCACCACATCATATGACAAAAAATAAGAATAGCCAAGGAAAATTGGCATTCTCGTCGAAAAATTTAAAAACTTACTGAAAACTCAAAAGAGATATAAGAAGAAAGAATGGATGACGGAGGACATCTTAGATCTCATAGGAGAAAGGCGCAAGGGTAGGATAAAGATCAAACGAAATGTAAAGATATCCACCACATAATACGACATAAAATAAGAATAGCCAAAAAAAATTGGTTGAAAGAAGCATGCATTGAAATAGAACGTCTCGAAAAACAGCACGATACCTTCCAACTCCACAAAAAACTGAAGAACACCAGGGGAATATATTTGTACCTGAGAAGTAGAAGGACGTATGTCCAATATATGAAGAAAAGGGGGGTCATGGTGACGAGCATTCTCGTTGAAAAACATACTGAAAACTCAATAATGATATAAGAAGAACGAATGGACGAAGGAGGACATCTTAGATCTCATAAGAGAAAGGCGCAAGGCTAAGCGTAAGGATCAAACGAAATGTAAGAAGATCCACCACATCATATGACAAAAAATAAGAACAGCCAAGGAAAATTGGCATTCTCGTCGAAAAACATACTGAAAACTCAAAAGAGATATAAGAAGAAAGAATGGATGAAGGAGGACATCTTAGATCTCATAGGAGAAAGTCGCAAGGCTAACGATAAAGATCAAACGAAATGTAAGGAGATCCACCACATCATATGACAAAAAATAAGAATAGCCAAAGAAAATTGGCATTCTCGTCGAAAAATCTAAAAACTTACTGAAAACTCAAAAGAGATATAAGAAGAAAGAATGGATGACGGAGGACATCTTAGATCTCATAGGAGAAAGGCGCAAGGGTAGGATAAAGATCAAACGAAATGTAAAGATATCCACCACATAATACGACATAAAATAAGAATAGCAATTGCCAAAAGAGATATAAGAAGAAAGAATGGATGAAGGAGGACATCTTAGATCTCATAGGAGAAAGTCGCAAGGCTAACGATAAAGATCAATCGAAATGTAAGGAGATCCACCACATTATTTGATAAAAAATAAGAATAGCCAAAGAAAATTGGTAGAAAGAAGTATGCGTAGAAATAGAACTTATAGAAAAATCACCACCACACCTTCCAACTCCACAGAAAGCTGAAGAGCACCATGGGAATATACAAAGTATTAATACTAAGTATAATAATACCCGAATATGGCAGTTAGAACTCATTAAAACAAACAACTTTTCTTAGTTCAAATTTTTGAATTAGAGCCCAAGTTCATAGCTATTGGCGTTTTTGTTTTTCGAAAAATCGTCATTACTCCCTTATTTTAAGGAATATTTAATAAATACAAAAACTTTCAGCATTTGCTTTCGGTTCTCTAAAACATTTGCATTTGCAATTATTTTCTATTTTATCAAATAACAAAATCTCGACCAATCAAAAAATTCCAAACAAGATATTTTGAAAACCACTCGAGCGATATTTGAAAATAAAACGTTTATAACATCTTTAAAGTATCTTATAACATTTGTCTAAATCATTTTTTTTTTCGATCTGTCCAAAAATAGTTTTATTTAACTTGAATTACAAAATAAATTTTAACAAACTGCAACAATCATTTAAAACAATGTAGGCTTGCTGCCATTAAACAATGAAACAAAAGCCAAATAATGAACGCGTTCTTCAAAGTTTGAAATTTGTATTGCTTTTATTCATAAGACTTTGCTTTGCTGAGCCGCGTTAAATGTCATTTTTAATTATTTTTTTAGTCTCTAAAGCAATCTGTGGAGTCTTAAGAAGTTCTGGAGAGGAAACACAGATGCCTTGATTTTGCCAGTTGAACTTGGGAATAGCTGAACCAAGATGTAGACATGGTGCTTTGCTGAGCCGCGTTAATGTCATTTTTAATTATTTTCTCACTCTCTAAAGCAATCTGTGGAGTCTCAAGAAGTTCTGGAGGAAACACAAATGCCTTGATTTTGCCAGTTGAACTTGGGAATAGCTGAACCAAGATGTAGACATGGTGCTTGGCTGAGCTGCGTTAATGTCATTTTTAATTATTTTGTCACTCTCTAAAGCAATCTGTGGAGTCTCAAGAAGTTCTGGAGGAAACACAGATGCCTTGATTTTGCCAGTTGAACTTGGGAGTGTAGCTGAACGAAGATGTAGACGTGGTGCTTTGCTGAGCTGCGTTAATGTCATTTTTAGTTATTTTGTCACTGTCTAAAGCAACCTGTGGAGTCTTTAGAAGTGCTGGAGGAAACACAGATGCCTTGATTTTGCCAGTTGAACTTGAAAGTGCAGCTGAACCAGAAATCTTAGAAGCGCCCATCGAAGATGGTCTCCAAAACATTGGGTGAGAATTAGGTTTCGACTTTGTAGAGAATAATATTCCGACTTTTGAAGTTTCACTACAACAAAAAGCAGGACTATTGTTGGAAAAACCGTTGAGCAAAGATGTAGAGGTTAATGTGTCAGAACAAACAACACCTAGTCAAAAACAAGTAACAGATTGTGGTTTGATATTGGCTCAGGAGCTAAAAGACCCCGAAGATTCGCTAACTGACATAAGTGAATCGGAAGATTTATGTAAACCCCCTAAATCAACACAAAGCATATCAGAAGAGTCTGATGCCAGCCTTCCATCTGAAACCCATGGTAGCGAACCTACGGACTATGTCGTAATAGAAAACGAAAAGGACAAATAAATTCTGAAGAGTGGAAAAGGCCAAAAATGCCAAAATGCGATTGGCGGGTAAATTGTACGTAGGGTTTGAAAGAGTGCTACTGGAAAATATAAACAAACGTCAGCTAAATCACGTAAACCTTAGATTCACGCTGTCATAGAGTTTGCTGTAAGAAGGGAGGACCAAGACAATGTTTTCATTGCGATGAAATCAGTGATGACCAGCCCAGTTTGCTCTTTAGAAACTTTAGGGCCAAAACTAGTTGGGAATACTAAAAAAAAACTATTGTAGCAGAAAACTCGAGGGTGTTCCCATCTGCCCCCTAGTTGCTACTAACATCTGTTACATAAGTTTTCGATTTTTTTTTAATGCTTTACCTGACACAGTAAAACTATTACATTTGGTAAACTGTGTTGAGAAACATGTTGCTAGGAATCTTGTCATTTTGTTTGAAATTTCACATTTTTGTCAAACCTTTGCAAAATGGCGTATGAAGTAGATATTCGAGAGTCCATCTGCAACCTAGTTGGACAGCTGCCAAAACGAGATATAATGAACATTTTTTGTGGGCAAATTATTTCAAAAAAACACTGTATATTGGACAATTCGGGAATGTGAAGAGGGAATTCCATGTGTAAACCTGCCAAAAACAGGCCATCTACGGAAGTTAACAGAACTTCGGGTTAATTGACACAATATAAGCCTACGGTTACCTACATTAACCATGAAAGGCGCCCAAATAAGCAACCAAATATACAGCACTTTTTTAGGACACCCTGTGCAAGCAAAAATATTTTCCTGAAATGCGACCTAGAATGCAAGTAAAGTCTTAAATAGTAACTGAGCTATAGCAAACGGGAAGTGAAATGCAGGACCCTGTATATGTATTACGATTACAAAAAATAGATTTTATACAAGTGCATTAACCTTAATAGATTTGTGAACCAGACACTATACTCAGCATCCTCACAGAATGAGTAAATATGCAATTTCATGCTGTGCAGAGATGTCTGGCGACAAATGAAACTCACTGAATTATTAAAATAATGTGGATTGACGAAGGCGACTGAGTTACTGCATATATTGATGGGTGATTTACTCCTACATATGTTATATACGTATAAGCTAGCACTGAACTGAGGCCTTAATTTTATTAAACATGCAGTTTGTAAAGGCCTCTAGCACGGAATCCACGACCACCGAAGAGAGGGTTTCGGGGGCGGCATGGAAACTCTCCTAGCGACGACTTCTTTCACAAAAAAAAAAACGCGGAGGGAGTGCAAAAGTGTAATGAACGTGTAAGGACCTGTGTAGCTGATTGAAATTTAGATTTGGGAAGTTTGCGGCGCATTCGGGGGAGGTGTGCCGCCTCCGAGGGGCTGTTTCTTTCAGCAGTCTGCTTCTGCGGCTTAGGCGGCAGGAATTTTAAGGAGCGCAGTTACGAGGGGAGTTTATAAGCCGTGACTGTTAACGGTGGTAGGAATTAATCGACGAAGTAGCGGCACGGGCACAGAATTAATATTAATGCAGACATAAAGCGTCTCGCCGATTGCCACAGTGCGATTAAAAAAAAACCTAACCTAAATAACTTGTTAAGATGGTCTAGACTTCTTTATTGACATTACGTGCAGTTATGCTCACATAAATCTAGTACAAAAAATTACATTGCTACAAACATTGCTATTGTACCCTAATTTCTTGTACATAAATGGAATGAACATGTAGTTTGTAACACTATCATTGCACTTGAATGCAACACTTTGCTTTAAAGTTGCTTTAAAGTTGCATAAACAATCATATGATTCAAAAGTATTATGATTTAACTTGGCAAATCTATCAAAATCTATTAAAAAAACTACGCAAGCATAATCTTTTCTGGAACTGTCTCCGCGTTTTTGATCCTTAGCCATTTGATCTCTTTCTTATAAATATCTTCCGACTTTTTAGGAATCAGACTCAGCTCAGCTTCTGCAGCTTTTTTCAAAATTTCATCACTTGTGAAATCATCGTTACAACTATTCATTTTGGCAAAATTTCAGAAAAATTCCTAAACAATAGCTTACTAACGGCAGCAATCAGATCATCATAAAAAAGCGATGTCAACACAAACCACCCCTTGTCAATTGTTTAGACGCGGGTTAGTTATGAGCAATTATTTATCAGAAATTTATAACAATGCTCTAGTCGACTACAAAATAGTATACGAAATTCGTTTATAATTCCGGATTATGGCATTCGTGAAATTACGATTCACTCATGCCATGATCCTATTAATTATAAACCAATTTTATAATATATTATTAAGAACTTGGGGGCGTTTTTTTTTGTCTAATAAAATGCATTAAAACACGGCGGAATTTCCGGGTCATACGCTAGTTAAAAGTCCGCCCCTGAGTGGACGATCGAGGACATGACGTGGATTAATGCGATTAATTTTTAAACAAATTACAGGCGCCGTCTACGCCCTAGGAGTCGCAAATCGCATTAGGCGAGTTAAAACTTCCAAACCTTGTTATAATCGTTTCAACTTAATTGGTAATATATTATGCCGGCAAGAGATGCCCACTCCAATACCCGAACCATTTCGTTAGGGTGGGGAGCATTAACCGAATTTACACTTCTGCCCTGTTATCCGGTTCCCGCGCGAATCAATCATAATCACATTTCGGGGGCCCATTCAAAGCAAAAATTACATTCTGGCAAATAAACACCGCGGATAATTTGATTGTCGCCGCGCTTTGAAATTAATTAAAAAAATTATCAACGCGCCCGAAAAGCGTTTCGACCCGTTTTTGCGCCCGTTCGCGCGCGTCTCATTTGCGTGGCGAGCCGCTTTCCTGGGGGCAGCATTCAATTAGGGCCCCGAAACTATTCGGGCCCCTCTCACGTATAACGTCGAGTACGTGCACACGAGCCACTCCAGGCTCCGGTGTCTGTAGTACCTTTGATCCTGTCTGCTCCTTTCGCCGCCGCCTCCCTTTGTAAAGCGATATCCCCCCGCCATGCCAGTCGAGGGGCGGCGGGTCTTTTCCGGGGGCCATTTCCATAACGATCTTCCTGCAGGACGATATACTAATGGCTAAATAATTACTCGTTTGTTGTCTAGGGTAATAAATAAACGGGCTTGTGATAAAAGTTGATGTATTGTATTGCAATATTGAATTGCGATGGTGGTTATCAGTCTGATTCTGATCATTATTAGTAAAATTTCGAAGATGTGGAGTAACTTTTTTGAGTAACGCTTTTTTTTTTAATTTTAATTCATTATGATTTACAATCTGTATAAAATAACAATAGGTAAATTATGTGTTTTTCTGAGTAACGTATTTTAAGATGGGATTTTTTGTACTCCCAGGTAAAAATAAGTAATCTTTAAAAGATTTTCATCTTATCAACAATTAAAATCTTCTAAATATTATTTATTTCTACCCGAGAATGCAAAAAATCCCATCTTATAAAATAGAAATCTTTGCAAGATTGATATCTAGGTATATCTGCTTAAGTTCTTTATTTTCATATATTTTCCGTCCAGGTATTACTGTGAACCATGTTTTTTTTTTAATTTTGAAGCTCTTGACCTCGTCTACACGAATCAAATCAAAAACCTATGCGAGAAATACAAATACAATACAAAATAACAGTAATAAATCGTATTTGTTTAACTTTCAAGTTAGCTTAACTATCAATTGTTTTCCAAGGCAGTCTGTTATTTTGCATTTTTTTGTCATCAGGCATTTAATTCGATTTGATTAGAAATTTTTGTTATGCAACCTTATACAGAAAATTTCTAAATTTTTAGATATTCGTGAAGAGAAAAACAAATGCTATCAAATTTGTTTATAGAAAAAATTAGGTTTCCATTTAAATATAGTATGAGTCACAAAAATAAACGTGAAAATTGTGGCAAATAATTAGCTAATAAACTTTTGTTCAATTTTTTCTAAAAATAATGTTAGGTATCAAATTGTATCATTGGATAATAATTGATTATTAATATTAGAGGCGGCATCTGTGGCTTTGTTTGTTTATATAAGCCGGGGCGCGACGCGCTCAGCTTAAGAACTAGAACGAGGGGCACATTAAGTTACGTGCTTTTATGGAGTGTGGATGCAAGTTCGGTGCCGATTGTGGGGAAAGCATGTGTGATCTGGTGTTTTGGTGTGTGTTGCGATGTGGACGGTTATGGATTAGGTGTTGGAATGGATTAAAGGTCAGTACATAAACTACAATATGTATATTAGATAGAGGTGCGTCCTGGAGGTGCGTTCTGGTAATTGCAACAAAAGAGGTTAATCCTAATTGCAACAAAAGAGGTTAGTCCTAATTGCAACAAAAGAGGTTAATCCTAATTGCAACAAAAGAGGTTAGTCCTAATTGCAACAAAAGGGGTTAATCCTAATTGCAACAAAAGAGGTTAGTCCTAATTGCAACAAAAGGGGTTAATCCTAATTGCAACAAACGAGGTTAATCCTAATTGCAACAAAAGAGGTTAATCCTAATTGCAACAGAAGAGGTTAGTCCTAATTGCAACAAAAGAGGTTAGTCCTAATTGCAACAAAAGAGGTTAGTCCTAATTGCAACAAAAGAGGTTAATCCTAATTGCAACAAAAGAGGTTAGTCCTAATTGCAACAAAAGAGGTTAATCCTAATTGCAACAAAAAAGGTTAGTCCTAATTGCAACAAAAGAGGTTAATCCTAATTGCAACAAAAGAGGTTAGTCCTAATTGCAACAAAAGAGGTTAATCCTAATTGCAACAAAAGAGGTTAGTCCTAATTGCAACAAAAGAGGTTAATCCTAATTGCAACAAAAGAGGTTAATCCTAGTAATTGCAACAAAAGAGGTTAATCCTAGTAATTGCAATAGAGAGATTCGTCCTAGTAATTGCAATAGAGAGATTCGTCCTAGTAATTGCAATAGAGAGATTCGTCCTAGTAATTGCAATAGAGAGATTCGTCCTAGTAATTGCAATAGAGAGATTCGTCCTAGTAATTGCAATAGAGAGATTCGTCCTAGTAATTGCAATAGAGAGATTCGTCCTAGTAATTGCAATAGAGAGATTCGTCCTAGTAATTGCAATAGAGAGATTCGTCCTAGTAATTGCAATAGAGAGATTCGTCCTAGTAATTGCAATAGAGAGATTCGTCCTAGTAATTGCAATAGAGAGATTCGTCCTAGTAATTGCAATAGAGAGATTCGTCCTAGTAATTGCAATAGAGAGATTCGTCCTAGTAATTGCAATAGAGAGATTCGTCCTAGTAATTGCAATAGAGAGATTCGTCCTAGTAATTGCAATAGAGAGATTCGTCCTAGAGGTTCGTCCTAGTAAGAGGTGTATGTCATTGCTTTGCACATGAAGGTGAAATACAATAGTCGTAGAGAATAATGGTTTAAGCCGTGAGTGCTAGCGATCCAGTTGGCGAGAGAACTGGCGGGGGAAGGGGAGTTGCTCCCCCGGTAAGTCCTTCCAATTATAGTTAATATACAATACTAAAAGAATACTCTTTATATGTGGGGAAATCATTTGGAGCCAATGCCATCTTCGGATCGAGTTCAATATAAAGCCTGCGCATCCTGACCAATGAAAATACAGTATATTATGTAAGTGATTATTATTATTAATAGGTAAAATGGCGAAAATTTATGTATTAAATATGACGTCAAGTTAAGGCTACGATTGGAAAAAGAAGTAGCCTAACAATAATGACAAAAACTCCAGGGAGGAGGTTACTTTTTACTCATCCTGTATGCTAAAACTTACCAGTTAATGAGGGAGGGGGAGGGATATTAGATTGGTCTGGTCGTTAAACAAATCGCCGCCTTAACGGATTCAGGTTAAAACCCTTTTCGTTTCAAACCCACAGCATCAAATAAAAGACTGCAATTTCCTTCATTAAAATATAAAAATCCAGAAAAAAAGCAAATAAACAGCATAATCTTTTCAAGTTCAAATTGAGACCAATCAAGTTCAAATTGAGACCTATCAATTTCAAATTGAGACCAATCAAGTTCAAATTGAAACCAATCAATTTCAAATTGAGACCAATCAAGTTCAATAACATATTCACATTCAGTTCACATATAAATTAATTATTTTGTCATAATAGATTTTATTTGTTTACTCTCAACTTGATATTGTTTAGTGTCAACTAGATTTTGATTGGTCTCAATTTGAAATTAATATGTCTCAATCAAAACCAAGTTGACCCTAAACAATATCAAGTTGAGAGTAAACAAATAAAATCTATTATGACAACATAATTAATTTATATGTGTCGTATTAAAAATGCCACCCTACATAAAAAACGCAGAAGCAGTACATATAAAGAAGCAGGTGTGTGCAGTTTATAATAATAATAGAGATTGCAAAACTCTTGCTAATACGATAGGCATGAAAATTAATTCAGAAATAATCACTTACTTCGATTAAGTTCATATAGTCCAATGATGAACCCGATTGAGAATGTATGACCAGTCATGAAATCTGGTGTGAAAATAGATTTGGCGGTACAAATACCACAAAGTTTGACTGGAGAAGGCAGGAATAATTGACACAAAAAGAGTTTAGCCTTCAACGGTTAGAAAACATAATTAATGAAAACGTAAGAAAAAAAATAAGGTTGTTAATGCGAGATTTCTGGCAGGTATCCAAAAATTTATTTCTGCTGGGTTAAACATGGAAGACAGGTACTTTTATTTTAGTAGTTTATTCCTTAGATCTTTGTTGTATAATATTAATATTTAATATTACATGAATGAATGAATTATATTATAATAATGTTTCGTTAATATACATACTAATAATATTTTCAAAATAATTTTTTTATTGTCAACTTGATTTTGATTAATCTCAATTTGAAATTGAAAATCTCATTTAGAAATTGTTAAATCTCAAATTGAATTTGTTTCAATTCAATTTGAATTTGATTGTTTCCAATTTGAAATTGATTGGTCTCAATTTGAATTTGTTACTTCCCAAAATGAAATTGATTGGTCTCATTTTGAACTTGATTGGTCTCAATATGAATTTGTTACTTCCCAAAATAAAATCGATTGGTCTCATTTTGAACTTGATTGGTCTCAATATGAATTTGTTACTTCCGAAAATGAAATTGATTGGTCTCATTTTTAACTTGTAAAAAAAAGTATAGAGTAAAAGCTATAAAAAGTTGATAGTTCGCAACAAATTGCAAAGAAATTAATATATACGAGTTTAAATAGTATCTAGCGAGAAGTTCTCAAGAAGCAGAACTTATCAAAGAAATGTGATTATAAAAAGAAAAAATGGGACTGGAAATACTAGAAGTAACCAGAAGCCTCGAAGCTTTGAAAACCATAAAATCGATACAACATGGTTAGACTAAATGATGGTTTAAAAAAAAATTTAATGATTTTTATTTTAAATCAAAAATGTATTCGATTTATTTTATTTTTTTATATTTCTGATCAGTTTTTGCCGGATGTGATGTGATTTATATCAATTGATTTACATCACTATTTCAATCATATGATTTTATTTAATAAATTCTTAAATTTGAATTTGGTACAGTGTACCATATGATGGACCAAAATATGGAAGAAAAGAAACATATTTTACTTATTTGCAATTATCTACTTTAACGAATGTTAACTCTACATATAGAGTTTAAATCGATCATTGTTCACTTACTGGAATGCACAAACACTGCAAAAACCATGAATAATTAAAAAAAAAATAATCAAATCAATGATTTATTAAATAAATTAACTGATTTTTTTAATAAATCATTGATTTGATTCATTTTTTTTAGATTATTCAAGATTTAAATAATGATTTTAATCATGATTAATATCAATTTATTTAAATCATACCAACCCTTCTTAAAAACAAAACTCGAATATTAGCACAATATACCAACAGCTACATGAGTAGATTATGAGGAAGAGAAACGACCAGATATTATGGATATATAAATATTTATCTTTTATATTTTGTTTTATTATTTTAATTTCGTGTAATATTGACAATATAATACTCCACTCAGAGTCGACATACAACTAAATGTCAGGCCGATAATTTGAGTGGTGAAAAGGGACGTGATTAAGAGCAAGTTTAATACGTCATTAATACAAGACGAACTCTTAAATCATATTTATTATAATAATACATTAATTATTATACGTTAATGGCTAGGGCACCTGGATTGGCTTGGACGTGTCAAGGCTTGGCGGGAGCGGCACGATTCTGTAACGAAGAGAAGATATTCCTGAGCCAAAACTCAGTAAGCACCCTTCCGAAGAAGTGATGAATATATACATGCACATACACATATATCTACATATACATATACATGTACACAGACTGCATATTACGAATGCTCCCCAGGGACTACTCAAACTCACCCCTGAGGACGGAACATATGCCCGGCCAGGAGTTATGAAAATTAGGGTCTACTATCCATGAATAGTAGGTAAAAATACCGTTGACCCCAAGATGCCCCTGAACACATCCTGCAATCATATATACCTATTGAGACTGCCATATAACGAATGCTCCTCAGGGACTACTCAAACTCACCCCTGAGGACGGAACATATGCCCGGCCAGGAGTTATGAAAATTAGGATCTACTATCCATAAATAGTAGGTAAAAATACCGTTGACCCTAAGATGCCCCTGAACACATCCCGCAACAATGTGCGATTCATAAATGTAGAGTTGGGGATCCCATACGCACGGTGGGCAATATTGCCATAAACGAATGCTCCTCAGGGACTACTCAAAATCACCCCATGAGGACGGAACCTATGCCCGGCCAGGAGTAAGAGATGGGGTCTTACTATCCGAAAATAATTGGCAATAACACCGGCGTCCCCAACCTCCTCCTAGACACATCCCGCAACATATGTGCGATTCATAATTGTAGAGTGCAGGATCCCATATACGACGATGGCATTTAAGTCTCTCTACTTGTTAGTTTTTCTACCTTATTCTACCGTGCAATCTACGAAGGTGTACTTACATTATCTAATTCTATGGGCTGCAGGCACTATATACTTTTATATACAACTACTTAACATGCTGGATCAATGCGTACTAATGAATGACATAAGCGCCCGGTCTCCTACAGAGGCCCCTTCGATTGTAGCGAGGACGCACAAGAATGTGCTGACTTGTGTAAATAAACGTTACTGGAGCAAAGCGGGAAGATACAGGAAAATCGAAATTATTGACGCGTAACATAAATTATAATTATTATTATATTTATGGATGAAGACTAAGTTTCTGAAATAAAATTTGAATTTCTATACAAATTTCAGAATTTTCAATTTACTATTTCTAAAAATCTCTATCTAAAATTTTATAATACCACCAACATTTTAACTTTTGTAACTTCAATCATTATTTTTTTCGTACGTATAAAATTAAACGTTTTTATTTGAAATTTCAATTTCATCTGTAGAATTTCTACATTTTTGTTATAGATCCTATGAAATTTTTAAAATTTCCATAAAAAAATATTTCATTTGTGAGATAAATAAGCGTTGAATTATAAAGTCAAATGAAAACGTTTAATTTTATACGTTCGAAATTATTTGATGATAGAAGTTACAAAAGTTGAAATGAGTAGGTATTTACAAATAAATTATAATTATTACTATGTTTATGGATGAAGACTAAGTTTCTGAAATAAAATTTGAATTTCTGTACAAATTTCAGAATGTTCATCTTACTATTTCTAAAAATCTCTATCTGAAATTTTATAATACCACCAACTCATTCCAACTTTAGTAGCTTATATCATCAAATAATTTCCAGATAAATAAAAGTTAAATTAAAAAGTCTAATTAAAACGTTTAATTTTATACCTTCGAAATTATTTGATGATAGAAGTTACAAAAGTTGAAACTACTCATTTCAACTTTTGTAACTTTTATCATCAAATAATTTCGAACGCATAAAATTTAACGTTTTCAGTTGACTTTTTAATTAAATTTTTATTTATCTCATAAATGAAATATTTTTTTAAATTTTATTAATTAACTGTGAGTATGAATACAAATTCCAGCACAATTATATTTTGTTATAAAATTTTCATCAATGTTTTTTACAGACTTCTATAATACTACCATGAAGCCTCATTTTTCTTTATTTGTCTTTATCTTCATATTGGACGAGGAATATACTATCAATCTTACTATATTCTCATATATAACTCATTCCAACTTATACAACTTCCATGGTAAATTTTTTTTAACGTATAAAATTAAACGTTTGTATTTCAATTTTAATGTTGAAATTTCAATTCTACCCGTAGAATTTCTATATTTTTGTTATAGCTCTTACCCAATGTTTACAATTTCCTAAAAACAAAAATATTTTGCATATGAGATAAATGAAATTTGGAAATAATTAGAAGTACAATTATAATTTTGATTTAAATATTTTTACCCAAATAATATCGATACATTTCATCTTTTGTAATTTTCCATGCTTAGATAACGTGCTAATTATTCAACCCTCTTAAATAAACAATATTGTTTTTGTACAATATTTCGGATGACACTCTTAATGCCATATTTTGAGTGCCGAAACATTACGAATTAAATATCGCATTTTTTGTTTAATTGTGAATATTATTTATATTTTTAAATACATGCCCTTGAAGATGGTTATATACTAACCGAAACTAGTCAGGCAAAATAAAAGAAATAAATAATAAAATAAAATAAAAATATATTTTTACCAGTAAGTACCAAATAATAATATAACAACCTTAAAATATTTTCATTTCCCTTGTATACGTTAAAAATCCTTAAAGTTTCTACTTTACTTATTTATAACTTTACGACATTGGCTCTCCAAAGCCATTGGATCCTCAGATTCGTGCCCCCTGTGTCTCGATATAGCCCTAACTTTATACACATTACTGTGTAAATATGTGGACGAGTCAATAATATCACGTCCTAGTCCAATATAGTGTAGTTTCGAAGATCTGTCTGGGCAATGTACTATTTATCTCCAAGTCGAGACGCTGAGCAATCTTGAGGTCTGATTTAACTATTCGTGTTCAAAGCATGGATGTGTGATATGAACGATTGAACTATGTAACGTCCTCCAATAAACAGCAAAGCAAAGGAATGAAATAAAAACGAATGAAACTTACAAGACCATTCAGTCTCCACTAGTAATTTAGCAAAAATAAAGATAATTTGGCAGTGAACTTCTTATTAGCATAGTTATAATAATAATATAATAATAATAAACAGCAAAGCAAAGGAATAAGATAAAAACGAAAAAAACTTACAAGACCATTCAGTCTCCTCTAGTAAATTAGCAAAACTATAGATAATTTGGCAGTTATAATAATCATATAATAATAATAATAGCAGGAGAAGGAGAAGTTTTACAAGTTTACACGTATTGTAGCGAAATGAAAATGATAATGACGCCAGTCCAAGTACGTATAAATCCTAATGTTTAGAATTAATTCGGGACAAAGCCACACTCGACATATTAACGCAATTAGATTAATGTCTTATATGGTTATATGGCGAGTGTTAATTATTGCGTTAAATACGTTTTATATAGGTTCCTTGTGCAGACGTTCAGGATGACAACATGTAAAGTCATGTGTCAATATCAATGATAATGAAAAATTTATTAGCACTTTTATACACAAGTTTAGATATTGGTATAAAATTTAATTTTTTTTTTTTAATTTTCAGTTTTTTTAATTTTGATTGTGGGCCTCGTAAAGGACTTCATGAAGGAGGTGAAGGACCTCGTCTACTGATTGAAATCTTTCGATTTTTGAAAACAAAAATCTCTTTTTACCTCTTCTACACGAATACAGTTAAAAACCTAAGACATTTGAAACTTTCAAATTGATCTTTGCCTAGCAACTTTAAGGTCATTCAAGGTCACAACAACGACCTCATGTGGAGTATTTTCGGCTCAATGTAATAAAAATACACAATTTCAAATATCAAATACTGCCAATTTTAAGGACCTCATCTACTGATTGAAATCTTTCGATTTCTTGAAAACAAAAATCTCTTTTTACCACTTCTACACGAATACAGTCAAAAACCTAAGACATTTGAAACTTTCAAATTGATCTTTGCCTACCAATTTTAAGATCATTCAAGGTCACAACAACGACCCCATGTGGAGTATTTCCGCTTCTATGTAATAATAATAAATCAATAACGTAATATTGTAACTCTCCGATATTATTTTATTTTATTTATTTTATTATTCGTCGTTTTTATCGTGAAATTATTATATAATTTCTTCATTAGTTTGGCTCGTGATTTATTAAATAATGTTTTAATTATTTTTGGCTCGTGATTTATTATATAATGTTTTAATTATTTTTGGCTCGTGATTTATTATATAATGTTTTAATTATTTTTGGCTCGTGATTTGTGATCGTATTTAGTAGCTACATGTCGTGACGTTTAATTTAACTACCGTGATTACTCTCAAGGTACTTTGCTATTGGTAATGTGTTAATTAACGTACACTAATAATGGATTAATACAAGAAAGCACCAATTTAAGGATTTGTTTTGTTTATTTAATAATAGACACGCTGAAATTGTAAGACACAGGGAAATAAAACACAGGTTGATGATGATGTGAATTAATTTATATAATTATAACGTACAGGGAAATAAAACACAGGTTAGCAATTATGACATGAATTGATTTATTTTATATATTTCGTTGACCTTTTAATGAATTTGTAAATTCTCTTATTTATTCAATTGATAGTTTGAAAATGGTTTTGACTACGAAGTTTATTTACGAGGGTTTGTTATACATGCACGTGCTTCTCTAGTTTCTTAGACCATTTATTACCATGCCCTTTCACTTCATTTAACTACGGGAAAGTGATATGATCAAAAATAGAACTATTTAAAGATGTTGAAATATCCCCAATAATTCATGAATGATTACTAAAGGTATCTCGCGATCTTCCCGAATTTCATGGTTGTATCGGTGTCCACACAATAATGTAATTATTGGAGCCCCATTGTTTACGTTGATTGAGGTAAATTAGTAATTCTACCCACGACTACAGCAAGCACCAATGTCACAAGTAGTCATCACCGTCAGACATGTTACAAGTTGTGTCAAATAACAGTTCGGCTACTTCAATCGGAAATGTTTATGTAATGTTATAATATATTATTATTAGGAACATTGGAGGTTATTAATAACTTCTCTTGTGATTATACCAAGCCTCATTCTCTCGTTTATCATTCTCTCTGTTTATACGGGATTTTAAAAATTCCACTTATTTCTTGTTTACGATATTTAACCACAAATTGTCATTATGTCTTCATATTATTGAGATTTAATCCAGCCTATTTTATCTGTACGATTCTAAATTACTCTGCCTAATAATAGGTACGTTATGTGCTTGTTTTATGATTTGAAATAAAGAAACCAGTATTTTTATACATTATGTTTTTAAATTATTATGATTTAATCCAACTTATTTATTTATACAATTATAAATCACTCTGCTCAATAATATGCACGTTATCTGCTCATTTATGATTTAAAATGAAGAAGCCATCATTTTTATGAATTATTTTGATTTGAATATGATGATGTATGTCGGAGGGTAACACTGAATGCCTTGATTAGTTGTTATAGTTATGGTGAATACAGCCACGTTAGTTTGCGATCGCGGGCGCGATGTATGATGAGTTTATATGTTTAAATGTTATGATGCTGACGACGATTTGATTCTAGTGGAGGAGGTGATTCCACAATAACAGGTGTGTGAACGAAGTGCGCGGGTGGGCGTCAATTACACCTGTTATTGCTTCTCTAGTGATTCGTAAACACGAATAGCGTTCGAGCCGCCTTTGTTTACTGATAGGAAAAAGTAATCGGTGTTTGGCTTTTCGAGGTAACTTGTGGTTGGTTAAATACACTATTTTCCGTCAATTTGAATCTAGTGCGAGAATTTGATTTCACAATAACAGGTGTGTGAACGAAGTGCGCGGGTGGGCGTCAATTACACCTGTTATTGCTTCCTCTAGTGATTCGTAAACACGAATAGCGTACGAGCCGCCTTTGTTTACTGACAGGAATAGGTAATCGGTGTTTGGTATTTATAGGTAACTTAGGGTTGATTGAAAGGAATAAGCACTCCCGTGAATTTATAATGAGACTGGTTTAACAACTTTATATTATCGTTAATAATAAAAACATTAAATTACTCTGTACCTAGAATTGTACGTTTTTCAATTTATTCAAATTTTTATTCTACTTCGCGTTTTTTACAACGTTATATGCAATCGATAATTTAATTATAACCCGACGTGAATTTATATACTCTAAACCGCGAATGTCGTGTGCGTTGCCCGTGGCCGACGCAACTTTCTTACTCATCTCGCTCGTGTGTGTCTTGTGCTTAAATAGGTTTCTTTCAGCTTCAAATCACCACTCCCCTCACATATCTACTGCTAAATATTCGCCCCCATCTCTTAGTTATCATGGTGATTATTAATCTTGAGTGTGCGTGTGGTATTAATGCGTTTTTAGCGCAGAGTTTTACACTTAACTTAAAGAGTTGCCATTCGAGGTGATTTTTACGTGCCTGGCGCTTGCTCGTTTCTAAGGGGCGCTGATACCCAAATTGTTTATGTGACACCACGACATGGAATCTTCCAGAACCGTGCATATGCAGGCCTCGGCTCTTGAGATATTTGGCGACGCTCTGGTGCGACTTGCGATGGCTATTTATCACATTTCACCCTGGGATTATTTGTAAATGAATTAATTTAATAATTTTGTTGTATTCATGATTTTTAAAATATGAGTCACTTTATTGCGTAAATGCGTATTATACTTTGCGTATATTTGGGCCTATTACAATATTATTACAAACGAATATGATTTCCGTCCCTAAACACGATTCGTCAACCCTTATGCAGCTTTTATTGACAAAGCTAAGTGTAAACGAGTGCGGTTTCGTGCACACACATCCGTTATTGTTTACGTGCGCAAACTATAATGTGATTTACACCCACATATAGATAATCTATAATGCATCATTCGGATGCTGCGGAACTAAACCTAGTTTCATCCGTTCGCCCTGTTATATTTCCATAAATATGCATTTTTTTTGTTGCCACGGTCGACGCTAACGCAATTCTCGTAATCCAGGCGATGCGTGCGCGATAAATCCGATGCGGATAATTATGTTTTCCAGTCCACAAAGGGACGCGTTTTCATACCACTCGAGCGCCCCTGGGATAAAAAAAACAACGGGCGAAATTGAGAGCGCTCCGATTCCGGGCAAAATTATAAATTTCAAAAAAATATTTAGCACAATATTTAATCAGTATGTACAATGTGATATATATCAGACCTAAAATTACGAAATCTGAAATAATGTATGCCTTTTTTTATGTTGTGTCAATAATACTTGTGGAGTACTGTTAATTTTGTTTCTTTATAGGGTTTAATTTATTTTGAGAAAACATTGCCAAGTAAAGACTTAATTGTTTAACAGCGTTTCCAACTATGTCCTTGACTTAATTAAATTAACTACACTTATGAGATAAAATTCTGGTGGAAAACACAATAAGATTCTGAAGACAATACTGAAAGATACAAAGGAATTATAATTAACAATCAATAAAAGCAAAATCAAAACTGTTGTCTTGTTTTTTTTCCGTGGAATATTTATGTTCAATGTTTACTCTCTTCATATAAGTACATATTTTTGTGTATGGGGAAGTATTGTTTTCGTCAAATTTTAAGAAATCCAAATTTCAACAGAAATATTTAATCAAGAAAAATAAGACTTTGTATAAGTTTCACAAAAAAATATTTCTTTATTGATACTCTACAATTGTTTCGGTTGTTATATCAATATCAAAAGTTTAAAAAATACTGAATTGTAGAGCATCAACAAATAAACATTTTTCTGTAAAACATGTTCACAAGGAAAAATAAGACTTTGTATAAGTTGCACAGAAAAATATTTCTGTATTGATACTCTACAAATGTTTCTGTTGTTATACCATTATCAAAAGTTAAAAGAACACTGAATTGTAGAGAATCAACATATAAACATTTTTCTGTGAAACATACCAAATGTCTCAGTATTGTATCTAGTTACGTGTAAGTTAGCTATAAAGTAGTTATATAATTGTATCATAACACTTCAGAGCAGTATATAATTTCAAAACGCATATATTTTATAACCGCAATCTTAAGAGCTCTAAAGTGTGAATTATCAGTACAATTTGTATTGATTCCTGTAGCCGTTAACAATGCACAGGAAACCGTCTGGCAATTTCAGGTTCGCATTTATCGGTGTATTGTGGTGGAACGTTAGTGCGCGCGTTTTTGAAATTCCATTTTATCGGCGAAATTTGTCCAAGGAAGCATTTTGCGCGGCGAAATTGCTCTAGTTCTGCCGTTTTACAGGCTGAACTGAACGGCGTCTCGGCGGACAAAAGTTGCGTCTAATTTTATCTCCAAGCAGCAAGAGGGTATAAAACGGGCCCTGAATTCATCTCGGTAGACGAGAACGACGATCTAAAGAAGTCGGGTGCATATTGACAGTGTATAACGCCGTTTATCGTGGCAAATCGGAAGATCTTCTTGCTTGCATGCCTTTAAAATGGCTTCGGATCGCGATTCCTTTGACATTCAAGTCGATTAATTTAAGAGGATGAACGTATCGGTTCATCCAGTATGCTGACTTTTAACGTTGTGTACGAGTATTTACAATAAATACACTTTTCTTTTACGGGTTTGGAAAATGTGGCCGGATTTTTTTTGCGCAGAAAACATTTGGGGCTTTTCATTACGTTCTGTATTCACATAAATTTAATAAACATCATTTCATTATATCGAGTAATTTTTCATTCGAATAATATTCCATTCGAGAAGTTTTCTATTCGAGCTATTTTCCATTCGAAGAATTATTATTCGAGTAATTTTGCTTTCGAGCATTTTCCATTCGAGGAACTATTTTTCCAGCTTTTGTTATGAGGAATTGTTTTCGAGCAATCCTTTTCGAGTAATTGTTTTCGAGCAATTGTCTTCGAGCAATTGTTTTCGAGCAACTGTCCTCAAGCAATTGTTTTCGAGCAATTTTTTTTGAGCTATTGTTTTCGAGCAACTGATTGACAGCAATTGTTTTTAAGCAATTGTTTTCGAGCAATTCTCACCAAACCGCGTATTAGAATATATGTACCAAGAAGGGTGCTAGTGCAGTATACTCTATCAGAGAAACGCAAGCAGAGTAGGGGTGGAACTGGAAGTGCTAGTATAGTTAAGACTGGAACCAAGTTAAATACATAGCATAATAAAAAGAAGTAAGACACACAATAATTCACAGATATCACCTAAACTAAAATGTTTCAAATTAAAACTTAAAGACAGAAACAAAAAAATGATGAAGATTTCATGAAATTTCCATTGATATCTTAGAGATTTAATAACTGAGAGGCAAAATTTTGAATATTTCATAAAATTTCAATGGAGATTTCATGAAATTGCCATTAATATCTTACAAATTTACTATGTGTGAGACAAAATTTTGATGATTTCATAAAATTTTCGTTAATATATTACAAATTTAGTAAGTAAGAGACACAATTTTGAAGATTTCATGAAATTTCCATTAATAGTACAGAATATAATACAATATATTTTCATGCCTGTCGTCACACGACTTACACAAGTCAAATCAATAAAATAATTACATATTAAAAAGATTTCTACAATTCTACAAGAATACAATGCCTAAAATAAAATCGAAGTTTTGAAATATCTTGAAGTTTTGAAAGTGGGAGATGAAATTTTACAGATTTCACGAAATTTCCATTATAACCTTAAATATTTATTAGTTGAGAAGCAAACTTTTGTAGATATCATTAAATTTCCTTTAATATCTGAGAGATTTAGTAGGCAAGTGACAAAATTTTGAAGATTTCATAAAATTTCGAAGATTTGATGAAATTTTTATTAATATCTAAGAGAGTATGTGAGCGACAAATTTTTAATATTTCTTAAAATTTCAATGGAGATTTCATGAAATTCCTATTAATATCTTACAAATTTAGTAGGTGAGACAAAATTTTAAAGATTTCATGAAATTTTCATTAATTGAATAGAATATATCTTCATATCTGTCGTTATACGATTTACACAAGTCAAATCAATAAAATAATTACATATTAAAAACATTTCTACAATACAATACTACAATACAATGCTTAAAATAATATCGAAGTTTTGAAATATCTCAGTGATAGATAAAATCTTAAAGATTTTATGAAATTTCCATTATTATCTTAAAGATTTATTAGTTGAGAGGCAAACATTTGGAGATTTCATCAGATTTTCATTAATATCTGAGAGATTTACTAAGCAAGATACAAAATTTTGAAGATTCAGTGAAATTTCGATGATTTAATGATTTTTTTATTAATATCTGTGAGATTTGGTAGGTAAGAGACAAAATTTTGATTTTTTTTTTAAATTTACATTAATATCTTAGTGATTTATTAGGTGAGAGACAAAATTTTAAAGATTTTATAAAATTTCGATTATTATCTGAAAGATTCATTAGTTGAAAAGCAAACTTTTGCAGATTTCATCAAATTTCTATTAATATATAGAGACAAAAGCAAGGCAAGAGACAAAATTTTGATGATTTAATGAAATTGCAAAGACTTAATGAAATTTTTATTAATATCTAAGAGATTTGGTATGTGAGAGACAAAATTTTGAATATTTCATAAATTTTCTATTGAGATTTCGTAAAATTGTCAATAATATCTTAGAAATTTAGTAGGTGTGAGACAAAATTTTGAAGATTTCATGAAATTTTCAATAATATCTTAGAGATTTAGTAAGTGAGAGACACAATTTTGAAAATTTCATGAAATTTCTGTTAATAGAATAGAATAGAATATATTTTCATACCTGTCATCACACGACTTACACAAATCAAATCAATAAAATAATTACATGTTAAAAACAATTCTACAATAGAATACTACAATACAATGCTTAAAATATTATCGAAGTTCTGAAATATCTCAGTGAGAGATAAAATTTTAAAGATTTCATGAAATTTACATTATAATCTTGAAGATTTATTAGTTGAGAGACAATCTTTTGTAGATTTAATTAAATTTCCATTAATATCTGAGAGATTTAGTAGGCCAGAGACAAAATTTTGAAGATTTTATGAAATTTCGAAGACTTAATGAAATTTTTATTAATATTTGAAAGATTTGGCAGGTAACAGACAAAATTTTGAACATTTCATAAAATTTCTATTAATATCTTAGTGATTTATTAGGTGAGAGACAAAATTTTAAAGATTTCATAAAATTTCGATACTTATCTTAAAGATTCATTAGTTGAAAGGCAAATTTTTGTAGATTTCATGAAATTTCCATTAATATCTAGAGACGACAACAAGGCAAGAGACAAAATTTTGATGATTTAATGAAATTTCGAAGACTTAATGAATTTTTTTTTAATATCTAAGAGATTTGGTATGTGAGAGACAAAATTTTGAGTGTTTCATAAAATTTCAATGGAGATTTCATGAAATTGCCATTAATATCTTTGAAATTTAGTAGGTGTGAGACAAAATTTTGCGGCTTTCATGAAATTTCCAATAATATCTTAAAGATTTAGTAAGTGAAAGACACAATTTTGAAAATTTCATAAAATTTCTATTAATAGAATAAAATAGAATTTATTTTCATACCTGTCATCACACGACTTACACAAGTCAAATCTATAAAATAATTACATATTAAAAAGATTTCTACAATACAATACTACAATAGTGAGAGGTAAAGTTTTAAAGATTTCATGAAATTTCAATCATTATCTTGAAGATGTAATAGTTGAGAGGCAAGCTTTTGTAGATTTCATCAAATTTCCATTAATACCTGCGAGATTTAGTAGGCCAGAGACAAAGTTTTGAAGATTTAATGAAATTTAGAAGATTTAGTGGAATTTTTCATCAACTCTCCATTAATATCTAGAGCCAAAAGCAAGGCAAGAGACAAAATTTTAAAGATTTCCTGAAATTTTGAAGATTTAATATAATTTTCATTAAAATGTGAGAGATTTTAGTAGGTGAGAAATAATATTTTGAAGATTTCATGAAACTTCCATTAGTATCTTAGTGAGAGACATATTGAGATGTAATGTAGATATAATGAAATATTCATTAAAATCTGAGAGATTTTATTTGGTGAGAAACAATATTTTGAAGATTCCATTAAAATTTCATTAGATCTTAGTGAGTGACAAAATTTTGAAGATTTCATGAAAGTTTCATTAAAATTTGAGAGATTTTATTAGGTGAGAAACAGTGTTTTGAAGATGTGATGAAATTTTCATTAGATCTTAGTGAGTGACAAACTTCCATTCCGTGAAATCCGTGAAATTTCCATCAATGTCCTAGAGATTTAGTGTGTGAGAGATAAAATATTAAAGAGTGCATGAAATTTCCACGCATACGTTATGGAATAAGTTATCGACGAGTTAAGTAAATTACAACGGTATAGATTTTCTTTACCTTTCTACTTTTTTGTAGGAATGATTTATGAAGTTAGACAAGGTTTAAAATTTGAATGTATTATTTGTGGTTTAAAATTTAAAAATAAGGATTTTGCAAACTAAAAATTCATTTAACAAATAAGTGCAAAATCGTTTAAAAGACAAGAAAATTGTGATTGTGATTGTGATATACAGTAAAGATATAGTACTAACGTTTACCTTTTTTTCATAGTTCATTTTTAATATAGCTTCATATATATTACATACATTATGCACTTATCTTCATAAACTATGAAATAAAGGTCAACGTTATTTTAATTACCTATAATAATTTTTCACAAAGCCCAGAGAATAATGTAACTAGAGTATTACCTCAAAATACAATATTTTGAGTTTACCTACGAATAACTATTTAGTTTCATAAGATACTTAAACAAAATTTTGGGTGCATAACAATCAACTATCCGACATTTATATTCCGGAAACGGTTTCGAAAAAATCATAACCTGAAGGAAACGACGTGCAATTATGCAAAATGGCGCTGGAGACCCTATGCTGGGTCTGCTGCGTCAAGCGACGAACCCAGCTGAAAATTTACTAATTCCAAGATATTTAATTATTGCACTGCCGGTTTCACTCGTCCATCGTTAAGAGCTCACTCTGAGGCTCTCAGGTTCCGGGTTCAGTTGCAGACGTCTAATGTACATTATGTTCATGGGCAAAGTAATGAAAATTTCAAGTTTTCAGTAAAATAACCGCTACTTTCTCAGTTACAAATTTATGTCAGTCAAGAATTCTTCGAACATATATGAATATTTATACTTAGAGTCCTCGAGATTTATTGGCCTCGGTCTTCACCTCGCGTAACAATTTTATCTCATTTCCAAATTATAGTAAAATATCCGCTAATTTGGGAGATACAATTTTTTCTTCTTCGCATATAGACTTAAGTATAAATTTGTATAAATGTCCTATATAAATGTCCTAAATGTTCTAGATACAAATATAACTATTGCCATTTTGTTCTTTTTCAATTGTGAATTGAATTTTTGTATTTGTAAAGTTTAAGATTATTAAGAACGAATCTAGTTGTATCTCTGTACCATTCCATATGCAAGATATATCGTCCACATATCTGCACCAAAACATCACATATTTGCTTATTGCCTCATTTTTGCCCAAGAATAATTTTTCTTCAAAATCTTTCATATATATTTTTGCAAACATCGGTGATACTGGTGACCCATGGCTAGGCCTTATCCTTGAATATAAAATTTGTTATTAAATCTGAAGTAGTTTTGGTCTAGACAGGTGTGTACCAAAGTTATCATTTCTGGTGTGTGTATAATATGTTGAGCATTGTATTTTTTATTGATTATATTTTTTAGTTCGGGTACTGGTATAGATGTAAAAAGACTCTTTACGTTGAAAGACACCATTGTTGCATTTTTATTTATTTTTAGGTTTACTGTTCTTTTTAATAAATTTTAATGAATTTGTGATTGAATATTTTGATCAACAATTTTTCATTTTTGTAAGTGTTTTGTTAATCATACAGCAAATGTTATATTATATTGGAGCATTAATGTACGACATAACTGGCCTTATTGGAATATCTTGTTAATGGGTTTTGTGCATTTCATGAAATATTGGTGATTTTGGGTTAATGACTTTGAATTTGAATATTTCCATTTTTTTTCTCGAAAAGTCGAAAAATAAAATTCTAACCTAAAAAGAGTCGTGGCAGCTCGTAGTAAAAGTGCTGCCTAATGAAATTTTTCGTCTGTCTGAAACAATTGAGTGTTGCCGTTTGTAATTCCAGGATTTACATTCCACGTGGAGCATTAAGGGCACATTTCGAGCTAAGAGGGTTACAGGGGGCAGGATGGTCCCTGAGAGCATTCCGCGGAGTGAATTACACCAATTCGGCATCCGGTTTCGCCGTGAAAACCGGCGGGGGCGTAATGAGCTCACCTAGTTTCGCTCCACCGGCACACACAATACGCTCCTGTTTTTCCAAAATCTCCTGCAGGATAACGGGCCACGGTCGGGCACGGCTCCCTTTTATGCGCCCCTATTTGCCAAGACGCTTTTCTCGGGATAAACGGACTCAAGGTGGCACCCTCAGGTTCGAGGGCGGCGGAGGATTATATAAATATAATAAAGTGATGCTCCTTACTGCAGGATCGCGGATCAGCACTGTGTATCCCATTTTCTGTGTCAACAAGCGCGGGGGAGTTTATAGGTGTCGACAGATTATTCTAGGGCCGCACTGGAGGCTTAACTCACCCCCGTATCCCCATAGATTACGGGACAGGTGGTTAAGTGTGAGCCGGCAGTAAATATAATTAATTAACTGCGACGCTGCTGCGGCTTGTACACGGTAATTAATTTAAAATCGGGATTTGCACTTGAAGTTAACAATGTTAACGGTTATTACGAGCCAGATTATTGGTTAATTATATCCACATTAACTTCAGTAATTGGTTGCTATTGGTTAACTAACGCTAATCATATTTAAATATTCGTAATAAACGCGCACTGAACATAGCAGCTGAAAAAAATCATTATACTTGTACTGTTTTCTGCTGCGAGCATGCTGTAAAACTCGCATTTTCGTCTGTGTGATGGAGAGTCTTCGAGCCCAGGAATTTACATGTTAATCGGGTGCCTTAATTAAGAGGGGTGAGTTGATAATTAACCTTTTCGGGGCGGCCTGAAAAAAGTCTAACGCGCAATTCACGTCGGGAAATCGAGGAACAAAATGTAATTCACTTTTTCACGCCGAAAGTGCGCATTAATGCAGGTCTCTTTGTAATATATATTCCGCCCTATTACAGAAAATGATTGTAACTAATCATATTATATCACATAATTTATTCTTACATAAATCACTGTACACAAAAGTTTAACAATGGGCACGCTCTTTTTTTGACAAAAAGGGAAATACAGGGTGCACATAAACGATTATGAATTGCGTTTCATTTTAAAACGGATAATGCTAAGAGGCTGCATTCACTTTTGACATGTTGTCAATTAGTTACCATTACTGGAACACCGGACATTTGCCGTAAAAGCATTTTATATATAAATCACAATAGTTCTGTTTAAACTAGACGATTGTTTTGAAATCATTTAAACATAAATCAAAGTGAAAAACCTTCAGAACACGCAAATGGCCTACAAAATATAGGTCAGAAACTTTGATGAATCGTACTCTACTCTCAAAAGAAAATACAGAATAGAAATATCGGTTCGATCATCGGAAAATATTGAGGCAGTGAGAGGTGCTCTGATCAAGAACAACGCTATTCGTCCTAAGTCAGAAGAATGTTTAGAGGGAAATCAGAGTCATTTAAAGAATTTTATCTGTAAAACCCAAAAGTGTAACTCATTATATGTAATTTGGAATAATAGTAGATTTGGAACTCTGTTGCATTTTTATTTTTAATAAGTTGGCTCTGTTAGGGTGACAGTATTGTTGCCCAATGTAAAAAGTCACTAGACTTGAAAAAATAAGTTATATTTAATATCCGATGATAATAATGTTTAGAGGGATACAGGAGGCATTTAAAGAATTTTATCTGTAAAACCCAAAAGTGTAACTCATTATATGTAATTAGGAATAATAGTAGATTTGGTAAACTCTGTTGCATTTTTATTTTTTAATAAGTTGGCCCTGTTAGGGTGACAGTATTGTTGGCCAATGTAAAAAGTCACTAGACTTGAAAAAATAGGTTATATTTAATATCCGATGATAAGAATGTTTACAGGGAAATAGGAGGCATTTAAAGAATCTTATCTGTAAAACCCAAAAGTGTAACTCATTATCTGTAATTAGCAATAATAGTAGATTCTGTACACTCTGTTGCATTTTTATTTTTAAAAAATTGGCTCTGTTAGGGTGACAGTATTATTGGCCAATGTAAAAAGTCACCAGACTTGAAAAAATAGGTTATATTTAAAAAAAACGAGGTTATATTTTATGACAATAGGCAATGTTGCCATCAATTTCAGTATCTATTGAGTACAGAATTTATTTGCTATTTTTATTTTTCAAAAGCAAATCAGTTAAAATAAAATATAAAATATAGTTGATGATTGGTTTACTTAAAGCAAAAATATAATTATTTAACGATTGAATCATTTAAGCAATACTTTAATTATTTTAATATATGAATTAGGCAACGTTGTTAGAAATCTGACATTTAATATTTTTTTCACTGTCAGATCATTTTTGTTGGTGTTCATGTGTAAAACTTTATAAAATAAAACCACAGGCTTCTTAGCTAAAACTAAAAGATGGAACAGAGTATAACTAGGATCTGAATGCATTCATTATTGTATTGAGATCAGGTATTCGAATACTGATCGAGACATATAATTTTTTTTCTTTGAGCAAATTAATTGACAATAAATTTATAAAGTATTAAAACATACTACATAAGTGAATTTGACATTAACAGTTAGACTTTTTTTTTAGACTGATCGAGGCATATCATTTTTTTTTTCCACTCCCTGCATGGCAAGTACACTGTTATAACATTGAATTAGTGGAAGTAAGTCCCACTTACCCATAAAGCTTTGGTTACTATGAGCAACGGGAAGTAAGTAATCACTTACTTCTCTCAGGGAAGTAAGTAAACTAATTTCAATAGCGTTCTTTCTCTGGCACCAGTCTTTAAAACACTTTTGATAACACCCCTTCGACTTCTCCGGCAGTAGGAAGGAACAGGCAGCATCTGCAGCATCTTCAATTGCAATTTCTAGTTTATTTTCATTAGAATTCATTTTACAACTGAACGAATGCAATTTCTGCATTCACACTTTGTTTGAAAAATAGTCTTGGCAACCAAAGCTACACAGATATTTTATTCAAGTTGCGAAAATAAATTAATCAAACACAAACATTTAAACCAACTTCAGGAGTGGAAAAACAGTTATAAGCAATTCGAGAGGTAAGTTTTGACCAGTCTCGGACTTTATTGTTAGCCCTCGCTGTCGCTCGGGCGCAAACTCGACCTCGACTGGTAAACAATACTTACCTCTCTTAATGCTTAAATAACTATTTCTTTGAACAAATTAATTGACAATAAATTAATAAAGTATTAATATATTCTACATAAGTGAATTTTACATTGACAGTTAGACAGTTTTAAGAACTGTTTCCTTAGTATACTGTAAGTTTTATATACCTACTCATTTAATTTAATTCCGTGTTTCAAATTCATCTCAGCTTTAAGAATGAAGTAGTCAGTCCATAGCGTGGAATTCTTTTTTTTTCTGAGTCACTTAGGTAGACATAATAGGCTAAGAGCACATTTTTGGTGTATCTTTCTGCTTTATTCTTCATTGTCCATGAAATAAATTTAATATACGCCCCTTTGTATATATATTTTGATTTTTCTATAATAATAATGGATTGATATCTGCCAACTCTTGCAGCTCTTCCTCTTTTACATTTTTAGGTCGAGTTAATGAAAGTTTATTAAATATTGTTCAAATTGATACAGAAATTTATACAAATTTATACTTAAGTCTATATTCGAAGAAGAAAAAATTGTAACTCCCAAATTAGCGGATATTTTACTGTAATTTGGAAATTAGATAAAATTGTTATGCGATACGAAGACCGAGGCCTTCGAATCTCGAGAACTCTATCCGTGAAAAACAAAAATTCGTCTGTATTCGAAGAAGAAAAAATTGTAACTCCCAAATTAGCAGATATTTTACTGTAATTTGGAAGTTAGATAAAATTGTTAGGCGAGGTGAAGGCCGAGGCCAACAAATCTCGAAGACTCTATCCTCGAAGTATAAAAATTCATCTGTGTTTGAAGAATTCTTGACTGACTTAAATTTGTAACTGAGAAAGTGGAGGTTATTTTACTGAAAACAGGAAATTTTTATTACTTTGCCCATGAACATAAAGTAAATAAGACGTCTGCAACTAATCCAGGAACCTTTGAGCCTCAGCGTAAGTTCTTAACGATGGATGAGTGAAACCGGAAGTGCAATAACTAAATATCTTGGAATTGGTAAATTTTCAGCTGGGTTCGTCGCTTGACGCAGCAGACCCAGCATAGGGTCTCCAGCGCTATCTTACATAATTGCACGTAATTTCCTTCAGGTTATGATTTTTTCAAAACCGTTTCCGGAATATAAATGCTAGATAGTTGTTTATTATGCGCCCAAAATTTTGTTAAAGTATCTTATGAAACTAAATAGTTATTCGTAGGTAAACTCAAAATATTGTATTTTGAGGTAATACTCTACTTACATTATTCTCCGAACTTTGTGAAAAATTATTATAGGTAATTAAAATAACTTTTACCTTTATTTTACAGTTTATAAACATAAGCGCATATTGTATGAAGTATGTATGAAACTCAAAATATTGTATTTTGAGGTAACACTCTACTTACATTATTCTCCGAACTTTGTGAAAAATTATTATGGTAATTAAAATAACTTTTACCTTTATTTTACAGTTTATAAAGATAAGCCCATAATGTATGAAGTATATATTAGGCTATATTAAAAATGAACTCTGAAAAAAGGATAAACTTTATTTTAATTAATTACATAACTTAATAATAACTTTACTTAATAACATTACTTTATAATAATCACAATTTTCTTATCTTGTAAACGATTTTGCACTTCTTTGTTAAATGAATTTTTATACTTGCATATTTTTAAATTTTGTAATAACCACAAACAGTGCGCTCAAATTTTAAACCTTGTGCTAAATTTCTTCCTAAATCATTCCTACAAGAAAGTGAAAAGGCAAATAAAATGTATACCGTTATAATTTTCATAACTCATCGATAACTTATTCCATAAATTATTACATTACTTAATAATAACTTTACTTAATAACTTTACTTTATAATAATAACATTTTTTTATCTTGTAAACGATTTTGAACTTCTTTGCTAAATTAATTTTCATTTTGAAAACTTTTCAATTGTATAATAACTGCAAACAGTGCGCTCAAATTTTAAACCTTGTGCAAAATAGGCAAATAAGGCAAAAAAATGTATACCGTTATAATTTTCATAACTCATCGATAACTTATTCCATAAAGTATTCGTGCAAATTTCATTCACTCTTTAATATTTTGTCTCTCAAATATTAGAGATCTAGTAGGTGAGAGACAAAATATTAAAGAGTGCATAAAATTTGCACAAATACTTTAATTTAATTAAAGTAGTTTAGTAGCTTAGTTAAAGTTTTTTTAATTTAAGGATTAAGGACATTAATGGAAATTTCAAGAAATCTTAAAAATTTTGTCTTCCACCTACTAAATCTTTAATATATTAATTGAAATTTTATGAAATCTTCAGAATTTTATCTTTCACCAAGATATTAATGGACATTTCATGACATCTTCAAATTTTGTTTCTCACTAAGATACTAATGGAAGTTTCCTGAAATCTTCAAAATATCGCTTCTCACCTAATAAAATATCTCAGATTTTACTGAAAATTCCATTATATCATCAAAATTTCATGAAATCTTCAAGATGTGGTCTCTCACCTACTAAATCTCTCAGATATTAATGGAAAATTCATGAAATCTTCAAAAACTTTTCCTCAACCACTAATTTTTTAACAATCAATGAAACAATATAATATAGTATAATAAAACAAATAATATGATATTCTCAAATGATAAAATAACAGAATAAGATATTAACATTACGATGAAGAATATAAGAATAAAACAAATAAAAGAAATCAATTACCTAGGTTTGAAAATTCAAAATAACCTGAAATGGAATCAACATATAGAAAAAAAATAAAACAATTAACTCTAAAACGATCACAGCAATAGTAAAAATCAGGAAGTATATGCCTGAAGAGAAAAAGGAAGACGTATATCATGCACTGAATAACTATCTTATGGGGAAACATATGGGGAAACACAAAGGGAAATAACTTAAACATATTCCAAACACAACCAAATAAAATATTATAAATGCTATATATGAGTATCCAAAATGGTTTACAAAAGAATTAATAAACTTAATTAAAATAAAGAAAAACTTGCATCGAAAGTATAGGGAATCTAATATTCGTTTAGAAATTATTTAGAATTTCAAGTTAGGCCCCAATGTAAAGAATAAATGATACCTTGTACAAGAACTATCTAAATAAGGTAGAAAATAGTATTAGCCGAAATAGTAAATCATTTTGGAACTTCGTTAATGATTCAAAAAATGTAAGAGGTTTTCCCGTGGAAATATTTTTACATGATAGAGTCAGCAATAATTTGCAAGATACTGTAATTATTTTCCGACTTGTATGCCGATATTTATTATAAAAGTGATATTTCTGAGTTTACTTCTGTAAAAACTGTTGATTCGTCTTACTTGTATTGATGTTTTTAATTCAATTAGTAAGCTTAAGTGCTTAGCTACAGGACATTACCAAACCTCTTAATGTAATAAACCTCATCGATCTTCTTGATTAACCCTATTGCAATTTATAATTTCTTGATGTTTTGTATATGCTTAGATGTGAAAGTTGTGTATTTTGTACATTTAAAAAAGGGAAGTTCCCGTTAAATAAATTATTATTATTATTATTATTATATAATCTAGACCGACGAATAAGCATTACAGATCTATACAGGGTGAGTTTTTTAAGGTGTTAAATGTGACGTTTTTAATGTGATATTTTTAAATGTAACGTATTGCAGAATAGTATGCATAGGGTCTCAGTACATAAGAAAAATCGAAAATGATTGAATTTCGTCGAATACAGCGCCATCTAATCATGAATAGAATAAAAAGTGTTTCATACAAATTCTATGTATTTTTAGCCGTAAAATCCGAATCTGCAATAAAAACTGGGGATTCCCATTTAAGATTTAAACATTAGATTATGTTCATCATTTTTGATTGAAATATATTAAGAGACCTCTTTACCCAAATGCGGTATAGGGAATTGCATGTAAACGACAGCCAAGATAATTCATGAACGGGTCAACATAAGCAATTCTCCGACAATTGCACGATAACATATATATATAAACAATCTTTATTAGGCTATCGACCCCATAGGGTCTTTCCGCCTCACGATAACAATTGCTCGAAAATTAATTCGAGCAGTTGTCTTTTGAGCAAATGCTTTCGAAGAGAATTGCTCGAACTATGTTTCGAGCAAATGTTTTCGTTCAATTGTCGGAAAATTGCTCGGAAGCATTTGCTCGAAAGGCAATTTTGCACGCCGATTTCGGATTTTGCATCGGTTTTTCAGAAAAAAAAATCTACTTTAGGTACTGAGTAGGTTTTCCAGGTGGCCGGTATTTCCAGGAAAATCCGGGAGATACAATCGACAATTGCACGAAAACAATTCCTCGAAAAATTATTCGAGCAGTTGTCTTTCGAGCAAATGCTTTCGAGAAGAATGCTTTCGGCTCGCATTATTTTTCGAGTAATTGTTTTCGTGCAATTGTCGGAAAATTGCTCGAAAGCATTTTCTCGAAAGGTAATTTTACACGCTGATTTCGGATTTTGCATCGATTTGTCAGAAAAAAATCTACTTTAGGTACTGAGTAGGTTTTCCAGGGGGCCGGGATTTCCAGGAAAATCCGGGAGATGCAATCGACTGTGATTCTCTTTATTCAGAGTTTGCATGCCTTAGGGCTTATCTAACGTACTGCCAAAAGATTTATCAAACAACAAAATTTGGGCACACTTTTTACAAATGATAGTATCTAATATTTTGTCAAGTTGAAAAAAACCCTCGAGCACTTGCCATAGAATTGATAGAAACAGGTTGAACTATCACCCTTATAGAGTCTCGAAAATGACGAAATGGCAGTTTCACTAATCAGGATATGTTAATTAGCAAAACTAAAGGTCATGGCATGAGGAAAACCCTCATCTTTTTTTTGAAAGCACCACTACATCCTCAGATCGTTGGAATTTGCTCTACTAACCTCTTGTCTAAGTGGCCGCATTGATTTTGTTGGTTCGTTTAACAAGCGTTCTTGTACAACTAATTTTTTTTTAAACAAATCTACACTCGTTTTATGTCTGTTGATCAACTAATGCCTGTTTAGATGTATTCCCAAAAAGTACTAGTTTTTAAGTATTTTGGACATTTGTGAACAATTATCCATGCAAACTTCAATTAATTTTAAAAAAAAGTGCATCAGCAATGACTTCTTGCGTCAGTGCTTTGGGCCGGAAGCTTCCCATTTTTCGATCTATGCTGCCAGTTTTCCGGAACAAGTCGACAATTTTGCCACATTTTTGACAGTGACAGACATCTCAATTACATTCGATTTTAATTTTATGAATGTGAATCTAGTCACAGACATACGTTTTAGTCTCCAGAACCACCCCTAATGCACTTTTTTTATGCACATGTGGTATACACAATAAAACTAGTCATGATACTATATTTTTGACAGTGGACATATCAATTACATTCGATTTGAATTTTATGAATGTGAATCAAGTCACAGACATACATTTAAGTCTCCACAGACACCCCTGATGCACTTTTTTTTATGAACATATGTTATACAGAATAAAACTATAGAGTTTTGTTTTAGAGATAAAACAAAATAGTCATTATACATTAAAACGAGTATTTGAAAAGTGTAAGTACTTTATACAGGAGTGATCGTATAATTTAATACTGGCGTTTCGCATAAACTATCGTAACATCCTTTTACACAAGATGATATTACATCTTTCCAGGCTACCCTCTCGTCTTCTGGAGGGAAACCTTACGTGCCCCGCCCCCGATTGCTGCAATTGTGCGGCAGTAACAATCGAGCAAGGGTCGTGGAAAGTCTGGTCGTAACTTTAAAGCCGAATCAATGGCGCGCGCAAGAGAAACGCACCGATCAGCATTCCTTTTCACTGCGTTTTCCGGCCCCCGTACGACAGCGGGGGGCGCAGAAGGGATCTTTTTATTGTTGTCATAACCTGTTTCAACAGGAAGGGTCACCCCTTTCCCTGCCAGCAGACGTTTGCATAATAAGGAGGGGAATTTCCCGGGGAAACCCCCGTTTGTCTAGCCCCACTCTGCGGAAATTAATGAATGAATGAATGGAAGGAGTGGAAACGCGAACAAAAACTGACCTGGAGTCTGTTACAGGGTAAATTAACATTCTAAATTTTCCTGCTCCACTGCCAGCATTCCTTACACGCACTTTAATTAAAAGTTCGTAATGAAGTCAAGAAATGCGTGGACGACCTGAGAAATGTTAAGGTGCTGACTGGGGCAGTGTATCGTATCACTTTGATGTTTTATTTGGGGGAATATTTATAGGTCATGCACAATGCCTGAATTGTTCAAAAATATAAATGGCAGCCCAAGGGTCGGAGTTTACGTAAGGAATCCTTTGAACTGCAAAAATAAAGCCGCCGCATGCTATTGACATGAGGCTTTCATTCTTAACGTACGGTCGATGATATTTATGATTTAATCTCGAAGCCTGGGACACGTAGTACAGTATTGGGAAGGACTGGCACGTTTTCGGATACAAAAAAACACGGCGTCTTCAGTTGCGAGCTTCCCATTTTTATTTAGAGGGAAACTTCTGGAGAATTGACACGTTGACCGTTTTATGAAAGGAAATAACACTTCAAACATTATTAATTTACTTACACTTACGAATTCCAATATTCCTGCAAATATATACACAAGTAAATGGCAATGCACGACACGTGCATAAACTGAACACAAAACTTCATTCATTATAAACTAAACAAAACTAGACGTTATTATTTAACTTCAGGTGCTCAAACTGATTTCAGGTTTCTTTAATGCAGTAGCTTAGTGCATAATTTACATTGCTCTTATTGTAATTGCATACAAATATCTTGGAAGTTCAAAGAAACATAACAAAACTTTTCGTACAATGGCTAATTGTTTATAAAACGTAGAATAGCGTAATTTTTTATAAAAATATTCAAGGTTGCACTTCAAATAGAAACAATTTAGCCTTAAATAATTTTGATGAAATTAAATAATAAATCGAAACAGTAATATTTCCCCTTTCAAACAAAAACCAAACAACATCATATTTTTATAAATAAAAGGTAGGTCATCCCGTTTGAAAAAAAATTAACTGCATAGCTATTTTACTGACATAAAGACCTTTCCATTGAGGTGTCACAAGGTGGGTCATCCCACTTTGAAAAAAAAAATTGCTCAGCTGTATTACTGTCATAAAGACCTTTCCAATGAAGTGTCACATGGTGGGTCATCCCATTTTGAAAACAAAAACATCTGCACAGCTGTATTATTGACATAAAGACCTTTTAAATGACGCGTCACAAAGTGGGTCATCCCATTTTGAAAAAAAAAATGCACAGCTGTATTACTGGCATAAATATCTTTCAGACGAGGAGTCACAAATTGGGTCATCCCTTTTGAAGAAAAAATCACTGCACAGCTGTATTACTGACATAAAGACCTTTCAAATGAAGTATCACAATTTAGGTCATCCAATTTTAAAAGAAAAAAAAATGCACAACTATATTATTGACATAAAGACCTTTCCAATGTAGAGTCACAAGATGGGTCATCCTGTTAAAAAAAAAAAACATCTGCACAGCTGTATTACTGTCATACATACTTTTCCAATCAGGTGTCAAAAGGTGGGTCATCCCATTTTGAAAAAAAAAACATCTGCACAGCTGTATTACTGACATAAAGACCTTTTAAATGAGGTGTCACAAAGTGGGTCATCCCATTTTGAAAAAAAAAATGCACAGCTGTATTACTGGCATAAATATCTTTCAGACGAGGAGTCACAAATTGGGTCATCCCTTTTGAAAAAAAAATCACTGCACAGCTGAATTACTGACATAAAGACCTTTCAAATGAAGTATCACAATTTAGGTCATCCAATTTTGAAAGAAAAAAAAATGCACAACTATGTTATTGACATAAAGACCTTTCCAATGTAGAGTCACAAGATGGGTCATCCTGTTAAAAAAAAAAACATCTGCACAGCTGTATTACTGTCATAAATACTTTTCCAATCAGGTGTCAAAAGGTGGGTCATCCCATTTTGAAAAAAAAAACATCTGCACAGCTGTATTACTGACATAAAGACCTTTTAAATGAGGTGTCACAAAGTGGGTCATCCCATTTTGAAAAAAAAAAATGCACAGCTGTATTACTGGCATAAATATCTTTCAGACGAGGAGTCACAAATTGGGTCATCCCTTTTGAAAAAAAAATCACTGCACAGCTGAATTACTGACATAAAGACCTTTCAAATGAAGTATCACAATTTAGGTCATCCAATTTTGAAAGAAAAAAAAATGCACAACTATGTTATTGACATAAAGACCTTTCCAATGTAGAGTCACAAGATGGGTCATCCTGTTAAAAAAAAAAACATCTGCACAGCTGTATTACTGTCATAAATACTTTTCCAATCAGGTGTCAAAAGGTGGGTCATCCCATTTTGAAAAAAAAAACATCTGCACAGCTGTATTACTGACATAAAGACCTTTTAAATGAGGTGTCACAAAGTGGGTCATCCCATTTTGAAAAAAAAAAATGCACAGCTGTATTACTGGCATAAATATCTTTCAGACGAGGAGTCACAAATTGGGTCATCCCTTTTGAAAAAAAAATCACTGCACAGCTGAATTACTGACATAAAGACCTTTCAAATGAAGTATCACAATTTAGGTCATCCAATTTTGAAAGAAAAAAAAATGCACAACTATGTTATTGACATAAAGACCTTTCCAATGTAGAGTCACAAGATGGGTCATCCTGTTAAAAAAAAAAAACATCTGCACAGCTGTATTACTGTCATACATACTTTTCCAATCAGGTGTCAAAAGGTGGGTCATCCCATTTTGAAAACAAAAACATCTGCACAGCTGTATTACTGACATAAAGGCCTTTTAAATGAGGTGTCACAAAGTGGGTCATCCCATTTTGAAAAAAAATGCATTACTGGCATAAATATCTTTCAGACGAGGAGTCACAATTTGGGTCATCCAATTTTGAAAGAAAAAAAATTGCACAACTGTATTATTGATGTAAAGACCTTTCCAATGTAGAGTCACAAGATAGGTCATCCTGTTTAAAAAAAATCATCTGCATAGCTGTATTACTGACATAAAGACCTTTCAAATGAAGTGTCACAAGGTGGGTCATCCCATTTAAAATTTTCGATAAGTGCTTATGGGGGGTGAAGGGAACTGGAACACATGTCACAGCAAGTCAAAAGATGTCCCCCTAAAATTAAAAATTTGTTTAGGAAGTTTTATATTTGCTCTTATTTTCTGAGAAATCCGGGGTGGATACTTTTCAAAAAATCACCCTGTATAACTGCGATGGGTTTCAGTAACTAACTAACAAAGTCGTAAGAAGCTAGGATCGGTTTCAGCGTCCTCAATTTCATTCTTTCAGTCAGTACTATAATACTGACATAACTGACATTTAATAAAATGCGAGAATTTGTTAGTAAACTTCGAAATTTCGATAGTACTGAAATTTTTTTAAACAAAATTGCAATAATTGCTGTAAAGGTTTCAATTGTGCGGAGATTTTTCACTTTTAGTTTCAACAATTACTATATTACAGTTAAGTTTACACATATTTCTGTAATTATATCAATATAATTAATAAGATAATCAATGCAATTACACAAATTATTGAATATTTGCAAGTAATGGAAATTTCAAGAGAAAAAATTAATAATTTTACAGTAATAACTAAACTTTTACATAAAAATCTAATTTTTGAAATTGTCATTAAAACTTTGATAGTTTGAAAAATATTTAAAAATATTTAAAAGAAAAATAGAATAACATATTTGCATAAATGAAGTATTAAAAATAACCTTTAAAGGTTAGTCACAAGCAATTAATCTTTAAGAGTTATAACAGTTACAACTAATATTTACAAAAATTAATAACAATTTGTATGGTATACATTCAAATTTTAGCAGGAATAATAAATAAATAAATGTAATAAAATAAGAAACAATTAATAATTATAAGTTTCAGAGTAATATTCGAAATTTTAGTAGAGAACACTTAAAATTTTGTTATGATTATTAAAAACTTCAGAAATCAGAAAAGTTTTGGAAAATTGTAACTTTGGTATGATAATTACAGAAATATTTGTGAACTTAATTTTAACAATTTGAGTGAAAAGTGTCCGTACAATTGAAACTTTGACAGCAATTGTTGCAATTTTGATTAAAAAATATTACAGAAATATTTGAAAATTGGACAGGAATATGTATAATAATATTTAGTATAATATTTTCAAACTCATTTAAAATGTGCCAGTATTCTTAAATATTTTGGTACAATTAAGACTTTAGCAGTCATCATCATCATCATAATCCTTTCTCTTATACCCGATGAGTGTTGAGGGTTTCTTCCCTTCCCATTATTCCATGGTTATTTCCCTAATCCAATTTCTCCATCCATTTTTGTTCACAGTATTTCTTCGCCTCCGGAAAAGCTGTACCATTATTTTCCAGTATCTCGATTATGTCTTCATCCCTTGATATTACTTAAGAGTTATCTTTGAAATTTTGACATTTTGACATTTATTAACTGACATTTACTGAAATGTGAGGATTTGATTGTATACTTCGAAATTTTGCTATATTGCAATTCCTCTTCATCTGTTTCCTATTGGTGTTGCTTGAAATGTTTAGGTGCCCCAGCCATCTGAGCTTGTTTCTTATTATTTTCATCTTTAGCGAGGTTTCTCTTAAGGACTTTCTAATATCTTCATTTCTAATTTTGTATCTCTTTATTATGTTCTTCTCAGATACTTCATTTCAGTTGCTTGCAACGTTAGCAGTAACAATTGAAATATATATATATATATATATATAATGATCTTTATTAAGACTATCGACCCCAGAAGGGGTCTTTCCACCCCTAAATAAATATTGATTGATAAATATTGACATATTTGTCGAAATAATTCGAAATGTTCCTGTAATGTTTGAAATTTGAAAGCATAAATTTGAAAGTAATCATTTACAATTTGAGAATATGCTGCACTATGCGCTATTTCGCAACTTCTTCTTACTATACATCACTTTGCTCTGTGAAAATTTAGCAGTAATATTTGAAAAGTTGGCAGTAATAACTGGAAATTTACTAGTTTTTTTAAATTTCTTGATATATTTTGAAATTTCAGCTGAATTAAAACTGACGGAAGTCACAAAATCTGTAACAAATTTTAGATGTAATCGATCAAAATTGCAAAAAATTAAGATACATTTTAAGATAATGAATTAAGATACATTTCTTTATGGTAAAGCCTATCATATTTATGTAGATTCGCTATGAAATCAGGATTTTAGACAGTAATTCTAAATCTAAATATTTGAAAAGTTGCCAGAATTAACTGGAAATTTACTAATTATTTAAATCTGTTGATATTCTTTGAAATTTTAGCTGTTGAAAACTTTGACGGAAGTCAGATAATTTAGGACATATTTTAGATGTAATCGATCAAAATTCGCATAAATTTAGGAAAAATTAATATAGATTCGTTGTGGAATCAGGATTTTATACAATAATTCTAAAAATTTAAGGTGTTTTTATTAGGAAAATAGGAAGTAAAAAACTTGTACTTGCTCGCACCAAATTTAACAAACTTCCACCTAATCAAAAACTTGAGTGCTAAATTTGATGATATCACAGATTTACAAATTTTAAAATATTCTTTTGAACTCTAATCAATTAAAATTTTAGGACCATTCATAATATAACTGGTGGCGAGTTGCAATAACGGTAGGCAACTTATGCAACAAATATGGTACGTGAAGATAAACAAGATAACAAACCAGAAATTTCTTGAAAATTTGAAAATTTGTTACAATTTTTGGATTTAATCTATCAAAATTGCAAAAATATAGAATTTTTTTGTGATAATCTATTGTGAAATTAGAATTTCAAAATTTAAGTCCAAGATTATCCTACACTGTGTGTATAGGTTAGTATTAAATACTTACACATACAATCTAATGCAACTAAACAGCTCCTATAAAATTATGTATGCATTTACCATAATAATAACAACAGCTGTAGAATGTTATTCTGCCCATTTTCCTTGTTCTTGCTGCCTTGAAGGAAATATATGAGTTGAGTGAGTTTGATGAATATAATTTTATTAAATCAAAATGTATGTCAATATATTTTATATGATTTTCATTGTTTTTTTATTCAAGATTTACTTAAAACTCTCGCCAAATGCTCCAATCTTTAGGTGAGAACTTTTTCAGAGCGCTTAATACGTCGTTCGGATTTCCTCTTATTAATCCATCGAAATCATCAAACGTACTAATTATATTACACAATCAGTCACTTCCCTTACACCTGAGTGCTTTGGTTGATTTATCACACACAAAACGAAAGCAATTAGTTACGATCATCCCCCGGCCGGCAACATCCCTCGCGTCGATACGCTCCTGTGTTTAGTAACACGTAAGGTTTAATTATTCCCGTCTCTCCGAATCCTGGATCCGGGATCGATCCCCGAGATGAAAGCGGCCTCGCAGGCACCTGCTACCCCTCCGTCCCGCAGGAGAGCTACGCACCCCCCGGGGCTATGCGGGCCAGGAGCGCGTGTTTATTACTTCGATCAGGCCAGCCGTACACGAATTAGGTTGTGCCTGGACCTTTTCCCTTTTTTCCTGGACGGGGAAAAAGCACTACATGCATTGGCATCGACAAAGGGTTCACGTTGACTGTGAAATGGAAATACAAATCGAATCAGCTCCTTTGGTAAAGTACAAATTGTTTGTTGGTAAAGAAGTAAAGGAGTGCAGAAATAAAGTAACGATAATAAATTTGTGTGGTATTTGGAGAAATGCAAAAGCTTGTGATTAAAAAAAATTAAACCCACAAATGAACATTTATTGAAATTGAATACTGCTTTGCAATAAATTCTTATCGAATCGGAGCTTACCAAAAGATTAAACTTTGATGATATTATAGATTCATTTTCAATCTCTAGTTCATGAAAGATGTTGTTTTAAACATTTCACATTAGTTTGTATTACTATCAAAACAATTAAAATTTAATTGAGAACTATTTTTTATCATAACTACAATTATAATGTAGTCAATAATGCATTCCTTAATATAGTAAACTTCTAGATTGGTAAGAGTTGTCTTGCTGATTGCTGATAGGCAAATGAATAACTTTTTAACTTTTCAAGTTGCCGGTCATAAACATTTAACATTTAAAATGTTAATAAACAGACCATATATGCACACTGATGTAATATTCCGGTTCAAAATTGTTGCTATTACTATTGCATTTTTTAATTACGATTGTTTGGAAATGCGGGCATTTAGGGATTACGCGAACTTTATTTGCTGAGCGCCGAAGAGCAAAAAAAAATGGGGACGTTAACGAACGAATTAAATATTAACGCCACTCGGAATAAACGGTCGGATCGGGCTCAATTATGGATGCTCCCGCCATTTCAGTTCACTCCATAATTAAGGGCTGCCCCTGCCTGGCCGTTTTTATTTTAGCCCCGGAAAATTATGTAATGAAACTTTCATGCGGGTTAAATGCAAGTTTTAGTTTCGCGTTCTGATAAATTAAATTTAGCCCTTCAGCGTTGTGGGAGTGGATTGGAAATCGAAATCTTCGATTTGATTAATTCCGGCTGATTTTGTGGTCTTTCGTAAATAAACTTCATTCTGATATTTAATGACCGCCCTATAGAGCTAAGCGCGTAAAGACTCCCTTCGCAAGAGGGAGGTCACGAGTTCGAGCCTTGTTCAAGAGCAGGAGTCGGCTTATAAGCCGGAAGAATCAAACCTGTCCCTTACAACGATAAAAAATAAAAATCGAGAGCCATACATTATTTTGACAATTTAACAAAACACAATTTATAACAAGTCATTTGGTAAGAAATTATGACTTTATGCAATAAAGAAAAATATTACAAATACACCTATTTCAAGTATTTCATGTATTATTTAATCACGTAATCTATGTAATTGTACTAGAATTTGTTACATTTGCTGTGAATGTTTGTTAGAAATTTTGTTTCTGGAAATGTTCCAACATTTCAATTATGATTTTTTTCATGTTTACTGGAATATACACACCCTTGTTGTGGATTGTTATTAACATTATTATTTATAACTGAAAATACTTAATATTTAATTATTGAGATTAATAGGTACATGCATACACATGAAGATTATGTGCATTGTTCTAGTTTTTGGCCTAAAATATTTACACAAAATATCACAGCACTTTTAGGGAAAACCTTGTTACAATTTTTGTTTATATCGGAAATTTCCTGATCCTTTATTTGTCTGGTTACAATTTTCTATACCTTTTCAAATTCAAATTGAGATTGGTCTCAATTTGAAATTGATTGGTCTCAATTTGAAATTGATTGGTCTCAATTTGAAATTGATTGGTATCAATTTGAACTTGATTGGCCTCAATTTGAAATTGATTTGTCTCAATTTGAACTTGAAATGGTATAGACTGTTACTGGAATTTAATGGAAAGTTAGTGTTAAGTAAATGTTTTTTTGTATTTTTTAATATTATAATAATCAGTATATAAATCTGTATTTTATATATTTTTTGTGGAATAAACACCTCTGAAGATGGCCTACATAGGCCGAAACTGGTTATGTTATAAAAAAATTTTAATAAAACTTGTATAAACTAAAAATCTCATATAATAAAATAAAAAATACCTATCAGTAAGTACTTCAAAAAAAGAAGAAGAAGAAAAAATCAATATAATGTAATTATTACTGGTACATATAAATAATGAATGAATCTATAACAAAAATTATAATAATCATTTTACGATTTTCTATGGTATTAATGGAATTTACTTGACTTCATTTCTAATTTTAGTTAAAATTTAATATATCTTCTAAATATTTAGTAAGTACTTTATTATGTACCTTGTAGTTTCCTGATTGTTTCTTTAAATTTTTTAGAATAGTACTAGAGTTTCCTACATTTGCTGTGAATTCTTGGTCAGAACTTTTATGTATTTTTAACAAGTTTTCAATATTTTAATTGTTATTTTGTGTATTTCTGTATTTAATAATCTGTATATAATTTTGTATTACTTATTTTTATATATTTTTTGTGGAATAAACACCTCTAAAAATGTCCTACATACGCCTAAACTAGTTAGGTGATAGCAAAATTAATAAAACTTATATAAACAAAAAAAACCTAAAACCTATCAATAAGTACTCCAAAAAAAAAAAAGAAACGGAGATCAATATAATATAATAATAAGGCGGAAAGACCCTATGGGGTCGATAGCCTAATAAAGATTGTTTATATATATATAATAATAATTAAAATTTTCTATTATAATAGTCATTTTACGAGTTTTTGGAGTATTTACAAGAATTTACAAGAAATGAATTGTCAATTTTGGTTTGAAATTTTATGTATCTTCGAAATTTTTAGTGCTTCTGTGTATTTTCTGGATTTATCATTTTAAATTTCTGGAATTTTACTGGAATTTAATAAATTTGCTCTGAATTTTGGTATATTTTGCATAATACAGTAGAAATTTACATGTGAATATTTTTTATAACGTTTTAATTTTACATAGAAGACTCTACTATCTGTAAATCTTTCGGTTTTTTTTTTGCAAAACTCTGTGATTTCGGGTAGACAATTTTAGGCTCTTGCATGAACTGAGGAATCTACATGGAAAACTTTACTATTTTAAATGGAAAGCTTTGAGATTTTAAATAAAACTTTCATTTCGTTTACACAATTAACAAAACCAATTTTTTTCTATAGTTATTATTGAATCCTGAAGAAAAATTTAAACGCTAATCAAGCACGTACATTTAAAAATTTGTAAGTTTCGAAATAATTACTTAGTGCCTCATAAATACGTGTGAAAATAATAAACTATAAGATTCTCCAAGGAATTTTAAGTATTTCTGCTTAAGTCACCTTACAGAGAAATATATCCAACTTTGTATAGAAAACTGAGCAATTTTGTAGCGAAAATATTTGAATTTTGCAGCGATCATTCTCAATTTTCTATTATAATAGTCATTTTATGAGTTTTTGAAGTATTTACAAGAATTTACAAGAAATGAATTGTCAATTTTGGTTTGAAAGTCTATATATCCTTGAAATTTTTGGTACTTTCTGTCTTCTGTGTATTTTCTGGATTTATAATTTTTAATTTCTGGAATTTTACTGGAATTTAATAAATTTGCTCTGAATTTTGGTATAATTTGCATAATACATTAAAAATTTGCATGTGAATATTTTTTTATAACGTTTCAATTTTACATGGAAGACTATTATCTGTAAATCTTTGTTTTTTTGAAAAACTTTGTGATTTCGGGTAGACAATTTTGGGCTCTTTCATGAACTGAGTAATTTACATGGAAAACTTTGAGATTTTAAATGAAACATCCAGTTCGTGTACACAATTAACAAAAAAAGCTCTTTTCTAAAGTTATTATTGAATTCTGAAGAAAAATTTAAACGGTAATGAAGCAAGTACATTTAAAAATTTGTAACTTTCAAAATTATTTCTTAGTGCCACATAAATACGTGTGAAAATAACAAACTATATTTAAATTAAACTATATTCTAAAATTTCAGTATTTGTGCTTGAGTCACTTTACAGAGAAATATATCCAATTTTATATAGAAAACTGAGCAATTTTGTTGCATTAATATGTTCATTTTGCAGCGATTTTGAAAAAAAATTCCACTTCCGAAATAATTACTTAGTGTCCCATAAATACTTGTGAAAATTATTATCTATGAGATTTTTCAAGGAAATTTTAGCATTTGTGCATGAATTACTTTGTATAGAAATATATCAAATTTTGTATAGATAATTGCGCGGGTTTTCAAATTTTTTCAGCGAACATTTTGCGATTTTGCATCTTTCCTGAAAAACTATAGGGTTTACATGAAAAACGTCGCAAGTTTGCATAAAAACAAAAATTCCACTTCATAAATAATTACTTAGTGTCCCATAAATAGTTCTGAAATTAACTATCTATGAGCTACTCCATAGAAATTTTAGCATTTGTGCATGAATTACTTTGTACTTTGTTTAGAAATATATCCAATTTTGTATAGAGAACTGAGCGGTTTTTCAAAAATATTCAGCGAATATTTTGCGATTTAGCATCTTTCCTGAAAAACTATGGGGTTTATATGAAAACGTCGCAATTTTGGAAAAAAATGCCACTACCGAAATAATTTGTGTCCCATAAATACTTGAGAAAATAACTATCTATGAGATTTTCTAAAGAAATTTTAGCATTGTGCATGAATTACTTTGTATAGAAATATGCCAAATTTTGTATAAAAAACTGAGCGGTTTTTCAAAAATTTTCAGCGAGCATTTTGAAATTTTGCATCTTTCCTGAAAAACTATAGGGTTTATATGCAAAACGTCGCAATTTTGAAAAAAAAGCCACTTCTGAAATAATTACTTAGTGTCCCATAAATTCTTAATAAGTATCTATGAGATTTTCCAAGGAAATTTTAGCATTTGTGCATGAATTACTTTGTATAGAAATATATCCAATTTTGTATAGAAAACTGAGCGGTTTTTCAAAAATTTTCAGCAACCATTTTGCGATTTTGCATCTTTCCTGAAAAACTATAGGGTTTATATGAAAAACGTCGCAATTTTGCAAAACAAATGCCATTTCCGAAATAATTACTTGGTGTCTAACAAATAATTGCGAAAATTACTATCTCTGAGATTTTCCAAGGAAATTTTAGCATTTGTGTATGAATTACTTTGTATAGAAATATATCCAATTTTGTATAGAAAACTGAGCGATTTTTTCAAAGTTGTCCGCGAACATTTTGCGATTTTGCATCTTTCCTGAAAAAATTATAGGGTTTATATGAAAAACGTCGGAATTTTGCAAAAAAAAAATGCCACTTCTAAATATATTACTTAGTGTTTCATAAATATTTGTGAAAATAACTGTCTATGAGATTTTCCAGGGAAAGTTTAGCATTTGTGCATGAATTACTTTGTATAGAAATAAATCGAATTTTGTACAGAAAACTGAGCGGTTTTTCAAAAATTTTCAGTGACCATTTTGCGATTTTGCATCTTTCCTAAAAAGGTATGGGTATATATGAAAACGTTGCAATTTTGCAAAATAATGCCACTTCCGAAATAATTAATGTCCCATAAATACTTATGAAAATAACTATCTATGAGATTTTCCAAGGAAAATTTAGCATTTGTGCATGAATTACTTTGTATAGAAATATATCCAATTTTGTATAGAAAACTGAGCGGTTTTTCAGATTTTTTCAGCGAGCATTTTGCAATTTTGCATCTTTCCTGAAAAAGTATAGGGTATGAAAACGTGCAATTTTGCAAAAAAATGCCACTTCCGAAATAATTAATGTCCCATAAATACTTGTGAAAATAACTATCTATGAGATTTTCCAAACAAATTTTAGCATTTGTGCATGAATTACTTTGTATAGAAATATATCAAATTTTGTATAGAAAACTGAGAGGTTTTTCAAAAAATTTCAGCAACCATTTTGCGATTTTGCATCTTTCCTGAAAAACTATAGGGTTTATATGAAAAACGTCGCAATTTTGCAAAACAAATGCCATTTCCGAAATAATTACTTGGTGTCTAACAAATAATTGCGAAAATGACTATCTCTGAGATTTTCCAAGGAAATTTTAGCATTTGTGTATGAATTACTTTGTATAGAAATATATCCAATTTTGTATAGAAAACTGAGCGATTTTTTCAAAGTTGTCCGCGAACATTTTGCGATTTTGCATCTTTCCTGAAAAATTATAAGGTTTATATGAAAAACGTCGGAATTTTGCAAAAAAAAATGCCACTTCTGAATATATTACTTAGTGTTTCATAAATATTTGTGAAAATAACTGTCTATGAGATTTTCCAGGGAAAGTTTAGCATTTGTGCATGAATTACTTTGTATAGAAATATATCCAATTTTGTACAGAAAACTGAGCGGTTTTTCAAAAATTTTCTGCGACCATTTTGCGATTTTGCATCTTTCCTAAAAAGGTATAGGGTATATATGAAAACGTTGCAATTTTGCAAAATAATGCCACTTCCGAAATAATTAATGTCCCATAAATACTTATGAAAATAACTATCTATGAGATTTTCCAAGGAAATTTTAGCATTTGTGCATGAATTACTGTGTATGGAAATATATTCCAATTTTGTGTAGAAAACTGAGCGGTTTTCAACAATTTTCACCAAGTATTTTGCAATTTTGCATCTTTCCTGAAAAACTACAGGGTTTATGTGAATAACGTCGCAATTTTGCAAAAAAATGCCACTTCCGAAATAATTACTTAGTGTGCCATAAATACTTGTGAAAACAGCTTTTTATAAGATTTTCCAAGGAAATTTTAGCATTTGTGCATGAATTTCTATGTATAGAAATATATCCAATTTTGTATAGGCTACTGAGCGGTTTTGCATCTTTCCTGAAGAACTATAGGGTTTATATGAAAAACGTCGCAATTTTGCAAAAAAAAAAGCCATTTCCGAAATAATTACTTAGTGTCCCTTAAATACTTGTAAAAATAACTATCTGTGAGATTTTCCAAAGAAATTTTAGCATTGATTTACTTTGTATAGATATATCAAATTTTGTATAGGAAACTGAGCTGTTTTTCAAAATTTTTCAGCGAACATTTTGCAATTTTGCATCTTTCCTGAAAAACTATAGGGTTTATATGAAAAACGTTGCAATTTTGCAAAAAAAATGCCACTTCTGAATATATTACTTAGTGTCCCATAAATACTTGTGAAAATAACTATCTATGAGATTTTCCAAGAAAAATTTAGCATTTGTGCATGAATTACTTTGTTTAGAAATATATCCAATTTTGTATAAAAAACTGAGCGAAGTTTTCAAATTCAATTCAAATCTTCCCTTTTGAGTGTAGCAGGAATTTGCAATAACGTTTTGGATTTTTGTTAGAATTTAAATTATATTTGCAATTGTAATTGTCCTCTTTATACTTTCTGTTGTTGTACTAAACTAATTGTGGCAAAAGTATTTTTTTTTTTATGAAATAGCCAATTTGGACTTCAAATTCTTTCAAAAAATATCTCAGACAACTTTTGCATTTTTGCCAACTTTTATGTGACCACATCGTTTTAATTTCACTTTTAATTGTAGTTCTTCAAAGCCACAATTACAAAGAGCCACATGTGGCTCGCGAGCTGCAGTTTGCTGACCTCTGTTGTAAGGCATTGACGTTTGTATGTGTCCTACTAGTAAATATACAAATATACAATATACAACATATATATATATATATATATATATATATATATATATATATATATATATATATATATATATATATATATATATAAGTGTAGAATTGCTTTGTAGTGGTTAATCATCAACACCAAATGGATTAAAGAAAACAACATTTAATGGTATGAAACTTTCGTAGATAACCCTGGTCAACACAATTTTTGTCCCTTTGACGTAAATAGCCGATTCCAATAGAAAATTTTGTGCTGATTTCCCAGCGGTGCTTGGTGTACATATTGAAAAAAAATCTTATGGGTATTGAAGAAAATCTTTATTTCTTTGATCAGTAGCTACTGGTCTGTCTTTCGTATTACGTTGCTGTCGCCGGGCGTAGTTAAAACTGCGTGACGCGCAACATTACTCTGACAACCCCCATTACCTCTTTGGAGGGTGCACTCTTGCGCGGTTAGCCGGCAGCGGTGGGATTAATTTTAAAACGCCCTGTAACACACATTAATCTCCAGCATTAGCGAGTCGCAGTCGCGCACAGATTAATTAAACCGTCCCGCAACGAGGACCCGGGGGGCGGCAGGAGACAGTGCAGCACGTCGCTCCTTGCCGGGGGCGTAATTAGCCGGGGGTGGTAAGTAAACACCGCGACCGGGGGTTGAGGGTCCGGACCCTCACATGCGGCATTACTCCGAGATAAGGTGAACGTTATAATGGGACCGGCAAATAGGAGATATCCAAACTAACAGATACTAAGGGGTGTCTGCCCCATATGTATGTGAGGGGTGTGTGCAGGCTTGGGGAAGTGTCAACAGAATTTCACCGCCGGGCCTCACCGAACCGGAGATAGTGTTTTACTGCGAGGGGGTTTGATTACAAGGCGGTTTAGATTACATCGTGCGGATTATAAACTCGAGCCCTCTGGATGTTCCCTTTTATTAACCCTTAGTTATCGTCGCGAGTTGACGTTTACTTTTTCAGCTCCGACTGAGAGAGAGGCAAGTTTCCGCGAGGCTGCGACGGTAAATTAACATCCCGTCCGCTCTGCACGGGATTTATATTTAAATCAGATAAGCATGTCATGTACCACCTAAATTACACTGTCCAACTTAGTATGAAATTGGAAAAAAATCTTCATCAAACCAATCCATCTACATTATACAGGGTGTATCAGCCAAATGGAATAAATTCAATAATAAATAAATGGGGGCGTGTTCGAAAAAACACTCGGACACGTCGATTGTTATTTTTAGTTGCGCATTTTTTTCAACAAAAACTTTTTATACAGGGTGTGTCATGTGACCGTGCCCAATACCAACTTTCTTATTTTAAATGCAACATCTGGTATATTATTCATTTTTTGGGTTCTTCAGAAAATTCTAGACATATTTCATGTACAATGTCCTATACCTATCTTCAACTGTTTCGGAAATCGAACCTCAACCGAATATTTCCAAATCGGTGGATAGGGAGGCGAGGATCGATGGAATGGCCAGCACGATCCCCTGATCTGACGTCATTAGACTTCTTCTTATGGGGATATGTCAAAAGTATTGTATACAAAACTAAACCCCTCGACTTAGCTGACTTAAGAAGACGAATAATGCTTGCGATTAGATCGGTCACGCCTGAGATGTTGAGTAACGTTAGAAGAAATTTCTATTTAAGATTAGGATGTTGCCAAGACGTTCACGGCGAGCATTTTGAACATCTCCTCCATTGAAATTTATTGTTTTTTTTTTGTTTTTTTACATTATCAAGAAATAAACAGTATTACTTATTAGTTTTTGAGTATGTTGTAACGAATTTCTGTAATCAAATAATTTTCTTTTTTTAATGTTAATTTTTGCAATAAATCAGAAAACACTTAATATTTCCGAAACAGTTGAAGATAGGTATAGGACATTGTACATAAAATATGTCTAGAATTTTCTGAAGAATCGAATAATTGAATAATATACCAGGTGTTGTATTTAAAATAAGAAAGTTGGTATTGGCCACGGTCACATGACACACCCTGTATAAAAAGTTTTTGTTGAAAAAAATGCGCAACTAAAAATAACAAACGACGTGTCCGAGCGTTTTTTCGAACACGCCCCCATTTATTTATTATCGAATTTATTCCATTTGGCTGATACACAGTGTATATATTTATTTAGCTAATGCCACAACTGAAATACATATCAATCTTTATTTGGCATACTTCAACGTTAGGTCCAAGTTTTCTAGTCATGCAGATCTTAGGGAGCCAGAAGGTTTTGTTTTGTTGCTTCAATTTGATGGAGATGACCAAGAGATATCAAGGATTGTCTAATCGCCAACAGTTCTAAGTTCATTTAGTTCGTCTTGGGTGAATATGATGGAGATGACCAGGAGATTTCAAAGATTGCAATTGCAATTCGATGGGGATGATCAAGAGATATCAAGGATTGTCAAATTACCAGCAGTTCTTAGTTCATTAACTAAAATACATATCAATTTTTATTTGGCAAACTTCAACGTTAGGTCCAAGTTTTCTAATCATGCAGATCTTGGAAAGGCAGAAGGTTTTGTTTTGTTGCTTGAATTCGATGGAGAAGACCAAGAAATATCAAGGATTGTCTAATCGCCAACAGTTTTTAGTTCATTTAGTTTGTCTTTGGTTAATATGATGGAAATGACCGGGAGGTTCAAAGAATTGCAATTGCAATTCGATGGAGATGATAAAGAGATATCAAGGATTGTCTAATCACCAACAGTTGTTAGTTCATTTAGTTCGTCTTGGATTAATAAGATAGAGATTACCAGGAGATTGCAATGAATTGCATTTGCAATTCCATGAAGATGATCAAAGAGGTATCAAGGATTGTCTCGTCGCCAACAGTTCTTAGTTGTCCAGTTAGTAGTCTTGGGTTAATATGATGGAGATGACCAGGAGATTTTAAGGAATTGCATTTGCAATTCGATGGAGATGATCAAGAGATATCAAGGATTGTCTAATCGCCAACAGTTCTTAGTTCATTTAGTTCGTGTTGGGTTAATATAATGGAGATATCCAGGAGATTTCAAAGAATTGCAATTGCAATTCGATGGAGATGATCAAGAGATATCAAGGATTATCTAATAACCAGCAGTTCTTAGTTCATTTAGTTCATCTTGGGTTAATATGATAGAGATGACCAGGAGATTTCAAGAATTACAATTGCAATTCGATGGAGATGATCAAGAGATATCAAGGATTGTCTAATCACCAGCAGTTGTTAGTTCACTTCGTTCGTCTTGGGTTAATATGATGGAGATGACGTGGAGATTGCAAGGAATTGCAATTGCAAGGCGACCAGACAAACCAACAGTAATTAGTTTCTTCAGTTTATCTTGGGTTAATATGATGGAGATGACGAGGAGCTTGCAAGGAATTGCAATTGCAAGGCGATAAGCCAACAGTTGTTGGCTAATTTAGTTCATGTGTATATGATGGAGATGACCAGGAGATTGCAATGAATTACAATTGCAAGGTGATCTGACAAGCCAATAGTTGTTAGTTCATTTAGTTCACGTCCCCATGTTTGTCCCCATTGTTGATAGAATTCTCCCGGACTGGTTCAGGGGGCTGCGGTCCCCCACGAGTCTGTTTACGTAGTTTTACGCCGGAATGCGATACTTATTTAATTATTAATACGAACGATTTTTCAGCAAATAACACCTGTCTTATCTACTCGTTGTTTAGCTAAATAAAACATGGTTTGTCGTGGGTCATTTCAACCTTGAAAAGGTCCAAATGATTTTTTTTTCAATATCTCTTTTTAGACCATTTTCATTTTTCCACCTCCACCTCCCTCCATTTTGAAGTTATGAGACCGAGCCATTTTTTTTTAAATCTCGGTAATTATTGGCTCTAACTAAAAAAATGGCTCTGACGTTATAACTTCAAAACTAAAAGACAAATACAACATCATGAACATGATGACCCAACATATTAGGAACCCAGACAGAACACCCAGCGTCTTTTATGTATTCTCTTAATGCTTTTCCTTTTCCATTATTTTTTTGTATCTGTGACTAGTATTTATTTTTGTTGTTTTCTGATTTCTTGCACTAATTCTTCTAATTCATCTTTTCCATGTGCCCATTGTCAGTACTATGCATTAGGCTCATTTTTCTCTTCTATGACCAGCCATCAAAGGACATCTTAAATAATATATATGACATTTCCTTTTTTCTTATTAGTTCAATAAGAAGGTTTTTTATCTTCCTTAGCTACCTTTTGTATCTTTCTCTGTACTTATTTAAAGTTTGCTTTTATGTAAATTCTGCATGTTTCCAGCTTGTTTTTGTTGTTAAGGATGTCAATTGTGCTCGTGAAGTTTCTTGTCTTTATCATATATGTCTCCTCTACTATTTTCTATTTTCGTTAGCTATCATTCTTATATTTCTCTGTACTTGTTTAAACTTTGCTTTTATGTAAATTCTGCATGTTTTCTCGGTTTGTGTTTGTTGTTAATCATGTCAATTGTATTCGTGCAGTTTCTTGTCATTATCATATATGCCTCCTCTACAATTTTCTATCTTCCTTAGTTACCTTTCTTATCTTTTTCTGAACTTATATAAAGTTTGCTTTTATGTAAATTCTGCATGTTTTCTCAGTTTGTTTTTGTTGTTAAGGATGTCAATTGTATTTGTGAAATTCCTTGTCTCTATCATATATGTCTCCGTTACTATTTTCTATCATAATTAGTTACCTTTCTTATCTCTCTCTTTACTTAATTAAAGTTTGCTATTATGTAAATTTTGCATGTTTTCTAAGTTTGTTTCAAAATTTATATGTATATGTGACGAGGATATTGGAAAATTTCAATGATAAAAACACATATGGAATTACATTAATTTTCATTTTCGAGACAAAAGACAGTTTTGAAATCATGAACATTTTCGATATCAATTTTTTTTTTTTGTAATTTATTGAACAGGTTAGGTTAGGTAGATATTTATATTTTCAAAATTTATGGGTATATTGTATATATGACAACGATTTTTCAAAATGTCAGCAGTCAAATCACATGTGGAATTACATTTATTTTTATTTACGAATTAAAAGTTAGTATTTAAATCATGCAAAATTTTCGAAATCGAGTTTTTTTTATGTTTTATTGAACAGGTTAGGTTAGGTAGTGGCAATTATTTTCAAAATTTACAGGTATATGTGACCTAGATATTGGAAAATTCCACTGGTCAAAACACGTGTGGAATTACATTAATTGTCATCTACGAAATAAACGAGAGTATTGAAATCATGAAAATTTTCAAAATCCAGTTTTTTTGTAATTTATTGACCAGATTAAGTTAAGCAGTGATTTAGATTTTCAAATTTATAGGTAACTTTTTTCTTGTAATTAACAAATAATACTCATAACATTTTGTGTAGCTTATTATTTGTTATTTTAAGTACACGAATTTAAGCCGAAACTAGTTAGTTATAAATAATTGGTTAGATGGATAAAATACCATAAAAAAATGTTTTGCTTTATAAATACATATTTTAAAACTATTTTTCATTTGATTTAACATCAATAACATATTTCATGTATAATTTTGTAAATATTTTATTTAAGTATCTTAATGTAATAAAAAATGTCTTTTATATTTAAATTGACTTATGTATAATTTATTTTTTATTTTCTATTGCGTTGAATCTTAGTGGATATCTTAATGTAATTAAAAAAATATATATATTTTAATTGATTTCTGTATAATTTATTTTTTATTTCATATTGCGTTGAACATCTTAGTGGATATTTTATGTAGATATTTAAGTATCTTTATTGTAATCTGATTTGAAATAAACAAAATTTACATAAAAATATTCAATTCATTTTCTCGCGTCAAATAACTTAAAGGTTTTTCCTACTTGGTTAAGACTTGTCGAGAGTCATCTAGTGGTGCGTGCTCGAAACTATACAATTAGAGAACACGCGAGTGAAGTTTGAATTTCCCGCGGTTGTTCCTTCTGGTCATTGCTGACTGCTTCTGGAAAAGAAAAAGTCTTCTTCGCCGAAGACCTTTTGGACTGTCAACTTCTTCAGAAAATTACCCCTGAAAGAACCTTCTGGTCATTGACGACTTCGCCTGCATATGACCTCAAAAGAATCTTTTGGTCATTGCCAAAAATACTTATTCAAATTACCTTGAAAGAACCTCCTGGTCATTGTCGATAACACTTTATCAGCCAGGAATTTTCACTAAAATGGTCTCTTCTGATGGACACGCCATCGAAGTGTCTTGTCAGACCGGTAGCTGTATTACTCATATACAAGTTCATATTTCAATGTTTCTGACCTCTCAAAAAGACTCTGGTTATCTTCTGGTCATTGCCAAAAACACTTCTTTTGCAAATGACCTTCAAAGAACCTTCTGGTCATTGTCGACAACACTTGTTCAGCCAAGAATTTTCACTAAAATGGTCTCTTCTGATGGACACGCCATCCAAGTATCTTGCCAGCCCGGTAGCTGTATTACTCATATACAGTTTCATATTTAAATGTTTCTGACCTGTCAAAAAGACTCTGGTTATCTTCTGGTCATTGCCAAAAACACTTCCTTTGCAAATGACCTTCAAAAAACCTCTGGTCATTGTCGACAATACTTCTTCAGCCAAGAATGTTCACTAAATTGGTCTCTTCTGATGGATACGCCTTCGAAGTGTCTTGCTAGTCCGATAGCTATACTACTCATATACAATTTCATATTTCAATGTTTATGACTTGTCAAAAAGACTCTGGTCATCTTCTGATCATTGCCAAAAACACTTCTTCTGCAAATGATCTTCAAAGAACCTTCTGGTCATTGTCGACAGCACTTCTTCGGCCAAGAATTTTCACTTAAATGGTCTCTTCTGATGGACAGGCCATTGAAGTGTTTTGTCAGACCGGTAGCTATATTACTCATATACAATTTCATATTTCAATGTTTCTGACCTGCCGAAAAGACTCTGGTCATCTTCTGGTCATTGCACACTTCTTCTGCAAATGACCTTGAAAGACCCTTCTGGTCATTGTCGACAACACTTTTTCAACCAGGTATTTTCACTAAAATGGTCTCTTCTGATGGACACGCCATCGAAGTGTCTTGTCAGACCGGTAGCTGTATTACTCATATGCAATTTCATATTTCAATGTTTCTGACCTGTCAAAAAGACTGGTCTTCTTCTGGTGATTGCCGAAAACACTTCTTCTGCAAATGACCTTGAAAGAACCTTCTGGTGATTATCGACAACACTTCTTCAGCCAAGAATTTTCACTAAATTGCTCTCTTCTGATGGACACGCCATCTAAGTATCTTGCCAGCCCGATAGCTATACTACTCATATACAATTTCATATTTCTATGTTTCTGACCTGTCAAAAAGACTCTGGTCATCTTCTGGTCATTGTCAAAAACACGTCTTCTGCAAATGATCTTCAAAGAACCTTCTGGTCATTGTCGACAACACTTCTTCAGCCAAAAATGTTCACTAAAATGGTCTCTTTTGATGGACACGCCATCGAAGTGTCTTGCTAGTCCGATAGCTATACTACTCATATACAATTTCATATTTCAATGTTTCTGATCTGTCAAAAAGACTCTGGTCATTGCCAAAAACACTTCTTCTGCAAATGACCTTGAAATAACCTTCTGGTGATTGATGACAACACTTCTTCAGCCAAGAATTTTTACTAAATTGGTCTCTTATGATGGACACGCCATCGAAGTCTCTTGCCAGCCCGATAGCTATACTACTCATATACATATTTCAATGTTTCTGACCTGTCAAAAAGACTTTGGTCATCTTCTGGTCCTTGCCAAAAACACTTCTTCTGCAAATGATTTTGAAAGAACCTTCTGGTCATTGTCGATAACACTTCTTCAGGCAAAAATGTTCACTAAATTGGTCTCTTCTGATGGACACGCCATCGAAGTATCTTGTCAGACCGGTAGCTGTATTACTCATATACAATTTCATATTTAAATGTTTCTGACCTATCAAAAATACTTTTGCAGATTTTTGTATTTTCAAAGTCAATCCGGAGGCGAAAGATTATTGCAAATTTTTGTATTTTTAATTCAAAGTCAATCCGGAGGCGGAAGATAATATCCTATTCTAATAAAAATTTATATGCGATTTGAAGACATCGTTTGGCAGCATTTTTTTTTAAATAGAAATTAGATATTTTTTTTGTCCATACAATAATGACTCATGTTAATGCACATGTCGAAGGTTTGTTTCTTTAAATCATTCTTTCAATAACGATGTGTCTTTATTTCTAAAGATTAAGCCCAGTTTGCTAAATGCTGCCTAGTTCATTCATATCCATCTGCTTATTTAGCCAGTTTAGGAGTAGTTTAGTTTAACTTGTCTTGATATGGAATACACCTAATTGTCTCCTTGTATATCCTGTATTATTATTATTAGTAGCACTATGAGCAAAATTGGTCCAAGGCTTGGTTGACTATGTCTTTCCATAGCTTCCAATCTTTCGCTTTCATCTTCAAATCCGTGATTTTCATTTCTTTTAGATCCTTTTCTATATCGCTCTTCCATCGGTTTCTTGGTCTCTCTCTTCATTTCTCTTTCTCCAGCCATTCTTGTAAGAATCTGCTTTGACGTTCCTGCTTCCTCCATTCTCGTTACGTGGCCTAGTAATCTTATTCTTGTGCTTTTGTGATTCGCAGTATGTTGCACATTTTGTTTCATTTGCACATTTTGTTTTTTTTTTTGTTTGTAACATCATTGTTTGTCCTTCGTGTCCATATTTGCTCTATTCTCTTTCCCTCGAATTGGTTTTCCTTACAACTTTCCTTCTATACTTCCTCCTGTATACTTCAACAAAAGAGTGTCTGTAGCTGCCTGCATCCCAGGATTGCATGTCATCACTTTTTAACAACAACGTTTAGAGTTTTCGTTCAGTTCAGAGAGAACGTTTTTAACGTTCAGAGATACATACTGCGCTTCAATCATGGTAGTAGTATAGCTAAGAGAGTTCTGGGCCAAATTCCCATAAGGATTTACATATGGGTCTAAATTTACTTTACTTCCGGTCGAGCTAGAGAGAGGCTGATATAAAGAGGCTGATATAAACAGGCTGATATAAAGAGCCTATTCATATTCTTTATATCAGCCTGTTTATATCAGCCTGTTTATATCAGCCTGTTTATATCAGCCTCTTTATATCAGCCTCTCTCTAGCTCGACCGGAAGTAAAGTAAATTTAGACCCCTATGTAAATCCTTATGGGAATTTGGCCCAGAACCCTCTTAGATATACTACTCATGGTCTGTTAATAGAGCGTCAAGCTTATCTATTTTATTCCCAATAGACTGTGTATTGATGTGAATGGTATTTACTTGATTTGCACATCGAACAGACCTCCAAGTAATCAGGGGCAGCTTCTGAAAGTGTGCAAAAAAGACGGTTTACTGCTGCATCCGTGGATCATGTCAAAGGATTTTCAATATCCGTTTTGTGATTGACAAGTAAGAGCTGCTTCCTCCGGACATTAGCACTGCAGTTTTTTCACAATGTGTCTCTTGAATTCCGATGTTCTTTAAATACGAGATCATAGATTCGTTCGTTGTTGTTGGTTGGGAAATAAAATTGCTTTAAAAATTGTAACGGTCCAGTATCGCCTTCGACGGAAACTGCCTTTTAATTATTAATTTCGCGCACAGACCTCCACCGTAGGCAACCATACGCACACGTTTTTTTAGACGTGACGTGTTTCCAGGTCATTTTGAATGATTGTAAAAAAATGGCAATTGTTTTTTCGCATACATTTTTCAATTCGAAGAACTGAGAATTATGCAATTCGACTTGCATAAAAATGCTTTTCAAAATTTAATTTTCAAAAAACTTGGATTCGAAGAGCTCGTCGTTCCAACTGGGGGGATGATCATTACGTGGAGTAGTTATTTTATTGAATACTGATTTATCTTAGGAGGATGTTGAAGGTCATGTTAAACCTGTTCCATGGATCGATTACACGAGGCCGTAACGTATCCGGCCGGGGCTATAAAATAGGGGCTCCCTATTATAAATAACGGCGCAGGCCGGCCGATAAAACTGCATCTTTCATTGGGGTAGGCAGGACCGGGGGCTTTATAAATTCACGACCGGAAGCTTAAAGTTCCACGCAAAATCCCGTTCGGCCGAGGCACGCCGCGATTCGCATATCGACGCGATCTCGAGGCCGAGGAATCGTGTAAACGGGGTGCCATCCCCTGCGCGCAATGTGCACCCCCGCGATCCGAACAACCGCAAATAGATCCATTCATTCTTCGTGATAGGCAAGGGGCGGCTGAATAAAATTCGAGGGTGCACGTGCGGAATCCGGCGACGTATAATTTTACGGCCCCTTTATGCGGGACACTCCGGGGGGGGTGAAAAGAACGCGGCCGTCGAAATGCTAAGGCCCGACCTTTTTCCCTACCGCCCCCCGGTAATTGGGGTGTATTAATGAGGAGCGGGCTGCAGGCCGGGGGCGGTTTGCAGCAAAAATCACGGCGACGGCACAGGTTTTGCTAATGGGGGCGGATTTGTCAGCGTCCGCTCCACCCCAACCTCAGGCCGCCCTTATCGATCCCCGATATTCCGTAGACTGCCGCACTCGTATTAACAGCAATAAAAGTCATTAAAGGCAAAACCGTTTGCATCGATTACCGGTGCGGTGGCCTGTTGTAGGTCACTAGGTCAATCTTCTTTCTCCCCGCAATTCAAATTCAATAACCTCAATGATACTCAATTACCTATGGGGTTTCTCACACAGAATATATCAACCGTACCCCTCGATGGCCTGCATAACATTGCGGCAAAGTCAGTAGCTAAATAACACATTTTACAAGGGCCATAATATATCGCTGAATGTTGCGCTAAATCTTATACACTATAATGCGTCAAAACGTTTACAATCGCCAACATTCGAAGTGCAACGAAAAGCCATAAACCATAGCGAATTTCCACTTTATTGATGTTCGGCATTTAGGCACGTACATCCTCGTGGAGCCATGGATGATGCCATAGATGCCATGAAGATGAGATTCCTAAGAAAAATTGAAAACATAACAAGAAGAGACAGGATAATGAACAGGAAAAACTTAAAAATTAATCCAATACAGGAAAAAATAACAGAAGGCCAAATAAGGTAGTATGGATAAATGAGATGAATGAGAGAAGAAAGAAACACTAAGAAAATATACTAGACAAGAGCAACAGGAAAACAACAGCGAGGAAGACCGAGAAAAGAGTGGAACAGCGCAATAAAAGAAGAGGCAACAAGAAAAGGGAACACATGGGAAGAAATAAAGGAATTAACAAAAGATAGGAGGAAGTGGAGAGAATATTATAAAAATTAATAATGTAAGCCTTACACCAAAAGGTAGATAGACGAAGGAATAAATAGTATCCATCTCCCAACTGTTAATTTGTGTAAATTTATGCGTGGTGGTTGCATTTTAATATACATAATCATATAGAAAACTCCATCAGTACAATTTAATTAGGCCTAATCCCCAAAGTTTCGGGCGACTCCTAGGATGATAACATCGGCGAGAGAGGCGTCGTCCTCCCCAGATGCTCGCGGCTAAGAGTTTTAATGGGGGTTTAAATAATAAACAAAGTCCCGTATATCATGAAATATTAAGTATCTCGCCCGGGGATCTGCTATTCACACCTGCAACGGCTCTCCCCGCGCACAGAACCGACCTCTTTGAGGCAAGGGCGGATAAGGGAGCCGAGATACTAAGGGATGAGTACGAGCTACTGTTGTGAACAACGCCTCAGATGTTTGTAATCAGAAACTGACAGGGAATACAATGGAATTATCAACATAATTTGAGAATAATGAAACTCAGCGTGGGTGTAAGCAATAAGTTTTACTTAAATCTCTTATTTATAAGTTGCATTAATCATAATAATCTGTCATAGAGATAGGAATCATTACCATCTTAAAAATTGGGTCGTTATAGTTATTAAGATACTGAGTGCGTTATTATCCAGTAACGCCACTTGGTATCTTCACCGTGTTATGTTCTTAACTGTAGTAAAATAATGGAAAATTCAGTTGTCTGATTGGCATTGTTATTGGCATTGGTATTGAAGAATACCAGAATTCGCCAGAAAACGCCGAGGAGAACAATAGACCTATCTGTTCTCCTTTATTACTATTTGACTAACCAGTTTACATTTATTTACTATTCACTTTCCACCTTTTTTTTCTGTTTACCTTTTTCACTAGCTTGGTTTATATGCCATTCACGCCGTTATCTGGTATTAAAGGGCACGTTGCCGATCCAGCCGACATACTACCACATCCGGGTTCGGGGCGCGCATATGTTCATATTCGTGTCGTATGACAATTGCGGAATCTGGGTCGCGGATTTTGATTGCCTAACGCGCCCTATTTTCGCCTAATTTTGCTCCGTTTAGTTTATTTCTGTTATTAACATTACCCTTTGTAGTGGAATAATTTTTCGTAATTTCAATAAGCCCTTTTCTCGAGCTCACCCTACCGCCTTGTAAATAAATTAGGTACGTGGAGCCGTACCCCCATCTAGATAAGGTCGATGGACTGTTCACGCCGTCTCCACTTAGCTGGCCAGGGCCAAGATGGTATTTACAGGCCTAGAACGCAGAACAACAGCAAGTGGAGCATTCAAGAGTGAAGAAAGGGGGGTTGCAGTGTATAAAATATGTATTATACATTTTGTTTTCGATTACGGAATTATGGTTAACTTAATCTTAATTGAATTTAAAAAACAAAAGAAAATACCAATAGATAAGTGCACTTATTGTAGAATTGTTATGCGTTTCCATGGAATTGCGTTATTTTTACTTAAGTCAATTGAGAATTTTTAAGCCATAATAATATGTTATTACAATATGTTAAAACAATATAATAGCATGTTACAACAATAACAACAATATAGTTGTAGTTGTTGTATACCTTTCTAAGTTAGATAAAAGTAGGTACAAGAGCGTCATCCATTCACATTGGTTGGATTAATTTTTCCATGGCATGTTTAGGTTTTTATTGACTTTGGATTATTCACTGCATTTACAAAACCTCAAATTTTCATGACAAGTCTAAATAAATGTAGTGTCAACGTGACTGTAGTGCAGCTCGTTGTAAATATCGTTCAGAAGATGGTTAATTTTTTTAATCTTTCCCAAAAAATGTTCATCAACGATAAATGTTGCTGAAACATAAAAACTGCAAAAATTTAAAAGGTGAAAGACTTGACGAAGTTCATTTTACTGATGATCAATGGCAAGTATAACGAATTATGTTGAAACTAAATGCACTACCCACGTATTTGAAAAAGCTACTATTCGCTAATACTCCTGGAGTTAGTAGCCAAAATACTGATGAACTTCTTCCATTTTTTTCCATAAAAAAATGTAGAAGTAAGGCCCGTATTCATAGTCTGTACTTGAACATGAGTTCAAGTCAAGTCGTATATTTGGTTGCGGTTGTTCTATGAACGTTTATGTACCAAACGCAACCAAATATACGCAAATATACGACTTGAGTCGAACTCATGCTCAAGTACGGACTATAGATATGGGCCTAAGTAACCTATTAATGAACATTTTCAGAAAAAAAAATTATTAAATATTCCTAGAATCAAAGGGGTTAAGTAATAGGTATTATACACTGCGCGACAAAAGTCTGGGTTCACTAACAATTTTTCCGATTTTTCGTCCTATTTTTTTTTTTTTTCAAATAAACCAAAATGTTAATGTTTGTTTATCAAAAAACAAGTTTAATGACGTAGTCGCCAAATGCATAGCCGTACAATTTTTAATATAGTGCATGTTTTCCTTCTAACGTGCCTTATTCAGATTTTTGAGATTTGGTTAACAATTAAGTTGGTGTTGTCATGGATTTGTTTATCATGCTTCAAATGTTGCTGGCAAGTGTCAGTGTGTGCTGAAATTTAGTTTTGTGATCAAAATGCCGATATCTCCAGTAAGATGTGCACGGATAATTGCCCACATTGAAGAAGGACATAGCCAGAGAGAAGCAGGCCGTAGGTATGGAGTTTCTCAAAACGGGGTCCGAAGGATTTGGCAGAGGTATGAGGAAGATGGTCTACTAACAGCCAGAGCACGGTCAGGAAGACCAAGAAAAACTAATGCTCAAGATGACCGATTTATGTTGTTACAATCTTTGAGAAATCGCACTGAAACTGCAACAATTAGAGCTAATGAGCTTGCTGCAGTCAGAAATGTTCAAATATCGGCACGTACAGTTCAGCGACGACTTCGAGAAAATAATCTAAAGTCTTATCGGGCTGCCACTGGTCCAAAACTTATGGTTCGTCACAAACAAAACCGACTGAATTTTGCTAGAACTTATCAGAACTGGGGGGCTGCCGAGTGGCGACATGTCTTATGGACTGATGAATCCCGTTTTACGTTGGATGCTCCAGACGGTCGTACACGGGTATGGAGGAGACCAGGAGAACGATACGCAGCATGTACCATGGCTCCTAGATCCAATTTTTTCGGAGGCTCTGTAATGGTATGGGGAGGGATTTCTGTCGAGGCTCGTACAGAACTCCATATTTGTGATAGAGCAGCCCTTAACGCAGATAGGTACATTAGGGATATTGTAGAGGAACATGTTGTACCATACAGTCACTTTATTGGAGAAAACTTTCAATTAATGCAGGATAATGCTCGCCCACATGTGGCGAACATTACCCTCCAATATTTTAACGAAGTCGGAATTAGGTGTTTGGATTGGCCTGCTTGTTCACCAGATCTGAACCCTATTGAGCACGTGTGGGACCAACTGGGAAGAGCCATTCGAGCTCGCCCTGATCGCCCTCGGACCTTAAGAGACCTTGCAGCATGTTTGGTTGAAGAGTGGGACAGACTGCCGCAAGAAAACATTGCAACGTTGATTAACAGCATGTCTAGACGTCTGGACTGTGTTATTAGGGCTCGTGGTGGAAACACCAGATATTGAAAGTTTCGTTCGTACCCATAGTTCGTGTTTTTCACTTTTTTTTATAAACACTATATTTCTTTAGTATCCTAAAATGTAAGTAAATAAAGATTAATTATTAATTTATCACCAAAGGTGGTTTTTCATTTTTGTTTTTTGATAAACAAACATTAACATTTTGGTTTATTTGAAAAAAAAAAAAAATAGGACGAAAAATCGGAAAAATTGTTAGTGAACCCAGACTTTTGTCGCGGAGTGTATTATTGCAAGAAAAGTTAATTAACATTTACCATTTTTGCTTGCATGGTTTCAATGTTTTCTATAAGCTAGTCACGTAGGTTCTAATAAGTAATCTGAAAGGATTGCAATAAATAAAGACAAATGTTTGGATCAAAAATATTTGACACTTAAACACTTTGTCCCTACTCTTATCTAACCTTACAGAAGTACTGTATTCCAGGACTCCTTAAGGCGCCCTCTACCTTTCTGTGGTCTCATTTTGCAATCCCATATTCTTTTGATTTGTCTAATCTATGTCATTTTTGACATGTGGCCGAATCATTTTTATTTGTGCTTTTCGATTTCTTTTGATATTGGCAATACTCCTACTTCTGATCTTATGTCTTATGTTATAACAATTATTACTAAAATACACTGGCGAACAAAAAATAGAGGTCACTTTAAAATTATGACTTATTCTTGGAATTTTTTTGTTTTAACTTTATGTTTGCAAATTGTAAACCAAAGTAGGCGTTTAATAATACATTTCCCGACAAATGTATTCTACAAAATTGCAGGAATGGAATAATATCTACCAAAATGTGATCGTTAATTTAATTCAAAGAGTTCCTCGTCGACTTCAATCAGTAATGCAAGAGGGGGTAATACTCGTTATTAGTGATAAGTTTTTTTCATTATTTTTTTTCTATATTAGTCCTAGGAACAAAAATTCGAACTTCGTCTGAACTGTAAATTTGTGATATTTTCAAAATAGGTAATAAAATCAATAAATATGCTGTACGATTCAACATTGCTTTTTTTTAATTTAATGTGCAAAATACAGTACAATTGTTTACAATTTGCAAACGTAAAGTAAAACCAAAAAAAAATCCAAAAACAAGTCATAATTTTAAAGTGACCTCTATTTTTTGCTCGCCAGTGTATAAGTATGAATCATCACTGCAATAACTTTGTTGTTTTTTTTTAAATTCAGCCATCTGAGATTTTTTACCATATTGATAATGAAAAGTAAAAGGTAATGGTATAAATTGGCGCAGTATTTTCTGATTCACAGAAAAGTACATTACAGTTTTCCTCTAAAATTATTAGGGACAAAAATATTTAAAGATTTAAATTTCCATATGTAAATCCCTAAGCTGCGTCATCGGAGACACCACCCTGTATACTACAGGTCGAGAAATATTGATAGTACTATCGATACTATCGATGATTTAGACTATCGATTGCAGTCGATAGTTTTTGAGTGACTATCGAATTATCGATTATTTATTTTTCAATCAAGAACCTTATAATATAGTCTGAATTTAAAAATAACGAGAATGACAAAATTCCTTTTGTGGAATTATATATTTATGTCGTTGCTTCTTATCAATAGTTATAACAATTATAATTAAAATATATGTATACATCATCTGAGACATGCAAAATGCAATATCTTTGTTGTTTTTTTAATTCCAGCCATCTGTTATTTTGATTTTTTAGTTTTTATATTTAAGTTTAACTACTTTTATTTCATAAATATTTTACTTTATTGATATTAAAAAATAAAAAGTAACCGCATACATCGCCGCAGTAGTTTTAGATCAACAGAAAAGTTCATTACAGTTTTTCTCTAAAAATATTTAGGGAAGAAAATATTTAAAGATTAAAATTTTCATATGTAAATCCCTATGCTGCGTCGTCGGAGAAACCACCCTGTATACTACAGGTCGAGAAATGTTGATAGCACTATCGATAGTATCAATAGTTTATGCTATTGATTGCAATCAATATTTTAGTGAAGAACTTTGTACGTACAGGAACCCTAATAATCTAGTATGGATATAAAAATAACAAGAATTACAAAATTCCTTCTTAGGAATTTGATTGGAATTGGAAAAGGAATTGGAAATTTACAATAATTTTTAAAATTTTGTCAGAATATTTATTCAATCGAGTAGTTTTTGAGTGACTATCGAATTATCGATTATATATTTTTTAGCACAGCACTTTGTACGTATAGGAACCCTTATAATCTAGTCTGGATATAATAATAACAAGAATGACGAAATTCCTTCTTTGGAATTCCATTGGAATGGGAGTAGGAATTGAAAATTTTAGAATAATTTTTAAAATTTTGTATGAATAATAATACAATCGATAATTTTTGAGTGACTATCGAACTATCGATTATTTATATTTTAATCAATAACTTTGTACGTATAGAAACCCTTATAATCTAGTTTGGATATAAAAATAAGAAGAACGACGAAATTCCTTCTTTGGAATTCTATTGCAATTGAAATTGGAATTGAAAATTTTACAATAATTAATTAAATATAGCGTGCATCATTTAAACTTCTGCAGAAACCGTTGCAATTTTCGCAGTAAAAATCAAAAATTTGACAAAAATTATTCAAAATTTAGCGACGAATAAAATGTGCCTATTGCTTTTAAGGATATTATTAGTTTTCATCGAAATGTTGAAAACATATTTGAAAATTTTAAATAAAGTTTAACTGCTTTATTTATGTCATTATTGCACTTTTGACAGAAAAATTCAAATTTTTGTAGAAATATTTGATGTTTCAATTTATCTGGGTTTTTGTGCTGGTTTTAATTTAGAAATTGTAATTTAAAATCTTTGTAAGATCTTTGATTTCCATGAAGGAAAATTCCTTGAATTTTCGAATAATTGGCGTCCACATGTAATGAAATTTTCACGGCATATTGGATTCGTGGATTTTCATCTAATTTTCGTTTCATGTCATTGATATTATCATGATATTTTGCATTTGTACACAATTGTTGATCTACTTAAGCAAATTTTAATGTTATACATTATTAATTAGATTAGATTAAAATTTTACTAAGCTGTTATCAAATTTCATATATTTAAATAATTATCGATTTATTTGCATTTTATGCTCATTTAGATTCTGCAATACGAATTTAGAATATTTGTACGATATTTGATTAAGAAAAAGGAAACGTTCTATAATTTTCGAATAATTGCCATCCTCATGTTAAGATTTTTTAACGGAATATAGGATTCAGAGATTTTTATGTAATTTTTGTTTTATTTCATTACAAAATATCACAAGGTGTCTCTAAATTATGTGGACATGGCTTAACCACAGATTACTGGGATCATAAGAAGACGATTTAATAAAACTTATCTATATACAAATGCGTTTGGTTTAGCCAGTATTCAGCTTCAAAGTTAATTTAAAAAAAAACAAAAATTGCTTATAAAAAGAGAACGTTTACATTGATTTTGATGTTGTTTGGTATGACACTTTATCCGGATATAACTCATATTTTTACATAATATTATTATTATCAGTAGGCTGGTTGTGTATAAAACAAGTCAGGCCCAACATTAAGACATTCATATTTTTTAATCACAAAGGCAAATAAATTTAAATAAAATCAAATCGGACGCAGGCATTATTAACTTTTTTTTTGTATCTTTACAGTTTTTGATATTTGTAACAGTTTCGACACAAAAACATAAAATATGAGTGACTGCGCTACACTTATTTGGAAACAAATTATCAGTGAACAGAATTTTGTGGTTAAAAAGTATATGTTCAGTTCTTTTTTCCTGAATAAATAGGCAAAATGCAAAACGTAGGTCATAATCAGCTTGTAAAAGCTCTTGCACTATTTGGATATGGTATGGATGAAGCAATTGCTATAATTTCCAAAATTTCTTCTTTGTTATTATGGCTCCGAAAATCCTAAATCCGGCAACATATCTGTTTTATCGGCGTAAGTGTACTTTATATTCATTATTGTGAATAAACCATCATCAACCCGATAACTAGATTACATTTGTTTCAAAACGAGTGTTGGGCAGTCCCTCATAATTTATTTTTTCTGCCGAAACTGTAACAGATATTAAAAACTATAAAGATACAAAAAAACTTTTTTTTTTGTAATTTGCTTTGTCATTAAAAAATATGAATAGATTAATGTTGGGCCACCCTTGTTTTGTACACAACCGGTCTACTGATAATAACATTATCATGTCAAAATATGAGTTATACCCGTATAGAGTATCATACCAAACCACATCCAAATCAATGTAAACGTTCTCTTGTTATACGCAAATTTTGTTTTTTTTTTAAATTAACTTTGAAGCTGAATACTTCTTAAACCAAACGTAATTTAGAGACACCCTGTATAGAGATATCTTGAAAGCATTTGTTACAAGAAAAATTAACCCAATTTGTCCACATATAGTGTATAAATGGCTGATTGTCGACTATACTTTAGCTCCCAGATAATTTAAGTGACCCTTGCATCAATATTAATTACTTTTAGATTGCGAATGCTTTTTGGCAGACTGATTTCACCTTGTAGCACGATTGTCGCACCACAGTTGGAAACGTAGTGCGATAGTATAAGTTTTGATTCACGCGTGTAACATTTTACGGGAAATATGATTTATATTGTACTTTCAGAAATTAATCCCCGTAGCTATGAATATATTGCAGCTTGCGATGCACCGCATCAAATGAATTCGCTGCCGTATATTATGAGCTGCATATCTCAGTGTTCTGTTCATCACGCGCTAGTTTCTAACATATTGTGCGCTTTAATTTAAGGGTACTCGAGGGGCTCCCCCTGGAGGCGGCACATAATAGAAAACGGATCGCCGCCGGCAATAATATGCAAACGAGGTGCGCGCAACCATACATTACCGTTATTAAACTTTTAGGGGGCGCCGCGGCGCGATCAATCACTGTTGGGGGCGGCCGGAGGTAGTCACCCCCGGCCGCCCCCGCGGCGCGTTTTATCGGCGGGCGAAAGTCACACGCGGCGTGCGGCTTTATTAATTATGTTTATTTTCGATGGTCGGGGGGCGGCCGGCGGCAGCTTGATTAATTATTGTGCGATTCAGGGAGGAAGGGCGGCTTGCGGCCGGGTGATAAGGGCCCTTGGTGGCGGCCGATGTTTGGAAACCGCCCCCCAACCCCCGCCGAAGGGGCGGCGGCGATCAAATCGGCCTGGTGATGGTGATGGTGCGTGCATGTGGATTCGTAACTTTTCAACTGCACGCATGTAAATATTAGGGACACAAGGGTGGGTGCTCGAATGGATCCAACATATTATTCAATGGGCCCTTGTTATTCAACTGCGCTCCAGAGCAAACACAGGGGCAATTAATTCGGTACTAATTATTTGCTCGAAGCCTTGTAACATATTCATTCCTAAAATTAAATACCAAATTTTCATATGTGTTCATATATGTAATATCAAAAGCAGTCTCTCCATTAGAATGGGATATATTTTCAGAGAAAAATAATAATGTTATCGCGAAGAAAGTTATAAATAAATGTAATATACTGAAGACGGAATTCAATACAATAATATTAAAAAAGAATGGAAATAGCTCGTTTTATACAAAATGCAGTTTGCACATAATTTCATTAAAAAAAGTTGTAATCTATTTCTGGTAGCATTATAAGTTTCATACTTTACACAGTTAATATGTAGACTTGAAACTATTAGAAAATGCAAAAATCAGAAAATACCCCATCTCTAGTTTTTGCATAATTTCAATCTAAATCGTGAGAATCCTTTGAGATTTGCATTAAAAACTCAATTTTCCATTTCAATGTATACATCATTTGGCCCATTGTTCATAAATTATTATTAACTATAAAAATTGTTTAAACATGACATGGAGTCAAACATTGAGACTAGTTCGATAAACGAGACTACTTTAAACATTTCTTGTGCATATTTCAATGTTAATTTTTGAAATATTATTGATTACTCACAAAATATCAATGAATATTCTCAAAATTTCGTAATTCAGTCAAAACTATGAGAGTAATCGTGAAAATATTGAGAGAATAAACAGCATATTGACAGCAATAATTGCAATATTGACAGGGAACATTAATTTTAAGAGAATAACAATTGAAATTTAGCTGGAATTTTGAGAGTTATCATTGCAATATTGACATAAAAGAATAATATTTCGAGAATAACAATTGAAATTTAGCAGGAATTTTAAGAGTTATCATTGCAATATTAACAGAAAAGAAATATATTTCGAGAATAACAATTGAAATTTAGCAGGAAATTTGAGAGTTATCATTGCAATATTAACAGAAAAGAATAATATTTCGAGAATAACAATTGAAATTTAGCAGGAACAAATGAAATATTGTCATACAAGTCATATCATATGATACATACATGTCAAATTATTTATAAAAATATATCATTTAGTAGTTATAATAAGTTTATTAAAATATTTCATGAATAAGGACTACATTATTGACTATATAATAATTGTAGTTATAATAAAAAAGTTCTCAAATTGTAGAGTGATCAGAGACAACAGGAGACAGCAGTCCTGAAGACGTATTTGTTAGTAAACGTATGACGTTATATTATCTTATATTGGCAATAATTCACCGAAGAAAAAATGCCCATAGTACGAGATTTTGAATTTTTTTCATGAAATCTCTACTAAATTTTACTGTTATTGAACACTCTAGAAAGAGTGAGAAGTATTGATGAACCATTAGAAATTTTGAATATTATTAACAAATCTCTATAAATCTTGAAAATGACTGCAAAATATCTGCAAATTTAAAGAATTATTGAGAAATCTTCAGAAATCTTGAGAATTTTTCAGTATTCAGTATATGTCTTTTTACAGAATTTACATTTATCGCAAAATCGCTACAACTTTTGAGAATTATTAAGAAATCTCGATAAATTTCGAGAATGAAGTAAAATATGAGCAATTACAAAAATTGATGGAATATGTACCAATATATGAATTCTGATATTTTGAAAAATGATTTATAAATCAGGAGAATTATTGAGACATCTGCAGAAATCTCGATAATTATTGCGAAAACTTGAGGCGTTATTCTGAAACATTTAGAATTATTAACAAATCTCTATAAATCTTGAAAATTATTGCAAAATCTCTGCAAAATTTAAATAATTATTGAGAAATCTACAGAAATCTTGAGAATTTTTCAGTATTCAATATATGTCTCCTTACAGAATTTACATTTATCGCAAAATCGCTACAATTTTTGAGAATTATTAAGAAATCTCGATAAATTACGAGAATGAAGTGAAATATGAGTATTTACAAAAATTGATCTAATATGTACCAATATATGAATTCTTGACAATTGAAAAATGATTTATAAATCAGGAGAATAATTGAGACATCTGCAGAAATCTCGATAATTATTGCGAAAACTTGAGGCGTTATTCTGAAACATTTATAAATATTAACAAATCTCTATAAATCTTGAAAATTATTGCAAAATCTCTGCAAAATTTAAAGAATTATTGAGAAATCTTCAGAAATCTTGAGAATTTTTCAGTATTCAGTATATGTCTCCTTACAGAATTTACATTTATCGCAAATCACTACAATTTTTGAGAATTATTAAGAAATCTCGATAAATTACGAGAATGAAGTGAAATATGAGTATTTACAAAAATTGATCTAATATGTACCAATATATGAATTCTTGACAATTGAAAAATGATTTATAAATCAGGAGAATTATTGAGACATCTGTAGAAATCTCGATAATTATTGCGAAAACTTTAGAAACCTAAGGCGTTATTCTGAAACATTTTGAATTATTTATGCAGTTTATGTGTACATGTATATAATAATCATGTCCATCATATTTCATTTTCTGATTACAATTATCTGGAATATATTGATAAATTTCTAAGAATCTTAATATTCGTTGAGAAATATGTATAAATCTCAAAAATTATTGAAAAATCTTAGGGTCTATATAAATATCTCAAGATACCTTAAGAATTGTTGGGAAATATCAAAGAATATTGAAAACATATGATATTATTTAGAACTCTCTAGAATTATTGAATAGTGAAATCTTACAGATCTGCAGAATTTTTGAGATATTTAGGAAATTGAGAAAAATAGTAACGAAATTATGTATAAAATTTTGAAATTATTGAAGTCTCAAGTATTGAGGAATAACATTTGGGACATAAAAATTATGGAATCACTACATTTTATGTAGAAAACATTCCTGCACTGATTATCTCACTATTAATTACAATTAATTAATTATTTTTAATGGTGGTGGCTTCTACTTAGTCTACTTAGTCTTCTACTTGACTAATGTTTTTCGCCTACAAATTTCACGCTTTCCCCCACTAGAATGTACCATTTTTGTAAATTTGTTTTACGCAAATAAAGTATTATTGTACTTAGTGACACATTTTATTGAAAATATATTACTTTGTTAGTATCACATAAAATAGTTTATTGATTTGTTATTAGTTTGTACTTTGTTACTACTTAAGTAATCATTATCTGTGTTTGATAATTATTACTTCAACGTACTTCGACTATTACGTCAAAATTAGTAACATATCAATAAATAATTTTATGTGGTACTAACAAAGGAATGTGTTTTATTTATAATTAATTAATTGATTATTATCAGGAGAATTGATGAAAAATCTATAGAAATCTCAATTATTATCGAGAAAACTTTAGAAACCTTCAAAAGTATTGAGACTTCTATAGACATATCGAGAACAATTGGGAAATCTTTAGAATCGATCAATTATACATGTATACATAAATAATCATGTTAACCATTTTGCATGTTCTGAATATAATGATTAAAACTTGTTGATACATCTCGAGAAATCTTAATATTTATTGATAAATCTGTATAAATCTAAAAAATTATTGAGGTATCTTGAGAAATATGCAAAGAAATCTTTAATATAAACCTTCATAATTATTAGGTATTTCATACATATCTAGAAATCTTAATATATAATGAGAAATGTGTATAAATCTAAAAAAATATTTATGAATCTTGAGGAATGTGTAAAAAAACACATAGACCTTAATAATTATTGGGAAATCTCAAACAAAATATTGACATATATTGAATATAATTGAGAACTCTCTAGAATCATTGACACATATTCAGAAATCTTGAGAAATTTAGAAAATTATTGAGATATACATAGAAATTTCGAAATTTCTTCAAGGAATATGCCAATATTTATAAAGAAATTAATAGTTAGTTGTTTATATTAACGCTAGTTTAAACTAAGTTTAGAAAATATTGTGTATTTATTTGCTTAATTGTATTTTCAGCAACATTTTTTTCCACATGATTACTATATATATATATATATATATATATATATATATATATATATATATACCTTTATATCCAGGACAAAAAGCCAATCAATTAAAACACATAAAATATTAGGGTTGTCATTTAAAAAAAATCAATGGCGTCATAATACAAAAACAAATAATGTCAAAATTTTTAGATTTATAACTAAATGTGTATTTTCAAAATTAGAAATCTGAAATCTGAAATAATGAATTTATTCCATACTTTATGTACACACTGTATAATAATCATACTGCTCCTCTGTGGTTTGCAGTGAATAACTATTCGTTAGGAATAACGTAAAAATGGTACAAATTACTGTAATCGTGTAGTGCAAATGCGTGCCAAAGACTTACTAGTTTCGCAGTATTTAATTTGTACAGATAACGTGAAAGATATGTAATGGAAATATATCCAATTATTTACCGCAATTTCAATCTGAAGTTATGGCAGCGATATTATGCAAAATGCATGTCACCTATTTTTAATTAAAACATTTTATAACCAATTTTTCATAGCATTATAACTTTCAAATTTCACACAGCTTATAACTAGACTTGAGGTTATTAGAAAATGTGAAAATCAGAAAATACCCCATCTCTAGATTTTCTGCAATTTTAATTTTCACCAGAGAAGTAATATTGCAAAACATGCAGTTTGCACGTTTTATTTTTCAAGATTTTTTTAACCCACTTATAGTTGATTAAATAAAATTAAATTTCATAACATAACCAGGAAACTTAATGCTTTATGAAAATGCAAAAATTAAAATATACCCCATCGCTAGATTTTGCGTAATTTTTATATAGAGTCAGCGATGCAATATTATACAAGGTGCATTTTGTGTATCTTCTGATTAGAATTTTTTAACACTCTTTTAGTAGCTTGACAATTTCTAAATTTTGGGCAGTATTTAAGTAGACTTGAGGCTATATGAAAATGCAAAAATCGAAATACACGCCATCTCTGGTTTTCCCGCAATTTCAAACTGAAGTTAGAGCAGCGTTTTATAGAAAATGCAGTTTGCACATTATTTCATAAAAAAAAGTTGTAATCTATTTCTGGTAGCATCATAAGTTTCATACTTTGCACAGTTAATATGTAGACTTGAAACTATTAGAAAATGCAAAAATCAGAAAATATCCCATCTCTAGTTTTTGCATAATTTCAATCTAAATCGTGAGAATCCTTTGAGATTTGTATTAAAAACTTCCACTTTCCCATTTCAATGTATACATCATTCGGCCCATTGTTTATAAATTATTGTTAACTATAAAAATTGTTTAAACTTGACATGCAGCCTAACATTGAGACTACTTCGATAAACGAGACTACTTTAAACATTTCTTGTGCACATTTCAATGTTAATTTTTGAAGTATTAATGATTACTCACAAAATATCAATGCATATTTTCAAAATTTCGTAATTCAGTCGAAACTATGAGAGTAATCGTAGAAATATTGAGAGAATAAGCAGCATATTGACAGCAATAATTGCAATATTGACAGGGAACATTAATTTCAAGAGAATAACAATTGAAATTTAGCAGGAAGTTTTAGAGTTATCATTGCAATATTGACAGAAAAGAATAATATTTCGAGAATAACAATTGAAATTTAGCAGGAATTTTGAGAGTTATCATTGCAATATGAACAGAAAAGAATAATATTTCGAGAATAACAATTGAAATTTAGCAGGAACATATGAAATATTGTCATACAAGTCATATCATATGACACATACATGTCAAATGATATATAAAAATATATCATTTAATAGTTATAATAAGTTTATTAAAATATTTCAAGAATAAGGACTACATTATCGACTATATAATAATTGTAGTTATAATAAAAAAAGTTATCAAATTGTAGTTTGATCCGAGACAACAGAAGACAGCAATCCCGAAGACGTATTTGTTAATAAATGTATGACGTTATATTATCTTATATTTGCAATAATTCACCGAAGAAAAAATGCCTATAGTAGAGATTTATTTTACTTTATCTAAATTTTACTGTTATTGAAAACTCTAGAAAGAATGAGAAGTATTGATGAACTATTAGAAATTTTGAATATTTTTAACAAATCTCTATAAATCTTGAAAATTATTACAAAATCTCTGCAAATTTAAATAATTATTGAGAAATCTTCCGTAATCTTGAGAATTTTTCAGTATTCAGTATATGTCTCTTTACAGAATTTACATTTATCGCAAAATCACTACAACTTTTGAAAATTATTAAGAAATCTCGATAAATTTCGAGAATCAAGTAAAATATGAGTAATTACAAAAATTGATGGAATATGTACCAATATATGAATTCTTGTATCTTGAAAAATGATTTATAAATCAGGAGAATCGTTGAGACATCTGCAGAAATCTCGATAAATATTGCGAAAACTTGAGGCGTTATTCTGAAACATTTAGAATTATTAACAAATCTCTATAAATCTTGAAAATTATTGCAAAATCTCTGCAAAATTTAAAGAATTATTGAGAAATCTTCAGAAATCTTGAGAATTTTTCAGTATTCAGTATATGTCTTTTTACAGAATTTACATTTATCGCAAAATCGCTACAACTTTTGAGAATTATTAAGAAATCTCGATAAATTTCGAGAATGAAGTAAAATATGAGCAATTACAAAAATTGATGGAATATGTACCAATATATGAATTCTGGTATTTTGAAAAATGATTTATAAATCAGGAGAATTATTGAGACATCTGCAGAAATCTCGATAAATATTGCGAAAACTTGAGGCGTTATTCTAAAAACATTTAGAAATATTAAAAAATCTCTATAAATCTTGAATATTATTGCAATATCTATGCAAATTTAAAGAATTATTGAGAAATCTTCAGAAATCTTTAAAATTTTTCAGTATTCAGTATATGTCTCTTTACAGAATTTACATTTATCGCAAAATCACTACAATTTTTGATAATTATTAAGAAATCTCGATAAATTGCGAGAATGAAGTAAAATATGAGTAATGACAAAAATTGATGGAATATGTACCGATATATGAATTCTTGTCTCTTGAAAAATGATTTATAAATCAGGAGAATTATTGAGACATCTGCAGAAATCTCGATAATTATTGCGAAAACTTGAGGCGTTATTCTAAAAACATTTAGAATTATTAACAAATCTCTATAAATCTTGAATATTATTGCAATATCTATGCAAATTTAAAGAATTATTGAGAAATCTTCAGAAATCTTGAGAATTTTTCAGTATTCAGTATATGTCTCCTTACAGAATTTACATTTTTCGCAAAATCACTACAATTTTTGAAAATTATTAAGAAATCTCGATAAATTTCGAGAATGAAGTAAAATATGAGTAATGACAAAAATTGATGAAATATGTACGGATATATGAATTCTTGTCTCTTGAAAAATGATTTATAAATCAGGAGAATTATTGAGACATCTGCAGAAATCTCGATAATTATTGCGAAAACTTGAGGCGTTATTCTAAAAACATTTAGAATTATTAACAAATCTCTATAAATCTTGAATATTATTGCAATATATATGCAAATTTAAAGAATTATTGAGAAATCTTCAGAAATCTTGAGAATTTTTCAGTATTCAGTATATGTCTCTTTACAGAATTTACATTTATCGCAAATCACTACAATTTTTGAGAATTATTAAGAAATCTCGATAAATTACGAGAATGAAGTGAAATATGAGTATTTACAAAAATTGATCTAATATGTACTATTATATATGAATTCTTGTCTCTTGAAAAATGATTTATAAATCAGGAGAATTATTGAGACATCTGCAGAAATCTCGATAATTATTGCGAAAACTTTAGAAACCTGAGGCGTTATTCTGAAACATTTAGAATTATTTATGCAGGTTAGGTGTACGCATATATAATAATCATGTCCACAATCTTCCATTTTCTGATTACAATTATCTGGAAATTATTGATAAATCTCTATGAATCTTAATATTCATGAAGAAATATGTATAAATCTCAAAAATTATTGAAAAATCTTAGGGTGTGTATAAATATCTCAAGATACCTTAAGAATTGTTGGGAAATATCAAAGAATATTGAAAACATATGATATTATTTAGAACTCTCTAGAATTATTGAATAGCGAAATCTTACCGATCTGCAGATTTTTTGAGATATTTAGGAAATTTAGAAAAATAGTAACGAAATTATCTACAAAATTTTGAAATTATTGAAGTCTCAAATATTGAGGAACAACATTTGGGACATAAAAATTATGGAATCACTACATTTTATGTAGAAAACATTCCTACACTGATTATCTCACTATTAATCACGATTAATTAATTATTTTTAATGGTGGTGGCTTCTACTTAGTCTACTTAGTCTTCTACTTGACTAATGTTTTTCGCCTACAAATTTCACGCTTTCCCACACTAGAATGTACCATTTTTGTAAATTTGTTTTACGCAAATAAAGTATTATTGTACTTAGTGACACATTTTATTGAAAATATATTACTTTGTTAGTATCACATAAAATAGTTTATTGATTTGTTATTAGTTTGTACTTTGTTACTACTTAAGTAATCATTATCTGTGTTTGATAATTATTACTTCAACGTACTTCCACTATTACGTCAAAATTAGTAACATATCAATAAATAATTTTATGTGGTACTAACAAAGGAATGTGTTTGATTTATAATTAATTAATTAATTATTATCACGAGAATTGTTGAAAAATCTATAGAAATCTCAATTATTATCGAGAAAACTTTAGAAACCTGAAAAGTTATTGAGACTTCTATAGACATATCGAGAACAATTGGGAAATCTTTAGAATCGATCAATCTGTGTTTGATAATTATTACTTATATAGTCAACATTAGTAACATATAAATAAATAATTTTATGTGGTACTAACAAAGGAATGTGTTTTATTTATAATTAATTAATTAATTATTATCACGAGAATTGATGAAAAATCTATAGAATTCTCAATTATTATCGAGAAAACTTTAGAAACCTGAAAAGTTATTGAGACTTCTATAGACATATCGAGAACAATTGGGAAATCTTTAGAATCGATCAATCATACATGTATACATAAATAATCATGTTAACCATTTTGCATTTTCTGAATATAATGATCTAAAACTTGTTGATACATCTCGAGAAATCTTAATATTTATTGATAAATCTGTATAAATCTCAAAAATTATTGAGGTATCTTGAGAAATATGCAAAGAAATCTTTAATATAAACCTTCATAATTATTGGGTATTACATACATATCAAGAAATCTTAATATATAATGAGAAATCTGTATAAATCTAAAAAAATATTTATGAATCTTGATGAATGTGTAAAAAAAAGACATAGACCTTAATAATTATTGGGAAATATAAAAAAATATATTGAGATATATTGAATATAATTGAGAACTCTCTATCTAGAATCATTGAAACATATTCAGAAATCTTGAGAAATTTAGAAAATTATTGAGATATACCTAGAAATTTCGAAATTTCTTCAAGGAATATGCCAATATTTATAAAGAAATAAATAGTTAGTTATTTATATTAACGTTAGTTTAAACTAAGTTTAGAAAATATTGTGTATTTATTTGCTTAATTGTATTTTCTGCAACATTTTTTTCCACATGATTAATATATATATATATACCTTTATATCCAGGACAAAAAGCCAATCAAATAAAACACAAAAAATATTAGGGTTGTCATTTAAAAAAAATCAATGGCGTCATAATACAAAAACAAATAATGTCAAAATTTTTAGATTTATAACTAAATGTGTATTTTCAAAATTAGAAATCTGAAATAATGAATTTATTCCATACTTTATGTACACACTGTATAATAATCATACTGCTCCTCTGTGGTTTGCAGTGAATAACTATTGGTTAGGAATAACGTAAAAATGGTACAAATTACTGTAATCGTGTAGTGCAAATGCGTGCAAAAGACTTACTACTTTCGCACTATTCAATTTGTACAGATAATGTGAAAGATATGTAATGGAAATATATCCAATTATTTACCGCAATTTCAATCTGAAGTTATGGCAGCGATATTATGCAAAATGCATGTCACCTATTTTTAATTAAAACATTTTATAACCAATTTTTCATAGCATGATAACTTTCAAATTTCACATAGTTTATAACTAGACTTGAGGTTATTAGAAAATGTGAAAATCAGAAAATACCCCATCTCTAGATTTTCCGCAATTTTAATTTTCATCAGAGAAGTAATATTACAAAACATGCAGTTTGCACGTTTTATGTTTCAACATTATTTTAACCCACTTATGGTTAATTAAATAAAATTATATTTGATAACATTATCCAGGAAACTTGATGCTTTATGAAAATGCAAAAATCAAAATATACCCCATTGCTAGTTTTTGCGTAATTTCTATATAAAGTCAGAGATGCAATATTATACAAGGTACATTTTGTGTATCTTCTGATTAGAATTTTTTAACACTCTTTTAGTAGCTTGACAATTTCTAAATTTTGGGCAGTATTTAAGTAGACTTGAGGCTATATGAAAATGCAAAAATCGAAAAACACCCCATCTCTGGTTTTCCCGCAATTTCAATCTGAAGTTAGAGCAGCGTTTTATACAAAATGCACATTATTTCATAAAAGAAAGTTGTAATCTATTTCTGGTAGCATCATAAGTTTCATACTTTACACAGTTAATATGTAGACTTGAAACTATTAGAAAATGCAAAAATCAGAAAATACCCCATCTCTAGTTTTCGCATAATTTCAATCTAAATCGTGAGAATCCTTTGAGATTTGTATTAAAAACTTTCAATTTCCCATTTCAATGTATACATCATTCGGCCCATTGTTTATAAATTATTATTAACTATAAAAATTGTTTATACTTGACATGCAGTCTAAAATTGGGACTACTTCGATAAACGAGACTACTTTAAACATTTCTTGTACATTTTCCACTGTTAATTTTTGAAATATTAATGATTACTCTCAAAATATCAATGAATATTCTCAAAATTTCGTAATTCAGTCGAAACTATGAGAGTAATCGTGGGAATATTGAGAGAATAAACAGCATATTGACAGCAATAATTGCAATATTGACAGGGAACATTAATTTCAAGAGAATAACAATTGAAATTTAGCAGGAATTTTAAAAGTTTTCATTATTAGAAAATGTGAAAATCAGAATTAATTTTCATCAAAGAAGTAATATTGTAAAACATGCAGTTTGCACATTTTATATTTCAACATCTACTAAGCCACTTATCGTTAATTAAATAAAATTAAATTTCATAACATTATCCAGGAAACTTAATGCTTTATGAAAATGTAAACATCAAAATATACCCCATCGCTAGTTTTTGTGTAATTTCTCTATAAATTCAGCGATGCAATATTATACAAGGTGCATTTTGTGTATCTCCTGATTATAATTTTTTAACACTCTTTTAGTAGCTTGACAATTTCTAAATTTTGGGCAGTATTTAAGTAGACTTGAGGCTATATGAAAATGCAAAAATCGAAATACACCCCTCCTCTGGTTTTCCCGCAATTTCAATCTGAAGTTAGAGCAGCGTTTTATACAAAATGCAGTTTGCACATTATTTCATTAAAAAAAAGTTGTAATCTATTTCTGGTAGCATCATAAGTTTCATACTTTACACAGTTAATATGTAGACTTGAAACTATTAGGAAATGCAAAAATCAGAAAATACCCCATCTCTAGTTTTTGCATAATTTCAATCTAAATCGTGAGAATCCTTTGAGATTTGTATTAAAAACTTTCAATTTTCCATTTCAACGTATACATCATTCGGCCCATTGTTTATAAATTATTGTTAACAATAAAAATTGTTTAAACTTGACATGCAGTCTAACATTGAGACTACTTCGATAAACGAGACTACTTTAAACATTTCTTGTGCATATTTCAATGTTAATTTTTGAAATATTAATGATTACTCACAAAATATCATTGAATATTCTCAAAATTTCGTAATTCAGTCGAAACTATGAGAGTAATCGTGGAAATATTGAGAGAATAAACAGCATTTTGACAGCAATAATTGCAATATTGACAGGGAACATTAATTTCAAGAGAATAACAATTGAAATTTAGCAGGAATTTTGAGAGTTATCATTGCAATTTTGACAGAAAAAAATATTTTTTCGAGAATAACAATTGAAATTTAGCAAGAATTTTGAGAGTTATCATTGCAATATTAACAGAAAATAATAATATTTCGAGAATAACAATTGAAATTTAGCAGGAAAAAATGAAATATTGTCATGCAAGTGATATAATATGGCACATACAGATAGAAAATTAAACAAGCAATTTTTATGAAAAAAAATCCAGCCTTGGTTATTTAATACTGATATTTTTTCCATGCAAAGCAAACAATTGAATTACGTCAGTTTATATATTTTTAATATTTTTAATAACTGCATTGAGTACATTGTTATTAGATATACGTATAACTTTTATGGTTTTGTAAAAACTACTTTGTCTAGCATGGCATTGTATATTTTAATCTAAAACTTTTAAGCTGGTAGTTTACACTTAAACTTTCAGTAATATTAAAGACTGCTGAGCTTAGACTGCTGGAAAGCTTCACATGAACCGAGAGAATAACTGCATCAAAAAATAAATCACGGCAACGTAAACTTTGCACACGAATTATAGCCCCGCATAAAGAAAATGTATGCAAATTGCCCCGCCTTATAAAATTACCCCATATCCATTTCCACATTAGCTAATCCCTCTCGCGCAGTTGGCATACCCGTTAAATGCATTAATTCGTTAAAATTTCATCAGGCATAAATTTCAGGCCAGAACTCCAGATATGAATACAACACTGATTATGGGAGTTGTAATGTTTTTTATCGAATTAGACCGGAATTAATACGAAAGTAAAGTTTCAAAATTAAATAGACAACGCCGGGGAATAATCCGTTGCGAATGGCGACGTTAATTGCGACGAAAATTTCAAATTGAATCTCGCGCCAGTGCTTAATCTGTTCGCCTAACTTTGCGCTCGTATAGAGTATTTGATTTATTTATTTGTGCATTACTCGTGTACTCATTCCGTGCCAAATTATCAGTCTCCAAAAACTGTGCTATCATCGACTTCTTGCAAACATACCGACTTGTCTAAGGGAAGATTTTAACGCCCCCTCTCAAACGCAGTAGGCGGAGTGAAACGTCAGGGGTAAATTATGTGGGACAGATATCTCCAGTGCAATATTGTGCGTGCGCAACTTAGATGTGTGAGTGATTCACACACGCGCTAAAAACGTAAAATCTGGTAACTTGTGTTGCCTACACTTAAGAGTCAATTGAACAAAACAATTTCTTCATATCTGGAGAATGTAGTTGATTCTACATTTGATGAACATATTTAGAGTAATTGTTTTCTTAACACAATAGGTACATACATACATATAATAAATCGTTCGATTTCTTTTAGATTTTTCTAATTTCTTAATTTTTGTCTTCTTCTGGGAAACTATTTATTCATAAAAATGAATTCGTTCATAATTTAAATTTATGATAATCCGCTTGATCATAAATATATTATATACAGTGACCTCCAAAAAGTCGGTATCGTATTGGGAATTGTCATTATTATTGATTTACAAAAAAATTAAAAAATGTACGGCATTAATTTGTTATTGTCTAAAAACCGTATTAGCATCTATCAGATGTACCGAGTAATTTTTACTTACCCAGAAAATCTCGTTTTTCAAAATGATGAAAATTGAAATAATGCTAATTTTCGGAAATCGCGCGAGTTATTATTGATATATTTTTACTGCATGTTAGTTTTAAATTACTGAAACATTTAAAGGACATGTTTTTTTGTTATCTGTAACTTTTGCAAAAATTAGGTTTTTAATGTTTTTTCATATTTATCATCTCATTATTTAGGCCAGTATAAATGAACACATACAGGGTTTTTGTGGAACTAAAACATTAACAAGAGGAGATTCATATTTTTGGAAGCAATCTAAATAAATATTAATTATCATTGAAAAATATTTCTCCTATAAAGCACCTTGCATCAAAAACGTAGAAACTATGCAGTGACATAGCATTTTGATGAATAAAATTTCTAAAGAAATAATTAGTATTCCGAATTGGTTTTGCTGCTGATACATGTTATAAGTTTTCATCAAACCCGAAAATAAAATTTGAGATTTAGTTTTCGTAATATGAAATAAAACCATTAAAATTTTAATTGTTGCAAAAGTTGCAGAAGACAAAAAATACTTATGAACTGTAAATACTTCAGTAATCTAAAACTTACAAGCAATAATAGGACCTCATCGATATCATGCGTGATATTAAAAAAAAATGGCAGTATTTCCATTTTCATTATTTGATAAAACGAGATTTACTAGATAAATAATAATCACTCGGTATATCTGATGGAGGCTAATAAGGTTTTTAAACAAGCACAAATTAATGTCGTGAAAAAGTTTTTAACAGCAAAAATAACATTGGTGAATTATTTTTGGATCAACTATTGCTGTTGAAATGAAACACAAATGAAGCAGCAAGTAGTTAAATGTATTAAATTTAAGTGCATTACATTCACATTGCTATTATTATTAGATTTTACTGACTCAATACAACTATCACCATTTAAGTATCTGTAGTAATAATCCAATAGTAAGGTACAGTTTATTTAAGTTCAATTAGAGTTTTCGAAAGCACATTGCTTTGCAACAACCCGACGCCGAAAGCGGAGGGTTTTTAAGTGAAAACTATCCATGGGTAGTAATTAGTCTAATGTTATTTTGATTGGATATTGTCGCACACGTGACTACAGATTCACGAATTTGATTGGATTTATACTTCAGCAAACATCTCTTAGCAAACATCATAAACATTTGTTTATCTACAAGTGAAATAAAATGTTCTTGAATCCGCTTGTACATTAATATTTATTTATATAACAAGTGAGCTAAGGGGATGTTTTTGAAAAAACATCCTTAGCTCATGTGTTTTATACAATATTTTATTCAATTTTGTCGAAATACGTTTAGTAGTTACAAATTCAATTTTTATAATATCAAGTCGGTGAAAAGTCAGACATTTATTTTTACATCAAAATTTAAAAAGGCCGATTGTAATGTTTATGCATCAGAAGGGGAATTTTGAAACATGCTCGCAACGGTACAATGAAATAATAGACAACAGAACTTTACTTAGTAGTAGGAAAGACGCAATTCTTTCAAAGCCTGAAAAACTAGTTATTTTTATTGTTAAATATGTAGATGAAGAGTTTTTCGAAATCCAATAGTTGCTATTCAAATTATGCTCACCGTATCGGTTTCAATAAGTTGTGAAAGATCAGTAAACTTAAACTGATTATATCTTATTTAAGATCTTCATTGGCCCATCAAGATTATCGTATATTGTTATTTTGAGTGAAGAACGAGAAAAAAACGGAAAAAAATAAATTTTGCTGATACCGTGCGAGCATAAATTATTATCATCAACGTTTGCTTTGCAAAGCCATACAGCTTAGCTTAAAATTCATCAGTTTGGCACGCCATGTGTTAGACACAATTTTAACCAAGATTTGGTTAGATATATCGTCTCTTTATAATTGTGATCTAAACCGAGCTCTACGTTTTTCAGCCCAAGCCCTCTTGGATGAAAATAATTTTTAGTCGCACGGTATAATCGATCAATTAGCATCTATAAACGCACGTAAAGTACATTTCTAGATATTTACTATTTGTACTTGTTCTAATGTCCCTAATATTGCCGTAAGCCTTACATTGCAAATTTTATGTTGAAATTAATAAAAGATCTAATCATTCGTGTTTGATTTATTGATGTAATTTGACAAGGGCGCACATTTTTGCTATGCCATGGGTAAAACTTTAAAATTTGTTTTACTCCATTATTAGTTGGCATTGTATAGAGCAATAATTGATTTGCACTTATAGTAGTTGCAGCAAAAATGAAGTACTAATTTAGCCGTTGTGAAGAACTTTGTTTTGGAAGAACCAAATTTTACGTAAAATATAAATTGAGGAGACTGCAGCGAGCGCTCAGTCGAAATACACGTGCCAGGTATATCTCTCAGAGTTGTGAAGGTGATTCTAAGTGTCATAGTGCGCTTCTGTGCACCATACTCGACCTGATAATACACACGGACATACACCACGCACACAGCCTGAGGTCAGTGTTACAGTGGGTCCAGAAGGGCCAGAAACTATTGAAATACGAGCGCGGGCAAGTGCAATGATGGATGCACAAGATTGCTCGGATACGGACGAGTCCAATACGCAGTGGACCGAGCCGAAAAGAAAGCCGGGCAGACCACCAAAGAACGTCGCGCTAAAAAACCAGCGCCTCGCACAAACCAACAAAGCACGACACGATAAGCATAAAATAGAATTTCAAAACCTCGAACTACTCACAAAACAAACAAAGGCACAAAATATTCCACAAAATACTGCAACAACGTCAACAACGTACACACAACAGAGTTCTACAACAACAAACACACATAATCAATCACAACAACAACAACAACAACAAACCAAACAAAAAACACATATCACACCCCAAACACAAAACACACTCCAATTTTTTATAACGGCACCAAACCTTACAAGAATACAATTGTCTAAGCTATGGGAACAGCACATGCCCTCCAATGAAGACATTATAATTAAAACTCAAGAAGGCTTCGTAATAAAAACCAAAAACACGCAGCTCGAAACGAAAATCCAAGAACTTATACAACTTAAAGCGATAACCACATACAAAATACAAACACACAATAACACTCGAAAACCCCACTCACAGCCATCAGACTCTTACTCGGCTATCATTACTGGTGTAGAACGCGAAATCCCGGACGACGACATCTCAACACAATTAAACAAATGCGGCTACCCACACCGGTTCTGCAAGCGAATTATTGCCAAAGCAACCAACACCCCCACGTCACTGATCAGAATAATTACTGGCGATATAAACACGTTCGAAAAACTCCTAGCAGACGGCGGACTGTTCTATCTAAATCGTAGATACAAAATAATCCCAAGCACACCTCCAGCACCTATTCCACAATCATGCAGCAAGTGCACCTCATTTGACCACACCACCGAATCATGCAAAGCACAAGTAAAATGCACAAAATGCTTAGGACAACACGACACTTCGAAGTGCACATCACAACTTCCACCCAAATGCGTCGCATGTGGATCAGAAGACCATGCTGCATGGTCGCACAAATGCCCCAAGAGGCCCACCGAACCTATTGCCGGGATCCCAAATATAAGAATCAAATGCATAAACCAAAAAACTGCCGATCTCCCCAAGAACATCACACACGAGAACAGGATTCACGCACCACTCACGACACATGACTACATCATCAACACATACACCAACAAAATCAACAACCCTAATAACACCAACAGAGAAGAACTAGTCAAGAAATTAAGAAAACGTTTCATCATAGATGCGAACATCGACACCCAGGCAATCTTCTCGGGTAATAGAATGTATATACTAATGTTTGACCAAAATGACCCCAACCTAGTATCACCCACTCAACCCACTCATAGCGCCACACAAAGCATCACTAACATACATAATGACTGACATACGACTGCAAAGGTTGACAAATCAACACGGGCTTCGAAAGACTTGGACTTGCGACTGGTATATTCCAATATCAATAGTTACATAAATAAAAAACAAATTATCAACAATTTTATAGAGACAAAAAATATCCATGGTTGCCTATTCGTTGAATCAAAAACTAAACCAGAGACAAACACTAGCTACAGAAACTGGCACAAGATTCAAGTAAATGGCAACGCACTAAACAACAACTGCCGCGGCGGATCTTTAGTTCAACTTCATCCCCAATACAACCTCGGGAAAGCTAACCCTCCACACCTGAATAACCCCCTTAATGAATGCCTCCATTTCACTATACCATTTCACAAAGACAAACTTCACATTTTCCTCATTTACATTCATCCCCACTCACCACTAGAACAAAATATCTTCATCAAGGCATCATTATACAAATTTTCCATCATCATCGGCGACTTCAACTTCAACAAGCAGAAATACAGCCAATTACAAACGTTCCTAAATAACTCGGACTTTCAAAAACGCAACACAAGGCCTACATTCTTAATGCCACACAACGACACGACACCAGACGCTCTGCTTCATACAAAAAACTTACGCAATATTATAACCGACATTGACCTAACCACCGACCTATGCTCAGACCACCTAGCTATCACTTTTACAATTAAACTAGACATCCCACCAACTAAAGACCAAAACTGCACCAAACCCAACTTAAAGCTAACCAATATCGAAGCCGTAAATTCAGACATGCTAAACTACGTGAACAGCCTACAAAACATCAATCTAAACCTACACCACGTTAATGAATTTCAAAACAAACTGAGCAACTCCATAATCAATAATAGCCCCCTGACAAGACACACCTTTTACAAACACAGACTCCCCAAGTTCATACTACATCTCATCAAAACCAAAAGACAACTCTATAGGGAATACTCACGGACAGAAAACATGAACCTAAAACCAGAAATCAATAAACTAAATAAAAACATTCAGTCTCTGACTCACCAATTCCAAACACACAACTGGCTGGCTGTCTGCCAGGAAATCGAAATAGACAAGGGAAAAACATACTGGTCAAAAATCAAGAAAATTACGAAATACAAAAAAACCGAAAATATTCCAAAGCTGGTACACAATAATCAACATTACAAAACCGACGCAGACAAAGCCCACATTTTCGCTCAACACTTCCAAAAAGCATTTTCGCCATCAAATGACCCCAAATTCGATATTAATAACTTTCAATTCGTAACTGACTGGTACAACAACTTTACTACTTCATTAACTGACGACGACGACGCGGACAAACCGATCGACGAAGACGAATACTATGACACCCTAGGAACTGGCAAAAACTCAGCCCCTGGCACAGACCAGATCACAAAACACCTGCTAAGAAACTTGTCCGACGAAATCCATCACCACATCATAGCATTATATAACGTATGCCTCTCACGCAGAATCTACCCTGATATCTGGAAGAGTGGCACAATAATCACAATCCCAAAGCATGGACAAGATCACACAAAGCCCTCGAGCTACAGGCCAATAACCCTACTCCCTGTAATTGGAAAAATATTTGAAACAATTATTAAATCGAGATTATGGGACACTGTAGAGCAAAATATCCCTAGATATCAGTTTGGATTTAAACCCCACAACTCGACCATTCATCCACTTTTCATTCTGACGAACAACGTACAAGCGACACACTTACAGAACAAACACACCGCTGCGGTATTCCTAGACATAAATAAAGCCTTCGACAGCGTGTGGCACAAAGGACTCATATATAAAATGCACTCGCTGGGAACACCGCCTTATCTACTGCGTACCATAGACAACTTTTTGACCGACAGACAACTAAACATCAAAGTAAACAACACTCACTCATACTCGTTTCTGCCCTTACAAGGGGTCCCACAAGGATCACCTCTATCGCCGCTATTATACAATATATACTGTCACGACATTTACAATTACAACCACATAGACAAAAACTTTATAGACCTAGACCAGTACATACTACAATTCGCGGACGACACAGCAATCATTACCCACGGCAAGACCCTCGCCAAAACTATCAGCGACCTACAACGACTTACGGACACAACCATGGAATGGTTCCACAAATGGAGGCTAATACCCAATCCTAACAAGTGCCAACTGCTGATCCCCAACCACAAAATATCACAAAACTCGCCTCTGATTACAATAAACGACATAGACGTGACTCCATCAACCGACATTAAATATCTAGGCATAACATTTGACAACAAATTCAAATTCAAGACACATACCAGACATACAATGACCGAGATCATAAAAAGAGCCAAGCACTTCAGATGCCTCACGCAAGGCAACAAAGGCATAACGACAAAAACAGCAACGAAAATATATAAAACAATCTGCAGACCCATACTTGATTACGGGCACGCTATACTGAAGAACGCCACAGACATTACAAAACGAAGAATTGACACAAGCGAACGTAAGACACTACGACTGATTACAAAGATCAGACATCCCAATAACCCACTCCACAATCCTACCAATATCTCCCTCTATGAGAAAACACAAATAATCACTATCAGGGAACGTCTAGGCAACCTAAACAACAAATTCAAAGACAAAGACACTACCTGGACCATCACCGAAGACATGTGCATCAAACGACTAACCCGACAAACGAACAGACGACACCCATCCTCAACACTGTACGAATCATACCATACAGACTGACTCCATTCCACACACCATTCACTCACTAGCATTATATCATTATCATTATTACATCTCACCAGTAATCAACTCTAGTATACAATATTACGCTTTTTTTCTTTCTTTTTTTTTTTTCTTCCAACGAAACTTTCATTACTTTATATTATAATTACATTGTTTTACAAATAATTAGAATGTATAGGCGGAAAGACCGCAGGTCGATAGCCAATAAAAAAAAATATTGTTACTACTACTATAAATTGAGTGGTTGTGAATGTAGTTTAACCATGCCAAATTTACAACTAATAATCTAATGAAATTGTCAGTGCAAAATGAAACAATAAATAGCCACTAATTTATTCAAGTTGAGTGGCATGTCGGAGGATAATTTCGTAAACTATTTTTGTTATACCTAAAATTAAACTTAAAATTTGATGTAGGTGTGTTGACAACAGAGACACAAGAGTATAGAGCATTAAATCCTGTCAAATCAATCGTCGCTAATGTTAAAGTCGTGTGATCGATTGTTTATATCATTACTTAAATATTTCGTGACATTTTTAGTAGTGCAACACAATTAACAAGATATTTTCCGTAGTTCGGTTTGGTGAATGATGCAAGATGCTCATACCTTCCCCTTGCAAGCGCACGCATCATTTACTAATGGCCCCCGCCAATGTAACATGATACCCGGTTTAGACCCCGAACGACGTTTAGACACATATGTCGCCTACGGACTTCTTGGCCCCTTTCTGTACTAATCTTGAAAAAATTATGTTAATTATTGACTTATTAGTTCCTTTTTGTACTAATTCTGTGTTATTTTTTTCTGTTGCAGTGCTGTGCGCGGTGCCGAACAGTGGCGGCGCCGCGGGTAACTCGCTGGCGGAGGGGGCCAATGCCAGGGGGCCCCACTTCGATACCAGCGCCTCGAAAAACGTCACCGCACTGCTTGGCAAGACAGCCTATCTGAACTGTAGGGTCAAGAACTTGGCCAATAGGACGGTAAGGGTTGTTTGGTCACCATTCACACATATGCATGGGGAGTATGGCTTTCACCAAAGTAATTGCTATGTCTGCCAGCTTATACGTTATTCCCTGAGGCCCATAGAAGTACGACAAATAACAATAACAATTGACAACAGTAAACTCTCTTAATGGTGATGGGCGGATTAAACAAAATATTTACTGAATACGTACAGAGCTTTCATGAAAGTGATATCAACTTTCACGCTGCATACCAATAGATGACAATGTTTAAGATGTAAAAATAATAAAAATAATAATAATAATAAATAAGATGTAAATCAAAAATGTTTTGCAACGTAGCTGATATATTTCTTAGGATATAAGCAAAAAATGTAACTGTATAATTTCAAATGTTATTATTGGTCATTATTACATTGGTACTAGTTGGAACAGTTGACACCACTTTCTGGAACGCTCTGTATTTGTGGGGTACAGTTATTCTCATAAAAAAAAAATTTACTACAAAACCAATTTTTGGATTTAATTTGATAGAAAATGAGTTTTTTATTTCACCGAGAGATAGCGTTTGGTGCCTCTCTCTTCCGTTAGAATTTTATCATTATTTACCCAATACAACTATTATTAAAAACTGTTAAAAATATGTACCTGTATGTATACCTGTATGTATACAGGTATACAGGTATGTATAATATGTATGTGTATGATACCTACCTATGAGTCGTTGAAAATCAGAGTTGTGTAAGCCCATTTTTTTGTAAATCAATTAAGTCCAGAAATGGATCCTGGGACATGCTCTTGTATTTTTCTGGATTTACACCAAAAAAATAGACATACAGCAATCTGGCTTTCAACGGCTTATATAATTCATATAATAGATAAAGTTGATGGAGGAAGCCGTTACTATGTAATTATTAATTATGTTAATACAAAAATGAACACGTTACTATGTTTTTTATTACTTTTTTTGTATTTTTCTGGATTTACACAAAAAAAAAGACATACAGCAATCTGGCTTTCAACGGCTCATATAATACATATAATATATAAAGTTGATAGAGGAAGCCGTTACTATGTGATAATTAATTATGATAATACAAAATGGAACACGTTACTACGTTTTTTTATATTTTTTTTCGTTAAACACGATTGCATTTTCGACCACAATTAAGTCATTCACTTGATTAGGAATCACTTGTGAATGCCCTAATTGTGGTCGAAATTGCAGTCGTGTATAACGAAAAAATAAAGTGATAAAAAACGTAGTAACGTGTTTCATTTTTGTAGCATCATATTTATAATAGATGCACGTAAATATAAATTTAAACACGTAACATGTAATGAAATATTTATAATATACAACAAAGATTATAATTATTCTCTCTTATTTCTTTATGTTTCAAGTATAGAATAGGTCTATAATTTTACAAAAAAAAACATTTTTATCTTTTTTATTATTCTCTCCATTCGTTTATCACTTTTTCTTATATTTGTATATTGTATTGTTTTAATTATAATTGTATATAAAACTTGATTTATCTATTGGATATTAGCAGTATTCGATTATATTGCCATGCACCATAATTCTATCACCACCATGAGATGGACGTGTAAGTAATTTTGGTTGCATAGTTATTGAATTTTAGCATTTCATTGATCTTGTCGTTTTAAAACTGAACACATAACATGTAATAAAATATATAATAGATATAATAAACAACAAACATTAGATGAATATATATTTTAATTCATGGCAGCCTCAATTTTTTTCTGTATCTTCATCTTCCTCTTCTTCTTCCTTTATTTAGGAGTATATTTTAAATATTTTCTTTATTTCATATTTTCTTGATTTTGACAAATCTTGTCACAATGGTAGCATAAACTCATTGTTTGTTCCATCACTTGTTTTTGAGTGATGACTATATATTTTAATGCATGGAAACTTCATTATTTTCTGATTCATCATCGTCTCCTTCTTCTTCCTTTTTTAGGAGTATATCCTAAATATTTTCTTGATTTTGTATTTCCTTGATTTTGACAAACCTGTCACAATGGTAGCATAAACAACTCATTGTTTTTTCCATCACTTGTTTTTCAGTGATGACTATATATTTTAATGCAAGACAACCTCTTTTTATATTCTGCTTCTTCGTCTTCTACCTTTTGTTTTTAAGAGTATATTCTAAATATTTTCTTGATTTTGTATTTTCTTGAATTTGACAACTCTTGAGACTTAGACAGTTTACGTTTATGTTTAAATTACTTTTATCAACGATCATTCAAAGCAATTTAGCATTTTATTGATCTTGTCATTTTAAAACTGAACACAAGCTATATTGATTAAAAAAAAAATAATGGCAATGTATGGAGTAGCTTCATTAAAATAAAAACAAAATAATAAAAATCCTTGTAAATTTTTATAAAAACACTCATTGTTTCTTCCATGACTTGTTTTCGAGTGATGACTATATATTTTAATGCACGGCAACCTCCATTTTTTTTCTTCGTTTTCTTCTTCTTCCTTTTTTATGAGTATACCCTAAATATTTTCTTGATTTTGTATTTTTTTGTTTTCGACAAGTCTTGTCGCAATTGCAACATATACTCATTTTTTTGCATCACTTCTTTTTGAGTATTGGCTATATATTTTAATGCATGTCAACCTTAATATTTTTATGATTCTTCGTCTATTTCTTCTTCCTTGTTTTAGGAGTATATCCTAAATATTTTCTTGATTTTGTATTTTCTTTATTTTAACAAATTCTGTCACAATGGTAGCATAAACTCGTTGTTTTTTCCATCACTTGTTTTTGAGTGATGACTATATATTTTATTGCATGCCTTCTTCTTCTTCCTTTTTTTAGGAGTGTATCCTAAATATTTTCCTGATTTTGAATTTCCTTGATTTTGACAAATCCTGTCACAATAGTAGCATAAACTCATTGTTTTTTCCATCACTTATTTTTGATTGATGACTATTTATTTTAATGTATGGCAACCTCAATTTTGTTCTGATTCTTAGTATTCCTCTTTTTCTTCCTTTTTTTAGGAGTATATCCTAAATATTTTCTTGATTTTGAATTTTCTTGATTTTGACAAATCCTGTCACCATCTAAAAATCAATGAGCTTATGAGCTCATTGATTTTTAGATCACTTGTTTTTGAGTGAAGACTATACATATATTTTATTGCATGCCTTTTTCTTCTTCCTTTTTTTAGTAGTATATCCTAAATAATTTCTTGATTTTGACAATTTCTATCACAATGGTAGCATAAAAACTTAGATAGTTTACGTTTATGTTCCAATTGCTTTTATCAACGATCATTCAAAGCATTTTAGTATTTTATTGATCTTGTCGTTTTAAAACTGAACATAGTTATGTTGAGATAGAAAAAAAACTAGCGGAAAACAATTAATGGCTATCTATAAAACAGCTTCATTACAATAAAAACAAAACAATAAAAATCCTTGTATTTTTTTATAAAAACACTCATTGTTTCTTCCATCACTTGTTTTTGAGTGATGACCATATATTTTAATGCATGGAAACCTCATTTTTTTCTGATTCTTCGCCTTCTTCTTCTTCTTCTTCCTTGTTTTTCTTGATTTTGACAAATCCTGCCACAATGGCAGCATATACTCATTGTTTTTGCCATCACTTGTTTTTGAGTGATGACTATGTATTTTATTGCATGGCTTCTTCTTCTTCCGTTTTTTCAGGAGTGTATCCTAAATATTTTCTTGATTTCATATTTTCTTGATTTCACAAATCCTGTCACAATGGTAGCATAAACTCATTGTTTTTTCCATCTCTTATTTTTGATTGATGACTATATATTTTAATGTATGTCAACCTCATTTTTTTCTGATTCTTTGTCTTCCTCTTCTTCTTCTTCCTTTTTTAGGAGTATATCCTAAATATCTTCTTGATTTTGACAAATTATGCCACAATGGTAACATAAACACTTAGACAGTATACGTTTATGTTGCAATTACTTTTATCAACGATCATTAAAGCATTTTAGCTGATTATTGATCTTGTCGTTTTGAAACTGAACATAGCTATGTTGAGATAGAAAAAAAAACATAGGGAATACAATTAATGGCTATGTATAGAACAGCATCATTAAAATAAAAACAAAACAATAAAAATCCTTGTAATTTTTTATAAAAATACTCATTGTTTCTTCCATCAATTGTTTTTGAGTGATGATTATATATTTGAATGCATGGAAACCTGATTTTTTTTCTGAATCTTCGTCTTCTTCTTCTTCTTTGTTTTAGGGGTATATCCTAAATATTTTCTTTATTTCATATTTTCTTGATTTTGACAAATCCTCTCACAATGGTAGCATAAATTCAATGTTTTTTTCATCACTTGCTTTTGAGTGATGACTATATATTTTAATGCATGGTAACGTCAATTTTTTTCTGAATCATCACCTTCTTCTTCCTTTTTTTATGAGTATATCCTAAATACTTTCTTGATTTTATATTTTCTTGATTTTGACAAATCCTGTAAGTGTTACAATGGTAGCATACACATTTAGACATTTTACATTTATGTATAAATTACTTTTATCAACGATCATTCAAATAGTTATTACTGTTGACACTTAAAATAGTGTTAAAAAAAAGTAAACTTTTCAAGATCTTTAAATTTTAAGTAAAATGTATAGAGAACTGTGATGTTGTCAGTAAAGTCAAGACGTATTCAAATGTGTACATTAACGTTATACTCGTATAAAAAAAACGAGTTGTACAGGAAGCATGAGAAAATCAACAATTCATTCATTAAAAAAATAATAGCAAATGATTATTCTTGTAAATGGTTATGATCAATTTTTACACTTTTACCTTAAATATGTAAGTATGGAGTTTTTGTTAAATAGTGACATTGCCCTCATAGTCTTATAATTGAGCCGTTATTTTAGAAGTGTGAAAACAAAAAAATTAACATTTTTCGGTAAGATTTGTTAAGTTTTGCTGATTTTTGTTGTCACAAAAAGAACAACAATCCATTTTTTTAAAATTAATTTTCACCTCAAATATGTAAGTATTGAATTTTTGTTATATAGTGGCATTGCTCTCATACTCTTATAATTGAGCCGTTATTTTGAAAGTGTAAAAACAAAAAAAATAACATTTTTCGAAAGAATTTGTTAAGTTTTGCTGATTTTTGTTGTCATAAGAAGAACGCAACCCCATTTTTTTTTAAATTGAGGAAAGTTCAGAAATTTACAATGGCCAACATTCCTTGCGTATTTTTTCACTTATATGAATTTAAAACAAAAATAGACTTGAATAACTTTCAAAATCAACAGCTCAATTAAATATTAGGTCTGGACTTATGCGAATTTAAAACAAAAATAGACTTGAATGACTTTCAAAATCACCGGCTCAATTAAACATTAGGTCTGAACTTATCTGAATTTAAAACAAAAATAGATTTCAATGACTTTCAAAATCAAGGGCTCAATTAAACATTAGGTCTGGACTTATCTTAATTTAAAACAAAAATAGACTTGAATGACTTTCAAAATCAACGGCTGAATTAAACGGGCTCAAATCTAAATAACAACCATCACTAATTTCAATTATAATTATTGTTTAACACTGTCAATTTGCCAGAAATACTTACAAGTTGCTATTTTAAAACATTCTGTAAGTTTCAATTTTTGCATTCACACAAAAAAATTAAGTGACATAATATGTAATTTAAAACTTTCTGTAAGTATCAATTTTTGTATTCACACAAAAAAAATTAAGTGACACAATGTGTGTAAACAAATTACCAAAATTATCAATTGCGATGGAAATTCTCCAAATATTGATTTTAAATCATAAACGAAAACAAATTCAAGATTGATTTTGAAAATTTCCAATAGTAACGATATTCCTACATATTTCATATCTCAACATAGACCAATTTCTATCATTCATGGTACTTATCAGAAAGACGTTTCTCCTTAAAGTTGAAAATGAAAATGTGATAACATTTTTACAAAACAATTTAAATATTTAACATACATTTTTGCAATTTGTGCATTTGTATATTTTTGTAACTACTTAGTAACTACTAATTGAATATTAAATTCGCGACGAGCTTGCATTAATTGGGACCCGAAACGCAGTTTTTCACTTTAACTAATTACAATTATAAATATGGCAACGTAGAGGCGGGTTTATTAATTAAAGGATAATAATTGTTTCGCGAGGATAAGCGACGGTTTTGTCCCAGGGATGTTTCGCGCTGTCTGTTTTTAGAAAGCTCGCTATCGTTAGCGAGTTTCGCGTAATTAAAATCGCCAAGAATAAATTAATCGCAACTTCAGTATTAAGTTCACTTCAGTTTGATGCAATTATTTTTAAGTGTCTCATTACTAGCCCAACAGCTACAAAATATAACTAAACAACAAACACACAAAAACTTTAACTGCGATTAAAATGGAATATTAAAATAATCTGTAGGTACTTGTGTCATAATTGAGGGGGTTAGATGCAAAGGGGAACAAGTGACAAAATCTAATTATTGAAAAAAGGACAACTGAAGTTAGTCCATAAATTCAACAGGATATTCATTGTAACGAATTAATTCAACAATATATGAATTCGTATTAACTAATATCCCTCTTCCACAAAACTGAAATGAACATCTCTAATTCTGCACTTAACTACATTTCTCTTTCTTCTGAAATCTCCTGATTTATATATTGGCAGTACAATCTCTTTACTCCATTTTTTGTGTTTTTTTCTCCTGATTTATATATTGGCAGTACAATCTCTATACTCCATTTTTTGTGTTTTTTTCTCCTGATTTATATATTGGCAGTACAATCTCTATACTCCATTTTTTGTGTTTTTATTTTCCTTCATGATTTGATATGGCAGTTCTGTCAGTTTCTCCATTCCTTCTTCTCCTAGGTTCTTTGCCATTTCTGTTGATATCTCATCTATTTTCTCTGTCTTTCCATTTTTCTTTGAAAATGTCGCTTTTGTATGTATGATCCTCAATTAACAGTTTTCAAATATTATTATACATCCAAATATTTCATTGTAATTAGATTACTATAAGCCATTCGATTTGCATTGGTAATTTGGGGTTTCTATTTTCGGGCGCTATCTCATCGGATTACACTAAATAGGTAAGGTATGCGCACTGTTTAATGTTTGCGGGTAGATTTGCCGAGAATGTGTGGCGCTGTTTATAATTTCACCTAGCGCCATACCAACGCCCCAGTTGCAAAAGTTAAATTGAATTTGTTATCAAATTGTTGTAATGAAAATGCAATTAGCTGAAGAATTAGTAATTATAAATTCTGGTCGTATGCAAGTAATTAAATTGCTCGCTGATAACGGGTGTAATTGTGCATTTTAGAATGAACGGATCTGAGAATGCACCTACTAGAATTGTAGACATAATAATTTACAATTCCATATGTTAATCACAAATACTGGCTGGAAAAAGTTTGAGAGAAAATTCTGTAGCGAGTTCTGAATTTTTAATTATTTACTAGATTTTCAATATCAAATGAAACATCGAAATTATACAGGGTGTCCCACGCTAATGAACCATTAAAAGTTTATGAGGTTCCTGATAAAATAAAAAATTGAAAAAATTCGTTCAAACATGCTTGATTCCGGTCTCTTCAGCTGAAATACTTTTAACGTTCTATCACTTCTGGTTCTACCGGAAGTAGCCATCAACTTTTGTTTTTTACATGGAACACCCTATAAATTATTATGATTTTGGCTTTCCTGTTTAATTTGAAACATATTTTGTACAGATGTATGTACACCAATCTTTTTTACTTTCCTACTTTTCCTCTAAAACTTGGAGAATATATTGTTGCAATGAAATATTCAGCTTAATACGCTTAATTAATGACATTTTGAAACGAAAAAACTTCTATTACTTCTTAAAGTATTGAATCGAATAATTGATTACTGTTATAGGCTTTACCTTCGTGATACGTGGTTAATAGTAAAATAAGAAATACTTTGAACTTTGGTAATAATATAGTTATTATTTATAAATAGTAACTATATTTTCAATCAAGCCATGTTCATTTTCAAACTAGAGTAACTCTAGAGTAACTCTAGAGTAACTAAAGTAACTCTAAAGTAACTTGAGTAACTCTAGAGTAACTAGAGTAACTCTAGAGTAACTAGAGTAACTCTCAGAGTTAACTACAATAACTGTAAGTACTACAAGACTTGTAGTTTGAAAATGGGCAGGTATTGGTCAATTTTTAATTTCAATAGGTAGAATGGTCAATTGGTCAATTGACTAATGACCTATATGAACTTCAGTACCAATGACCTTGAGTAACTATATTTTCGATCATGGTCATTTTCAAACTAGAGTAACTCTAGAGTAACTGGAGTAACTCTTGAATAACTAGAGTAACTCTAGAGTAACTCTCAGAGTTAACTCTAATAACTGCAAGTACTACAAGACTTATAGTTTGAAAATGACCAGGTATTGGTCAATTTTCACTTTCAATTGGTAGAATGGTCAATTGGTCAATTGGTAGAAATAGTTTTTCTAACCAAGTAATCTACAATTTGATAATTCAATCTTACATTTTTGTGATAAACAAAATAGTTACTATTTTTGCATTTTCGGTAATTTTAATGTTAATTTTTTTAATATTTTACCAATACGTCTAAAAATGTTTAGTAATAATTGTCAAATGGCTGAAACTTATCAGTAATTTTGCTAAAATGTCATAGATTTTGAAGGTTACAAATAGTCCTTAAGACTGCTACTAATTTTAATAAAATATTTTGAAGTGGTATTTTCTGGTAAATGGTAAATATTTCTAATAATTTTTAGGTAACAATCTCAAAGGATTGTTTTTGAATTTCAATCCAAGGTACTAAAATATCTTAAAAATCGGCAGTAATATTGCTAAAATGATTGTAAATTGCCAGAAATTATTGTAAAAAAGTCGAAAATTGCCAGTAATAATTTTCGAAATATCTTCAATAATTGTTAAAATGTCAAAAAATTGACAGTATTTTGACTAGTCCTTAAAAAAAATTAAATTCAGTTTGCAAACATTTGATTTTTTCTAATAAAGTTATCTACAATTTGTTAATTCAATCTTACATTTTTCTGTTAATCAAAATAGTTACAATTTTTGTAATTTCGGTAATTTTAGTATTATTTTTATAATATTTTGCCAATACATCTGAAATTTTTTAGCAATAATTGTCGAATTGCTAAAAGTTATCAGTAATTTTGCTAAAATGTCATAGATTTTATATGTTTATTATTATGTTCTACTATTTTAAAAAAACATTTTGAAATAGTGATTTCTAATAATTTTTAGGTAAGAATTTTAAGATATTGTATTTGAATTTCAATTCAAGGTACTAAAATATCTTAAAATCGGCAGTAATATTGCTAAAATGTCTGTAAATTGCTAGAAATAATTGTTAAAATGTCGAAAGTGGCCAGAATATTTTGCAAAATGTCAGCAAATTAAAAAAAAACAAATTTGGTTAGCAAACATTTGATATTATGTTGTTTGTTACTTTGTTTAAGCTTACATTTTTTTGTTAAACAAAATAGTTACGCTGTCTGCAAATTTGTTGATTTTAAACAATAACATTTTTTATATTTTGCCATAAAATGTATCTTAGTTCCAATTGTAAAAATAATACGTAATAATAGTTTAAATTTTCCAAAATTGCCCGTAATAATTGTCAAAACAACTGACATTTGTCAATAACTGTCTGAAAAATGTCAGTAATTTCACTACATTAGAAAAAATCTAATTTTTTAGCAAAGAATATTTTTTTTATTTGCTGCTATATTTCACAAAAAAGTCTTAAGAGATAATATACAATTTACATAACATTTCTTATTGAAATATTTTGAAATGATGATTTCTAATAATTTTAAGCAAACAATTTCCAAATAATGTTTCAAAATTGCAATTCAGGATACCAAAATGTCTTGAAATCGGTAGTAATTTTCCCAAAGTGTTTAAAAATTTCCAGAAGTAATTCTTAATGTGTCAAAAATTGCCAGTATTAACAGATTTCATTTTTATTTACTGCTACATTGCACAAAAGGGTCTAACCAGATAATCTGCAATTTACATGATAGTTCTTATTGAAATATTTTGAAATTATGATATCTAATAAATTTGAGTTAACAATTTTCAAATAATGTTTTAAAATAGCAATTACGGATACCAAAATGTCTTGAAATCGGTAGTAATTTTGCCAAAGTATGTAAAAATTTCCAAAAATAATTCTTAATATGTCGAATATTCCTAGAATTGACATGAATTTAAAGAAATCAAATTTTCTTTATTTAAAATGTCGAAATTTGCCAGTATTAATTTTCAAAATGTCAGCAAATTTATTGCAATGTTATTATTAGATAGGTTAGGTTAGGTTAGTAGAATTGTAACAATAAAAAAAGTATAGTTAATAGTAGTTAGTACATTGCGTTATAATGGTTATAATATTTATAAAACTTGTAGTACAGATAAAGAATAAATTTCATTACCAGTACAAAAATTTTAATAAACTTCTTTGCTATTCAATATTGACAATCTATATTATTCTCTGAGCAAACAGAAGAATAATAAATTTAATTTTACTTAGTTTAGGTATTGATTGTTCATTCCACATAATTAAACTCTAGTAAACTATGAATTGATTGATTTTATCAATGATATTTAGTAAATGCCATAAATTTATTAGTCTATGGTTTAATGATGGTAATGTGCTGTGGTAAATCTCATAATTATTGAGAATGTATCCACTTTTTAAAGGAAAGGATAAGTATTTTTGCAAAAAAAAGAGTGCAAAGAGAATTAAGAGCACTACAAAAGTTAGGTCAGAAAAATATCTTCAGATTTTGTAAAAATGTAAAAAAATTGACAGTATATTAGCTAGTTCTTAAAATAATTAAAATTCATTTGTTTTTTTTTTCTAACCAAGTTATCTACAATTTGTTAATTAAATCTTGCATTTTTCTATTTAACAAAATAGTTACAATCTTTGCAATTCCAGTAATTTTAAAGTTACTTTTTTTAATATTTGCCCAATACTTCTGAATTTTTTTAGTAATAATTGTCGAATGGCTAAAACTTATCAGTAATTTTGCTAAAATGTCATAGATTTTATATGATACACATATTTCTGAACAATGGTACTATTTTAATAAAATATTTCCAAATAGTGATTTCTAATAATTTTAAAATAACAATTTCAAGATATTGTTTTTGAATTTCAATGCAAGGTACTAAAATGTCTTAAAATCGGCAGAAATTTTGCCAAAATATTTAACAATTTCCTGAAATAATTCTTAATACGTCGAGAATTGCTAGTATTAATAAGAATTTAAAAAAATCAAATGTGGTTTGCAAAGTTTTGATTTTCTGTTGGTTATTTTCAATACGTCTGAAAATTTTTAAGCAAAAGAATTTAAGATTGAATTTTTCACTTACTGCTACATTGCACAAAAAACGTTGAATTATATGATACAACTAGATCTATTGAGAATGTCTCCACTTTTTTAAGGAAAGGATAAGTTTTTTTTTATTAACACTGGAGGCTTTTACTCCAAAGGATAAGTATTTATGCAAAAAAAAAAAAAGTGTAAAGAGAATTAAGAGCACTACAAAAGTTATTCCAGAAAAATATCTTCAATAATTATTAAAATGTAAAAAAAATTACAGTATAATTCATTTTTTTAACATTCTAATCAATTATTAGCCTTAATGTATTAATAAAAACTTCAACATAGTTTACTATATAAACCATAAATTCATTAAATTGTATAAGGAAGTACTAACATTTTGGTGAAACATTTTGATTGATTGATTGATTTTGAGGTTAATAAAGAAAACACTTGGTAAAGTTTTACAAGTTATATAGAATTGCTCTAGCAATTCTAAAATTGCAATTGCAGTGCAGGGTACCAAAATGTCTTAAAACTGGAAGTAATTTTGCCAAAGTGTTTTGATTATTGATTTTCTGTTGTTTATTTTCAATACGTCTGAAAATATTTAAGCAAAAGAAGCAAAGATTTAATTTTTTAATTACTGCTACATGCACAAAAAACGTCTAACTAGATGATATACAATTTACATAATTTTTCTTATTAACATATTGTGAAATGATGATTTCTAATAATTTTAAAATAACGACTTCAAGATAATGTTTTTGAATTTTAATCCAAGGTACTAAAATGTCTTAAAATCGGCATAATATTGCTAAAATTCTTGTAAATTGCCAGAAATAACTGTTAAAACACTTCACAAGTAAAGTTTCACAAGTTTTACAGAATTTCTCTAGCAATTCTACAAAACTTGTCACTGTACCAAGTGTTTTCTTTATTAACCTAATAAATTCATATTATTATTTGTTATTTGTTATTTTAAGTACTTACTGGTATTTTATAGTATTTATTTAGCCCGATTAGTTTCGACTTAAAATTCAACCATCATCACTGGTTTTTGTAAATTAGATTATATTTTTGAAGATATATGAATACTAACAAAAATAAATTCATAGTTAACTGGATTCTGATAACACGTAAAATTACGTAAAATTAAAAATGCTTGTATTTCTGTAAGGAGTTTTTGATATTGTTTTGTAAGATATTACATTATTTTTGACATAAAAGTACCCCTGCATTATATTCTTAATGTATGGCAGATATGTCATCGGACATCCTGTATAATTGACCTACACGAAAGTACACGAAAATACATGTATCTTAGGAACAAATTAGGTTTAAAAATTTTCTTACGGTACTTCCGTAGTTCTATATAATAGACCTACATGGAAGTACACGAAAAAATATTTATATTAGGAACAAATTATGTCTAAAAATTTTCTTACAGTACTTCCGTAGTTCTATATGGACCTACATGAAATTACACGAAAAAATATTTATATTAGGAATAAGTTATGTTTAAAAATTTTCTTACAGTACTTATGTAGTTCTATATAATAGACCTACATGAAAGTACATGAAAAAAATATTTATATTAGGAACAAATTATGTATAAAAATTTTCTTACTTCTGTAGTTAATTTTGTGCAGCAATAATTTAATAGTCGTGTAAATCACTGCCTTTTTATGCGCACGATGAGTTTCACGAACGGCTTCCTGTATTTTATGCCGCCGTTTCATTTCTAAGGCGGCTTGCATTGTGATGGGCTCGTTAAAAATTTTAAAATAAGCGCGTCCTTCCGTGCGATTTTTAAAAATTTCTTAAAGATAATAAATCGCTGTTTGGGCGAAAGTTCGCTTCGGGGGGCTGAAATTTTCGCCTTGCAAACTTTGTATTATTTTGGAGCGTTGGGGGCGCTTTAAACGGACAGCATTATTTCCCAGTTTGATTTTATTTTCCGCTTTGTGTCCCCGGCCACAAATCACCAGAAAACTCCAACCGGCGCAACTTCTCCGAAGATTATCCATTATATTTTCCCGGTTTTTTTTTTATTATCCTTGGGGGTGGAATGATAGATAAAAATGATTGTTCGCACTCCGCGGAAAGTTTGGCGGTGAAATGCTGACGAACTTGAATCTCCATGCGTTGGGGTAGTAAATAATTAGCGGACAGTTTACATGCAAAAACTGGGCTTGCAGGGATGTCGTTTTTTTTTAGGACGCACACCAGTAGTAAATCAATCACCAGTTTTTTTATTCACGTTTCCAATATAAATCTCACGTGTGAATGTGTGACTTGCACCCGCTTTTAATCGCTTTGGCGGATGGCCGAGGGTCGTATAATGGGGGAAGTGGACACTTGGCCGTCCCCAAATTGTTTGTGGCGAGCTTGCTCCGTGTGACTAGTTAAACCTTTCAGATATCTCTGCAGGTGTCCTGGGTGAGGCATAGAGACGTCCATCTGCTCACCGTCGGCAGATATACGTACACGTCGGACCAAAGGTTCAGGGCCATCCACCAGCCCCACTCCGAAGACTGGACGTTACAGATTAAGTACCCCCAGCACAGGGACTCGGGCATCTATGAATGCCAGGTGTCTTCCACACCGCATCTCAGTCACTTCATCCACCTCACAGTTATAGGTAAATATATAGATCACGGTAATAGGTTTTAATGAAGGTAGGTGGTTTATTGCTTATCGTGTGCTGCTAGTGGAAATTTATTGTGCCCGGCGCCTCCACCATCATTATCGCGTGACCTCCATCTGTACCAGAGGATATAAACAGCGCACGTACGTTGATTATTAAGAATTAGCCGGTCAAAAGTCAAATTTCAAAAACGAAGTTAAAAATTCCCGAAAATTCCCAGAGCCATAGGAATGTCCCAGTAATAATAATTTACCATCCGCACTCACAACCTTTTATCTTACGCATGAGTGCAAGTAGTTGAAGTTGGTCATTTCACAAACTACATTTCAATGTTCTCAGCGCTATCAATGTAAACCTGCAAAGAAATAAAAATTGTGTGTTGCCCACCTAATCTTTTGAAGTGATTGTGATGGATTCGAATAATTCAGGTACGAATCAATATGTCTTGATATCTTAAACGATTTTTAACGTCAATTTATATCATTTGTAAAATTTAAAAAAATGTCGTTTTCTAATGAAAGTTTTGCTAAATTTTTATGTTTATTAGACATTTTTTTATATTATCGCCTGCTCTCGGGCAATTCTTATTATTGTATTGTATACTTCACATACTTAGGCTAATAATGGCATACAATTTGGGTGCGGATAGCTGCGGATGACCAAATTATGGTTTATTTTTTATAGATCATATCACAATAAAAATAAATCAACTTTTGTTTCAAATGTAATAAAGTGCGATTTTCTTGGTTTTGGGTACACCTGGTACCTCGGATATAAAAATAGTGAGCCGTAAATATCATTATGACCTAATGCAACAGCAATATTTGCGTATTTGGATGAAAAACTGAAATATCTGGAAAATTACCTGTTGTACTGATATGATGGCACATCAGATAATGTAAGCAGTTTAAAACAAATATTTTCGTACCTTAAAACATCAATGAAAGAAAAATTATCGAAAGCCCATAGAAAAGAAGCAGTATTTCTTAAAACCAATGAAGCTTGGTTAGAAGAAACATTTGCACTTTCAGTAAATAAAAAAACTCGACCTGGTCGGCCTTCTTTAGAAGAAGAATTTGAAGATTCTGTGAGAGGACTAAACGAAGAAAAACACAACACATGCGTTCTTCGCTTAGTGAAGAAGTCATCGTTTATGCAGCGCAAACAACAATGTTCTCTAACTCGTGCAGGGAAATACAGAAAAATATACAAAAGAAATTACTTCTCTTACACTGGTCCAAGCCCTAGCAATGTTTGTTGAAGCTGATTTAACCAAACGACAATATGAAATCATCAGGAATACAAATAAATCATTATACTTTTATTGTAATATTATCCTGAAGAATAAGCAAAGTAGCCTCCGAAGGCTCGAAAAGTAATAAATAAATATATGCACTTATTGCACAGTGCACTGGTCGATTGCCCTGAAGCAAGTTTTACTTGAAGAGTATATTAATATAATTACAACGTTACTTCATATAATCATTATATTATAATATATACACTTATTTGTTAATAAAGTAAAATTTGGTTATATAATTTTTTTTTTTTAAGTAAAAAAGATTTACAAATACAGTACAAATAAATATTTTAAGTGTGGTTTCCTTAAAGCATCATAATTTGTTCCGAAAAAGGGAATGAATTTGCGACAATCACTAATAACACGAGTTGTATAGTTTTTTTTTATTTTTCAACCCTCTAAACAAAACCCCCTTCATGCTTAGATTTTTTTCATTAATTTTCCCGTTATCTAACCATTATTTTAAATCCATTTTTATAACAAAATGTTTTTGTCCACCTAAAAGTGCAAAATCCACCACTGTGCAGCGTCAGGAACGCAGATTTATTTCTACTTAATAATCTACATATCAAACAGGTTTACAGAACCGTATATAAAATGTAAACTAATTAAATAATATATGATACTTAATACATAAATCTCCAATCTTGAATTGACCAGTATAAGTTATCAGTCACTGAAATTCCTGCAAATTTTCTGTTGGATATTTAAAAACCTCTATGCCGGATTTGTATATACTATCCCTGAAGATAAATCTTCTAAAAATTTGACCATGAGAATGTCTCTAATATATGAGCAAATCGAGTTATTAACTTTCCAAGTTGACCAGTATAAGTTATTAGTCACTGAAATTTCTAAAAATTTATCCGATTAATATTTTGAAAATTTTATACCAGATCTGTATACAATATGCTTGAAGATAAATCCTCCTGAAAATTTAACTAGCAAAATGTCTCAAATAAGTGAGAAAATCGAGTAGTTAACTTTCCCAATTGACTGAAATTTCAGAAAATTTATCTGATGGATATTTTGAAAACTTTATGCCATATCTATAATCAGGATGCCTAAATATAAATCCTCTACAGATTTGACCTTGAGAATGTCTCTAATAGTTGAGAAAATCGAGTTTTTAACTTTCCAACCACTATTAGTTTCAAACACTGAAATTTCTGAAAATTTATTTAATAAATATTTTGAAAATTTTATGCCAGATCTGTACACAGAATGCCTAAAAATAAATCCTCTACAAATTTGATCGACAGAATGTCTCAAATAAGTGAGAGAGTCGAGTCATTAACTTTCCAAGTTGGCCACTAAAAGTTGTCTGCCACTGAAATTTATGAAAAATTTTGTGATGGATATTTTGAAAATTGCATGCCGGATTTGTATACAGTATTCCTCAGGATAAATCCTCAACAAATTTGATCAACAGAATGACTTAAATAAGTGCGAAATTCGAGGTATTAACTTTCCAAATTGACTGAAATTTCTGAAAATTTATCTGATGAATATGTTAAATATTTTATGCCAGATCTATATACAGGATGCATAAATATATATCCTCTACAAATTTGACCTTGAGAATGTTTCTAATATTTGAGCAAATCGAGTCATTAACTTTCCAAGTTGGCCAGTGTAAGTTATCAGTCACTGAAATTTCTGAAAATTTATCTAATAAATATTTTGAAAATTTTATGCCAAATCTTTATATAGTATGCCTGAAGATAAATCCTCCACAAATTTGATCAACATAATGTCTCAAATATGTAAGAAATTCGAGTCATTAACTTTCCAAGTTGACTAGTATTAGTTGTCTGTCACTGAAATTTATTAAAAAAAATCTGACGGATATTTTGAAAATTTTATGTCTGATCTGTTTACAGTATGCCTGCGAATCAATACTCAACAAATTTGATCAACAGAATGTATTAAATAAGTGCGAATATCGAGTTATTAACATTCCCAATTGACTGAAATTTCTGACAATTTATCTGATGGATATTTAAAAAAATTTATACCTGATCTATATAGAGGATGCCTAAATATTAATTATCTACATATTTGACCATGAGAATGTCTCTAATATTTGAGCAAATCGAGTTATTAATTTTCCAAGTTGATCAGTATAAGTTATCAGTCACTGAAATTTCTGAAAATTTATGTGACAAATATTTAAAAAAAAATATGCCAGATCTGCATACAGTATGCCTAAATATAAACCCTCTATAAATTTGATCAACATAATGTCTCAAATAAGTGAGAAATTCGAGTCAATAACTTTCCAAGTTGACTAGTATTAGGTATCTGTCACTAAAATCTATGAAAAGTTTTCTGATGGATAGTTTGAATATTTTATGCCGCATCTGTATACAGTATGCCTTAAGATAAATCCTTAACAAATTTGATCAACAAAATGTCTTAAATAAGTGCGAAAATCGAGTTATTAATTTTCCAATTTGACTGAAAATTCTATAAAATTATCTCATGGATATTTTGAAAATTTTATGCTAGATCTGTGTGCATAATGCCTGAATATAAATCTTCTGCAAATTTGACTATGAGAATGTCTCTAATATGTGAGAAAATCGTGTATTGACTTTCCAAGTTGATCAGTATAAGTTGTCTGTCACTGAATATTATGGAAATTTTTGTGATTGATATTTTGAAAATTTTATGCCGGATCTATATACAGTACGTGGGACGATATATCCTCAACAAATTTAATCAACAGAATGTCTTAAATAAGTGCAAAAATCGAGTTATTAACTTCCCAAATTGACGAAATTTCTGAAAATTAATCTGATAGATTAAATATAAATTATTCACAAATTTGACCATGAGAATGTCTCAAATATTTGAGCATATCGAGTTATTAACTTTCCAAGTTGGCCAGTATAAGTTATCAGTCACTGAAATTTCTGAAAATTTATCTGATGAATATTTTGAAAATTTTATGCCGGATCTGTATACAGTATGTCTGAAGATAAATCCTCAACAAATTTGATCAACAGAAAATCTCAAATAAGTGAGCAATTCGAGTCATTAACTTTCCAAGTTGACCAGTATAAATTATCTGTCATGGAAATTTCTGAAACTTTATCAAATGGAAATTTTATAAATTTTATGCCAGATCTATATACAGTATGCCTGAACATTCTCTATCTACATTACTTACTTAAACCTACTTAAATACATATCAATGTATTTAAAACATACTTATATTTTAATGTGACATTCACTAATTCCATATTCTAAGAAATTCGTCCTTTTTTCTGAAAATTCATAAGTGAGCAAATACATTTTTAAATTAAATGTACAGGAAAAATGTACAGGAGGAAAAATGAACTTGAAATTATGAATAATGGACCAACGATATGTATTCAAGTGTTGTACTTTGGTGAATGTTGTACTTGAAATACAAATAAGGAACATTTGATCTCGATTTTCAAATCTTCGTATGTTTTTTTGAATCATGTATTAAATATTTTGTGCTTTAAACGAAAATATAAAAAAATGACAATGAAGTCTCGGTTTTCATCTTGAGCATGATATACGATTGCATTAAGTTTAAGAATTGCTAAATTTTAAAGAATTTATTATGAATTCCAAAATTTTAAGACAATTTAGAAAATGCTGAATTTTGGTTACAGCAAATTCGTTACGCACAAAGCACATATCCATTCAAAATTTGTACTTTGATTCTAAGGTTGAGTTGAATGTTGTACTTGAAATACAAATAAGGAACAAATTAACTCGATTTTCAAATTTTCCTATGTTTTTTTATCATTTATTGAATATTTTGTACTTAAAATGAAAATATAACAAAATAATAATGAAGTTTTAGTTTTCATTTTCAGGTTGATTATCAACGATTGCTATGTGTAAGAATTACTAAACTGAAACTGAAAGAATTCCTTACACATTACAAAATTCTAAGACAATTTAGAAAATGGTGAATTTTGATTACAGCATATTAGTTATGTACAGAGAAAATATGTATTCAAAATTGTACTTGAAATGCAAATAAGGAAAGTTTGGGATGGGTTTTTGTATCATTTATTGAAAATTTTGTACTTTAAATGAAAATATTAAAAGATATTAATGAAGTCTCTGTTTTCATTTTGAGCTTGATTTACAACGACTGCTATAACTTTGAGAATTGCTAAACTTTAAAGAATTTGTTATGAATTCCAAAATTTTAAGACAATTTAGAAAATACCAAAATAATATAATAAAGTCTCAGTTTTCATTTTGAACTTGATTTACAACGATTGCTTTACGTTTGGGAATTGCAGAACTTGAAAGAATTTATTATAAATTCCAAAATTTTAAGACAATTTAGAAAATGCTGAATTTTGGTTACATACAGCATAATCGTTAAGCACAAAGGAAATATGTACTTATTCAAAATTAGTACTTTGATTCTAAGGTTGAGTTGGATGTTGCACTTGAAATGCAAGTATTAAAAAAATGTAATCTCAGTTTACAAATATTTCCATGGGTTTTCCTATCATTTGTTGACAATTTTGTGCTTTAAATGAAAATATAAAAAATAATAATGAAGTCTCAATTTAAATTTTAAGCTCGATTTACACGGACTGCTTTAAGTTTAGGAACTGACCAACTGAAATTGAAAGAATTTATTATATATTACAAAATATGAAGACAATTTAGAAAATGCTGAATTTTGGTTAAAGCATATTCGTTGTACACAAAGAAAATATGTATTTAATATTTGTACTTTGTTTCTAAGGTTGAGTCTAATGTTGTACTTGAAATGCAAATAAGGGAAAAATGTAATCTCAATGGGCAAATTTTACTATTCATTTATCATTTATTGAAAATTTTGTACTTTAAATAAATATATCAAAAAGTAATAATGAAGTCTTAGTTTTCATTTTGAGCTTGATTTATTTCATTTTTCATTTCATCATTTATTAGTATTATATTATAACTCTAAACAGAGTATTACAACGATTGCTTAAGTTTAAGAATTGCCAAACTTGAAAGGACCACGAGAGTATTTCAAATAAGTGAGAAAATCGAATTATTAACTGTCCAAGTTGACCAGTTTTAAGTTGTCTGTCACTAAAATGTATGGAATTTTTACTGATTTAAATTTTGAAAATGTATGCCTGATCTTTATACAGTATGCCTCAAGATAAATCCTCAACAAATTTCATCAACAGAATGTCTTAAATAAGTGCGAAAATCGAGTCATTAATTTTCCAAATAGACTGAAATATATGAAAATTTATCAGATAGATATTTTGAAAATTTTATGCCAGATCTGTATACAGTATGCCAAAATATATAACCTCTACAAATTTGATCCACATAATGTCTCAAATAAGTGAGAAATTTGAGCCATTAGCATTTCAAGTTGACCAGTATTAGTTGTCTGTCACTGAAATTTATGAAAACTTTTCTGATAGATATTATGAAAATTTTATACCGGATCTGTATACAGTATGCCTGAAGATAAATCCTCAACATATTTGATCAACAGATTGTCTTAAATAAGTGCGAAAATTGGGTTATTAACTTTCTCAATTGACTGTTATTTCTGAAAATTTAACTGATGGATATTTTGAAAATTTTATGCCTGATTTATACACAGTATGCCTAAATATAAATCCTCTACAAATTTGACATTAAAAATGTCTTTAATACGTGAGCAAATCAATTTATTACCTTTCCAAGTTGAACAGTCAAGTTACCTGTCACTGAAATTTCTGAAATATTATCTGATAAATATTTTGAATTTTTTATGCCCGATCTGTACACAGTATGCCTGAATATAAATCCTCTACAAATTTGATCAACAGAATGTCTCACATAAGTAAGAAATTTAAGTAATTAACTTTCCTAATTGACCAGTATAAGTTGTCTGTCACTGAAATTTCTGAAAATTTATCTGATTGATATTTTGAAAATTTTATGTAAGATCTGTATATAGTATGCCTGCGAATTAATACTCAATAAATTTGATTAACAGAATGTCTAAAATAAGTGCGAAAATCGAGTTAAAAACTTTCCAAATTGACTGAAATTTCTGAAAATTTATCTAATGGATATTTTGAATATTTTGTGCCTGATCTGTATACAATATGTTTGAAGATAAATCCTCCTGAAAATTTAACCGGCAAAATGTCTCAAATAAGTGAGAAAATCGAGTAGTTAACTTTCCCAATTGACTGAAATTTCAGAAAATTTATCTGATGGATATTTTGAAAACTTTATGCCATATCTATAATCAGGATGCCTAAATATAAATCCTCTACAGATTTGACCTTGAGAATGTCTCTAATAGTTGAGCAAATCAAGTTTTTAACTTTCCAAGTTGACCAGTATTAGTTTCAGATACTGAAATTTCTGAAAATTTATTTAATAAATATTTTGAATTTTTTTATGCCAGATCTGTACACAGAATGCCTAAAAATAAATCCTCTACAAATTTGATCGACAGAATGTCTCAAATAAGTGAGAGAGTCGAGTCATTAACTTTCCAAGTTGGCCACTAAAAGTTGTCTGCCACTGAAATTTATGAAAAATTTTGTGATGGATATTTTGAAAATTGCATGCCGGATCTGTATACAGTATGCCTAAGGATAAATTCTCGACAAATTTGATTAACAGAATGTCTTAAATAAGTGCGAAAATCGAGTTATTAACTTTCCAAATTGACTGAAATTTCTGAAAATTTATCTGATGAATATTTTGAAAATTTTATGACAGATCTATATACAGGATACCCAAATATAAATCCTCTACAAATTTGACCATGAGAATGTCCCTAATGTTTGAGCAAATCGAGTAACTATCTTTCCAAATTGACCAGTATTAGTTATCAGACACTAAAATTTCTGAAAATTTATCTTATAAATATTTTGAAAATTCTATGCCAGATCTGTACACAGTATGCCTGAATATAAATTCTCTATGAATTTGATTAACTAAATGTCTCAAATAAGTGAGAAATTCGAGTCTATAACTTTCCATGTTGACCAGTAAAAGTTGTCTGCCACTGAAATTTATAAAAAAAAATCTGATGGATATTTTGAAAATTTAATGCCGGATTTGTATATAGTATGAATGAGGATAAATTCTCAACAAATTTGATCACAGAATGTCTTAAATAAGTGCGAAAATCGAGTTAGTAATTTTCCAAATTGACTGAAATTTCTGAAAATTTATCTGATGGATATTTTGAAAATTTTATGGCAGATCTATATACATGATGCCTAAATATAAATCCTCTACAGATTTGACCTAGAGAATGTCTCTAATATTTGAGCAAATCGAGTTCTTAACTTTCCAAGTTGACCAGTATAAGTTATATATCACTGAAATTTCTGAAAATATATCTGATGCATATTTTGAAAATTTTATGCCTGATCTGTATACAGTATGCCTGAATATAAATCGTCTATAATGTTGACATTAGAAATGTCTTTATTATGTGAGCAAATCTATTCATTAACTTTCCAAGTTGACCCGTATAAGTTAACAGTCACTTAATTTTCTAAAATTTATCTAATGGATATTTTGAAAATTTTATGCCCGTTCTGTATACAGCATGCTTGAATATAAATCCTGTACAAATTTGACTATCAGAATTGTCTCTAATATGTGAGCAAATTGAGTTAGTAACTTTCCAAGTTGACCAGTATAAGTTATCTGTCGCTGAAATTTCTGAAAATTTCCCGGATGAAAATACCACTACGACTAAAAAAGGGGCAATAATCAGAATAAGCGCTAAAAGGAAGTACGATGGTAACACACGTAAAATATCTTTTGTAAGTAAGTTTGTAAGTCTGAGAATGTAAATACATCTTCCCAACAATCAGCTGACCAATTCCATCCAATTCAACGATCCTTCGAGAGTGCCCCTTCCCCCACAATTTTGTATATACACGGGGCGAGGGATGAATATTGCATGAAGACCCCAACCCCTTCGCTTCACGCTCTCCCGAGTCGCGTTCGTTTTTTTTTCGCAAACAGAAGCAGACAACACTAGGAATAAGTGGGGCATCTGCCCGTTATAATGGAACTGTCCGCGAGCAGCTCGTGTAATAAATGAAACGGGACGAAGGTGTCTCGTGCGGGACGTTAAACGGGATGGTGTGGGGCGCGGAAAACGGAAAAAAAAGGGGGGCACCGAGTTATTTATTTCGACAATTTCGACGAGGCGAGCCTCCGGTTGAGAAAGGACTTCGATTTTTAGCGGGACTCGCTCTCCACTCGCGCATTTTAATGCCGGAATATGCAGAGAAATAATCAGCTTAAAATATGGCCCTGTGCATCCAGCGTGCATCGTCATTATTACGAGCACTTTCCGCGGATGCAATCTTTCTATTACAAAGTTGCAAGTGCTCCGGGAATTATGAAAATTACATATTTTTCTGTGGAGTGGAGAGAAGTAAATTAGATAGTTTATGAGAATGTCCCCGTAATATGAGGTTATTGTGTAGATTCGTTTGGTGCGGTATTATCTGTAACACGCAAATTACGTACGTGTACAAGTTTTCTCATTAAATTTCTGAAATACGTTATGCTACTCATAGAGATAAGTAACACAGCATTACTCAGTTGCACGCTAATAAGTAGGAATATTTCAGAGAAACATCTTAGTAACTTAAGAAAACTAGCGGCACAATAATATTTAGCTGATAATGTTAATCAAAAAGCATATAATTTGTAATAATAATAAATATAGGTCAAAATAGTAACTGCTATCAAAATCTTTAGTAATCAAAAGTAGTAACTAACTTGCTCAATTGCTCAATATTTCCAGGTCCAGTATTAAAATCTCGAACAGTGTTTCATTTTCTATGACTAGGATTTTATCAACAATTGTATGCTGGTAATAGGTAACTGAACTAAAATTAAAATGATGTAAGATTGTATATACAACTGAGCCTGAGAAAAAAAAATTAAGTTAATTAAGGCTAGAAATTACTCACAAAATATATTTTTATAATCACAACAATTGAAACTACTATCAACGTTATGTTTAGTTTTGAAGTAGATAGGCTACACCGGTTCTGGACCAATTTCCCATAAGGATTTACATTGGGGTCTAAATTTACTTCTTCCGGTCGTGTGACAGATGTGAGACATCTGTGGAACGAGTGTGAGGCACATGTTAGACATGTATGAGACCACCCTGTATATTGTAGATATCATATTCTGCAAGTTTTTAAGAAGAGAGTACAAGCAGCGGAAATGAAGTACCTGAGAAAACTGGCTGAAGTAACTAGAAGAGACAAGAAAGAAGTAGCGAGATAACAGAACAACTACAGGTCAAGTCAATCAAAGACCAGATAGATGAAAAGAAGCTTAAGTGGATGGGTCATCTTTGCAGAATTGACGAAGGAAGACAAGTCAAGAAGATTTGGAAGGCAAAGAAAGGCGGTAAATATATTAGAGAAATACCACGAGCATCCTTGGACAATAGCGTTGCTGAAATACTTAAGAAGAAGTAAATAAGTTGGAAAGAAGCTAAGGACCTGACAAAAAATAGAAGAGAAAGGCAAATTTTTGCTGAAAAGAGTAAATAAATTTAAAAAACCTCTACATCTGTATGGTAAAAGAGGATTAAAAATGATGATGATATTTTGAAAGTAGAATATTTCGAAAATTAAATATTTATGATCGTAACACTTAATGAAATTAACTTGATTATACAGTAATAAACGTGCAAGTTACACAAATATTTTAAAAATTCCCACACAGTTTTCTGGAAATTGCTAGATTGTGCTAATCTATACTCTACTAGCTGCAATCTACTAGAATACATAAAAATAGTTAGAAAGTCCAGAATTTCAATTAAAATATCGAAAATATCAAAAAGTACAGAAGTTGCGAACATTGTAGAAACTCAAAAGAAACCAACCAGAAAACTAGAAACTAGAAACTAGAAACAAAAATTCAAAGATTTGAGAAATTCCCACACAGTTTTCTGGGAACTGCTAGATTGTGTTAATCCATGCTCTACTAGCTGCAATCTACAAGAATACATCAAAATAGTTAGAAAGTCGAGAATTTCAATTAAAATATCGAAAGTATCAAAAAGTACAAAAGTTGCGAACATTGCAGAAACTTAAAAGAAACAAACTAGAAAACTACAAACTAGAAACTAGAAACAAAAATTCAAAGATTTGAGGAAATTCCCACACAGTTTTCTGGGAACTGTTAGATTGTGTTAATCCATGCTCTACTAGCTGCAATCTACTAGAATACATCAAAATAGTTAGAAAGTCGAGAATTTCAATTAAAATATCGAAAGTAAACCTCTACATCTGTATGGTAAAAGAGGATTAAAAATGATGATGATGATATTTTGCAAGTAGAATATTTCGAAATTTAAATATTTATGATCGTAACACTTAATGAAATTAACTTGATTATACAGTAATAAACGTGCAAGTTACACAAATATTTTAAAAATTCCCACACAGTTTTCTGGAAGTTGCTAGATTGTGCTAATTTGTGCTCTACAAGATGCATTCTAATGGAAAACATTAAAATAGTTAGAAAGTCTAGAATTTCAATTAAAATATCGAAAGTATCAAAAAGTACAGAAGTTGCGAACATTGTAGAAACTCAAAAGAAACCAACCAGAAAACTAGAAACTAGAAACTAGAAACAAAAATTCAAAGATTTGAGAAATTCCCACACAGTTTTCTGGGAACTGCTAGATTGTGTTAATCCATGCTCTACTAGCTGCAATCTACAAGAATACATCAAAATAGTTAGAAAGTCGAGAATTTCAATTAAAATATCGAAAGTATCAAAAAGTACAAAAGTTGCGAACATTGCAGAAACTTAAAAGAAACAAACTAGAAAACTACAAACTAGAAACTAGAAACAAAAATTCAAAGATTTGAGGAAATTCCCACACAGTTTTCTGGGAACTGTTAGATTGTGTTAATCCATGCTCTACTAGCTGCAATCTACTAGAATACATCAAAATAGTTATAAAGTCGAGAATTTCAATTAAAATATCGAAAGTATCAGACAGTACAGAAGTTGCGAACATTGTAGAAACTTAAAAGAAACCAACCTGAAAACTACAAACTAGAAACTAGACACAAAAATTTAACGCAGGCATTACGATATCAGAATTTGTAGAAAACAGTCATACTATTAGCGAAATATTTTCTCACATATTCATTACAGAGATGTTGCTAAATTTTCAGGAATAATGTATTTAGTTGTAGTAAATACAAATCTAGTATCAAATATACAATTAATTAATTTTCAGAAATTTCAGTAAAAGCTATACCGCACCTGTCAAAGCTGAAAGGTATATCCTTGATTTTCTCACTTACTCATTACTGAAACTTTCCCAAATATTCAGGAAAAATATTTTTAGATGTAGTAAATACAAGTCTAGTAGGGAATATGCATTTCCTAGATTTTCATAAATTTCAGTTAAGGCTATTCTACACCTATCAATGCTGAAAGTGATATCGTGGATTTTCTAACTTATTCATTACATAATCTTCCCCAAATTTTCAGGAAAAATGTCTTTATGTGCAGTAAATACAAATCTAAAATCAAATATGCAATTAATAAATTTTCAGAAATTTCTGTAAAGCCTATACCATACCTGTCAATGCTGAAAGTTATATCGTTGATTTTCTACCTTATTTATTATAGAAATTTTGCCAAATATTTAGTAATATTATATGTAGGTGTTGTAAATACAAATCTAATATTAAATATGTACTTAACAAAATTTCAGAAATTTCAGTAAAGGATATACCACACATGTCAATGCTGAAAGTTATATCGTCAATTTTCTCACTTATTCGTTATAGAAACTTTGCCAAATTTTCAGGACTAATGTCTTTAGGTGTAGTATATACAAATCTGATATCAAATATGAAATTAATAAATTTTCAGATATTTCAGTAAATGCTATACCACACCTGTCAATGCTCAAAGTTATATACTTGATTTTCTCAGTTATTCATTAGAGAAACTTTTCCAAATTTTCAAGAATAATGTCTTTATGTGTAACAAATAAAAATCTAATATCAAATATGCAGTTAATACATTTTCAGAAATATCATTAAAAGCTATAAAACACCTGCAAATGCCGAAAGATATATCCTTGATTTTCTTATTTATTAATTACAGAAACTTTGCTAAATTTTCAGGAATAATATCTTTAAGTGTAGTAAATACAAATCTAATATCAAATCTGCAATTTATAAATTTTCAGAATTTTCAGTAAAGGCTATACCACACCTGTCACTTCTGAAAGGTATATCGTGGATTGTCTGACTTATTCATTACTGAAACTTTGCCAAATTTTCAGGAATAATGCCTTTAGTTATAGCAAATACAAATCTAGTTTCAAATATAAAATTAATAAATTTTCAGAAATTTCAGTAAAGGCTATACCACACATGTCAATGCTGAAAGTTATATCGTAGATTTTGTCACTTATTCATTATTGAAACTTTACCAAATTTTAAAGAATAATGTCTTTAGCTCTGGTTAATACAAATCTAATATCAAATCTGCAAATTATAAATTTTCTGAAATTTCAGTGAAGGATATACCACACCTGCCAATGCTGAAAGTTATATCGTGTATTTTCTCACTTATTCATTACAAACACTGTGCCAAATTTTTAGGAATAATATCTTTAGGTGTAGTAAATACAAATATAATATCAAATATGGAAGTAATAAATTTTCAGAAATTTCAGGAATGGCTATACCATACATATCAATGCTGACTGTTATATCGATATTTTTTTAACTTATTTATTACAGGAACTTTGCCAAATTTTCAGAAACAATGTCTTTAGGTACAATCAGTAGAAATTTCATTAAAAGCTATACTACACCTGCCAATGCTGGGAGTGTTTTCGTGGATTTTCTCACTTATTCATTACAGAAACTTTGCAAAATTTTCAGGAAAAATGTCTTTAGTTGTACTCAATACAATTCTGAAATCAAATACGCAATTAAATAATTTTCAGGAATATCAGTAAAAGCTATACCTCACCTGTCAATGCTGAAAGTTATTTCCTTGATTTTCGCAATTATTCATTTCTGAAACTTTGCCAAATTTTAAGGAATAATGTCTTTAGGTGTTGTATATACAAATCTAATATTTAATGTGCAATTCAATACTATATTAAAAAAATTATCTTGTTCTAAACATTTTACTTGTACCTTTAAATATGTAATATGAATATGATAAAATCACTAAGTGTAAAGTAAAAAGACAAAGTTTAATAATAAGTATACTATGATACAAGTGCATAAGAGAGCCTTTGAAGCACACTACCCGGGTTTAAGAGCATGACGCGAAGCAGATATCCTTGAAAAATTCTTATGCACGTGTACCATATATTGTTTTTTATTATTCCTGCAACACAATGTAGAAACTAAGAGAAAATAAGGCATATTTAGATTAATTTTACTAGGTAGGTACCGTTTTTTTTTAATGTAAATTGACAATCTTATATGAGAAATTTAAGAAAAGTACCAACTTTTTTAATTTCTAAAATTTTGACAGAAATTATTTTGATATCAACATTTGAAACATTCTTGGTAATATTTTGAAAGAAATAATTGAAACTTTTACAGTAACTTTAAAAACTATTATCGAATTTTAATAAACAATGAAATTTTGAGAAAATTATTTAAAAGTTCACAGAAACAATAAAATATTTAGCTGTAATTATTAATATTTCAACAGTAATCATTGATACATTAACAGTAATCTTTGAAGTTTAACTGAGTAATTGAAAAGTTTACTAAAATAATTCAAATGTAAATAGTAATTCATAAAAACTATTACCTATTATGTGATATCTTTGAAATGTTTTGAGTAATCATAGAAATTTAGACCGAATTTGTAAATTTCTAATTGAGATCTATATCAATATTTGAAACTTCCATGGTAACATTGAAATTTTGAAAGAAATAATTAAAACATTTACAGTAATTTTAAAAACTATTATCGAATTTTATTAAACAATGAAATTTTGAGAAAATAATTTAAAAGTTTACAGAAACAATAAAATATTTAGCTGTAATTATTAACATTTCAACAGTAATCATTGATACATCAACGGTAATCTTTGAAGTTTTACTGAGTAATTGGAAAGTTTACTAAAATAATTCAAATTTAAATAGTAATTCATAAAAACGATTACCAAATATGTGATATCTTCTGTGATAGACCGAAATTGTAAATTTCTAATTGAGATCTATATCAATATTTGAAACTTCCTTGGTAACAATGAAAATTTGAAAGATATAATTGAAACTTTTACAGTAATTTTAAAAACTATTATCGAATTTTATTAATTATTGAAATCTTGAGAAAATAATTTAATAGTTTACAGAAATAATGAAATATTTAGCTGTAATTATTAATATTTCAACTGTAATCATTAATACATTAACAGTAATCTTTGAAGTTTAAATGAGTAATTGAATAGTTTACTATAATAATTCAAATTTAAATAGTAATTCATAAAAACTATCACCAATTATATGATATCTTTCAAATGTTTTGAGTAATCATAGAAATTTAGACCGAAATTGTAAATTTCTAATTGAGATCTATATCAATATTTGAAACTTCCATGGTAAAATTGAAAATTTGAAAGAAATAATTGAAACGTTTACAGTAATTTTAAAAGCTATTATCGAATTTTATTAATTATTGAAATCTTGAGAAAATAATTTAATAGTTTACGGAAATAATGAAATATTTAGCTAATTATTAATATTTCAACAGTAATCATTGATACATTAACAGTAATCTTTAAAGTTTAAATGAGTAATTCAATAGTTTACTATAATAATTCAAATTTAAATAGTTATTCATAAAAACTATCACCAATTATATGATATCTTTGAAATGTTTTGAGTAATCATAGAAATTTAGGCCGAAATTGTAAATTTCTAATTGAGATCTATATCAATATTTGAAACTTCCATGGTAACATTGAAATTTTGAAAGAAATAATTGAAACTTTTACAGTAATTTTAAAAACTATTATCGAATTTTATTAATTATAGAAATATTGAGAAAATAATTTAATAGTTTACACAAATAATGAAATATTTAGCTGTAATTATTAATATTTCAACAGTAATCATTGATCCATCGACGGTAATCTTTGAAGTTTAACTGAGAAATTGAATAGTTTACTATAATAATTCAAATTTAAATAGTAATTCATAAAAACTATTACCATTTATATGATATCTTTGAAATTTTTAGAGTTATCATAGAAATTTAGACCGAAATTGTAAATTTCTAATATCAATATTTGAAACTTCCATGGTAACATTGAAATTTTGAAAGAAATAATTGAAACTTTTACAGTAATTTTAAAAACTATATCGAATTTTATTAAACAATGAAATTTTGAGAAAATAATTTAAAAGTTTACAGAAACAATAAAATATTTAGCTGTAATTATTAATATTTCAACAGTAATCATTGATACGGTACTCTTTGAAGTTTAACTGAGTAAATGAAAAGTTTACTAAAATAATTCAAATTTAAATAGTTATTCATAAAAACTATTACCAATTATGTGATATCTTTGAAATTTTTAGAGTAATCATAGAAATTTAGACCGAAATTGTAAATTTCTAATTGATATCTATATCAATATTTGAAACTTCCATAGTAACATTGAAATTTTGAAAGAAATAATTGAAACTTTTACAGTAATTTTAAAAACTATTATCGAATTTTATTAAACAATGATATTTTGAGAAAATAATTTAAAAGTTTACAGAAACAATAAAATATATAGCTGTAATTATTAATATTTCAACAGTAATCATTGATACATCAACGGTAATCTTTGAAGTTTAACTGAGTAATTGAAAAGTTTACTAAAATAATTCAAATTTAAATAGTAATTTATAAAAACGATTACCAAATATGTGATATCTTCTGTGATAGACCGAAATTGTTAATTTCTAATTGAGATCTATATCAATATTTGAAACTTCCTTGGTAACATTGAAAATTTGAAAGAAATAAATGAAACTTTTACAGTAATTTTAAAAACTATTATCGAATTTTAATAAACAATTAAATTTTGAGAAAATAATTTAATAGTTTACAGAAATAATGAAATATTTAGCTGTAATTATTAATATTTCAACAGTAATCATTGATACATTAACAGTAATCTTTGAAGTTTAAATGAGTAATTGAATAGTTTACTATAATAATTCATATTTAAATAGTAATTCATAAAAATTATCACCAATTATATGATATCTTTGAAATTTTTAGAGTAATCATAGAAATTTAGACCGAAATTGTAAATTTCTAATTGAGATCTATATCAATATTTGAAACTTCCATGGTAACATTGAAAATTTGAAAGATATAATTGAAACTTTTACAGTAAATTTAAAAGCTATTATCAAATTTTATTAATTATTGAAATTGTGAGAAAATAATTTAATAGTTTACAGAAATGATGAAATATTTAGCTGTAATTATTAATATTTCAACAGTAATCATTAATACATTAACTGTAATCTTTGAAGTTTAAATGAGTAATTGAATAGTTTACTATAATAATTCAAATTTAAATAGTAATTCATAAAAACTATCACCAATTATATGATATCTTTGAAATGTTTTGAGTAGTCACAGAAATTTAGACCGAAATTATAAATTGTACAGTTATAATTGAAACGTTGGCAGTAATCATTGAAACTTTGACATAATTACTGAAATTACTGAAGAAATCATTAAAATTGTAAAGGAATGATTGAAAATTTGACTGCTGTTTTTGAAAATTTCTCACTATTCGTTGAAATTTTGTTAGAAATAATTTGACAGTAATTTTCAAAACTGGGATGTATCCATTGAAATTTAAAAATATTCATAGAATCATTTCAACATTTAATGATTCTATTCATATTTTTAAATTTCAATGGAAGAAATAATTAACAGTAATCATAATTTTAGGAATCTCGATATTAAAAAAATTACATGCTAAACATAATTTTGACACGAATAGTTAAAATTTTAGTGAAAAATAGTTGTGAAGCAGGTGTGAGACACCTGTGAGATATTTTTGCATTGAATATATACAGGGGTGTGAGATATGTGTGAGGCACATGTGAGGCATATGTTAGACGTGTGTGAGACAGTTGTGAGATACCAGCCGCACATAATAATAATAATAATAAAGAATATTTATTAGCGAAAAAGCTACATAATATCCGGGAAAACGTAAATTTAGACCCCTTTGTAAATCATTATGAAAAATTGGTCCAGAAACGGTGCTGCCTATCTACTTTTAGATCATTTTTAATTCTTAAACAAAATTAAAATAAAATAAGTAATTAATTATTTTTACTGTGCGATCAACAATTATTTAGATAAGAGTCGGCTGTGATTGTACCAGTATTATGAAACCTGACAAAAAAAATTGAAGAGAGACATGGATATGCATCCCTACAAAATACAGACCAATCATGAATCACTGCCATCAGTTTTTAACAGACGTCTTGTGCCCCAGCAGACGTACTTACAACATCTCAAGGGTTTCTTTTATGTAAATAATTGTTGATTGCACGCCAATAGAAACCATAAATGTGCTAATAACCATAAATAGTTCAGTATTAATTAAAAGTAACTCCCTAAACGTATTACCATATATCTAACATATTAATGACTGCTTACAATTTTCAAATTGAATCAGTACGCCTCGATCATTGAACATTACAAAATCATTTTCCGGCTAGACGCACGTTTCTACGCAGTCGCAAAATGTATAAATATATCCCTATTCCGTATCCAATTTAATTTATGGCCACGCAGCATGAAATTGGATTAAACAACAGTCAATTCCATCGACGACTGTAAACACGGAAATTCTTCTCCTCCCCGACGTCCCCGGGATCCATGGCGGAATTGGAACTGGATAAATAAGATATCGCCCCCCAAACAGCATCGCAAAGTTTTCCACCTGATATTCTGTCTCGTGCAGATACCCCCGGCAATGGGGGTTGTATTTATTTAGAAGCGATGCATCAAAACAGATACGGAAAAGTGAGTTCACAGGAGGATATCCGCTTCCAGATGATGTCGCGCGGATATCGAGAACAGTTATGTTGAAAGAAAGAATTTTGATAAGAAATGTTATCGCGCATCCCATTTCTGTTCACATATTAGATTACTAAAGTGACTATTTTCGCCTAAAGAGAATAAAAACCTTTGAGAGTAATTGGAAAGTATAGTATTTACACAAATATTTGAAAGCTGTTAGTCTAGCATTACATTGTGCATTACTTGGATACTTGGATTTTAATGAAACTCCATAATAATTCCATAATAGTTCCATAATATCACAGAAAAGTCTCGTTTATGTAATGCTTACTTAAGAGAAAAGTCGACTTTAAATCTGCTTCTGTTCCATATGGTAAAAGACACTTTTTCGTAAAGTGACGTTCAAAAATCAATTATGGAACACGTTACAGTACTTAAAAGCGCCTTTTTGATTGAAAGGAAACTTTAATACCAATATGGAACCGGCCATTAGTATCGCAGGTCTACTTAATTATTTTATTTCGTTCTTTTTTTTGGATTTTGTCATGAATAAAATCTTCACACACTTGTTAGGCTAGTTCTTTTTCCAATCGTAGCCTTAACTTGACGTCATATTTAATACATAAATTTTCGCCATTTTACCTATTAATAATAATAATCACTTACATAATATACTGTATTTTCATTGGTCAGGATGCGCAGGCTTTATATTGAACTCGATCCGAAGATGGCATTGGCTCCAAATGATTTCCCCACATATAAAGAGTATTCTTTTAGTATTGTATATTAACTATAATTGGAAGGACTTACCGGGGGAGCAACTCCCCTTCCCCCGCCAGTTCTCTCGCCAACTGGATCGCTAGCACTCACGGCTTCAACCATTATTCTCTACGACTATTGTATTTCACCTTCATGTGCAAAGCAGTGACATACACCTCTTACTAGGACGAACCTCTCTTGTTGCAATTAGGACGAACCTCTCTTGTTGCAATTAGGACTAACCTCTTTTGTTGCAATTAGGACTAACCTCTTTTGTTGCAATTAGGACTAACCTCTCTCATTGCAATTACGAGAACGCACCTCCGGGACGCACCTCTATCTAATATACATATTGTAGTTTATGTACTGACCTTTAATCCATTCCAACACCTAATCCATAACCGTCCACATCGCAACACACACCAATACATTAGCACACACATGCTTTCCCCATAATCAGCACCCAACTTGCATCCACACTCCATAAACGCACGTAACTCAATGTCCCCTTCATTACTCGTTCTTCAGCTGAGCGCGTCGCGCCCCGGCTTATATAAACAAACAAAGCCACAGATGCCGCCTCTAATATTAATAATCAATTATTATCCAATGATACAATTTGATACCTAACACACTCTTGAAATTTCTTGATTCTCCAGCAACAATTTCTTATTTACATCAGTCAATACAGGTATTGTGGTTTTCTTATAGGTGCCTACGCATTCTCTTAGTTTGTTATGTGAAATTTATAAGCAATGTGACAGTTTATTTGATAATCATGGGATATTACATTTTTTGGAAGAATTGAAACAACAACTCCACCTTTACTTACAAAATTTTTATAGTATATTTCAGTTTGCTCGCTTAAAGTTTGCACTCTTGTATTATTTTCTGCCCAAGTTTGAGACTTATTTCGTGTAAAGGAAAGGTCTGAATATATTTTGAAAATAAAGATAACAGTGCAATTTCGAGTTATAAATAAATACCGGATAAAAAGTATGAGAAATAAGCATTTAAAAAAGCACATATTTTTGAAAAAAATGCATTAAACAATCGCAGAAAAGGCATATATTTACATAAAAAGGCACAAAATATGCAAAAACCCAAACAAAATTTATTTTTTTATCTTAGATTATGACAGTAACTGCAGAACAGTATGGTAAACTTGCCTAGATTATGGATTATTTTATGTTATTAATATATTGTTTTATCCAAAACATTGGACAGTTGAAGAAAGCACTGAAAGAGCGCCGAGTTATAGATAGAACAATAAATTCAATTTTAAGCAATTATTTTTTTATAAAAGTACATTTAATTTTAAATTTAAAAATATATGTTTATGGAAAAAATACAAATAAGCTCTGTCTTGTGTTGTTAAAGTTTTTCATGTTGCTACTTTTAAAAAAAGTATAACTTTATAAATGGGTTTAAATCCATTACACTAATCTGCCATATTGGAAGTGTAAAGGAGCAAATAATAAAATTGTTGAGTCTAAATCAATCTATGGAAAAAATACAAATATATCCTAAATATAGGTAGGTACAGTCATGCTCAAATAAATCTAGTACAAGAAATTAGGTTACAATTGCAATTTTATATGACAATGTCAAATTGTTTGTACTAGATTTATGTGAGCATGACTGTACATACTAATTTACAAAATTCTAGTTTCTTTGAAAACAATTTACAATTTAATATATTGCTCCAAATTTTCCATGATTAAATTTAGTCTTCTATCGCTCAAAATATATTTATTGACAGAGAAACTTCTTTCAACATCCACATTTGTTATAGGCCCATATTTAAAATTAGCAATAGGTATGATGCTCAATCATCCACATTTTCACCACTTAATTTTTTTCCAAAATTATTTTACGATTGAAAACCTTCATTTTTTTTTAAATATTCATTTAATTTTACTATTATCCTGTCTCAATTTTTTCCCAGGACACCACAAATAGCTTCTTTAAAATTGTTAATAATCGCAATTGCATCCGTTAAGGGCATTCCTTGCTTGTCCAATGAAGTAATTGAATGATTCACAATATTATAGTGTGCTTGATAAACTCTACTTATTTTTTTAAATTATTTTTCGTTTAACATTATTTGGCAATCTTGTATTGCTCTGCAAGTTGTTGGTTGAAATTCAATTTTTTTTTTTAAATGCTCAAATTTATATTACAGCATCTAGCCACGTCCCCCATCGTGTCAGAACTGGTTGTAGGGGTAGTTGTGTATTGGCATTCGCTCTTTAAATAGTTGCACTCTTAGAGGAGCTTTAAAAAACGTGCAATAAGGTTAAAAATAAAATTTAAAAAAAAAGGCTTTTAACAATAACTTTTGTATAGTGCCACTTTGTAGAATCATTTTTTGTGTTCTGTTCATACATTCTCGTTTTGTTATGTATAATATCTAGTACTTTACAGAATGATAAACTGCCCCCCCCCCCTCCTTTGTTTATACGTGCGAATATGATTATCTAGTTTTATTATTGGAAGTGGAAGTTTCGATGTCTAAATTGAAGAACTGTGAATTCTGATGTTTAGAATCGAAGAACTGCAAATTTACGTGTTTTATATTAAATGTTGAAGTTTCCTGTTCAAGATTTAAATTTTGATGTTTCTTACTTCTAATTATGACTGCCTCAACTGTAGAACTGCGAATTGTGATGTTTAAAATTGCAGAACTGCGATTTCTCATGAAATTGAACAACATTTAATAGTTTGATGTTGAACTTTTCTGTTCAAGATTTAAATTTTGATGTTTCTTACTTCTAATTATGACTACCTCAACTGAAGAACTGCGAATTGTGATGTTTAAAATTGCAGAACTGCGACTTCTCATGAAATTGAACAACATCTAATAGTTTGATGTTGAACTTTTCTGTTCAAGATTTAAATTTTGATGTTTCTTACTTCTAATTATGACTGCCTCAACTGAAGAACTGCGAATTGTGATGTTTAAAATTGCAGAACTGCGACTTCTCATGAAATTGAACAACATTTAATAGTTTGATGTTGAACTTTTCTGTTCAAGATTTAAATTTTGATGTTTCTTACTTCTAATTATGACTGCCTCAACTGAAGAACTGCGAATTGTGATGTTTAATATTGCAGAACTGCGACTTCTCATGAAATTGAACAACATTTAATAGTTTGATGTTGAACTTTTCTATTCAAGATTTAAATTTTGATGTTTCTTACTTCTAATTATGACTGCCTCAACTGAATAACTGCGAATTGTGATGTTTAATATTGCAGAACTGCGACTTCTCATGAAATTGAACAACATTTAATAGTTTGATGTTGAACTTTTCTGTTCAAGATTTAAATTTTGATGTTTCTTACTTCTAATTATGACTGCCTCAACTGAAGAACTGCGAATTGTGATGTTTAATATTGCAGAACTGCGACTTCTCATGAAATTGAACAACATTTAATAGTTTGATGTTGAACTTTTCTGTTCAAGATTTAAATTTTGATGTTTCTTACTTCTAATTATGACTGCCTCAACTGAAGAACTGCGAATTGTGATGTTTAAAATTGCAGAACTGCGACTTCTCATGAAATTGAACAACATTTAATAGTTTGATGTTGAACTTTTCTGTTCAAGATTTAAATTTTGATGTTTCTTACTTCTAATTATGACTGCCTCAACTGAAGAACTGCGAATTGTGATGTTTAATATTGCAGAACTGCGACTTCTCATGAAATTGAACAACATTTAATAGTTTGATGTTGAACTTTTCTGTTCAAGATTTAAATTTTGATGTTTCTTACTTCTAATTATGACTGCCTCAACTGAAGAACTGCGAATTGTGATGTTTAAAATTGCAGAACTGCGACTTCTCATGAAATTGAACAACATTTAATAGTTTGATGTTGAACTTTTCTGTTCAAGATTTAAATTTTGATGTTTCTTACTTCTAATTATGACAGCCTCAACTGAAGAACTGCGAATTGTGATGTTTAAAATTGCAGAACTGCGACTTCTCATGAAATTGAACAACATTTAATAGTTTGATGTTGAACTTTTCTGTTCAAGATTTAAATTTTGATGTTTCTTACTTCTAATTATGACTGCCTCAACTGAAGAACTGCGAATTGTGATGTTTAATATTGCAGAACTGCGACTTCTCATGAAATTGAACAACATTTAACAGTTTGATGTTGAATATCGATAAATTTTAATCCTCAAGATGAAAAACAGTGAATTTTGATATACCTAATAATAAACAATTCTATAAATAGTAATGGTCACGTTACAATTTAGGAACTACGAATTTAAGTATTTATTTTTTTAATTTAATTTATTACTTCTCTTAACTATGTTATTTTTTCACCTATATATTTGATCATTTCGGGGGTTACGTCTTTGCAGGTGCGTTTTCGATTTATAATTTCTTTATGTTTTTACCTCTTCTATTTCCTGCCTGTCTATTATTTCTTCTTTTTTCCGGTTGTGTGTGCCATGGCTATAGCTATTATAGATAGCCGTTATAGCTATTTGAGCTGTTATAGTTAGTTGTTTGACCTATTACGGATAGCTGTTATATCTGTTTGAGCTGTTTGAGGCGTTCATGAACCGCGACGATAATGTTAAAATGCTTAAGGTTATAAAGGTAAGTTACGCCCTAGGTGCATATGGAATGTATAGATGGGAATTTTCTCAATCAAGACAAAAAAAATATATCGTGCAATTAGGATCTAATTTAGGGATATGCTGCATTAGCTAATAGAGAATGTCAGGGAAAAGATGATATCTTAGGATGTTATATTATCGTATTTATATAAAGGGAGCGTTTTCCGTTTCTCTTTTAACTCCCAAATGTCTTTTGATATCCGCGAATATTTAATTGGAATCGTGATATATCATAATATCAATGAGTTATTGGCTCGGTTTTCCATCCACGATAAAATACAAATATTTCTGCCTCCATAAAGCAATGAATCAATATTTAAACCGCTCTGGCGCCCTAAGGCTTTACATATCAATATACAGCAGTAACAACCGGCGACGTTTATTTATTTAGAAACAATGCATCAGAACAGATCCCGTCCCTTCCTTTCCTGCCGAATCCCGGGGATCGCTGTAAATTGTATCACTGATGTGTTATTTGTTTTATTTAGGGAGATGATATGATCCCCGCCCTCGTGAAGCCATTTTCCGCCCGGCTTTTCCGGCTTTATCTGCGGTATCGCGCGATTTCCGGCCGTCTTCTTAATTTTATTTTCCTCGCAGAAGGCTTGGGTGTTTACCCTTCACTCTCATGAACCGCCAGGCTGTTATACTAATGGAATATCGGGCTACGATTCAGTCAAGATACATCAATTAATTAGTACGGTCGATTAAATGTTTCAGAAACTCACCGACCGATGAACAGCTCTCGGGACTACAAGCAATTTCGTGTTATCAAAATTTACAGCGCAGTAGTCAATTGACAAATGAAAAATAGGATATAGGTATATAATAACAAGAGAAAGCCCTTTGAAGCAACATGATTAGCGTACCGACTTTTGAATTATTTGTTACTTCTTCAATTTCTGTTTCTGGAACGTTTTTGTTCCAAATTTGGTAATTATAGGGTTTACAATAATCTATACCAAAACGGGTTATCGCTTGTTGTAATTACTGATTAGCCAGTGTAGCAGAATTAGCCCCTCGTAAATAGCCAAAACCGTGTAAGTTATTCAAATGACGCATCAAATAAAATCTACCCACGCGATCCTTCCAAAAGGCATCCGTCGCATAAAAGTGATCAACTTGTGTGTGTTCGAAGTAACGGCCGCTTAAACGAATTTGTTCGGCATGACGCCTCTCCGGATCCTGCGAATCCTGCGGATCCTGCGGACCTGCTCGCACCCCCAAGCACCCCCCATAATCGTGCTGACGCGAGGGGTCATTTTTCCCACAGGAGCGGGCCGTGGACGTGCCCCTCGTTATTAAGGACCTCCCGTGTCAGGCTCATTATCATTTTAATGGATCATCTGGACCCATCCGTGTTCCTCCAGGACTTCGAACGTCGAGGGCCCTATCGGCGGCATACCAAGTTACACGTCTTTAGTTGAACCAACAAAGTTGAATGGATTAATCTAGAACAGATTTATATCCATTATGGAACTTAAATTAAGTCAAGACTTCGGAATAATTTCACTTCGTTCAATGAGTTCGATGTCTAATATCGATCCCAATATGCACTCGATGAGGAATAATTATTGGAACACAAATCCATTAGCAAAACTATCAGACAACTTCAACGTTCGATCTAGATAAATAATTAAATCCGTTTACATTAGGAAGTTGAGAAACGAATTTTCCATTTAAACAACAATTAAGACAAAGCATGCTTTCAATAGAGTGATATGTCTGTAAATAGACATATCTAGGGTAATTTACAGGCATCCTTCATTATTGAGTTATGGTTTATTTCTACCATGTAGATATAGGATAATACAATTACTAACTGATACACTTATCGAAGATATGTTCAAATTAAATGTATGGATTAAACTATTGATGTTATTGTTCAAATAATATACAAGTCTCTCTTCCTCATTTAATATTTGCAAATATATATTCGAATCAATATTTGAGAGTGTGTGAATGTCAACAAGTAGCTTAATAACAGTTGACGATGTAACATATGCTATCAAGAACTCAAAAGATAGAATGGCAGCAGGGCCAGATAAAATACCAGTAGATCTTCTTAAACTAATTGAGGACGACAAAATTAACATCACAGTTGATCTGTATAATACCTTATACTCGACAGGAATCATACCACAAGAATGGATGAAATCAACATTCATCCTACTACCAAAGAAAAATAATGCAAGAGAGTGTTCTGATTTTAGAACAATAAGTTTGATGAGCCACACCTTGAAGGTTTTCTTCAAGATTATTCACAGACGTATATACAACAAGTTAGAATCTGATATTAGCGGGACACAGTTCGGATTTCGTTGTAACTTAGGCACAAGAGAGGCCTTATTTGGAATGAATGTCATATTACAACGATGTCTCGATATGAACGCAGACCTATTCATCGGCTAAGAGGCTAAGAGAAAGTCTTCGATAAAGTTAAACGTGATCGGCTAATAAAAATACTAACAAAAAAGTGGTAGTGATAGTTTTTTTTACATCTTTGCCTGGGACATCAAAAATAGACAAATGTTGGCAGTAACTATTGATAAATTGACAGGTTTTCACAGCTGAAGCTAAGAATTTGATATATTTTGACAGTTGCAATTGAAAATTTGACAGATTTCGACGGTTTCAATTGAGAATTTTCCTTCCGTGAACTGGTGCACTTAAAAATCTGATAGATATTCACATTTTACAACTTGGATATCAAAAAATGACAAAATTTAACAGATTCAGGCAGTATCTATTGAAAAATTGACAGATTTTCACAGCAGAAGCATTGAATTTTATAGATTTTGAATGTCTCAGTCGGAAATTGTACCATTTAGAAAGTTGTTAAAAATTTAACAGTTTTTGATAACTTTAATTGTAAATTAGGCACACAATTAACATATTTTGATTATTTCCACTTTTTTACGTTTTCTTGAATTGTAATGCTTGCAGATCAATATTGTTCAATTTATAGTTTTAAAGATAATCCGTTCATCACTTGTTATTAAAAAATATAGAGTTTAACCTAATCAAAAGTAGTATCTAAATTTTCAGTGGGAAATTGTGAGAAAACTATCGATATTTAGCAGTTACACATTCGTAAAGAGCAATTGGTATATTACTCTCAAGCAATGTGAGAATAATCCGATTGTCACTTGTTATAGAAAAACAAATGTTACCTTTGGTAGTAAATTTTGGCAATTCATAAGGTTCAAAATTGGTTTTTATATTTCCGTGGAAAATTGTGGAAAAACTATTGATAGGGAAATTTTACTACTTCACACTAGCTTGTAGAGTAATGTATGTAGATTATTTAACCAAAATTATACAAATTATTCTACCAAAATTCGTTTTTCCGTCTTCTTGAAATTTCGTGAAATTTGGCAATTTTTTTTTATAGAGCTGAAATTCACACAGGCTATTCTTCCATTCATTGCGATCATTTAGGTATAAGGTAAAGTTATTTGGGTTATTTTGAGTTTTCGCCAAAAATCGACGTTTTTCCATACATTGAAATTTCGTGAATTTTTTTTTGCTTCAGAAAATTTTGAAAAAAATCACACAGGCTATTTATGACCAACTAAAGCGCGTGGGCTAATTATTTTCGGGAAGAAAAAAATATATCTCCCACTTTAGTCGCCCAGAAGTGCGCTGATTTGCTTTACATTGGCTCTTACGGGAACGGAACAGTGCCAGCTGTCCCGGCCCTCGGTTTTGGAGGTGCGCTCGGTTTATCGCCGATTACTCGGCTCACAGAGGCGCCAGAAGTTTTTTACTTACAGCATTCTACGCGGGAATAATGTAGGATTGTCACCTATAAAGTTTAAAAAAATCCATAAACAGATAGCTCGTCAGCGTTGCTCCAAAGTTGGGCGAGCTCCGGAGGCTCAAAATGAAATGTCCACTTTTCCGGCGGATTGTCAAAAACATATCTCTGTTATAGTGCTGAAATTTGGACTGGTCATTCTCCCATTCATTGCGATAATTTTGGTATAAGGTGAAGTTATTTGGCGATTTTTGAGGATTCGCCAAAAATCGACGTTTTTCCATACATTTGCCTTGAAATTTCGTGAAATTTTGTTTCCTGCAGAAAATTTTGAAAAAAATCACACAGACTATTTATGACCAACTAAAGCGCGTTTGCTAATTATTTTTGAGAAGAAAAAAATATTTCTCCCACTTTGGTCGCCCAGAAGTGCGCTGATTTGCTTTACATTGGTTCTTACGGGAACGGAACAGTGCCAGCTGTCCCGGCTCTCGCTTTTGGAGGTGCGCTCGGTTTATCGCCGATTACTCGGCTCACAGAGGCGCCAGAAGTTTTTTACTTGCATCATTCTACGCGTAAATAATGTAGGATTGTCACCTATAAAGTTGAAGAAAATCCATACACAGATAGCCCGTCAGCGTTGCTACAAAGCCGGGCAAGTTTCGGAGGCAAAAAATGAAATGTCCACTTTTCCGGCGTATTGTCAAAAATATATTTTTTTTATAGTGCTAAAATTTGGAAAGGTTATTCTCCCATTCATTGCGAACATTTTGGTATAAGGCGAAGTTATTTGGTGATTTTTGAGGATTCGCCAAAAATTGACGTTTTTCCATGAAATTTCGTAAAAAAAATTTTGCTGCAGAAATTTTTGAAAAAAATCACACAAGCTATTTATGACCAACTAAAGCACGTGGGCTAGCTAGTTTTGAGAAGAATAAATTATTTTGCCCATTTAGCATATGTACCCATTTTCTCTAATCTTCGAAATGTCTAAGATTTAAATAATAGTTAATTAGAGTTTGTAACACTAGGCCTAAATGTCTTCCAGTTCATATTACAAGGTGTAGTTAGGTTTTAAGCTTTAATATTTAGTTTTGAATAAATATTGCAGAAACTAATCCTCATTTGTATTAGAATATCTCAAATAAGCCTACGCACGTACTCATAGTGATGAATTATATAAGATACAATTTATTGTATGTGTCGAAACTAAGGATAATTAATATATGGCTTTACGTCTTGCCATTCTCCCACAAATATAAACCGAATCCTAAGGAATCAACATCTATTTTCATTTGCAAGCCACCCCCATAAGCCTTATTAAATATTTCGCCGAATTTTCCAGTGGCGTGCGAATGATTTATGGAAGACGGCAAACTTCTCGTCCCCACACAAAGCGGGGGATCAGCGCAGAGAATCAATCGCCTGATCTCCGCCCCAAAGGGCGGAATCATTGTTCCATTAAAACTTTTCAAATTATAAAAAATAGTGATGGGGGTTTATTAATATTTACGACTTGAGCGGGGCGGACGGGTAGTTGTAGGAATTTAATGGGGGGTGGGTGTAAAATATTGCGGCCCTTAAAAATCCGCACGCATTAATATTTCATGCATCCGTGGCCATTTATCTTTCATAATTTCCTATAAATAAAACACCGGAATTACGCGAGAAGTCCCCCCCCCCCCTGGGGTGGGGGGACAATAAAACTTTCACGTGCACCCCGCGTTAAAAATTCAGTTTTCATCCCCCCAGCCCCCAAAAAATGGCACGATAAATAAATTACCACAGCCCCGTGGCACGCACATGGATAAATGATATATCGCCACTGGATCGTGAGTTATTCGGCGTTATTTTTTACCCTCCAACATTACTAATGTAGTGTGACAGTTAATTCCGTATCTCGCCCTACATCCATCTTCTCCAGACAGCGTATTTTGTGTGGTGTTAATATTTACACGATTATTAATTACTATAATTAAATATGCGCAAATGAGTCAACATGAAACGAGCACATTCGAGTTGTTAAACAATCAATTCCAATCTTGAAACGATTTTCTTTTATTAATAAAATTACTGAATTGTACAGTTCCATGTCTTAGGATCATTATTCATAAATATTATATTTGAATGCTGGCCATGATATAAAATACCATCACAGATCCTCATTAAAAATTTATTGCACATATTAAATAGCAAATAAAATTGTACATAAATTGAAATAAACTTGCGGTTTCAATCTATTTCATTTTTCTTGTATCACTTTTGTGCGGACAAATCAATAAATTTGTCTGTATTTATTTGCTACAAAAACTTATTTATTAAGCAAAATGTTGAGAAATGAATATTTCTTAATATATTTCTTTTCCGAATATTCTTTTCTGCAATAACATATAATCCTATAAGTATTTTGTAACGTTATGATAATTCAAAAACTATACCAGTATTAATAAATGTTAAAACTAAGAATTTGGTTACATTGGTTACAACATATTGAAATTCTGCAATATGCAATATGCAATATATTTCTTCTATGTTATAATTTTTAGACTTTTTAGAAAGTTTTGTTAATTATGACGACCCACATCTATGTCCGATTGCAATCATGCATTGAATGTTATAATGGCCTATGTGATTATTGTATAAATAAAAAAATTAAAAAAATAAAAATGTAATCATTTATGAGTATTTAAATGATTAAATTATTTTTTATTTTTTATTTTTTGTTATGTTATATAGAATAAAAATTTTGGAAATAATAATTAATAACATAATTCTAGTGAATATTTCACTCATATATTATTGTAACAATGCAACAAGTACTGAATTATTAAATGAAAATTCATAAAAATACACTGGAAATTCCATATCACAGTGTTACAGCATTGGTCAAAGTCAAGAAAACTGAAGTTTCTTAACATCCTAAATCGATTTGAAGAAATCACACAACGAGAAATTGACGAAAATGTCGTTAAAAGTGTACCCAAAAACACGGAAAATAGCAACCGTATAGTATTGAGCCTCCTTCTTTTGTAGTACTGCAATTGAAGTCTACATTAAAGCGTTGAGTGAAGGAGTTTGTAAAGAGGCGCAGCTATGTGTTGACATCCAGCGGGCGCTGTGGTCGGAGTAGTGTTGAGATTTCTTATTCTCGCCATAACTGCGATGGGAGGTGGATGTCTGGTTCGTATCTCGGATGACTGTCCGTGTGCTCTGACGCTCCTAGCGCTCGACAGCACGCAAATTTCGCACCAAAACAAGCAATATGTACGGACTCCTCGAGATTCTGTCTTACAAACTAAACAGATTAAAAAAATATCTCACCTTTAAGAAGATTTATGGTATCATTTCTAACATTCAATTTTCAAAAGTGTCTTCTCACATTTGAATAATTAAATAATAAACATAATACAATTTCAACATGTTTTGGGAATTTCATACATTTTTTACAAATTTTCATTCAATTTTCAAAAGTGTCTTCTCACATTTGAATAATTAAATAATAAACATAATACAATTTCAACATGTTTTGGGAATTTCATATATTTTTTACAAAAAAACCATTAGTAAAATAACATATAAATGTATCTATAGATGTATCTTCCCAAAGGTGATATATTTTAATATATGTTTAGTTTGTAAGACAGAGTCTTAAAGAATCCGTACATATTGCTTGTTTTGTGACAAAAGCGCCTTGAGGTCGAGCGCTAGGAGGCCCCAAATGAAATGAATTATGAAAATACAAACTAGTATCGTGTAGTGAAGTATTGTGTATTATAATCCTAATCATTCGTTTTCTACAAAAATACCCCTAATATAATGTTGACGATTGTAAACAAAAATATTACCTGCACCTTCAAGCGTAAGTGGTGCCGATGTCGAATTATGCAAATTACCGATTGTACTAATGATCGGATTACACAAGTACAGTTCGGCGTAAATCTACCCTAAAATGTAACTAAAGCATAATAAAATGAAACAATTTTCATACTTGTCGTACCAGCTCATTCGTTCGCATCTGAAGAAATTGTTCTGTGTGCTCCATTTGATTTGTTTAAAGTATCTGAACATTTATCATCATCGATATTATCAATATGAGTACCGCTTATCACAAGTGTTGTTATATCAATTGTTTGAATAACACTTGGATTAATAAAGACATTAGCTTTTTCCAATTTCCGGTAAAAAATGTGGAGAGATTAGAAGAATGGAAGAGAAATTGTGGGAACATCAGCATTTCAGCTGTGGAAGAAAATAATTTAAAACGGAAACTGATTTGTGAAAAACACTTCCTACCTAAAGATATTTTAATAAATAATCGACGACGGTTGTTAGTGAACACAGCAGTGCCAATAAAATTTGTTGAAGGTAAGTTAAAAACATTTACTAAAATTGAGTTCCTAATAAACACCGTTCACGTCCTATTCTCACCAAAGTTCGATATGATATTTTTTTACAAAATGCATGCATAAATTTAATAGATGTCAAAATCTGACTTGTAAAACAGCTGTAATTGATTGTTGAATGAATTTCGTAGTGAACTTCATCGAGTATTCAGGCACATAAAACAATTCCGAGACTAATTATTACGAATAATACAGGGTGTCTCAAGCAAGTTGTTTACGAGGTTCCTGATTTTTTTTAATCACATGAACGTGGTTCATTGCGATCTCCTCAAGGAAAATTCATATATATTTCTATAACTTCCAGGCATGAACTTTGTTATTTTAAATGGAATACCCGTATAGTTCTACATATTAAGATTGCACGTTAAATTCTGAACACATTTGGTTAAGCCTGTGGGGTACTTCATTTTACTAGTTCTTGAAGAAAAAAATAATTTCCGAAATTTTTGCTTGAAATAGACGATTTTAAAAATAATCATAATTTCTCTTATGAATAAAATAGAAACTTAACCTTTTTGCATATTGTAGCAGACGCATGGCTTTATCATTGCAATAATTTGTAGATGTTGATATTTTTCTAGTACTATTTCAAAAATTCAATTATGTACAAGTACAGGGTGGCCCAATTTGGATGTTTCTATAGGGGATCTCGGTAACTAGAAGAGATAGTATAGTAGTAAAATCAGATGGTATATCCCCGATCGCTTTTTTAAGACAAACTCAATGATGTAAATATAAAAAATTGGCTATCGTCTTTTGTTTTCGAGTTATGGCCAAAAACTCATTATTTTTCAGTTTCGATTTTTATCAATATTTCATTTATTTATCATTTTGTTAAGATAAGAGTTCCATGTTCTTTAGGCACTTTTTTATGGGGAATTGAATGAGTTTTACAGAATTTTGATATCTTTGTTAATAAACAAAATACAATACAATATTGTAATTGCATTTTTGTTGAAATCTATTAAAATTCTATCAATACGTCATATGTTCTCTTATTGGGCGTAATAGACCGGTAAGTAGGCTTGTATTGTTTATAATCAAATTATTTATTGACAAATACATACATTTGCCACCTATAAATTATAAAATGTCACGTGAATACAATATTATACAGGGTTATTCAATTTCGATTACCATTATGGGGATATCGGAAATGGTAAGAGATACGAAGTCGGTTAAATTGCGGCATAGTTGCGTAATCATATGGGGAACAATATTCAATAAAGATAATTAAAAAAAATTCAATGATTGCTGAGATTTTTTAAAAAAATTCTTAATCTTAAATCAAAATTTAATGCAAAATCTTATTTATTTTTTCCTGTCGTTACTTGAAGAGATATTAAAAATATATATATAAATATATCTTCGTTGCCTCTTTTTCTCATCTACAACATGGGAATTTTAGATTTTGGATCAGACGTTTCGTGTGAGTGCAACCGTTATCAAGTTTAATTTTTTAAATAAGGACCTGCAATTTTTATTTCTATTTTGAGTTATACTCGTCTGTACTGTTACAATGATGTGCAACACTTGAGATTTTAATAAGGTTTTAATATGAAAATTGACATTGTTACAAAACAATAAAAATGGAGATTGTCGAAGGTGCTTAGTTACTTCTTAAAAATGTTTTCTAACGAACATGCAACTCTTATCTTGATAAAATGATAAATAATTGAAATATTGATAAAAATCGAAAATGAAAAATAGATCGTTTTCGGCCATAACTCGAAAACAAACGACGATAGTCAATTTTTATTTTGACCATTGAGTTTGTCTTGAAAAAGGAGATCGAGGATACGCCATCCGATTTTTTCTACTTCTTCTAGTTACCGAGATCCCCTATAGAAACATCCAAATTGGGCCCGAAACCCGAAAGGAAATGTAAAATTTAGTTTCGGTAAGTGGAATATTAAAAATATTTAAAAAAATAAAAATCTATTTTTTGCAAAATTTATAGTAAACAAAAAAAAACTTATGACGTTTAAATGATTTAGCTGCACATATTTTGTAAGAAACACAATTTCATAGCACTCTTGGTTTGCAGAAAAAAAAGCGTTGAAATTTGGTGTTTATCATTTAATTTATATTATTTATCAATTATTTCGAAAATATTACAAATATTTAAAAATTGTCTTAATAAGAGACACCCCCTTTACATTCTGACGAACAACATACAGACGACGTACTTACAAAACAGACATACCGCAGCACTATTCCTGGACATAAAAAAGGCTTTTGACACTGTATGGCACACAGGACTACTATACAAAATGCATACCCTACAAATACCTAGATCCCTCATCCTATTCATCCACTGCTTCCTGACAGACAGACAACTACGGATAAGAACAAACAATTCATACTCAAGATCATTTTCGCCAGTACAAGGTTTGCCACAGGGTTCTCCTCTCTCGCCCCTCCTGTACAACATATATTGCCATGACATATTAGGAACAGACAACAGGCAGACAGACTTAGAACAGTATATCATACAATACGCCGACGACACAGCATTAATAACACATAAAAAACGACTGGATGACACAATAGACACACTTCAAATACTGACTGACAAAACAATGGACTGGTTCAACAAATGGAGACTCGAACCCAACCCCGCAAAATGCCAACTCCTTATTCCCAACCACAGAATCAATAACAACTCACCGACAATACATGTTAACGGAACAAACGTATACCCCACAACGACGATAAAATACTTAGGAATGACGATTGACAATAAGCACAAATTCGACAAACACTTACGGAACACAAAGACGGAAATACAAAAACGAGCAAAACATTTTAGATGCCTAACATACGGAGGAAGAGGGATATCTATTAGTACAGCAACAAAAATTTACAAATCCATCTGCAGGCCCATGATTGACTACGGCCAGATCATACTAAAAAATGTAAGAAACACCTGCAAACGAATTACGGACGTAACTGAACGGAAGACATTAAGACTTATCACTAAATTAAGACATAAGGACAATCATCTTCATAACATATCAAACATAAATTTATACAAGATCACCAAAATCATACCCATCCAACAAAGACTAGACAAACTACGAAATAAATTTCAACAAAAACAGGACAATAGGACAATACTCGACGAATTGTGTATTAAAAGACAAAACAAACGCACTACAAAATTACATCCGACAAAAACGCTTCATGAATCATATTACACTTCATAACACTCTCTTCACACTATCAAAATAATCACTCATGAATCAAATATGTAATGTAATGTATAATGTAACGTACGTATAATGTAATGTATTATGTTAGGCAAGGCGGAAAGACCCTATGGGGTCGATAGCCTAATAAAGATTGTTTATATATATAAGTGTTGAAGATAATCTTAAAGTGCATAAGAAAACTAATTTTCAAAGCAGTCTTGCTTTGTGGACAAAACTTCGTTGAAATTTATATTTTATCTTTTAATTCATACATATTAATATGGAGAGTCATGTGCCACACATACATGCGCACATCTGATTTTCATCTTTATTATGTTCCTGCCCAATACTAGTATGTTTATTTATTTTTCTTATTCTCTTAAAAATGTATCATTATTTACATACTATTTTGAAGTTTGTATTTTGTAAGCATATAATAATAGTTATTTATTGTATGAGGGAATTACTATGACAATAACATTTGCGAAAAAAATATTTATACTTATATGAGAAAGTAAAAAGTTACCTAATGTATTCCGAGTATACAAAAAAAAGGACAGCAACGAGACGACGCTCGCTACGTTCGGACCCGTATTTGGGCTCACAACCACCGGCCTGAGATTTTTAAAAGTATGAATTACACTCGCTAGGATATTTGTGTTTCCGTTACTTGAAATGTTGGGGGCGACAGTCGTCAGCAGCCCTGTTCGGCGGCAGAGGCGTGCGGGGAGTGGAACAGAGCGAAAGGCAAACACGGCACGAATATTTCTATGGGGCTGCGCCTCTTCTTAAACTCCTTCACTCAACGATTAAAGTTAAATAGTTACAGAAAATCGACTTTTAGCGGGGTTTCTATAAGCCCTATGGATTTAATTTCCGGATTGAACTTAATAGGATTCGTGTTTCACGCATAGCATGTTCCACTTATTGAAGTATTACCTCTGCATTAAATTTGTAGAAATCAATAATCAACATCAAATTTAAAAAAGATCGATTAAAATATTGAACGCAATTATTGCAGAAAATATTGATTTACTTTCTAACAAGCAAATATATTTCAACTCTGACGTTGTAACTGATTCAAATATATTCATTACAAAGAGATATATACTATATCTACAGTGACCGTCAAAAAGTTAGCATCATATTGTAAACTTTTTTATTATTGATTTTTCGAAAAAAAAAAGTACAGCATTAATTTGTGCTTGTGTAAGGTATCTATAGTCCGTAATTGAGCACAATAATGAGATATATGAATGAGAATAAGAATGAGAAAAAATAACGAATGTTGCGAAAAATATAAGATGCGTTTATTGTTCATGAATAAAACAAAGTCTTTTGATATAGCAAAGCAACTTATTTAGTGAGCTTATAAACAAGTATCGAAAAATAAAGGTGCTGCCCAAAGATTCAAATTGTTTCCAATTTTCATCATAGGCTTTAGTTCGACTCAAGTTGTATATTCGGTTGCGTATTATCTGTAAACGTTTATGCAGCAAACGCAACCAAATATACGACTAGAGTAGAACTAAAGCTCAAGCACGGATTATAGATACAGCCCTAAAAAGCTTATTAACCCCTATCAGATATTCCGAGTGATTTTTACATAACTGAAAAAATCCGTTTTTCAAAATGGTGAAAATAGAAATTTTCGGAAATCACGTAAAATATCAATGATTTTTTTTATTGCATGTTAGTTCTAGATTACTGAATCATTTAAAAGTTCTACCTTTTTTTTATTTTGTGTAACTTTTGCAAAAATATATACATTTTTTCATATTTTTAAGATTTCACTTACCAAAACTAAATTTCACATTTTTTTTTTCTAATCTAACAAAAACTTTAAAGATGTGTCATTACAATACATAACAATACATTATATTAATTATTTTTTTAGAATAACTTTTGCAAACAATTAATATTGTACCTAAATTAAATTTCACATTTCTTTTTCTAATCTAACAAAAACTTTAAAGATGTGTCATTAGAATAATCAATACATAATATTAATTATTTCTTTTGAATTTTGATTATTTACCTAAATGTTATATCACGTGGTGTTTGTCTGAAATATTTCAATGATAATTGAAAATATTATAATCAGATGACAATCATGACGGCATAAGATCAGATGACAATCACGACGACATAAGATCAGATGACATAATGATGATATATTCAGAAGTACTTCGAACCATATATTTTAAAGTGGCTTATAAAATTAATGAATATTTGTGCAAAGGGTTACTACACCAATTGTAGAGGAAAGCACAAGTTTTGGCACTTCTAAAGTCAGGCAAAGAATCTATGAATCTGAAAAACTATTGACCTATTTCCCTCCTCTGTCGTTTATTTAAATCTTTTGAAATGATAATTCTGAAGAGGCCTATACTATTAGCAGGAGAACTATCCAAGTGTTAAAGGTTCTACACATTTAACTGAGAGATCACTATTCCGTATTGATAATATTGTAACCAATTAAAATTAATCAATATATGTGCAAAGAAATTTTACTACAAGAACTGTAGAGGAAATCACAAGTTTAGGCACTTCTAAAGTCAGGCAAAGAATCTATTAACCTGAAAAACTTTTGACCTATTTCCCTCCTCTGTCGTTTATTTAAAGCTTTTGAAATGATAATTCTGAAGAGGCCAGTACTATTAGCAGGAGAACTATCCAAGTGTTAAAGGTTTTACACAGTTAACTGAGAGATCACTATCCTGTATTGATAATATTGTAACCAATTAAAATTAATCAATATATGTGCAAAGAAATTTTACTACAAGAACTGTAGAGGAAATCACAAGTTTTGGCATTTGTAAAGTCAGACCAAGAATCTATAAACCCGAAAAACTTTGGTACTATTTCCCTCCTCTGTAGACTATTTAAAGGTTTTAAAAGAATAATTCTGAAGAGGCCAGTACTATTAGCAGGAGAACTGTCCAAGTGTTAAAGATTCTACACAGTTAACTGCGAGATCACTATCCTGTATTGATAATATTGTAACCAATAAAATTAATTACACAGTAGAAATAATTGATGTATAAATCTATGATCATCGTGAAACTGTTTTAACAACAGAATTAAATTCAATGAAGTAATAACCACAGCAAACAGTTTATTATGAGAAGGTTCTAACTTTCTAAGGGATATATCGTTTCATTTAAGTAACTATCAAAAATTGCAGATAATATACTTGTATTATTAGTTGCATTATCTGTAAGTTGCTGCAAGAAATGAATACCAGCCAAGCAAAACAAAACTAAGTATTTTCTTGCATAGAAATTTTGTCTGTATGAGAGCTTATCTTCTTATACTGTACATTAATTACAAGATTCAAAATAAACCAAATTTAAAAACAAACTGGATTTGAAATTATAAAACTATAATTAAATTTACTAACAAGAAAGCATGTGTTGGCTCCATCAACAACTCAACCAATTAAATTCAGATATATTTGGTCTATCATTTAAAAGTTATCACTTGAAATTATAAAAATATGATAATTTAAATGAATAAATGAACAAATAAATTGACTAAAAATAAAGCACATGTTGATTTATCAACAATTCAACAAATAAAGTTAGAGAAATTTGTATTAAATGACTCAAAGACTAAAATGTAGAACACACAAATCCTATACCTATCCTTCATAGTTCCCACAATTCAACAAATAAAATTAGAGAAATTTGTATCAAATGACTCAAAGACTCAAATGTAGAAATGTACTTTTTTCGTTCGTTAAGTTGTTCCATTTAGTCTTGTCCTTCGCTAGTTCTTTCGCTTCTTTCCTTGTTTTCACTATTTCTTCTATTATTGTTTTCATTCTATCATCCCATGTCTTTCTCGGTCTTCCTTTCATTTTCTTTTTGTTTGGCTTTACTTCCCACACTTTTCCACTTTTCTTTGGTTGTTCATTCTTTGCATATGTGTCCACCATCCGAGCTGTCATTTTTCCATGAATTGTTGTATTGGCTCTATGTCCAATTCTTCTTTTATTTTTGTGCTTCTTATTTTGTCTGAATTCGTTACTCCTTTGATTCTTGTTAGGACCTTCACGTCGTTTTTCCATGAATTGTTGTATTGGCTCTATGTCTAATTCTTGTTGTATTTTTGTGCTTCTTATTTTGTCTGAATTCGTTACTCCTTTGATTCTTCTTAGGACTTTCATTTCGCTTGCTTGTATTGTACTTTTTCCCGTTCTATCCAGCTTCCACGTTTCGTACCCCCATGTTAGTATTGGCCGGTGTATTGTTTTGTACACTTTTATCTTTGTTTCTTTACTTGTTTCTTTTTTAATTTATGAATGTGTTTTTGATTGCCTGGTATAGTTTTTGGGTTTTTCTTATTCTGCTGTTTATTTCCGTCTCTTCATTTCTGTCTGCAATCAGTTGTACTCCCAGGTATTTGTGTGTCCACAAAATTCCTACGAAATGGAAAACTTTCTTGTTATATATCATGCATACATCTATCTTGTTATATATTTATCATATTTCAGAAATTTGCGATATTTAGCATATTTGTATACCCAATATAAGTATTACCTTTGTTATTTCCTACTACTCTACTGCTAGTTTGATACTGCATTAAAAAAATCAAAATTGGTCAAAGAAACAACAAAATTTATTAAAAGAGAAATGCTAAATGGGAACGAAACCATCGTCCAATATATCTAAGCCACTTAAAAGACACTTGTCAGAGCGTTTCATTAATTCTAGACTTATAAACTTCATAATGTATAAAAGGGAACATTTCCGATTTATTAAAAAATAGAAGCACTATTAATTCAGGGAAAAAAATGTTAAGAGATGTTCAGGATTGGAAATGTGTTAGCTAACTCAACAATGATGTGTGACTTCAGTAAGGCATTTGACTATGTTCGATATTAGGTTGTTTCAAAAAACTGAAGTTTTGAATTTTTTGTTCTCACCCTCTCATTTTGTTTGAATATATTTATTATTATTGATGCAATTTTCAGCTCAATCGACAAAATATAGGGGTTGTGCAACACCATCGAGAAAATTTACAGAATTAATAGTCGAAGGATAATGTATAATCCGAAATAATACTATTTTCAAAACGTTGTTATGTAAATTTTTTAACAATTGCACAAGTTAAATATTGTTCATCCTAATGAGTTAGTTAATATAATTTTTATATTAGTACAGCTAAAGCAGTTGGTTAAGTTTCACAAATTTTTAATTGAAAAACTGTACAATTGTTTCGGTCTCACAACTATTACCAAGAGACAAATAAGACTAAATACAAATTCATGAAAAGCGCATTATATAATCTAAATACTAGTGTAATACTATTTTCCCATTATAGTTTCATGCTATCATACAATCTAATGATTTTTATGTACCTATTTGATATTTTTTTCATATGTTTTTCATACGTTTTTCATTTTGTTTTTGATTTGTTCCTCATACTGTTTCTGGATTACATGTTTCATGAAAAACTCTACAATTGTTTCGGTCTCACCACCATTGCCAAGAGACAAATAAGATTGAATAGAAATTCATGAAAGGCGCTTTATATAATCTAAATACTAGTGTAACACTATTATCCCATTAGGGTTTCATACAATCATACAATCTAATAATTTGTATACACCTATTTGATGTATTTTTTCATATGTTTTTCATACGTTTTTAATTTTGTTTTAGATTTGTTTCTCATACTGTTTCTGGATTACATGTTTCATGAAAAACTCTACAATTGTTTCGGTCTCACGACCATTACCAAGAGACAAATAAGACTGAATACAAATTCATTAAATGCGCTTTATATAATCTAAATACTTGTGTAATACTATTATCCCATTAGGGCTTCATGCAATCATACAATCTAATAATTTTTATATACCTATTTGATTTATTTTTTCATATGTTTTTCAGACGTTGTTCATTTGGTTTTTGATTTGTTTCTCATACTGTTTCTGGATTACACGTTATCTTTTTCGTAGACGTAAAAATTGAAAGAAATAAAAAAATAAAAAAAAATCGCATCCGTCCATTTTTTCAAAAATTACGAAATTTTAATTCGTCTTTGCCTGTGACATCTAAATATAGGTTTTTTCACAAAATTTTTGCAGCAAGCATTATTATATACATTGTGTCACAAATTAAGAGGTAAATATAAATAAAAAACATATTTTTTTGCATACATTTTCAATTTCTGTGCTTGGAACTTCTTTAGGGGAGTTACTGTTTTCGAGAAACTAGTAATTAAAACGTTTGCCGGCAACAAGTGTGTCACAAATTAAGAGGGTGAGTTAAAAAAACATAAAATACATATTTTTTTACATACATTTCTGAAGTGTAGGGTACTTCAGAAATGTATGTAAAAAATATATGTTTTTTATAGTATATAACGCCATTAGGCCGATATGTAGCAAATAACAGGCGCGGGTTGGAGTTTGTAAACCGAGGCGAAGCGAAGCGGAGCGGAGCGCAGCCGAGGTTTATATTCAACCAAGCCTGTTATTTGCATATCGGCCGTATGTTGTTCGATACTTTTTGTAATACCTAAATTACAAAAACTGGTTGATTTATCAATATTAAATTTCAAAATTAATAAACTAGTTATCCAGGCGCAATTTGATACCATAGCAACATCAACGGTTCAAATACAAACAAACAAATCAGAGTGAAATTAGAAAAATAAAGTCAGATGTGCAAAGTTCTTCGTTTTGTGGTATCCCCGAAGATGTACTAAATGAAGCAAATGCTGCCACAATAGATTTACTTCCCCAAAAAAGCAGCAGCAGGTATGAGAAAGAATATGAAGACTTTGTTGCTCATAAATTTGCGTTGTCATTTAAATAACATCCACGGCCGTTATTATAACGACCAAGGCCTTTACGCCTGTCATATCGATCAAGCAGACAGTACTGATAAATGTCAATAACACAGAGGTGTTACAAAAAATATATTTAAAAAAAATATGTATAGTCTCAGAGATACTTCTTCCTAAACTTGAAAGTCGTCTCTCAAATATTTTGAGTCTAATTTGAGTAATTATTCTCAGTGTGTTGACACAAATGGGGAAATATCTACCTTTAGAGATGTACATATCAGTGTGATAATGATAAACTGTAGTCAATATAAATCTATATTACATGAGGATGAACTATTGGACCACTATAATAGTCACGTGGGATGGACTATTTGGAAACACCGAAAAATCTTATCAGTGATTCTGCTTCTGCTTGTAAAAGTAGATTATTGATTAGTACGAGTGTTACCTCGCATGGCCACAAATCAGTTAATAATGCTAACAGTTTGTAACGCTCGTGACATAATTCTCGAACACCGAACAAATGGGGTGTTCAAACAAATTACAGTACAGCGATTGCATTTATATTTTATCAATCCCGACTAATAATGTCAATATTGTTCACCCTTTCGTGTTATTTACGTATGATTTGCATTCGTCTCTCCCTTCGGGCTGCGTGTCGGTTCTGTAAACACCGTTCATTCATCGATTTTATTCTTGGGGTCTCGAAACGGAACGCTCCGAGATCAAAGGCTGTGAAAATCGGCATGACAGGCGACGTGGGTAGGCAAAACTGAAACGCAACCCCCCGGGGGTAGCATTAATTGTCTTGCCCCAGAAATTTCCCTTGGAATACAGGGTGAGCATCTGCAGTAGACCGTTGAGAGCTGACAATGACTCATTGCTGTGCATCGCTGGAATTCGACGTACGTTTCGTATTTTATTTCACTCTGTTTCAGTTACCGCAAGCATGCGAGCAAGCATAGAAAACGCGGTTCTTTTGTTGGAAAAAACATGATTCGTTGTCAGTTCTCTTCGGGACTACTATATAAGATATATAGTAAGATCATAAGTATATAATATATATATATAATAATAATATACAAGGTGTCTACGCTAAACCGTTCGTTAAAAGTTTACGGGGTTGCCGTTGTACTAAAAATTTCAAAAAAATCCTCGTTACACGGTTGAATCAGTTGTCCTCATGTGAAATATTTTCAAGTTTCTATCACTTCCGGTTCCACCGGAAGTAGCACCAACTTTCTTATTTTAAATGGAACACCCCATATATTATTATATTTTTGAATTCCTTGCTTAAATTCGAACATATTTTCTATGAACGTATGTACACTTATCTCTTCTAGTTTTCAAGAAAAAAAATGTTTTTTAAAATTTTGACCTCTAAAAGGTAGCCTGAAATCTGTCTATAACTTCTCTTAGGAATAAGATAAAATTATGAATTAAATTTCTAATTATAGATAGAGGATGTCTCTATGAGTGACATAATTGGAAACTGTCAATTTTGATAATAAGTGTTCATAAAATGTCAATATCTAAGTGCCCTCTTAAATATCCTGTAATTCATTTTTTTTAAATGGAATGACCCATTTTTTATTGCATAGCACGATAGGGAGAAAAATTTACTACAAAAAAGTATAATACAACCATACTCCTAAAGCAAGTATTTTTTGAAATATTTCGAGGATTACTTTTTCGACGCATTTCTGCAGGGTATCATTGTGCATGTCACAAGTGCACTTTAGTAGGCATGTGATATGCTTTTGTTTTATCGCCATTGTAATGCAACTGTCAAATAATTAAACTATTTAGAATAAAGTATTACAGAAATCAAAATCAACAAAATGAATCATTACACAAATCAACAAATTATCAATTTATTATTTTTACATGGCAACTGTGATAGAATTGTTGTTCTGACATGTAGAGTATTAAATAAAACTTATCCACATTTGCCGCCGATGAATAAATCAATTCCCTGCTTAAATTGGAACATATTTTGTAAGAACGTATGTTAAGTGTACATACGTTACCAAGAAAAAAAAATTGTTCTAAAATTTTGACCTCTAAAAGGTAGCCTGAAATATGTCTATAACTTCTCTTAGGAATAAGATAAAATTATGAGTTATATTTCTAATTGTACCTAGAGGATACCTCTATGAGTGAAATAATTGGAAACTGTCAATTTTGATAATAAGTGATAATTGTGCATGGCATGTTTTTTCAAAATTGTCTGTACTGAAGATTTATCAACGCCTAAATCCTCTTGAGCACAGCGGATAGATGCTTGTGGATTAACTTGAAAATAGGCCGGCCGACACTATTTCTTGCACTTCCTCATTTTGTCCTCACTTGTCCAAATTAAACAACATTTGATTCCAATCTTCTAAATCTCGTTTTATTCATCGGCGGCAAATGTGGATAAGTTTTATTGAATACTCTACATGTTAGAGCAACAATTTTATCGCAGTTGCCATGTATAAAAAATAAATTGATAATTTGTTGATTTGTGTAATGATTCATTTTGTTCATTTTGATTTCTGTAATACTTTATTCTAAATGTTTTTATTATTTGACAGTTTGCATTACAATGGCGACAAAACAAAAACATATCACACGCCTACTAAAGTGCACTTGTGACTTGCAAAATTATACCCTGCAGAAATGCGACGAAAAAGTAATCCTCGAAATATTTCAAAAAATACTTGCTTTAGGAGTATGGTTGTATTATACTTTTTTGTAGTAAATTTTTCTCCCTATCGTGCTATGCAATAAAAAATGGGTCATTCCATTAAAAAAAAATGAATTACAGGATATTTAAGAGGGCACTTAGATATTGACATTTTATGAACACTTATTATCAAAATTGACAGATTCCAATTATGTCACTCATAGAGGCATCCTCTATCTATAATTCGAAATTTAATTCATAATTTTATCTTATTCCTAAGAGAAGTTATAGACAGATTTCAGGCTACCTTTTAGAGGTCAACATTTTAGAAAACATTTTTTTTCTTGAAAACTAGAAGAGATAAGTGTACATACGTTCTTAGAAAATATATTCCAATTTAAGCGAGGAATTCAAAAATATAATAATATATGGGGTGTTCCATTTAAAATAAGAAAGTTGGTGCTACTTCCGGTAGAACCGGAAGTGATAGAAACTTGAAAATATTTCACATGAGGATAACTGATTCAACCGCGTGACGAGGATTTTTTTGAAATTTTTAGGACAACGGCAACCCCGTAAACTTTTAACGAACGGATTAGCGTAGACACCCTGTATAAGATAAGTATATAAGATCAAGATAAATCCATTTAAAGCGAGATGTTTGGAGTACCAACTTTTGAATTCTTACTACTCACTCGTCAAGTTACTTCTTCAATTTTTGTTTTTGGAACTTTTTTGTTCCAAATTTGGTATTTTTTTGTTATGAGAATTATTGTTTTTTTAGAAGATTAAATGGGGAGTAACTGTTTTCGAGAAATTAGTAATCAAAAATTTTTCCGACAACTTAAAGGGACACACTGTATATATGAACGTATTATTAATTTTACTCCACACTTAATACTTGCACGCTTACAATTCACAGAAATTCTAACGCTAAATTAATTGGAATATTTGGTTATAATTCCGCCACATCCACTCTAAAATCCACTAAGTTAGCAACAGTGGACGTATTCCATGGTATTTCGGTCGTGTACACAGTCAGTATAGTTAATTGACGGTGTAATATTGCGCCGTGAAATGTAGATGCATTACGTTTCGGCGAGCTCGCCATTTAGGTCACCAAGTGATGGAAATTCGGATTTTCAGGGAATCTCAAATATTTTTAATCCGCCTTCTATGCACGGATAATCCTAGTGCCAATATGCACTCATTTTCATTTCATTCGCCGTGTCATCCGATATTCTCTCGTATTTCGCGGCGTCTGCATTCAGGAATTGGATTTTATCATATTGAGCCGCGCAAATGGGAATAAATTCGTATTTTTAAACACAAAGAGGGGTGAATTATTGATAGGTGTAGGCGTTTTTTTCTTCAGCTATTGATTATCATATTACGGCATACGTAGTATGAGCATAAACCATATCGGATTTGCTTTACAGCACAACTACTGGCACTAATTCTCCCTTATTACACGAATCCAGCGACATTATTTATACATCAGCCGCCCCCGCTGAACGCGTCGGGGTCAATTTCGCATCCCCTTCTTATCGCGCTCATCGATAAGCTATCTCCAGCATCCGGGGGCGTCAAGATGCGCCTGGGGTGCTAATACGCTTTTAATGACAAACTAATTGAAACTATGATCAATCTGCGCACTTTTATGCGCTCGTTACTGGGGGCTGTTCTGGGGGCGGTGAAAGATTACGCGGGAATCGTGGGTAATGCGGGGTAATTGAATCACACAGAAACGGCACTAAATGCAGATCCGGACTGGTCGCGGTCGGGGGGGCGGCGGACGTCCTTTGTGGCGACACGTTAATTAAACCCCCGGCCCCATGAATGCATTTCCGAAATTTGCGGTGTACAACAATGGCCGTGCACGACTTGCAGGGGGCAGCTAATGGGGCTTATAGGTGGTGACAATTAGCGCAATTGATATGTTTTTAACATATTAGATATTATATGGCATGTGATTATTATTTCCTGAAAGCTTGATGTGTACCGTTCATTATCATTCCGTAGCATTCCGTTACCATCAGTTACCGTTATCATTCGTAAAAATTGGTTGGATAATGACAAAAAGAGATGTAAGCAGAATCCAAACAACTAAAATGAACTATCTGAGGAGAGTAGCAAATTAGACAAAAATGGACAGAGTAATAAATGAGGAAATCAGGAAAGAATTGGAAATTGAAACTATTCTGTAGTAAATAGAAAAGAGGAAGATTAGTTGGTTGGGTCACTTAATAAGAATATGTAAAAGGCTCAAGTAAAAAGGAGCGAAGACGATATATAATCAGAAAAGAGGAAGACCCTGAATAGGATGGAATGAAACGGTTATAAAAATATTAGAAAAAATAAGAATGCCCGAAGGAGAAGCAAGGAAATTAGCAAGACATACGGACGAATGTTTGGCAGCCCCATTATTCATATGCCTGATGAAGCCACCGTTTGGCGAAACAATTGTTACAGTTAGTAGCAACATATCTGTGAAACTTAAAGAACCAAGTGCTTTATGTATCTATTTTACTATAGAGTTTCATCAAGTATCTGTCTCAACAATCCAATAAATTATAGAAATTCAGAAGGTGCACACAGATACAATTAATATTAATATTAATATAATATATTAATATAATAATAAAGATCTTAAGGCGGAAAGACCACATAGGTCGAAGCCTAATAATGATTGTCTACTACTACTACTATAATAATATATAATAGTAAAAAGTAATCAACGAAGTAAATTGGATAACAATAAAAAAATTCACTATAAATTTCATTCCGAAAATAAACGTATCCTTTGAAAGATACAATTTCTTAAAGCTTATTCAAAAAGAAGATTAGTGCTTTGATGATTTTCTAATTATAATCAAAACTCAGGCAAAAACATGTGATTTTCAAACTCTTAATGATAGCTTGCTAAAAAACAAGATAGTATTTGGTATCAGATCTGATAAGGTTCTAGAAAAACTACTAACTGAAGATGATCTAAAGTTAGAAAATGCAATACCAATTTGTAAAACAAGCGAGCTAGCTAGAGAACAGATTAAAGAAATGCAGAAGGTAGAACCAAATAGAATTAATATGGCAAAAGGTAATGGACAGAGTAAATTGGATAACAACAAGAATTACACTTGAAGAAAGAACATTTAACTTTCATGACATTTGATATTTTGATGTTACAATAAAATTTGTCGCAATTTTCTGGCATTTTCGTTTTTCCAGTCTGACTAGACTTTTGTTAAGTTTTTCCAGATTAACTAGCAGGTTCTTAGGATAAGAAAAATTGGATTTTTTTCTGAAACGTCTAGTGTTTTTATCTGTAGCATTTTAGATTCGTTTGATATTTTGTTTACGAGACTGGACATATTAACTTTAATAACATTTGATATTTTGACAGTATAATGAAATTTGTCGCAATTTTCTCGCATTTTTAGATTCTTAAGTCACACTCGACTCGTTAAGTTTTCCCAGATTTACTGGCGTGTTCTTAGGATAAGAAAATTTGGAAACTTTTCTGAAACGTCTAGTATTTTTATCTGTAGCGTTTTAGATTCTTTTTTGATATTTTATTTTTAACACTGGACATTTTAACTTTCATGGCATTTGATATTTTGATATTACAATTAAATTAGTCGCATTTTCCTCGAATTTTCGTATTTTCAGCTCACTCGACTTTCGTTAAGTTTTCCCAGATTTATTGACATGTTCTTAGGATAGTAAAAATTGTAAACTTTTCTGAAACGTCTAGTATTTTTATCTATAGCGTTTTAGATTCTTTTGATATTTTGTTTATGAGACTGGACATATTAACTTTCATGGCATTTGATATTTTGATATTATAATGAAATTTGTCACATTTTTCTGGAATTTTCGTTTTTCAAGTCTCACTTGACTTTTGTTAAGTTTTCCCAGATTTACTGGCATAGTCTTAGGACAAGAAAATTTGGAAACGTTTCTGAAACATCTAGTCTTTTTATCTGTATGGTTTTAGATACTTTTGAAATTTTGAGTATGACCATGGACATTTTAACTTTCATGACATTTTATATTTTGATATAACAATCAATTTTTTTTTCGTTTTTTCAGTGTCACTCGACTTTCGTTAAGTTTTCCCTGATTTACTGGCATAGTCTTAGGATGAGACAGTTTTGAAACGATTCTGAAACGTCTAGTATTTTTATCTGTGGGGTTTTAGATACTTTTGATATTTTGAGTATGACCATGGACATTTAACTTTCATGACATTTGATATTTTGTTATTACAACGATTTTTTTTTTTCGTTTTTCCAGTCTCCCTCGACTTTCGTTAAGTTTTCCCGGATTTACTGGCATAGTCAAGTATAAGAAAATTTGGAAACTTTTCTGAAACGTCTAGTATTTTTATCTATAGCGTTTTAGATTATTTTGATATTTTGATTATGACACTGGACATTTTAACTTTCATGGCATTTGATATTTTTATATTATAATAAAATTTGTCGCAATATTCTGGAATTTTCGTTTTTTTAGTGTCACTCGACATTCGTGAAGTTTTCCCAGATCTACTGGCACAGTCCTAGGACAAGAAAATTTGGAAACTTTTCTGAAACATTTAGTATTTTTATCTGTATGGTTTTAGATACTTTTGAAATTTTGATTATGACCATGGACATGTTAACTTTCATGACATTTGATATTTTGATATTATAATGAAATTTGTCACAATTTTCTCGCATTTTCGTTTTTTCAGTCTCATTCGACTTTCGTTAAGTTTTCTCATATTTACTGGCATGTTCTTAGGATAAGAAAAATTGGAAACTTTCCTGAAACGTCTATTTTTATTTATCTGTAGGGTTTTAGATACTTTTGATATTTTGATTATGACCCTGGACATTTTAACTTTCATGACATTTGATATTTTGATATTATAACGAAATTTGTCACAATTTTCTCGCATTTTCGTTTTTTCAGTCTCATTCGACTTTCGTTAAGTTTTCCCAGAACAATTGGCATAGTCTTAGGATAAGAGAATTTGGAAACTTTTCTGAAATAACTAGTATTTTTTTCTGTAGGGTTTTATATACTTTTGATATTTTGATTATGACTGGGGACATTTTAACTGCTATGACATTTGATATTTTGTTATTATTATGAAATTTGTCATAATTTTCTCGCACTTTCGTTATTTCAGTCTCACTCGACTTTCGTTAAGTTTTCCCAGATTTACTGGCATAGTCTTAGGATAAAAAAAATGGAAAATGGAAAATGGAAAATTGGAAACTTTTTCGAAACGTTTAGTATTTTTATCAGTAAGGTTTTAGATTCTTTTGATATTTTGATTATGTCACTGGACATTTTAACTTTCATGACATTTAATAATTTGATGTTATAATGAAATTTGTCACAATTTTCTCGCATTTTCGTTTTGCAGTTTCACTCGACTTTCGTTAAATTTTTCCCAGATTTACTGGCATAGTCTTAGGATAAGAAAGTGTTGAAACGATTCTGAAACGTCTAGTATTTTTATCTGTAGGGTTTTAGATACTTTTTGATATTTTGATTATGACACTGGACATTTTAACTTTCATGACATTTGATATTTTGATATTACAATAAAACTTGTCGCAATTTTCTCGTATTTTGGTTTCTTCAGTCTTACTTGACTTTCGTTAAGTTTTCCCAGATTTACTGGCATGTTCTTAGGATAAGAAAAATTGGAAACTTTCCTGAAACGTCTAGTATTTTTATCTGTAGGATTTTAGATTGTTTTGATATTTTCTACAATGGACATTTTTACTTTCATGACTTTTTATATTTTGATATTACAATGCAATTTGTCGCAATTTTCTCGCATTTTCGTTGCTTAAGTCTTACTCGACTTTCGTTAAGTTTTCCCAGATTTACTGGCATGTTTTTAGGATAAGAAAAATTGGAAACTTTCCTGAAACGTCTATTTTTTTTTATCTGTAGGGTTTTAGATACTTTTGATATTTTGGTTATGACACTGGACATTTTAACTTTCATGACATTTGATATTTTGATATTACAACGAATTTTTGTTTTGTTTTTTCAGTCCCGACTTTCTTTAAGTTTTCTCAGATTTACTGACATGCTCTTAGGATAAGAAAAATTCGAAACTTTTCTGAAACGTCTAGTATATTTTATCTGTAGGATTTTAGATACCTTTGATATTTTGATTATGACTGTGGACATTTTATCTTTCATGACATTTGATATTTTGATATTTTAATGAAATTTGTCGCAATTTTCTTACATTTTCGTTTTTTCAAGTCTCATTCGACTTTCGTTAAGTTTTCCCAGATATACTGGCATGTTTTAAGGAAAGGAAAAATTATAAACTTTTCTGAAACATCTAGTATATGAAGTAAGTAATTATCTTGTTTTGCTATACATATTTTAATAGATTTGAATATTATATTAGATAGCTTTCCCCACATTCATTATTCATTTCATTTAGTATCTATGCATATAAATCTGGCATACATTTTTAAAATATCTATTAGATTTTTTTTCCAATGACTAACGTAAAGGTATTGGTCAAGTCGGAAAGTTATATATTTGAGTTTCACACTTATTGAGGACATACTTGCCATAAAATTTTCAGAGGAATTATCTTCAGGCATACTGTATACATATCCTGCATACAATTTTCAAAATATCCATTAGATAAATTTTCAGAAATTATAGTGATAATTAGAAAGGCACTGGTCAACTCGGAAAGTTATACACTTGATTTTCTTACTCATTTAGGACATACTCGTCGTTAAATTGTCAGAGATTGTTAGGGGAATTATTTTCAGGGAATTTTACATATAATTTTATAATAATTTAAGCGTGCAAAAGTTAATAACATAAAATAAGCATTTTTATTGTGATATAGTGTTAAAACAAACCTAAATAAAACATATTTCCCATGACTTTATATCAGAGAGGAATGATACAGCCTGAAGGATGTGGCAACAAAGTTTCTGAAAACTTTGTCGCTTGCATCAGCTCTGCGCTGTACGCCTGAATAAATAAACATCCCCCAGCTATGTCACCCGGCCTATTTATACAAACGGCAAGCCCTGCGATCTACTAAATATTATTTTGTCGAGACGACAACGTCACAGTCTCTCGGACAAAGCAAGCAATTCCGCGAAACGTGGACCTCCGTTACTGCATTATTAATAAGCGCCGTAAATTCGTTATGCGTCCGCTTTTTTTTTATCCCACTGTGGGTGATGTTTATGCGCCGCTCGTGTATGTAAATGTAAGAAATACACTCGCGGGCGCTGTGCTAGCAGAGAAATGGGGCGCACTCCTCTTCATTTCACCCCCAACCCCTGGAACGTGTCCACTCGCCCGGCCACCCCAACGCCCTTTCATGCGAAATCTTGCGAACAAAAAAAAAAGTTGTTTGCGCTCTCAAATTTGTTGTTTATTCACGTTCTTTAAAAAGTGTGCCAAGCGGCCGAACAATAATACAGAAAAAAAAACGGGGTCCCGGGGTATAAAAATACATTACCCCTATAGAAACGCTAAAGTATATGTATAATATTTGCCATTCATCTTGAAGTATAACCCTATTTGCTCTCTATCTTATCTACACGACGTTATAATAATGGAGTTTGTAAAAAGGGGGGTCCGCGAGGGAAATATCGATCACGCCCGGGGGATAATAGAAATTCGGCGAGATGGAGCGTCGCGACGCTCTCTCGCTCAGCGTCGGGGGGCGGGGGAGGCCCCCGGGCCCCGCGAGCCGGAATAAAAGCGAAACTCACTCCTGGCACAAATCGACCGAACTGCGAATATTACGAAACAACACGTGCATGTCGTAAATCGATCAGATTTATTGCCACCCCCGAAAAGACCCCCCATGCCGCCCCCAGGGGTTCACCCTTTTTGACACCCATAATTTCCGGTGACCACCGTCCGTCCCTTAAAATATGAAAGTTGTCACATCCGTGGGCTCATACATACAGCGTGGGCAAATTTGGGTACAGGCATAGGAAGATATCTACTTCCTAATATCTAATGGATATTTTGAAAATTGTATGTCAGATTATATACAGTATGCCTGAAGGTACTTCCTCTGAAAATTTGACGACTATGTCCTGAATAAGTGAGAAAATCAAATGTGGGTATAACTTCAAACCCACCTCAAAAACCTGACTGGAGTTAGGAAACATCAGAGGAAAAAAATAAGAATTTACTAGCAAGAAATTCCAAGGAGGACGTAACGATGCACTCGACGTTCCCACTGTGATCACTCTGTTCGCAAATCTTTTCACATATATGAGCATACGTTCCGCCGACATACGACCCCATGAAGTTTGTGTAGTTGACCGAATTGTTGACCACCAACAGTTCACTAGTACAACATTTGGAGCTTAAACTATATGAAGAAATTTCTGAATTGCCAAATGAAAATGTTGAACTTGAAACCGCATTGCAATCGCCAGAAAAAGTAATAATGCAAGTGAATACTCCATGGACCTGAACGATCCACTGTCTTCATTTCGAAAAAATGATTCAATTCGCCGTTTTCTTGCAGAGCAAGTTCCTGACCATATAAAGAACCTAAGTTTTTCTCAGCGATTTTTTCTCAAAATTTTCAGTAACCGGTTACAAGAAAATTAGCTAACGGGCAATATATGAACCGAACATGATTAATTTATACAGGAATACAATCGAATACAGGATGCTATAATTTGCTTTCTCTACCTTCTCTTTAATAAATATCAAGCATTGGATAACCCAGTTGTTAGTCTGTAAGTACCCAATCATGAAAAATCATCACTTCACCTAGAAAATGTCTTCAACGAAAAAGTTTTCAATCGACTCATGCATCTAAAGTCCAATAGACTACAAGAAAAAGAAATGGCTACATATTTTGCAAGTTCTTATTAGTGCCATATTCTCTTGTGCGGAAAATAATGTAGCACTTACAGAAAATAGGCTCATTCCAGCATATTTTTAGGCGCAATTGATATCAAACTCAATCATCCTCAATTAGGTCGCAAAAGATGTGACGGACATGTATTAGCTTTGACGAATGTTTCATCGACTTTAACCGACGTAAATATGCATATTCTTAGTAGTTATACTAGGACAGTTCCAACTCACCCCGAGCAGAGATTTCGAATAATTTAATTGACGCTTTTTATTCGCGGTTTTAATCAATCACCGCGAGCACTAACAATAGGTTGATTGCGGAAATTGCCAGTAATTTAATCACAAGTGCAGAATAACAATTGGGTAATTACAACAATTGCAGGTGCATTACTTCAATTACAGGTACATTAATTACAATTACAGGTTAATTGGCGATCCCCGAATTAAAAGCGTCAATTAAATTAATCGAAATCTCTGCTGGGGGTGAGTTGGAACTGTCCTAGTATAACTACTACTCTTGTATTAATGCCATTCTTCTAATACCGAAAACGAAAGTAAGACTTAGCTCGTGGACCGATGTAACTTTTTACTATCACGGTTATTATTATTAATTTATTAATAATTAATATTTCTCCTTGTAATAATTCGCATTAACTCTAAATATTGTTAAATGGCGAGCAATGGACCACAAACTATTTTTGTTATAGATTCATCCATTTTGGATACCCGTTATTATTCTATATTATTTTATTGTTTTCCTCTTAATTGGAGTACTTACTGGTAGTTTCTATATAAAGATGTTTTCTTATTACAAATTATTTATACATGTATTGTAAATTATTTGAACTGTTTGCAGGAAATTGGGCGATTAAAGTTCAGCAAATTAGACACTTAGTACACACAGATAGAGATGTAAATTACTCAAATGCATTCAAACCTATTCGCACATATCAAATCCGCCGTATGTAATAGACGTCGCTGATGTATACATAATAATTATTCTGGTGTTGTGTGTAATCGTTGTCAATTATAATGTCATTGTCAGCATTAATAGCACCTATTCTCCAATATTAAATAGGTCTATGTATTATAATACGTTTGCTATTGTACTTATAAAAATGTAATACAGAATTATTCAATTTGCTTAATAATTCTCATTAGAACCTGAATGTTTTTTGTGGGTTGCTTTCTAAATCGCGTCGATATCAAATTCAGATTTAAAGACAAATTGTACTTTAAAATCACTCGCATCCTTCGTCGCCTCGTCTTTAATCATCTCACTCGTACCGTGAAATACGATTTTCCAGACATATAACGTTAATTACTATTACATCATTTTACTTCTTCCGAAAATGTATATGTGATGTACAAGAGATTTAATGCTGACAGCTGTCACATTTTAAGGTTACAAGTCAATTTGACACTGACAGCTGCCATACTTTCATAGTTATAAAAATAAATTGACATTGACAGTGTCACATATGTTGGTTATGACATGAGAATTTGACATTGTTTTAGGTTACAAGTGAATCTGACATTGACAGCTTCCATAGTTTCAGGTTATACAATTAAATTGACATTGACAGCTGTCACATTTGTTGGTTATAACATGAGAATTTGACAGTGACAGCTGTCACGGTTTTAGGTTACAAGTGAATTTGACATTGACAGCTACCATTGTTTCAGGTTATACAATTAAATTGACATTGACAGTTCTCACATGTATAGGTTATAACATGAGAATTTGACATTGACAGCTGTCACATTTGTTGGTTATGACATGAGAATTTGACATTGACAGCTGTCACAGTTTTAGGTTACAAGTGAATTTGACAGCTTCCATAATTTCAGGTTATACAATTAAATTAACATTGACAGCTGTCACATTTGTTGGCTATAACATGAGAATTTGACATTGACAGCTCTCACAGTTTTAGGTTACAAGTGAATTCGACATTGACAGCTTCCATAGTTTCAGGTTATACAATTAAATTGACATTGACAGTTCTCACATGTATAGGTTATAACACGAGAATTTGACATTGACAGCTGTCACATTTTCAGGTTACAAGTGAATTTGACATTGACAGCTTTCATACTTTCAGGTTAGACAATTAAATTGACATTGACAGCTGTCACATTAGTTGGTTATAACATAAGAATTTGACATTGACAGCTCACATCTTTAGGTTACAAGTGAATTTGACATTGACAGCTTCCATAGTTTAAGATTATACAATTAAATTGAGATTGACAGCTGTCTCATTTATAGGTTATAACACGAGAATTTGACATTGACAGCTGTCACATTTTTAGGTTACAAGTGAACCTAAAAATTGACAGCTTGTAAAAAGTAATGTACAAAAGTACATTATTAATGTAAGTTGGAAAATTAGATAAAATAAATAATGGCCCCCATTTTTTTTATCTTACAAAAAATGCTTTAAACAAAATTCTAATTCATATTAACAAAACCCCAAAATGTCATTTTTTCCAGTCAAAATTATTATTAATTTAGACATTTTGAACAATAAAACTGAAAATGTCATTTTAGGCAGTTCAAATTATTGTAAATTTTGAATATTTGAAAGATAAAATCCTAAAATGTTATTTGTAAATGTAATGTAAATGTAGTAAGATGTAATGTAGATGTAATTTATTGATTTATAATGTTTTACAGAATAAAGGCCCGACCAAGTCATTTCATATTTCGAAAAGTATGCAAAATAATAGAAAACGAATGTATCACGAAATTTTATATTAGGAAGTCTAAATTATTATTAGGTAGTCTAAATTATTTATTGATTTATAATTATTGAAGAATAAATGCCCAATTAGTCATTTTATGCAGATTTCATGTTATGAAAAGTACGCAAAATAATAGAAAACGAATTTATCACGAAATTTTATATTAGGCATAGGCAGTCTAAATTATTATTAGGTAATCCAAATTATATATTGATTTATAATTATTGAAGAATAAATGCCCAACAAGTCATTTTATGCAGATTTATTGTTTCGAAAAATACGCAAAATAATAGAAAACGAATGTATCACGAAATTTTGTGTTTGACAGTCTAAATTATTATTAGTAATTTTGGAGAAAATTATTAATTTTTTAGATTTTTTGTGATATTTATGATAGTTTCATTAATGTTGTTATAGATTTTTCAAACAAAATAATTTTTGGACAAACTTCTTGTCATTTATAAAAATATTTACGAAAATCTAATAACACATCTTGTACTTTCAAATTTGTACATGAAACTGACATAAAATTCAATGATTTTTTTTTAATATTTAGAAAATTTCCATTGAATTTAAATTTTCTAGAAACTTTCTTACCAAATTTGTTAAATTTACTTGAAGCTGACATGAAATTCAATGAACATTTTCATCTATCTAGAAAATTTCGATTGATATTCAATTTTCTAGAAACCTTCTAACCCCATACAATGTTTATCTGCCACATATTACCAAAACAACCTCACTTACAATTTATGAAAATATTTACCAAAATCTTATCGAAAAAGTTTAGCAAATTTTGAAAAATGAAGACCCAAAATGTCATTTCATGTAGATTTCCTGTTTCCAAAAGTACGCAAAATAATAGAAAACTAACTGTGAGATTCATCAGAAAATAGTACCAAATCAGTTAATACGTATTTGTAACGACTTGAAGTTTATTCAGAAAAAAAAATGCATTATCTGTTAAATTGAACCAAACTTCAAGCATTTTGAACGAATCCTAACATATTTGTGAATATTTTTTTTAATAAAAAATTTGTAATGATTTTATTAAAGAAAATCAATAAATTTTACATGACAGTTATTCTTGCATTTGAAGAGGGCAAATTAACTTCTAGTCGTAAGCACACTTAATGAAAATAAATAAAAAATGAAGACCCAAAATGTCATTTCATGTAGATTTCCTGTTTCGAAAAGTACGCAAAATAATAGAAAACTAACTGTGAGGTTCGTCAGAAAATAGTACTTAATCATTATACGTATTTGTAACGACTTAAATTTTATTCAGGAACAAAAAACAAACAATATCTGTTAAATTGAACCAAACTTCAAGCATTTTGAACGAATCCTGACATATTTGTGAATGTTTTTTTATAAAAAAAATGTAATAAGTTTATTAAAGAAAATCAACAAATTTTAGATGACAGTTGTTCTTGCATTTGAAGAGGGCAAGTTAACTTCTAGTCATAAGCACACTTAATGAAAATGATTGAAAAATGAAGACCCAAAATGTTATTTTATGTAGATTTCCTGCTTCGAAAAGTACGCAAAATAATAGAAACTAACTGTGAGGTTCATCAGAAAATAGTACCTAATCATTTAATACGTATTTGTAACGACTTAAATTTTATTCAGAAACAGAAAAAAGCAATATATGTTGAATTAAACCAAACTTCAAGCATTTTGAACGAATCCTAAAATGTGAATGTTTTTTTTAATAAAAAATGTGTAATGATTTTATTAAAGAAAATCAATAAATTTTACATGACAGTTGTTCTTGCATTTGAAGAGGGCAAATTTACTTCTAGTCATAAGCACACTTAATGAAAATAAATGAAAAATGAAGACCCAAAATGTCATTTCATGAAGATTTCCTGTTTCGAAAAGTACGCAAAATAATAGAAAACTAACTGTGAGGTTCATCAGAAAATAGTAACTAATCATTTAATACGTATTTGTAACGACTTAACTTTTATTCTGAAACAAAAAATTTCAATATCTGTTAAATTGAACCAATCTTCAAGCATTTTGAACGAATCCTAACATATTTGTGAATGTTATTTTTTATTAAAAAAAATTTAATTATTTTATTAAAGAAAATTAATAAAATTTTACTTATACTTGACTTATACTTGACTTAATACTTGACAGTTTTTCTTGCATTTGAAGAGGGCAAATTAACTTCTAGTCATAAGCACCCTTAATGACGTCTGTATTTTGATCAATCTTCTATAAATGGATAAAAACCAACATAGTTATAGAATCTTAAGTGAGATGCACTTAACATTTTCCATGTTCTATAATTTTTGTATCAGTTTCCTTTCACACATGTTTTGATGAATATGAAGAGAAATAAAAATTCGGAAAAATGGAACATGGAGCATTGCAAATTTCGAAAAGAGATCATCAAATTTTTCGCTTTTACTCTTTAATTGTTTTTACTGGTTTTTTCTTGTTCTGAGATTATTTTAATACTTTAAAGAAACGTTTCTGGTTCCCCCTGCTATCTTCTTCCATCTTCTCTCCGAACTCCTCCCAGGCTTTTGCTTTGGCACTTTGTATTTCTTCTTTAGATCTATATCTCTATTGCTTGTAGCTCTCGTAGTCCTTTTCTGTTCCTGTCTGCAGGTACGGTTTAGATATTATATTCTTCCTTGTTACGTCCTTCTTTACCTTCTTCTTCTACCACTTTGTTTGTTTCCTCCCTGTCGCTAAATATGTTGCGCCGCAAGCTACTTTCGCTGCTGGTAACCTTTTTTTTTTAACTTTTCCCATATTAATTCAACCTCTGTTTCTTGCTTATCAGTCTCCTCTTTGTATCCCCATTCAACAAGTTCTTCGTATTCTTTCCGTACCTCCTGCTTTTTTAGCTCGTGAGTATGTATGTATAAGACAATATATCTTTTTTAATTTGGTGTGGCCTTAATATATGTTTTATTACAATTGTTATTATTACCCCGTTTTATTTGACTCAGTATTTCTTAGCGCCTATAAAAAGCGCCATAAAATGTTCCCGTAAGCCAGGGAAAACGGCGGCAACTTCTCATACCCATAACGGAAGCAATAATGAAAATTATTTAATGGAGGTCAAATTATCTCCGGTTATAAAAGATGCGGCAGTAAAACGAATATTCAATGCGAGTTCTTAACAACTTCAGCCCTGTAAATTCACCCCAATGTTGTCGGAGCCGTAGGCGGGGGTGGAGGTATTTGCTCTTGATGGTACGGTAAAATTTCCACGTAAGCGCTTCCGTCCGTCCAGACGGTAAGGGATGTTTTTCCTGCACCCTCCTTTGCCCACTTCTCTGGAGCGATTCCGATCACGTTTCTTGTATTACAGAGCCAGATACTGAAATTGTCGGCGGTCCCGAGCTGTTCATCGATCGAGGCAGCACCATCAACCTCACCTGTGTGGTTCGACACAGTCCCGAGCCACCAGCTTACATCTTCTGGAACCACAACGACGCGGTAAGTGAACTAGGGTTGTTGCAGCACAACGCTGTCTAATTAATTTATGTTATTACCATTTTAGCAGTAATACAGTAGGGATGAATAATGTGTGGCGTTATGGTTATGGTTTATTTAATAACCCTCAGTTTGTTACATACTTATCTAAATCACTTAGGAAATGCTTCTTTGCCTTGTTCTCAATGAATTTGCACATCTGCTGAACCATCTATCACTAAAAGAAACAGTACCTACTGTACAAAACAATATAAAGGTGATACAGATTCTGACAAATATACATTGAAGCTTTTTGTCGTAATTGCATTTAGAAGTCTAATCGAACTTATTTCAACTGTCGTGTAAATACTTTACAATACTAGGATTTCCACTTGCGATTTGTTCTTCAGTAGCAATTGGTTCACATCTGTAACGCTCCGATATTATTTTATTATATTTATTTTATTATTCGTCGTTTTTATCGTGAAATTATTATATAATTTCTTGATTATTTTGGATCATGATTTATTATATAATGTTTTAATTACTTTTGGCTCGTGATTTATTATATAATGTTTTAATTATTTTTGGTTCGTGATTTGTGATCGTATTTAGTACTTACACGTCGTGACTTTTAATTTAACTACCGTGATTACTCTCAAGGTACTTTGCTATTGGTAATGTGTTAATTAACGTACACTAATAATGGATTAAAACAAGAAAGCACCAAATTAAGGATTTGTTTTGTTTATTTAATAATAGACACGCTGAAATTGTAAGACACAGGGAAATAAAACACAGGTTGATGATGATGTAAATTAATTTATATAATTATAACATACAGGAAAATAAAACACAGGTTGGCGATTATGACATTAATTGATTTATTTTATAGGTTTCGTTGACCTTTTAATGAATTTGTAAATTCTCTTATTTATTCAATTGATAGTTTGAAAATGGTTATGACTACGAAGTTTATTTACGAGTGTTTGTTATACATGCACGTGCTTCTTTAGTTTCTTAGACCATTTATTACCATGCCCTTTTACTCCATTTAACTACAGGAAAGTGATATGATCAAAAATAGAACTATTTAAAGATGTTGAAATATCCCCAATAATTCATGAATGATTACTAAAGGTATCTCGCGATCTTCCTGAATTTCATGGTTGTGTCGGTGTCCACACAATAATGTAATTATTGGAGCCCCATTGTTTACGTTGATTGAGGTAAATTAGTAATTCTACCCACGACCACAGCAAGCACCAATGTCACAAGTAGTCATCACCGTCAGACATGTTACAAGTTGTGTCAAATAACAGTTCTGCTACCTCAATCGGAAATGTTTATGTAATGTTATAATATATTATTATTAGGAACATTGAAGGTTATTAATAACTTCTCTTGTGATTATACCAAGCTTCATTCTCTCGTTTATCATTTTCTCTGTTAATACGGGGTTTTAATAATTCCACTTATTTCTTGTTAACGATATTTAACCATAAATTGTCATTATGTCTTCAAATTATTGAGATTTAATCCAGCCCATTTTATCTGTACGATTCTAAATTACTCTGCCCAATAATAGGTACGTTATGTGCTTGTTTTATGATTTGAAATAAAGAAACCAGTATTTTTATACATTATGTTTTTAAATTATTATGACTTAATCCAACTTATTTATTTATACAATTATAAATCACTCTGCCCAATAATATGCACGTTATATGCTCATTTATGATTTAAAATGAAGAAGCCATCATTTATGTGAATTATTTTGATTTGAATATGATGATGTATGTCGGAGGGCAACACTGAATGCCTTGATTAGTTGTTATAGTTATGGTGAATACTGCCACGTTAGTTTGCGATCGAGGGCGCGATGTATGATGAGTTTATATGTTTAAATGTTATGATGCTGACGACGATTTGATTCTAGTGGAGGGGGTGATTCCACAATAACAGGTGTGTGAACGAAGTGCGCGGGTGGGCGTCAATTACACCTGTTATTGCTTCCTCTAGTGATTCGTAAACACGAATAGCGTACGAGCCGCCTTTGTTTACTGACAGGAATAGGTAATCGGTGTTTGGCTTTTCTAGGTAAGTTGTGGTTGGTTAAAAGGAATAAGCACTCCCGTGAATTTATAATGAGACTGGTTTAACAACTTTATATTATCGTTAATAATAAAAAAATTAAATTACTCGTACGTAATCGTATTGTACGTCTTTCGATTTATTCAAATTTTTACTCTACTTTGCGTACTTTACAACGTTATTGTTCAATCGTTAATTTAATTATAACCCGACGTGAATTTATATACTCATAACCGCGAATATCGTGTGTGTTGCCCGTGGCCGACGCAACTTTCTTACTGATCTCGCTCGTGTGTAGCTTATGCTTAAATAGGTTATTTTCAGCTTCAAATCTCCACTCCCCTCACATATCTACTGCTAAATATTCGCCCCAATCCCTTAGTTATCATGGTGATTATTAATCTTGAGTGTGCGTGTGGTATTAATGTGTTTTTAGCGCAGAGTTTTACACTTAACTTAAAGAGTTGCCATTCGAGGTGATTTTTACGTGCCTGGCGCTTGCTCGTTTCTAAGGGGCGCTGATACCCAAATTGTTTTTGTGACACCACGACATGGAATCTTCCAGAACCGTGCATATGCAGGCCTCGGCTCTTGAGATATTTGGTGACGCTCTGGCGCGACTTGCGATGGCTATTTATCACATTTCACCCTGGGATTATTTGTAAATGAATTAATTTAATAATTTGGTTGTATTCATGATTTTTAAAATATGAGTCACTTTATTGCATAAATGCGTATTATACTGGGCGTATATTTGGGCCTATTACACATCTAACATTAACTTCTTATTCGATTGATTTTGAGCTCTTCTATCCATTTGACACTGATTTTCTGTTTGGACTCCAATGTTTAAATTATTATCATCACTATCTCTACTGCGATCAGTAGCGGCAATTATGGTATCTACACTTTTCGATTGTGTGTTATGATTGGTACTAATACATGGTTGCATTTTACTAACATGCTTCGTCCATTTAGTTTATTGTTTCTTATTAAGAATTCCGAAAAGGTAATAAATTAATATTTCCCCCCATTAGTTTTTTTATGTGGGAAATCGGAGAGTTTCTGATCTGAAACTATCAGCGAAATCATAAGACAAACTTTTCCCTTTTCCCGGTCGCGTGTGGCGCAAAACAAACTTTGGCCCCCGGCCCCCTCCACTGCCGCCCCCGACGGCGGCTTTCTGCGGGGCGGATGAATTATTTCTCGCGCGGCGCAGGCAGGAGCGTGTCGCAATTCGGGACACCCCCGTGCCACCCCCAGAGGCGAATTCGCCACCCCTGCCTAGTTGGTGCCATTACAAGTTCCGCGACACGGGCAATAAGGAATATTTGATGTGTACACTTAACTTCACTCGCAATAATGGTTTTACGTGCGGAACTTTCGGCGCCCCTAACTGGGGGGTGTTGATAATATTTTAATAACCACCCACTGCCCTTTGGTGCAAACACTTGGTCTATAAAAGATTAAAGGTGTGCAGTTATTAGTTATGGAGGTGGTAATATCAACATTACTGAGGTGAAAATGTAATAGTTCTAGAATTGATAGTCACAATAAGTTATAAAAATAATTAAATTTTGGAAAATTTGTCTGTTAGATATTTTTACAATTTTATGCCAGATTTGTATACATTATTGCTGAAGATAAATCGTCTAAAAATTTGACTACTAAAATATATCAAATAAGTGAGAGAATTGAGTAATTAACTTTCTGAGTTGACTATAAGTCATCTGTCACTGAAATTTCTGAAAATTTATCTGATGGATATTTTGAAAATTTTGTAATAGGCCCAAATATACGCCCATTATAATACGCATTTACGCAATAAAGTGACTCATATTTTAAAAATCATGAATACAACAAAATTATTAAACTAATTCATTTACAAATAATCCCAGGGTGAAATGTGAGAAATAGCCCTCGCGACTCGCGCCAGAGCGTCGCCAAATATCTCAAGAGCCGAGGCCTGCATATGCACGGTTTTGGAAGATTCCATGGCGTGGTGTCACATAAACAATTTGGGTATCAGCGCCCCTTAGAAACGAGCAAGCACCAGGCACGTAAAAATCACCTTGAATGGCAACTCTTTAAGTTAAGTGTAATACTCTGCTCTAAAAACGCATTAATACCACACGCACACTCAAGATTAATAATCACCATGATAACTAAGGGATGGGGGCGAATATTTAGCAGTAGATATGTGAGGGGAGTGGAGATTTGAAGCTGAAAAAAACCTATTTAAGCACAAGCCACACACGATCGAGATGGGTAAGAAAGTTGCGTCGGCCACGGGCAACGCGCACGACATTCGCGGTTTTGAGTATATAAATTCACGTCGGTTTATAATTAAATTAACGATTGCATATAACGTTGTAAAAAACGCAAAGTAGAGTAAAAATTTGAATAAATCGAAAAACGAACAATTCTAGGTACAGAGTAATTTAATGTTTTTATTATTAACGATAATATAAAGTTGTTAAACCAGTCTCATTATAAATTCACGGGAGTGCTTATTCCTTTCAATCAACCCTAAGTTACCTTGAAATACCAAATACCGATTACCTATTCCTATCAGTAAACCAAGGCGGCTCGAACGCTATTCGTGTTTACGAATCACTAGAGGAAGCAATAACAGGTGTAATTGACGCCCACCCGCGCACTTCGTTCACACACCATAAAATGTACAGGCTAAAATCGCTATTTTGCTGTTAATTTCTCTCAGTTTACCACCACGACTAACAAAAAGTGATACAAGAAATTTAGGCCTCTTCAATATTTAAAGCTTTTGATATAAAGTGTTCATGAATTTAAACAAAATGTGTTGATCATAAGTTCATATTATTGAGAACTATCTAGATATTAAATGTACAGGCTAAAATCGATATTTTGCTCTTCATTTCTCTCAGTTTACCACCACGACTAACAAAAAGTGATACAAGAAATTTAGGCCTCTTCAATATTTAAAGCTTTTGATATAAAGTGTCCAAGAATTTAAACAAATTGTGTTGATCATAAGTTAACCCAAGCATTGAAACACAAACAAAAACTAAAATAATCTATATTTTACAATTCATATTCTTTGAAACTGTTGGGCAACAGAAAAAAAATTTCATGAAACACAGAAGTATTTTTTTTATTTCATTCTTTTGAGGATTTTTTCATAGTAGATAAGTTCCAACAATTGTGTTAGGAATTTTTTGAATACTTGGTGGCAGAGTTTTATTATCTTTATTAATATTGGGCCAACGTGGTTCAAATATGCAATCATTCCCTATAAAATCTGACCAATGTCTGTACGAATAACGGCCAGTGATTAGTAGTACCTACTGACCGAGCAATGCCTCATTACTGGTAGTTGATAAGTTAGACAATCAGACGACGACTAACTTATTTCAGACTCCTTACATAGTACTTATAAATTTTTTATTTCATTTGCTGGGGTATTTAATATAACGATAAAAAAACTTAACTTATCTATACCTTTTGAAGTTCAAATTGAGACCAATCAAGTTCAAATTGAGACCAATCAATTTTAAATTGAGGCCAATCAAGTTCAAATTGATACCAATCAATTTAAAACTGAGACAAATCAATTTCAAATTGAGACTGAACAAAATCAAGTTGACACTAAACAATATCAAGTTGTCATAATAAATTTGATTTGTTTATTCTCAACTTGATATTGTTTGGTGTTAACTTATTTTTGTTAAGTCTCAATTTGAAATTGATTGGTCTCAATTTGACATTGATTGGTATCAATTTGAACTTGATTGGGCTCAATTTGAACTTGATTGGTCTCAATTTGAACTTGATAGGTCTCAATTTGAACTATACCTTATCAGTATAGTTTAAAGTTTCATGGTAAATATTGGTATTGTAATCATTATTTGTGTTATATTTATATCTGATTTTTTCGAAACATCGTTGATAAATATTTCTGATATGAAAGGTATAATAGTAAAGGTGTACTAATAAATCCATGTGTCTCTTAACAGAGATAGATGGATTATTTTTTATCTTAATGCAACACAAATACAATTTACAGTGTCCGCCAGAAAGTTGGACAAATATGGAAAAATATTTGATTATTAACTTCTCAGAAAATTTTATTCTTTCAAAAAGTTTCAGCATTATTTCAAACTCAATGAGCAATCATTGGAGTAAAATTATCTGCTTGCGTATGCGAGGTATAACAAAAAATAGTAAAATGACTTAAGAATAAACTACCCTTGTTTTTCTAAGATACGTAAAAATGTTATTTGGAAAAGTTACTTAAAACTGAGAGACGGTTTTAAACAGAAAATTAGAATTAGAAAAATTAGATTGTGGCTTTTTCAGCAATTTGCAAATAATAAAATTTCAGGAAATTTCAGTACTTGCTACTCCATAGTTGTCAATACAGAAAGTTATATGTTTGATTTTCCCCCTTATTTAATACTGAAACTTTACTAAATTTTCAGGAGAATTTGTTTCAGATGTACTGTACACTAATCTAATATCAAATTTGTAAATAATAAATTTTCAGGAAATTGCAGAACTTTCTACCCCATACTTGTCAATAAAGATAGTTACATGTTTGATTTTCTCCCTTATTTAATACTGAAACATTGTCAAATTTTTAAGAGAATTAGTTTTAGATATATTGTACATGAATCTTATATCAAATTTGCTAACAATAAATTTTCAGGAAATTTCAGTAATAGCTAACCTATACTTGTTATGTGTTTGATTTGTTCCCTTATTTAATACTTAAATTTTGTCAAATTTTCAGCACGATTAGTTTTAGATGTAGCGTACACGAATTTAATATCAAATTTGTAAATAATAAATTTTCATGAAATTTCAGTACTTGCTACCCCATACTTGTCAATGCAGAAAGTTATATGTTTGATTTTCTCCCTTATTTAATACTGAAACTATGTCAAATTTTCAGGAGAATTCGTTTCAGATGTACTGTACACTAATCTAATATCAAATTTGTAAATAATTTATTTTCAGGAAATTTCAGTACTTGCTACTCCATAGTTGTCAATGCAGAAAGTTATATGTTTGAGTTTCTCCCTTATTTAATACTTAAACTCTGTCAAATTTTCAGGAGAATTAGTTTCATATGTACTCTACACTAATCGTATATCAAATTTGCAAATAATATATTTTCAGGAACTTTCAGTACTTGCTACTCCATAGTTGTCAATGCAGAAAGTTATATGTTTGATTTTCTCCCTTATTTAATACTGAAACTTTGTCAAATTTTTAGGAGAATTAGTTTGAGATGTACTGTACAGTAGTCTAATATCAAATTTGCAAATAATAAATTTTCAGGAAATTTCAGTACTTGCTACTCCATTGTTGTAATGCAGAAAGTTATATGTTTGATTTTCTCCCTTATTTAATACTGAAACTTCATCAATTTTTTTAGGAGAATTAGTTTCAGGTGTACTGTACACTAATCTAATATCAAATTTGTAAATAATCAATTTTCAGGAACTTTCAGTACTTGCTACTCCATAGTTGTCAATGCAGAAAGTTATATGTTTGATTTTCTCCCTTAATTATTACTGAAACTTTGTCAAATTTTCAGGAGAATTAGTTTAAGATGTTGTGTACACGAATCTAGTATCAAATTTGCAAATAATAAATTTTCAGGAAATTTCAGTACTTGCTACTCCATAGTTTTCAATGCAAAAAGTTATATGTTTGATTTTTTCTCTTAATAAATACTGAAACTTTGTCAAATTGTCAAGAGAATTCGTTTGAAATGTACTGAATCCTAATGTAATATCAAATTTGCAAATAATAAATTTTCAGGAAATTTCAGTACTTGTTTAAAATTTTTATGCCTGATTTGTATACAGTATGGCTAAAGATAAATCATCTGAAAATTTTACCACTAATATGTCTCTAATTGGTCGAAATCTTGATCTGTACACTAATCTAATATTAAATTTGCAAATAATAAATTTTCAGGATATTTCAGTTCTTGCTACTTTATAGTTGTCAATGCAGAAAGTTTTATGTTTGATTTCCTCCCTTATTTAATACTATAACTTTGTCAAATTTTCAGCAGGATTAGGTTTAGGTGTACTGTACACTAATCTAATATCAAATTTGCAAATAAAAAAAATTCAGGAAATTTGAGTACTTGGTACTCCATAGTTGTCAATGCTGAGTTATTTGTTTGATTTTTTCCCTTATTCAATACTGAAACTTTGTCAAATTTTTAAGAGAATTAGTTTCAGATATACTGTACACTAATCTAATATCAAATTTGCGAATAATAAATTTTCAGGAAATTTCAGTAATAGCTAACCCATTCTTGTTATATGTTTGATTTGTTCCCTTATTTAATACTTCAACTTTGTCAAATTTTCAGCAGAATTATTTTTAGGTGTACTGTACATGAATCTAATATCAAATTTGCAAATAATAAATTTTCAGGAAATTTCAGTACTTGGTACTCCATACTTGTCAATGCAGAAAGTTATATGTTTGATTTTCTCCCTTATTTAATACCGAAACTTAGTCAAATTTTCAGGAGAATAACTTTTAGGTGTACTGTACACTAATCAAATATCAAATTTGCTAATACTAAATTTTCAGGAAATTTCAATAATAGCTAACCCATACTTGTCAATGCAGAAAGTTATATGTTTGATTTTCTCCCTTATTTAATACTGAAACTTTGTCAAATCTTCTCCAGAATTAGTTTCAGGTGTACTGTACACGAATCTAATTACCAAATTGCAAATAATAAATTTTCATGAAATTTCAGTACTTGCTACCCTATACTTGTCAATGGATATAGTTATATGTTTGACTTTCTACATTATTTAATACTTAAACTTTATCAAATTTTCAGGAGAATTAGTTTTAAGTGTACTGTACACGAATCTGATATCAAATTTGCAAATAATAAATTTTCAGGAAATTTCAGTACTTGCTACTCCATACTTGTCAATGCAGAAAATTATATGTTTGATTTTTTCTCTTAATAAATACTGAAACTTTGTCAAATTGTCTCAAGATAATTCGTTTCAGATGTACTGTATACTAATGTAATATCAAATTTGCAAATAATAAAATTTCAGAAATTTCAGAATAGCTAACATTTACTTGTCAATGCAGAAAGTTATATGTTTGATTTTTTCTGTGGATTTTATGAATGTTTAACTTGCAAAATTTCTGAATATTTATCTAATGGATATTTTAAATTTTTTATGCCAGATTTGTATATAGTATGGCTAAAGATAAATCCTCTGAAAATTTTACCACTAGTATGTCTCTAATTGGTCGAAACCATTTTCAAGTTGTCCGCAGAAATAATTCCCAAATGCAGTTTCCAATGTACAATTTACTAGTTCACGTATGTGAAACTTTTAAATTGTTATACCTGAGAGAACCAAAACCTATACACGTAGCATTATTTAGGTCTTAGTTCTAGTAATAACAGTAACTACATTTCTCACATCCATCTAAGTTTATCTCGATTTCGACTCGACACCGAACAAACATAATTTCATTACATTGTACATTGTGCTTCGCTAAAAGTAGCGCAGTTTCTGCAAGAATATGCCCGAGTGACCATTCGACTGGAAATGTTTCGTTATTACTTGAAGTTTCCACTTGAGTTCGGCGCAGAAGTCAAATATTCATGGGCAAGAGGAGAGTTTGGATGCCACTAAATTGTAATGTTTGTATATATGGGAACCTCGCTGACCTCTGCGGAATTTTCAATATCCCAACAGCCCGACTTAAATATCGCTACATTTCGTGTAACTTTAATCTGCTGCTTGGGAATTCGGCAAAACTTATATTGGCAATCGCCCCTCCGTTTTCGGGGATGTTTAATTAAATGCGCCGGCCCAATAATTGCCCACCCCCGAGATTCCGACGTACGACTGGACACGGATGCACCAACAGCACCACCCCCGACAATTTCATTAAAGCCTCCGCTTTACGTTTGCCCCACCGGCATAACTCTGTCGCCCCCAAGACGTGGGGGGATCCCAAGACGTGGGGGGATCCCCAGACGGTGTAATGAAGATCCCACTGGCGATTTTTAAGGGATAAACCAAGTGCGAAATCTATTTGTTGGCGGGTAATCCTTTAAGTTGGGCCTCCCGGAGTCCCGGAACGGCCGTTCCAATACGTTCCGGGCTTAAACGGGGCACTCCGGGCAATTGCGGTGGATGCGAACACTTCGGGCAACGCCATCATGGGCAATCAATAAGATACGTTTATTCTCTGTTTCCGCATGTTTTCTCTTTCGATCTGCTGCTGCGAATTGGGTCGTGCCGTAATAAAAGATTGTCCTAATTAATTCAGGGAGTTCGCCGAGCATATGGAAAGGCCGTTGTTGGCTGCCGCAAAGTTCTCTCCCCCGAGTTGGCATTGTTATTTAAATATTTGAATTATTCACCCTCCCTGTTTTATCATTAGTTGTTGCAATAGTTTCAGTGCTTACAAATACAGCGTCATGCTTCCAGCACTATTTACTATTATATAATTTTCACTATAAAAACATGAACAGTTTGTGTTATTTCAGTACATATTTACATTACGTACTATTTATAGTAAGCTTCATAATTATTTGTAATTTGTATGTGAGGTAATCATTATTTTATACAGTATGTAGTTTGTATTAGTTGATATACAGCGTATATGCTTATGTTGCTAACACATACTTGTCAATGCAGAAAGTTATGTGTTTGAATTTCTCCCTTATTTAATACTTAAACTTTGTAAAATTTTCAGGAAAATTAGTTTCAGGTGAACTATACACGAATCTAATATCAAATTTGCAAATAATAAAATTTCAGAAATTTCAGTAATAGCTAACACATACTTGTCAATGCAGACAGTTAAGTGTTTGATTGTCTCCCTTATTTAATACTGAAACTTTGTCAAATTTTCAGGAGAAATATTTTCAAGTGTACAATATACGAATCTAATATCAAATTTGCAAATAATAAATTTTCAGAAATTTCAGTAATAGCTAACCAATACTTGCCAATGCGTAAAGTCATATGTTTGATTTTCTCTCTTATTTAATAGTAAAACTTTGTCAAATTTTCAGAAGAAACAGCTTCAGGTGTACTATAGATGAATCTAGTATCAAATTTGCAAATAATAAATTTTCTGAAATTTCAGTAATACCAAACCCATACTTGTCAATGCAGAAAGTTATGTGTTTGATATTCTCTCTTCTTTGTCAAATTTTTAGGAGAAATAGTTTTAGGTGTACTATACACGAATCTAATATCAAATTTGCAAATAATAAATTTTCAGGAAATTTCATTACTTGGTATTCCATAGATGTCAATGCAGAAAGTTATATGTTTGATTTTCTCCCTTATTTAATACTCAAACTTTATCAAATTTTCAGGAGAAATAGTTTCAGGTGTACTATATGTACACGAATCTAATATCAAATTTGCAAATAATAAAATTTCAGAAATTTCAGTAAAAGCTAAGCCATACTTGTCAATGCAGAAAGTTAAATGTTTCATTGTCTCCCTTATTTAATACTGAAACTTTGTCAAATTTTCAGGATTATTAGTTTCAGTTGTACTATACACGAATCTAATATTAAATTTGCAACTAATAAATTTTCAGAAATTTCAGTAATAGCTAACTAGTACTTGCCAATGCAGAAAGTTATATGTTTAATTTTCTCCGTTATTTAATACTGAAACTTTGTCAAATTTTCAGTAGAAATATTTTCAGATGTACTATACACAAATCTAATATCAAATTATCTAAACTATAATACATTTTCAAACTAGACTTATCAAATTCAGGAAAAAACTTACAACATACTGAGTATATTCGGATTTTCTAATTGTTGTGTTTTTAATAACCATGTAGATTTGTTTAATCTACTAGGCTACTAAGTGTATTAAAGGGCATTTAAAAAGTACAAACTGCAACTGTTGTAATGATTTTTTTTCTTGTTTTGGCAGGGCAATATTTTTGGGTATTATGCTCTGATTAGTCTCTGCAATGTTTTTTTTTAAATCTGTACAATGAATGTTATTACTATTATTATTAATTGCGACTGAATCTTAGGCGCAATTAATAATAATAGTAATAACATTCATTGTACAGATTTAGAAAAAAAAACATTGCAGAGACTAATCAGAGCATAATACACAAAACTACTGCCCTGCCAAAACAAGAAAAAAAATCATTAAGTGTTCCAAAAACCTAAAGATATGGTATATTTTGATTTCATATTACATGATAAACAAAAGTATACTCATTACTGAGAACAGAATTAGACTTAGTATTTCCAAATCTTAAGAATTGTTGAGAAATCTGTAGAAGTTTTGAAATTTATTGAGAAATTTTGGCAATTATTAAAAACATTTTAGAAATCTTAATTGTTATTGAAAACTCTACAGAAATCTCTAAAAATATAGAGAAAATTTGGAAATTATTGGAAAATGTACAATTTTCGGTATCACAAATAAATTTGGAGAATGAAAAAATTATGTGATGTGAATTATATTAATTTTATTATTTTAAGGAGCTGGAAAAGATTCAGAAATTTTTCTAAATCTTATGGTATTAAAAGATATATAAAAATCTCGAAAATTGATGACACATTTTGGAAATTATTGGAAAATGTTTACAATTTTAGGAATTACAAATAAATTTGAAGAATGAAAAAAAATGTATTTGATAACCATTATCAATTTTATGATTTTGATGATCTCGAAATGATTGAGTACAAAATCAACGATATAGCTTTCGGGATTGACAGGTGTGGTATAGGCTTTACTAAAATTTCTGAAAATTCAATAATTCCATATTTGATTTTAGATTTGTATTAAATACACCTACAGACATAATTCCTGAAAATTTGGCAAAGTTTCAGTAATGAATAAGTGAGAAAATCTACCATATAACTTTCAGCATTGACATGTGTGGTATAGCCTTTACTGAAATTTCTGAAAATTTGTAAATTGCCGCTTTGATATTAGATTTGTATTTACTACACCTAAAGACATTATTCCTGAAAATTTGGCAAAGTTTCAGTAATGAATAAGTGAGAAAATCTACCATATAACTTTCAGCATTGACTTGTGTGATATAGCCTTTAATGAAATTTCTGAAAATTTATTAATTTTATATTTGATACTAGATTTGTATTTACTATACCTAAAGGTATTATTCCTGAAAATTAGGCAAAGTTTCTGTAATGAATAAGTGAGAAAATCAAGGATATAACTTTCAGGATAGACAGGTGTGGTATAGCCTTTACTGAAATTTCTGAAAATATTTTAATTGCATATTTGACATAATATTTGTATTTACTACACCTAGAAACATTATTCCTAAAAATCTGATAAAGATTTTGTAATGAATAAGTGAGCAAATCCACGATATAACTTTCAGCATTGACATGTGAGGTATAGCCTTTACTGAAATTTCTGAAAATTTAGTAATTCCTTATTTGATATAAGATTTGTATTTACTACACCTAAATACATTATTCCTGACAATTTGGCAAAGTTTCAGAAATGAATTACTGCGAAAATCAAGGATATAACTTTCAGCATTGACCGGTGTGGAATAGCTTTTACTGAAATTTCTGAAAATTTAGTAATTCCATATTTGATATTAGATTTGTATTTACTACACCTAAATACATTATTCCTGACAATTTGGCAAAGTTTCAGAAATGAATTACTGCGAAAATCAAGGATATAACTTTCAGCATTGACCGGTGTGGAATAGCTTTTACTGAAATTTCTGAAAATTTATTAATTAAGTTTCTGCGATGAATAAGTGAGAAAATCCACGATATAACTTTCAGCATTGACATGTGAGGTATAGCCTTTACTGAAATTTCTGAAAATTTATAAATTGCAGATTTGATATTAGATTGGTATTTACTACACTTAAAGATATAATTCCTGAAAATGTGGCAAAGTTTCTGTAATTAATTACTGAGAAATTCCACGATATTACTTTTAGCACTGACAGGTGTGCTGTAGCCTTTACTGAAATTTATGAAAATTTATTAATTGCACATGTGATATTATATTTGTATTTCCTACAACTAAAGACAGTTAGTTAGACCTACAACAAGTTTCCGTAATGAATAACTGAGAAAATAAAGGGTATAACTTTCTGGATTGACAGGTATAGCTTTGACTGAAATTTCTGAAAAATTCATCAATTGCATATTTAATACCAGATTTCTATTTACTACTACTTATCTACTTTACTAATTTTCTCAAAATCTTATGAAGTATTGAGAAATTTAAAGAAATTTCCCTATATGACTGCAGAGATTTTTTCAAAGCAGATATTGTTTATTCACGGAATTGTCTTATAAACCAAGCTTCCTTGCTTGTTACTCAGCGCTTATATTTATAAATTATTTTTGTTAAATTTTCAGTTATTTCTGTCAAATTTCAATAATTTTTCAATAAATTTCCATGATTTCTATAGAAATTTCTATTAATATCAACACATATTTTGTAACAAAATTTCCATTTTTTTTTAAATTTTTAAACAGCGTTATTCATAAAAATATAAACTGTGCTTTGGCGATGGTTTAGCGGTGTTTTACAAAGGGTTACCAAGATTACTAAAATTAACCACCGTTAAAAACAGCGTTATTCATAAAAATATAAACCGTGGTTTAGCGATGTTTTAGCGGTGTTTTACAAAGGATTACCAAGGTTACTAAGATTAACTACTGTTAAACCACGGCTTAAATTTTTATCAATAACACTAAAAGACTTACTAGTAACTGTTCAATTATTGTAACATATTCAATTCTTATGTCGAAATTTCACTGATTATCGTCCAAACTTGAGTTTAACTTTTTTAACCAACATTTCAGCTTAAGAATAGAATAGTTTCAATATGAAGTTAAGGTTCTATACAAATATATGTATATTTGAATCAATGTTTACAAATTGAGTGTTGAATTTCTACGAGTTTTCTAAGATCGGCTATAAATGTCTTTATATTGAATGGAATTAACCTACTTACATGAATTCGTATCTTTTAATTCTTAAAATATGTCCTTATGTTAAATTCAATTCAATTCAATTTTATTTCAATACTTTGCCTACATACTTTGTTACAATTAAATATTGTAACTTTTTTTATTGACTTGCCTTATCCAACTATTGACCTTGCGTGACTAATAAATTATGTTTAAGTTTATATTTATGTATAAACACCATTTTAAATGTGAATGTTGTGCAATCTTTTTTTAATTTGTTTAGTAATGGCCCATTTTTGAAAAAAATGTTAATGACAGCTTGTCTGTACACATAATAATTCAAACAATACCATGCCCTTTCACTCCATTTAACTACGGGAAAGTGATATGATCAAAAATAGAACTATTTAAAGATATTGAAATATCCCTAATAATTCATGAATGATTACTAAAGGTATCTCGCGATCTTCCCGAATTTCATGGTTGTGTCGGTGTCCACACAATAATGTAATTATTGGAGCCCCATTTTTTACGTTGATTGAGGTAAATTAGTAATTCTACCCACGACCACAGCAAGCACCAATGTCACAAGTAGTCATCACCGTCAGACATGTTACAAGTTGTGTCAAATAACAGTTCTGCTACCTCAGTCGGAAATGTTTATGTAATGTTATAATATATTATTATTAGGAACATTTGAGGTTATTAATAACTTCTCTTGTGATTATACCAAGCCTCATTCTCTCGTTTATCATTTTCTCTGTTTATACGGGGTTTTAATATATCCACTTATTTCTTGTTTACGATATTTAACCATAAATTGTCATTATGTCTTCAAATTATTGAGATTTAATCCAGCCTATTTTATCTGTTCGATTCTAAATTATTCTGCCCAATAATAGGTACGTTATGTGCTTGTTTTATGATTTGAAATAAAGAAACCAGTATTTTTATACATTATGTTTTTTCATTATTATTATTTAATCCAACTTATTTATTTATACAATTATAAATCACTCTGCCCAATAATATGCACGTTATGTGCTCATTTATGATTTAAAATGAAGAAGCCATCATTTTTATGAATTATTTTGATTTGAATATGATGATGTATGTCGGAGGGTAACACTGAATGCCTTGATTAGTTGTTATAGTTATGGTGAATACAGCCGCGTTAGTTTGCGATCGCAGGCGTGATGTATGATGAATTTATATGTTTAAATATTATGATGCTGACGACGATTTGATTCTAGTGGAGGAGGTGATTCCACAATAACAGGTGTGTGAACGAAGTGCGCGGGTGGGCGTCAATTACACCTGTTATTGCTTCCTCTAGTGATTCGTAAACACGAATAGCGTTCGAGCCGCCTTTGTTCACTGATAGGAATAGGTAATCGGTGTTTGGCTTTTCTAGGTAACTGGTGGTTGGTTAAATACACTATCTTCCGTCAATTTGAATCTAGTGCAGGAAATTGATTTCGCAATAACAGGTGTGTGAACGAAGTGCGCGGGTGGGCGTCAATTACACCTGTTATTGCTTCCTCTAGTGATTCGTAAACACGAATAGCGTTCGAGCCGCCTTTGTTCACTGATAGGAATAGGTAATCGGTATTTGGTATTTCTAGGTAACTTAGGGTTGATTGAAAGGAATAAGCACTCCCGTGAACTTATAATGAGACTGGTTTAACAACTTTATATTATCGTTAATAATAAAAAAATTAAATTACTCTGTACCTAGAATTGTACGTTTTTCGATTTATTCAAATTTTTATTCTACTTCGCGTTTTTTTTACAACGTTACATGCAATCGTCAATTTAATTATAACCCGACGTGAATTTACATACTCAAAACCGCGAATATCGTGTGCGTAGCCCGTGGCCGACGCAACTTTCTTACTCTCTCGCTCGTGTGTGGCTTATGCTTAAATAGGTTTTTTCAGCTTCAAATCTCCACTCCCCTCACATATCTACTGCTAAATATTCGCCCCCATCTCTTAGTTATCATGGTGATTATTAATCTTGAGTGTGCGTGTGGTATTAATGCGTTTTTAGCGCAGAGTTTTACACTTAACTTAAAGTGTTGCCATTCGAGGTGATTTTTACGTGCCTGGCGCTTGCTCGTTTCTAAGGGGCGCTGATACCCAAATTTTTTATGTGACACCACGACATGGAATCTTCCAGAACCGTGCATATGCAGGCCTCGGCTATTGAGATATTTGGCGACGCTTGCGATGGCTATTTATCACATTTCACCCTGGGATTATTTGTAAATGAATTAATTTAATAATTTTGTTGTATTCATGATTTTTAAGATATGAGTCACTTTATTGCGTAAATGCGTATTATACTGGGCGTATATTTGGGCCTATTACAAGTATCATTGATGTGGGACAATATTTTTCTCAGATACTGTACTTCTTTAGAGCGATTTATGAGTATTAAATTTACTGGGTGAAATTTGCAGGATACACGATATTTATGCTAAGCAGCATAAAATGATCCTACTTAGAAAGAAAAAAAAGTGCACCCGACTACCCCTTACTTGGCTACTTACTGTGTTAAAATTTAATTAAACAAAGCAACATCCAGAATAACAGACGTGTTTGTGTACGGCTGCATAATTTAATTTAAAAACTAAAGCGCATTAACTGCACTATGCGCACGAGCGCACAAATGCAACGGAAAAAATACCAGAGGGCGGCGAAAAAGCGGCATCCGTCAGGTTTTATTCACCACCAATTTCCACGGAAAGTGCTTACGTTTTCATTGTGCAGAATTAACAGAGACAATTCAGTCCACTTAGTGCAGCAGTGGTCGCAGCGAAAGGGGCGATTTATGATGTGCGATGATCCTATATGCAAATAGCACCCTGTTTGGCTGCGGGAGCTTTTTTTCGGCCGGAATTAATGACTTGTGGTTAGGTAGCTTCGATATAGCCAGAACAATAGCGATGATTGTGGCCCGTATCTATGGACCGAACTGACCGAACTACAACAGGCAATTATCATCGGATTTTATTACGTAGTCAGATAGTAATTAACAAATACGATAAGCAGAAGCAATCGCATAACCGGCGTCATTAGCAACGGGCGTTTAAATCCATAGGGCCCGCGTCTATGACAACGGGCATTATAAGCCCGTTTATAATAATCTATTTATATTGCGGGCGTAATATTTTATTACGCCCGCAATATAATTCGTAACGTCGCTTTAGAGTTACTATAATAAAAACTGTTTTAATTTAAAACAATGCATTTTCGTGAAGCCTTAAGAAAGGTACAATGGTGGCTGATTAAATAAATAAAATTAATATTTTCGTGAAATATAAAATATTGTTTATACCACGAGTTACATGATAACGGCTATAGGAATGCCGATCATCTTCACCTCCAGGGCTTTATCATCTTCATAACGCCCTGGGTGCATAAACATCTATAACTCGCTTTGCCACGTGCACCGAAGGAGCCTAACGATTTCATTCGATTACAAATTTTAATCTCTGCACACCTAAAATTTCGTAATTCTCTTACTCGAACTAAAATTTGCGTTGTTAACGGGGGACTAAATAATAACAATCGCTCCCGATTTACATCCTTCCAGGCGCGTCCCGGGAATACATTACAGACACATGAATTATTAATACAACGCGCTCCGGTTTCACTATATATTGATATTAACCATGTAAATGTAACAACAACAGGAGATTTATTTTGTGTTTACCCAATCCCAATATATCAGAATTATAATCACCTTAAATATGCATTACTGCTGAATTCTAATGGTGATGTGTTCATGAATCATTTACCTCGGCGATGCGTAATACAGGTAATTAATTGCAACGAGTATTAAATAAGCTAGGCAATTACTCACAAATCCACGTATTTTGCCCCGCAAGCACGAACCGAATCGTAAATTCGCTGGGAAATAGAAAATTGTTAATGCGTTGTATTTAAGGACTTATAAATGGTTTAGCAATTATGTTCAATATGTAGATATAGAAGAGGCGTTCAAATTTCGGATGTGGCAGATATAACTCAAGGTTTTAAGGCCTGAATTTTATATGACAGTATAATATAAATGTAATGATAAAATCAATTCAAGTTTTTATAGAAACGTGTAAGTTTGATAGGACAAAGCAATATAACATGTAATGATAAAATCCATGAAGTTTTTATAGAAATGTATAAGTTTTGATATGTATTGAGTAATAAAATTAAAGTTTAGTTTTTGATATTATACACTTATAGTTAAATAAATTAACTGAAAAATACTGACATAATTAATCTATAATTGAGCAAGTTATTGAAATTAATTTTAGATATGATAAAATTATTTATTTATTCAGTACTAACATTTGCAGGTAGTATACTAAAGCGCCACAATTGTGTAAAATTACGTTGTAAATGAAGTTACATTACACAAACTACATGCTTCTTAAAAATATACAATCACTAATCGCAGACTTAACTTTTAAAAATTTAAAAAAGTATAATACAAAAAGTACAATAGAGAGTGAAATGGAAACTTTTAATTTAACTTAATATGTATAGTTTTGTTTGTAACAGGAAATGTCTCACCTTCAAATTAAATTTCATGATATTCCATCAAATATGATATGTCATCATATTCCATAAAATAACTTCATGATATTCCATTAAATATGACATTTCATTATATTCCATCAAATATCATATTTCATGTAATTCCATCAAATATCGTATTTTAAGGCGGAAGGACCACAGGTCGATAGCCAGTAAAGTATTATGATATTCCATCAAATATGATATTTCATTATATGATATTCATGATATCCTATAGTCTGGATGCAATGCAGTAATCTGTTGAAAAATGTATGGTAGTGTATTTGTATTTGGATCTTCTCTCGTATAAGGTTACTGAGGAGAAAACAAAAATGGTATAGATCACGGTGTCTGGTGGCCTATTCATAATCACTGAAATATTCTTTTAATTTTTCCCTATTTTTAAAATGAAAAATGAAAAATCATCAAAGTTGATGGTTGTTGTCGCAGTACATACTTGAAAGTTTGTTAAAAGCTCTTAAAATTTTGACAGAAACATTGCAGTTTTGACATATGAGCCGTTAATTTTGAAACTGGGGTAAGTCAATTTTTTTAAACTGAGAAAAGTCTAGAAAAAATGAAAAATCATTAATTTTAATGGTTATTATCAAAGTTTCGACGGAAATAATTGAAAACTTGTTAAAATCTATTGAAATTTTGACAGAAACATTGCAGTTTTGATATATGAACCTTTAATTTTGAAACTGGGGTAATGCCATTTTTTTTAATTGAGAAAAGTTCAGAAATATACATGGAGCAACATTCCATGTATGGTTCTGGACTTATCTGAATTAAAAAAAATGGACTTGTGCTACTTTCATAATCAATGGGCCATATATTGAGTTTTCGTAATAAAATTAAAGTTTAATTGTTGATATTTTCTAACTGAATCTTGATAATTGAAATATTGACTGGCAAATGAAAACAAATTTACACAAGTAATTGATAATTTGGCAAAAATCATTGAAATTGTGATGATGATGTGTGATGAAATTTATTAATGAAATTTTTACAAAAACATTGAGCATTGATATTCATTGACTATCAGTAATAAAATTAAAGTTTAATTTTTAATAATTTCAAACATTCCTATCAATTATTGAATATTGAATTCTGCAAATTTAAAAAAATGAGACAAATAATTCATGATTTAGCAAAAACCATTGAAATGTTGATGGTTGTTATTGAAATTTAAATAGAAAAAAGACATTTTAGTAAATATTTTGAAAACTTCCTAAAACCATTGAAACTTTGACAGAAACATAAACTTTTGATATGTTAGTATCAATATACCTACTAAATTAAAGCTTTATTTTTGACATTTTCAAACTTAATAATAATAATATTTTATTGGTGCCATTAAAAATAAGTAAAGTGGTAATTCAAATCAGTACACAAAAGTATAACATATAAAATCTAATAAATTCATAAAAAATAATCATTAAAAAAATGCTACAAATGTAAAATGCGAGGCTTAGAAACAAATTAAGAATTCATAAGGACACAGTAATATACTATAAATAGTTAGTTACACATTAAAACTATAACTTAAAAGTAGCACATTTTATAACATATTCATCAAATGAATAGAAATCATGTTTATCTATGTATATCTATATAGTCTTGCACCAGCATTTGAACTGAATATCAGGCAATTGTTATGATTACAATATTGTATGGCAATACAATAAAATTATTTGTTTTATGGTATATTATGCGGTAACATTTGATACCGTAGTGATGACCAATCACATCAGGCAATCAGACCAATCACATCAGGCAAATGAAAATGTTGGTACAATTAATTGATATTATGAGAAAAGAGAACGAAATCTTAATGGTTCTTAACGAAATTTAGTCAGAAATAATTGAACCTTTGGTAAAAATAATTGAAAAATTGATAAAAGCTCTAGAAATAATAACAGTAATAATTTTTATGAATAATTTGTGATATTTTCAAAAGTAATCACTGACCATTGATATATAGACTGAAAAAATAAAGCAATAGACACAATTAATTAATAGCTTGACAAATTTTTACAGATATAATTGAAAATTTCGTAAAAATAATTATGAAAATTTGATAATAGCTCTAAACACACGTATTAAACACGTATAAAGTATCAATAACAAATATTTAAAGTTAAGTTTAAGTTTAATTAAATTTAATTTAATGTTATTTGCAAATGAAATCATCGATTATTGTAATATTGACTTCAAATGCTTTATTAAATACTTACACTTAACTTTAAAACCTTATTTTTGATACTTTATACATGTCGAAATTTCAATGTTTCTATTAAAAACTTATTATTTCTGTGAAAATTTCCAAATTATCTATTAATTGTGTTTTTTTTTTCATTTTTCAGTAGTAATATTGGTAACAAAATTAACGTTTAATTTTTGATATTTGAATCAATCATCGTTGAAATATTGAGTAATAATGGAAAATAAAACACAATTAATAGATAATGTAGCAAATTTTCAGAGAAATAATTAAAAAAATTGATGTAACATTGAAATTTCGACACGTATAAAGTATGAACAATAGAGATTTAAAGTTAAGTTTACGTTTAATCTGTATTATTTGCAAATGAAATCATTGATAATTGAAATATTGACTGTAAATGCTTTAAATACATCATTGAAATATGGAGTGACAATGAAAAAAATTAATAGATAAGTAGGCAAATTTTCACAAAAATAATAAAGTAATTTGATAGAAACATTGAAATTTCGGCACGTATAAAGTATCAATAATAAAGATTTAAAGTTAAGTTTAAGTTTAATCTTTATAATTTGCAAATTAAATCATTGATCTTTGAAGTATTGGATGCAAATGCTTTAAATAACATTGACTTTAAATGTTTATTGTTGATACTTTATACGTGTCAAAATTTAAATGTTTCTATCATTTTTATTTTAATTGTTTCTGTGAAATTTTTCCAAATTATCTATTAATTGTGTAATTTTTTTCATTTGTTACTCAATATTTTAATGATCACTGATTCGTTTTTAAAATAAATCAGTGATCATTAAAATATTGAGTGAAAAATGAAAAGAAAAGACACCTATTTGACAAGAGCTCTAGTAGTAATATTAATAATAATACTAACGTTTCATTTTTGATATTTTTAAAATGGATCAGTGATCGTTGAAATATTGAGTGAAAAATGAAAAATAACACATTTAATGGATAATTAGGCAAATTTTCACAAAGATAACAAAATAATTTGATAGAAACATTGAAATTTCGGCACATATAAAGTATCAATAATAAAGATTTAAAGTTGAGTTTAAGTTTATTCTTTGTAATTTGCAAATGAAATCATTGATCATTGAAATATTGAATGCAAATTCTTTAAATATTTAAACTTAAACTTGACTTTAAATGTTTATTTTTGATACTCTATTCGTGTCGAAATTTCAATGTTTCTATCATTTTTTTAATATTATTTCTGTGAAAATTTTCCAAATTATCTATTAATTGTGTTTTGTTTCATATTTCACTCAATATTTTAATGATCACTTATTCATTTTGAAATTTAGATAGAATTCATTTCATATAGAAAGATTTAAAGTTAAGTTTAAGTTTAATCTTTGTAATTTGCAAATGAAATCATTGATCATTGAAATATTGAATGCAAATGCTTTAAATATTTAAACCTAAACTTGACTTTAAATGTTTATTATTGATACTTAATACGTGTCGAAGTTTCATGTTTCTATCAATTTTTTTTTTATTATTTCTGTGAAAATTTTCTAAATTATCTATTAATTGTGTTTTTTTTTTCTTTTTTCGCTCAAAATTTTAATGATCACCGATTCATTTTGAAAATGAATCAGTGATCATTAAAATATTGAGTGAAAAATGAAAAGAAAAGACACCTATTTGACAAGAGCTCTAGTAGTAATATTAGTAATAAAACTATCGTTTCATTTTTGATATTTTCAAAATGGATCAATGATCGTTTAAATATTGACTAAAAATGAAAAAAGACACAATTGGCAAATTTTTACAGAAATAATTTAAAAAAATGATAGAAACATTGAAATTTCAACACGTATAAAGTATCAATAATAAAGATATAAAGTTAAGTTTAAGTTTAATCTTAGTTATTTGCGTATCAAATTATTGATCACAGAAATATTGACTGCATATGTTTTAAAATTTTACCTACTTCGAAAAATCATCAAAATTGGAAAAAAAATTACAGAATTAATTGATATTTTGGCAAAAATTATGATGAATGAAATTAATGTCATTCAAAATTAATGAAATTTTGATGTTTATTATTCAATTTTTTTCAAAAACATTGATCATTGATATTTATTGAGTATCAGTAATAAAATTAAAGTTTAATTTTTAATAATTACAAACATTAGTATTAATTATTGAATATTAAATACTGAAAATTTAAAAAATGAGACAAGTAATTCATATTTTAGCAAAAACCATTGAAATGTTGATGGTTGTTATTGACAGTTAAACAGAAATAATATAAATTTTTGTAATTTTTTTTTTGAAAACTTGCTAAAACTATCGAAACTTTGACAGAAACATTAACTTTTGATATGCATTGTTATATTAGTATCAATATACTTACTAAATTAAAGCTTTGTTTTTGACATTTTCAAACTTAATAATAATAATATTTTATTGGGGCCATTAATAATAAGTTTTAAACAGGTCATACATATCTCGAATTATTTCACATTATGCACAATATACAGTGTTAAATGAAATCAGTACACAAAAGTATAACATACAAACTCTAATATATTCAACAAAAACCTTTTCTAAAAGTAATAATAAAAATAATAATAGCAATATTAGCATCAATAAACGAACTTATATATTGAAATAGGACTGAACAGAAAGGAACTTCAGTCCTATCTCAATATATAACTTCGTTTAAAAAAGCTACGCTTTTAACTTAAATAATTTTAGCCCTCTACTTTACGTGCAGCGAAAAAATATTATATCGAATGAGTTATAATCCGGCTAGAATATCGATAAATTTCATTCATCCCTGACAAAGTGTGTCAGGGCAGTTTGGTAGCTTAATATTAAACAAATCCATACCTCAACAGGATTATATAATTTATGCATACATTACGCGGATAATTCAAAATTTCACAGTCCATTAGGCACATGATTCACCACTCTCCGTGCAATCCATTGAGGACAGCAAAAAAATGGTCCCCCAGGAAAAGCGCGAAATGCTCATTCGTTCACAAGTATTTGGCTTTTTAATTACTGAATACTTCCCGTACGAATATAGGAAAATAATTTCAAAGCCTGACGGAGATACAACTGAAGCTTGTAATTATAAATACGTTTCGGTAATTACCAGAATTATGCTTTTGAACATTGTGAGTGATTTTACTGATACTAGTTTAAACTCCATTATAATAATATACTAACTTACTGTTTAAGTTTATTTTATTTTTTTACTGTTAAAGTTTTACTGTCAAAGTCCATTATAATAAGTACCTATATTATCGCCCACAGAAATATAGGTACTAACTTTTGCTTAAGTTTTTTAATTGTTTTGCTATGTTTGTCTATTTTAAAACTGTAGTGTCATAATGTGTACCATGTATTTGTTTCTGTATGTTATACTACTTTTTTCTTGTTTTTTGGCTTCTGTTTCTCATTGTTTCTGTATGTTATACTACGTTTTTCTTGTTTTTTGGCTTCTGTTTCTCATTGTTTCTGTATGTTATACTACGTTTTTATTGTTTTTTGGCTTTTGTTTCTCATTGTTTCTGTATGTTATACTACTTTTTTCTTGTTTTTTGGCTTTTGTTTCTCATTGACTGACTTGTCACCGCTGTAAAAACAGCTAGGTGAATAAAATACTTATTATTATTATTATTAATATTATAATACATATTTCTATACACCGTGTCTTCATCAGACAGATAGATACTAATTAATCAATTAGTAAACCTTGTATTTGATATAATAATGGATACGTTATTCAAATTTAAATCTAGTTGCAAGATTTATATTTTATCAATATTTATCAATAATCATTTCTGTGTTTGCACACAGTTATGACTGTGTTTGCACAAAATTATGACTGAGTTTGCATTCAGTTATGAGTTTAATGAGTTTATGATTCAGTTTATGATTCAGTATTTGACTGCTGCAAATTTATTTGTTCAAAACATGTCTGGCGCTCATCAACATCCATCGCACATTGCCATCGCCCACATCAATTCGAAAAAAATTCAATTATCCTTTACAGGCAATGACGTTTAATATGTCCTGTGCAAAGGATGGTCCCAATTAAAACCGACAAACGATGCACAGAATAAATAATTTAAAAAAACCGAAAGTACTAATCGCCAGACGTCTCTTGGCTCCTTGATTGATTGTTAAACGCGCTAATTAACGCAGCTCCAATTTACGGATTAAGAATCGCTAATTAGGCAGCCATTAATGGAAATATGCGCCTCCTGGAGGCGGGGGAAATATCGTCATGGTGCCAGGGCCGGCCGCAGGTTTTACGGCCTTTGGTTTACACGAAACCTCCAGAATAATAAAAACAAGAAATAGCAATTAAATTAAAAAAAGAAACAAGATAAAAAGAAAATTAAACTGAAAAAGATACATTTTGCAGTTCTAACAAAATTTGTTTCATGACAATGAAACATGTTCAGACATGTTTCAAAAGATGCCTGAAGAAAGATATTTTTAAGAAATACATGATAGGTGAAAGTATATTGGTAATATGAGAGAATAGTTTATTTTTTAAGAAATACATGATAGGTGAAAGTATATTGGTAATAGGTAAGAATAGATTTTTATTAAGAAATACATGATAGGTGAAAGTATATAGGTAATAAGTAAGATTATATATTTTTAAAGAAATACATGATAGGTGACAGTATATTGGTAATAGGTCAAAGTATATTGGTAATAATAAGGGTAAAGGTGTAGATATCGACAAAAATTTCGACGTATATAGATTTGCAGGCAAAACTGACCATATTTGAAATTTCTAGATTTAGGTAGGCTAATGAATATTTATATTTTTGAATTAAGTAAATCTCATGTCTTGACTAGGATTTACTAGTAGAAGTATTAACTAGTATTTCTCAAGTAGTAGACGTATTTAAAATTACAATATGTTCTACAGCTGAATTTTAAAAAAATGGGAAATTAAATATTTGGTTTTAAGTATTTGTCAATGAATTATCTACTTGACAGTACCTATCAAAAGATGTTATCAAAATCTTTTTTTAATTAGATACATGGGTAATAAATAATAAACGCAATTATTATTAATATTACTACCCATTATTGTATTATGTAGGTCCTACTGTTATTACATCGCTTTGTTACAATGTATTAAAATATATAATAAATATAACCTATTCAATTATAAACTGACATACCGTCAAATAATTGTAACCTATTTCCAAACTGACATACCATCAAATAATTGTAACCAATTTCTAAACTCACATACCGTCAAATAATTCTAACCTATTTCTAAACTGACATACCGTTAAATAATTCTAACCTATTTTTAAACAACTATTTTCAATCGAATTAATGTAAATCGCCTATAACAAAAGTAATAATAATTCTAACCTATTACTTACTTGACATATTGTCAAATAATTCTAACCTATTTTTAACCTGACATACTGTCAAATAATTCTAACCTATTTCTAAACTGACATACCGTCAAATAATTCTAACCTAGTTTTAAACAACCATTTTCAATCGAATTAATGTAAATCGCCTATAACAAAAGTAATAATAATTCTAACCTATTACTAAGTTGACATAATATCAAATAATTCTAACCTATTTCTAAACTGACATACTGTCAAATAATTCTAACCTATTTCTAAACTGACATACCGTCAAATAATTCTAACCTATTTCTAAACAAGAGTTTAAAAAGTTTCAATCTATAACAAAAGTGAAAAATACGTGTAATTTTTATTGACATTTTGCTTTTTTTAATTCAGCTGTGTGCGCCAGTAAACTTATATGTTAGTTTTTTTTATGATTGGGCTTTTTTTAAGGCCCCACAAAATTATTTGCACCCGGTCCTGGATCGTTCCATGACGCACCGAGATAGATAATCACTGTTAGGTGGGGAGTTTTAGATGGAATTATGCCTAATGGCAGGCCAAATTAGGCCTGCCCAATAGGCCCAAATTTATTATTAATTCTAACAGGTTATTTTCGTATTGTTGGTGGAACTTGATAGTGGACTGCGAATTTTCATACTCATTCCAGTACTATATTTTTTAATTGAAAATATGAATAAATATGCTCTAATTTTTGGTTCAGTTTTGTTTAATATATTTACAAAAATTTAAAAAAATATATAAGAAATTGATATATCTAATGATATATGGCAATATTTGTAGTATTATAATAATATTATAATGTTTGTGGGTTTAGCTTTGACAAAAAACTATTGTTTAATTTAACCACCTATGTACAATTTTTGTACATGTGTATGTACAAAAATTGTAGTGTGGTGTACAAAAAATTGATTAATAAATATGCTCTAATTTTTTATTCAGTTTTGTTTAATATATTGTAACGGTACAATACCGGGGTATCATTATAAATTGTAATTAATTTATAAACGTAGAGTGGCTCGTAATCTAAGTGGCTGTACTTCACCTGTGTTTGATTCATGGAATCGTTATAGTGACAAGATCGATGGTTCGTTGTTCAAGTATTGTGTCTGTTACGGGGAAAATATCAAATTATACGCATACACAAATATCATCATACAGTAATTTATTCATTCAGTAATTCATATGGTTTTACATTTTAATTTAGCAAGTAAGGTTTGGTTCATTTGGTTATGGTAAATAATACGCTTTACATTTATGTGGTGACCAAGGGTTTATTTAATAAGTAATAACACACAAATAATGAAGAATGACGATTTATTCTCAATTAAAGTTTTGAAATGAGTAATGATTTTTACGTGGTTTCTGATTATTTCATTTGGTTATGGTAAAATAATACGCTTTACATTTATGTGGTGACTAAGGGTTTATTTAATAAGTAATAACACACAAATAATGACGAATGACGATTTATTTTGAATTATAGTTTTGAAATGAATTTATCTATTTTTACGTGGTTTCTGATTATATTTCGTGGTATTCTGGCGTGAATTAACGTTATAATTCAAATTCTACTGGTTACTAGTACATGCGATTTGTCCCTGCTAATTACCGTGTTTTAGTTATGTCATTCATTCCACATGCGTGCGCTCATCCATATTTTTATCTTTTATTTATTTGATTTGATTTATCCTCAGATAAAGTTTAGCAGTGCATTTCCCAGCAAATAACATGCCAGTATCAAGGGTGACGATTTACCCTTAATAACAGTTTCGCAATGCATTTACCAAGCAATAACACCCAAATTGCAAATTTCGATCGGTGATTTGTGCACGATGGTCAGTTGTGTCTGGCTAAAGTACATATATCTGATCTCATAGCGAGTCTCATACCCTAACCCTACTAGTCTGACGTGTATGAGACATAAGCCCTTTTGTTGGTGATTAACTCTTTTTATTGTTTACGTTATCTTTTCTTTTGCTTTGATTTGGTCTCAGATGCATCTTTTTGACTCTTTTTATTTTTATTTTCTTTTGTTTTTGTTTTGATTTGGTCTGAGATGCATCTAATTGTGAGGTAAATTACGATCGGTGATTTGTGCACGATGGTCAGTTGTGTCTGGCTAAAGTACATATATCTGATCTCATAGCGAGTCTCATACCCTAACCCTACTAGTCTGACGTGTATGAGACATAAGCCCCTCATTTGTTTTTGACTCTTTTTATTTTTATTTAATTAATATATTTTTTTTTTATGTCTTCTTTTGTTTTTAATATTTTCATTTATTTTTAGTTTGTTTTTACTTGGTTTTTGTGATAATTGAATTCACCTAGCGGATGTGATTCTGCATAATTTTGATTTTGATTCATTCACGGATTTATATACCTTCCTTACGCATGCTCATGCATGAATTCCCTTGATTCGCATTCATTCTTAGCTGCCGTTATGTTTCGTATTTATTAACTTTATTTCTCGTCCGATCACGACTTAGGAGTTTGATTCATTCAATGATTTTTCTATAATATTCACATGCTCGTGCTACAGGAATATACTGACTCGCATTCATTCATTTCTCAATCGCTCAAGAATTCAAATATGCAAATACTGAACACATGCATTATCGATGCTGAGGGCTGTTCTATTTTTACCGTCATGCAATTACGACCTATTAGTTCGATCACTCACTCGGCTGATGTATTAGTGATATTAACTACGCAACGTTAATTACAAGGATTTAGTGATTTGGTATGACATGATGATATTTGCTGATTTTTGTAATAATTATTGACCTTCACGGATACCGGTTTTTAGTTCCCGTTGCGATCGCTACCTGGGAAATCCCTTGAGTTTATACCTGTTTAAATACCTTCCTGACCTATCTCTTTCCCGAATCCCTGGCTAATGAAATATAAATAATAATTAAAACGCATGATAATCGAGTATGTTGATTCGGAGGAAGGATCTCATCACTTCGCACGTTTGTTTGAAGTTTCGTGGCAATGAAAGCGGTTGGTAAAATAGTCCCGTTATGGTAACTAGATTACAAGGACAAAATTAACATACAGTTGACGGAGCTTCTAAATGCGCCCTTCTTTTGGAGATTACCTCCTCAAAGGGCGTCACGAAACCTGTATATCGCTTTCAAGGTAGTCACAGTTCTCTACGCCTTCGGCGCTAAGACCTGCTAGAGTGATAATTAGGTGAGGTAATTGATGGTGGTTTGTTTGGGGTCGTCAAACTTATCATACGTGACAATATTACGAAGAGAACCATGCATGCTGTGGTATTAGATTACGGGACTGAATTTAACATACAGTTGACGGAGCTTCTAAATGCGCCCTTCTTTTGGAGATTACCTCCTCAAAGGGCGTCACGAAACCTGTATATCGCTTTCAAGGTAGTCACAGTTCTCTACGCCTTCGGCGCTAAGACCTGCTAGAGTGATAATTAGGTGAGGTAATTGATGGTGGTTTGTTTGGGGGTTGTTTTGTTCTTTCGTAATTTTGTCACCGGATATTCTTCCGGCGGATTGCCGAATTAATTTACTTTACACGCGTAATGACTTGTTTGCTAAATATTTCGCAGTGCCCTTCGAAATTGGCAGTTTGATTCGCGTTACTCGATTATCAATTGCGTCCATACTCACTCATTAACCCTTCCTATCTCTCGCCGATTGGATAGCCGTACCGATGTCTTGGTGGCCCCTGCTTTGTGTTGTTTGAATTACTTCGCGGTCTCCCCGAAAATATCTAACTGGTTCAATACTGCCCTAAGTGAATTATCAATTTCCCTGACTGTTTATACTAATTGCGCCCCGTTTACACTCTCGCGATTTCTCTCGTGCCCTCGGCCGTCGAGAACTAAGTGTCCCGTTCCCCTGCTTTCGCATATTCTTATATGTTTTACTTCCCCCTTTTCCCCGCGCCCTCTGGGTTCACACACTCTGGTTATCCCGTGCCCTTCTCTTGCTCTCTCTCTAAGTGTATTCTCGCTCGACGTCTGCGCAATAATTTCTCCCACATGTGTACGACATTCGATATTTTGTTGGTGGATTTGCGTTTACTCGCAATACAAATCATGTCCCCTCGTGGTGTGAGTTATGCCTCCCAACTGTCCCCTGTTCCAAGAATTCCAGTACGCGTGCATGTAGCTCGCGCTGGTTTTATGGTGCTTAAGTTAATGAATCTATCGACCCTCACTCCGGGAGCTAGCTTTTGGGACGTTATAAGTGCACGGTAATATTAGACATTGCATTTTTGGAACACCCCCGCATCGTTCACTGTCGGCTAGTCAAGCAACCCCTGGCTGGTTTCGAGTAATTTATACTTCCATGAACTGTTGATATTTCCGCCCGACTAGTAAAATCGTGTTACCCTCAAGTTAATGGCTTTTATTGTCCCCATTGTTGATAGAATTCTCCCGGCCTGGCTCAGGGGCTGCGGTCCCACACGAGTCTGTTTATGCAATTCTACGCCGTTATGCGATATTTATTTAATTATTAATACGAACGATTTTCTCAGCAAATAACACCTGTCTCACCTATCCGTTGTTTATCCAAATAAAACATGATGTGTCGTGGGTCATTTCAATATTTACAATAATTTAAAAAAATATATTAGAAATAGGTATATCTAATGATATATGGCAATATTTGTAGTATAATAATAATATTATAATATTTGTGGGTTAAGTTTTGACAAAAAACTATTGTTTAATTTAACTACTTATGTACAATTTTTGTACACATGTAGTATACAAAAAATGTAGTGTAGTGTACAACAAATCGATGGTGTACATCGATTTTTTTTAGAGTAAATTTTACATATTGACTACATATCTACAATTAGAAATTTGAATATGTAATGTATATACAGAACAATACATACGTAGAACATATCAGCAACAATAATTTGAAAATATATACTATAAATTGTTATATCTAATGACTTATGGCTGTATTTGTGGTATTACATGTACGTTGTTAGTGTTTGAAATTATGGTGGATGCGCCGGGCTAGTGGGGTACATAAAATAAATGTATTTTTTTTATACAATGGCATATAATTTTTTTTTTCCCAAATCAAACAGACGTTTTAGGTTTTTAGTATTAAATTATTCTACAGACAATATATACATGGTGGTCTTTATTTCTGTGAAATTATTCATTTATTGTTTCCATTACATTGTTTCTATACAGGGTAGGCCATTTTAATCATTCACGCAAATTACTCCGAATATTATAATATTATAATAATATTTGTGGGTTTAGTTTTGTTTAACACATCTGTAATAATTTAAAAAAACAATAGAAATTCTTATATCTATTGACTTATGGCAGTATTTGTGGTATTACATGAACATTGTTAGTGTTACAATTATGGTGAATGCGCCGGGCTAATGGGGTATACAATATAATTTTTTTTATTTTTACACTATGCTATATAATATTTATTTTTCCCAAATTAAACAGACGTTTTAGGTTTATAGAAATAAATTATTCTGCAATCAATATACATATTATATGGTGGTCTTTATTTCTGTTAAATTATTCATTTGTTTCGATACAGGGTAGGCCATTTTAATCATCCACGAAAATTACTCGGAATATTATAATATTATAATAATATTTGTGGGTTCAGTTTTGTTTAACACATCTATAATAATTTTAAAAGTTAATAGAACTTATTATATCTAATGACTTATGGCAGTATATGTGGTATTACATGTACTTTGTTAGTGTTACAATTATGGTGGATGCGCCGGGCTAACGGGGTATATATTTTTTATACTAAAGCATATAATATTTATTTTCCCCATATTAAACAGACGTTTTAGGTTTTTAGTATTTAATTATTCTACAGTCAATGTACATATATTGTGGTCTTTTTTTCTGTCAAATTATTCATTTGTTTCTATACAGGATAGGTCATTTTAATCAATCCACGCAAATTACTCCGAAGATATGTTCGATAACGAAAATTGACTCTAACAAAAGTTGTATGACTACAAGGAGGACATCTGATGATGACCTTTAACTCAACCTTGAAGTTTGCTTTCAAGGTCATTTCAAGGCCAACTCAAAAAGTTTAAATGGTAACCCTACTCTTTGAATTTTTATTTTGAAAGAGTGTCATCATATTTGTATGGCTGCTTAAAAATTTCAATATCTTACATAAGAAAATTTTGGAAAAAAAATTGAAGAAAACTTTGCTAAAACACTAATTCAAAATTTCAAAATTTCACTTTCAAAGAAAACTAAACGATATATCGGGCTACCAACATAATAAAGCTGTAATATGGCAAGCCATTGATAAAAATAAACAATAAACAATAACGGCACTTACAAGGTTTTTGAGCAATTAAGAAAAATTAAAAATATATGCTCAACGACATTTCCATTTTCTTTGATACAAAGTTTCATACACATAGATTTTGTTGGATCGTTCTGGCGGTTCTAATTGTATCAATCGTGTATTCTCTGGTTTTTTAAATTAATTTAACCTTATATTATTTTCTTAATTATAGTTGAAAAACTTTTTATTCGGAAAACATGTGTATAAATTTATAATTTTATAGTAATAAAAAATAAATTTTAATTAATATACCTCGCGTACACTGAGAGAATTAAAGTTGGATTAATTTGTTATACTTTTCGTTTATTATATTATTCTGGGGTTATTAAGAGGAGATTAATAGTTCGATTATTAAGAAAAATTTCAATATTAAGTTAATTATGAAATTATTAAGGAAATTTTATCAATATTATGTACAATTAATTCATATTAATACAAATAATAGTATGTATTACAAACAATAAATCCTAATAAACCAATTATATTATTGATATTATTGTCAACAACTTGCCATGTACGGTTATATATCTTTTAGTTTCCTTTAAAACTGAATGTTTCAAGCTTTTAATTGGGGATTTCTATTTGATTTGCAAAAATTTGAATAGTTGCATAAACATTTTTTTTAACTAAATCAGGCAGTATCAATAAAAAATTCAACATATTTTAGAATTTTGTTGGAAAACTTGGCCTATTTCGACAGCTGGTGTTGAAAATTTAGCCGATTTTCACAACTAGTGCTTAAAACTTTATAGATTCCGACTGTTGCTGATGAAAATTTGTCAGATTTACACAGTTACAATTGAAAATTGACAAATTTGAGCATTTGCATTTAAAAATCAACAAGTTCGACAGATTACATTTAAAAATTCAACATGTTTTTTTTTTCATAGTAAAAACTAAACATTTTATACGTGTAGATCTTTCAACAAAATCTTAGTATTTGACAGATATGATTAGTTGCTATTGATAGTCTTTTAACTTTTCTTTTGAGATTTAGTTGAAAGGCATAAACATTTTATACCTGTAGATCTTTCAAGTAAATCTTAGTATTTGACAGATATGATTAGTTGCTACATTTGAAAATTCAACATATATATTTTTTTTTATAGTTAAAACTAAACATTTTATACCTGTAGATCTTTCAACTAAATCTTAGTATTTGACAGATATGATTAGTTGCTATTGGTAGTATTTTAGCTTTTCTTTTGAGATTTAGTTGAAAGATCTACAGGTATAAAATATTTAGTTTTAACTATGAAAATAAAAATAAACTTTTTGTAAATTTTTAAACAAATTCGACAGATTGCATTTTAAAATTCAACTTTTTTTTTCATTGTTCAAACTAAACATTTTATAGCTGTAGATCTTTCAACTAAATCTTAGTATTTGACAGATATGATTAGTTGCTATTGGTAGTCTTTTAACGTTTCTTTTAAGATTCAGTTGAAAGATCTACAGGTATAAAATGTTTAGTTTTAAGTATAAAAATAAAAAAACTTTTTGTTAATTTTTTTCTCGAAAATTTTCTTATGAAAGGTAATGAAATTTTTACGCAGCTATACTGATACGAACACCGCTTTCAAAATAAAAATTCAAAAAGTAGGGTCACCATATAAAATTTTAAAGTTGGCCTTGAATAAACCTTGAAAGTCAACTTCTAGATCATAGTTAATGGCCATGATCAGATGTCCCTCTTGCAGCCATTCAACTTTTAGAGTCAATTTTCGCCATCGGACATATTTTCGGAGTAATTTGCTAACCCAAGTAACAAACTCAAGCTAACAATTATATGGTCGCTTTAAATGTACTAAAATTAATGACAATTTTGAATCATTTGAGAATGAGAATGAGATAGAGACCTAATCTTTTTTGCGTATTGTAGCAGAAGCACGGCTCTATCATTGCAATAATTCGTAATTTGTATGTGTTCATATTTCATTTACGAGTACTATTTAAATCCTATTTTTAAAAGATAAATAGAATTTCCGAAATTTTTGCTTCAAATAGACGATTTAAAATATATTCATAATTTCTCTTATAAATGAGATAGAGACATAAACGTTTTTCTCTATCTCTATTCTCTGTTCTCTATTATTACTATAATTCGTATGTGTTCATATTTTACGAGTACTATTCAAATCCTATTTTTAAAAGATAAATAGAATTTCCGAAATTGTTGCTTCAAATAGACGATTTAAAATATATTCATAATATCTCTTATGAATGAGATAGAGACTTCATATTTTTTGCAAATTGTAGCAGAAGCATGGCCCCATCATTGCAATAATTCGTATGAGTACTGTTTAAATCCAATTTTTAAAAGATAAATAGAATTTCCAAAATTTTTGCTTCAAATAGACGATTTAAAATATATTCAGAATTTCTCTTATAAATGAGATAGAGACTTCATATTTTTTGCAAATTGTAGCAGAAGCATGGCCCTATCATTGCAATAATTCGTATGAGTACTGTTTAAATCCAATTTTTAAAAGATAAATAGAATTTCCGAAATTTTTGCTTCAAGTAGACGATTTAATATATATTCAGAATTTCTCTTATGAATGAGATAGAGACTTAATATTTTTTGCTAATTGTAGCAGAAGCATGGCCCTTTCATTGCAATCATTCGTATGAGTACTATTTAAATCCAATTTTTAAAATATAAATAGAATTTCCGAAATTTTTGCTTCAAATAGACGATTTAAAATATATTCGTAATTTCTCTTATGAATGAGATAGAGACTTAAAAGTTTTTCTCTATCTCTATTCTCTATTCTCTATCATTTCTATAATTCGTATGTGTTCAATTTTACAAGTACTATTCAAATTCTATTTTTAAAAGATAAAAATAAATTTCGAAATTTTTGCTTCACATAGACGATTTAAAATATATTCATAATTTCTCTTATGAATGAGATAGAGACTTAATATTTTTTGCAAATTGTAGCAGAAGCATGGCTCTATCATTGCAATAATTCGTATGTGTTTATATTTTACGAGTACTACTTCATAAGTTCAATTATTTATAGGTACACTTTAAAGTGTCATAATTCATTTTTTTATGGAATGACATATGTTTTGTATGAGGGGGCAATAGACAACAATGTTCTATAAAAAAGTGTAAAACAAGCCTATCTCTCAAAATAGTGGTTTGTCAGTTTTTTTTTAAATTCCTTACTTGTAAATTTTTTTTGCAGCATTTAATTCTATCTGTGGACGTGGATCATAGCAGGCATGCTTAATGTATTTTATGTTTTTTCTCCATTATTATTCGCATTGAATTTCAAAGTTTCCTTTGGACAGAACTTCGTGAATTTTAAATATTTTAAAGATGAAGAATGACTTGCATAAGACAAAAACTATGTATTTAAGTTATATATTTTGTTATATCAATAAGTGATCCTATAAGTGTGTTACGACTGTACTATGGCAATTAGCATAGTTAATTTATAACTAAATTTATTATGGAAATAAATTATTGTTATTACAGAAATAAGAAAACCTACTGACAAATTGTGAAGTACATTGCAATTTATCATACTTGTCGACTGTAAGATCGTTCTCCTCTTAAAGAAACATCGGTACAGCATTGGTATTTTGCATTGAAGGGAAGGCAGTATTGCAACTAGTAATCTTAACATTTGCTCTGTATAATCGCGAAAGGGCTTCGATTGTAATGCTAATTGCAGATGCTGATTGGAGTATTGTTATGTATATATTTACTTTTTGTATATTATGTAGCTTTTCTGCTAATACATATTCTTTATTATTATTATAGTTTAGGTATAATCGATAAAATCTAATATACATGAGATTCAAGCGTACAGCATGTTTTTTTGTAATAAATTTGCCTCGAAGGTTCCTGAATATTATGTAATACATCATACCACCTAGTTTGTCTGAGAAAGTGTTTCCCAGATTAAAACCCGCCTTATCCTCATCACCTCTCGCCCAAATTTCATTAGCCCGGATCCCCAGATGATGGATTAATCCGCAATTAATTTCCAGATAATAAGCTACTCCAGTTCGCGAGGTGGAGTGAGCGTGGCCACCGAGAGGGGCGAAACGAGCCGCAGTGTCCTACTCATCCAGAAGGCCCGACCTTCTGACTCTGGCAATTACCAGTGCAATCCATCTAATGCTCGACCGGCCAACGTCACCGTGCACGTACTGAACGGTAAGGCTCTCACTCGTTCATCACTTAAAGGATACTGCAATTATTTCAACCCCTAACCTTTATATGGGACAACTTTTCTCTGTTATTATTTTCTCTTCGGCCACTCATCTGTGGGTCAGCTACGTCAGCGGTTTTCTTGTGTTATATGTGGTTGGAGGTAGATTTGATTAAATGAAATTAATAAAAATATTAATAACGCATTAAAACGAATACCTGACGAATATTGGACAGGGAATCTACATTTTCAACTGATAGCAAAGTGGTCATTCCATGTCAAGTGGACCAGTTTTGAAGATATTGCTTCACCATCTTTAATTTTGATGCAAATTAATATGGATGTATATGTATATTTGAAAGAAAATTCTGTGAAGTTTTAGCTCCAGATATTAAATATCTGAGCCACTGAAGCCTTTAGAACCCCACTGAGAAGATTCCAAAGTTTATTAACTTTCCGAGTTGATCGGATTTTTATAAATATTCGGGGTTGATTTACTACCCTCTGGTGGCAAATTGGTAAGTGTCACTTACAGGGTATATTCACAGACCCTTTAGGTCTAACCTACATTAGTTTCATTGGGCTACATTTTAATGCACACTTTATATAGTATTTTTAAATATTCTGAATGTTCAACTTCAACTGAAAATTTTATACCTGATCTGTATACAGTATACCTGAAGATAAATCCTCTGAAATGTTGACCACGAGAATGTGTCAAATAAATGAGAAAATCGAGTTATTAACTTTCCGAGTTGACCAGAAGAGTCACTAAAATTTCTGAAAATTTTTCTGATGGATATTTTGAAAATTTTATGCCAGATCTATATACAGTATGCCTGAAGATAAGGCCTCTGAAAATTTGACCACGAGCATGTCTCAAATAAGTGAGAAAATCGAGTCATTAATTTTCCGAGTTGACCAAAGGAGTTATCAGTTCATTAGTTTTTAATGTACAAATCCACATATTTGCAATTTATAAAACATCTCAAATTCTAACTTAATCTGTCTAAATCTGTTTTTTAATTGACACTATCATAAATAAACTATTTTTTAAATGCAAGTGTCAAAAATAAACAACTTTTTACCTACAACTGTCAACATCGTCATACTTACAATTGAAACTATTAAAATCTATTAAATTTTTGGCAAGAGCTACGAAAATCTGTAACATTTTTACCTTCAACTATCAAAATGTGCCAAATTTTTCAACTGTTACTGACCAAATCTTTCAAAATCTGTGAATGTTTTAGGTATAAATATGAAAATATGAGACTGTTTAATTTTGAATGCAACTGTCTAAATTTTTAATTGCAACAAACCGAATTTCATTATTTTTGAATGCACAAATCCACAAATTTGTACTTCATCTGTGATAATTAGTCAAATTTTTAATTGGCACTATCAAAACTAAACAAATTCAAATCTCAAAAAGAAACAGATTTTTACCTACGACCAACAAAATCGTTATATTTGAAACTGAAACTGTCAAAATCGTCATATTTACAACTGAAACTGTCAAAATCGTCATATTTCATATTTACAACTGAAACTATTAATATCTATCAAATTTTTAGCGCCAGCTGCGAAATTCTTTTACATTTTTACCTTCAATTGTCAAAATCTGCTAAATGTTTATACTCAACTCTCCTAATTGTAAAAACCATCATATAAACTGTCCAAATATGTAATTTTTTTAAATGATACTGTGCAAATGTGTCATTTTATTGAGGCGTTTTAGACAATGCTACTCATACGTGGAGCTTTCCCACCCGAAAAATATAAAAGCTACTGTAATTAGCTATTTATGAACCTAGGGAGTTACTACGATTTTTTCGCCCGCAGTTACGTAATGGACGTTACGTGTTTACATAAAAAACAAATGCATTTGTTAATTTCTTATTGAAAATTAGATGTTCAGCTAGAAGGCACACAAATTGGACTATATATTTTCGAAAATTCGTAGTTTTCGTTTAGCAAAATTTAAACTTTTCCATAAAATAATATTTTGTTGTTCTCTCTCTTATTACGCCTCGGTTGTTATGAACTTGTTTACATAGAAAACAAATGTATTGGTTAAATTTTTATTGAAATTTAAATTTGCAGCCAGAAGGCACACAAATTAGACTATATTTTTTCGAAGATTCGTAGTTTTCGTTTAACAAAATTTAAACTTTTCCATAAAATAATATTTTGTTGTTCTCTCTCTTATTACGCCTCGGTTGTTATGAACTTGTTTACATAGAAAACAAATGTATTGGTTAAATTTTTATTGAAATTTAAATTTGCAGCCAGAAGACACACAAATTGGACTATATTTTTTCGAAAATTCGTAGTTTTCATTTAACAAAATTAAAAAGATTCCATAAAAATTATTTTGTTATTCTCTCTCTTATTACGCCTCGGTTGTTATGGACTTGTTTACATGAAAAACAAATGCATTTGTTAATTTTTTTATTGAAAATTAAATATTCAACCAGAAGGCATACAAATTGGACCTAATTTTTTCGAAAATTCATAGTTTTCGTTTAACAAAATTTAGAATTTACCACAAAAACATGGGAAAGCGAAAAATATCTATATATCAAAAGCTAAATTGCTCTATAAATATTTACAGGGTGTTTTATAACAGGTGTGCAAAAATGAAACCTGGTATGTAGAAATCTAATCCGTAACATCTAATCTGATGACATCTTATCTAGTCATCTATCAAAATAGATATTACATTTAATCCATACACATTAAAAATCCATTCGTGGACGTGTAATGAACGATACTTTTCATTATACTTTATTATTTTTATCATACTTTTGATTTCAGGATTTTTTCATAGTAGATTAGTTCCAATAATTGAATTTGGAATAATTAGATATCCTACTAAAACTGTAATAATTAACAGAATTATTAGTGCACGATCGTTAAAAAATAGTAATTGCTCTATTGAAGTAGAAGCTCTATGCAGGATCACATCAAATCCATACACAATAAAATAACATTTCTGAAATTCGGTTAAACAGATAGAAATTCAACAATTCCACAGGTTTAATAATGTGTTACGTAACACATTACAACACGTTACAAAAATTAAAATTTTAAATTTCATTAAATTAAATAACTGTAAATTTTGTTTTAAAAAAGATTTTCTTGCTTCTCGATATAAAATAATCAAACTAAAAAATCCTCAATTCCTCAACTTATACAGAACTCTAAAAATCCTTTAATATACAGAACATTTCAAAACGCTTTTCGATGTAAATTAAATTTATTTGGCTATACTTTATTTTGGATAAACTCTGGAAAAGAATTATAAAAATCTTACGAAAATATTGCAACAATTTACAAAAATTCCTTAACTTGCAGAATATAAATTTCTAAAATTCGTGTAAACTAATAGAAAACAAAAATTCAGCTTTAATACAATTCGTTTACAAAAATAGAAATTAAATAAATCGTCAAACTAAATTCAACTAATTAAAATTTGGCTCTTGAAAACTCTTGAAAAGAAGTACAGAATTCTCACGAAAATATTGGAAACATGCAAAATCTCCTCATATACAGAAGTCTCACGAAAATATTGTAAGAATTTGCAAAATATTCTCAGAAAAAAAATACATTTCTAAAATTTGTTTAAACAAATAGAAATTCAATCATTTCTTAACTCTATTGAAATTTCTCTGCAAAACTATGAATTCCTTAATTAGTCAAATGAAATAAAACTATAAAATTCGTTTGAAACATATAAATTTCGAAACGGTTTTTGAAATTAATTAAATTTATTTAGCAACTCTCACGAAAGTATTGGAAAAATTTACAAAAAATCCTGAACTTATAAAAAAGTATGCTAATGTTCGTTTAAACAATTAGAAACTCAGCAATTCTTCTCAGATTTCATAAAATTCGGTTACAAAAATAATAATTCAACAATAAAATCACCTCAAATTAAACAAAACTGTAAATTTCGTTTGAGAAAATTGAAATTTTCAATACTTTACAATATAAATTAAATATATTTGCTTTCTATGGTAAAGATTTACAGAAATTTCACGAAAATATTTCGTTTAAGAAAATTGAAATTTTCAATAGTTTTCAATATAAATTAAATATGTTTGCTTTCTGTGGTAAAGAATTACAGAAATCTCACGAAAATATTTCGTTTAAGAAAATTGAAATTTTCAATAGTTGTCAATATAAATTAAATATATTGGCTTTCTATGGTAAAGAAATACAGAAATCTCACGAAAATATAGCAAAACTTTACAAAGATTCGTCCGATTTCAAAAATTCCTCTAAAAAGATAGAAATTCAAAAATATCTCAATTCTATTAAAATTTCTTTGCAAAACTATGAATTCCTCAATTCGTCAAATGAAATAAAACTATAAAATTCGTTTAAAACATCAAAATGTTGAAACGGTTTTCGAAAGTAATTAAATTCATTTAGCAACTCTGGAAAATAATATGAGAAATCTCACGAAAATATTGGAAAAATTTACAAAAATTGCTCAACTTATAAAAAAATATGCTAATGTTCGTTTAAACAATTTGAAACTCAGCAATTCTTCTTAGATTTCATAGAATTCAGTTACAAAAGTAGTAATTCATCAATAAAATCACCTCAAGTTAAACAAAATCGTAAATTTTGTTTAGGAAAATTGAAATTTTCAATACTTTTCAATATAAATTCAATATATTTGCTTTCTATGGTAAAGAATTACAGAAATATCACGAAAATATTGCAACAAATAACAAAAATTCCTCAACTTAAAAAATATAAATTTCTAAAATTCGTGTAAAATAATAAAAAACAAAAATTCCTCAGCTTATATAAAATTCGTTTACAAAAATAGAAATTAAATAAATCATCAAACTAAATTAAACTAATTAAAATTTGGCAACTCTTGAAAAGAACTACAGAAATCTCACGATAATATTGAAAAAATGCAAAATCTCCTCAAATACAGAAGTCTCACGAAATTACTTAACAATTTGCAAAATCTTCTCACAAAAAATACATTTCTAAAATTTGTTTAAACAAATAGAAATTCAATAATTTCTTAACTCTATTGAAATTTCTCTGCAAAACTATGAATTCCTTAGATAGTCAAATGAAATAAAACTCTAAAATTCGTTTAAAACATAGAAATTTTGAAACGGTTATCGAAAGTAATTAAATTCATTTAGCAACTCTGGAAAATAATATCAGAAATCTCACGAAAATATTGGAAAAATTTACAAAAAATCCTCAACTTACAAAAAAAGATCCTAAAATACGTTTAAACAAATAGAAACTCAACAATTGCTCTCAGATTTCATACAGTTCGGTTACAAAAATAGAAATTCATCAATAAAATCACCTCAAATTAAACAAAACTGTAAATTTCGTTTAAGAAACTTGAAATTTTCAATACTTTTCAATATAAATTAAATATATTTTCTTTCTGTGGTAAAGAATTACAGAAATCTCACGAAAATATTTCGTTTAAGAAAATTGACATTTGCAATAGTTTTCAATCTAAATTAAATTTATTGGCTTTCTGTGGTAAAGAATTACAGAAATCTCACGAAAATATTCCGTTTAAGAAAAGTGAAATTTTCAATAGTTTTCAATATAAATTAAATATATTTGCTTTATATGGCAAAGAATTACAGAAATCTCACAAAAATATAGCTAAACTTTACACAGATTCGTTCGATTTAAAAAAATCCTCTAAAAAGGCAGAAATTCAATAATTTCTCAATTCTATTAAAATTTCTTTGCAAAACTATGAATTCATCCGTTCGTCAAATAAAATAAAACTGTAAAATTCGTTTAAAACATTGCAATTTCGAAATAATTTTCGAAATTAATTAAATTAATTTAGCAACTCTAGAAAATAATATCAGAAATCTCACGAAAATATGGGAAAAATTTACAAAAATTCGTCAACTTATAAAAAATGTACTAATGTTCCTTTAAACGAACATAAGCAATTTTATTAGAAACTCAGCAATTCTTCTCAGCTTTCATAGAATTTGGTTACGAAAATAGTAATTCATTAATAAAATCACCTCAAATTAAACAAAACTGTAAATTTCGTTTAAGAAAATCGAAATTTTCAATACTTTTCAATATAAATTAAATATATTTGCTTTCTGTGGCAAATAATTACAGAAATCTTACGAAAATATTTCGTTTAAGAAAATTGAAATTTGTAATAGTTTTCAATATAAGTTAAATATATTTGCTTTCTATGGTAAAGAATTACAGAAATCTTACGAAAATATAGCTAAACTTTACAAAGCTTCGTCCGATTTCAAATATTCCTCTAAACAGATAGAATTTCAATAATTTCTCAATTCTATTAAAATTTCTTTACAAAACTATGAATTCCTCAATTCGTCAAATGAAATAAAACTATAAATCTCGTTTAAAAAATCGAAATTTCGAAACGGTTTTCGAAATTAATTAAACTAATTTAGCAACTCTAGAAAATAATATCAAAAATCTCACGAAAATATTGGAAAAATTTACAAAAATTCCTCAACTTATGAAAAAATATGCTAATGTTCGTTTAAACAATTAGAAACTCAGCAATTCTTCTCAGATTTCTTAGAATTCAGTTACAAAAGTAGTAATTCATCAATAAAATCACCTCAAATTAAACAAAACTGTAAATTTCGTTTAAGAAACTTGAAATTTTCAATACTTTTCAATATAAATTAAATATATTTGCTTTCTGTGGTAAAGAATTACAGAAATTGAAATTTTGTATATTATGTAGCGTTTTTTGCTAATAAATATTCTTATCTCACGAAAATTTTCGTTAGGAAAATTGAAATTTTCACTAGTTTTCAATATAAATTAAATATATTTGCTCTCTATGGTAAAGAATTATAGAAATCTTACGAAAATATAGCAAAACTTTACAAAGATTCGTCCGATTTCAAAAATTCCTCTAAAAACATAGAAATTCAATAATTTCTCAATTCTATTAAAATTTCTTTGCAAAACTATGTATTCCTCAATTCGTCAAATGAATTAAAACTCTAAAATTCGTTCTAAACATAGAAATTTCGAAACGGTTTTCGAAATTAGTTAAATTCATTTAGCAACTTTGGAAAATAATATCAGAAATCTCACGAAAATATTGGAAAAATTTACAAAAATTCCTCAACTTACAAAAAAATATGCTAAAATATGTTTAAACAAATAGAAACTCAGCAATTCTTCTCAGATTTCATAGAATTCGGTTACAAAAATAGAAATTCAACAATAAAATCTCCTCAAATTAAACAAAACTCTAAATTTCGTTTAAGATAATTGAATACACTTCAAAGTAAATTAAATATATTTGATTTCTGTGGTAAAAAGTTGCAGAAATCTCACGAAAATCTAGCAAAACTTTGAAAAATTTCGTCAAATTGCAAAAATTTCTCTGAAGAGGTAATTCATCCAAATTTGTACAGTTAGGTCAGGTTACGTCATTATCTCTGCCTATAATATTAAAAATTCGCAATATTTTATAGGTAATCAGAAAATTTCAAACAATAATGGTACATCTATGTCTCAAATAAGTGCGAAAATCGAGTTATTAGCTTTCTGAGTTGTCCAGTATAAGTAATCTTTTACTGAAATTTCAGAAAATGTATCTGTTGGATATTTTGAAAGTTTTATGCCGGATTTGTATACAGTGAGCCTGAAGAAAAGTCCTTTGAAAATTTGACTGCGTGAATGTCTGATATAAGTGAGAAAATCGAGTTATTAGCTTTCCGAGTTGACCAGTATAAGTGATCTGTTACTAAAATTCCAGAAAATTTATCCGTTGGATATTTTGAAAATTTTATTCCAGATTTGTATACAGTATACCTGAAGATAAATCTTCTGAAAATTTGACCACGAGCATGTCTCAAGAAGTTCCTTTCAAATATACATACACATCCATGTTAATTTTCACCAAAATTGAAGCTGGTCTAGAGGAGACCACTTTTTCAGTTGACATGGAATGACCCAAAGACGTTATGGTAGTTCAACCACTACGAAAATGTGTACACTAAATATCAAAGACACAGCTATTGCTATTTCATTTGTCATAGTTTTTGGGAAAAAAAAATTGGAAAACTTATTTCTAGTATATGCCTGGTAGTATCAGAAGATGTGAAGCAAATTCGTTGATTTTTGTTTAGTCTGTAATCTGTATCGCTCATACATGACCCGTTCGCAGTAAACAATCGCCGGTGTCTTGTAACATCAAGATTGATTATTCCCTATTGATTATATCGCATCAATTTCTATACATTTGTTGTGTGCTCTTTTCCCTTCGTGATTCGTTTGGGTCACGGAAGCGCTGCGAGGAGCACGCGAGCCTCTCCTTCGCAGAGCTCTCGCAAAACCTTATTTTCGCCATGAAATGTAAACAAATATCCGCGGGCTGGCTCAGTCCCGATGTGAAATATAAATATTGCTTATTAATTCCGTTTGCTTTTGCTCGACAGGAGAACACCCAGAGGCGATGCAGCACGGCGGCAATCAGCGCATGGGCTCGACTGTAAATGTATTTGCTTTACTATCTATACTTCTGTTGACTACATATTGTTAATTTTATAAGTGAAAATTTAGTCGTTTGCTGATTAATGTCGACAAAAAAATATTCTAATGCTCTAACAAACAAACAAAAAAAAAACAAATGAATGGTAACCATGGCGACCGGCGCTGTGCGGCTCGAAATCAGCGATCGCCCCCAACTCATAGTGATAAATCTCTATTATAAATATAAACATTAAGATAAATGAATGTGGCTATATTGATTTGTATTTCTTATGTCGTCTTTTAGATTTAAAAGCGCGGAGGATGCGCACATTCGAGCCGCGGGGCGTCGCGACGCGCATATTCATTTTCGATGTAACATACCGAACTCCCACATTATTACGAAGATGAAAGATCTTAATGTAGTCTTATTGTATATAAAATTATGGCAAGAAAAATGAAAAAACTTTGTAGACCTAAGGATGAAATTGTTGATTTATTTTCTTAAGTTCAAGACACAATTTATGTATAAATATAACTCTGAAACCGACACTAATAATTTTAATAACCAATAAACTTATTCCAATTATAATATTATGTATTGATTTATTCTGCCAGGCAGTCTTCTTAGGCTTGGTAATTACTTACTTGTGTCTACATTAATATGCCTAATTTGTAAGAGTAATCCCTCAGCGTCGTTCATACATCCCGTCCCATATCTTACGAAATGACATAATCAGGAACACAGGTAAGTGATTTTATACTAAACAAATGTATTTATAGATCTACAATTATACACAAATTTTGGTGATCCATAGGAAGCCCAGATTTGGCAGACAAATTTATTATGTATTATACAGGGTGTCTCTAAATTACGTGGACATGGCTTAACCACAGATTACTGGGATCAAAAAAAGACGATTTAATGAAACTTATCTATATACAAATGCGTTTTGTTTAGCCAGTATTCAGCTTCAAAGTTTAAAAATTTTTATTTTAATTTAATTTAAAAAAACAAAAACAAAATTTACTTATAAAAAGAGAACGTTTACATTGATTTGGATGTTGTTTGGTATAAATTTAGAGACACCCTGTATACTTATTTATATAGACCTGTGTTAAACATGATTGTTACAATACCAATAAAACTATACTGTAATATACAATTAAAAGTGAACACATACTACAAGTAGTTAATAATAATAAAATACTTACGTAGAAACTTAACTCAATTTGTCTCAGTGAGAATTTATGTAAAAAATATTGTTGTTATTTTTTTAAACCATCACTTAAACAGCTTATAGAGTGAAAACTAAGAATCACCTGCCACTGAATTTTGTAATATATCTATCATTATGAAGTACTTTTTTAGACATATCCAGACTGATGAGACTCAAAAGGTCGAAACCGGTCCTAAATTTTCCACCAGAGGAAATGCCACTGTTTAAAACTCGTTGTAAATTGAGCCTACGTTTCTTTATTTGTTTTATTTATCTACATTCCCTTAATAGCCATCACAAAATAAGAACTCATAATAATTCAACTACTGTTACTGTGCTCAATAAATGTTTTATATTAAATATTTTAACGTATCTATTTTATCGTATTTTATACACTTTTATTTACATTTAAACTGTTTTAATTCTGTGCAGGCGTACATTGAAATGTAAAAAGTAATATATTTCCATGTCAATTTAATGTTTCATCGTCATCAAAATGCACACGTGAATGTAATAATAAATCACAAAAATGCAATAAAATGTGAACGTAAAAATTGTTTTACAAATTCCAAATATTGCTCAATAACTGGTTGGATCGCAAACACCATTAACGAGAGTCCTGAATTAAAACTATAAATAAAAATGTAAAAATTTTAAACTCTAATTATCTTGAGTTTATATTGGATATCTACAAAATTGAAATTCAGTGCTAATTATTCATATCTAAATATCGTTGCAAAAATAATGTAAAGATAGAATCAGAGTAAATTCTGAGTGATGAGTATTTAAAGGCTTCCCAAACTTTCATGCAAAGAGCCTAATGCTTTTCTCATTCAGGAAACTTCGTCAGCTTAGAGTAAATTAAGAATCAAGATTTTAAAATCTGTATATACTTTTCATAAGTCATGTTGTATTTTTAAAATAGCAAAATTTTAAACTTAAATTATCTCGAGTTTATATTGGATATCTACAAAATTGTAGTTCAGTGCTAATTATTCATATCTAAATATCGTTGCAAAAATAATGTGAAGATAGAATCAGAGTAAATTCTGAGTGATGAGTATTTGAAGGCTTCCCAAACTTTCATGCAAAGAGCCTAATGCTTTTCTCATTCAGGAAACTTCGTCAGCTTAGAGTAAATTAAGAATCAAGATTTTAAAATCTGTATATACTTTTCATAAGTCATGTTGTATTTTTAAAATAGCAAAATTTTAAACTTAAATTATCTCGAGTTTATATTGGATATCTACAAAATTGTAGTTCAGTGCTAATTATTCATATCTAAATATCGTTGCAAAAATAATGTAAAGATAGAATCAGAGTAAATTCTGAGTGATGAGTATTTAAAGGCTTCCCAAACTTTCATGCAAAGAGCCTAATGCTTTTCTCATTCAAAAAACTTCGTCAGCTTAGAGTAAATTAAGAATCAAGGTTTTAAAATCTGTATACACCTTTCATAAGTATGTTGTTTTTTTTTAAATAGCAAAATTTTAAACTGTAATTATCTCGAGTTTATATTGGATATCTACAAAATTGTAGTTCAGTGCTAATTGTTCATATCTTAATATCCTTGCAAAAATAATGTAAAGATAGAATCAGAGTAAATTCTGAGTGAGGAGAATTGAAAGGCTTCACAAACTTTCATGCAAAGAGCCTAATGCTTTTCTCATTCAGAAAACTTCGTCAGCTTACAGTAAATTAAGAATCAAGATTTTAAAATTTGTATACACCTTTCATAAGTAATGTTGTTTTTTTAAAATAGCAAAATTTTAAACTGTAATTATATCGAGTTTATATTAAATATCTAAAAAATTGTTGTTCAGTGCTAATTATTCATAAATATCTTGGCAAAAATAATGTAAAGATAGAATCAGATGGGGTTAAGATCACCACATGACTGTCATTTATGATTATACTGATCTGATTTTTACATGATTCGTCAGAGGCTTTGACCAACATTTCTTTAACATATATTTTATTCCTTCTGGTTAGAGTCTCAAGTTACTAAAAGAATAAATTTAAAATTTAGTTGTCATAATGATAGTTTGACAAGAATAATTACAAGTATAACACAAGTATAATTACAAGTATAACACAAGTATAATGACAAGTAAGTAGTTGGCAAGTATAGGTATAGACAATTATCTAGTAATATAGTAGTAAAAGAATGATTTTAAAATTTAGTTGTCATAATAATTAGTTTGACAAGTAAAACGATAAGTATGACACAAGTATAATGACAAGTAAGTAGTTGACAAGTATAGGTGTAGACAATTCTAGTATCTAGTAATACTATCTAGTAATACTAGACTAGACAAATCTAGTAATAGGTTAAGAACTTATACTACTACTTATTTATTCTATTTTTATACATATTAATCAATAATGCCAGTAATTCTACGTACTGTCAAAATTGACTTTAGGAACTGACTTGTGTGAGTTTTTTAAGTACACTATAAAGGCCTGCCCTGAATCATGTGAAAATCAGATGAACTATACAGTATTGGTCAAATAAATGTAGTACAAACTTTTTTCAATAATTATGTATGTTGTGGTTTTACCTTTCAATGTCAAAATTAGCTATTTATTTGGTTACTGAACTTACTGAAGATCAAATAGACTTTTTCATGCATTGACACACTGTTTTACTTTATTATATAATAATAAGGTAACCTTAATTATATATATATATAAACCCTATTATATATAATATAACTTATTATATTATACACCGTTAACATATGTCTCAACGATATTTATATATGGTCATTAAATAGTTGTATTTTGACAAAATGTTTAGCAAAAGGTTTGTTTAAAATTTCACTGAAAATTCATTTTCAATAAACCTAATAATTTCTGAAATATTTGCAGATAAACGAAAAAGTTACCCAACAAACTACCACTTGCGGTTAGAGGATTTCTTAAACTTACTGCCACCTTCCAACTTTTATTAAAATTCTGAATGTTTATTTTCAAGTAGATGAGTAAAGCTGTATGAGCTGCAGGACAGATGCAGACATACATAGAGCATTGGTGTTAGAAAATTAGAATTTTTTTTAACACCAGTTGAATTTCCGGTAAATGTGTTAGTAGTAATTGTCGTTAGCTCTATCGAATATTTAACTGGCTAACGACAAAAACCGATTACATTCTTAATAAATCGATGTTTAAACTTCGTGCTTGTGGCTATATTTACAATTTTGTATATAAAAGAAGTAGAGTGAAAAATATGAAAATGATGGATTAACTTTCAATTGTCATACACACAAAATACTATCTTTAATTTTGTACCTATATATATATATATATATATATATATATATATATATATATATGTGTGTGTGTGTGTGTGTATCTAAACAATTTTTATTGGGCTATCGACCCCAATCGACCCCAACTTTCAATTGTCTTATAGAAGAATAAGCTCTTTATATCAAGATTGGCTCTTGGTTAAGTATTTCAGTATATTTTAACATATCTTTTAGTCAACTTACGTTAATTAATTGAAAATTACATCATTAAAGTGTTTTTTCAGTGTTTTAGATTTAAGTTAATTTTATTTTTTGGTAAATTTGGTTATAAAGGAATTTTCTGGTAATGTTCTGGTAATTCATTTGTATGGAAAACCATTTTCCATACAAATGAGAAAACCAGTTAAATCTTATTTATTTTGGTAAATTAAAATATTTTACAATACATATAAATTTAATACAAAAGTTCTAATGATAACCTTAATCTCAATATACTTAATATACCTACAGTGTGTCTACCTAAGTTAGCTGCATGTGGAAAACTTTTTTTTTATATAGTTTTAGGAACAAAGTTATTCTTCATATAAAGTTCTGTATGGTGTAAAACCTAAAACGGAATTATCAGATATCCAATATATCAGTCATATAGAGAGTTTGTCAGAGATTATCCATATTCAATATATGATATCATATTCATTTTTTTTTTTCAAGAATTGAGAGATCAAACAAAACTTGTTGAAACGATTAGTTCCCTATTTATTGGATATTTTTTTTGCTAGAAGATCACAGATTACAATTATGATACAGGAAGTACAACTTGAATTGCGATAACGTATACAAATAAACTTAATAAATATTCCACTCATGTATCTCTTATTACGATATACGATTATCTTGGCTCTAAATAAAGAAATAAACCACTTCCAATTGTGATATTCACGCAATAAGTCATATTCATAAAATAAATCACGTATATTTGAAAAAAAAAATTATTAAGATTTGTAATTAAAAATCTGTACTTCAGTTTCGACTACTTGGATGATGGAGCCATCATCAGGCAAAAACTTCCTGACTCACACCTTTCTCTGACTATTAACATTTTTACTCTGTTTTTATGTAAATGCCAAATATCATATATTTAAGCAACTGTACTCATATTGTATTAACTCTTTTTAGTTTGTCATTAACATAAATGAATAACCTTTATTTATTATTAACTGTATAGACTTTCTGATTCAGGAGCGTTGAAGGTCAGGAGACAGGTATAGGAGAAAGCAGCAGGAGGAAGACTAATAGAAAAACGGAATGACACCATCGGAAAACTAATAAAGAAGAAAGGAAAGGAAGAAGAGACCTGAGAGCTAGCAATGGAATGTGCCAAATACATGAGAAATGAAACAAGTTCTACAGACAGTAGATGACTTCGACACCTAATAAGAGTATAAGAGGAATAGATTAAGAATGGGAGAAATACTTTCTGATTCATTGTTCCATACATATAGAAATAATGCTCTATTAACTACGTTTAATTTATTATTAAGTTTGATAATGACCAACCAGAGTCACTATAATAATAATAATAATAATGTGTGAAACCAACAAAGTTAAAAGTGCATTATTTGTATAGATTAGGTACATAGAAATTTCCATGGAAATCTCATGGTCACTCATGTAGGCATATTCATATGTATAATGAATATATTCAATATATTCATTATACATATGAATATATATTCACATACGTATGAATATGTATCACATAATGTGATACATATTCACATTATTCTCTTTCAAATAATGACAGTAACCAATTACGCCATAGGTAGAGGAATAGTAGGGATTATTATTATTATTATTGTATATTGTGCATGTGTATAAATATGTAGAAGCATACATTTGTTTATATGTAGAAATGTATGACTTAAAAATCATATTAAGTTATCTGATTCTTGTATATTGAAGTAAATAAGTATATGTATATGAATCAGACAAACATTTCAAAATGTCATTAGTTTTTTATATGGGGGGTGTGAGGAGTCATGGGGGCTGAGTGTCACCCTAAAAATCAAAATAATTTTTACTTTTCTCGTTGAGTGAAGGAGTTACAAACTCCTTGACTCAACGGTTTTATTCAAATATTGCCAGTAAGTAAACAGTAATGAAGTGTAACTAGAATATATTTAAGTAAATTATGTAGTCATTCGCTAAATTTGTAATTTATTTCTTGTAAGGAATAGTAAATCTTTTGAGTCATTGAAATTCAAAGATCTCTTTTAAGATACACATATTACATTTTGCTTAGAATTATGCTGTTATTTATCATTTTTTTAAATAGAAGTAACTCATTTCATAACTATTTTTTTTCGGTAGTAAAATCATTTTTAAGAGCATATGAATACTGACAGTATCCAATTTGTGAAACTTATACCAAGTGATTTCTTATATCTTTGAATTTATATACGATAAATTATGAAAACAGCATAATTCTGAGCAAAATGTAATAGTATATCTCAATCGAGATCTTTGCATTTTAATGACAAATACTAGTTCAAATCAAAAGATTTACTATTCCTTACAAGATTTTCTTGTTAATTTCTTGTAATGATTTATTTCTTGTAAATAAATTTCAAATCCAACGAATAAGTACACATTATGTTCAAATAATATTAGATTGTTGGAATGTTTTTAAATCAAAATTATATTTTATAATATTATCTCTAAAAAAATAATCTGTAAGGTAAAACGTGATTCAATTAATTATAACTGCATTATACTTTATAATATTATCTCTAAAAATTTAATCTCTAAGGTAAAATGCGATATAATTAATTATAAATGTATTAGTATAAGTTACTTATCTTATAAGCATAATACATTTTCCCTAAGCCTATGTTGTAGGTTGTATTTATTCTTAAATATCTATATTGTGATATGTTGCTATTATGTATGATTGCCAGTTCTTGAGTTTTAATGCCCTCATAATTCATGATGGATGCAAACAACCTGTTAAATTATATCAAGTTTTCCTTTGTGACAATTTAACGTATATTTCTTTTCTGCATTTATTTATATGGTTCAAATTTTGAATTTTGTACAAATAGTTTAAACATTGAAAATTATCGATGTGAATGAGTGGTATATGAGCATAGACCTCAAATTTCGTAAGTCTGGATTGTTTTGAATAATTGCAAATTAATAAACGGCCCGTTCTTTGTATGTATACAATAATTCATAAATTCGGTTGCTCTAATTTCCTGATTTTTCTGGTCTATAAATTATATTTCGTACAAGAAAATCGGAATACGCTATATCACTATAGGCAACCAACATATAGGCTTCATATTACATTAGCTGCATATATTGTCAATATAAATATGTTTCAGTCATTGATAATACTACTCGAATAGATTTACTCAAATATTGTAATAAAGGAAAGTAAATACTTTTATTATGTAAGCATCTATACAGCAGATCTATACATTTGTTCCTTTGCCAGTGTTCACACTATATTTAGAAATTTAAAAATCGTATTAGATTTGTTCGAACAAAATAATTGAATACCTAATAATTTAGTTTCATTTTCTCCATATAGTATATAGTATATAGTTTTCTTCATATACTGAGAGGCATTTATTCATAAAATGTGTGTATTCATGTATAAAATTTTATATGCTTTCGTGTGATATTTCTATTTATGTATCATGCCAAATATCATACCAAACATTGAGCATTACCCAAAGGTATATCTGCATGAATGTTTAAGTGTTAAAATTAGTGTTTAATCATTATTACCATAAAATTTGGTTCAAGAAAATTAATTTATTTTAAAAATTAAATAATGAAATGGTTTGTATCTAATTTTCTAATTTTTAATAAACTTTAAATTTTATTTTTATAAAATATAGTAAAATAAAAATAGTAATAACATAATATATGTTTAGTATGTAATAATTTCTCCAATACCACCAGTGGTAAATATTTTATCAAAAAATATTAGGCATGGACAAGTGTTTTATAAGTTATATCAGCACAATATTCACCTTCTGCAATGAACATTAAATTACATTGTATGCTGGTATTAAAATTATATTTAAAATAATGAACTTCGTTTTTAAAAACTGACACAGTAAGGAATTTCTAATTCACTATTTTTGCATACGCCTGAATGATTGTATGGACGAAGATTTGCAATGTTACACTAAAAATAACTACAACATTTTTCTTTTTTCTATACAGCCTGAACGAAATTATCCCATATATTGGCTTCAAATTTCATCCTTGTTTTGAATCCTTGTGTAAATTTGGCTGCATATATTGGTGATTCATAAGAAGGATTAAGACCTTATAAGTTCTGACCTGATATAATTTAGGCAACATAAATATATATATTATAACAGAATTTACGGACTTACACACTACGAACTTCAGACTTAATAGAGATCAACCTCCAAGACTCTATCCAGATATTATAGTTTTAGCATTTTTATATAGAAAATATATTAGCCAATTTATATAGAAGCACATTTCGTTTGAGCATTTTGATGGCTTCGGATTGATGTTAATTTGGTGTCAATGTATAAAGATCAAAAACAATCGTTTAAATTTCAGATAAATCGTCTCAGGTATTACACGTAGTATTCAAAAATTTTAACTGGGAAGGTAAAATGAATCCACGATGTTATATAAATGTTTTCTTTATTTTCCTATTAAATTAATTTGTACTAATACTATATTTATACTATACTAATACTGATACTAATACTAAATTTATTTATTTTGCCTCTATTTCAGTCGATTTTCTCGTGCATTATTTGCCCCTGGGTTAAGTTTTAAGGAATTCATCATTAGTATTAGTATTAGTATTAGTATTAGTTTTAGTATCAGTATTAGATTTCGCATTAGTGTTGAACTAAATTGCATTTATTGCATAATAGTATTAGTGTTAGTATTAGTATTAGCCTTGGTATTAGTTTTAGTATTAGTGTTGAACTAAATTGCAGTTTATATTTCTTGCTGGTTCTTTGCAGCATTTTTGTTTTATAATTTTACATTGCTACTGTAATTTTTACCTTCTCATGTCTTGCATATCATATAATATGCGATTATATATGCGAATTTTATACTTACAAACAACAGAACTTAAAGCATGGAGTATTTCTTTGAATATTCATATGTAAAATCATTATTGTAATGCTATATTGAAAATGACATCAATATTTTTCTTTTATCTATAAAGCCTGAAGGAAATTATCCCATTTATTGTCAAATTGCATCCTTGTTTTGAATCCTTGTGTTAATTTGGTTGCATATATTGAGGATTCATTTGATGGATAAGACCAGAAAGTTCTGACCTGATATAACTTAGGTAACGTAAATAGTATTTACAACAGACTATTTCTGCCATGGGAATAATGTATTTGTATAATAAATTACATATTCCAAATAACTGTACTCAATATTAAATTGATATCTATGATATTGCAAAGTAGAACCAAGAAGTTTGAATATTAATATTTTTTTTCTTTCTGTCTTTGATTTTTTATAATAAGAAAATATAGAGCAGAGAATAGACTCATCGCTCTACTTTTCCGAAATACGCATAAGTTTCTTAGATATACTTATATATAAGTAATTATATATATATAATTATTTCTTTCTTTGATTCTTTATAATAAGAATTAAAATATGGCGCAGTTTGCAAAGTAGAACCAAGAAATTTGAATATTAATTCACTATTTCTGTCTGTCTTTGATTCTTTATAATAAGAAAATGCAGAGCAGAGAGTAGACTATCTATAGTAGTCCTCTTGAGAGCTGACAATGACTCATCGCTCATTTTTTTCTGAAATACGACATACGTTTCTTAGATATACCTATATTCATTAATTCTTTCTTTCTTTCTTTCATTCTTTATAATAAGAATTAAAATATGGAGCAGATTGCAAAGTAGAACCAAGAAATTTGAATATTAATTCACTATTTCTTTCTGTCTTTGATTCTTTATAATGAGAAAATATGGAGCAGAGAGTAGACTATCTATAGTAGTGCTGTTGAGAACTGACAATGACTCATCGCTCCATTTTTCCGAAATTCGACATACGTTTCCGATACTTAGTATACTTAGATATACTTAGATGTATTTTTAGTGTGTAACGATTTACAGTAACAAAAAATCAGCAATTTGTAATATGTAAATGATTACTTTTATAGATTGACTTAAATTTTCTTTTGTATTAGTTATCAAAGAAAATGAAGGAAAACCTGAAAATTCTGTACATTTTGGATTTTGCTTTATTTTTCATCTATATAATTTTATGGATTGACTGAAATTTGTATTGTGTGATAAGCTATCAAAGGCAATCAAGGGAAACCTGAAAATTCAGTACTTTTTGGATTTTCATACGTTTCGGATACTTAGTATACTTAGATGTATTTTTAGTGTGTAACCATTTACAGTAACAAAAATCAGCAATTTGTAATATGTAAATGATTCATTTTATAGATTGACTGAAATTTTGATTTGTATTAGCTATCAAAGATAATGAAGGAAAACCTGAAAATTCTGTACTTATTGGATTTTGCTTTATTTCTCATCTACATAATTTTATTGATTGACTGAAATTTGTATTGTGTGATAAACTATCAAAGACAATCAAGGGAAACCTGAAAATTCAGTACTTTTTGGATTTTGCTTTATTTCTCATCTACATACGAAATTTATATACATAATTTCTCTGTGCATATCGAATTTGCTGTAACCGAAATTCAACAATTTCTAAATTGTCTTAAAATTTTGTAATTTATATTAAATTCTTTCAGTTTCAGTTTAACAAATCTTAAACTTAAAACAATCGTTTATTTAGAGTCATAATATAATACTATTAAATGAGGAAATGAGAATATTTAATAATAATATTTTTTGATATTTTCATTTAAAGTACAAAATTTTCAACAAATGAAACAAAAAAACCATAGACAAATTTGTAAACTGAGATTACATTTTTTCATTACTTGCATTTCAAGTATAACATTCAACTCATCCTTAGAATCAAAGTACAAATTTTGAATACATATTTTCTTTGTGCATAACGAATATGCTTTAACCAAAATTCAGCATTTCTTAAATTGTCTTAAAAATTTGTAATTTATAATAAATTCTTTCAGTTTCGGCTTAGCAATTCTTGAATATACCAATCGGTGTTAATCAAGCTTAAAATGAAAACTGAGATTTCATAATTATCTTTTCATAGTTTCATTTAAAGTACAAAATTTTCAACAACTGATAGAATAACATCGGAAAATTTGAAAATTGAGACTATATTTTTTTTTTTTGAATTTCAAGCACAACAACTCAACCTTAGAATCAAAGTATAAATTTTGAATACATATTTGCTTTGTGCATAACAAATTTAATGTAACCAAAATGCAGCATGTTTTTAAATTGTCTTAAAATTTTGTAATATATAAGAAATTCTTTCAGTTTCAGTTTAGCAATTCTTAAACTTAATCAAGCTCAAAATTAAAACTGAGACTTCATTATTATATTTTATTTATTTATTTATTTATCATTTACATTTACAGTACAAAATTTTCAATCACTGATAATAAAAGCATAGGAAAATTTGAAAATTTAGATTACATTTTTTCCTTATCTGCGTTTCAAGTAAATACAACATACCACTAAACCTTAGAATCAAAGTACAACTGTTGAATACATATTTTTTGTGTGCTTAACAAATTTGCTGTAACCAAAAAGCAGCGTTTTTCTAAATTGTCTTAAAATTTCGTAATTTATAATAAATTCATTCAAGTTCAGCAATTATTAAACTTAAAGCAATCCTTGTAAATCAAGCTCAAAATTAAAACTGAGACTTCATTATTATCTTTTGATATTTTCATTTACAGTACAAAATATTTAAAAAATGATAAAAATAAAACAGGAAAATTTGAAAATCGAAAACGTTTGTTCCTTATTTGTATTTCAAGAACAATATTCAAGTCAACTTTGCAATAAAAGTAAACATTTTGAATACATATTATCTTTGTGCATAACGAATATGCTATAACCAATATTCTGCATTTTTTAAATTGTCTTAAAAATTTTGGAATTCATAATAAATTCATTCAAGTTTAGCAGTTCTTAAACTTAAAGCAATCGTTGTAAATCAACCTAAAATTGAAAACTGAAACTTCATTATTGTTTTTTGATATTTTCATTTACAGTACAAAATATTCAACAAATGATAAAAAAAATAAAGGAAAATTTGAAAATCGAGTTAATTTGTTCCATATTTGTATTTCAAGTACAACATTCAACTCAACCTTAGAATCAAAGTACAAAATTTGAATACATATCGTTGGTCCATTATTCATTATTTCACGTTCATTTTTCCTCCTGTACATTTTTCCTGTACATTTAATTTAAAAATGGACTTGGTCACTTATGAATTTACAGAAAATAGTACGAATTTCTTAGATTAGGGATTTTGTAAATGTCACATTAAAATATAAGTATGTTTTAAAACCATTGATGTATTTAAAACAAATTTAAGGATTTTGAGTTTGTAATCCTTAAATTTTGTTCTTGGTCACTTTCTCCTGTATACAAATGACATTTTCTTTGTTCATATCCAATTTAATGTAACTAAAATGCAACATGTTTTTAAATTTTCTTAAAATTTTGTAATTTATAATAAATTCCTAAAAGTTATCACATTTTTATACTTAAAACAATCGACTCTTTACATCAAGCTCTCATCAGGCTATTTTTATGTTTTTTTGCACCAATAATCATAAATTGCCAGTTATCAAATGCAATCTCAAATTTATTCCTCTTACGAAATTCCAATAAGAAACCGTACATAAAAAACAAACGGGGCACACAATCTGAAACGAATTTGACAGCATAAAAGGAGATCGATCTGTTATGCAACAAGCACCGTTGGAAATCGATAAAACTTTAAACGCGGAGCTTTTATTGCTTTTTAAATCGACGTTCTTTTATGGTCACTCAGATGTTGCAGCGACCATCCGAAACTGATCCAGCTGGACCCCAGGCTCTTCTCGGAATGCATTTGAATTTGAAATTGTAAATCACAATAAACCTATGTATATTTATGCCTCCTTAATTTACACTAATAAAATTATTTAAATTATTTAAATTGAAAGTTCCACATCCTCGTCGTCACACTCAGTTAAGTTTGTTGAATAGTTGTATCTGCATGTAATGGGAGAGTTATTGTGTTAAGTGAAATGCACGAACCTGCAGTAGCGCAGAAAAAAAATCGCTCTATATTTTAATTTAGTCTTGGGATTTGTTATATTTGCCTACAATTGTCACACAAATTAGGTATCTCTGCTTGCCAATGTGCCATTGCAAATATGACAATATGTATTTTTAAATAAGAAATAATTCACTTTTAATCTTAAAAAAAAGCAAAAGTTGACGTTTTCCAACTACCGTCACTTTGTCGCGCGTTGCTATTGACAACAAGCGAAAAGTTCGCGCGTAAACGCTTTGTCGCGCGTTGCTATTGACAACAAGCGAAAAGTTCGCGTGTAAACACTTTGTCGCGCGTTGCTATTGACAACAAGCGAAAAGTTCGCGCGTAAACACTTTGTCGCGCGTTGCTATTGACAACAAGCGAAAAGTTCGCGCGTAAACACTTTGTCGCGCGTTGCTATTGACAACAAGCGAAAAGTTCGCGTAAACACCTTATCGCTTGAGAATGATGCAAATGAAGACGTGAGGAGTGTTTCCATATTATAAGATAAACCATCTATCATTCACATTTGATATTTCTGTTTCTTCCTGTACTTAAGATGTTAGGGATATGTGCATATAGCGTACAGATTACATGTTTCTGCCAGTTTTCTTCATCACATTTTGGTTGTTACGTTGTTTCTTAAGCACATGGGTTAAATATAAAATAATGTCGGAATTAATGGACCATGGTAATTGCAATTCTAAACACTGACCTGGATATGTTATACAGAGATGCTACCGCCTTCTTGTCATCCCACAGGATACCAGTATACACATGCCATAAATAAACATTAGATATCTGCGTATGTCTGCGAAAAGTTGTCCATAACAGCTCTCTGTAAGTATATGCGTGGGTTTATCGGAACTGGATTACTCCGGAGCGACGTAGAGCAGTCAAATGAAGAAACCCATTGTAACTCTACCATCATTCCAGCGGAGAACTAGTTCTTAGGGCTGGTTTTAATATTTGCTTTGTAAGGTCATTGCTGCACGTTGTGTTTAACATAATTAGCGCTTGGGAACGGATTTCAAAGGAAAATCGTACATTTCGTACACCAACTTTTCCACTTGGCTGCATTTCGCAATCCGCCACGAATGAAATAAAGTTATGCAACGTGATAACCGACGTCCTTGCCTCAATGTCCGTTTTGATTTGTATTGTGAACCGAAACTTGAGGTGGAATTTAAATCGATCCATTATTCTGGGCCAGTTTCGCCCACGAAAGGACTGTATTTGGTCAAGGTACGTTTGGGAAATTGATAAAAGTTGAGCAACTTATGTGAGATGCTTGTAAATTGTGAAAACCGGAGAAAATATATTGCTGTGGATTTGGAAAGTTCACTGATGCAATATGGGCGATGAATAAATTGCGGCAGAATGGAATGATCGTTTGAGAGCAGAAATGGCTTTGGAGAGTGGTTTAAATTTAAAATATCTGGGGATGAAAAGGTAATTTTATGTTATTAAATATTTTTTAAATAGAATACTAAATATATTATGACAAACTCTAGATACAGTCAATAATAAATCAAATGAATATATTAAGAATTCCTATTGAAAATTATCCTAACTGCCATAAATTAATCAAATCATAATCATAAGTATCCTATTCAATATTCTATTGAATAAATTGCGACTGAATGGTTGATTGTTTAAGAGCCAAAATTGCTTTGGAGTGGTTTAAATTTAAAATATTTGGGGATGAAAAGACAATTTTATGTTATTAACTATCTATTAAATACAATAATAAATATATTATGACAAATTCAAAACACAATCAATAATAAATCAAAGCAATTTATGACGTATTCCTATTGAAAATGGTTAATAAGTTTAATGATAGTTGATAGTATGAGTTGGTTGTTGATGAGGAACTTAGACAAATGATTCTTATTTGTATACCAAATATGAATCTATCTATTACTCTATAGATATAATCTATCTATTACACTAACTATACAATTTGGGTAATACTGTTAGATCTATCAAACACCTCAATCCTGTTATTGATTTATTTTAGCAACTCTCCTGACTTTTCCTGGCCTGCTGTTAGAACATTCCAAAATCTCAAATCTTGCGTTAACTTGATTTTCAAATTTTCCTATGTTTTTTTTAATCATTTGCTGAATATTTTGTACTGAAAATATCAAATAAATGATAATGTAGTCTCAGTTTTAATTTTGAGCTTAATTAACAACGATTGTTATGTTTAAGAATTGCTAAACTGAAAGTGAAATGATTTATTATAATTTATAATATTTTAAGAGAATTTAGAAAATGCTGAATTATGGTAATGTTTTATTTGGCACATTCGTTATACACAGAAAAAATATGTATTCAAAATTTGTACTTCGATTCTAAAGTTGAGTTGAATGTTGTACTTGAAATACAAATAAGGAACAAATGAACTCGATTTTCAAATTTTCCTATGTTTTTTTTATCATTTATTAAATATTTTGTACTTTAAATGAAAATATCAAAAAAATACCACATTACTATAATGACTTCGTATTATTTATTATTATTATTTCCTTAGTAATCCTAAATATTATTGCTGAATATACTTATCTAATAAATAAACTATTTTTATTATTATTATTATTATTATTATATTTTTGTATGCATCTATCAGACTGTAAACTGTCATCTGTCATCTATCAAGATATAAACTGCAATCTGTCATCTGTCAAACTATTTTCACCGAAACTGTACATTAACATACATCAATGATTGCTTAGATTTCTCTTAATCTGAAAACTATTACCAAACTGCAGTTTACATTCTTTCTTCTAGTTGTTTACATAACTGTGTACTATGAAACTCTCAATTCCTTAACTATAAAATGTGTCAAACTTGTGCCAAACACCAGTGTCAAACAATATTTAATCAAATTATAACCTAACACAATGTCAGGTCATTTCCTGTAAACTGACACAGTGCTATCTGTCAAGATATACCTCGAAATCGAAAAAACTACCAAACTATCAAATGTGTGAAACTTGTATCAAACACTCGTGTCAAACTATATTTTATCAAATTATAACCTAACAAGATGTCAGGTCATTTCCTGTAAACTGACACAGTGCTATCTGTCAAAACATTCCTCTAAATCAGAAAACTACCAAACTATCAAATGTGTGAAATTTGTCTCAGGCACTAGTGTCAAACTATATTTTATCAAATTGTAACCTACGAAGATGTCAGGTTGTTTCCTGTAAACAGACAGAGTGCTATCTGTCAAGACATACCTCTAAATCAGAAAACTACCAAACTACCAAATGTGTGAAACTTGTATCAAACACTAGTGTCAAACTATATTTTATCAAATTATAACCTAACAAAATAACAAGATGTCAGGTTGTTTTCTGTAAAGTGACGTAGTGCTATATGTCAAATCATACCTCTAAATCTGAAAACTGTAATGATGATTGCTTAGACTTCTCTTAATCTGAAAACTATTACTAAACTGCGGCCAATATTTTTTCAAACTATTCACATAATTGTGTACTATCAAAACTATCAATTACCAAACTAACACATGCGCGAAACTTGTGTCAAACTTGTGTCAAACACTAGTGTCAAACTTATGTCAAACACTAGTGTCAATCTATATTTTATCAAATTATAACCTAACAAGATGTCTGGTTGTTTCCTGTAAACAGAAAGAGTGCTATTTGGCAAGTCATACCTCTAAATCTGTAAACTGTAACATTGTAATCTGCAAGTTGCAAACTATTATTATTTACTTTGTAATCGTAAATTTTATTGCTGAATATACTTATCTAATATATAAACTATTTTTACTATCATTATTATTATGTTTTTGTATGCAACTATCAAACTGTAAACTGTCATCTGTCATGTATCAAATTATAAACTGCAATCTGTCGTCTATATTAGCTATTTTCACCGAAACTGGACTTACATTAACATACAGCAATGATTGCTTAGATTTCCCATAATATGAAAACGATAACCAAACTGCAGTTTATGTTCTTTCAAGCTGTTTACATAACTGTGTACTATCAAACTGTCAAATGTGTCAAACTTGTGTCTAACACTAGTGTCAATTTATATTCTATCAAATTATAACCAAACAAGGTGTACAAGGTAAAAATCATGAAATATCAATATCCAAATATCAAGTATTGATATTGAAATATCAATGAAAATTGTATGTGTTCTAAAACAAATCTATAATAAACAATTGCTATAAAAAGGCATTGAAAATTTGACATAAAAAATGCTCCTAAATATCCTGCAATATCAATATCGATATATCAAATATTGATATTGAATTATCAATGACAATTATGAGTATTAAACAAAAATTCTATAATAAAAAATTACTATACAAAGGCATTGGAAATTTGAGAAAACTAAATAAAAGTTCTCTGACATAAAAACGCTAAAACGTAATGGCACGAACATTCAATATTCTTGCACTGAAAATTTTAGAAATATGTACATAAATTTTAGTTGGAGAACATTTGAAAACGACCATAACATGAAAGTAACAAATTTCAATAATATTGGATTAACTTTTGGCCGATTTGGCTGATTGTATATTATGTAAATTAGCACAGTTAATGCTAATATATTAGTTAGTACTAAGAATGAAGCAAACTATTATTCATATACAGATTTTTGAGATATCATTAAAAAAGATATAATCAATTTTGAACATATTCCTAAACGAATCGAAAATTCCAGTAGGTTAGGTTAGGTTAGGTTTTATACTTAAAAACAATAATGTCAAAAATTGCTTATATGCGCTTACTTTTGGAAAATTACAGTAGGCTAGGTTAGACTAGGTTAGGTTAGGTTAGGTTAGCTTAGGTTAGGTTATTATCTCAAAATTCAAACATTGCTTATAGGACGTTAATGAAGTTATATACAGTTAATGACACTATATAATGTGCTCCTAGAAATCAATGTATTATATTATTTAATGATATCTCAAAAACTAACAAATGAATAATAGTTTTCTTATTATTAGTAGTAACTAGTAGTAATAATTAGTAGTAAATATATTAGCATGAACTGGGCCTAATTTAAATAAAATACAATAGGCCATTCTTGAGATATTTGTTACTGTCGTTTTATGGTCGTTTTCAAATGTTCTCCAAAATGCATTATATTGTCGTAATTATATCTTAAAAAATAGCGTATTTGTATAAGTAGGTACACTTTATTACCAAGAGTGTATAGTGTAGTGGTAACTGTGTTTAATTTCAAATGAATCCAATAGGTATTTTTTGAGTTAATTGCTTTGAAAGGTATTACAATGATTTTCGATTCGTTTTTTAATATACAGGGTATCTAAAATATAGTGAACCGGCTCAACAGTAAACCACTCAGGGATGGCCACTGAGTCCTTAGAAAGTACTATTATTTTTTTAAATAAATTAAAAATTAAAAAAAAAAGTTTCGAAAAACATAAAGCTGAGACGATTTTATTAACTTTATTATCAGTATTTCAATTGTACAGTAGATTTTTGTCACGTTGATTTTTGAATAATTTTCATTTTGAAATATTTAAACTCGCTATTAAAAATGGAAATATCCAACTAGATTATTAAAAAAGTATATAATTAAACAATTTAACACTTCATTTTCATGTAATTCCTTCCAAGAGCTATTCCAAACTTGCTGTAATATCTTTAACTAGCAATATTTCAAAATGTAAAGTGCGACGATTTTTTTTATTATTTTTTATGGACTCCGTTGGCCTGCTGTTGAGCTTAACCACTATTGTTTGGACACCCTGTATATAAAATTGATCATTTTTTTAATGAAATCTCAAAAACTACTGCATGAATTATTACTGCATTGATAAGCTAGTCTTTGAAATATCATTAATAAAATATAATGCCTCTTCTAGAAAATTTCAAAACGACCATAAAATAACAGCAACAAATATCTCACATTGACTAAACTTAAACTAACTGGAGTACTGAAAATTCCTTAGAAAATGCGCTCAAATATCTGTAAACTTTCCACGATTGTTTTTTTTTTTTAAATAATGCCAACATTCTAAAAGACGCACCGAAAATTTGAAAAAATGGAGTAAAAATTCCATTTAGATAAAAACTAAACCGTAATTGAAACTGGATAAAAACAGCATTCTCCTAAATATCTTAGAAATATCAATGAAAATTCTGTATTTTCCAACAAAAATCTGTAATAGAAAATTGCTTAAAAAAAGTAATGAAAATTTGAGAAATAAAAATGAAAACTTCTTTTACATAAAAAACATTTCAACGTAATGGAACATTCAAAATTCGGCCATTGAGCGTAGTATAGTCTAGTATAGTTTTATACTATACTAGTCTGTATAGTTTTAAACGTGTTCTAATTATATAAAAAAATCCTATATGTTAATGTACTGCGTTTATTTATATATTTGATTGATGTTATTTTTATGTACCTGTACATTTTAATAAACATACTACTACTACTACTACTACTAAAATTTGGGAGAGTTGCACGTTAATTTTCGATTTACCATAAACAAAATTTCTAATTGAAAATTCGCATAATAAAAATTCCTTCTTCTTCTTAAAGTATCACCTTAGTATTAAGCAATAAACATAAACAAAACTGGAACACATGAAATTTCTTAAGAAATGTTATCAAATATTTACAAAATTTCCAAGAAATTGGTAGCATCAAAAATTTCAAACTTTATACGGTTAATAAGTAGACTTGCAGCTATTACAAAATGCAAAAATCACAATATACCCTATCTCTAGTTTTTCCGCAATTTTAGTTTGAAGATAAAGCAGCGATATTATATAAAATGCATTTTGCACATTCTTTTGCAGAAATTTTGATTATTTTGATTATTCTCTAGCTCGTTTACGCGATTTTATATTGAAATGAAATATGTTTAATGTTGAGCACGATAACTGGGACACTCTGTATAGATTTTCCAAGAATTAATTATACAGTTTATCTTCTTCACATCGCCTGTAACATATATACGAAATCGTGTACATATCAATACACAGCCTTTATACTGAGCTCATAATACAAAATTAGTATTGATAAAGTGAGCTAATGAGCTTATGTAGTTCCATTTTATAGCCAAGATTGGTTCTCCCCATAAACACCGCTCTTTGTACCATTACACTCCCATTAACATAATCACTTCGCTTAGCCTTCACCGTTGCCAACCATTAAACGTTCATCTCCACTATTTTATTGGCTGTTATTGTATTAGGTTTACGATTTTCGATTACATGCACAATTCTTCAGCAAAATTTATTACTCATCACATTACACCTCCAACACACTTTTCTTAAATTTTGAAATAGGTACATATCGATACCCTCATTCTAATACACTTTGTACAGTTGCATTTACATTGATTATAGTTTACGTTTATAGTCCACGTATCAGAAAACGTATTTCATAATGTTATTTACTAAAAAATATGTATGGGTATATATAATATATTACATAAACCTATATTGAAAAAATCATGTTTTTCAATCTGCTGTAAAATTACGTTTTTTTTCAAATCGTGGTATTAGAATGAAGATCCCCTCATAACCTCAATCTAATTGATTCCTAAATTATCCTAATTTAATTAGGGGAATTAATCATACATATACAGGCTTGTTGGATAATGTTAACACTTATGTTAATAATTAATGTAACTCGTGTGCTCTGGGGACGTTTGGCCTTGACTATGCTCCTGAAATTTCAATGAGCTGACAAGTGCTAAATCGGTTACATGCATTCAAAGTTGATGTCCGATTAATTTAAGCCCACTGCATTTGTTAAAGTCTCAAAAAAATTAATTTATGCGATACATTTATTTATAAAAAAATTATTAATTCTGTTTTAAATCGCAATTTTATTTGATGTAAATCTTGTAGTATTGGCATTTAATAAAATGCATTTTAATCAATTAGCAACAAATGTTAATCATTTTTTACTTGTATTTCTTAATGAAGTTTATATATGGAGTGCACATATTTTACAAGGATTATGCTCGTATATGGATACTTTTTTGTAGATATAAAATATGTATTTCCGTCAAAGTCTGACTTTTGTTACCCGTTTGTAATATATTATCTGTACTTCGTGTAACAAAAACATAAACTAAATTGCATTTTCTAAATCTGTCAAATTTTCAGTACAAAATTTTCTAAATTGAGAAAGAAAACTGAGAAAACTGAGAAAGAAAACTTTCAGTTTTCATATGAGCAAATTTTTAATCGATACAATAAAAAATGTACAAAATTTTACCAGTAACAGTCAAAAATATACAAATTTTTAATTGGAAATGTCAAAACACACGAAGCTTTTAGCACTAGTTTCTTGAATCTGCAAAATTCCACTGTTAAAATCTTTAAATTGAAAATCTCCAAACTAAAATTTTAAATGCAACTGTCGGAATCTGTCAAATTTTCCAACTGTACCTGATCAAATCAATCAAAATCTGTCAACTTTTAGGTATAAATGTGAAAATCTAAATGATTTTCAAATGCTACTGTGTAAATTTTCAATTAAAACAGCCCAAATTCGTTGAATTATAATTGCCAATGAACAAATTCACAAATTGCATGTTCTAAATTTGTCAAATTATCAGTTGCATTTTTCTAAACTTTTCAGTTTTCATGTGAGCATTTTTTTAATCGAGTCAAAAATATACTAAGTTTTGCCAGCAACTGTCAAAAATAAACAAATGTTTAAATGCGGAAGGGCGGAAAGACCGCAGGTCGATAGCCAATAAAATATTGTTACTACTACTGTTTAAATGCAACATTTTAAGAGCAACTCTCAAAATATCTCAAATTTTCCAACTGTACCTGATTAAATCGATCAAAATCTGTCAACTTTTAGATATAAATGTGAAAATCTGAATGATTTTGAAATGCAACTGCGTAAATTTCCAAATGAAACAGCCCAAATTGGTTGAATTATGATTGCCAATGCACAAATTCACAAATTGCATGCTCTAAATTTGAAAAAAATCCAGTTGCAATGTTACAGTATATACAATCGATACAGTAAAAAATATACAAATCTTTACCAGTAACTGTCAAAAAAAAAACAAATTTTCAATTACAACTGTCAAAATAACAGATTTACAACTGGAGCATTTATTAAACTTTAATTTGAAAGTGTCCACACTAAAATTTTAACTGCATCTGTCGAAATCTGTCATATTTTCCAACTGTAACTGACCAAATTAATCAAAATCTGTCAACTTGTAGGTATAAATGTGAAAATCTGAATGATTTTCAAATGCAACTGTGTAAATTTTCAATGGATCAGCAGAAATTCGTTGAATTACCTGATCACATTATCAAAATCTGTCTATCTTTGGCTATAAATGTGAAAATTTTAATGATTTTCAAATGCAACTGAGTAAATTTTCAATTGTAAGAGCCCAAATTCATTGAATTTTAATTGCCAATGCACAGATTCACAAATTGCATGTTCTAAATTTGTCAAATTTTCAGTTGCAATGTTTCTAAATTTTTCAGTTTTCTTATGAGCAAAATTTTAATCGATACAGTCAAAAATATACAAAATTTTACCTGCAATTATCAAAAATTGGCAAATTTTTAATTGCAACTATCAAATTAATTATATTTACAACTGGAGTTGTCAAAATCTAGGAAGCTTTCAGCAATAGATTCGAAAATCTGCAAAATTCCACTGTTAAAATCGCTAAAAAACATCAAATTAACTGTCTACATTTATTAAACTTTAAATTGAAAGTCTCCAAGTGAATCTTTAAATGCAACTGCAGAAATCTCTCAAATTTTCCAACTGTACCTGATCAAATCAATCAAAATCTGTCAATTTTTAGCTATAAATGTAAAAATCTGATTGATTTTCAAATTCAACTGAGTAAATTTTCAATTGCAACTGCCCAAAATTATTGAATTTTAATTGGCAATGCACAGATTCACTAATTGCATGCCCTAAATTTGTTAAATTTCCGGTGGAATTTTCTAAACTTTTCAGTTTTCATAGGAGCAAATTTTTAACCGATACAGTCATAAATATAACAAAATTTTACCAGAAACTGTCAAAAATAAACAAATTTTTAATTTCAAGTGTCAAAATATTCATATTGACAACTGCTGTTCAAATCTAGGAAACTTTTAGCACTAGTTTCCAAAATCAGCAAAATTCAAGTGTTAAAATCACCAATATTTTAAAATTAACTCTCCACATGTATTAAACATTAAATTGAAAGTGTCCAAACTAAAATTATAAAAGCAACTGTAGAAATATCTCAAATTTTCCAACTGTACCTGATCAAATCAATCAAAATCTGTCAATGTTTAGCTATAAATGTGATTGAAAATGTAATTGAAAAACTTTAAATTGAAAGTGTCCGATCTAAAATTTCAAATGCAACTGTCGAAATCTGTCAATTTTTTTATCTGTAACTGACCAAATCAATCAAAATCTGTCAATTTTTAGGTATAAATGAGAAAATCTAAATGATTTTCATATGTAACTGTGTAAATTTCTTATAGCAACAGCCCAAATCCTTTGAATTTTAATTGTCAATGCCCAAATCAACAAATTGCATGTTCTAAATTTGTCAAATGTTCGGTTGCAATTTTTCTTAACTTTTCAGTTTTCCTATGAGCAAATTTTCAATCGATACAGTCAAAAATGTCCAAAATTTTAGCGGCAACGGTCAAAAATAAACAAATTCTTAATTGCAACTATCAAAATCGTCATATTTACAACTGGAACTATCAAAATCTAGGAAGATTTTAGCACTAGTTTCTAAAATCTGCAAAATTCCACTGTTAAAATCAACCACATTTTTTAAATTAAGTCTCTGCATTTATTAAACTTTAAATTGAAAGCTGTCAAAATCTAGGAAGCTTTTAGCACTAGTTTCTAAAATCTGAAACTGTCAAAATGATCATTGTTACAACTGAAGTTGTCAAAATCTAGGAAACTTTTAGCACGAGTTTTAAAATCTGCCAAATTCCACTGATAAAATCACCTACATTTTCAAATTAACTTCCTGCATTTATTAAATTTTAAACTGAAAGTCTCTAAAGTAAAATTTTAAATGGAACTGTCGAAATCTGTCAAATTTTCCAACTGTAACTGACCAAGTCTATCAAAATCTGTCAATTTTTAACAATAAATGTAAAAATCTGAATGATTTTCCAATGAAACTGTGTAAATTTTAAAATACAACAGCCTAAATTCGTTGAATTGTAATTGCCAATGCACAGATTCACAAATTTCATGCTCTAAATTTGTTAAATTTTCAGTTGCAATGTTTCTAAACTGTTCAGTTTTCATATGAGAAAATTTTTAAACGATACAGTCAAAAATATACAATATTTTACCAGCAACTATAAAATATTTGCCAATTTTTAATTGCAACTCTCAAAATAATCGTACTTACAACTGGAGCTGTGAAAATCTAGGCAGCTTTTAACACTAGTTTCTAAAATCTACAAAATTCCACTGCTAAAATCACCCAAAATTTTCAAATTAACTGTCTACATTTATTAAACTTTAAATTGAAAGTCACCAAACTAAAATTTGACATGCAACTGTCGAAATCTGTCAAATTTTCCAACTGTACCTGATTCAATCAATCAAAATGTGTCAACTTTTAGTTATAAATGTAAAAATTTGAACGATTTTCAAATGCAACTGTGTAAATTTCCAATTGAAACAGCCAAAATTCGTTGAATTATAATTGCCAATGCACATACTCATAAATTGCATGCTCTAAATTTGTCAAATTTTTAATTGAAATAGCATCAATTCGTTGAATTATAATTGCCAATGAACAGATCACAAATTGCATGCTCTAAATTTCTCAAGTTTTCAGTTGCAATATTTCGAAACATTTCAGTTTTCATATGAGCAAATTTTTATACAAAAATATACAACATTTTACCCGCAATTGTCAAAAATAAACAAATTTTTAATTGCAACTGTCAAAATCAGCATATTTACAATTGGAGCTGTCAATTTCTAGGAAGCTTTTTGCACTAGTTTTAAAATTTGCAAAATTCCACTGTTAAAATCACCAAAATTTTCCAACTGTACCTGATCAAATCAATTAAAATCTGTCAATTTTTAGGTATAAATGTGAAAATCTGAATGATTTTTAAATGCAACTGTCTAAATTTTCAATTGAAACAGCCCAAATTCGTTGAATTATAAATGCCAATGCACAGATTCACAAATTGCATGCTCTACATTTGTCAAATTTTCAGTTGCAATGTTTCTAACCTTTTCAGTTTTCATAGGAGCAAATTTTTAATCGATTATTCAAAACAATTAACATATTCAAAATTTTCCCTGCAATTGTTAAAAATAAACAAATTTTTAGTTGCAACTATCAAAATCATCATATTTACAACTGGAGCTGTCAAAATCTAGGAAGCTTTTAGCACTGGTTTCTAAAATCTGCAAAATTACACTGTTAAAATTACCAAAATTTTCAAATTAACTTTCCACATTTATTAAACATAAAATTGAAAGTGTCCGAACTAAAATTTTAAAAACAACTGTCGAAATCTATTAAATTTTTCAACTGTACCTGAATAAATCAATCAAAATCTGTCAAGTTTTAGGTATAAATGCGAAAATCTGAATGATTTTTAAATGCAACTGTGTAAATTTCCAATTGATACAGCCCAAATTCGTTGAATTATAATTGCCAATGCACAAATTTACCAATTGTATGCTCTAAATTTGTCACATTTTCAGTTGCAATTTTTCTAAACCTTTTAGTTTTCATTTGGCAAAATTTTAATCGATACAGTCAAAAATATACAAAATTTTACTAGCAACTATCAAAAATTATCAAAATATATCAAAGTATCAAAATAATCATATTAACAACTGGAGCTGTCAAAATCAAGGAAAGTTTTAGCACTAGTTACTAAAATCTGCAAAATTCCACTGTTAAAATCACCAATATGTTCAAATTACCTCTCTACATTTATTAAACTTCAAATTGAAAGTGTCCAATCTAAAATTTTAAATGCAACTGTCGAAATCTGTCAAATTTTCCAACTATATTTGATTAAATCAATCAAAATCTGTCAATTTTTAGGTATAAATGTGAAAATCTGAATGATTTTTAAATGCAACTGTGTAAATTTCCTATTGAAACAGCCAAAATTCGTTGCATTATAATTGCCAATGCACAGATTCAGAAATTGCATGATCTAAATTTGTCAAGTTTTCAGTTGCAGTTTTTCTTAACTTTTCAGTTTTCATATGAGCATACATTTAATCGATACAGTCATATATAAACAAATTTGGAATATAAACAACTGGAAGTTTCAGGTTCTCGACGCTTTCGTTATTTTTTTTTATATTGACTGCGTTGTTCACAATTCTTATCACATTTGATGTTTTGATTAAATACAAGTTGCATAGGATTTTGAAACATACCAGAATGCATTAAATGCCTCTCAATCATTTTGTGCAAATTCTGGAATCTTTATGAAATTTTGAAAATCAGATTTACATTGATATGCTTAACGTATTGTATATCACTACCAATGAGAAGAATTAGTTTGAAATGAAAAATATATTAATATTTTCAATATTTTCGTTCTTACTAATTCTGTAAAATTTGTGTGTATGCCTATGCACATGTAATGTCACCATCAAGGTCCTGTAGCTAAATTCCATGTGACATATCCTTCATCCACCAACCCTAGCAACAATAAACCATTGCAACTTCAATAGAACATCACATCCACAATTACCATGATTGTCAATCCCAATCCCATTACTCTTGAAACTGGCAATTCCACGGTCCATCGCGCAGGGATTGGGGTTCCTCCGCTTCAGCAGCAGCTCCAGCCGAAGCATGTGTGCCCCCTGACCGTTCCGGTCTGCATCCTCGCTCTTGCTCTTTCACCTATAGCTGGGGCTCCGGAGTCCGGAGTGCTTCTACCTGGCAGTACTTCAGTCGCTCACCGACCGTTGTTTATCTACCTGTGGCCGATCCACGCTCCTCACGGAAACAAACGTGACTCGAGGCCGCGTAGTATGGGTGCATAAGTTCACGGTGTTAAAGGACAATCGACATGCACCATAAGAGCAGCGCGAAAGAAGAGACGTAACGGCTCTTTTTTGTCGGTTAGTTTTGGATGTGCGTGATTTTTATTAAATTTGGATTAGGCGACTTATAGAAAGATAATTAGGTAAGCAATTCAAAATTAAATTAGATTGCAGAATCTATCATGTTTCACATATCATCATTTAAATCGATATCGAAATTCATGAATTTTGCACGTAGTAGTTTTTGAAAATTTATTATGGGTATATCATGGGCTTATCGTGGGTATAAACCACTAGTTTCGGTTGTTAGCCATCTTTATAGAAAGAAGACTTATACGATGATACACTGACTTTTACGATATCATCGTATAAATGATATATTTTTACTGCCATCATACCGAGTGATCATTTAAATTTCAACTCTACTTACCTATGGAAATTTTCGCAACCAATAATAAATGAGCGATCACCAATCTCGCCTTTCTTATTGGCTGTGAAAATTCCCATGGATATCTAGAGCTGACATTTAAATGATCACTCGGTATAGGTCTGTACAGAAAGCATAAAAATTTCACGAGATTTCATCATAAATATCAGTTTTCAGGTATACTCTGAGACCATTTCTTTAAATGTCACAGGATAAGTCAAAAGTCGCTCAAGATATTTAAATAGTTTTGAAATTAAGATTTTAATACAATTTATGAACCAACTGATACTTTTGATAGTTAAAATAGTGGAGTTTATAACTATTTCCTTATAATGATTGAACATTTTCTGAATTTCTATAAAACTTGTGGCAATTTCTGATTTTTTTATGAAATTTGGTGTAATATGATCTATTGATATTATAATTAAATTTTCCGCAATTTTATCGCTTTTTGGTTTTATATTTATATGTATATTTATTGTATGTATATGTGAATTTACTCTCTTTACCATGTAACTTTTAATACGACATATGTAAATCCTTCTAATTTTAAAAGTTTTGAAAAAATATCTAAATATTTAGAAATTCGAGAGTGGGTGCTTTATATTCATATGTCGTTTCATATTTTTTATCAATAATTTGTAAAATTTGATAAATAAACTTTGGAATCTTCTCCTGATGAAATTATGAATTCTACATAAGTTTAGAATTGTACTATTATATGTTTACAGTATTGGATTCATTTTAGATTAAAAAAATTCTCAAAACTCAAATTCATAGCACTCATAGATTTGGGAATACAGCTGCGTTGAAATTTAATTTTTATATTTTTTTGATATTAATAAGGACAAACCATGTGCTTTACATATCAGATTTTTGAATATATAAAGATGGCTAATAGTCAAATTTCTCTTATACTTCTTTTATACATTGCAACTCATCTGGAAAGTTGCTGTAAAATATCTCAAAATTTGTATTTATGCTTAAAAATATTTACAGAAAATTCCAAAATGACATTCTTACATGTGAATGGATAAATAAAAATAGCAATAATTATCAAAATGTTAAAATTTAATGTTTATATAGAAATTTTCAATTTAATTAACATGTTTTATACTATATTGCAATTCGTCTGGAAAGTTACTACAAAATAGCACTCAAAATTTGTATTCACATATTATTTCGACTTCTGTGACTATTACCAGTTATCAAGGAACCATTCATCTCTTATCAAATTTGGAAAATATAAATTTTCAGAAATTTCAGTAATAGCTAATCTATATTTGTCAATTGAGAAAGTTAAGTGTTTGATTTTCTCCCTTATTTAATCCTGAAACTTTGTCAAATTTTCAGGAGAATTAGTTTCAGGTGTACAGTATACGAATCTAATATCAAATTTGCAAAAAACAAATTTTCAGAAATTTCAGTTATACCTAACCAATACTTGTCAATTCAGAAGGTTATATGTTTAATTTTCTCTCTTGTTTAACCCTGAAACTTTGTCAATATTGTAGGAGAATTAGCTTTAGGTGTACAGTACACGAATCAAAAATCAAATTTGCAAAAAATAAATTTTCTAAAATTTCAGTAATAGCGAATATATACCCGTCAATTGATAAAGTTAAGTGTTTGATTTTCTCCCTTATTTAATATTGAAACTTTGTCAAATTTTCAGGAGAATTAGTTTCAGGTGTACAGTACACGAATCTAGTATCAAATTTGCAAAAAAATAAATTTTCAGAAATTTCAGTTATAGCTAACCAATACTTGTCAATTCAGAAGGTTATATGTTTGATATTCTCCCTTGTTTAATTCTGAAACGTTGTCAAAATTTTAGGAGAATTAGCTTCGGGTGTACAGTACACGAATTTAAAATCAAATTTGCAAAAAACAAATTTTCAGAAAATTCAATTATAGCTAACCAATACTTGTCAATTCAGAAGGTTATATGTTTAATTTTCTCTCTTGTTTAATCCTGAAACTTTATCAACATTTTAGGAGAATTAGCTTAAGGTGTACAGTATACGAATCTAAAATCAAATTTGCAAAAAAATAATTTTCAGAAATTTCAGTAATAGCTAATATATTCCTGTCAATTGAGAAAGTTAAATGTTTGATTTTCTTCCTTATTTAATCCTGAAACTTTGGCGAATTTTTAGGAGAATTAGTTTCATGTGTACAGTACACGAATCTAATATTAATTTTGCAAAAAATAAATTTTCAGAAATTTCAGTAATAACTAATCTATACTTGTCAATTGAGAAAGTTAAGTGTTTTTAACGTGCAATTTAACAGTGCATGGTATCGGTAGCTTCAGTCCCCCTTTAAGTATTTTACTACTTCTACAACCCAATCGATGCACAAGTTGTTTGGTGATTTCAAATTTTAAAAAAACCATAATCTATAATATAATATTTAAAAAACTCAAAACGGGAATTTTGGGTTCGTCGCTTGCGTGAGCATAGGATCTCCAATGCCATGTTACATAACGGCATCCCATTTGTAAACAAATGCAAATTTTTGATAACTTTTTGCGGAATTTGAAAGCCTAGTAGCTACTTATTACGCCATCAAAAATTTGTCGCAGCAATTTATGTAATAGTGAAGTTATTAATGTGCAAACACGAAAAATATTATCAAGCAGTAAAATTTGCTACTCATGATATAATTATAAAACATTGGAATTTTTTTTAGTAAAAATCAATATTTATGAAAACTTGCAGAAGTTGAAAGGTCAACATATTTTTTGTAAAAATATATATTTTTGTACAATGTTTCCAGAAGTTGAAAGATCAAACATTTCATTTTGTTGATGTTGATAAATTTTGCAAAATGAACATAGGATCTGCATTATCATGTTACATAACGGCACCCCATTTGCAAACAAATGCAAATTTTTGAAAACTGCTTGCGGAATTTGAAGGCCATGTAGCTATTTATTATGCAATCCGAAATTAGTCGCAGGAATTTATGTAATAGTGAAGTAATTGACGTGAAAACTCGAAAAAAATATTTCAGGTAGTAATAATTGCTACTCATGATTTTATTATAAAACATTGCAATTTTTTGTTTGTAAAAATCTAAATTTTTCTAACCTGTTTCCAGTAGTTGAAAGATCAACATATTTTTTTGTAAAAATCCATGTTTTTGTCAACTGTTTCCAGAAGTTGAAAGATCAACATCAACCATTTTATTTGGTTGATGTTGATCCATTTTTCAAAATTAAAATACTATATCCAGTGCCATGTTAGATAATGGATCACCAGTTGCAAACAAATGCAAATTTTTGAAAACTGTTTGCGGAATTTGGAAGCCTGGTAGCTACTTATAACGCAATCAGAAATTTGTCGCAGGAATGTATGTAATAGTGAAGTTATTAACGTCCAAACTCGAAAAATATTATCAAGTAGTAAAATTTGCTACTTATGATTTTATTATAAAACATTGCAATTTTTTTTTAGTAATAATCCATATTTTTGAAAACTTCTAAGAAGTTGAAAAGCAAACATCTGTTTTGTAAAAAAACATATTTTTGTACAATGATTCCAGAGGTTAAAAGATCAACCATTTCATTTTGTTGATCTTGATCTATTTTGCAAAATGAACATAGGATCTCCAGTATCATGTTACATTACGACACCTCATTTGCAAACTACTGAAAATTTTTGCAAACTGCTTGCGGAATTTTAAAGCCATATAGCTGTTTATTATGCCATCAAAAATTTGTCGCAGGAATTTATGTATTAGTGAAGTAATTGACGTGCAAACTCGAAAAATAATATCAAGTCATAATATTTGCTACTTATGATTTTATTGTAAAACACTGCAAATTTTTGTTTGTAAAAATCATCATTGTAAAAATATTTTTGTATCCTGTTTTCAGAAGTTGAAAGATCAACATTTTTTTTGTAAAAATCAATATATTTGTAACCTGTTTCCAGAAGTTGAAAGATCAACATATTTTTTGTAAAAATTCATATTTTTGTACACTGTTTCCAGAAGATGAAAGATCGCCATCAACCATTTTATTTGGTTGATGTTGATCCATTTTGCAAAATGAAAATAAGATCTCCAGTATCATGTTACATAACGGCCCCCAATTTGGAAACAAATGCAAATTTTTGAAAACTGTTTGCGGCCTTTATAAACCTGATAGCTACTTATTACGTGATCAGAAATTTGTCGCCAGATGTATGTAATAGTGAAGTTATTAACGGGCAAATTCGAAAAATATTATCAAGTAGTAAAATTTGCTTTTCATGATTTTATTATAAAACATTGCAATTTTTTTTAAGTAGGAAACTTTTTCAAGCACTTACTTTTTCTAGTAAGAATCCATATTTTTAAAACTGTTTCCAGAACTTGAAAGGTAGATAACTTTGTAGTAGGAATTTATGTAATAGTGTATGTATTAACATGTACAGTCGAAAAATATTGTTAGGCAGTATAAATTTATTGTAAACGTTATCTATTAAATAAATTCGATTTTGTTATGATGTTCCCCTTGTACTATTTGAGAATTATAATTTTCGTGTATATCGAAAAGAATGTCTTTTCTATATAATAGTAATAATAATAATAATAATAAATTTATTCATGTTAATGTCCAAGAGGATTTACATATGTCAAATTAAAAGTTACATGCTAAAAAGAGTAAATTCACATATCATACGATAAATACACATAAATATAAAACCAAAGAACGAGAAAGTTGCAGATTTATATAATATCAAAATATCATATTACACCAAATTTCATTTCAATTTCATTCAATTTCAAGATTTCAGAACAAAAAACAAATGCAAAGTTTTTCCATATAGAACAGGATTAAGAAATATACTACTTTTCTAGTTCACATTTCTTCATAGAAATCTTTTTTTACATAGGGATTTAATGGATCAACCATTTTATTTGGTTGATGTTTATCCATTTTGCAAAATGAAAATTGTTTATTTCCTCGTTGCGATGTTTTGTTACCATATTTTCATATGTCGCAAATTCTTACATAGTTTGTATGACAAAAAATATTTGAAGGCCCATTTTTATTAAAAAAAAAATATCTCCATAAAGTACACGAAGCCATAGCGTTTAGTGTAAGAAAACGTGTTTTTTTCCACTTTTTCAAATGTTCTTTCTTTCAACTTTTTCAATTATCTTCACTTTCTGTACAATCTACTATTTATTTTATTTGCAACTTAAAGAAATAAAAGCATCATTATTATTTATAACTATAATAATAACTATTTAAAAAAGATAATTAAGGCGGCAAGAAACTCCTTCAGTCCAATAAAAAATCCAACCCATGCATGTGAATTGCTACTTTTTTGACATGAAGACTTATTACATTGCTTGTATGAAAGCCTTTTTGTAATCTTATTACATTCGTTGCAATTATTCACAACGGTGTTCCATAAGTGTCAGTTTGAAGATTTATTCAGTCTACGCCACACCACATTTAATGACAAATTACAAGATATATTAGCAAAGTACATTGGTAAATTGCAATATATTACCTCAGTCAAATTCGTTTTCATTAAACCGTCCTGTAATATACGAGAGAAGCTTATTTATTGCTTTGATTCTACTATTTTTTAATGATTTATAGCATGAATGCATTAATGTAATAGAAGTAATAGAATCGATACTAAATTTTCTGTTTTTGTGTTTTTTAGAAATAATATAAACTTTCCCCTAAATTAAGATATCTTTCAATTAGAAAATTGAACTAGAGTTTTAGCTAAATTTTAAATTTTTAGGAATAATGTAAACTTGATTGTCGCCTAAATTAAGATATCTTTAAGTTAGAAAATTGAACTAAGAATTTTAGCAAAATTTTAAATTTAGCTAAAATTCTTAGTTACATTTTATAATTTAAAGATATCTTAATTTAGGCGACAATTAAGTTTACATTATTTCTAAAAAAAAACACCAACGGTTGAAAATTTACAATGTTAAGATATTTTATCGGATTCAGGGATTTTCATGTAATTTGAAGTTATCATGGAATTTTGCATTTTTATTTAATTTTTGATCTCCTACTAAAGCAATTTTCATTGAATTCTATGAATACATTGAATATTCAATGAAAATTTCTTAAGTAGTTTATCAAAAATTGTTAAATATTTTAAAAAAACTGTAAAATTTTAAATTTTATATTTAGGTATTTTATTTTCATAATACAACGGTGTGTAATTACGAAGTTTATTATGTCACCATAGTTTCGGCAACAATATTTATAATACAATAGTTACAATATAACAGTTGCTGTATTTTATTTTTATAATACAACCGTGTGTAATTATGAATTTTATGCTACCATAGTTCCATACGGAATGAATGTATATTTATGAGTTATAGATAAAAAATATTTTAAAGCAGCAAAAGGGCATTAAAATTGTCTGCATGTTTAATATTTTATTGTTTGCTCGTCGATCATTTGCACTGCATTTCTTTGCCACGACAATTACAGCAATTCCTGTATTAATTGTAGCTCGCCCATTCCTCATTGAATTTGTAATTACCTTTCCCACAGATTAAAAACGGGCGTTTTACTGTTTACTGTGATGGATGATTACAGCCGTAACTATCTCTCTCAATACACCTGCTATTCGCCATTAATAACACCACTTTATCAAGTCAATGTGTTTTTTTTAATAGTCCATTGTGTTCTGCAATCTGTAAATGCTGTGATTCGTTTTTCCTAGTTTGCCGAGCATCTGCCATTTAAAATCGGTTGATAGAGATGAATGAAGCCATCCTACTGAGATTTCCTGCAGAGTGTTATGGATGTAGAAATAATTTCCAGTATATATCAAATAATCCATTAAAAATCTTCTTTGGTGTCATGAACTCTATAATAAGCTCTTAAAAAGATTAGTGTCAATAATCCCGTTCGCTCGTTAAATGTCGATTCCATTTTCGCTCACATGTGTTCGCGTGTGTTGGAGGTACCTTCTCTTGGTGGTGTTCCGTGTTAATCGACAGTTAATTTTAATAAACCCATTTAATGAGTGTCGCAATGGGGTTTTATCTATCGCCGTAAATCGCCTGGATGGCCGTTATAACGCGTCGATGAGTGCGTGTTGATGCACCCCCTTGCATTGTGACGGTCATTAAGTTTAAGGGAGGGTTCTAGCAAGGGGGATGCGATTCCCACACACGTCAATTGGCAGGAGCCATGCTTGGTTAGTGATGCACGTGCAGGTTTTGGTGAGAGGAACGATGGGGAAATGTGTCAATTGGTTTTGCTTTGGGGGTGAACTCGAAGATCAATTGATGATATTTGTCGGATTGGATCGTATAAATATACGAAAAGATGTTTTCGTAGATTTTTGCGATGCGAGACATGTATTTGTTATTTGATTTGGAAAGAAGCCAAAAAGTCAAACAAATGTAAAAAATTAAAAAGAATGCAGAAAATGTATAATTTTGAAAATGAAAATTTATTTATTTTTTATTTATTTTTTTAAATGAGATTAATTCGTCCTTTAATTTTAAATGGGTATACAGTATACAGAGTAGCCTAAAATTTTGCAACAGTTGAAAAATGCAATTATTTTATTAAACAATTAAAAATCAAACTTTCAGATATCAACTATATACGAGTTATACTTTTATACTTTAAGTAGATAAAGGAGGTCAAACGAATTAATTGAAATTTAACCAATATTTCTCGGCCTCTACTCATTGGTATTATTATATTAAATTATTAATAATAATAATAATTATATGTTAAAAATGTTTTATATTTTATTTTTGCTTTATTTTCAAAACTTTATCTTTTTGAGATTTAAATCAAATTATGTATCTAATAATGCCTACGTTTATGTGTATTAACAACACAAAAGTGTTACTTTTTTAGTTGTGTCGTTATTGCAGAGGACTATCGTGTATGATTATTTGATGGCATTATCTCGTAAACAGCATCCTCAGCCTCCCTTTTTAATGTCCAACAATCATCTGTTCATAACAGGATTCCAACTTTATTGCTCTGGTACCGTTGTTTCATTCCTCAAATGTCGTGTAAACGTTAGCTGTGCTCATCACTGATGGCCAGGTCAAAAATATAAATGGGAATGTAGGATATGAACTTTAGAACTTTAGGAGACATGTTGCAGCTGCAAGTGTGAAACGCTTAAATCGTGTCTTTCAGCAGCACTTTGTAGTTATTTCTCCTGTATTCTTCAAGAAATTAGTAAAAACTTATACCATAGACGCCATAACTTATACCATAACCATAACCATAACTTATACCATAACCCATTTAATATAATGCATCTATAGAGTTAGCTTGGTTTAAAGTAGATAATTTTTTTGAGTAGTTGTAAGTAAGTAAAATATTTTTCCTTCATTCCAGTGTTTGCCATCATGTGATACAGACACATAGACATATTTAAAAACATCAATTCTTGTTCATGGCATGCCAAAATATGTAAATCGCTTGAAATTGTTTTTTTGCTCGCGCACAATTACAAAACTTACAAAATTACAAGGACAAAAGGTATCTTTCTTATTAATAAAGCTAGAGATTTGGATAAATGGGAAATTTTGAGGAGTTTGGAGCGTTAGAACATATGCCGTTCATGAAGTTAAAAAAATCCGAACAGTTGAATGTAATTGCAAAAATTCAAATATTTTTGTCAAATATTTTAGACAAAAGTTACTTCAGTTGATTAAATACACTTAAAAATGATCAAAATTAAAAAATTGAATATGTACAAATGTACGGATTCATCCTGTTTTAATGAAATTATATTAATTTAAGAAAAGAAAATAATTATAATTTTAGATAAGATAAGATTTACCCACTCTCAGGTAAAACAATTGAATAACTTATTTCAGAAACAACCCAACTCACACATAACTAGTTTTGAAATAATAAAGAAAAATCAATTTCTTAACTTTTCTTATTTTTTTTTCTTCTGTGAATTCGGTAACGTTATAGAACATGCTAGCTCATAAAATACCGAACAGTTCGATGTTATTGTAAAAAAAAAACTGAAAAAGTCAAATATTTTTGTCAAATATTTCCGTCAAAAGTTACTTCAGTTGATTAAATACACTTAAAAATGATCAATATAAAAAAAAAATATGTACAAATGTACGGATTCATCCTGTTCTAATGAATATAATTAAAAGATTCACGTACTCTCAGGTAAAACAATTGAATAACTTATTTCAGAAACAACCCAACTCATACATAACTAGTTTTGAACTAATAAAGAAAAATCAATCTCTTAACTTTTCTTTAGATTTTTTATTTTAAATTTTGTAATTTTAATTTTTTCTTAATTTTTTTAGGTCAATTCAGTAACGTTATATGACATGAAACAGCATGCTAGCTCACAATATATGATCAAACAAATGAAAGTCGGCCATGCCAAAAGGAGTCAGAATGTTAAATATCACTCGTACTTGGGTTGTTTTGTTTCTGCATTAAATTATATAACGCTATGTAATTTTCCAGTATTTTGTTAGAAAAACAAGACATCTTGTTACATCTTTACTAAATGATATGAAATAAATGAATCATCTTTATTAAATGATACAAAATTCTACAAATTACTGGTGTTACAGTAGGCCAATATAAAATATTTTTCCAAAAGATTTCAAATTCTTCATTTTTGTCGACAAACTTGTGACTTTTTTTGATATGTGCCATTTTCTTCAAAGATATTGTGTGCCCAATTTTTCTATTGGAAATCTCCTGGAAAATCAATTGTTGTTACCCATTAAATTATATAACTATGTAATTTTCCAGTATTTTGTTAGAAAAACAAGATCACCTTTATTAAATGATACAAAATTTAGCAAATTACTGGTGTTACAGTAGGCCAATCTAAAATATTTTTCCTAAAGATTTCAAATTCTTCATTTTGGTCGATAAACTTGTGACATTTCTTGATATGTGCCATTTTCTTCACAGATATTTTGTGCCTAATTTTTCTATTGGAAATCTTCCGGAAAATCAATTGTTGTTACCCATTAAATTATATAACTATGTAATTTTCCAGTATTTTGTTAGAAAAACAAGATCACCTTTATTAAATGATACAAAATTTAGCAAATTACTGGTGTTACAGTATGCCAATCTAAAATATTTTTCCAAAAGATTTCAAATTCTTCATTTTTGTCGACAAACTTGTGACATTTCTTGATATGTGCCATTTTCTTCACAGACATTGTGTGCCCAATTTTTCTATTGGAAATCTTCTAGAAAATCAATTGTTGTTACCCATTAAATTATATAACTATGTAATTTTCCAGTATTTTGTTAGAAAAACAAGATCATCTTTATTAAATGATACAAAATTTAACAAATTACAGGTGTTACAGTATGCCAATCTAAAATATGTTTCCAAAAGATTTCAAATTCTTCATTTTTGTCGATAAACTTGTGATATTTCTTGATATGCGCCATTTTATTCACAGATATTGTGTGCCCAATTTTTCTATTGGAAATCTTCCGGAAAATTAATTGTTGTCACTCATTAAATTATATAACTATGTAATTTTCCAGTATTTTGTTAGAAAAACAAGACCATCTTTATTAAATAATTTGGGTCGATAAACTTGTGACATTTCTTGATATGTGCCATTTTCTTCACAGAAATTGTGTGCCCAATTTTTCCATTGGAAATCTTCTGAAAAATTAATTGTTGTCACTCCTGGCACTAGCAGAGGGAAAGTATTTTGGATTAATAATAATAATAATACGTTTATTCGTGCTAATGCATAAAAAAGTCATAAGTCAAATCAAAATACAAAATATAGAATATAGAATACATCAAACTTGAAACTTAAGAGACATAAGCTGTCAAGACAAACTGTCAAGACATTAAAAACACCGAACAAATTGCAAAAGCATACATTAATTCTGCAATATGCTCTTTGCTTACAATAATACCTTTGCCACTTTCGGAAGTGTACAAGAAGTAATTAGATTGAGTCGAACATACGGTTTAACATTATCTTTTCATTAAAATATATTTTTTTACGACTATAATATTTGAGAAAATTTCCACCATAAATTTAAAATTTCATTTTTTTTATCTTGAACAATTTTTGACCTATGATATTTATAATGTTTAAAACAATTCATAAAATTCTGTAGTAGCAAAATTTAGGAATTATTTCAAAATATTTTTTGTCATAGCTCATAGCAGTTTATGGCAGGTTACAGCAAATTTTAATAATTATGTGAAATATTTTGGAATTGTTGAATATCCATGAAAACGTTTCATAAACAGAAAACTGTAGTTCATTACAATTTGTGGTAATGAATTTGTTATTATACTGTTGTTAACTAAGTGATGAATAAATAGTTGATAAATAATAAATAATAATTGATAATAAATAATAATGAATTGACTGATTGAAGAATAAATAGTTGATAACTAATAAATAATAGTTCAACATAAAAGTTATTTCTTTAACAATGCATACAATAAACTGTCAAGGCTGTCAAGGTCAACTATCAAGGTCAAGCTGTCAAAGTTTACTTCTTTAACAAAGCACACAATAAATTGTCAAGGCTGTCATGGTCAAGCTGTCAAAGATGAACTGTCAAAATAGGTTATATTGCTCATATAAAACATTATGTTTTCATTATTTTTTTTTTAATTACTACAATATTTGAGAAAATTTCCACAAAAAATTTAAATTTTTCCATTTTTTTTACATTATCTTGAACAATTTTTGACTTATGATATTTATAATGTTTAAAGCAGTTCATAAAATTCTGTAGTACCATATTTTTGGAATTATTTGAAAACAATTTTTATCATAGGTCATAGTAGTTTATAGTAGGTTACAGCAAATTTTAGGAATTATTTATAAACTTTATTAATTGTTGAATATCCATGAAAACGTTTCATAAACAGAAAACTGTAGTTCATTGCAATCGGTGGTAATGAATTTGTTATTATATTGTTGTTAACTAATTGATGAATAAATAGTTGATAAATAATAAATAATAATTGAACATAAAAGTTATTTCTGTAACAATGCACACAATAAACTGTCAAAGCAGTCAAGGTCAACTGTCAAGGTCAAGCTGTCAAAGTTTATTTCTTTAACAAAGCACACAATAAACTGTCAAAGCTATTAAGGTGAACTGTCAAAGTCAAGCTGTCTAAGTTTATTTCTTTAACAAAGCACACAATAAACTGTCAAGGCTGTCAAAGTCAAGCTATCATAGACGAACTGTCGAATTAGGTTATATTGATCATATAAAACATTATCTTTTCATATTTTTTTTTAAATTACTACAATATTTTGAGAAAATTTGCACCAAAAATTTAAAAAATTCCATTTTTTTACATTATCTTGAACAATTCATAAAGGCTGTCAAGGTCAACTGTCAAGGTCAAGCTGTCAAATTTTATTTCTTTAACAAAGCACACAATGAACTGTCAAAGCTATTAAGGTGAACTGTCAAAGTCAAGCTGTCTAAGTTTATTTATTTAACAAAGCAGGCTGTCAATATCAAGCTGTCAAAGGTGAACTGTCAAGTTAGGTTATTATGATCATATAAAACGCAACTATTCCTTGAATAATATTTATGTAACTATTATCTGCAAATGAATTTGAGGAAAAATAAACAAGAACTAATTTGCAACAAAATATCCCTCTATACTTAAGTCCACGCCAAATACTTTGTCACTTTTCCGATAAAACCGAAATCCCACCCGCTGGTGGGTCGGCCTAATGAGCATGCACCCTAAACTTGTGGGCGCAGTTTAGAGCTATAAAGCCATAAACCGTAAATTTGTTCCTTTAATCCCTTAGAAATGAAGTTCTTTGGAATAAGCAATCTCATTACTCGAGGATTTTAAGGTCTCTATAGTACCTCAATTGTTCTGTCCAATCCGATAATCCTATAATCCGTTCTGTCCTTTAAGGTCACTATCGCACCTCAATAAGTTAGGACGCTTCGAGAAAAATACTTGCATTTGTTCTGTCCAAACTGATAGGAGACAGGGAGGAGTTCCGGTTTTATCGAAAAAGTGACAAATTATCTGGCATTGACTGCATGTATAAGGAAGTTTGTTTTCTGCAAAAAAGTGTGCAGTTCAAAATTTTCCAACAAAATAGTAAACAGTACAGACAAAATCAGTACAAAAGTGTTTTAAATTAAATTTAAAACACATTTTGTTTCTTTTCAAAATTTAACTTCTAAGAACGTTATTATTCGTTCCTAATCATTATCGCAAGTTGAACAGATATAAAAAAAATGATGGAAACTGATGACGAATGATGAAAACAGATAAGACAAAATTGAAAAATATTTTATCCAAAATTGAAGTATAGCTACCTGCAGAGTTCGAATAAAACATGATTAAACAAAAATCAAAAATCTATGGTCAATCATTTTTGTCAGTTTATATGTGATTTAAATTAATTGATACATCACGATTTAAATCATATGTTCTTTTTAATTCTTGAATTTGAACAAGAATTGATGTTTGAAAACAAATTGGTGTATCTGTGGTATGTGATAGACCAAAAATGGAACAAAAGAAAATTATTTTACTTACTTTCAATTATCTATAATAGAGAGCTGAAAGTAAGTAAAATAATAATGATTTATTCCAACCCTGATTATTATAATAATTATAAAAATCATGATTAAACAAAAAACAAAAATCTATGATGAATCATTTTTGTCAGTTTATATGTGATTTAAATTAATTTATACATCACGATTTATATCATATGTTTTTTTTTTAATTCTTGAATTTTAACAAGAATTGATGTTTGAAAACAAATTGGTCTATCTGTGCTATGTGATAGACCAAAAATGGAACAAAAGAAAATTATTTTACTTACTTTCAATTATCTATAATAGATAATTGAAAGTTTTTGATTTTTGGTTAATCATGATTTTTATAATTATTATAATAATCAGGGTTGGAATAAATCATGATTTATAAAAAATCTATAAAAAGATTTTATATTTCTTATCTGACTACCATTCTTATCTTATCAGTTTTTGGTAGGGTAGATATAATTTATATGAATTGATATACATTACGATTTAAATCATATGATTTTTTTAATAAATTCTTGGATTTGAACAAAAATTGATGTTTGAAACAAATTTATGTGTATCTGTACCATGAGATGGGCTAAAAACAGGAAGAAAAAATAATATTTTACTTACTTTCAATTATCTATTATAAACAGGGTTGGAATAAATTATGTTTGAAAAAAATCAAATATCAATGATTATTTTATATTTCAGAAATCAGTCACTGATTTCAAAATCAGTTTCTAGTAGAGTAGATATTATATATATATATATATATATATATATATATGTATATATATATATATATATATATATATATATATATATATATATATATATATATATATATAAATCAATTCATATACATTACGATTTAGATCATATGTTTTTTTTTTATAAATTCATGATCAAAATTGATGATTAAAACAAATTTATGTGTATGACCAAAAAATGGGAGAAAATATTAATATTTAACTTGATGGCAGTTGCAATTATTTACTTTAAGGCATGCTAACTCTGTAGTTATATTTTATTAATATAATTGTACACCTATTGGAATGCACAAACAGTGCAAAGACAATGATTAATTTAAAAATATATCAATTTTGAAATAAATCAATAATTTTTTTTTAAAGTTGATTTCAATCATACCAACCATGATTATGAAGCATGGTAACTCTATAGTTACATTAAATTTTTAATAGTACAAATGCACAAACAGTGCAAAAACAATGATTCATTAAAACAAATCAATTTCGGGTTATTAATCTTTTCAGGTTATTTAGTTTATGTCTATTAACGATTCGTTATCAAACCGCGAGATTTAAATATAACGTGTTGATTAAATGTAGTTTCATTTTAATTTCTAGGGCAACAAAAATTACAGGTAATCCTGTAACCTTATCAGCTAAATAGCTCTCATCCGGTTTTGTTATCAGTTCTTCGTGCCTTTTTGATGCAAATGTGCATTATTAAGGTGACATGGATGTAATAATCGTATTCAGTTATTTCGAAACATTTGGTAATTATATGAAAGTATTCTAATTACGACGACACAAGTACAACGAGTTTTAATTCGAAATATTTTTCATCCTAATCTCTTTGATTACATTCGTATGATTTCTACTTTTTCCATAGGTAAGGGGGAAGCAACATAAAGTAATTAAGTAATATAAGTAATAATATAAGTAGAAATATCAGTTTTGAAGTCCTCTGTCAAAAACTGTTCAACATAAGTGATTGAAATTGAGATTTTTAGAATCCAATCAACATCTGAAAATCAGATCAATCATTACTTTATCAAAAATTGTGAAAAGATTACAGACATTTGAAACAATATTGTAATACAAGTTTAAAGCTACCTATAAGTTTTAAACACACGTAAGACATAACACACAGTGTTACGCAGAGTATGTTCAAATGTAATAAATTAATAATAAAAAATTAAATAAATTAAATTAAATTAAATAAACATCCATAAACTCACAATTTCTGGAAATGAAAATATTTTGGAAACATCCTCAGACAAGTCTATTTCTAATATTAAAAGTTTATGTTTTAAAAACCCATTTTTTAATAAATCTAAAATTTTGGTCACCATTTGTTTTTGAGTTATGACGTCATAGACTATACCTAATATAACCTAACCCTAATATTTTATAAAAATTGTATAGGTTTTTTATAATATAATAATATACTTTTTTTTATAACTTACATAAGAGAAAAATCGCTCAATTAGCAAATGGGTTTGTTCAAAATACTTTTAATTTCCGAAATACTGAACTTATTCCATTTGGCTGTTCCACACTGTATACACTTATAGACACATAAGTTTTAAACTTTTATGGCACTTGAAAATGACCGTAAGAAGTCGAAACTCGAGTCGATATTTTATTGTACATGTCGATATATCAATAAACATTGTGTGGTAAAAACATAGCAAGTTGTTTCTCTGATTTGTATAGCATTTTATTTTATAGCACATTACATTGAATTTAAATGTTTGTCATTTCATTCATATTAATATGGAGAAAGTCTTATACTGTCCACATCAGTGTTTTTGTAAACATATTTGAACTGTAAAACAAATGACTTTATTATTACTACCATTATTCCAATTATAAATCATAATTAATGTGACTATTAAATTTTTATTGCACATCCGATATTGGTTTTAATATCCTCGTGCCTAATTAATTAATTAACCACCAGTGTTCTTCGATCTGATTCAATTTACGGAATCCGGTTTATTCGGTCGGTCTAAATGTGCAAAACCATTCTGTGCAGCATCGTGGCCATTTAAAGAACTGGATATTATGCAGCATATTAATAAGCAAGCAAAATTGCATATTGAAGCATATACCTTTATGTGGTTAGAATAGAGATGGATTTTGGGTCAATTGATTTAAGTGCCGGGATCATTAATAATTGCAAGAGGCGTGTAAGATAGCAGTTATGGTTAAACGTGAATTGCACACATATGGTCAAGAAAGCGGCTTGTTTAAATGGAGACGATTAGTATTAGAAGCAAAGGTGAAATTTATGGTAAAGATCGCGTGTGAGGATTTATACCACTGACTTTTGCTTACCTATAAATTAATTCAGCTGGGATTAATTATAAAGCAACGACAGTAGATACAGATAATTAATAATCAATAAAAGACAATTATTAATACAAGATAATTAAACATTAATTTGTAATAGTACAGTAAAATTGTAGTTAGACAATTTACAACTAAAAACTAGTACTTCAGATTTTTTTTTAAGAAGTGTTGAGGGACATAAGACAAGTCTAAAATAAAAAAAATGTATCCGTCGGAAGGTGCCATTTTGAAAAGTTGTAAAAATCTATTTATCTCGTTTTCTATTGGTTGCAGACAAAAACTTTTTAGACAAGAAATATTCCTCATAAATTTTCTGCCATGCACATTTCTTGCCATTTTTGCCATTTCTGCACATTTCTTGCCATTAATACTGCGATTCTGTAATAATAATAATATAATAATATATATATATATATATATTTGGTGTTAATACAAATAATAATGTTTACACAAGTCAGGTACATGTAGGGTACAAAGGTATAATATAAATATAAAATCAAACAGACAGCAGAACAGATAGGTTCGGTTAGGTGTATTGTTGATATTTCGAATGGTAGAAGTTATCAAAGATTCCATAAATCAATTTTCCCCCATTTTTTTCTCGTGTGGGTCGTTTTTTTTAATCAACGCAAATATAAAAGTTATAGAACTTCAAAAATCTACAAAAGCCCGTTTGAATCATATGATTGCTGCAAATAGTCTCCGAGTTACAGCGCTTCAATGTCCGATTGGCGCCTGAAATCGATCAACGTTTTTGGAATGGGACATCACGACACAGCTATTGAATGGAAATCTGTTTTCAAAATATGAACATTGTGCAGGGTGATCTACTAGATCGATATAAAACTGTGGCAGATAATAAATGACACATCTCTAAGGCAAAAAAATATATGGTCTGTGTCATATTAGTCAATGAGAAAATTATATTAATATATTAATAAACAATTATATTCGATAATTCGGATTTCTCATATTACAGTTTTGTTTAATTATAAATCAATTTATGTACCTCCTTAATTTGTGTTTAATTTTTATTTAGGAACCGATTTCGAACTGTTTCATCATCACCACGTAAAAACTAGTAAAAGTAGCAAAAAAAAAGCAAAATAAAAATTAAATACAAGTTAAGGAGCTACAGAATATGTTTTACAATTATATTAGATGCTCATATCATCGGTTCATTTTAAAAAAGGTTAATTGAGTTTCAATACTGGTTTCACTCCCTATGTAATGGTAATCATTACAAGAGCGTGTTCTCGTTGTGCTCCAGATTCTTCACGCACCAAATGCCATCACACGCAGGCTTCTGGAGAAAGTTGATGCACGCACTTATTAATACGATGATAGATATTATAGCACACAATGACCAGTCAGAATCGCATTGAAAATCTCTCATCTCTCGAGATGATCCATATTTCCAATGAGTGATTCTGTTAATTGGGCATCACGTATTTTATTAGGTCAACAGCACAGGAAATCCACTCAGTGATTTTTAAAAGATTGGTTACAAACACAAAGTTGATTTACTAATTTCAGTGTTCAGTATTCTAAAAAATTGTTTCTGATTATATGGTTAATATTTTTTTGTAATACCTCTGTGTTATTGACATTTATCAGTACTGTCTGCTTGATCGATATTACAGGCGTAAAGGCCTTGGCCGTTATAATAACGGCCGTGGACGTTATTTAAATGACAACGCAAATTTATGAGCAATAAAGTCTTCATATTCTTTCTCATACCTGCTGCTGCTTTTTTGGGGAAGTAAATCGATTGTGGCAGCATTTGCTTCATTTAGTACATCTTCGGGGATACCACAAAACGAAGAACTTTGCACATCTGACATTATTTTTCAAATTTCACTTTGATTTGTTTGTTTGTATTTGAACCGTTGAAGTTGCTATGGTATCAAATTGCGCCTGGATAACTAGTTTATTAATTTTGAAATTAAATATTGATAAATTGACCAGTTTTTGTAATTTAGGTATTACAAAAAGTATCGAACAACATACGGCCGATATGCAAATAACAGGCTTGGTTGAATATAAACCTCGGCTGCGCTCCGCTCCGCTTCGCTTCGCCTCGGTTTACAAACTTCAACCCGCGCCTGTTATTTGCTACATATCGGCCTAATGGCGTTATATACTATAACGAATAAATTTTGTGTATGTTATAAAACTAAAGCTACGTATATGATATTATGCTGACCATTATTGTCAGTTCAACTAAGATTAAACAAATAATAATTTTTGAGTATTTTTGTACAATCCAGTAGAAATTCCATGCAAAGTTCTGTTGAGTTGCGTAAAAATCACCGTGATTTATCCAGAACTTGTTGAATTTTGTAGTATTTTCGCTGGTTTAACAAAGTTTTGAATCTCAATTAGTCAAAATAACTTTGACAGTTTGGAAATGTTTAACAAAAGTTAATTTTGGAGTATTTTTGTAGAATCCGGTAGAAATTCCATCTAATTATGTAAAAGTTCTGTTGAGTTCTGTAAAATTCCCCTTGTTATATCCAGATATTGTTGAATTTTGATATATTTTCGCTGGTTTAACTCAGTTTTGAATCTAAATATGCCAAAATAACTTTGACGCTTTGTAATTGTTTAACAAAAGTTAATTTTTGAGTATTTTCGTACCATACAGTAGAAATTCCATCTAATTCTGTATAAGTTCTGTTGAGTTGCATAAAAATCTCCTTGATTTATCCAGAGATTGTTGAATTTTGTAGTATTTTCGCTGGTTTCACTCAGTTTTGAATCTAAATTTGTTAAAATAACTTCGAGGGTTTGGAATTGTTTAACAAAAGTTAATTTTGGAGTATTTTCGTACAATCCGGTATAAATTCCATCTAATTCTGTGAAAGTTCTGTTGAGTTATATAAAAAATTCCCTTGATTAATCCAAAAATTGTTGAATATTGTAGTATTTTGACTGGTTTAACTTAGTTTTGAATATAAATTTTTCAGAATAACTTTGACACTTTGGAATTGTTGAACATAAGTTAATTTTGGAGTATTTTCTTACAATACGATGGAAATTCCATCTAATTCTGTATAGCTTCTGTTGAGTTCTGTAAAAATCTCCTTAATTTATGCAGAAGTTGTAGAATTTTGTAGTATTTTCGCTGCTTAAACTAAGTTTTTAATCTAAATTTGTCAAAATAACTTTCACAGTTTGGAAATGTTTAACATAAGTTAAGTTTTGTATATTTGCGTACAATCCAGTAGAAATTATATCCAATTCTGTAAGAGATCTGTTGAGTTCTGCATGAATCCCGTTGATTTATCCAAAAGTTGTTATATTTTGTAGTATTTTCACTAGTTTAACTCAGTTTTTAATCAAAATTTGTCAAAATAACTTTGACAGTTTTGAATTGTTTAACAAAAGTCAATTTTGGAGTATTTTCGTGGAATCCGGCAGAAATTCCATCTAATTATGTAATACTTATATTTAGTTCTGTAAAAATGTCTTTGATTTATCTAGAAATTGTTGAATTTTGTAGTAATTTTGCAGGTTTAACTCATTCTTGAATATAAATTTGTCAAAATAACTTTGACAGTTTTGAATTGTTTAACAAAAGTCAATTTCGGAGTATTTTGGTACAATACAGAAGAAATTCCATCTAATTCTGTAAAAGATCTGTTCAGTTCTATAAAAATCTCCTTTATTTACCCAAAAATTGTTGGATTTTATAGCAATTTCGCTGGTTTATCTCAGTTTTGAATCTAAATCTGTCAAAATAACTTTGACAGTATGGAATTGTTTAACAAAAGTTAATTTTGGAGTATTTTGGTACAATACGGTGGAAATTCCATCTAATTCTGTATAGCTTCTGTTGAGTTCTGTAAAAATCTCTTTGATTTATACAAAAGTTGTCGAATTTTGTAGCATTTTCGTCGCTTTAACTAAGTTTTTAATCTAAATTTGTCAAAATAACTTTTACAGTTTGGAAATGTTTAACAAAAGTGAAGTTTTGTATATTTGCGTACAATCCAGTAGAAATAATATCTAATTATGTAAGAGATCTGTTAAGTTCTGCATAAATCTCGTTGATTTATCCAAGAGTTGTTATATTTTGAAGTATTTTCACTAGTTTAACTCGGTTTTTAATCAAAATTTGTCAAAATACCTTTGACAGTTTTGAATTGTTTAACAAAAGTCAATTTTGGAGTATTTTCGTAGAATCCGGCAGAAATTCCATCTAATTATGTAATAATTATATTTAGTTCTGTAAAAATTTCTTTGATTTATCTAGAAATTGTTGAATTTTGTAGTCATTTTGCTGGTTTAACTCAGTCTTGAATCTAAATTTGTCAAAATAACTTTGACAGTTTGGAATTGTTTAACAAAAGTTAATTTCGGAGTATTTTCGTACAATACAGAAGAAATTCCATCTAATTCTGTGAAAGGTCTGCTGAGTTTTATAAAAATCCCCTTGATTAATCCAAAAATTGTTGAATTTTGTTGTATTTTCACTGGTTTAACTCAGTTTTGAATCTAAATTTGTCAAAATAACTTTGACAGTTTGGAATTGTTGAACAAAAGTTAATTTTGCAGTATTTTCGTAGAATCCGGTAGAAATTCTATCTAATTCTGTAAAAGTTCTGTTATTCTTGGCAAAAATCTCCTTGATTTTTCCAGAAGTTATTGAATTTTGTAGTATTTTCGCTAGTTTTACACTATATTTTGAATCTAAATTTGTCAAGACAACTTTGATAGTTTGGAATTGTTTAACAAAAGTCAATTTTGGAGTATTTTCGTAGAATCCGGTAGAAATTTCATCTAATTCTGTAAAAGATCTGTTGACTTACGTGAAAAATCTCCTTGATTTATCCAGAAGTTGTTGAATTTTGTAGTATTTTCGACGGTTTTATTCAGTTTTGAATCTAAATTTGTCAAAATAACTTTGACAGTTTGGAATTGTTTAACAAAAGTCAATTTTGGAGTATTTTCGTTGAATCCGGTAGAAATTCCATCTAATTCTGTATAAGATCTGTTGAGTTCTATAAAAATCTCCTTTATTTACCCAAAAATTGTTGGATTTTATAGCAATTTCGCAGGTTTATCTCAGTTTTGAATCTAAATCTGTCAAAATAACTTTGACAGTTTGGAATTGTTTAACAAAAGGTAATATTTTAATATTGGAGTATTTTCGTACAGTTCGGTAGAAATTCCATGTGATTCTGTAAAAGTTTTGTTGAGTTCTGTGAAAATCTCCTTGATTTATCCAGAAGTTTGTAGAATTTTCGATGGTTTTACTCAGTATTGAATCTAAATTTGTCACAATAACTTTGATAGTTTGGTTATATGTAGTAGGTTAGGTTAGATTTGGTTAGATTAAATTAGATTAGGTTCAATACTGATTAATTATGATACTTACAAATACTGGGAGTTATTAGGTTAGGTTAGGTTGGTTTAGGTTAGGTTAGGTTTAATTAGATTAGGTTCTATACCGATTAATTATTCTATTTACAAATACTAAGATTTATAGTACGTAATATGGATGAAGCAAAATCCATAAAGCCATAATTTTGCTATATGAAATTTACCATGGTAAACTATAAAAATTGACACCGTTAGCATATGCCGGTTTATTTTACTTGCAATTGATATTAAATTACAGGTAGTAAATGCTCCGATTACTATTTTATGAGAACAAAATTAATTATGTGTAATAATTGTTTCCATGGATCATTAAGTCTCCTTAAAGGTATATATAATTTACCGTGATAATAAATAAATATATCCGTTAAAAATTACATATAAATTGACATGAATAACATAACTCATATCAGTCATTATTTATAATCATTATTGCAACATTATTGTTTTGAGAAAAAAATGTCAATAGTCATGACTTTATTATTGTTATGGCTGCGCAATTCTCATAGGCGTGCATTGTGATTAATTGTATGACAAATTTGTTACCTGTATAGCCACATGATAAATATCATGATAATGGTATTTTGCTGTATGTATTGTAATGTTTTAATGCTGCAAACTAATTTTCACTAATTCAAGGTAATGTAGATTAAAATCGCAGCCATAACCATAATCGTAACCATTATATTTATAATATATATGTCGTTCGCATATGGCCATTTTAGGGAAATTGCATGGAAAAATATGGAAATTCTGCTATGCAAATACTAAATATTACTTACGTATGAAATTTTTTGAAAATATCTGGATTTAGCTTTTATAATATAATTTGTGAATTTGTGAAGTATAATATATTTTTGGGCAATTTTCCGGCAATTACATGGTAATTGATGTTTTATTGATATTTAAATATAACTTCTTACAAGGTGCAAAAAACTGTTTATTGCCCATTATAATATTGTAATCGGTGATAAATTATACATTACTTCTATAATCACATGGAATTATCACCTTGTTAGAATTACATCATACGGCTGTTGACCTTTTAGCCACTGGATATATTCATTGATATGCCTATTCAATAAATTATTTAATTAGCAATTTTTTTTATTACTCGTTATATTGATTATTTCACAAGGTGGTGCAATTGTTGCTTGATAAGTTGCAGCAATAATCGAAAATATTACCTAATTTACTGTGTATTGAATCATTTTATATCGTTTATTTAGTTATTTAACAATTGAGAACAATTGAGAAGTCTAGAAGTGCATTTTTGGTAGTTCTAAGATATATGGCTTAAAAGTTAACTTGAATTTTTAACTACACCCAGGGGCGGACGGGCCATACGGGAAAATGGGAAATTTCCCGGTGGGCAGGTAGCCATCCCGAATGTTGGGCCGGAAGCCCCAGAATTTTGGGCTGGCAGATCCTACGACAAGTTTATTAATAATTTTGATTTAATGTATTAACACAAGGCGGAAAGGCCCCATGTGGTCGATAGCCCAATAAAGATTGTTTATATATGTATTAACACAGTGGTTCCTAAACTTTTTCGCGTCGCAGCTCCCTTTTTGAACTAGGATTTTCCATGGATCCTTTCAGTTTCCATAATATTTTTTGCAAATTTTTATGAAATAAAAAATAATTTGGCGAGGAATATAAATTGTGTAGATAGCCGTTATAATTTTCAACTAAAAATTGGCAGGTTCCATTAATCTTTATAATTTATTAAAAAAATGGTATTTCTAATAAAAAAATGTATTGAAAATTTTGAAGCTTTTGTAAATTTAATTTACAATCGACATGATATAATTTTAATACGTTGTGGTTTGATTAGCTTTTTGCAATTTTTAATAAAAATTTCTAATTTGTAAGGAAAATGTATATGTAGCGAAATTTTGGTATTTATAATAAGTACTTCATAATTTCTAATAAACATTTTGTAATCTCTAATGAACAGTTCGTAATTTCCACCTAAGTTTATTTTCATAAAATTTTCTGCAAATAACTATAAACATTTTAACAACTCGATACAAATTTTGGAAATGCCAATGACATTTTGCATTTTATAGTGAAATTTTGGCAATTTACAATAAAATTTTAATAATCGCTGCTGAAATGTTGTAACTTATAATACGAATGTTGAATATTTTACATTTTACAGTGAAATTTATCAATTAACAATAAAATTTTCATAAATTTATTGCAATTTTGTAATTTAGAATGATGAATGATGAAAGTCACAACTAAAATTACATAATTCCAATAAAACTTATTTATTTCTTTATTTACTTATTAGCTTATTTATTATTGTATTTGTTATACTGTTAATGTAAACTTATTTATACTTTAAAATTTATCAAATAACAATGAAATTTTCATAAAGTTAATGCAATTTGGTAATTTAGAATGATGAATGATGAAAGTCACAACATTTAAAATTACATAATTCCAATAAAACTTATTTATGTCTTTATTTACTTATTTGCTTATTGATTATTGTATTTGTTATAGTGTTAATGTAAACTTATTTATACTTTATGATTGTTTTCTAATTCCATTGAAATATTGTATTCATAATAAAAACTTCGCAATTTTCACTACAATGTTCCAATTTATATTTAACATTTACAAATTCTAAAACATTTGAAATTTATAATTAATTCTCCATAATTTCTATTGAAATACTGAAATCCATCATCAAAATTTCGTAACATTCATCATAATGCTATTACTATTTATAGGATTTTCGAAGAAATTTCTGTAATGTGTAGTTAAAATGCGAAAATTTCATTGTTTTTGTTGAATATAAAAACATTTTAATCAACATTTTACAACATCCATTATAGTTTTTGCGAATTTCTATGAAATGGTTAATACATTTACAAGGAATATGATTTCTGGGGAAAGACGTTATTAATTAGAATAAAAAAAGTCGCAGATTCCATTGATCTTTGCAATTTATGAACGAAGTCTAGTAATTATATTAATAAATTCTAACGAAAATTTTGTAATTTCCAATTCATTGCAGTTTACAAGCGAGATGTTTCAGTGAGAATTTTATGGTTTGATGAACTTGCAATTTGTAATAAAATATCAAAAATTGACATTTGCAATGAAAACTTCATGGCGTCTCTTTGTAATTTTGTACATAATTTTGTATTTTGCATTAATATTTTTGCAAATTTCTGTCAGAATATTAATAACTTAGTGAGTTATATGTTTTAAGGATAAAGTTTTTTTTTATAATTTATACTAAAAATTTCAAATTTTAATTTAACATTGAAATTTATAATTAATATATTCGTATTTACTATAAGAATTTTATAATTTCCAACTAAATTCTATCATTTATCATGATAACTTTGTTATTTCATTTGAGTTTCGGAATTTATAATATAAATTCTTTACTTTCATGTAAAATCTCAAATCAAGTTTCAAATTCATTTTCATATAGTAAGTTTTGATTTATAATTTTTATGTGTATATTATGCAGGTTCTCCCGCTGGTAAATATTATTATTATTATTATTATAATTTTCAATATAAATTGTATAATGCAAATGACGATTTTGTGTTTTGATTAATATTTTACAATTTAAATTATAATTTGTAATGTAAAATTTGTAAAAGTAATAATGTTGAAAATTACATTTAAATTTTTTTAATTATTAAATTTTTTCTTTCATGTTCAATAAATTTTCTGCAAATAACTCTGAACATTTTAACAACTTTGTGAGGGATATGCTTTCGGAATAAAACCCCAATAATTCAAACAAAAAATTGCTGGGTCTATTAAACCTTTGTAATTTTAATGAAGATTTTATAAATTATAATTAAATTTTCTTAGTCAAAGCATGAATTTTAATTACCTAATCTTTTTCATATTTTATTTAATAAGATTGAAAGCAGAACAGTAAACGCATACTTCAGGAACCTCTGTATTAATAAATAAATATGTATTATGAAAAACTTACGGTATTAAATTTTATATTGATTTTTTCTTTATGGGGAGTACTTTCTCTTAGTTATGTAATCTTTTTATTTGATGTTCTTCACCCAACTTGTTTCGGCTTTTATTAGCCATCCTCAGAGGTGTTATGTCTCTGATAATACATTTTAATATATTTTAAAAATAAAAATAATATATTCAATTTGAAATTATTTATTGTAAAGTATTTTTGATTTTTACATATTTGTCAAATTTTGAAGTATGATTATTATTTTGATTATATGGTATTTTTGCAATTTTATGTGAATGCAAAATGGGCCGATAAAAGTTTGTTCCCGGGCCGCTTGTATGTTCCCCATCCTCCCCTGACTACACCTACGAATTTTGCCCTTAATTCCATTTTATTAACACTGGACGCTTTTACTTCGTTATACATAATGTATAAATAAAAATGCAATTTTTTACTTTGTAGGTACTTTTTATCATTATATGTTTGAAACTGACCGACTGTTTGGTCGAAATTATAGTCACTTTATTAAAATAAACGGTGATACCTACAAAGTAAAAAATTGCATTATTTATTATTTAGATTATTTTAAGCCTGTTTCATTTTTCCTGCGTTAAGAGAATTTTAACAGCCTAAAAACTATTCACTCTTCTGATTTTGTAGCTGCAAACTTTAACAAGTATAGCAGCAATTACATCAGTGTCTATATCTAATTTTGTATGTGTACACTTGTTATCCATTATGATATAAGACCATTTTTCATGGCGTTAAGAGAATTTTAATAGCCTAAAAACTATTGACTCTTCTAATTTTGAAGCTGCAAGCTTTAACAAGTATATTAGCAATAACATCAGTGTCTATATCTAATTTTGTATGTGTACACTTATTATCCATTATGATATAAGACCATCATAGAGAATTTAATGTCTTCTCACATTGTTGCTAAGTTTTTTAACTTCCTCGAACAACGTAACTGATCATTATTCCATTAGCCTCTTATGATATTAGAAATTGTCAAACACTTATCTTTAAAGGTAGTGTTGTTTCCTCATAATAAGCGCATTACTGAAGAGAAATTGAGACCAAAGCGATATTGCTCGATGCACCACGGAAAGCATTAACTGGAATTATCCTTGTGGGTATAATTAGTGTTATGATCCGATAGAGGTGATGCAAAGCGAAAAAATATGTCTATTAGTTATAATATGTAGTGAGCTGTTAGTGCTAATTGGCTTGATAAATTCCGCACTTTATGGTATACTTATAAAACGTATTTTTATTTTCTAGATAATTGTGTAGTTTGTTAGGTCAGGGATAATTCTCTCAATAGATTTCAGGAACTTTTATAAGCAAAACATATTTGCGTTTTTATAACAATCATTAATATAAAAAAAAATTATCTGCATAATTATCTAGATAATTATTTTTCTATTATTAATTCTTAAAATATCTAAACATTTCTAACCAATATTTCAAGAGATTTTCTAAATAATTTGTCAGATGAATTTTGAGTTATCACTCTGCAATGAATAATCGATAAATTAATTAATTCTTTGATTGACTATGGGGCGAATTATGACCTTGGTATTGGAATTATGGCCTTATAATTAGAGATCTTCTATTATAAATTTGTTATCTACGCATTAAAAATCCGATTATTCGTTAATGTAGAACCGATGATCTCTTCATAATCGATAAATTAAGTAATTATTTGATTGACTGTGGGGCGAATTATGGCCCTGGTATTGGAATTATTGGCTTATAATTAGATAATTCTATTAACATGTTATCTATGCATTATAAAATCTTATCACGATTTTAAGAGATTTTATTAAAATTTCCACGATTTATGAAGATATTATTTGATATTTTTACAGATTTCTCAATAATTATCAAGATTTCTAGAGATTTTCAATAATACCCAAGATTTCTTAATAATTTTCGAGATTTATACAGATGACCAATGATCTTTTTATAATCAATAAATTAAATAATTGTTTGATTGACTGTGGGGCGATTTATGGCCTTGGTATTAGAATTATGGCCTTATAATTGGAGATTTTCTATCATAAACTTGTTATCTACGCATTACAAAATCCGATTATTCGTTAATGTAGAACCATTGATCTATTCATAGTTTTTGTCGACGAAACCTAATATGGTCATTATTATTTTTAATTATACCTACAGTTTATGGCGATTTGTCAATGTCTCTTCATTGACAAACAGGATGCTTAACCAATCACTAATTTTACAAAAGTGTTGCGAATTTTTGCGTAACCGCAGTTAATCCATCATTATATAGCGGATATAATCCTTGAAAAGTGCTCAAATTTATTGCTGGTTAAACCTTTACCCAAATTGCCAGTGTATTATTATTTTCAGTTAGTCTGGCTTGATGATATTTAGTTCTGCATGCACGGTTTTCAAAGCCCTCGTCATGAGCCATAACGTTTTTTGTTTATTATTTAAATATAAAATAATATTTAAATTTTATATTTTTTTAATAGTGTTCACCTGATATCATTCAGTATTTCAGATACACAATACTGATATAACACAATTGATTCGTTTATTTCAGAAATTGGTCAACAAATTTTTTTATGGATTTTTATTTTTTTGCAGATTTTTTTTTATGGGATATAATTTACAATGAATATTTCGTTTAGTGCAGAAACCTGTCAAGCGACATCACATAGCGTGTTTCTGTAGTAAATTTAAATTTCTGGAGTAAAAGTCCTGTGGTATTTTGTATATTACTAATATCATGGTAACAATTACCATTGGTTTACCATTACTTACCATTGCTTAGTAGTTTGGTATATTTAACAAATCAGAAAATTAGTTTAAATTTCTTTATTGCATTCTAATTGAATTCAACACAAAAAGTGTTGTTTTATTCTGTGTTTAATTAAAAAATATATAGTTCATATATAGTGTCTTGATTAATATAAGTCATAGTACCACAAAATTTTTAGAAAATTTACATTAAAAATATATGTTTCTACATTAAAATCATATTTTATTGCAGAAACGAGTCAACTGCAATATTTTCAATATTTTTTTACAATTAAGGAAGAAATATTATAATTTAATTACAGGCAGCATCAACTTTGGGAAGATGTTAACTAATACCAGAATTTGTTCAGGCAAAAATATGTTATAAAATATCAACGATACAATATTCCATATCTTTATAATTTCCAATAATTTATTTGTTTCCATTCTACAAATTTTTCTATGATTCATCTTAAAATTTCTAAACATTTCTAAAGTTTATCAAGATTTCAAGAGATTTTCTAATAAATTCCACGATTTCTGGAGATATTATTTGAGATCTCTACAATTTTTTCTATAATCAATTCTTAAAATATCTAAACATCAATATCTTTCTTAAGTTTATCAAGATGTCATGAGATTTTCTAATAATTTCCACGATTTCTGGAAATATTATTTGATATTTTTACAGACATCTCAATAATTATCAAGATTTCTAGAGATTTTTCAATAATACCCAAGATTTATTAATAATTTTCGAGATATATACAGACCTCTTTTTAATCCTCAAGATTTCTAGAGATTTCTTAATAATTTCTTAATCATGTTTTTATTCTACAATTTTTCTATGATTCATTCTTAAAATATCTAAGCATTTCTAAATTTTATCGAGATTTCGAGAGATTTTCTAATCATTTTCACGATTTCTCGAGATATTTTTGAGATTTCTACAGATTTCTCAATAATTATCAAGATTCCTAGAGATTTTTATTAACACCCAAGATTTCTTAATAATTTTCGAGATTCATACAGATCTCTCATTAATCCTTAAGATTTTGAGAGATTTTCTAATAATTTGCATATATATTTTTTCATTCGACAAATTTTTCGATGATTCATTCTTAAAATATCTAAACATTTCTAAATTTTATCAATATTTCGAGAGATTTTCCAATAATTTCCACGATTTCTCGAGATTTTTTTAAATTTCAACAGATTGCTCAATAGTTATCAAGATTTCTAGAGATTTTTCAATAATACCCAAGATTTCTTAATAAATTTCGAGATTTATACAGATCTCTCATTAATCCTCAAGATCTGGAGAGATTTTTTAATAATTTCCATATCATTTTTTTTCATTATACAATTTTTTCTATGAATCATTCTTAAAATATCAAAATATTTGTAAATTTAATCAAGATTTCGACAGATTTTCCAATAATTTCCACGATTTCTCCAGATATTTTTAGAGGTCTCTACAGGTTTCTCAATAATTATTAAGATTACAAATTTTTCTTAACACCCAAGATTTCTTAATAATATTTGAGATTCGTAGAGATCTCTCATTAATCCCCAAGATTTCGAGAGATTTTCTAATAATTTCCATATCATTATATTTTGCATTCTACAATTTTTTTCAATAATTCATTCTTAAAATATTAATAGAAATTAAAGATAATATCAATGTACATAAATATCTTCAACTTTCTAGACTATGAATTAACATAATTCGTTTGGAGTTTAGTATTCTAAATCAATCAATTTAAATTTTTCTATAATTAATTCTTAAAATATCTAAACATTTCTAAAGTTTATCAAGATTTCGAGATATTTTCTAATAATTTCCATATAATTTTTGTCATTCTACAATTTTTTCTATGATTCTCTCTTAAAATATCTAAACATTTGTAAATTTAATCACGATTTCGAGAGATTTTCCAATAATGTCCACGATTTCTTGAGATATTTTTTGAGATTTTTACAGATTTCTCAATAATTATCAAAATTTTTAGAGATTTTTCAATAATACCCAAGATTTATTAATAATTTTCGAGATTTATATAGATCTCTCATTAATACTCAAGATTTCGAGAGATATTTTCAATAATTTCCATTTTTTTCCATTCTACAAATTTTTCCATAATTAATTCTTAAAATATCTAAACATTTGTAAATTTAATCAAGATTTCGAGAGATTTTCCAATAATTTCCACGATTTCTGGAGATATTAATTGAGATTTTTACAGATTTCTCAATAATTATCAAGATTTCTAGAGAATGTTCAATAATACCCAAGATTTCTTAATAATTTTCGAGATTTATACAGATCTCTCATTAATCCTCAAGATTTCGAGAGATTTTTTTAATAATTTCCATATCATTTTTTTCCTTCTACAAATGTTTCTATGCTTCATTCTTAAAATATCTAAAAATTTCTAAATTTTATGAAGATTTCAAGAAATTTTCTAATAATTTCCACGATTTCTAGAGTTATTATTTGCGATTTCTACAGATTTCTCAATAATTATCAAGATTTCTAGAGATTTTTCAACATTAACCAAGATTTCTTAATACTTTTCGAGATCTATATATATTTTAATCATTTCCATATCATCTTTTCATTCTACAATTTTTTGTATGATTTATTCTTAAAATATCTAAACATTTGTAAATTTAATTAAGATTTCGAGAGATTTTCGAATAATTTCCACGATTTCTCGAGATATGTTTTCAGATTACTACAGATTTCTCAATAATTATTAAGATTCCTAGAGATGTTTATTAACACCCAAGATTTTTAAATAATTTTCGAGATTTATACAGATATCTCGTTAATCCTCAAGATTTCGAGAGATTTTTTTAAAAAATCTCAATTTTTTCCATTCTAGAAACTTTCCTATAATTAATTCTTAAAATATCTAAACATTTCTAAATTTTATCAAGATTTCAAGAGATTTTCTAAAAATATCCACGATTTCTCGAGATATTTTTTGAGATTTCTACAGATTTCTCAATACTTGTCAAGATTGCTAGTGATTTTTCAATAATACCCTAAATTTCTTAATAATTTTCGAGATTCGTACAGATCTCTCATTAATCCTCAAGATTTCGAGAGATTTTCTAATAACTTCCATATAATTTTTTTCATTTTACAAATTTTTCTATGATTCATTCTTAAAATATCTAAACATTTATAAATTTTATCAAGATTTCGAGATATTTTCCAATAATTTCCACGATTTCTGGAGATATTATTTGAGATTTTTACAGATTTCTCAATACTTATCAAGATTTCTAGAGTATTTTCCAATAATTTACACGATTTCTAGAGATATTTTTTGAAATTTGTACAGATTTCTCAATAATTATCAAGATTCGTAGAGATTTTTATTACCACCCAAGATTTCTTAATAAGTTTCGAGATTCATACAGATCTCTCATTAATCCTCAAGATTTCGTGAGATTTTCTAATAATTTCCATATCATTTGTTTCATCTACACATTTTTCTATGATTCATTCTTAAAATATCTAAACATTTCTAAATTTTATCAAGATTGCAAGATATTTTCTAATCATTTCCACGATTTCCGGAGATATTATTTGAGATTTGTACAGATTTCTCAATAATTATCAAGATTTCTAGAGATGTTTCAATAATACCCAAGATTTCTTAATAATTTTCGAGATTTATACAGATCTCTCATTAATCCTCAAGATTTCGAGAGATGTTTTAATAACTTCCATATCATTTTTTTCATTCTACAAATTTTTCTATGTTTCATTCTTAAAATATCTAAACATTTGTAAATTTAATCAAGATTTCAAAAGATTTTACAATAATTTTCACGATTTCTTGAGATATTTTTTGAGATTTCTACAGATTTCTCAATAATTATCAAGATTCCTAGAGATTTTTATAAAGACCCAATATTTCTTAATAATTTTCGAGATTCATACAGATCTCTCATTAATCCTCAAGATTTGGATAGTTTTTATTTAATAATTTTCATTTTTTTTCAATCTACAAATTTTTCTATAATTAATTCTTAAAATATCTAAATGTATCTAAATTTTATCAAGATTTTAAGAGATTTTCCAATAATCTCCCCGATTTCTCGAGATATTTTTTTATATTTCTACAGATTTCTCAATAATTATCAAGATTCTTAGAGATCTTTATTAACACCCAAGATTTCTTAATAATTTTCGAGATTCTGTCAAGAAATCGATAGAATTTTCATTTCCCTTTTTTTTGTTACTTATTACTTATTAGGTATGTATGTCAGTCAATTATATTATTTTCGATAGTCCATTATTATTTTATAGTCGATAAGTTATAAATCTCTCTGTTGTTTTAACAAGTAATTTAGCATTAGTTTGAAATGGTATTATATACTTGGCAATTACTTGAGAAATATACACTGGTTTGTAGAATAACACTGGTGTACTTTTAACACCCTGTGTTATGCAAGAACGTTTATTTATGCATATATTATAACAAAAAACTATTTCAGCCACCTTATAAGCCTTTACGATGTTGAAAGATTTGCAGCCAATTCTAGGACACATAAACCTCGTAATTTACAACCCTGAGCTAAGTTGTGAGCGCACTGCTAGACGTTTATGTGTTCACTGCTTAAATCCATCTTAAATCCTTAAATAAAGTAGTTTCTATACTTACCGTCGTTGCATGCGGGTCGTAAAGTAGGATTATATGCGCTCTGTAATCCACGCAATATCGTCTTAATCCCGCACTCGTTGCTAATCAGCCAGCAAGCCACAGCAAGAGTATATCATTAGCCGGCGCATTTGAATACATTTAAATAAAGACGCTCGTTGTGTTTTGCTCCCACGCGAATATACCCTCGGGTGCTTTTTTTCGTCCTAATCGGCCTAACTGGCCGCCGTCTCCATGGGAACGGGCCAGGTTGATAATATATAAATAATTGCGGCCTGTACTATTCTTCCAGTCTAATTGCTTCCGGCCGGGCACGAATCGTGGAATTGTGTTTAAGCATAAATTAGCAAGAGGGTCCCATTTCTTCACGGAGAATCCCGTGTTCATGGGATGATCGATGGCATAATTTATCACCGGCTCAACCGTTGCTCAAGCTCTCGATATTAAACGTTGATAATTAAAAATTCCACATTAGTTATTTATAGGTTTCACGTGGGGAACTGGGCAGAGAAGACCAGGCAACTGACAAGGCCGAGCGGTCATTTCGTAAGTTGTATGCAGGTGTGCAGGTTTGAAAACGTTTCGGTTCTTCGTACGAGCAAAGCTGAATATTCCTGGTGGCTTAGGAATCTTGAAATAATACACTCTATTCTATTGATTGACGTAAAATACTAACGCAATAGTTTAATTTGTACTCTCTATTTAACGACCAACCGTCACAAATATTTTGAACATATTTTCGTTGTTCTGGATATGCAAAAACTTGTTCAAAAAATGACATTTTTGCAAAAATTAATACTTATAAAAGAAAAAACTGTATGAATTATTTCTGTTAAGTGTCATAACAGACACTTTTATGAACATAACTGTTCATAAAAAAATAGTCCGATAAACTTTCACCAAACAGAGATTGTAGAAAACAATAAAATAGGCAATTTCTTGCAATACCGTTTTTTTGCTAAAATTATTTGAATCTCAGAAAACGAAACTATTATACACAAGATACTATTATGTATCTTTCATTTACATTTTCGTAACGATAACAAAAAAAAAATTATGCTTAAGCAGAGTTAACAAAAACACAGCAGATAAAGACATAACTCAGTACATCACAAACCACACTTAACTACAAGATGAAAAGATAATACTTACATATACAAATCACAAGAAAATAAAATCTAGAATAAAAGAAATAACATAATGTCCTTCGAACAACTGTCAAAAATTATGCAGAAGATAATTGAAAAATGCTAAACCACCTCCAATATAATAGTAAAACATGATAGACCAGAACATTCTAAAGAACATCGTTAAAAGAAATAAATAAATAATTTTATTCTAGATTTTATTTTCTTGTGATTTGTATCGTATATGTACTTTTTTATAAGTATTTTATTGTTTCATTGTTTTATATTTCAATGACAAATAGAAAAATTAAATGTATGATTGTAATTAGTAGAAGGTAGTTCTACCCTAGAAACAACTATAACTTAATAATTGAAACTTTGACAGAAATAATTAAAATGACAGAAAACTTAATATAATGTTAAGTTGTTGAAATTTTCACATAAATCACTGTAATTTTGACATCATTAAAATTTTCGTACCTATTGTTGAAATGAATATAATTTTGATATAAATCATTTAAGTTCTAGTAAAGATCAAGGAAACATTGATATAATAATAATGTTGGTATGAATTCTTGAATTTTCGATAGAAATCATTGAAATTTGGATACAAATCATTGACTTTTCGACATACATATTGAAATTTTAACAGTTATAATTAAATTTATGTCAGTCATTAAAATTTAGATGAAAATAAATAAAATTTTGATATATGAATTGAAATTTTAACATAATAATTAAATTTATTAAGTTTAAAGTTTAATCCATATATTACCTGTATTGTATTTAAGGTATTATTATTAGGTACTGTTATAATGGTTTTATTTTATATTATTATTTATTTATTTTATTTCCTACTTCTGCAGGTTGACCTCTGCGGTCAATCTGCGGTCGTATTTCCAATCAATTGCAAACACCCGATAGTAAAGATTGTTCAATTTTACCTTCTCCATATAGGGAAATTATTCACTGTATACACTATATTATGTAATATACGAATTATATGTATTATATTATTATATTATATTCATGCAGATTTTATTAATTTTTACGTAAGAATAGTAATAAAATCAATCGACTTTATATACCACCTTGAATCATAGCTACTGTCGTATTCAAACCACAATTATAAAAAAATGTATTATTGTAAATCCGTTTAACTGAACAACATTTCATAATCATTGAAATAAATAATTCCTACTTCTGCAGGTTGACCTTTGCGGTCAATCTGCGGTCGAATTTCCAATCAATTGCAAACACCCGATAGTAAAGATTGTTCAATTTTACCTTCTCCATATAGGGAAATTATTCACTGAAATTCTAGACACTATAAGCCAAAAATTACTCAACATAATGGAATACATTTTTGAAAGTCAGATTTTAATCTCTATCTGATGCATTTGTTGATAAAACTCGACAACTTCATGTTTGTTTTAATCGATATTTTCAAAATTATAATACGGAGCTCTGGTTGTTCCAAGTTAACAATTGCTCAACATTATTAAATACATTTTTGAAAGTCAGATCCCTATAATAATAATAATAATACTGTTTATTTCAGATGATTAATAATAATAAAATGAAATACATGTCACACAATCAGTTACAAATCATAAGGTACAAAATACATTGTAATTAACGGTTATAAAATTCATTCAAGTGGTATGGCTCTAGGTCTAAGATAAACTGATATATTAGTTTTTTGAACAGTTGCTATTTTTTTTTATATAAAGAAGTTGATAAAAAAATTCTTTTGAAACTAAAATTTAACCGAAATTTCATTAAAACTTTCAAAATATGGAATCAATCATGGCATATGAATGGCTAAAAATATCTAATTCGTCCAGAATATCTAAAAAGTATTAGTTAATTATAAAAATGAGAACAAAATATCAACCAATGTAACAAATGTCAAAGTTTTATTTGTTTAAATGTTTTTAAGGAGCATAGAAAAAAGTTGTTTTATCGATAACTGCGTCAGATTTTAATGTCTATCTGCCGCAGTTATTGATAAAACTCGACAACTTCATGTTTGTTTTAATCGATATTTTCAAAATTATGATACGGAGCTCTGGTTATTCCAAGTTAAAAATTGCTCAACATTATTAAATACATTTATGATAGTCAGATCTCTATATGAAGAAGTTAATAAAAAAATTCTTTTGAAACTGAAATTTAGCTGAAATTTTATTAAAACTTTCAAAATATGGAATCAATGAATGGTTAAAAATATCTAATTCGTCCAGAATATCTGAAAAGTATCAGATACTTATAAAAATGAGAACATAATATCAACCAATGTAAGAAATGTCAAAGTTTCATTTGTTTGAATGTTTTTAAAGAGCATACAAAATATTTATGAAAATATCAGAAGTTGCAACTAGAAACCTTACAAATAAAAATAATAGAAGTTTCATAAATGTACTGATTTTTTTATTTGCAACTTGCCAGTAAATCTGACAAACTACTCAATAAGATAAAGAAACCAAATCCTATATCTTTAATATAACTCATATTGTTTTAATATAGTCGTAATTATAACTGCAATTTCAAAAGTGGCTAGAATTAAAATTCTAAAATATAACTTCGTAGTATTGAAATAATGTTATAAATTTGTTGCGTAAAAAATAATTGCATGTTGTTTTCAGTTTTCAGTTTTCAGTGAATTTTTACAAACGAACAATTTTATGATTTTTTGTTCAAATAACGTCAAATTCAAAAATTGATGATCATTTAAACTCATGCCTTATGCCTACTTATTTCCTCTTCGTGGAATAGTAGATAATAAAAAAATATTTAAAATGAGTCCATTAGACTATTTTTTTTTAATTTTTACAAACGAACTATTTTATGATTATTTGTTCAAATAACGTGAGGAACAAATGATTGATGATTTAATAATAATAAAGAATATTTATTAGCAAATAACGCTACATAATATACAAAATTTCAACAAAAAACAACAAAAGAAAACACACAAATAGCAACTACAATCTTCATATTAACATAAATTTAATTCTATTTACTACATCTACTATTTTCTATTTACAGTCAATCAATTCAAACACATAGTCCCTCACCTGAGACTTAAACCTATGAAAATGTATCTCATTTTTTATGTGACAGGGCATGTTGTTATACAGCTTTAGTCCTCTCGAGAAAAACGATTTTTCCGCTTTATCTGTCCTGTACCTATCGACATAAAAATGAGACTTCTTTAATGTATTATTTAAAATAATACATTAAAATATCTATGGTTCATCGTCCAATGCACCACCCTCATTTCTTTGGCGAATCATGAATATGTTTTCAACATGTCCACAATTTTTACAAACGAACTATTTTATGATTTTTTGTTCAAATAACGTCAAATTCAAAAATTTATGATCATTTAAACTCATGCCTTATGCCTACTTATTTCTTCTTCGTGGAATAGTAGGTAATAAAAAATATTTAAAATGAGTCCATTAGACTTACTTTTTTGATTTTTACAAACGAACTATTTTATGATTATTTGTTCACATACCGTGGGGAGCAAATGATTGATTATTTAAAAAAATACATTGAAATATCTATGGTTCATCGTCCAATGCACCACCCTCCTTTTTTGGCGAATCATGAATATGTTTTCAATATGTCCACAATTTTTACAAACGAACAATTTTATGATTTTTTGTTCAAATAACGTCAAATTCAAAAATTGATGATCATTTAAACTCATGCCTTATGCCTACTTATTTCCTCTTTCTGGAATAGTAGATAATAACAAAAATAGTTAAAATAAGTCCATTAGACTAACTTTTTTGATTTTTACAAACGAACTATTTTATGATTATTTGTTCAAATAACGTGGGGAGCAAATGATTGATGATTTAAAAAAATACATTGAAACATCCATGTCCAATGCACCACCCTCATTTCTTGACCGATCATGAATATGTTTTTAACATTTTCAACATGTCCACATCAAAATATCTATAAAAATAAGCATCGCAAATCAACAAAACAAGTTTCAACGTGAATAATGTGTCTCATGTTGAACTTGTTTTCTTGATAACTTTCATCTGGAACATGTATTCGTGCGATGCTTATTTTTCGAGATATTTTGATGTGGACATGATGATCATTTTGAAAACATATTCATGATGATTAAAGAAAAATAACAAATTATCCTTTTTCACAAGAACATTAATTTCTCCAAATGTACATTTCAACCACTACGTGGTCATCTTCAGTGGACATTAGTACTAATTATATTCATAATGAATTAGAATTTAAACCACATAAGACCTTATATTAAGTCCGAAATAAGATTGTAACGTAAGAATTGAAAGAACTTGGATAATTTTACTCCTGCAAATTGTTTGGTTACACCATTTATGCTGGGAAGATACCGTTTGACATATAGTTAACTAAATCAATCAATTTTGGTGCTTATTTTTTTTTTTAAATAAATAAGCACTTGCTATTATTATTAATGAATAAATCCAAAAACTGTCTCGTCCGCACAAGTATTTCTTATTCAGAGAATTGTGTGCACTGAATTTGTTAAAAATTCGTAATAACTTATTCTATTGTATGTTACGAGTTTGTATGTTGTGAGCAGGATTGAGCTAATTTGAGAAATTTTTCTTCAATATACATATATTAATTCAATATAGATTCAATTCAATATAGAATTTTTGGAGGATTGGGTTTGACATTTAGTTAACTAAATCAATCAATTTTGGTGCTTATTTTGTTTTTTTTTTCAAATAAATTAGCACTTGCTATAATTATTAATGAACAAATTCATAAACTGCCTAATCCGCACAAGTATTTCATATTCAGAGATAAGAAAAAGCTCCTAACTACTATTTAAATTTAGATTTTAATCATAGAAATGACTGTGTGCACTGAATTTATTAAAAAATCGTAATAATTTATTCTTTTGTATATAACGAGTTTGTATGTTGTGAGAAGGATTGAGCTAATTCGAGAGATTTTTTTTCAATATATATTAATATGAATATTTATATTCAATATAGAAATTTTGGAGGATTGAGTTTGATATTTAGTTTGGTTTAGTAATTTAATTTTGGTGCTTAATTTTTTTTAAAATAAATTATCACTTGCTATAATTATTAATGAACAAATTCAAAAACTGTCTCAAACGCACAACTATTTCTTATTCAGAGATACGAAAAAGCTCGTAACTACTATACATTTTTTGATTTTAATCGTAGAAATGACTGTGTGCACTAAATTTGTTGAAAATTCGTAATAACTTATTCTTTTGTATGTTATGAGTTTGTATGTTGTGAGCAGGATTGAGCTAATTTGGGAGACTTTTCTTCAAGATTCAATACAGAATTTTTGGAGGATTGAGGATGATAATTGTAATCATAACAGCAATTACAAAAGTGCCTCGCAGTAAAATTCTAAAATGTAACCAAACTTCGCAGTATTGAAACAATGTTATAAATTTGTTACGTAATAAATAATGCGTTAATTGCGTGTTGTTTTCAGTGACTTGCATTTTGCATGGGCATAATTGCACGCAAATTGCTCTTGAAACCTTGAATCAGTGCGAATTTCGCGGGGATCAAAAGGTCGCCACTAAAGCACCGACTTAGAGATAATCGCACCGAAAGATTCTTGATTAATGTTCGAGTGGCTTTGCGGGATGGAACAATGAGCGCAGCTAATCATAGTTAACGATCCCCCGTGTCCAGCTGATAAATGAGAAGAGCTATTGGTGAGGCGTACGTAACATCTGCTCGGGTCACGGCTGAGCGCCCCGACGCCAGCCGTTACCCACAATGGCATGGCTGAGGGTAGTTACGCTGAAGAAAAAAAACATCAACTCCACGTAAATGTCAATCAAACTGCAGTCACGAGTCGAGATGCATTGTGCTGATGCGAATTTTTATTGATCACCAGGCTTTTGTAATGCATGAGCTGTTTGTATTATAGTTGGTATGCGCACAGGGACAGGGCATAAATTTGTATATGAAATATGGGGCTTTAAAATATTACGGCAGCAGAAAAATTCCGACTCGTTATTCAAATGCGGTGAAATTTTTCTGCTACGCACTTATCGAAAGTGGCTTCGAACTGTAAAACGTTTATTAATCAGATCCGTTCGAAACCAGTCTAACTGTAGTTTAGGCGAACGAGAATTCAGATTTAAAAGCGCCGATGGGTAATTACAGTCATCTCCGTGTCTCCTCCGAGCGGATCAGACCATTAATGTGCTAATGCAAATCGAAACTGTAACGCAACGTTTTTCCGGAAGGACGAAGAACACGCGTTGACATTGAAATCGCTTAATTGCGATGAGCAATTTGTGGAGCGTGGCTCGAACTTGCCCTGAATGCGAAACTGCGTACGAAACGCGTAATTATCCTTGGGACACGGCCGACGAAAGTCCAGTGCATTCTTCGTATCGTACACAATGCGCAAAAGTTTCGAAGCGGTTTATTTTTGTCGCAAACGTGTTTCCCGAGCGTGCAAAGCGATTGTTGCAGTTCGGCTCCGGGATGGCTCCGGGGGCTCCGGAGCCCCCGACAGCCCGGACACAATGCGCAATCAAGTGATATCATCTCTGCGGAGCCTTGCGGTGAACTTTGAACCCCTCCTCGTTCACACGGGCAGGTCCGCGGTTAAGGACCGCTCCGAGCCAGATACATTTAAATAACACTCCTTCAGGTCGTTGATAAAACAAGAACAAGAGGAGGAATGGATTCCGAGGAACGTTTGCGTCCGGCTGAATGCAAAACCTTGCGGTGAATTATTATTCTTGCCTCTACGGACTTTACTATCACTAATAATATATACTCGCATGTATTTTCCAGTAGTTGGTTATTTCAAGTCATTTGAGGTGTTTTTAAACTTATCTGTACAACTTGGATATCTACATGTATTTTCAAATTTTGTTTATTCAATAATTTATAAAAGATTTACAAGAAAAAATTATACAACAAACAATAAAAAATCTCAATAGCAATTGAGATATTAATAACTACGTAATTACCAAATTTGCAAAATCAAGTTTTTGGCGTTATAACAAACAATTCTCTTTCGAAATCTGGAAATAGTTTTAGCCAAAATAATTTCAAAACTTTGAATATCTAAAGTCAAAGATGATTAAAATTGAAGTAACAACAAAATCAATGCACTCATACAGTAAAATGTTTTTGCATTTCTTATACTATGACTTTTGCTATTGAGATACTAATAACTACATAATTACCAAATTTGCAAAATAGTTCTTGGCGTTATAATAAACAATTATCTCTCTTTCAAAATCTGGAAATAGTTTTCAAATAGAGTGTAAATGCCCAAATAATTTCAAAACTTTGAATATCTAAAGTCAAAGATGATTAAAATTGAAGTAACAACAAAATCAATGCACTCATACAGTAAAATGTTTTTGCATTTCTTATACTATGACTTTTGCTATTGAGATATTAATAACTACATAATTACCGAATTTGCAAAATAGTTCTTGGCGTTATAATAAACAATTATCTCTCTTTCAAAATCTGGAAATAGTTTTCAAATAGAGTGTAAATGCCAAAATAATTTCAAAACTTTGAATATCTAAAGTCAAAGATGATTAAAATTGAAGTAACAACAAAATCAATGCACTCATACAGTAAAATGTTTTTGCATTTCTTATACTATGACTTTTGCTATTGAGATATTAATAACTACATAATTACCAAATTTGCAAAATAGTTCTTGGCGTTATAATAAACAATTATCTCTCTTTCAAAATCTGGAAATAGTTTTCAAATAGAGTGTAAATGCCCAAATAATTTCAAAACTTTGAATATCTAAAGTCAAAGATGATTAAAATTGAAGTAACAACAAAATCAATGCACTCATACAGTAAAATGTTTTTGCATTTCTTATACTATGACTTTTGCTATTGAGATATTAATAACTACATAATTACCAAATTTGCAAAATAGTTCTTGGCGTTATAATAAACAATTATCTCTCTTTCAAAATCTGGAAATAGTTTTCAAATAGAGTGTAAATGCCCAAATAATTTCAAAACTTTGAATATCTAAAGTCAAAGATGATTAAAATTGAAGTAACAACAAAATCAATGCAGTCATAAAGTAAACTGTTTTTGCATTTCTTATACTACGATTTTTGCTATTGAGATATTAATAACTACATAATTACCAAATTTGCAAAATAGTTCTTGGCGTTATAATAAACAATTATCTCTCTTTCAAAATCTGGAAATAGTTTTCAAATAGAGTGTAAATGCCCAAATAATTTCAAAACTTTTAATATCTAAAGTCAAAGATGATTAAAATTGAAGTAACAACAAAATCAATGCACTCATACAGTAAAATGTTTTTGCATTTCTTATACTATGACTTTTGCTATTGAGATATTAATAACTACATAATTACCAAATTTGCAAAATAGTTCTTGGCGTTATAATAAACAATTATCTCTCTTTCAAAATCTGGAAATAGTTTTCAAATAGAGTGTAAATGCCCAAATAATTTCAAAACTTTGAATATCTAAAGTCAAAGATGATTAAAATTGAAGTAACAACAAAATCAATGCACTCATACAGTAAAATGTTTTTGCATTTCTTATACTATGACTTTTGCTATTGAGATATTAATAACTACATAATTACCAAATTTGCAAAATAGTTCTTGGCGTTATAATAAACAATTATCTCTCTTTCAAAATCTGGAAATAGTTTTCAAATAGAGTGTAAATGCCCAAATAATTTCAAAACTTTGAATATCTAAAGTCAAAGATGATTAAAATTGAAGTAACAACAAAATCAATGCACTCATACAGTAAAATGTTTTTGCATTTCTTATACTATGACTTTTGCTATTGAGATATTAATAACTACATAATTACCAAATTTGCAAAATAGTTCTTGGCGTTATAATAAACAATTATCTCTCTTTCAAAATCTGGAAATAGTTTTCAAATAGAGTGTAAATGCCCAAATAATTTCAAAACTTTGAATATCTAAAGTCAAAGATGATTAAAATTGAAGTAACAACAAAATCAATGCACTCATACAGTAAAATGTTTTTGCATTTCTTATACTATGACTTTTGCTATTGAGATATTAATAACTACATAATTACCAAATTTGCAAAATAGTTCTTGGCGTTATAATAAACAATTATCTCTCTTTCAAAATCTGGAAATAGTTTTCAAATAGAGTGTAAATGCCAAAATAATTTCAAAACTTTCAATATCTAAAGTCAAAGATGCTTAAAATTGAAGTAACAACAAAATCAATGCACTCATACAGTAAAATGTTTTTGCATTTCTTATACTATGACTTTTGCTGTTGAGATATTAATAACTACATAATTACCAAATTTGCAAAATAGTTCTTGGCGTTATAATAAACAATTATCTCTCTTTCAAAATCTGGAAATAGTTTTCAAATAAAGTGTAAATGCCCAAATAATTTCAAAACTTTGAATATCTAAAGTCAAAGATGGTTAAAATTGAAGCAACAACAAAATCAATGCACTCATAAAGTAAAATGTTTTGCATTTCTTATACTATGATTTTTGCTGTTGAGATATTAATAACTACATAATTACCAAATTTGCAAAATAGTTCTTGGCGTTATAATAAACAATTATCTCTCTTTCAAAATCTGGAAATAGTTTTCAAATAGAGTGTAAATGCCCAAATAATTTCAAAACTTTGAATATCTAAAGTCAAAGATGATTAAAATTGAAGTAACAACAAAATCAATGCACTCATACAGTAAAATGTTTTTGCATTTCTTATACTATGATTTTTGCTGTTGAGATATTAATAACTACATAATTACCAAATTTGCAAAATAGTTCTTGGCGTTATAATAAACAATTATCTCTCTTTCAAAATCTGGAAATAGTTTTCAAATAGAGTGTAAATGCCCAAATAATTTCAAATCTTTGAATATCAAAAGTCAAAGATGGTTAAAATTGAAGTAACAACAAAATCAATGCACTCATACAGTAAAATGTTTTTGCATTTCTTATACTATGATTTTTGCTGTTGAGATATTAATAACTACATAATTACCAAATTTGCAAAATAGTTCTTGGCGTTATAATAAACAATTATCTCTCTTTCAAAATCTGGAAATAGTTTTCAAATAGACTGTAAATGCCAAAATAATTTCAAAACTTTGAATATCTAAAGTCAAAGATGATTAAAATTGAAGTAACAACAAAATCAATGCACTCATACAGTAAAATGTTTTTGCATTTCTTATACTATGACTTTTGCTATTGAGATATTAATAACTACATAATTACCAAATTTGCAAAATAGTTCTTGGCGTTATAATAAACAATTATCTCTCTTTCAAAATCTGGAAATAGTTTTCAAATAGAGTGTAAATGCCCAAATAATTTCAAAACTTTGAATATCTAAAGTCAAAGATGATTAAAATTGAAGTAACAACAAAATCAATGCACTCATACAGTAAAATGTTTTTCTATTTCTTATACTATGACTTTTGCTATTGAGATATTAATAACTACATAATTACCAAATTTGCAAAATAGTTCTTGGCGTTATAATAAACAATTATCTCTCTTTCAAAATCTGGAAATAGTTTTCAAATAGAGTGTAAATGCCCAAATAATTTCAAAACTTTGAATATCTAAAGTCAAAGATGATTAAAATTGAAGTAACAACAAAATCAATGCACTCATACAGTAAAATGTTTTTGCATTTCTTATACTATGACTTTTGCTATTGAGATATTAATAACTACATAATTACCAAATTTGCAAAATAGTTCTTGGCGTTATAATAAACAATTATCTCTCTTTCAAAATCTGGAAATAATTTTCAAATAGAGTGTAAATGCCCAAATAATTTCAAAACTTTGAATATCTAAAGTCAAAGATGATTAAAATTGAAGTAACAACAAAATCAATGCACTCATACAGTAAAATGTTTTTGCATTTCTTATACTAAGACTTTTGCTATTGAGATATTAATAACTACATAATTACCAAATTTGCAAAATAGTTCTTGGCGTTATAATAAACAATTATCTCTCTTTCAAAATCTGGAAATAGTTTTCAAATAGAGTGTAAATGCCAAAATAATTTCAAAACTTTGAATATCTCTAAGTCAAAGATGATTAAAATTGAAGTAACAACAAAATCAATGCACTCATACACACTCATTTACATTTTTGGAAAAAATCTTCAGAATTTCAACATTTTTATTAACCGTCAAAAACGATGACAAATCAATTTCAGGACTGGTTTCAGTGCACGTTTATGCATTTGTTCAGAGCTGCGGTTGTAAAAACAAGAATAACAATGATAATTCAGAGATATTATGTCTGTGATGGGTGGGAAAAACAGTATAAGTCAAGAATTAGCATTTTAAGGAAGCGTGGACTTGTACCTTTTTTCCCTCCAATAATCGTAGCATTTAAAGTTGTACTAAAACTGCCAACCTATTTAAAAGCCTTAACTCAATAATATGACATATACTATTTCAAACACAATGTACAACATCACTTTCTGAAATATAATTTGACTTAAACTCACTTTCCCAAATTTTCGACTTATACTGTTTTTCCCACCCATCACAGATATACAATATTATATAGATATTATACAATATTCAGAGATAACACAAAGCTCTTAGCCTCTATTAAAAATTTGATTTTAATCATAGAAATGACATAAATGTTGGTACTGAACTTGTTAAAAAAGTTGTAATAAGTTGAGAGTATTATTTTGTATGTTATTTAATGAGCAGGATTGAGCCAATTTGAGAGATTTTTCTTCAAGATATATTAGTATAAAAATGAATATTCAGTATAGAAGTTTCTATGTTTGGAGAATGAAAAAAATAATAATTGAAATATAAAGTGTTATTATAATTATATATACCAATTTATTAGATTTTTAGATTGGAAACTCTCAGGTTTAGAGGAAGTGTCTGAGTCTAAATTCAGGTCTAAACCTGAGAGTTAACTATAAAATAGTTCTTTTCTAAAGATAAAAAACTTGGTGTAATAGACTCAATATAATTATTTTTTTTAAGAGTTTTTTTATGTTTTTGTAACCATTATAAAAACTTTGAAGAAGTAATTAATTTTATGGTAACTTATCGATATTATGGCAGAATCATCAATTTTGTAGCAATTTAAAATAACAATAATAATCATATTCCCATGAAACAAAATACATTGTAGTGAATAATAATACAATTAAATAATACAATTAATAGTTTGACTTATGTGGTCAGTAAAATTTTATTTAATTGATGACTTATTACAACTTTAATAATTTTATGACTTTATAACTTAATTAAATTTGATTGAAATGTTATGTGTGGTTGGAAATTCACTGGAATTTTTAGAGAAAGTTGATGCAAGTTACTCATGAACTTTTGTTTTGCCTTATACAGATTTTGCAATAATTTTATAGTTCATGCAATTTTTTTTTATGATTTCGTGTTTTTTTTATGATCCATTTGTAATTTTTCATGACAATTTCAGAATTTTTTATGATATTTTTATCAGCTTTCGTGATAACTTCATGCGTTTTTTTTTGTTTTTGTAATCATTATAAAAACTTTTAACAGTAATTAATGGATTCTGCCATAGTATCAATAAGCATATAATCGATAAGATTAAAGTAATTAATGTTATAATAACTTATCGATATTATGGCAGAATCATTAATTTTGTAGCAATTTAATTTAATTTGTGACTTGATTAGACTTGAATAACTTAATAACTTTATGAGTTTTTAACTTAATAATATTTTCTGGAAATGTTATGTGTCGTTGGAAATTCACTGGATTTTTTAGAGCAAATTGATGCAAGTTATTCATGAACTTTGGTTTTGCCTTATAGAGATTTTACAGTAATCTTATACTTCATGCTTTTTCTTAAGATTTCATGATTTTTTATGATCAATTTGTAATGTTTCGTGATAATTTAAGGATTTTTTATGATAATTTTATCAGTTTTCGTGATAACTTCATGGGTTTTTTTAAATTTTTGTAATCATTATAAAAACTTTAAACAGTAATTAATGGATTCTGCAATAGTATTAATAAGCATATAATCGATAAGATTAAAGTAATTAATATTATAATAACTTATCGATATTATGGCAAAATCATCAATTTTATAGCAATTTTATTTAATTTATGACATGTGAAACTTGAATAATTGAATAACTTAATAATTTTATGACTTTATAACTTTATTAAATTGTGTCTAAATGTTATGTGTGGTTGGAAATTCACTGCAATTTTTATAGCAAGTAAATGCAAGTTATTCATGAACTTTTGTTTTGCTTTATAGAGGTTTTGAAATAATTTTATAATATTTCATGCTTTTTTTATGGTTTCATGATTTTTTATGATCATTTCATGATTTTTATGATCATTTTATGATTTTTCATGATAATTTCATGATTATTTATGATCAATTTGTAATGTATAGTGATAATTTCAGGATTTTTTATGATAATTTTATCAGTTTTCGTGATAACTTCATGAGTTTTTCTACGTTTTTGCAATCATTAGAAAAACTTTGTACAAGTAATTAATTTTATAACTTATCGATATTATAGCAGAATCATTAATTTTGTAGCAACATAATTTAATTTATGACTTGATAAAACTTTAATAACTTAATAACTTTATGAGTTTATGACTTAATATTTTTCTGGAAATGTTATGTGTGGTTGGATATTCACTGGAATTTTAGAGCAAATTGATGCAAGTTATTCACAATGTTTTAGTTTGCCTTATAGAGATTTTGCAATAATTTTACCTTTAAATTTCATAATTTTTTATGACCAATTTATAATTTTTCATGATAATTTCAGGATTTTTTATGATAGTTTTTATCAGTTTTCGTGATAACGTCATGAGTTTTTTTTTGTTTTGTAATCATTTTAAAAACTTTCAACAAATAATTAATGTTATAATAACTTATCGATATAATGGCACAATCATCAATTTTGTAGCAATTTAATTTAATTTAAGACTTAATAAAACTTTAATAACTTAATAGCTTTATGACTACATTTATTAATTAAATTTTGTGGAAATATTATGTGTGGTTGGAAATTCACTGGTATATTTAGCAAGTTGATGCAAGTTATTCATGAACTTTTGTTTTGCCTTATAGAGATTTTGCAATAATTTTATACTTCATGCTTTTTTTAATCATAATTTCATAATTTTTTATGATTCATTTCTAATTTTCCGTGATAATTTCAGGATTTTTTATGCTAGTTTTTATCAGTTTTCGTGAAAATTTCATGAGTTTTTTTGTTTGTTTTTGTAATCATTTTAAAAACTTTAAACAAATAATTAATGTTATAATAACTTATCGATATAATGGCAGAATCATCAATTTTGTAGCAATTTAATTTAATTTATTACTTGATTAAACTTTAATAACTTAATACCTTAATAACTATATGACTTTATAACTTTTATAACGATATAGGTCATCTGAATTTTAATACTTGTAACTCACTACAAGAAATAATGTATTTTTTAAAATATAACATAAATAGCTCTTCCAAATAATGAATATACTTTTTATGCGTATTATTCAAATATTGCAAAAATTTGCACGAATTTTCTTAAAATTTTTAATAATGATAGATTATTTTACAAGTTTTCTGCGAAAAAAATAGTTTTCCAGGACTTTGCTTTAAATTTACACACTTTTTCTCAATTAATTCCAATAGAATTGTGGTATATGCAATGAAGCATATTATCAATAACATTATACCGTGCGATCAAAAATTATTTTTATTATTATTAAATATTATATATTAAAAATTATTATTTTTATCCTAGAGGGCATTAAGCTCTATTGATGATTATAATCTTTGCTCGTACGGTAATATAATATGCAATATTGTCTTACATTTATATATTATCTTACATTTCTTCTTAAATTGATTTTTTGTATGAACAATTTGAAAAAGCGGGAAATAATTGCACCTACATTTAAAAGATTTCCAATTTTTGTAACGTTTACTAAACATTTTGGTTAAACTATAATTTTGTTTGCCATAGTATCATAATTAACCTGAATGTTAGTAGAAATTTTATGTTTTACAAACTTGTGATGTAGTCAGATATTTTTTTTTCTTTTCTCATAATAATAGTTATTTACAAACCAAGTGCGGGAACACAATTTTCCCGCATGAACGCAATTTTGAAGCATGAGCGACCGAAGGGAGCGAATGCTTCATCTGCGTGAATGCGGGAAAATGATTCCCGCAAGTGGTTTGTACATTTTTTTTTGAAACGAACAGAACGATCAGCATAAACTCAAATAATTTTCATTCCGTTTCAAAATATGAAATAAAGCAAGCCATGGCTGTATAGCAAAACAATGATTGTTATTTTGACAGTTGATTTTTTAAAGCCTGTCGTTTAAAGTCTCAGTTTCTAATAAAATGTCTTCCGATTCGGATATAAGTAGTTGTACACCTCCGGAAATCCGCAATGCCGCTAATACGGCAATTAAAAATTTATTGCCGGATAAATCCAAACGAAGGTACGAGTTGGTATACTCGAAATTTATGGATTGGTGCAGGTTAAACAAAATACGGACTTATTCAGAAAATTGTTTGCTGGCATATTTTCAAACCTTTTCAAGCAAAAAGTCGCTATGGTCCACTTACTCTATGCTAAAGTCCTGTCTACTAATACACAATAACGTAGATATTTCCAAATTTTCGAAATTTTACGCATTTCTCAAAAAAGAAACGTATAACCTGAAACCGAAAAAATCCAAGGTATTAGAAAGTCATGAAATTGACAAACTTATTCATGAAGCCCCTGATAACTCATTTCTGTTAATGAAGGTACGTACACAATATGTTTCATTAATCGATATTATTCTTTTATTCTATAATATGTTTTACAGGCAGTAGTAATATTGGGCATTTCTGGCGCTTGTCGCCGCGATGAATTATGTAAAATGTTAATTGATCATATCGAGTTTAAACATGAAATGGTACTTGTTAATGTACCAGAGACCAAATAAATAATTATGTATTGATTTATTTATGACAGTGTTTTTTTGCCGTTTTCCCGGTCTACTAGACCGGGAAATACGGATTTCCGGTTGTCAATAGAGTGCGTCAAATGTCACTTTCGAGGCGGTGAGTTCAAAAACTTTTTTTCAAACTTGTTTTGTAAAATATATTTTCTTGATATTTTTTTAGGAATTTTTCAAAATGTTTGCAAATCTGTGATTACATAATTCGTTCAGATTAATTGCGACTTTTATAAAAAACTTAAAAAATGTATTTCCAAACCACGGTTGCTTTCAGTGGTACTTTAGAACTTTTTAAATTTAAACATATATTTCTGAAACATGTTTAGCCAAACTACGACTGTATTTTTTCAAACTTGTATTGTATCTTGTATTTATGACATATATGTATATATGTTGTATATGTTAAATGGTGCAAAACTCTCCGAGTGTGGAGGTTCTCAACTACAGTAGTTGTTTGATTTTATGTGTTTGAACATTATGTATTTTAAAATGTGTATTTTTGTATATTGTGTGACTTGTGATATATGTATATGTATGTATGATTGACATGACAAATATCATGTAAATATGATCTATTGTTTAAATATATATCTATCTATCTATCTATCTATCTATCTATCTATCTTTCTATCTATCTATCTGTATATCTATCTATTTATCTATCTATCTATCTATCTATCTATCTATCTGTCTGTATATCTATCTATCTATCTATCTATCTATCTATCTATCTATATATCTATATATCTATCTATACATCTATCTATCTATCTATCTATCTATCTATCTATCTATCTATATATCTATCTATATATCTATCTATCTATCTATCTATCTATGTATCTATCTATCTATCTATCTATCTATCTATCTATCTATCTATCTATCTATCTATCTATCTATCTATCTATCTATCTATCTATCTATCTATCTATCTATCAATCTATTAAAATATGTTTTGCCATAATGAGATGATGTCAGAAAATATTGAGTTTTTGCTTGAATTACTAGTATGTTTTACCAAACTAGGATGATAGTATTATATGTTTTTCCAAGCTTCTGTTGTATCTTTAGAATAAATTCGATTTTGGTAACGATTTTAACAAAAATACAAAACCTAAAGGTTTCGTTAGGTAATACTGCCAGAAAAATTAAGAAATTTGCATTTACATCAACAAAATGTTTTACCAAATAACTAAATGATGAACTGAGTGAATTTATAGATGTTTTGAGAAATTTTTTAAAACATTAAAAATAGCAAATAATAATTAAAAATACAAATTTTCGCTGCACCATTTCAGCCATCCATTTATATGAATTTTACCAAACTTTGCACATTTCAAGACAACCAATTCCAATTTCTCACCAATTGCCATGGCTTCCAATTGCAATACATTCCCAATTCAGACCAATTCCAATTTCTCACCAAATTCCATGGCTTCTGACTGCAATACATTCCCAATTCAGACCAGCATTGTTAAACCAGTAATAACTCTTATTTCCTAGCTCGTATCAGGACTCGCATCGTGAAAACTCTTTACGACACCGGTTTTGACAAGTTGAGATTTATAGCGCATGCATTATATAGAGGGACATGTTTTAGAAAACGTACAAAACGTATCATGCATAAAATTAACGTAAGTCATTCGAGATGCATTCAACACCATCACTTGCCCACCATACAAACTCTCTCGATACAAAAAATCTGAGCGAGGCTAAATGGGAATTTAATGAAGCCCGCAAACTTGCTCATAGGTATGCTTTAATTTTTAGTTTTTATTGATGGGATCGATTTTATGAGCCAATCAGCTGAAAATTTATGCGAGTTTTGCTTTCATTCAGCGTTATTTTTTAATGTACGAGAATTATGTATTCGTTCAATGATAAATTTGTTATTTATTTGCTTGGGTTTGTAGTGATTTATTGATGAGACATTAATTGGAAAAGAAATTGATTACTGTATCACAACATTTATTAAAGTTTATACAGAAATAATCAAATAATGGGTAAGTGGTTTTATTTCTAATAAATTTTTCAATGAGTAGAAATAAAAACTATATCCACAAAAGGAAATTTTTAATTAAATTATAATAAATCAAATAACTTATGAATATAAATTGTTTTACCTGAGAGTACATAAAGCGTTTTACATCAGATTAAATTTTTATATTATAATAATTGTTTATAATTAATTAATTATTAATAATCAAATCACAAATGCAGGCATACACGAATAGCAGTACCTTTTAGTAATCATTAATATTATTCACAGTTTAAATCGGTAAACAAAATAACACATTTAATCAAGTAAAACAAACACTTTTCTTTGTTTATATCACACTGTTTATTAAAATTAGTGACTATTTAACTAATTTTAATAAACATAGTGATATAAACAAAGAAAAGTGTTTGTTTTACTTGATTAAATTAATGTTAATTAATATGCTTTGATGTTTTCTGTAACATGATACCTGCTTATAACGCAAGTAATCAAGCATTTTATGCCCAATATAAAAACCACTACCATGCTATTTCCATGTCATGGTATAAATATCGGTTTTGCGGAATTCAATACTCCCCTCAAATTACACAACGTATCAAATTCCATCTACCCATGCAATCCTTTCATTCCCATTGAACCCAACACCGTCCGACCAACGCTTTACACAAATCAAACCTTAGACCGTGCAGCACACTAATTACTCACCCGCATTAGAATTAATTAACCGAGCTAACTCCATGTGTGCGCAATTAACGAGGCAGTGCCTTTTTTTTCGGCTCTGATTTCTGCTCAATTAATTTATTTGACGTGCGAATAATTGCGTCGATTAAGCCGAGACTCTTCGGCGAATTATTAATAGCGATTATTGCGGCAATTTCCCATTTAGGAATGCAGATGATGAATTGAGACGTTTTAATCGTCGCCTGTTTGTAGGAAGTCGGGGCCTGTAATTGTGGAGTGAAGAAAACATCGGCGTTTTCATGCATGGGAGGAAATTGGTTTGCATACATGTTTCCTAGATTGGCCTCGATTACAGGTAAATAGCAGAAAAGGAGCTGCGAATCTGTCAATTTCGTCGGGTACAGTGTGAAGTTTTATCGAATAAGTTTATGTAATTGGCGTCAATAATGATAATACCATGATTACCACAAGGCAAATTGTAGGCAGGTTAATTCTATAGTTCGCTGTTTATATGTGGAGTTAGTTGGTATGTAATTTTGATTGGGACAGACAGGATACAGTATATCATGATAAATTATTAGGCTAAACACATATGTGGCTCATAGTCTGATGAATCGATGTGGTTTCACATTAACCAATGTAAGGTACAATTAAATTTTATGAAATAAATATAATTTAAAAAAAAACGGTCGTTTTGAGATCAGTTGGAAAGTTGAGTAACAATCCCTAATTGAATACAATAATAGGATGGAATTTTAATACAAAAATTTAGAATGTGCCATCAAAATTTTGTGTTTTAGAAACTATGTAGTTCTTCGTAAGTAAACTCAAAATATTGTAATTTGAGGAAATACTCTACTTACATTATTCTCCGAACTTTGTGAAACATTATTGTAGGTAATTAAAATAACGTTTACCTTTATTTCACAGTTCATGAAGACATAATGTATGAAGTATATATTTAGCTATATTTAAAATGAAGAGTGAAAAAAAGGAAAAAGTTATTTAAATTAATTACATTACTTAATAACTTACTTAATAACTTCACTTAATAACTTGACTTGATAACTTTACATTATAACAATTACAATTTTCTTATCTTGTAAATGATTCTGCACTTCTTTGAAGAATTTTCATCTAAAAAAATCTTTATATGTAAATTTTAAACCACAAACAATGCGCTCAAATTTTTAACCTGGTGCTAAGTTTCTTCATAAATCTTTCCACAAAAAGGTGAAAAGGCAAATAAATTGTATACCGTTATAATTTTCATAACTCATACTAAGTATATATATATATAGAGTTTAAATAAATGATTGTTTACCTACTGGAATAGACAATCACTGCAAAAACCATGAATAATTAAAAAAATAATTAAATATTAAAATCAATTTATTTAAATCACACCAACCCTCCTTAAAAACAAAACACGAATATTAGCACAATACACCAACAGCCAAATGAGTAGATTCTTTTAGAGACCCTCTGGAACAGAATCGACCAGATATTATGGATATATAAATATTTATAAATAAATTTAATTGAAAATGATAATAAACTTATTTAGAACCTTTGACCCTTCAACTATTTTTATTTCTTTTTATATTTTTTATATGTTATATTTTGTGTTTCATTATTTTATTTTAGTGTAATATTGACAATGTAATACTCCTCTCAGAGTCGACATACAAATAAATTATAATTATTATTATGTTTATGGATGAAGAGTAAGTTTCTGAAATAAAATTTGAATTTCTATACAAATTTCAGAATTTTCATTTTACTATTTCTAAAAATCTCTATCTGAAATTCTATAATACCACCAACTCATTACAACTTTTGTAACTTCTATCATTATTTTTTTCGTACGTATAAAATTAAACGTTTTAATTTGTATTTTCAATTTCATCTTTAGAATTTTTATATATTTGTTATAGGTCCTATGCAATTTTTAAAATTTCCATAAAAATAATATTTCATTTATGAGATAAATAAAAGTTGAATTAAAAAGTCAAATGAAAACGTTTAATTTTATACGTTCGAAATTATTTGATGATTGAAATTACAAAAGTTGAAATGAGTAGGTACAAACAAATAAATTATAATTATTCTGATGTTTATGGATAAAGACTAAGTCTCTGAAATAAAATTTGAATTTCTATACAAATTTCAGAATTTTTATTTTATTATTTCTAAAAATCTCTATCAAAAATGTTATAATACTACCAACTCATTACAACTTTTGTAACTTCCATCATTATTTTTTTTCGTACGTATAAAATTAAACGTTTTTATTTGAAATTTCAATTTCATCTTTAGAATTTCTATATTTTTGTTATAGATCCTATGCAATTTCTAAAATGTCCATAAAAAAATATTTCATTTATGAGATACTAAAAGTTACTTATGAGTACTAAAAGTCAAATAAAAAATTTGATGATAGAAGTTACAAAAGTTGAAATGAGTAGGTACTATTAATTAACTGTGAGTATGAATACAAATTCCAACACAATTATAATTTTTTATAATATTTTCATCAATGGTTTTTATAGACTATTATAATACTACCAATTCATTCCAACTTATATCACCTTCAATAATTTTTTTTCGTAACGTAAAAATTAAACGTTTGTATTTGAAATTTTATTTCTATCTTTAGAATTTCTATATTTTTGTCACAGCTCCTACCCAATTTTTACAATTTCCATAAAAAAAAATCATTTAACATACGAGATAAATGAAATTTAGAAATAATTAGAAGTACAATTATAATTTTGCTTTGCGTATTTTTACCCAAATAATATAGATACATTTCAACTTTTGTAATTTTCCATGCTTAGATAAAAAAAAAATCATTTATGAGATAAATAAAAGTTGAATTATAAAGTCAAATGAAAACGTTTAATTTTATACGTACGAAATAATTTGATGATAGAAGTTACAAAAGTTAAAATGAGTAGGTACTATTAATTAACTGTGAGTATGAATACAAATTCCAACACAATTATAATTTTTTATAATATTTTCATCAATGGTTTTTACAGACATTTATAATACTACCAATTCATTCAAACTTATATCAAATTCCATCATTAATTTTTTTCTAACGTAAAAATTAAACGTTTGTATTTGAAATTTTAATTCTATCTTTGGAATTTCTATAGTTTTGTTACAGCTCCTACCTAATTTTTACAATTTCCATTAAAAAAAATATTTCACATATGAGATAAATGAAATTTAGAAATAATTAGAAGTGCAATTATAATTTTACTTTACATATTTTTACCCAAATAATATCGATACATTTCAACTTTTGTAATTTTCCATGCTTAGATAAAAATAATATTTCATGTATGAGATAAATAAAAGTTGAATTAAAAAGTCAAATGGAAACGTTTAATTTTATACATTCGAAATTATTTGATGATAGAAGTTACAAAAGTTGAAATCAGTTGGTAATATTAATGAACTGTGAGTATGAATACAAATTCCAACACAATTATAATTTTTTATAATATTTTCATCAATGGTTTTTATAGACTTTTATAATACTACCAATTCATTCCAACTTATATCAACTTCCATCATTTTTTTTCTAACGTAAAAATTAAACGTTTGTATTTGAAATTTTAATTCTATCTTTAGAATTTCTATAGTTTTGTTACAGCTCCTACCTAATTCTTCAAATAAAAAATAAATATTGTTTATAATAGAGTCTTGTTTAATAATAATCATAATACCACAAAAAAGTAGGAAATTGCCATTAAAAATATATGTTTCTACATTAAAATCGTATTTTATTGCAAAAACCAGTGCAATATTTTCAATATTTTTTTTTTAGAATTAAGGCAGAAACATTATAATTTAATTACATGCAGCATCAATTTTGGGAAGATGTAAACTAAAACCAGAAATTTTTTCAGACGAAAATCAGTTTAAATATTAAGGATATTATGTTTTTCTTTGTTTCCCAACAATTTGAAAAGGTGCACTTGACTAGGTTTTGAAATAAGGGATTTAATTATCAAAATATCCAAATAAATGTATAAGTTATTATAATAACTATGTTATTCTTAATAAACTAATTATTTTTTTAACTAATTTTTAAACACAGTTCTCAGTTTCTGAGTTTCTCTTAAACTCAGAAACGAGAGGAAATTTGTAAAAAGTTTATTCTCTCATTTCGACTTAGAATGAGTAGAATTGCATATTCAAATGCAAGTGATCTGCACTTGCCGTATGCAAGTGATCTTGCATACGGCATTTCATATTTGCACTTCTGTTATAAAACACCCTGTATATCAGATTTAATATAATTAATAGAAATTTGTAAAAAGTGTATTCTCTCATTTCGACTTAGAATGTGATCTTGCATACGGCATTTCATTTTTGCACACCTGTTACAAAACACCCAGTATATAAGATTTTAAATTTTTACAGGGTGAGTAATATGTAAGGAACCACCTCTCTGGAGCCTTCGTTATTATTTTTAGAAAAAAAGTTTTATACAAAAGTTTGATGGAAAATTATTTGCCACAATTTGACGGATTCAATCTGGAATGGAAATTTTATGAAACTCAAAAATATCAAGAAATTTTAAAGGTCCAATGTAGTCCCGAGTATTAGAAACTGTGATAAATATATCAACCAATATCATAATTTACAAAAATTTATAAAAAATAAAAAAATTTAAATGATTTTGTAAAGTTCTCAAAGCGTCTATAAAAATACATTCAGTAGTTTGGTGAAACATGTTATTGATGTGCATGCAAAGTTTTTAACTTTTCTGACAGTATCAAAAGTTCTCAAAACGTCTATAAAAATACATTCAGTAGTTTGGTGAAACATGTTATTGATGTCCATGCAAAGTTTTTAACTTTTCTGACAGTATCACCTGAAGAAACTATTGGTTTGAATTTTTTTAAACCTAACCTAAAGAAACTTGGTTTGGAATTTTTGTTTTTAAACTGTTAGCAAAATCGAAAATATTCTAAAGGTACAACAAAAGCTTGGGAAAACCTGTACGTTTTGCCATTGTGAGATGATATCAGAAAATATTAAGTTTTTGTTTGAATTGCTGGTATGTTCCACCAAACTGAGATATTCCTACAGTTTGGTGAAACATACCAGCAATTCAAACAAAAACTTAATATTTTCTGATATCATCTCACAATAGCAAAACATAATTTAACAGTCAGATTCAATTCAAGTTTGGAAAAAAAGTTTCAACAATACAGTCGTACTTTGGCTAAAAATGTTTAAAATTTAATATTTTCTGATTCCTGGTTCTCATTTTCTGTACCGTTTTAAATGATTGGAGAAATTTTGTTAGAAATTTTTGTTTTTAAATTGTTAACAAAATCGAAAATATTCTAAAGATACAGCAAAAGCTTGGAAAAACCTGTACGTTTTGCCATTGTGAGATGATATCAGAAAATATTAAGTTTTTGTTTGAATTGCTGGTATGTTCCACCAAACTGAGATATTCCTACAGTTTGGTGAAACATACCAGCAATTCAAACAAAAACTTAATATTTTCTGATATCATCTCACAATGGCAAAACATAATTTAACAGTCAGATTCAACACAAGTTTGGAAAAAAGTTTCAACAATACAGTCGTACTTTGGCTAAAAATGTATTTGAAATAAATGTTTAAAATTTTATATTTTCTGATACATGGTTTTGATTTTCTGTACCGTTTTAAATTATTGAAAATTAAACCTCGAAACTGTTGCTTTCAATGTTTTTTTTATTCCTCTTTGGACCGTTTTAAATGATTGAAAATTAAACCTCGAAACTGTTGTTTTCAAAAATTTTTTTAATCCTCTTTGGACCGTTTTAAATGATTGAAAATTAAACCTCGAAACTTTTAGAAAAATATTTTAAAGAGCAACAGTAGTTTACAAAACATGTTTTTTAAATAAATATTTTCAGTTGCTTATAAAAATTGCAATTAATCTGATCAAATAATTATTCATAAATTTGCATATATTTTTCCAAATATTTCTAAAAAAAATCAACTACCTAATTATACCTATACCGATTACAAAACCAGTTTAAGAAAACGTTAACAAACACAAGTTTTCAGCTCTCAATTTCTACTAGAATTCATATTTACAAGTCACTATGGCAAAAAATCATAGTATTATCATAGATAATAATCATTTGGCAAAATCATAAAAATCATATAGCAAAAAATTAACAAAACTATTAAGTAAACGTTACCGAAATTTTATTATATGTATTGTAATATATATTTTATTATATTTTAATTTTATTAAATGTACAATTATTTCGCTCTTTTTCAAATGTTTCATACAAAACATCAATTTGAGACGAAATATATGATTGCTTAATATAAAATTTAATTAAGGGATTATTATTGAGTACTTACTGGTAGAATTATTATTATTTTATTTTATTATTTATTTATTTTATTTTGCCTGACTAGTTTCAGTTTCTAACAAAACATCATCAGAGGCATGATATGTCTACAAAGAATACAATAATTAGGTTAAATAGAAATTAGCGTTAAGTTTGTTATAAAAATGTTTAAATATATAAATATAATTATAATAATATTTATAAATTATAATAATATAAATAATATAAATATAAATATAAAAAAATATATTTATTATTATTATCAATAGGCCGTTTACCTTTCGGTGTGGGCTTAAAAAATTATATAATAAATATAAATTATAATGATATTTGTTATGTGTTTATTGTTGTAGTATGTATAAATTATTTAATATTTATGTAATTTGTACATTTTTATAACAAACTTAGTGCTAATTTATATTTAACCAAATTATTGTATTCTTTGTAGACATATCATGCCTCTGATGATGGTTTGTTAGAAACTGAAACTAGTGAGGTAAAATAAAATAAATAAATAATAAAATAAAATAAAAATAATTTTACCATTAAGTACCAAATAATAATACCTTAAATAAATAACTGGAAACTTGTGGATAAAACCTTAAACTTAAAAACATTTAATATTATAATGTTAATTGTTATTATGCTTCATTTTATACAGGACATTTCAAAAATGGTGTCCATTCTTTATAAGGCTAGATAATGTGCTTCGTATGGTAACATCATGAAGTACACTATAATATAAAATAAGACTACATTATTAGTCCCTGTAGAGTACCAAATCGATTGCAGAAAAAGATGAAATTTTCAAAAAGAGATTCAAAAAGTTTTGAAAATACCAATTATCTACTCAAAATTTGCGTAGGTCAGCAGTCATTTTTATAAAGAAACCAAATTTGTATACTAGTTTCTTGTTCTTGGTTTCAGTTAAGTGTATGAAACTAAAACAATATACAATAGTAGAAATTGTTTTTTTTCTTCTAAAAATGGCAATGAAATGGAAGAAGATAATTGGTATAATTTGCATATTACTGAACGTAGGCAAATTTTGTTTATTTTGTTTGTTTTGTTGCAAAAAATGTTTGGAAATACCAAATATCTACCCAAAATTTGCGTAGGTCAGCAGCCATTTTTAGGAAGAAACCCAATTTGTACAGAAGTTTCTTATTCTTCGTTTCAGTTAAGTATATGGAACGAAGAACAATAAACAATAGTAGAAATTGGGACTTTTTCTAAAATTGGCAACGAAATGGAACAAGATAATTGGTATAATTGGCATAATACTGAACTCAGGCAAATTTTGTTATATTCCTAATAGATAGGTAATTCTTTTTTATTTATATCTTAGATATTTCTTCTTATTCAGTACAAACTCTATTTACTTTTACAGTGAAAAGCGTAAAGCGTCTTTCTGTCTTCATCCTAAACGTTTCTCTCCACTTCTTCATATCTTGCATCAATAGTTTGGCTTCTTGCCATGTATTCCCCGTCTCTTCATTTCTTGTCTGATACCGTCATTCCATTCTTTCCTATGCCTTCCATTTTGACATTTTCTCAGGTTTGAATATACCAATTATCTACTCAAAATTTTCATAGGTCAGCAGTCATTTTTAGAAATAAACCCAATTTGTACAGTAGTTTTTTGTTCTTCGTTTCAGTTAAGTATATGAAACGAAAAACAATAAAGAACAGTAGAAGTTGTGTTTTTTTCTAAAAATGGCAAAAAAATGGAACAAGATAATTTGTATAATTTGCACAATACTGAACGCAGGCAAATTTTGTTATCTTCATAATGGATAGGAAATTCTCTTTTATTTATTTCTTAGACATTTCTTCTTATTCAGTACAAAGTCTATCTACTTTTACAATGAAAATCGTGTTTCTGTTTTCATCCTGTACATATCTCTCCACTTCTTCATATCTTGCATCAATAGTTTGGCTTCTTGCCATGTAATCCCTGTCTATTCATTTCTTGTCTGATACTGTCATTTAATTCCTTTCTATGCCTTTACTTTTGACTTTTTCCTAGGTTTGAATATACCAATTATCTACTCAAAATTTGCATAGGTCAGCAGTAATTTTTAGAAAGAAACCCAATTTGTACAGTAGTTTCTTGTTCTTCGTTTCAGTTAAGTATATTAAACGAAGAACAATAAAGAACAATAGAAATTGTGTTTTTTTCTAAAAATGGCAAAAAAATGGAACAAGATAATTTGTATAATTTGCATAATACTGAACGCAGGCAAATTTTGTTATCTTCCTTATAGATAGGTAATTCTTTTTTATTTATTTCTTAGATATTTCTTCTTATTCAGGACAAAGTCTATCTACTTTTACAATGAAAAGCGTGTTTCTGTTTTCATCTTGTACATTTCTCTCCATTTCTTCATATCTTGCATCAATAGTTTGGCTTCTTGCCATGTAATCCCTATCTATTCATTTCTTGTCTGATACTGTCATTCCATTCTTTCTTGGGCCTTCCTTTTTGATTTTTTCCTTCTGTTTTAGTTCCATAAATACTCCTGACATTTCTTTCTTCTCCCATTCTTTGTATGTGGCCAAACCATCTCATTTGCCCTTTTTTATTTTGTCTTCTACTGGTTCTATTTCTAAGTTGCTTCTTATTATATCGTTTTTTATATGATCCTGCCTTGTTATGTTCTATATTTTTCTTAGGTACGACTTATGTATTGCATTGATGCTTGATCATTGTCTCTCTGACAACGTCCATGATTCACTGCTGCTCATTAGTTTTAGTCTTGTGACCAAATGAATATTTCTGTTTTTACTTTCTTTGAAATCGCTTTTTTATTCAAGAAGAGTTCTTCATCATGTTATATATTTTTTTAGTTTTTCTTATTCTTTCATCTATTTATTTATCGATTCTCCCATCGTTTTGTATGTCCCCAAATATTTGAAATGTTCCAACTGATCTATTGGATGTCCTTCAATCCAGATTTTGTGTGTTTTGTTTTTCCCTGAAATTATCATGGTATTTGTTTCGTCTTTGTTCATTTTCATATTTATTTTCTTTAGTTCTTTATTGAGTCCATGTTGTGTTGTAGGTCTTTTTCGGTTTCCCTTACTATTGCCATGCCATCTCTAAATATCATTCCTAGTACTTTAATTCTTTCCATTTTCCAGAATCCGATGTTCAGAGGTTTCATAGTTGTTTTGCCTCCTTTATCGCTCTATCTAGTACTAACGTGAAAAGCAGTGGACTTATTATACATCCCTGTTTCACTCCTTTTTTGTTTTATACTCTTCTGGCTCTTCATTGTTTGTTTTATTGGATCAATTGTAACAAGTAACAACTATTTATTAAACTTCTTCTATGTTCTTATTTTTGTTAGTATTTTATCTATTTTACCAGATATTTTTGATTATTATTTGTTGTTTAGTGAAGTACTTTCTGGTATCTTCAAGTATTTATCTATTTATTTTTTCCTACTAGTTTCGGCTTAATATTCAGCGATCATCAGAGGTTTTTGTAAATTAAATTATATTTTTGAAGATTATATTTTAGCATTTGTGTCATGTCAGTTGAAGCTTTTTTAATGGAAAAATAAATAAATACAAGAGAATACCAGAAAGTACTTAATAACAAATAAGAACTAATAATATGTTCTTATTATTTTTGTACATTGATTTTATCATTCTTGTTGTTCCCTTTTTAACCCCTCAACTTGTCAGTTCTTTCCAAATGTCTCCTCTTCTTATTTTATCGAATACTTTTTCTAAGTTCATAAAGAATGTGTGTACTTCTCTCTTCTTTTTGGTTAATTTCTTACTTATTTGCCTTATAGAGAATATTAGATACTATGTACTCATTCCTCTTCGGAATCCACTTCGAGGGTCTTCTAGTGTGCTGTACTTTATTTTTCGAATCCTGCTTTTCTAAAATTTTTGTAAATATATTTCCTGGGACACTTATTGTTGTTATCCCTCAGTAGTTACTGCATTCTCTTTTGTTTCCTAATTTGTATATTGGCAGTATCATCCGTATATTACATTCTTTTAGTATTTTTTCTTCCTTCATGATTTCAGTTTTTGCATTCCTTTGCAGTTCCTTCAGTTTCTCCATTCCTGCTTCTCCTAGGTTCTTTATCATTTCTATTGCTATCTCATCCATTCCCGTTGCCTTTCCATTTTGCATTTTTCTTATTGCTTCTACTACCACTGCTTTTTGTATTTTGTTTTCATTTAGCAGTTCTTTCAGTTTCTCGATTTCTTCTCCTAGCTTCTTTATCATTTCTATAGCTAGCTTATCCATTCCTGTTGCCTTTCCATTTTCAGTTTTCTTATTGCTGCTACTAACACAGCTTTTTGTATTTCGTTTTCATTTAGCAGTTCTTTCAGTTTCTCGATTCGTTCTTCTCCTGGGTTCTTTACCATTTTTATAGCTATCTCATCCATTCCAGTTGCCTTTCCATTTCTCATTTTTCTTATTGCTTCTACTGCCACTGCTTTTTGTATTTCGTTTGCATTTAGCAGTTCTTAGTTTCTCGATTCCTTCTTCTTCTAGGTTCCTTACCATTTCTATTGCTATCTCATCCATTCCCGTTGAATTTCCATTTTTTATTTTTCTTATTGTGCTACTACTACTGCTTTTTGTATTTCGCCACGCTCTCCATTCCTTGTTCTTTATTTTCCTCTGTTTCTTCTTCATTTTGTAATCCATTTGGCTCTGTTTTTGTTGATTGTTCAAATTATTCTTTCCATCTTCGCATTATTTTCGTTTCGTCTCTGATAATGTTTCCTATTTTTGTTTCTTATATGCATCATGGTACGTTCCTTCTTGTCTCTGAGCTATTTCATTGTTCCAGAGAATAGTTCTTGATTTTCCTTCAGGTTCTCGTGCATATTTTAGCTTAAATTGAGGCTCCATATAATGATACATTATCAGTTTCTTTAAAATCTTTTTCTTCTTCTTCTTCCTGTATTATATTTGGCTCTGTTTTTGTTAATTGTTCAAATTATTCTTTCCATCTTCGCATTGTTTTCGTTTCGTCTCTGATTATGTTTACTTTTTTGTCTCATATATTCATCATGGTACATTCCTTCTTCTGTCTGAGATCTTTCATTGTTTCATCGAATAGTTTTTGATTTTCCTTGAGGTTCTTGTTCATTTTTTTTCTTTCTTAAATTCAATGCCCCATAATATGATACATTATAAAAAAATTACACGAGAAAAGCCGCAAACAATATGCAGCCTAATTCGTAAAATAATGGCGTTACTTTGATGGTACCATAACTAATGGAAGTACAATTGCAAATAAATTGTTAGCCATTTGGGCGAATCGAGTATTTTAAGGCACTTATATATCACAAATCCGTGACAGCTAATATCATTAAGCCAGTAATTATGCATAATTTACAACTTAATTATATCCACTGTCACATATACTAATTCAGACGCAATACATCTCATTTTACTAAAGTCCAGCAATACGTTACTGCTGTCAACTTTCTAAGCATAATAACGAGGTTAATAAAATTTACTGTAACATATCGGCAGCTCATAAGCAATATATCTCCTTGCGCTTAAATTCTGAAATACGTTTCTGCTACCATCGACTTTCCTGGCATGTGATGTATTTATGGTTTTCTGATGCCATGCTTCATCTGCTCGTGGACGTGTGTCATGGTGAAAACGGATTGCACAAATGTGCGTAACGAATTGTTTCCTGTTCGGCGCATATTGAGGAGGGATGGCCTATATATTTCGATGGTGAATGATTATAAGAAAGTCATTTCTTATAACAAGAAGTCGATGTGGCAGATGCCAATCGGCGGCTTTCATCCCCAACGGAAAACTAGTAAAAGAAGTTTGGATGCAGATGTATTGAAGAATATAATGATGAAGTAGGTAAGTGATAGATTGTGAAACGTTTTGTTTCAACTGATTAGGTCTAACTTTTATCAATACCTCTTCTAATAAATGTGATGTGATGTGTATAAGTACCATCATAACTATTTGTTAAATGCAGATGTTAAATACAGATGGCAGATTTTAAATGCAGTTAAATACAGATTTGTTAAATGCAGATGAAGTCTTTTACAACAATATAAACTGAATAATGGAAAATGTTAATATTGATAGAAGGTACATGTTTGGAGCTGAGCTAACGTAACATAATATAACCTAACCTAACATAATCTATTCTAACCTAACATAAACAAATATAACCTATTGTAACCCAACATAACCTAATATAACCTAATCGTATCGCGTTCCTTCTAATTCGTTATATTTCTACTGAAGAGGTGAAACTTGTATCAAACCACCTCTAATAAATGTGATTTGGTGTTATTTTACTTACTTAATTAGTCCTATATTAAAAAAAAAATATGATCGCCAATTTAGGTAGTACTTAATATTTGAAACTTTCGTTAATTTAATAACGATTGTAATTTTCTAAATTTTTCTATATCATGTTCATTTTGATATACATATTAAATATACTATTATTGACATAATCAATTAATCATATGGTATTTTTATCATCTTTTTCTAATTTTCTTGCAGATCGTGCGTATGTTTGCGGTTTTTGGGATGTAGGAGTGATGAGCTCTTTGGCTTCCATCAGCCCCCACACGCGTAGCCAAGTCGGTGTTAGGCGAAGTGATTACGCACCTGCTCAATCCGACTGTCCTCCGGATACTGACAGTTCTCCAGGTACTGTTAAGAGATCAGCTTCCTTGGTGAGTTCATAGTCATTACAGCTTCTTAAGAATGATTAGGTTTCTTCAGTGGATTGGACAATTTTGCATTCCTGCAATTTTCTGATTGCTAACCAGTTGCAATCAGAAAATTGCAGATTCTAAATAGTTGTAAATATTATGGTTCCAGCTATAGAAGTATGAATATAGAAACATATCAGTATTGCTGTCTTGTATATAGATGTTTAAAATGCTAATTTACTATAATAATGATAAATAATAGTATAATAATAAAAATAATAATAAATACTGTACACTGGTAGTGGTACTGGTATACTTTGTGGAACATTGTAAATGAATAAAATAACACAACTTTACATTGTTATTTCCACTAACAAGTGGACATATGTATTAGTGGAAGTAACAAAGTAAAGTGTTTTATTTGATTCATATCAAAAATACTAAATTTCACAATGTACATATTACTGAATTAATTACGAGTACTAAATTTTAAATAATTTATTTTTATTTTTAGTTAGAAAAATAGTACAGTTCACAATGAGTATGGCAAGTTATACTAAACATGATGATGGTTCCGGCCTTTACTACGTGGTTGTACTTATTTGAAACAGAGAAACAAAAGAACTTACTATGTTTTTACCACAATATGTGGTAAACATTTGTACATATTTTGGTAAAAAGATAGCAACTTGTTTTATTTCATTTTTTTTTAAACAAAACAAATTACTGAAATGATTGAATTGCAATTCATACGTTCTGAAATTAGAAAGTTGGTTTAATGAATTTTTAGATTGAGTTTGAGAATGACCCGTCAAAGGGTTGAAACTATTGTCAGCAATTATAAATTTAGTTATACCTATAAATAAAAATGTATTTTAATTAATTATCTCGCATATTCATCGTCTCCTATTTTATTCCGCAAGATTTTTTTACTCATTTTGGCTGTACAGAGCGATTCAATTGACACATTTGTTACGACTTCTTGCTCTGCAGAAATAATAAGTTGGATTTTTAGCGAATAAATTAAAATGTCTTTGACTCTCGGATTGTTGGTTTAACCGACAACCTACTTTTATATATTAAATAGAATATCCTGTATATTTTTACTGTTTTTTAATTCAACGTTATATTCTCATTCTATTTCATGTAGATAAAATAGCATCGTTATATGCATATAAAAGTATATTAGTATATTGGTATATTGGTAAATTTTAAAATAATGGAAATATTTTATTCTGTTCTCAGGGTTGCAATAAATCATGTTTTTTTTTCAAAAAGATTTTTCAAAAAACTCGATTTTTTCACTTATATATAACGGGTATTTTTACATATACCCGTTGTCAATTTTTAGAGGATTTATCTTCATTTATACTGTATATAGATCTATCTAAAATTTTCAAAATTTCCATTAGATAAATTTTCAGAAATATTATTGACTGATAACTTATATTGGCCAACTCGGAAACGTAATAATAACTCGATTTTCTAAGAATAAAATTTTCAAAATATGCATCAAATTTGCAAATAAGAAATTTTAAGAAATTTCAGTAATAGCTAACCTATACTTGTCAATGCAGAAAGTTATATGTTTGATTTTCTCCCTTATATAATACTGAAACTTTGTCAAATTTGCAAGAGAATCAGTTTCAGGTGTACTCCTCTACACGAATCTAATTTGAAATTTGCAAATGACAAATTTTCAGAATTTTCAGTATAAGCTAACCCACACTTGTCAATACAAAGAGTTATGTCTTTGATTTTCTCCCTTATTTAATACTGACACTTTGTCAAATTTTCAGGAAAATTAGTTTTAGGTGTACTGTACACGAATCTAATATAAAATTTGCAAATGACAAATTTTCAGAAATTTCAGTATAAGCTAACCCACACTTGTCAATACAAAGAGTTATGTCTTTGATTTTCTCCCTTATTTAATACTGACACTTTGTCAAATTTTCAGGAGAATTAGTTTTAGGTGTACTGTACACGAATCTAATATAATATTTGCAAATGACAAATTTTCAGAAATTTCAGTAAAAGCTAACCCTTACTTGTCAATACAAAGAGTTATGTCTTTGAATTGATCCCTTATTTAATACGGCAACTTTGTCAAATTTTCAGGAGGATTAGTTTCAGGTGTACTGTACACGAATCCAATATTAAATTTGCAAATGACAAATTATCAGGAATTTCAGTAAAAGATAACCCTTACTTGTCAATACAAAGAGTCATGTCTTTGATTTTATCCCTTATTTAATACGGAAACTTTGTCAAATTTTCAGGAAAATTAGTTTCAGGTGTACTATACATAAATCTAATATGAAATTTGCAATTGACAAATTTTCAGAAATTTCAGTAAAAGCTAACCTTTACTTGTCAATACAAAGAGTTATGTCTTTGAATTGATCCCTTATTTAATACGGCAACTTTGTCAAATTTTCAGGAGAATTAGTTTCAGGTGTACTGTACACGAATCCAATATGAAATTTGCAAATGACAAATTTTCAGGAATTTCAGTAAAAGATAACCCTTATTTGTCAATACAAAGAGTCATGTCTTTGATTTTATCCCTTATTTAATACGGAAACTTTGTCAAATTTTCAGGAAAATTAGTTTCAGGTGTACTATACATAAATCTAATATGAAATTTGCAATTGACAAATTTTCAGAAATTTCAGTAAAAGCTAACCCTTACATGTCAATGCAGAAAGTTATGTCTTTAATTTTCTCCCTTATTTAATACTGAAACTTTGTCAAATTTGCAGGAGTATTAGTTTCAGGTATACTGTACAAGAATCAAATACAAAATTTGCAAATGAAAATTTTTCAGAAATTTCAGTCAAAGCTAACCCTTACTTGTCAATACAAACAGTTATGTCTTTGATTTTCTCCCTTATTTATTACGGAAACTTTGTCAAATTTATAGGAGAATTAGTTTCAGGTGTACTGTACACGAATCTAATATGAAATTTGCAAATGACAAATTTTCAGAAATTTCAGTAAAAGCTAACCCATACGTGTCGATACAAAAAGGTATGTCGTTGATTATCTCCCTTATTTAATACTGAAACTTTGCCTAATTTTCAGGAAAATTAGTTTCAGGTATACTGTACACGAATCTAATATGAAATTTGCAAATGACAAATTTTCAGAAATTTGAGTAAAAGCTAACTCATACTTGTCAATACAAAAAGGTACGTCTTTGATTTTATCCCTTATTTAGTACGGAAACTGTGGCAAATTTTCAGGAGAATTAGTTTTAGGTGTACTGTACACGAATCTAATATGAAATTTGCAAATGACAAATTTTCAGAAATTTCAGTAAAAGCTTACTCTTAGTTGTCAATACAAAAAGTTATGTCTTTGATTTTCTCCCTTCTTTAATACTGAAACTTTGTCAAATTTTTAGGAGAATTAGTTTTAGGTGTACTGTACACGAATCTAATATGAATTTTGCAAATGACAAATTTTCAGGAATTTCAGTAAAAGCTAACCCTTACTTGTCAATACAAAGAGTTATGTCTTTGGTTTTCTCCTTTATTTAATACGGAAACTTTGTCAAATTTTCAGGAAAATTAGTTTTAGGTGTACTGTACACGAATCTAGTATGAATTTTGCAAATGACAAATTTTCAGGAATTTCAGTATAAGCTAACCCATACTTGTCAATAGAAAGAGTTGTCTTTGATTTTCTCCCTTATATAATACTAAAACTTTGTCAAATTTTTAGGAGAATTAGTTTCAGGTGTACTGTATACGAATGTTTTAACTGTATAAGGTACAAAGTTCAATATTATTTTTTGCAAAGAAAATTTCAGTTTCAATTCCAACGAGTTTTATATCTAATTATCTATCATTATATTAATCAAATGAAATGACAATTGCACAAACGTGTAATTTCTGAGCAAACCCGCATGTAAATTTTTGCATTTGCTAATGACTTCAATGTGACCAAAGAAACAATAATTATGAATCACTGCTCATAGCTAAGCACATGAGTGCAATTTCTTGGCTCTAATTACAGACCTATATTTGCTACTAAACCACACAAGCCTCGTGACATGACCACTACTTAAAATATTTGTGTGGGATTGCGAAACTCGCCTGTCGCTGTCGATAGGTTTGTTTATAAATAATAATTAAATAACAAATTATCATTCAGCCACGTATGCCTAGGTACACCCACGCATGCAGCTGCTGTACAAAGGAAACCGTCAGGCGTCAATCAATCAATTACCGCCGAAATTCGACGATTCCTCTCAATAAATCAGCGCCTAATTAAATTATACTTTATAATTCTGTCGTTAAATTAATGGGCGCAATTAAGCGAATAATTCTCCAATCATTATTACTTTCCAGAAATCGCGAAGGTTTGAAGATATATATGGCGTTTAACCTAGAATGCCGGGTTTTTATTAATTAGCATTCTAAGCTAATAATATCTAGGCAAAAAATAACCATCATTAACACGAAGGTTGTGCCTGACGTCTTATTTATTATTGCTTAATTCCCAAATGTTTACGCCATTTATCTTAATTCCTGACCGTTTCCGAGCAACTCTCAGGTGTGTCAAAATGCACTCGGATAACGATCAGAGCGTTTATGATAATTAAAGCCCGTGGTCCATGTGATTATCTCAAACAGCTTCGTTGTGGTAATTAATTACGCAATTAAAAAAATGTGGCGTTGCTTAAAAAAATAATGATAATTCGCGTGTTTTTTGGGAGGTTCAAAGGATGTTAATATTGCAATATTTAATCATTGCATCATCGTTTTTGGTCGTCGTAATTTCCGCCACATAGTTATCTGATTTGGGGAGTAGTTAAGACAAGCTGTTAGAAGTAATAAATGATGTTGAATTAATGTGATTTGGTTATAACATGTAAAATGTTTTTTGAACCTAAAACAATCACTTTATTGTTTTATGAGATTTTTTTTTAATATAAATGTGTAAATGTTACCACACTAAAACAGGAGTTAGCAACTTTTTATGAGCATATTTATTATGTTGACTAAACGATTTGCTTTAATATCATTTAATATATAGCTTTTAGCGTTCTCACGGTCATTTCCGAAGTTATCCTTAGATATACTTGTTTCTTGTAGTCGCAAATGAATTTTCGAAAAAGTACCTACGATTATGTGTGTTGGTATGGTTTAGGTGTTTCTCTCTATAAAGACGTTGAGCTTTTACGTAATTACCATTAGCAAGCCCGTACACGAAATATATTTCAGCCATTTCCGCATTCATGTATCCGTCCATAATCAAGGTGTTTGAAAACAGTAAGCAGTTATAACACTTAATTGTAGGCACTAAGTACTTTAAGCAAATTATATGTGAAAATTGTTACAATATTCATTCGTTTCTAGTTTTGGTCACAGACTCATTTTCATTCGTTTCTAGTTTTAGTCACAGGCGTAATAAGCATATACAGCCATATGTTTAGAGCAACGTTTTTTTTTTGTAAAAGAGACAACCCTAATTTATGAAACGTACTTAGGAAACACAATGTTTTCTAACATCTAATATGTTTTCTAACAGCGAGGTATCCCAGCATAAATATTTATATAGAAAAATCTCTCAGTTTTAAAAATGAGTGTAAAATTTAAATATTCAGTTTTAAGTTTTTCAACCATAAAAAATCAAATTTTGAATGGAAAGCAGATATTACACATAATTGTAGGTACTAAGTACTTTAAGCAAATTATATGTAAAAATTGTTACAATTTTCATTCATTTCTAGTTTTTGTCACAGACTCATTTTCATTCATTTCTAGTTTTGGTCACAGGCGTAATAAGCCAGGTATTCCAGCATGAATATTTACATAGAAAAATCTCTCAGTTTTCAATGTGAGTGTAAAGTTTTCAATTTGAATTTTAAGTTTTTCAACCATAAAAAATCAAATTTTTAATGGTAAAAGAGGAAGTTTCAAATTTTTAATGCTTAAAGGTTAAAAATGGTTATAAAGATTCTAAATTCCAATTTCCAGTTTCTGACTCTAAACCAGCACAAAAATATCAAATAAATTGATAATTTTTTAAATATATGAAATTTTATTACATGTTAATAAGATTTTAATCTAATCCAGTGTAAAGGTGCAGACAAATTAAAAAATATATAGTTTTGAAACATCTTGTATAGTATTCAATGAAAATTGCTTAAGTAGTAGATTAACAATTGTATACAAATGCAAAATTCCATGATAATATCAATGACATGAATTGAAAATTAGCTGAAAATCCACGAATCCGATATTCCGTGAAAATTTCATTACATGTGAACGCCAAGTATTCGAAAATTCAAGAAATTTTCCTTCATAAAAATCAAAGATCGTACAAAGATTTCAAATTCCAATTTCTGAAATTAGACCAGCACATAAATCCGGATAAATTGAACCATCAAATAGAAAACATTAAATATTTCTACAAAACTTTCTGTTAAAAGTGCAATAATAACTATAAATAAATCAGTGAGAATTTAATTTATTTATTTAAAAATCTCAAATACTTTTTCAACATTTCAATGATAACTAATAACATTCGAAAATGAAATGAACAAAGTTTAGAGACACCATAAAAAGTGTATTCGTTGCCTAATTTTGAATTATTTCTGCCAAATTTTCGACTTTTACTGTGAAAATTGCAGCGATTGCTGTAGAAATTTAAATGATGCATGCCATATTTAATTAATTATTTCTTTCAAAATTGTATTTCCTACTCATGTCAAAATTTCAATTCTGACAAAATTTTAAACATTATTGTAAAATTTTCAATTCATATTACAATTTCAATGGAATTCCAAAGAAGGAATTTCGTCATTCCTTTTATTTTTATATTAGTCATGTAAAATTTTCATTTATTCTGATAAAATATTAAAAATTATAGTAAAATTTTCAATTCCTATTCCAATTCCAATGGAAATCCAAGGAAGGAATTTCGTCATTCTTGTTATTTTTATATCCAGTCTAGATTTTAGGAGTGCGTATACGTACAAAGTTTTTGACTAAAAAATAAATAATCGCTAGTTCGAAGTCACTCAAAAACTATTGATTGCAATCGATAGTCGCTCAAAAACTATCGATTACAATCGATAGTCTATAGTATCAACAATATCGTCGATAGTGCAAATGCAGAATTCCATGATAATATCTATGACTTGAATCGAAAATTAGATGAAAATCTATAATCCGATATTCCGTGAAAATTGCATTACAAAGAAAACGCCAATTATTCGAAAATTGAAGGAATGTTCCTTCATAAAAATCAAAGATCTTACAAACATTTTAAATTCCAATTTCTGAATTTAAACCAACATTTTTGCCAAAATTTTAAAAATTGTTGTAAAATTTGCAATACCTTTTCCAATTCCAATGGAATTCCGAAGAAGAAATTTCGCCAGTCTTGTTTTTTATACATGGATGGATATTTCAATGATAACTAATCACATTCTCAAATGAAATGGACAAAGTTTGAATACACTATAAAAAATTTATTCGATGCCAAATTTTGAATTATTTCTGTAAAATTTTCAATTTTTACTGTGAAAATTGCAACGATTCCTGTAGAAATTTAAATGATACATGCAATATTTAATAATTCATTTCGATCAATTTTTTTTCCTGCTCATGTCAAAATTTTAGTTTATCTGACAAAATTGTAAAATTTATTATCAAATTTTCAATTCCTATTCCAATACCAATATAATTCCAAACAAAGTATATTGTCATTCTTTTTATTTTTATATTAGTCATGTCAAATTTTCAATTATTCTGATAAAATTTTAAAAATTATTGTAACATTTTCAATTCCTATTCCAATTCCAATGGAAATTCAAAGAAGGAAATTCGTCATTCTTCTTATTTTTATATCCAGACTAGGTTTTAAGGATGCCTATACGTACAAAGTTCTTGACAAAAATTTAAAAATTCGATAGTTCGATAGTCACTCAAAAACTATCGATTGTAATCGATAGTCACTCAAAAACTATCGATTGCAATCAATAGTCTAAACTCTAAAGTATCGATATTATCGATAGTGCAAATGCAGAATTCCATGATAATATCAATGACTTGAATCGAAAATTAGATGAAAATCTATGAATCCGATATTCCGTGAAAATTTCATTACATGTGAACGCCAATTATTCGAAAATTCAAGGAATGTTCCTTCATAAAAATCAAAGATCTTACAAACATTTTAAATTCCAATTTCTGAATTTAAACCAACATTTTTGCCAAAATTTTAAAAATTGTCGTAAAATTTGCAATACCTTTTCCAATTCCAACGGAATTCCGAAGAAGAAATTTCGTCAGTCTTGTTTTTTTATATTGCTTATGTCAAAATTTCAATTATTCTGACAATTTTTTTAAATTTATTATAAAATTTGCAATACCTATTCCAATTCAAATGGAATTTGAAAGAAGAAATTTCTTCAGTCTTATTTTTTATATTGCTCATGTCAAAATTTCAATTATTCTGAAAAGTTTTAATAGTTAGTGTAAAATTTGCAATACTTATCCCAATTCCAATAGAATTCCAAAGAAGGAATTTCTTCATTCTTGTTATTTTTACATTGATGGATATTTCAATGATAACTAATGACATTCTCAAATGAAATGGACAAAGTTTGAATACCCTATAAAAATTTTATTCGGTGCCAAATTTTGAATTATTTCTGGCAAATTTTCGATTTTTACTGTGAAAATTGCAAATAGAAATTTAATTGATGCATGCCATATTTAATTAATTATTTCTTTCAATTTTTGTTCCTACTCATGTCAAAATTTTAATTATTAGGACAAAGTTGTAAAATTTAATGTCAAATTTTCAATTCCTATTCCAATTTCAATAGAATTCGAGAGAAGAAAATACATCATTCTTTTTATTTTTATATTAGTCATGTCAAATTTTCAATTATTCTGATAAAATTTTAAAAATTATTGTAAAATTTTCAATTCCTATTCCAATTCCAATGGAAATCCAAAGAAGGAATTTCGTCATTCTTGTTATTTTTATATCCAGACTAGTTATAAAGGTGCCAATACGTACAAAGTTCTTGACTAAAAAGTAAATAATCGATAGTTCGATAGTCACTCAAAAACTATCATTATTATCACTAGCATTATTGTTCTGACAAAATTTTAAAAATTATTGTAAAATTTTCAATTCCTCTTCTAATTCCAGTCGAAATTGAAAGAAGAATATTCTTCATTCTTGTTATTTTTATATCCAGTCTAGATGTTAAGGGCGCCTATACGTCAAAGTTCTTGACTAAAAAAAATAATCGATGGTTCGATGGTCACTCAAAAACTATCGGTTGCAATCAATAGTCTAAAGTATTGATACTATCGATAGTACTATCGATATTTCTTGATTCCTACTCTTGAGTACTCTATAATCGAATATCCGTCGAGTTTGCCCTTCTTCGATGGATGCTTCATCCCTTAATATTGAAAAAAACATTGAAGTATTGATACCACATCATGCAGTTCTTATATCTTCCTATAACTTATGTAAGTTTGTGTTCAATATTCTAAATATGGTGCAGCATTTTAAGGATGCGGCAGAATTTGTGTTGGCAGGAGAAAACTGTAGAAATTCCACACCATGTGCAATTGAAAATCTATGTTGAAAACGTTATGCATGCGGATTTTCAACTAACCATACATGCTCATTGTGAAAGTCATCAATACCGTCTTTGGTACAAGTTCTTCTTTTGCAGCGTTGTATCATAGATTTCCAGCTCCAATGTGACGATTGGCAATTTCACATTATCGTAACTTGCGAAATAAGTTTCACTGTGTTCAAGAACATACATCGGTTCTTCTATTTAAAGACAATTTCGAAATTTTAAGAAGATCATATTAAAAAAAAACTAAGGAGATTCAAAAAAACACTTGGTATAAGTTTCGCAATTTTGTGAAACTTATGCCAAGTGTTTTTTTTAATCTCCTTAATCAATATGTTTCACCAAGTGAAATGCAATACATACAATACCAATACATCAGTTCCTCTATTTTAAGACATTTTCAAAATTTTAAGGCGATCATATTAAAAAAAACTAAGGGGATTCAATAAAACACTTAGTACCAAGTATTTTTTTAATCAATATGTTTCACCAAATGAAATACAATACATACAATACCAATACATCGGTTCCTTTATTTAAAGACATTTTCAAAATTTTACATATTACAAAAAATCGAATATCTATAAAAAATATCAAGACAATTTCATAACACCAAGGTTATAAATTTTACTTGTTTACGCAATTCACAAAACTTAAAAAAACTGTAATGTTTAAAAAAAACTGCAAGACGGCTTATGATATTTGCGTAAATATCACAAAAATCTAAAATCTGTTATACATGTTAGGTCACTTTCTCAAATATAAAAATTTCAAGATATTTTCATAAAATCGAGGCTATAAATTGAACTAATTTTTATACATTTCAATCGAAAATCTGGTGCACTTTTAAAATCGATTTATATAAGGATATTAACATGCCCTGTCTCATAAAAAATGAGACCAATATTCATAAGTGTAAAGCTCAGGTGAGGGAATACGTTTTTCAAATTGATTGACTGTAAATAAAAAATAGTAGATCTGGTAAATAGAATAAAAATATATGTCAATATGAAAACTGCATTTGCTATTTGTGTTTTTCTTTTGCATTGTTTTTTGTTGTTTTGTTCAAATTTTGTATATTATGTAGCTTTTTTGCTCATAAATATTCGTTATTATTATTGCTAATAAATAATAATTATTATATTATAAGGATTTTCCAAAATATTTTTAATTTCTGAAATACCAAATTTATTCCAGTTGCTAAGGTTATAAATTTGACTAATTTTTTATAGTTTTAATTTGAAAATCTGGTGTACTTTTGAAATCGATTTGTACGAGAAGTTATCCAAAATATTTTCAATTTCTGAAATACCAAATTTATTCCATTTGGCTAGGTTATAATTTTTTTACATTTCATTAGAAAATCCGGTGTACTTTTGAAATCGATTTGTACGAGAAGTTTTCCAAAATATTTTTATATCCTGAAATACCAAATTTATTTCATTAGGCTAGATTATAAAGTTTACTAATTTTTACACATTTTATTCGAAAATCTGGTGTACTTTTAAAATTGGTTTGTACGAAGATTTTTCTTCAACATTTTTCTTCATACATATAGGAAAATAGAGGAAAATCCCACCTAGAAATATCAATTATCTATATTTTACAAACTCAATAACAAAAATCGAAAGTTTTGTTATTTTGAGTTTTCATAAAGATTGCTTCAAAAACAGATAATTATAAAAATTTGGAAGAAGGCATCATTCCAAGCGCCTCAAGCAATTTGATGTCGTTTCCCTTAGGAAAATTCACAAGGCATAAACCATGGACATTATGTAATAATTATAATATTACAGTTTAAAGCTATGAAGAAGAAAAATGTAGTTTTTGTCAATTTTTTTAATTGGTAATCATTATATTAATTATTGAAATAATTAATATCATAAAGTAAAAGTGAATTAAGTGAAATGAATAGGTATCATACAAAGTTAATTTTAGTAATAGGGCTGAGAAATATAAAGGCCATAAATAATTACAATTTGTATCATTTTATTTATCATTTATAACTAAATGAGTTGAATCTTTACATACAATATCTGGTGTACTTTTAAAATTGCTTTGTACGAGCATTTTTCCAAAATATTTTCATTTTCTGAAATACCAAATTTATTCCATTTGGCCAATTTATAAATTTGTCTAATTTTTATAATTTCATTAGAATATCTGGTGTACTTTTAAAATCGATTTGTACCAGGACTTTTCTAAAATATTTTCAATTTCTGAAATACCAAATTTATTCCATTTGACTAGGTTATAAAGTTGATTAATTTTTATACATTTCATTCGAAAATCTGGTGTACTTTTGAAATCGATTTGTACGAGGATGTTTCCAAAATATTTTAATTTTCTGAAATACCAAATCTATTCCAATTGGCTAAGTTATAAAGTTGACTAATTTTTATACATTTTATTCGAAAATCAGGTGTACCTTGGAAATTGATTTGTACAAGGATTTTTCCAAAATATTTTCAATTTCTGACATACCAAATTTATTCCATTTGGCTAATTTTTATACATTTCATTCGAAAATCTGGTGTACCTTTAAAATCGATTTGTACGAGGATTTTTCCAAAATATATTCATATCTGAAATACCAAATGTATTCCATTTGACTTTTCCACACTGTATATGAAATAAATATAAAATCTCACCTCTAAAGTACTAACAAAAAAATTAAATTCCTGCATACAACAGAAACATGGGGTACCATTGCCAAACTCTCTGTAAATTGTCATTTAGAGATGTAATTCTAAATTGCAACTCTAAACCACAACAATTTAAAAATAAAAAGCGTTTTTCAAATATTTTTCTTAACGATTGCATTGATATTTTATCCATTACTTTTGAAACTCCCTGTACATACAAAACTACGCCTACAATCTACTCGTTGGTATTCGTAATTCTAAATTACATCTCTAAACAACAATTTTAAAATAAAAAGCGTTTTTGAAACATTTTTCTTAACGATTCTATTGATATTTTATCCGTTATTTTTTAAACTCCCTCTACATACAAAACTACGCCTACAATCTACTCGTTGGTATTCGTATTTCTTAACGATTCTACTGATTTTATGATTACTTTTGAAACTCCCTGTACATACAAAACTGGCCTACAATCTACTTCTTGGTATTCGATGAGATATTTAGTATATTATTATTATATAGTGTAGAGGTCATTCTGTGGTCATAATAAAGTCTTAAAAATTAATTACATCTCTAAACAAAAATTTTAAAATAAAAAGCGTTTTTCAAATATTTTTCTTAACGATTCTATTGATATCGTATCCATTACTTTTGAAACTCCCTGTACATACATAACTATCTTCTTGTTGGTATTAGTATTTTTAACGATTCTATTGATTTTGTGATTACTTTTGAAACACCCTGTACATACAAAACTATGCCTACAATCTATTCTTTGGTATTCGATGATATATTTAGTATATTATTATTACATAGTGTAGAGATCATTCTGTGGTCATATTAAAGTCTTAAAAATAAATTACATCTCTAAACAAAAATTTAAAAATAAAAAGCGTTTTTTAAATATTTTTCTTAACGATTCTATTGATATTTTATTCATTACTTTTGAAAATCCTTGTACATACAAAAGTATGCCTACTATATACTCGTTGGGATTCGTATTTCTTAACGATTCTATTAATTTTGTGATTACTTTTGATACTCCCTGTACATACAAAACTACGCCTACAATTTACTCCTTGGTATTCGATGAGATATTTAGTATATTATTATTACATAGTGTAGAGATCATTCTGTGGTCATATTAAAGTCTTAAAAATAAATTACATCTCTAAACAAAAATTTAAAAATAAAAAGCGTTTTTTAAATATTTTTCTTAACGATTCTATTGATATTTTATTCATTACTTTTGAAAATCCTTGTACATACAAAAGTATGCCTACTATATACTCGTTGGGATTCGTATTTCTTAACGATTCTATTAATTTTGTGATTACTTTTGATACTCCCTGTACATACAAAACTACGTCTACAATCTATTCTTTGGTATTCGATGATATATTTAGTATATTATTATTATATAGTGTAGAGGTCATTCTGTGGTCATATTAAAGTCTTAAAAATAAATTACATCTCTAAACAAAAATTTAAAAATAAAAAGCGTTTTTTAAATATTTTTCTTAACGATTCTATTGATATTTTATTCATTACTTTTGAAAATCCTTGTACATACAAAAGTATGCCTACTATATACTCGTTGGGATTCGTATTTCTTAACGATTCTATTAATTTTGTGATTACTTTTGATACTCCCTGTACATACAAAACTACGTCTACAATCTATTCTTTGGTATTCGATGATATATTTAGTATATTATTATTATATAGTGTAGAGGTCATTCTGTGGTCATATTAAAGTCTTAAAAATAAATTACATCTCTAAACAAAAATTTAAAAATAAAAAGCGTTTTTCAAATATTTTTCTCAACGATTCTATTGATATTTTATCCCTTACCTTTGAAACTCCCTGTACATATAAAACTACTCCTACAATCTACTCGTTGGTATTTGTATTTCTTAACGATTCTATTGATTTTGTGATTACTTTTGATACTCCCTGTACATACAAAACTACGCCTACAATCTACTCCTTGGTATTCGATGAGATATTTAGTATATTATTATTACATAGTGTAGAGGTCATTCTGTGGTCACATTAAAATCATGTTATGGGTAGCAGAATATGATGAATATTTATGAAGTGTTTGAGGTGACAGGAATATATTAAATTATCTTCAATTACACGCATATTTATTAACTATGTTATTAATTTAAATATATAATATAAATAAATAAAACACAATTGGTGTGAGTTTTATAAAAAAAATAATGTTGTACTGCAACAATTGTTATGGATATACATATATTAATATGGAGTTTCATCATGTATCAGCCTCATCAATCCGATATTCATTTAAATTTACTATTGAGTAAATAAAACTTAGTTAATGTAGCTGTAAACTGTTCCTGTAAACTGTTATAAAATATCTTATGTGTACCATGGGCTAAAATTGTCAATTATTTTGCACAACATTATGTGAATTTTATTCATTTGAAATCATTGTAAAATAAACAAAAATAATAATAGTATAATGATAATATAATAATAATTATGTGCTCATTTTTGTCCTTTTTGTAGGCCTCGCTGTTTGGAAGATTGTTCATTATGCTCAATAACAGATTACCTATTGATACTGGATTAATAAGCAAATGGATTGTAATCGTTTTTTAGGTATTTATTAATATCTAGTTGAATAGCTGAACTTACAACATATAAATTATATTTTACAAATTATATATTTTTTATGAAATTTTTAGCAAACAACTACATGATAATCAAAATTTATTCGATTTAACTTCCTATACAGATGAAGCACGATTGCATTTATCTGGTTTTATAATTTGTTAAATTTATATTTAGATTTTTATGATATTTAGATATGAATATGTGAACATTATTTAAGTTCATCATCAAAGTTTATATTGTTTCTACCAAATTTCACCTGTTATTACAAAAAATTGAGATATTTCTGTCAAATCTTCAATGATTTTATCTAATACATATCATATCGTCTGATTAATGCAAGAATTAGGTTAGTCATTTTTTTTGCATTTTGGAGATTAATTGACTACTCCTTAGTCCTTGCTAATGACTACTAACAAAAAGTTAGTCATTTTTTTTTGCATTTTGGAGATTAATTGACTACTCCTTAGTCCTTACTAATGACTACTAATAAAAAGGGTGGGACAACATAAAACGGGGTCTTATGTTTAAATAAGATTGTAAAAAATACCTCGGTAAAACTGTTCACGCCGATTTCTCAGAAACTTGAAAAGTTTTTGCATGTTTGATATGCATGATATCGTCTGCTTATCATACATATCAAACATCATCATATTGTTTTTAATAATAAATTTAGGTTATAAATAACAAAATTGCATCAGTTTCCTGAGCATTAAATAATGTAGCCAATGCTGTCCTTTAAATCTAAGCAATAGTTTTTCTTACATAACTGTCCGTGTGTAAACACGCACATTACAACATTTATCATACCAATTCCTTGTAATCTTGCAAAGATGCCTTACGCAGCAGATCGCTTCAGGTGCACTTTTTTTTAACTTTAATCATCACTTTCTATTACAAACCGTAACGTTCCTAAAACGCGATTTTCTTAATTGCGATTGCAAATGTTAAAATAATGAAGAGGATGACGAGATAAATCCTCCTTACGCAATGGGGAGCAGTTCTTCCAACTAAATTACACGTTGTCAGTCTTCGGTATGCGCCACAAACATACACGTACATATTTGGAACGCTTCTCGGAACGGCCTTAAAGATTAAAAGATTGCCTCTTGGTCTTGGCATCTTGTGATTGATTCCACTGTGTGGAGAGCAGAATGTGTGAAAGCGTATTTATTGCGTGTTGCCACAGCCGAGGAATGGTAATATATTTTTTTTGTCTGGAGCGTTGTTTATTGTAATAACACAGGAGTTGCGTACGCATTCTTCTGTCACACTTTTCAGGAGTTGACGTGGGCGTGGATAATGCACGGGATTTATCGTCCTGCTACCAAAATTGTGATTTCGACGTGGACGAGTTCATTATGTGCGTCGTTATTCATTCATGATGCAAGCCCCATAACTTGTCCGCATATTCTGAATGAGAAATTGAAATATTGTTGATTTGCATATTTGTTTCAGAACCTGTACGAATAACTTTATTTATACTACCACAACATTAATAGTAAGACATTTACCGATAATCAATATTTTGAAAACTTAGATAATTTTTGGAAAATTTTGGAGGAGAAGACCTGATGAAGCCGCTGATCAGAGTTGTTAATGTGTATTAATATTAATATATTAATATTGGTAGTATGGAGTCACGATAAGCAGCAATAATAGAACAAAACTACGCCACTTTTTTGACGCCTAAGAAGGAAAAAGAAGGAGTGGAAATTAAAAACAACAATGGAGAAAAAACAATTCAATTATGCAGTAAAAACATCCTTATGATAACAAATACAAAATTCAAACACAAAAACATACACAAGTACACAAGGGAACAGTCAAACAGAATCGAAATATCGACAATAGACTGAAGACCACAATGGAAAAAGAACAATCCAGTTATGCTTTGAAAACAGCCTTGTGATAACAAATACAAAATTCAAACACAAAAACATACACAAGTACATAAGCGAATAGCCAAACATGAAATGACCCACGACATACCATGTTTTTATTTAGCTAAACAACGAGTAGGTGAGACAGGTGTTATTTGCTGAAAAATCGTTCATATTAATAATTAAATAAGTATCGCAATCCGGCGTAAAAATACGTAGACTCGTGGGGACCGCAGCCCCCTGAACCAGTCCGGGAGAATTCTATCAACAATGGGGACAATAAAAGCCATTAACTTAAGGGTAACAAGAGTTTACTAGTCGGGCGGAAATATCAACAGTTCATGGAAATATAAATTACTCGAGACCAGACAGGGGATGTGCCACTGACCGACAGTGAGCGATTCCGGGGAGTTCAAAACCGAAAGTATAATATTACGGCCCATAGAATCATTAACTTAAGTACCATAAAAACAGCGCCAGATACATGCACGCGTACCGAAATTCTTAGAACGGGGCCCATTTGGCCTGGATAACTCACGCCACGAAGGGACATGATTTGTATTGGTAGCAAACACAAATCCGCCAGCAAAAGATCGAGTGGCGTAAACATGTGGAAGAAATTATTGCGAAGGCATCGAAAAAGGCACTTAGCCAGGTCGAGTAGACCACCGTAGAAGATCGGGGACGCCAGTGTTTGGGCTCGGGGGCTCGGGGAAAATGGGGAGGTAAACATATAAGAATCTGCGAAAGCAGGGGGGAGGTCACTTAGTGCTCGACAGCCGAGGGCACGAGACAAATCGCGAGAGTGTAAACGGGGGCGCAATTAGTATAAACAGTCAGGGAAATTGATAATTCAATTAGGGCAGTATTGAACCAGTTATATATTTTCGGGGAGACCGCGAAGTAATTAAAACAACACCATGCGCAAGGGCCACCACGACATCAGTACGGCTATCCAGTCGGCGAGAGATAGGAAGGGTTAATGAGTGAGTACTGATGCAATTGATGATCGAGTAACGCGAATCAAACTGCCAATTTCGAAGGGCACTGCGAAATATTTAGCAGACAAGTCATTACGCGTGTCAAGTAAATTAATTCGGCAATCCGCCGGAAAATATCCTGTGACAAAATTACGAAAAAACAAAAGGCCCAAACTGGCGCGAAGGTGTGTGATCCTCTTCGTAATGGGAGCGATTTGTGGGTTTCGCGCCGCACTTTGAAACAGAAGGGCGCGCTAGAAGCATACTACAAAATCGCTCTTACCTGTTGGTATGTGCGGATCGAAGACATTCATCAATCTCATACGATAACATGTATATTTCTCTTCGTAATTAGAGCGATCTGTGGGTTTCGCGACCCACTTTGAAACAGAAGGGCGCGCTAGAAGCAGACTACAAATATCGCTCTAACCCCTTGATGTGTTCGAGTCGAACATATTAACCAATCACACCCCACAACGTGTGTGGTTCTCTTCGTAATATTGTCACGTATGATAAGTATTGCTACTCCACATAAACCAACAACATACTCGATTATCATGCGTTTTAATTATTATTTATATTTTATTAGCAAGGGATTCGGGAAAGAGCTTAGTTCAGGAAGGTATTTAAACAGATATAAACTCAAGGGATTTCCCAGGTAGCGATCGCAACAGGAACTAAAAACCGGTATCCGTGAAGGTCAATAAGTATTACACAAATCAGCAAATATCATCATGTCATACCAAATCACTAAATCCTTGTAATTAACGTTGCGTAGTTAATATCACTAATCAATCAGCCGAGTGAGTGATAAAACTAATAAGTTGTAATTGCATGCCGGTGAAATAAAACAGCCATCAGCATCGATAACGCATGTGGTCAGTATTTGCAAATTTGAATTCGTGAGCGAGGGAGAAATGAATGAATGCGAGTCAGTATATTCCTGAAGCACGAGCATGTGGATATTATAGCTAAATCATTGAATGAATCCAAGTCATAAGTCATGATCGCTTGAGAAATAAAGTTAATAAATACGAAACATAACGGCAATTAAGAATGAATGCGAATCAAGGAAATATATGCATGAGCATGCGTAAAGAAGGGATATAAATCTGTGAATGAATCAAAGTCAAAATCATGCAGAATCACATCCGCTAGGTGAATTCAATTATCACAACAAAAAAAAACGAAGTAAAAACAAACTAAAAATAAATGAAAATATTAAAAACAAAAGAAAAGACATTAAAAAAAATTAAATAAAAATAAAAAGAGTCAAAAACAAACGAGGGGCTTATGTTTCATACACGTCAGATGTAATAGGGTTAGGGTATGAGACTCGCTATGAGAACAGATATATCTACTTTAGCCAGACACAACTGACCATCTTGCACAAATCACCGATCGAAATTTACGATATAATTATTTGGGTGTTATTGCTTGGTAAATGCATTGCGAAACTTTAATTAAGGGTAAATCGTCATCCTTAATACTGGCATGTTATTTGCTGGGAAATACACTTCTAAACTTTATCTGAGGATAAATCAAAACAAGTAAATAAAAGATAAAAATATGGGTGAACGAACGCATGTGGAATGAATGACATAACTAAAACACCGTAATTAGCAGGGACAGATCGCATGTACTAGTAACCAGTAGAATTTGAATTATAACGTTAATTTACGTCAGATAACCACGAAATATAATCAGAAACCACGTAAAAATCGATAAATTCATTTCAAAACTTTAGTTCAGAATAAATCGTCATTCTTCATTATTTGTGTGTTATTACTTATTAAATAAACCCTTAGTCACCACAGAAATGTAAAGCGTATTATTTACCATAACCAAATGAACCAAACCTTACTTGCTAAATTAAAATGTAAAACCATATGAATTACTGAATGAATAAATTACTGTATGATGATATTTGTGTATGCGTATAATTTGATATTTTCCCCGTAACAGACACAATACTTGAACAACGAACCATCGATCTTGTCACTATAACGATTCCATGAATCAAACACAGGTGAAGTACCGCCACTTAGATTACGATCCACTCTACGTTTATAAATTAATTACAATTTGTAATGATACCCCGGTATTGTACCGTTACAAGAACAATCCAGTTATGCTTTGAAAACAACCTTGTGATAACAAATACAAAATTCAAACACAAAAACATACACAAGTACATAAGCGAACAGCCAAACAGAAACGAAATATCGACAATAGACTACCACCTAATTATTATAAATATTCCATACATTCGATTATCTGAATCACTTGCAATAATCATCAATGACTTACGAAAAACGCAACTTTATTGCTTGGACATTAAAATATCTAATAATTAAAATTGATTTGCGAAGCAAGATTTAGTCTAAAACTGATTTAGTCTGCGAGAAACTTGCGAAATACAGATGTAAAGCAAACAATAAATTAATTTAATGACTCCCGTTGCTTCAAAAAGACAAAGCTATGACTGTGACCTACAAATTTAAAATCAACTCTGCGTTATTATTTCCTCACTGTTCATGATCATTGCTATTATTCTTGACCGTACATTCTGCAAACTTACAAAGCACAATGGCATTGGTAATCAACGAACGACCGCACACCAACTGTACATTGTTTTTTGTTTTCCACAAGAGAATATTAGTAATTCGCCTCTTACGTGTAATTACGAAAAATTAGTACGTCCATTTTCAGCATTACACGTTGGGCGTATTTGCCTACCGGTCACACAATTGTACGTGCACGTTTCGTAATCGCAATTTACCCCAAAGGTTATTTCGTTTGTAATCATCACATTTCTAAAGACTTAATAATCATCTGCGCAGATAATCATACGGACGTTGGGTTTTAACCGATTCAGCACAGTTTGATTGATGTGTGTAATCATCAAGTGTTTTATGCAATTACCTAATTTGCAGGAACAAGAGTGTTGATCATTAATTGGTAAGTTGCAGTAATAACAGATTTCACTTATTATACTTTTGCACAAATGACTAAACCTAAAAACTGATTAAATATGATTAAAAAAATCACATTTTCTCCAATTTTCTATAAATCTATTTCTTACTGCATTATAACATACCATTCTCACACTGAACTTAAACCACATCATTAGCAAAATTTATCAGTTATTTATCATTTTGTAATTTAAGTTGGTATAACATTAATCATTGATCCATCTTTGATGAGATTGTAATAATTATACTAAAATACAATTAGTGTTTTGCATAATAAACCAAAAAAAAAAAATTATCACATTATATTTCATATTTATTATTACATGAGTAACAATTACAAATGGTAACAAATGTTTTAGATATAAATTTTATTTTATACTACCAATCTAAATAATTGTAATATATTTTGTAAAAAAAACATTTAATATTTACTAATTTTCATAAATATCGGTCAAAATTAATAGTTTTAGGTTGGTTTTCTCGCTCAGGCCAGAATTATAATTCTCCCCAAATTTATGATATTTTTAAATATGCTGAATGTTCAACTGTCCGAGTTGTTTCAGAAAATTTATCTGTTGGATATTTTGAATATTTTATACCAGATCTGTATACAGTTTGCTTGATGATAAATCCTCTGAAAATTTGACCACGAGTATGTCTCAAATAAATGAGAAAATCGAGTTTTTAACTTTGAAAGTTGATCGAATTTTTATAAATATTCAGGGTTGATTTACCCTCCAACGGAAAATTGGCAAGTGCCACTTACAGAGAATATTTAAAGACCGTTCAGGTCTAACATACATAAGTTTCATTAGGCGATAGATTAATGAACACAATAAATAAATTTTCAGAAATATCAACCATAGCTAACCCATACACTTTACACTTTTGATTTTCTCACTTATTTAGTACTGAAACTTTGTGAAATTTTCAGGAGAATTAGCTATGCTTGTACCAAACACAAATATAATAATAAATATGCAATGAATAAATTTCCAAAAATTCAGGAAAAGCTAATCCATACTTGTCATTGCAGAAAGTTATACTTTTGAATTTCCCATTTATTCAGTACTCAAAATTTATCAAATTTTCAGGGGAATTACCTTCAGGTGTACTAAATACAAATCTTATAATAAATATTTAATTAATATATTTTCAAAAATTTCAGTAATAGCTAATCCATACATGTAAATGCAGAAAGTTATACTTTTGATTTTCTCATTTATTTAGTACTGAAACTTTATCACAGTTTTAGGAGAATAAGCTTAAGGTGTACTAAACACAAATCGAATAATAAATATGCAATAGATAATTTTTCAGAAATTTCAGTAATAGTTAATCCATACATGCAAATGCAGAAAGTTATACTTTTGATTTTCTCATTTATTTAGTACTGAAACTTTGTCACAGTTTTAGGAGAATTATCCTTAGGTATACTAAATACATATATAATATTAAATATGCAATTAATATTTTTTTAGAAATTTCATTAATAGCTAACCAATACTTATCAATGCAGAAAGTAAAACTTTTTTATTTTATCACTTATTCAATACTCAACATTTATCAAATCATCAGGAGATTTAGCTTAATGTATACTTAAGATGAATTTAATAATAATTGATAATTGTGCAATAAATAATGTTGCAGAAATTTCAGTAATTGCTCCCATACTTGTCAATGCCGAAAGATATACTTTTCATTTGCTCACTTATTTAATACTGAAATTTTGTCAAATATTGAGGAGAATTTGCTTCAGGTGTACTTAATACAAATCTAATAATAATATGCAATAGATACATATTCAGAAATTTCAGTAATTGTTAATCCAAAGATGTAAATGCAGAAAGTTATACTTTTGATTTTCTCCTTTATTAAGTACTGAAACTTTGTCACATTTTCAGGAGAATTAGCTTCAGGTATTCTAAACAAAAATATAAAACTCGATATGTAATAAATACATCCTTAGAAATATCAGCAATAGCTAACTCATACTGTCAATGCAAAAAATTATACTATTGATTTGCTCACATATTTAATATTGAAACTTGGTTAAATTTTTAGGAGAAATATCTTCATGTGTATTAAACACAAATCTAATAATAAATATACAATAAATAAATTTTCAGAGTTACATATGGCGTTAAAGTAATATACGCGCTGTAATGTATCCAAGGGCAATAAATTACTCTTTCAAATGAAGCATATAAAGTGACTTGCTTAGACGGGTCATGCCGAGAGGTACTTTATGTCTTACTAGTGCATTACTGTTTATTTATAACTTAGATGCAAGGTATATTATATAGCATATATAACCCTAGGGCATAGGGAATTATGATTTACTTTGGTAATAATGACAAAAAAAATATTATCGCCATTATTTCTTCTCATTCATGTTAAAGTGGCAGTTATGAAACGATCTCGAGAAAGTGATATTACCAGATGTTGAGCTTGGTGATCCAATATTTGCAATATTTGATTTTTGGTGGTAAATAATATCAGATTACCCATGTATAATACATGGTTGAAATTGGAATTCTTCGCTCTTTTTAATGCTAGTAGTAGTAGACAATCTTTATTGGGCTTCGACCTATGTGGTCTTTATGCTATTAAAATCCAATATTGCGACCACAAGGAAATCAAAAGTTGACTATGAAAATTTGGGCATATTGTTGGCGCAAAAAATGTTTGGTACTGTCATCAGAAAGCTCACGTCGAAAAATGTAAGCGTGCCAAGTTTCGTAACATTTCCTTCAAAAGTAAAAAAGCTTTAAGACGAAAATGGTAGTGCACATTTTCAGTTTTTCAGCGATATTTCAAGAACTGTGCAAGATATCCCGGATTTCGTTTCAGTATATTGAAAGGCATAAAAATGAGAAATTTTTATCTCACTTGACCAACTCCATATATATTTCCGTTTATTACATCCTAATGGTTGGCGTCGTAAAAGTGACCACCCTGTATACCATTGAAATTTAAGGAAAGGATAAATTCCTGAAACGATGTGTTTTCTGAAAAGTTAAAAATGTATGCACTGGAGTAATTTCCAATGCAAATAATTTTTAACAGAACTAGTTTCAATATCAGAATAAAAGGAATTCTTATTCATAGAAATATATTTGTTGTACTTATCCCAAAAATGTTTGTGTTTATTTGGTTTCTCTTAAGTAGTTTAAAACGCACGTTGATATACATCCCAAAAATGTTTGTGTTTATTTGGTTTCTCTTAAGTAGTTTAAAACGCACGTTGATATACATCATAGCAAGGTACAAAATATTAACTAGTGATATTTTTATACGGCTGAATGATAACACTATCACATACACACATAGAACTATGTGCTATCACATAGAACGTGCCGTAATGAGCCACGAAATTACGTACCGAAATTAGCATAGATAACCGATTCACACTTAAAATAATAACAATCTTTAGAGGCTTGCCCAGCGATGAATTACATAAAAGGTAATTAACCGTGAATGCTTTGCATATCATCGCGGATTTATGATTCCTCCACGCCTCAATAGTCGCATTTACTTATGCAAGGCTCGAGTTTATTAAGCACTCCTTTGCTACTCGTCCAAATTTTGCACTGACAGGACGTCGGCAAGTCTTATTTATGGCATCCTGTGGTAATAATTATTATCTCTAAATGTTCGAGTTGGCTGGCTACGAACAAAGCAGCTCTTCGTCGTCATTATTGTTGGGTGCGGGGCAATTTGAAGCACTGGGTAATGTGTGCAGTGTAATTGCCTGAAATCGGTTTAAATGATGATACTGTGTGTTCAATTTGGTATCTGCTCTATTTCAAAGATGTTTCACGTGAGTGAAACTTTGAGTACTGAAGTAACTTCACTATGATTCTTCTTCTTAAAGTCCCATCTCCTATCAATTGTTCAATTTGGTATCTGCTCTATTTCAAAGATGTTTCACGTAAGTGAAACTATGAGTACTGAAGTAACTTCACTATGATTCTTCTTCTTAAAATCCCATCTCCTATTGGAGGTTGGAAATCATCATGGCAATCCTAACTTTATTAACAATTGTTCTAAATAGAGGGCTTGATGTTAATCCGAACCATTCTCTTAAATTTTTGAGCCAGGAAATCCTTCTTCTTCACTTTGATTACAGAAATTCTTTTGATTTCATGTTTATTTTCCTTCTAAAATAAGTCAATGCAAATTAATTGTGCAGTATGACCATTCTACTCGTACTGCAAATTTTTGTGCCAAATAGAAATTCGGAACCAATATTCATAGAGTCAAATATTTACTTGCCACTACTTTATATTACGTTGAGCAATCATATTAAAAATGTGCAGTAATCAGATATGAACTTCTGCTTAGAATAATGTATTTGCTATAAATGGTATTTATTCTGGTTTTTAATTATTACAGTACACTTTGACATTATAAGTGCTTAACATGAATACATTATGATAATGTTATTAAATCCGTGAGCAAATATTCATACGAAAAATTTAGTTAGCATAAACCATTTCATGTTGAAGTCTCTGTTCCGTGAAAACGTTCTCACACTCGCTAAACAATTCCGGGCCAGCATCTGACATAAAACGAACGCCTCGTCTCGGCTTTATCAATTCCATCATCAATAAAGAAACACGCGCACGATACGAATCTCGTATTTGAGTCCATGCGTAAAACTATGCGGCAATTAAAAACGCGGGCCATTTCCTCGGGAATAATTCACCTCCTCCCGCTTATTACCATCGTAAAATTGTCGGAGCGCGCTTGCATTTATATAATAAGTAATAATAATATATAATAATCACTATCGTGTCCTGCTCGGTCTATTATTCATCGGTCTCGGTCTCGAGGAGAACCAGCAATTATTCAAGACGGCCCGAAGGCCTCTTGGTGTTATATTTCAGCGCCGGCTCCAAGAGTTGTGTGTATTCTTTGAGGCACCACATGCACGTATCATTACATCTTTATTATTTATGGAACAGCCCTCGGTGTTCTTTATTAATTTCAGACAATTTGTTCTAGGCCTACACGCTGACAACGATAAATTCGCCGTCGGTATTAATTGGATTAGTTATTGCGTTTGATACGTTCCAAGATGATAAAGTGTTATAGCGACAGGCTTCGGGCAATTCAGCGTTGTTTAGTGATTGTGGGCTCTGCAATTGATGAATATGAATGATGATTTTATATGCCAAGTGAATACATTTGATTGGCATTTGATAACAATTACAAACGTTCGAGCAATAAACAGTAATTACTATAATTATACTAATTGTATGGATATAACAATGTAAACATTACAGTTGTATTCAAAATTATTAGATAATTCACTGAAAACATATAATTTGTGCACGTACATATGATTTTCATGTGAGATAACTCAAATGTCTCTAACTAGTGATAGTGGGCACAATAAGGAAGATTATGTCAGGTGCTAGTTTTATAGGAGCTGTTTTATAATACTGGAGTAACTATCAACTGGCAAAAAAAACTCAGCAGAAAAACAAAAGGTATGAAATAAGGTATAAACAAAATCATTGTCGATCAATTAATGAAATGGTAAGAAATAATAGAGACGTGATCATCACACGACCTACCACTATCTATATACCTACGAATATTTGTCATTTTCGTCAATTATAGAGACGTGATCACCACACGACTTACCATCATCTATATACCTACAAATATTTGTCATTTTCGCAAATATAAGAAATAATAGAGACGTGATCACCACACGACTTACCATCATCTATATACCTACAAATATTTGTCATTTTCGTCAATATAAGAAATAATAGAGACGTGATCATCACACGACCTACCATTATCTATATACCTATGAACATTTCTCATTTTCGTCAATAATAGAGACGTGATCACCACACGACTTACCATCATCTATATACCCACAAATATTTGTCATTTTCGCAAATATAAGAAATAATAGAGACGTTATCACCACACGACTTACCATCATCTATATACCTACAAATATTTGTCATTTTCGTCAATATAAGAAATAATAGAGACGTGATCATCACACGACCTACCATTATCTATATACCTACGAATATTTCTCACTTTCGTCAATAATAGAGACGTGATCACCACACGACTTACCATCATCTATATACCCACAAATATTTGTCATTTTCTCAAATATAAGAAATAATAGAGACGTTATCACCACACGACTTACCATCATCTATATACCTACAAATATTTGTCATTTTCGTCAATATAAGAAATAATAGAGACGTGATCACCACACGACTTACCATCATCTATGTACCTACAAATATTTGGCATTTTCGTCAATATAAGAAATAATAGAGACGTGATCACCACACGACTTACCATCATCTATATACCTACGAATATTTGTCATTTTCGTCAATAATAGAGACGTTATCACCACACGACTTACCGTCATCTATATACCTACAAATATTTGTCATTTTCGTCAATATAAGAAATAATAGAGACGTGATCACCACACGACTTACCATCATCTATGTACCTACAAATATTTGGCATTTTCGTCAATATAAGAAATAATAGAGACGTGATCACCACACGACTTACCATCATCTATATACCTACGAATATTTGTCATTTTCGTCAATAATAGAGACGTTATCACCACACGACTTACCGTCATCTATATACCTACAAATATTTGTCATTTTTGTCAATATAAGAAATAATAGAGACGTGATCACCACACGATTTATCATCATCTATATACCTACAAATATTTGTCATTTTCGCAAATATAAGAAATAATAGAGACGTGATCACCGCACGACTTACTATCATCTATATACATACAAGTATTTCTCATTTTCGTCAATATAAGAAATAATAGAGACGTGATCACCACATGCTTTACCATCATGTATATACCTACAAATATTTGTCATTTTCGTCAATATAAGACATAATAGAGACGTAATCACCACACGCCTTACAATCATCTATATACCTACAAATATTTGTCATTTTCGTCAATATAAGAAATAATAGAGACGTGATCACCACACGACTTACCATCATCTATATACATACAAATATTTGTTATTTTCGTTAATATAAGAAATAATAGAGACGTGATCACCACACGCCTTACAATCATCTATATACCTACAAATATTTGTCATTTTCGTCAATATAAGAAATAATAGAGACGTGATCAATACACAACTTACCATCATCTACATTCCTACAAGTATTTGTCATTTTTGTCAATATAAGAAATAATAGAGACGTGATCACCACACGACTTACCATTATCTATATTCCTACGAATATTTGTCATTTTCGTCAATAATAGAGACGTGATCACCACACGACTTACCATCATCTATATACCTACAAATATTTGTCATTTTCGCAAATATAAGAAATAATAGAGACGTGATCACCACACAACTCACCATCATCTATATACCTACAAATATTTGTCATTTTCGTCAATATAAGAAATAATAGAGACGTGATCATCACACGACCTACCATTATCTATATACCTACAAATATTTGTCATTTTCGTCAATATAAGAAATAATAGAGACGTGATCACCACACGCCTTACCATCATGTATATACCTACGAATATTTGTCATTTTTGTCAATATAAGAAATAATAGAGACGTGATCACCACACGACTTACCATCATCTATATACCTACAAATATTTGTCATTTTCGTCAATATAAGAAATAATAGAGACGTGATCACCACACGACTTACAATCATCTATATACCTACGAACATTTCTCATTTTCGTCAATAATAGAGACGTGATCACCACACGACTTACCATCATCTATATACCCACAAATATTTGTCATTTTCGCAAATATAAGAAATAATAGAGACGTTATCACCACACGACTTACCATCATCTATATACCTACAAATATTTGTCATTTTCGTCAATATAAGAAATAATAGAGACGTGATCATCACACGACCTACCATTATCTATATACCTACGAATATTTGTCAGTTTCGTCAATATAAGAAATAATAGAGACGTGATCATCACACAACCTACCATTATCTATATACCTACGAATATTTGTCATTTTCGTCAATAATAGAGACGTGATCACCACACGACTTACCATCATCTATATACCTACAAATATTTGTCATTTTCGCAAATATAAGAAATAATAGAGACGAGATCACCACACGACATACTGTCATCTATATACCTACAAATATTTGTAATTTTTGTCAATATAAGAAATAATAGAGACGTGATCACTACACGCCTTGCAATCATCTATATACCTACGAATATTTGTCATTTTCGTCAATAAAAGAGACGTGATCACCACACGACTTACCATCATCTATATACCTACAAATATTTGTCATTTTCGCAAATATAAGAAATAATAGAGACGTGATCACCACACGACTTACCATTATCTATATACCTACAAATATTTGTCATTTTCGTCAATATAAGAAATAATAGACGCGTGATCACCACACGACTTACCATCATCTATATACCTACAAGTATTTGTCATTTTCGTCAATATAAGAAATAATAGAGACGTGATCATCACACGACCTACCATTATCTATATACCTACGAATATTTCTCACTTTCGTCAATAATAGAGACGTGATCACCACACGACTTACCATCATCTATATACCCACAAATATTTGTCATTTTCGCAAATATAAGAAATAATAGAGACGTTATCACCACACGACTTACCATCATCTATATACCTACAAATATTTGTCATTTTCGTCAATATAAGAAATAATAGAGACGTGATCAACACACGACCTACCATTATCTATATACCTACGAATATTTCTCACTTTCGTCAATAATAGAGACGTGATCACCACACGACTTACCATCATCTATATACCCACAAATATTAGTCATTTTCTCAGATATAAGAAATAATAGAGACGTTATCACCACACGACTTACCATCATCTATATACCTACAAATATTTGTCATTTTCGTCAATATAAGAAATAATAGAGACGTGATCACATCACGACTTACCATCATCTATATACCTACGAACATTTCTCATTTTCGTCAATAATAGAGACGTGATCACCACACGACTTACCATCATCTATATACCCACAAATATTTGTCATTTTCGCAAATATAAGAAATAATAGAGACGTTATCACCACACGACTTACCATCATCTATATACCTACAAATATTTGTCATTTTCGTCAATATAAGAAATAATAGAGACGTGATCACCACACGCCTTACAATCATCTATATACCTACGAATATTTGTCATTTTTGTCAATATACAGTATGTCCCTGGATTGAGTTTACAAGAGGGATTTATTTTTTATTTTCACTTTTAAGTAAAAATGTTATAGCAATTAAAATTCCTGCTTGGTCTGAAACTCACATATCAGTAAATAAAACATTGATTTATTTATACAGGGTGTTGGCTAAATAAAAATAAATTGAATCTAATGTTGACACTTTAGGAAAATAAAAGCATTTAAACAATCCCCTACCATTTTCCTCACAAAGTTCAAACCTACTGTGTAACTTCTGAAAACTGTTTTGTATTTCTTCAATAGTTATCGATGCAAATGAATCTGGGCGATTTATTTTAATTTTCAGTATTATTTTCTGCATTTGGGGGATTGTTTGAATGATTATATTTTTTCTAGAGTATTGTTAAATCTGATTTGTTTTTTTTTTGCAAATAGTAAATTAATAAGTGCCAAAATAAGATTTAAAAAACATTATATTGCCAACACCCTGTATAAATAAATCAAAGTTTCGATAACTGGACTGGTAGTTTCAGACCAAGCAGAAATTATAATTCCTATAACATTTTCACTTAAAAGTAAAAATTAAAAAAAAAACCGCTTGTAAACTCAATCCGGGGACATATTGTATAACTATATTTCATGAACCACCAGCTGATCAGAATGACAAGAATATGTCTGTAACTTCGTCATCTTCGTCAAAACAAAAGAAAGGGATATTGCCGAACAACGATTAATGATAATGGGTTAGATTCAGTTAAGATTAAAACTTCAGAAGTTACATTTTGAAAAAAATGATATTTTGAATTGAAAATTTTATTGACACCACTTGTTTACCTACTCTTATTATTTCCAGCAAAAAATCTCTAAGAACTCTCAATTTTTCTCAGAAGCTTGAATACGACTTTTCAACATGTACATTTTTTTTACAACATAATTAAAGATACAAATTTGAAATAAAATTTTGGAAGTTTATTTAATCAATTGCTATTTGTGACATTCCTTTTTTTCTTAGAAGCTTGAATACGACTTTTCAACATGTACATTTTTTACAATATAATTAAAGATAAAAATTTGAAATAAAATTTTGGAAATTTATTTAATCAATTGCCATTTTTTACATTCCTTTCTTTTCTGGCATTTTTATAACCGTTTCATTCCATCCTATTCTGGGTCTTCCTGTTTTCTTCTTATCTATTCTTCTTATCTATCGTCTTCAATTTCCGCGTTCTATTTACTTCAGCCTTTTCATCCACTCATACTAAGTGACCCCACCAACTAATCTGCCTCTTTTTTATATACTCCTATATAGTACCTAGACCTAGACGTACCTAGACTAAAATAAAAATGTTCATAACATCTTGTTAAAATTCCAGCTCTTTTTAACTGTTTAAATCTGAAATGAATGGGAAGTCATACAGTATCTGAAGATACTGGCTTAGACGAGGAACCCATATGAGCCCTTATTCTGCTACAAATTATGGTAGTAGAATTCTTAATATCAAACTTGTCACTGTCTAGGTACGAGGAAAGTTAAGTTTTCGCAAACAAATCAAATATCACCGAAACCATTACTTTTGAGTCTGCCCAGGTTATCGATATCATTTCTGAAATATATCCGATTTTTGCTGGGCCTCTTTGTCTGCATATGTTAAGTTTTCGCAAAAAAATCAAATATCACCGAAAACATTCGTTTTGAGTCTACCCAGTTTATTGGTACCATTTCTGAAATATATCCGATATTTGCTGGGCGTCTTTGTCTGCATGTGTTAAGTTTTCGCAAACCAATCAAATATCACCGAAAACATTCGTTTTGCGTCTGCCCAGAATATCGGTATCATTTCTGAAATATATTTGATATTTGCTGGGTCTATTTGTCTGCATGTGTTAAGTTTTCGAAAACCAATCAAATATCACCGAAAATATTCGTTTTGTGTCTGCCCAGTTTATCGGTATCATTTCTGAAATATATTCGATTTTTGCTGGGTCTCTGACCAACAAATCAAAAAGTGATCGAGATATTTAAATATCATTTAGATATAAAAAAAATAGTGATACAATCTATATTTCAGATTTTATCGTCTTAGAACAAATTTATACTCGATTTGTACTGCGACTTTATACTACGATTGTTTAAAATGTTGCTAAAACTGCTTTTTTTCTAATCTATATACCCAAAGATAATGTAATATTTTTATGGATGATTTTGAACTGCTTGTTTTTAAATCCCGTTCTTATAGATCCACCAATGTCACTATTTCTGTCAATACAAAAGTACTTTCGAAAGAAATTGTGAAGATGGTTTCAAAAAGTAATAGGCAGTTCTTAAAACGAAGAGATTAAAGAGAAGAGAAAAGAGATTCCCTTTGAAATTTGATTTTACCACTTTAAGCAAATTTTAATTGCGCGTTGCCGAGTTTATGTTACAGGAGATATCTCAACGCTTAATAATATTTTCAGTAGTATGTGCTGATCTTATCTTCCTGTGTAAGATTAATTTGTAGACGTAAAATGAATGCATCTATCAACCAACAAAACCAAAATAACGCTGGCATGTAGTTATAACGGTGTTTTATTTTTATTTTGACATTATAAGTGTCCATATTTGCCATTCGTCGCCCATTCGTGACATTTTATAACTTAAAGGGCTGAAAAAGCTGAAGTAAAAAGAACGTGGGAAGCGAAGACGATAGATAAGAAGAATAGATAAGAAAATAGAGGAAGACCCAGAATAGGATGGAATGAAACGGTTATAAAAATGCTGGAAAAGAAAGGAATGTCAAAAATGGCAATTGATTTAATAAACTTGCAAAATTTTATTTCAAATTTTTATCTTTAATTATGTTGTATAAAAAATGTACATGTTGAAAAGTCGTATCCAAGCTTCTAAAAAAAGTTGAGAGTTCTTAGAGATTTTTTGCTGGCAATAATAAGAGTAGGCAAACAAGTGGTGTCAATAAAATTTTCAATTCAAAATATCATTTTTTTCAAAATGTGACTTCTGAACTTGTAATATAAACTGAATCTAACTCATTATCATTAATCGTTGTTCGGCAATATCCCTTTCTTTTGTTTTGACGAAGATGACGAAGTTACAGACATATTCTTGTCATTCTGATCAGCTGGTGGTTCATGAAATATAGTTATACAGTATGTCCCCGGATTGAGTTTACAAGAGGTTTTTTTTTAATTTTTACTTTTAAGTAAAAATGTTATAGGAATTATAATTTCTGCTTGATCTGAAACTACCAGTTCAGTTATCGAAACTTTGATTTATTTATACAGGGTGTGGGCAAAATAATGTTTTTTAAATATTATTTTGGCACTTATTTATTTACTATTTGCAAAAAGAATTTAAAATTACATGTAACAATACTATAGAAAAAAATATAATCCATCAAGCAATCCCCCAAATGCAGAAAATAATACTGAAAATTTTAAAAAATCGCCTAAGAGATTCATTTGCATCGATAACTATTGAAGAAATACAAAACGCTTAATAATATTTTCAGTAGTATGTGCTGATCTTATCTTCCTGTGTGAGATTTATTTGTCGACGTAAAATGTATGCATCTATCAACCAACAAAACCAAAATAACGCTAGCATGTAGTTAAAACGGTATTTTTTTATTTTGACATTTGCCATTCGTCGCCCATTCGTGACATTTTTTAACTTGAAGGGCTCTAAGTACTATTACTTAAAGCTTCTGAGAAAATTTATGAGTTCTTAGAGATTTTTTGCTGGAAATAATAAGAATAGGCAAACAAGTGGTGTCAATAAAATTTTCAATTCAAAATATTATTTTTTTCAAAATGTAACTTCTGAAGTTGTAATCTAAACTGAATTAACTCATTATCATTAATCGTTTTTCGGCAATATCTCTTTCTTCTGTTTTGACGAAGATGACGAAGTTACAGACATATTCTTGTCATTCTGAACAGCTGGTGGTTCATGAAATATAGATATACAGTATGTCCTTGGATCGAGTTTACAAGAGGGTTTTTTTTTAAATTTTTAAACTTAAAGGGCTCTAAGTACTATTACTTAAACCCTTTAAGTTAAAAAATGTCACCTTTCATTTAGTTATTTTTATTATAATAGACTATTATGCATTTGTGCTGCCTAAAAAAAATATTTAAACGTAAAACAAGTATTTTTTTGCACTACTGGTCAAAAAACAAATCATTATGTTATGTATGAAAGCACTGTGCAGTTGATTTTTATGATTAATGGTAAACAAATTATTCTTTTTAATACAGAATACTTTTCTTACCAAGGTAAACAAGTATATGTTCGTCTTAGGCTACGTAGTTAAGCTTTGCCCGCAGATCGTTCATAGTTCGCGACAACCCAATCCCAACTGCACGATGTGATCAATGTTTGATGTGATGTGATGTGATGTGATGTGATCTGATGTGATGTGATGTGATTTTAGAAAAAAACAATATTTTTAAATTTCGATGTTGGTATAGTCCTTAGAATAAAAGTTTTAGTGTTTTACAATTTTTTACAAAATTTAAAATAAAAAATGGTTCTTTTGCAAGCAATGATCCAATGACCCACTTTCTTTGCACCTGAGTGTATAATTTTAAATGATTGTAATTGTTTTAGTAGTGCTAAAAATAGTACATACACCATGGTTGTGAATACTATTATATCCTCGGGTCATATATTACTCAGTGCTATGCGCCTCACGATACAACAGACCGCGGCTATAATAGTATACTTCACAACTTTGATATATTTTATAATGTACTATTTCCAAACTGATAATTTTTCATATCAATTTTTCATATCGAGTATATTGAGTAAGCCAAATGCTGCCTATATTAGATATACCACCCCAGGTTTATTGTACATATTATACTCTAGGGTGGTCCTGAAAATAGCTTTTTTGCGAAAATTGAAGGTGACACTCCCCAAACCAGTTCAAATTCATATAAAACAATTCCTGATTTTTTCAAATTTTTATTTCTAACCCTCCTTGTTCTAATTGTTTTTATTAATTATAAATAAAACAAGTTACTTTGTGAGCATCACATATAAAAATTGTGCATCAAACTGTCGCATAATGAAACTTATGTATGTTTGACCTAAAGTGTCTGTGAATATACCCTGTAAGTGACACTTACCAGTTTGCTGTTGGAGGGGTAGTAAATCAACCCTGAATATTTATAAAAATCCGATCAACTCGGAAAATTAATAACTCAGTTTTCTCACTTATTTGAGACTCGTGGTCATATTTTACTATACTTGAGTATGCAATTACAAAAGTAAATAAATTCCCAATATTACGTATCTGCGTTTTCTTTGGTTTCTATTGGAATGAAGTTGTTCGGCATTTTTACACTCAGCACGGCTTATTAATAAGCCACATAAATAAATATTTATCGCAGCTAGGAACGGCAGACACGCCACGATTGCCCATAACCAGCCTGCGAAATTTACACCATCCATAAACTCCGCTCACGAAGAACTGCAACGGCCACCCGTATAAGGCTAAAAAGTCTACCCTTTTCCATCAGCCTCGGATTCCCGGAAGCTTCTGAAAAACTGGATTACATAATCTACAGTTACATTGCAGTACAGCGCTCGCCATCTTCATTAAGCAGCGCTCCATTAAGAACATTACAATGGCAATAAATTATTCCTGACCATTCGCGCGAAATTTACGGTCACTTAAGGTATCCACCCACGCTCGATCACTTTCTATTTCCAATATGAAATATAGTGCAACCCGAAGAGCTCGATGTATTATGCAGATGAAATCTGGATGTTGTAACATAAACCGGTGATGTTTTACGATCGGCTGGACGCCAAAATCATGACGAGGACTATAAACATCAATTTGCGGTTTGTTTATCGTGTTGAATTTCTGCGTGTTTGTGTATGTTATTGCAGAGAAATCTCCTGGACGCACATTTGTTGACAAACCTCGCAGTCCTTGGGTTACTCAAATGAGTTCATATGTTGAATTTTTACTGAGCAAATACCTTCATCTTAAGTTGCATAATATTTTTTTATTGTATCAAATTTGTATGCTAGATATTTAAGAGAGGCTTACTTTGTATTATAATAGTCTGAATTACTATGCCATATTCGGAAATCAAAATTTAATTACTAATTATTCACACAAGCACACAAACTGAATTTGGGGATAAAATACTTTCTCTGAATCCCCACATTACTTAATACAATCGTTCATGGAAACTTTCTGCTATTATTTCACACAAATGTATTTCTTGTTTTAGGCCCACTTTCACAATCGTTAATCGGGTTACAAAAAACTTAGCTTGTACTTTAGCTTCAAAACTAGAAATGTTATAGCACTCAATCAACAAAGCTACAATTGTTGACATAGTTGTATCATGGGAAAATTTACCACGAACAAAGATAATTCATAATTTTAAAATTGGATCAGGATAAACGTAGACAAAAATTTAGCTTGTACGTTAGCTTCAAAATAACTAGAAATGTTATATCACTCAATCTACAAACCTACAATTGATGACATAATTGTATCCTAGGCAAATTTACCACGAACAAAGATAATCCACAATTTTAAAATTGGACTTTAATCAGGATAAACGTGGACAAAAACTTAGCTTGTACGTTAGCTCCAAAACAACTAGAAATGTTATATCACTCAATCTACAAACCTACAATTGTTGACATAATTGTATCCTAGGCAAATTTACCACGAACAAAGATAATCCACAATTTTAAAATTGGACCTTAATCAGGATAAACGTAGACAAAAACTTAGCTTGTAAGTTAGCTTCAAAATAACTAGAAATGTTATATCACTCAATCTATAAACCTACAATTGTTGACATAATTGTATCCTAGGCAAATTTACCACGAACAAAGATAATCCACAATTTTAAAATTGGACCTTAATCAGGATAAACGTAGACAAAAACTTAGCTTGTACGTTAGCTCCAAAACAACTAGAAATGTTATATCACTCAATCTACAAACCTACAATTGTTGACATAATTGTATCCTAGGCAAATTTACCACGAACAAAGATAATCCACAATTTTAAAATTGGACCTTAATCAGGATAAACGTAGACAAAAACTTAGCTTGTAAGTTAGCTTCAAAATAACTAGAAATGTTATATCACTCAATCTACAAACCTACAATTGTTGACATAATTGTATCCTAGGCAAATTTACCACGAACAAAGATAATCCACAATTTTAAAATTGGACCTTAATCAGGATAAACGTAGACAAAAACTTAGCTTGTAAGTTAGCTTCAAAATAACTAGAAATGTTATATCACTCAATCTACAAACCTACAATTGTTGACATAATTGTATCCTAGGCAAATTTACCACGAACAAAGATAATCCACAATTTTAAAATTGGACCTTAATCAGGATAAACGTAGACAAAAACTTAGCTTGTAAGTTAGCTTCAAAATAACTAGAAATGTTATATCACTCAATCTATAAACCTACAATTGTTGACATAATTGTATCCTAGGCAAATTTACCACGAACAAAGATAATCCACAATTTTAAAATTGGACCTTAATCAGGATAAACGTAGACAAAAACTTAGCTTGTACGTTAGCTCCAAAACAACTAGAAATGTTATATCACTCAATCTACAAACCTACAATTGTTGACATAATTGTATCCTAGGCAAATTTACCACGAACAAAGATAATCCACAATTTTAAAATTGGACCTTAATCAGGATAAACGTAGACAAAAACTTAGCTTGTAAGTTAGCTTCAAAATAACTAGAAATGTTATATCACTCAATCTATAAACCTACAATTGTTGACATAATTGTATCCTAGGCAAATTTACCACGAACAAAGATAATCCACAATTTTAAAATTGGACCTTAATCAGGATAAACGTAGACAAAAACTTAGCTTGTACGTTAGCTCCAAAACAACTAGAAATGTTATATCACTCAATCTACAAACCTACAATTGTTGACATAATTGTATCCTAGGCAAATTTACCACGAACAAAGATAATCCACAATTTTAAAATTGGACCTTAATCAGGATAAACGTAGACAAAAACTTAGCTTGTAAGTTAGCTTCAAAATAACTAGAAATGTTATATCACTCAATCTACAAACCTACAATTGTTGACATAATTGTATCCTAGGCAAATTTACCACGAACAAAGATAATCCACAATTTTAAAATTGGACCTTAATCAGGATAAACGTAGACAAAAACTTAGCTTGTAAGTTAGCTTCAAAATAACTAGAAATGTTATATCACTCAATCTACAAACCTACAATTGTTGACATAATTGTATCCTAGGCAAATTTACCACGAACAAAGATAATCCACAATTTTAAAATTGGACCTTAATCAGGATAAACGTAGACAAAAACTTAGCTTGTAAGTTAGCTTCAAAATAACTAGAAATGTTATATCACTCAATCTATAAACCTACAATTGTTGACATAATTGTATCCTAGGCAAATTTACCACGAACAAAGATAATCCACAATTTTAAAATTGGACCTTAATCAGGATAAACGTAGACAAAAACTTAGCTTGTACGTTAGCTCCAAAACAACTAGAAATGTTATATCACTCAATCTACAAACCTACAATTGTTGACATAATTGTATCCCAGGCAAATTTACCACGAACAAAGATAATCCACAATTTTAAAATTGGACCTTAATCAGGATAAACGTAGACAAAAACTTAGCTTGTAAGTTAGCTTCAAAATAACTAGAAATGTTATATCACTCAATCTATAAACCTACAATTGTTGACATAATTGTATCCCAGGCAAATTTACCACGAACAAAGATAATCCACGATTTTAAAATTGGACCTTAATCAGGATAAACGTGGACAAAAACTTTACTTGCACGTTAGCTTCAAAACAACTAGAAATGTTATATCACTCAATCTACAAACCTACAATTGTTGACATAATTGTATCCTAGGCAAATTTACCACGAACAAAGATAATCCACAATTTTAAAATTGGACCTTAATCAGGATAAACGTAGACAAAAACTTAGCTTGTACGTTAGCTCCAAAACAACTAGAAATGTTATATCACTCAATCTACAAACCTACAATTGTTGACATAATTGTATCCTAGGCAAATTTACCACGAACAAAGATAATCCACGATTTTAAAATTGGACCTTAATCAGGATAAACATGGACAAAAACTTAGCTTGTACCTTAGCTTCCAAACAACTAGAAATATTATATCACTCAATCTACAAACCCAGTAAATCGACTCACATACATACATCTACATCTCACTATCATCTCACTACATCTACATCATCACTCACTACATTAGTAGATCTCACTAACCGACTGGGTACTATTAATGTGCGAAATATTTGTAACATATTAATTTTAATAATTAAATAGTTTACGCAGAATGAGCAGGACAGCGTTCGAAATATAAATTATAATTACTGTAAAGGTTGGCGAAGCATTCTGGCGATTCACGTCACTTGAATTCACTGCTGAGACGTAAGTAACCTTTGGAATTAATTAAAGATTCTTATCGATGCCCAAACATAGCCAAATCAAAGCGCGTAAGTCAATGTCAGCTGTCACATATGAAATTGTTGCATAAATAGATCGACACAGTAATTTCAATGGCATTTAAAACTGCTTGTACTACAGTGACAATTACATTTGCGAAGGCGTAAAACATTGTATCTGTATGAAATACTTAATAATAAATTTGCTGTAGGTACTACTTGTACTACACTAATTAGAGATTTGCACTGAATCGTTTATTAAAATTGTTCATTAACAATATTATTCATAAACTTAGTATAAATACAGTCGATAAACAAAGATGTTTTTCACTCGAATAAATTAGCACGTTAAAACGGCCACTTAACTCACTTGTTATATAAATAACTATTAAGCAGCGGTCTAAAGATGGTTCTATATTAGTAACCTTGGTAACCCTTTGTAAAACACCGCTAAACCACGGTTTAAATGTTTATGAATAATCAGATTGTATGAATCGGTGGTTAATACTTGGTGAAACATCTTTAAATTAGTATGAATAAAGCACTTGGTTAAGTTTCACAAATTTTGAATAAAAAAACTCTACAATTATTTCAGTCTTGCGAACATTATCAAGAGACAGGGAGACAGGGTTACCAAGATTACTAATATAAAACCATCTTTAGACCGCTGCTTAATAGTTATTTATAAAACAAGTGAGTTAAGTGGACGTTTTAATGTGTTAATTTATTCGAGTGAAAAACATTTTAGTTTTCGACAAAATTAAATAAAATATTGTATAAAATACTTGAGTTGATATTAATATATTTATATTCTCTAAAATATGGATAAATCCAATAGAATGCTAAAAATAAGAAATGAAAATGATACCATGAAAATGTAATTCAAAGAAATTTTCATGAAATTCAAAGAACTGTTGTATGATATTTAAAATTCTGGGAATATTTAGAAAATTTCTTGAAATACCTTGGAATTTTATGTTTGTGTCTGTATATATGTCTTTTCATATAGTTTGGATTGTAAAGCCCCACAAAGTTAGAATTCAATTTATTAATGTTTCAAGAGTAGGTAGGTACATCTAATATGTATGTACATGAAAACTCATGAAAATTTCGTTAAATGTCATTGAAATTTTCATCAATTGCCGAAAACCCGTCACAAGTGAATGCATTTTCGTAATATTCAAAGAAATTTTCATGAAATGGAAGATTTTTTTATAATATTTCAAATTCTGGGAATTTTAAGAAAATTTCGCGGAATATCTTGAATAATTATAGTTTTCATTGTTTCTTGGTTGTAAAGACCCCTCTTATTAAAGATAAGAAATGAAAATGATGCTATGAAAATGTAATTCAAAGCAATTTTCATGAAATTCAAAGAACTGTTGTATGATATTTAAAATTCTGGGAATATTAAGAAAATTTCTTGAAATATCTTGGAATTTTATGTCTGTGTCTGTATATATGTCTTTTCATGTAGTTTGGATTGTAAAGCCTCACAAAGTTAGAATTAAATTTATGAATGTTTCAAAGGTACATCAAATATGTATGTACATGAAAACTCATGAAAATTTCGTTAAATGTCATCGAAATTTTCATCAATTGCGGAAAACCCGTCACAAGTGAATACATTTTCGTAATATTCAAAGAAATTTTCATGAAATGGAAGATTTTTTATAATATTTCAAATTTTGGGAATTTTTAGAAAATTTCGCGGAATATCTTGAATAATTATACTTTTCATTGTTTCTTGGTTGTAAAGACCCCTCTTATTAAAGATAAAAAATGAAAATGATACCATGAAAATGTAATTCAAAGAAATTTTCATGAAATTCAAAGAACTGTTGTATGATATTTAAAATTCTGGGAATATTAAGAAAATTTCTTGAAATACCTTGGAATTTTATGTTTGTGTCTGTATATATGTCTTTTCATATAGTTTGGATTGTAAAGCCTCACAAAGTTAGAATTAAATTTATGAATGTTTCAAAGCTACATCAAATTTGTATGTACATGAAAACTCATGAAAATTTCGTTAAATGCCATCGAAATTTTCATCAATTGCGGAAAACCCGTCACAAGTGTATACATTTTCGTAACATTCAAAGAAATTTTCATGAAATGGAAGATTTTTTTATAATATTTCAAATTCTGGGAATTTTAAGAAAATTTCGCGGAATATCTTGAATAATTATACTTTTCATTGTTTCTTGGTTGTAAAGACCCCTCTTATTAAACATAAGAAATGAAAATGATGCCATGAAAATGTAATTCAAAGCAATTTTCATGAAATTCAAAGAACTGTTGTATGATATTTAAAATTCTGGGAATATTAAGAAAATTTCTTAAAATACATTGGAATTTTATGTTTGTGTCTGTATATATGTCTTTTCATATATTTTGGACTGTAAAGCCTCACAAAGTTAGAATTAAATTTATGAATGTTTCTAAGCTACATCAAATTTGTATGTACATGAAAACTCATGAAAATTTCGTTAAATGCCATCGAAATTTTCATCAATTGCGGAAAACCCGTCACAAGTGTATACATTTTCGTAACATTCAAAGAAATTTTCATGAAATGGAAGATTTTTTTATAATATTTCAAATTCTGGGAATTTTAAGAAAATTTCGCGGAATATCTTGAATAATTATACTTTTCATTGTTTCTTGGTTGTAAAGACCCATCTTATTAAACATAAGAAATGAAAATGATGCCATGAAATTGTAATTCAAAGCAATTTTCATGAAATTCAAAGAACTGTTGTATGATATTTAAAATTCTGGGAATATTAAGAAAATTTCTTAAAATACATTGGAATTTTATGTTTGTGTCTGTATATATGTCTTTTCATATAGTTTGGATTGTAAAGCCTCACAAAGTTAGAATTAAATTTATGAATGTTTCAAAGGTACATCAAATATGTATGTACATGAAAACTCATAAAAATTTCGTTAAATGTCATTGAAATTTTCATCAATTGCGGAAAACCCGTCACAAGTGAATACATTTTCGTAATATTCAAAGAAATTTTCATGAAATGGAAGATTTTTTTATAATATTTCAAACTCAGGGAATTTTAAGAAAATTTCACGGAATATCTTGAATAATTATTACTTTTCATTGTTTCTTGGTTGTAAAGACCCCTCTTATTAAAGATAAGAAATGAAAATGATACCATGAAAATGTAATTCAAAGAAATTTTCATGAAATTCAAAGAACTGTTGTATGATATTTAAAATTCTGGGAATATTAAGAAAACTTCTTGAAATATCTTGGAATTTTATGTTTGTGTCTGTATATATGTCTTTTCATATAGTTTGGATTGTAAAGCCTCACAAAGTTAGAATTAAATTTATGAATGTTTCAAAGGTACATCAAATATGTATGTACATGAAAACTCATGAAAATTTCGTTAAATGTCATTGAAATTTTCATCAATTGCGGAAAACCCGTCACAAGTGAATTCATTTTCGTAATATTCAAAGAAATTTTCATGAAATGGAAGATTTTTTTATAATATTTCAAACTGCAAATTTTAAGAAAATTTCGCGGAATATCTTGAATAATTATACTTTTCATTGTTTTTTGGTTGTAAAGACCCCTCTTATTAAAGATAAGAAATGAAAATGATACCATGAAAATGTAATTCCAAGAAATTTTCATGAAATTCAAAGAACTGTTGTATGATATTTAAAATTCTGGGAATATTAAGAAAATTTCTTGAAATATATTGAAATTTTATGTTTGTGTCTGTATATATGTCTTTTCATATAGTTTGGATTGTAAAGCCTCACAAAGTTAGAATTCAATTTATGAATGTTTCAAAGGTACATCAAATATGTATGTACATGAAAACTCATGAAAATTTCGTTAAATGTCATCGAAATTTTCGTCAATTGCGGAAAACCCGTCACAAGTGAATACATTTTCGTAATATTCAAAGAAATTTTCATGAAATGGAAGATTTTTTTAATAATATTTCAAATTCTGGGAATTTTAAGAAAATTTCCTGGAATATCTTTAATAATTATTACTTTTCATTGTTTCTTGGTTGTAAAGACCCCTCTTATTAAACACAAGAAATGAAAATGATGCCATGAAAATGTAATTCAAAGCAATTTTCATGAAATTCAAAGAACTGTTGTATGATATTTAAAATTCTGGGAATATTAAGAAAATTTCTTAAAATACATTGGAATTTTATGTTTGTGTCTTTATATATGTTTTTTCATATAGTTTGGATTGTAAAGCCTCACAAAGTTAGAATTAAATTTATGAATGTTTCAAAGGTACATCAAATATGTATGTATGTACATGAAAACTCATGAAAATTTCGTTAAATGTCATCGAAATTTTCATCAATTGCGAAAAACCCGCCACAAGTGAATACATTCTCGTAATATTCAAAGAAATATTCATGAAATGGAAGATTTTTTATAATATTTCAAATTCTGGGAACTTTAAGAAAATTTCGTGGAATATCTTGAATAGTTATTACTTTTCATGTATCTTGGTTATAAAGACCCACAAAGTAACATCAAATCCGCTTGTGCATAAAAATTCATGAAAACTTTGTTAAAATGTCATTGAGCTTTTCATCAATTGCTAAAACTCATGAAAGGTAAATACATTTTCATGATAGTGAAAGAAACTTTTATGATATTCAAAGCCAGTTTCATGAAAATAAAATCTGTTTTTATCTAACTTTAAATTCTTAGAATTTAATGATTTTTTATTTTAGAAATATCTTAAAATTTCTGTTATAACAAACAAAAACATAAAAGAAATAGATTGATCGATGTGGCTTTTATTTGTTGAAAATTCATAATTACTAATGTATGAAATAAAGTTAGGCACTTTTTAAAAAATTTAAAAATTGTTTTTTATTGTTCACGACAATTGTTTCGCCACACTGTGGCTTCTTCAGGTGAAGAAATGATCATTTCTTCACCTGAAGAAGCCACAGTGTGGCGAAACAATTGTCGTGAACAATCGATAATATAAAGTTGTTAAACCAGTCTCATTATAAATTCACGGGAAGTGCTTATTCCTTTCAATCAACCCTAAGTTACCTATAAATACCAAACACCGATTACCTATTCCTGTCAGTAAACAAAGGCGGCTCGTACGCTATTCGTGTTTACGAATCATTAGAGGAAGCAATAACAGGTGTAATTGACGCCCACCCGCGCACTTCGTTCACACACCTGTTATTGTGAAATCAAATTCCCACACTAGATTCAAATTGACGGAAAATAGTGTATTTAACCAACCACAAGTTACCTAGAAAAGCCAAACACCGATTACCTATTCCTATCAGTAAACAAAGGCGGCTCGAACGCTATTCGTGTTTACGAATCACTAGAGGAAGCAATAACAGGTGTAATTGACGCCCACCCGCGCACTTCGTTCATACACCTGTTATTGTGGAATCACTTCCTCCACTAGAATCAAATCGTCGTCAGCATCATAACATTTAAACATATAAACTCATCATACATCGCGCCCGCGATCGCAAACTAACGTGGCTGTATTCACCATTACCATAACAACTAATCAAGGCATTCAGTGTTACCCTCCGACATACATCATCATATTCAAATCAAAATAATTCATAAAAATGATGGCTTCTTCATTTTAAATCATAAATAAGCACATAACGTGCATATTATTGGGCAGATTGATTTATAATTGTATAAATAAATAAGTTGGATTAAATCATAATAATTTAAAAACATAATGTATAAAAATACTGGCTTCTTTATTTCAAATCATAAACCAAGCACATAACGTACCTATTATTGGGCAGAGTAATTTAGAATCGTACAGATAAAATAGGCTGGATTAAATATCAATAATTTGAAGACATAATGACAATTTATGGTTAAATATCGTAAACAAGAAATAAGTGGAATTATTAAAACCCCGTATAAACAGAGAAAATGATAAACGAGAGAATGAGGCTTGGTGTAATCACAAGAGAAGTTATTAATAACCTCCAATGTTCCTAATAATAATATATTATAACATTACATAAACATTTCCGATTGAGGTAGCAGAACTGTTTTTAGACACAACTTGTAACATGTCTGACGGTGATGACTACTTGTGACATTGGTGCTTGCTGTGGTCGTGGGTAGAATTACTAATTTACCTCAATCAACGTAAACAATGGGGCTCCAATAATTACATTATTGTGTGGACACCGACACAACCATGAAATTCGGGAAAATCGCGAGATACCTTTAGTAATCATTCATGAATTATTGGGGATATTTCAACATCTTTAAATAGTTCTATTTTTGATGATATCACTTTCCCGTAGTTAAATGGAGTGAAAGGGCATGGTAATAAATGGTCTAAGAAACTACAGAAGCACGTGCATGTATAACAAACACTCGTAAATAAACTTCGTAGTCATTACCATTTTCAAACTATCAATTGAATAAATAAGAGAATTTACAAATTCATTAAAAGGTGAACGAAATCTAGAAAATAAATCAATTCATGTCATAATCGCCAACCTGTGTTTTATTTCCCTGTACGTTATAATTATATAAATTAATTTACTTCATCATCAACCTGTGTTTTATTTCCCTGTGTCTTACAATTTCAGCGTGTCTATTATTAAATAAACAAAACAAATCCTTAAATTGTTGCTTTCTTGTATTAATGCATTATTAGTGTACGTTAATTAATACATTACCAATAGCAAAGTACCTTAAGAGTAATCATGGTAGTAAATTAAACGTCACGACGTGTAAGTACTAAATACGATCACAAATCACGAGCCAAAAATAATTAAAACATTATATAATAAATCACGAGCCAAAAATAATTAAAACATTATATAATAAATCATGAGCCAAAATAATCAAGAAATTATATAATAATTTCACGATAAAAACGACGAATAATAAAATAAATATAATGAAATAATATCGGAGCGTTACAGGTCTCAGGTTCGAACAAATTCTTCAACAATAAAATTTCTATAGCACCAATCCAGCAATAAAAACTGGCAATTCCGTGTATTCTTTAATTGTGCATGTACCGACATGGATGAACCAAAATTCATGAACACAAAAGTGTGGTGGATCGCTCTTTGGCAACGATAATTACTAACAACAGCACAAACAGACCGCTGCTAAATTAATGAGCTACAAAAATACAAAAGGCACTAATTAAAAACCTCACATTTTATGTACTCTTCTAAATATGAAACATGTGTTGCGAAGATATTATTTAATAACGCAGAGTGGTTCTTGAGGATTCGATTTTCACGTTTCTGGTTTGTCTTCGCACGTTTAATAAGACCTAATGAATAAACAAACCTACATCCGTTTGGAGTTACGACTCTCAATGCACCAGTAACCGCAGCAGTCTTGACCGCATCGGATGACCGTAGCCTATAAAACTGAAAGAAGACCTTGGTGTTATTTAACGCGGCGATGCAACTGAACCTTTCGAAAGTTACTTCCTCGTCGGTCACTTTCTGAAACACGATCGCTATGCATCGAGGACACGAGACGATGAGCATGTGAACTCTCAAGATATCTAAGAAAAATTCGGAATTATAAAATTTATTGCAAATCAATTGTCAATGCTTCTCAAAATTTGATGATTTGATGGTGATTTTTGTAGTGAAGACATTGTCGACCCACAAAACGCGAAGAAATTTCAATGTCTATGATTATTTAACTAATTTTTGTATTGATGACTGATAAGCACATGAATTCTCAAGATATCTAAGAAAAAATCGGAATTATAAAATTAATTCTAAATGAATTTACAATTTCTTTTGTCTATTTTTGTCATCACACAAACCTATTTAAATATTTTGGAAACAATATAGTAATATGTGCTTAAAGTTTAGGTTTATTGTAATTACTTACTGGAACATTAATTTTCCACTTAATTAGGTTTACAGTTTTTTATATCCACCTTTATCAACCCATTAAGAAACAAAGGCAGAATAAAAGTATGATAATGCGAATAAATGAAAAGCAGTGCAAATGAAAACGTTGAAATAAACAACAAAATGTTAAAAGATTACCTACAATAAAACAACAAACATTTATCTCCACTCGAAACGGGCTTTGAATAAACACATTACATTTAATCACTAGAATGGGAACTCACAAACTGCGATATTTGGGAGGCGAAAATTTCAACAATGCAAAAGCGAGCCACAATCGTGTATAATGCTCGTTTGCCTGCTTTGGCATTCACAATACAATTGGTTCCATTCTCATGCCTCAAATCTTAATGGATTTTCGATGCTAATTTTCATTGTCAAGGATTTGGAGTTTGAAAAGAAAATGTGTTATTTAAACACTTGATTGATGCTAATAACCATCGAGGCATTAAGATATGTTATAAGAATTAGTCTGCCAGTAATTAAAAAAAAAATAATGAAGTTATTTATTCATGAGTGAAATGTTGCATCTGTATCCCATTTGTCTACATTATAATAATTAATAGAGTATTATTAAGAACTAATTAATATATTGTCTGTGATTTTAAAACTGGAATTCACATCGTATTTAATAATGACGATATAATGTGACATTGTGTCAGTTCTCGTTTGCTGTGATGTGCAATAATTGTTATTGTTTTATTCAAAACGAAAACGAAATTTTTATTGGATTCGACTCAATCCTAAAATAATCCGGTAAATGTTATTTGTGGACGTCTCTAATTGAATTGTAAATTTCGAAAATGGTTTTTCTCCGAAAATTAAAATTGTTCAGGAAATAAACAAAAAACTGAATATCTGAGAACAATTTGACTTATTTGAGCAGTTATTGTTTTCTAAAATACTCTTTCACTATTATAAAATCCAAATATGAGCATTTCTTGCTTATTCTCGGAAGTTTGAACATTCAGAATATTTAAAAATATCATAAAAAAGTGTGCATCAAACTATCGTCCAATGAAACTTATGTATGTTAGACCAAAAGGGTCTGATTCATGTCGGTGCACACACAATTCAAGAATACAAGGAATTGCCAGTTTCGTTGCCAAATTGGTTCTGTAGAAATTTAACTATTGAAGATTTTTTCGAACCTGAGGCCCTTGGCTTGTCCTAACCTCTTGAGCACCATTGACTTGCAGATTAATGTTTTGTGAATTAAATATTATTATTGACATTTTGTTTATGAGCTACTTTTTAGACTTGAGTACAAGAGTTTGTACAGACTTGTTAGCTCACTGTTATAACAATATATGAAAATTAAAAAATATATACACTTCTGGGCAAAATTAAGGGACAACCAAATATACTTAAAATAACCTTTCCAATGTATAAGTTGTTTTCCATAAATTTTGCACATGTCATAAATTGACGTTTATTAAACACTATTATTATTTGTTAGGAAACACTTGCATTTAAATATTTATTCGGTTCATTAAATGTCGTTATCTGGTTTTAAAATCATTTTGAATTTTACAAGTGATCCCTTAATTTTGTCCAGAAGTATGAATGTATAGTATGTACAATCGCCGACAATCGAAGTGCAACACAACCTGACCAACACAAAAAGTATTGTTTTTTGTTGTTATTGTTAATTTAGAAGCGAATAACTCAATGGGGGAGGACTTCCAGGACTGGTACCAAATAATTTTATCTTTGTTTTACATTATTTGTAAATAGTGGGAAAATAGGGTTGCAGAATGTCTATTCAGTTTCTGGTACACATGATACACATGATACACATGATACATATGATACACATGAAGCGTGCCTCTACCAGTAACAGTCATAAAAGTTCGAACACAATAAACCTCAATAAACTGTTTTCCAGTTCACAATTCATATTCTCTTGAACGTACTATACGAAGTCATTACCAAGAATGTTATACCACTATAACATTCCAATAACACAATTTCGCGGATATTATTTTTATAGTCTCGATTATTACATGTTTGTAGCTGTAGACAATTTAATCACATGGATTTCATTATTTACATGTTTACTCAACATATTAATAAACCCAATTCTATCGCGAAAGTGTGATACAAATCTCCTCGGCGTTTATAAAATCCATGAAATCTAGACTCCAATTCATAAATAACTCACAGCTGCAGCTTCCCCGAATTCCTCTGTTTGCTGTAATTTATTCCAGTGGTACACGATTATTTGTGTTTGTATTTAAATTAATTATTTAAATAATTTGCTATTGTTACTTCCCGGAAAGCAAATGAGTAAAAGTAACCTCGACTGCATTCCAAGACGCAATTTTCTCACTGCTTTCAGAAAACTTTCATTACACGGAAAAGTATTGAGTTTGTGAATATAGTGTTGAAAAAATAGATACTTAATATGAAAAAAAATAAACCATTACATATTTACAGTTTATTATTTAACGTATTTCCAACCATTGATAACGAAATAACCAATTGCGAATGGTTTTCTCACGATTTTAATTAACCCCAATGAGACTAGAAACTCATTGGTGGTAGTTTCTAACTCTTTTTGTTTATTCGGCAGGTATGTACCATAACTTTAACTTAGGAAAGCCAAGCAGCCATAATAACCCAAAATATCCATTTCAAAATATCCATTAGCTCATTTTTCAGAAGTTTCAGTGACTGATAAATAGGTATTGGTCAATTCGAAAAGTTATACATTTGATTCTCTTACTTATTAAGGATATACTCGTCATCAAATTTTCAGAGGAATTAACTACTAATAAAACTTGTATTTCAAAATGTATTGAGTTATTACAAATTTATACTCCGATTGTTCAAAATCTTCCAAAACAGCATCTTTTCTAATCTACATAAAATCGTATAGAGATTTTCAAAATATCCATTAGCTCATTTTTCAGAAGTTTCAGTGACTGATAAATAGGTATTGGTCAACTCGGAAAGTTATACATTTGATTTTCTTACTTATTAAGGACATACTCGTCATCAAATTTTCAGAGGAATTAACTACTAATAATACTTGTATTTCAAAATGTATTTAGTTAGTACAAATTTATACTCCGATTGTTAAAAATCTTCCAAAACCGCATCTTTCTGGTCTACGTAAAATCGAACAGAGATTTTCAAAATATCCATTAGCTCATTTTTCAGAAGTTTCAGTGACTGATAGATAGGTATTGGTCAACTCGGAAAGTTATACATTTGATTTTCTTAATTATTAAGGATATACTCGTCATCAATTTTTCAGAGGAATTGACTACTAATATAACTTGTATTTCAAAATGTATTGAGTTAGTACAAATTTATACTCCGATTGTTCAACATCTTCCAAAACAGCATCTTTTCTAATCTACAAAAAATCGTCTGGAGATTTTCAAAATATCCATTAGCTCATTTTTCAGAAGTTTCAGTGACTGATAAATAGGTATTGGTCAACTAGGAAAGTTATACATTTGATTTTCTTACTTATTAAGGATATACTCGTCATCAATTTTTCAGAGGAATTAACTACTAATAAAACTTGTATTTCAAAATGTATTGAGTTAGTACAAATTTATACTCCGATTGTTCAAAATCTTCCAAAACAGCATCTTTTCTAATCTATATAAAATCGTATAGAGATTTTCACAATATCCGTTAGCTCATTTTTCAGAAGTTTCAGTGACTGATAGATAGGTATTGGTCAATTCGGAAAGTTATACATTTGATTTTCTTACTTATTTAGGATATACTCGTCATCAATTTTTCAGAGGAATTAACTACTAATAAAACTTGTATTTCAAAATGAATTGAGTTAGTACAAATTTATACTCCGATTGTTCAAAATCTTCCAAAACAGCATCTTTTCTAATCTACATAAAATCGTATAGAGATTTTCAAAATATCCATTAGCTCATTTTTCAGAAATTTCAGTGACTGATAAATAGGTATTGGTCAATTCGGAAAGTTATACATTTGATTTTCTTACTTATTAAGGATATACTCGTCATCAATTTTTCAGAGGAATTAACTACTAATAAAACTTGTATCTCATAATGTATTGAGTTAGTACAAATTTATACTCCGATTGTTCAACATCTTCCAAAACAGCATCTTTTCTAATCTATATAAAATCGTATAGAGATTTTCACAATATCCATTAGCTCATTTTTCAGAAGTTTCAGTGACTGATAGATAGGTATTGGTCAACTAGGAAAGTTAAACATTTAATTTTCTCACTTATTGAGGACATACTCATTATCAAATTTTCAGGGGAATTAAATACTAATAAAACTTGTCTTTCAAAATGTATTGAGTTAGTACAAATTTATACTCCGATTGTTCAACATCTTCCACAACCGCACTTTTTCTAATCTACATAAAATCGTATAGGGATTTTCAAAATATCCATTAGCTCATTTTTCAGAAATTTCAGTGACTGATAGATAGGTATTGGTCAATTCGGAAAGTTATACAGTTGATTTTCTCACTTATTAAGGACATATTCATCGTCAAATTTTCAGAGGAATTATCATCAGGCATACTGTATACAAAAGTTGATAGCATTTTTTTTCTGTTAATGAATATCTAAAAATACCTTGAGGTTACATAGTTTAGTTTAGAGTTTAGATGACAAAAATGTAAAAATTTCAGACTGCAAATTTTCAGAGAAATTGTCTTTAGGCAATACGGCCTAACATATGGCATAAAATTTTCAAAGAAATTAACTACCAATAAAATCTGTATGCCAAAATGTATTGAGTTAGTACAATTTTATACTCCGATTGTTCAAAATATTCCAAAACCGCATCTTTTCTAATCTATATAAAATCGTATAGAGATTTTCAAAATATCCATTAGCTAATTTTTCAGAAGTTTCAGTGACTGATAAGGTATTGGTCAACTCGGAAAGTAATACATTTGATTTTCCCACTTATAAAGGATATACTCGTCGTCAATTTTTTTTTCAGATCAATTGTCTTCATGCATACTGTATACAAATTTGGCATAAGATTTTCAAAATATCTATTAGATAAATTTTCAGAAATTTCAGTGACAAACAGAATGGTATAGGTCAACTCGGAAAGTTACATTTGATTTTCTCACTTATTAAGGACATCAAAAGTCAGTCTTCAAATTTTCAGAGGAATTAACTTCGAATAAAATTTGTGTTTCAAAATGTATTGAGTTAGAATAAATTTATACTGCGATTGTTCAAAATCTTCCAAAACCGCACTTTTTCTAATCTACATAAAATCGTATAGAGATTTTCAAAATATCCATTAGCTATTTTTTCAGAAGTTTCAGTGACTGATAGATAGGTATTGGTCAACTCGGAAAGTTATACATTTGATTTTCCCACTTAGAAAGGATATACTCGTCGTCAAATTTTCAGATCAATTGTCTTCATGCATACTGTATACAAATTTGGCATAAGATTTTCAAAATATCTATTAGATAAATTTTCAGAAATTTCAGTGACTAACAGAATGATACAGGTAACTTGAAAGTTAAACATTTGATTTCTCACTTATTAAGGACATCAAAAGTCAGTCTTCAAATTTTCAGAGGAATTAACTTCTAATAAAATTTGTGTTTCAAAATGTATTGAGTTAGTATAAATGTATACTCCGATTGTTGAAAACCTTCTAAAACCGCTCTTTTCTAATCTACATAAAAACATATAGAAATATTTTTTTTTATGGATATGGTTAAACTGCATATTTTTGTAGGTTGGAGGTCGTCAAATTTTCATTCGAATTTTCTTTAGGCATACTGTATACAAATCTGGCATAAAATTTTCAAAATATCCATAAGTTAAATTTTCAGAAATTTCAGTGACTAGCCGATAGGTATTGATCAACTCTGAAAATTGTACTTTTGATTTTCTCACTTATTAAGGACCACTGTTCTAGTGCGCTATGGATTATACAAAACACATCGTATCCATGTTATTCTTTAACTATATGAATATATCACATAATAATAGCACATCATTTTGATTAATTTTAATTTTGGAAAGTATTCCAAAATCGATTCATTTTGCAAAACATCAAATACACTGGTCAACACAATTTTTGTCCCTTAGACTTAAATAGCCGATTACGATAGAAAATATTGCGCTGATTTCAGAAACGTAAAAAAAATGTTTCTAGCACGTCAAGTTTTTGTGATATTTTAATTTTTGCAAAATGTATACTTTAATTTTTTTCGGGATGCGAGACCAATTCCGATGATTTTTTATAGCAATACTCGATTCAAATTTCAGTTTGACAGTTACCGGTATCACTTTTCTAACTTCTCATTAACTAATAACGTGTTTTTGTAGTAAATAGTAACAAACTATGTAAAAATAATTTTTAAAAAATGACCCCCAACACAAAAATTGTTTGCACCTCGTACATATGCATAGTAATTACATTCCAAAATATTCATATTAATTGGAATGACGACACATTCGTCAAAATTTGTTGACCCGTGTTATCAGTAGTCAGTAGTATCAGTAGTAGTATCAGTAGTAACTATATTTTACTGGCCATCGATCTGCGGTCTGTCCACCTCCTCAATTATTTTTTTTGCAAAAATAATAAAATTCAATATCCTTTTTTTGATGGGATACCTTTGCTATTATTATTTCTTAGCAATGTTTATTAATGCTCTTACCATTCGTGCGTATGCACATTCATCGTACTGAAGACTTCGTCAGTAATAAATAATATTCTACAATCATTAAAACTGGTTTAAAATTCTCGGCATTCCATTCTCGTACGCAGCGGTAGACTGAGACCAAAGGAGTAATTTGGCCCGGACAAAGGCCTACGATGGGCGTAATTCTACGTTCAAAAATCACAAAAAGCCCATTCGTCCATAAAAGGGTATCACTTTTAATGGAACGTAATAGGTGCGAGGTATGCAGAGTACAGAAATTATAATGTAACGTCGGACGCTCTTCTGGATGATTGAAAATTACTCGGAAAGATTAAAAATGCGCGATCGTGACAAGGTTAATTAAATCCCAGGCATTTGTTACGTTCGTGATTGCAAGTTTGCTCGCAAGATGAGGAGCGTCAACTGATTTTAGTGTGTGATAGCAGGTCTAAATTGCATAACGTGATTCAAAGTATTGTTATGGACGATTACGTTGATGTTTCAGGGGAATGAGATAATTATTTATTTTATAATACTTATACAATTACCATTGTTTATATTAATTCTGGAAACTTGCGAATCCATATGCCCACTCGTTTATATAAAATATGGTTGATATACTTGTTGCAACAGTACAATACAAATTGCAAATTAATACAAATAAGTGAATCAAATTTAATACTCAAATAGCAAACATTATTAGATTTTAATTAACAAGAAGAAACAAGAAGAAAATTCGAATTAAGGACAGAAAAATTTACAACAACAAAATATACACAAAACCTAACAACGAAAACAATAACTACATATAAGAAAATCCCGACGTGAAGAACGAAGGAAAGAAACACCAGAAGACCACTATACCACTACACTATGCATAAGAACTTTTTAAAACGTAAAAAAGTTTTAAAAAATAACAATAATTATTATCATAAAAAACAGAAAACTGTTCAAAAAACTAATATATCAATTCATCTTAGACCTAGAGCCATACCACTTGAATGAATTTTATAATCGTTAATTACAATCTAATTTGTACCTTAGATTTGTAACTGATTTTGTGACATGTATTTCATTTTATTATTATTAATCATCTGAAATAAACAGTATTATTATTATTATTATTATTATTATTATTATTATTATTATCATTATTATTATTATTATTATTATTATTATTATTATTATTATTATTATTATTATTATTATTATTATTATTATTATTAGAATTAAACTTGCAATTGTAGTTACGTAGCAGAAAATTGTCAATTTGCCTAATTAACGCTTGTACTGTTGTGAACTACTTAAATAAATTAGTATGTTGATATTAAATAATATGCTATGGCCATATTAGTTGACTTATGTGTCCAAGATAATTTTGCTATTATTACATATACATATTTACATTCAAATATATACATTCAGCCATTACCGCCTTTCATTTCCTGTTTGTGTAGCAACATAAAATTTGCTTCTGATTCTCATAGTTTGTTTGCAAAATAAAAGTGACCTAAATTCAGGTAATATTTAGCTATAATCTTCCTGCTTTTGCACGTCATTTAACTTATTATCTCTACCTACATCTTTCAACTCAAAAGCATGGAGTACCTTCAACTAATAGTTTCCTTTCTTTTTCCTTATTTATTTTATTTTTTATTGCCTCGATCATTTTGTCCTTCCCCTACCTTTTTATTATTATTTTTCGTTTATATTTCCTTGCATTTTCGCATAAGTTTGTTGTATAGGTAATATGATATACGAAAATATATATATATATGATACAAGAAACTTATGGCCACTTATTACCACTTCGCCTTTCCCTTACCTTTTTATTATCATGTTTCCTTTATATTACCACATCGTCTTTTTCTTACCTTTTCATTATCATTTTTTCTTTATATTACCACTTTGTCTTTCCCTTAGCTTTTCATTATTATTTTTCCTTTATATTTCCTTGCATTTTCCCATAAGTTTCTTGCACAGTTAATATGATATACGAAAATATATATGTGATACAAGAAACGTATCGCGAAATGCAAGGAAATATAAATGAAAAATAATACTGAAAATGTTAACAAAAGACGAATAATAATTGTTGAAGGTTCTCCTTCTCATTTTCGTACTTTCCCTTCTCGTTCTTTCTTTATTATATATCTCTTTATTGTCGGGAAAGTTTAATTTTTCAGTTTATAGTCAAGATTTTCTCACTACAATCTATAATTAAGTTAGGTTAGGTAGGCAATTATTGAAATCGGTAGCTTTAATAATACTAACGTGATACTGTGATAAAAGAAACTTATACCCACTTATTACCACTTCGTCTTTCGCTTACCTTTTCATTATTATTTTCCTTTATATTTCCTTGCATTTTCCCATTAGTTTCTTGTATAGATAATATGATATACGAAAATATATATGTGATACAAGAAACTTGGGAGGAAATGCAAGGAAATATAAATGAAAAATAATAATGAAAATGTTAACGAAAGACAAATAATAATTGTTGAAAATGCTCCTTCTCATTTTAGTACTTTCCCTTCTCGTTCTCTCTTCATTATCTACCTTTTTATTGTCGGGAAAGTTTAATTTTTCAGTTTATATTCAAGATTTGCTCACTAAAATCTATAATTAAGTTAGGTTAGGTAGGCAATTATTTAAATCGGTGGCTTTAAAAATACTAATGGATTTCTTTGAAATTTTGTTAACACTTTTGTATACAGTATGCCTGAAGATAATTCCCCTGAAAATTTGACGACGAGTATGTCCCTAATAATTGAGAAAATCAAATGTTTAACTTCCCAAGTTGACCAATACCTATCTGTTAGTCACTGAATTTTCTGAATATTTATCTAATGGATATTTTAAAAATTGTATACCAGATTTATATACAGTATGCCTAAAGATAATTCCTCTGAAAATTTGACCACGAGTTTGTCTAAAATTTTTCACATTTTTGTCATCTAGACTCGATTTTCGTACAAATCTATGTTATGTAACCTCATGGAATTTTTAGATATTCATTAACAGAAAAAAAAGTCAATTTGTTAATGGAAAAATTTAAGTTGCTATTTAAAAAAGTACCAATGACATCACTGTTAATAAGTGTCGTATCATAAAAATAATGAAAAACAGAAATTGTGGCAAATTATTAACTTTTGCCTAAAAAACGTTCTAGAAATAATAATAAAGGGTCTTAGATCTTTACTCATCATTTAAGTTCATTATTTGATTTATCTCTTGCTATACGTATTCCTCTGTCTGTACTATTAATTGCTAATGCTAATAGGTATATAAATATATTTCTTGATAATTAGGTTTATAAACTTAAAAAGTCGATGCTCAATTGTTTTCTCTCTCTCTCTTTCTCTCTGTCTCTCTCTCTCTCTCTCTCTCTCTCTCTCTCTCTCTCTATTAAGGGTCATTAAAATTACTAATGGTTTGCTAATTTAAACAATTTTGTATTTTTAAAAATAACAAAGTTACCAATATTGAACACTTAATTTGGATCACCCTGTATGTAACAAATGATCCATGAAATTAATTCCTAATGCTAATAGATATATACATTTATTTCTTGATAATTAGCGATATAAACTTGAAAAGTCGATGCTCACTTGATTTTTTTTTTCGATTTCTCTATCTTTATGGGCATTATAATTACTAACAGTTTGCAAATTTAAACAATTTTGAAACTTTAATATTAACCAGGTTAAATACTGAACACTTAATTTGGATCACCCTGTATATAAAAAATGATCCATGAAATTAATTGCTAATGCTAATAGGTATATACATTTATTTTTTGATAATTAGGGATATAAACTTGAAAAGTCGATGCTCAGTTGTCTTTTTTTTAATTTCTCTATATTAATGGTCATTAAAATTACTAATGGTTTGCTAATTTAAACAATTTAGTATCTTTAATAATAACAAAGTTACCTATATTGAACACATAATTTGGATCATCCTGTATATAATAAATGAACCTTGAAACTATCCTATCTATTTGAATAATAGAAAATAGTTTGCTCTCTCAACAACAAAAAAATGTTCTCAGGACATATTTTGACTCATTTCTCTATCGCTCGTTCCATTATTACTTCCCATTATAAATGTATATTATGTATAATTACTCTTGTTTTGTTTCATATATATATATATATATATATATATATATAGATATATATATATATATATATATATATATATATATATATATATATATATATATATATATATATATATATATAGATATATAGATATATATATATATATATTTATATAGGTATACAAATATATATATATTATCAGTTTCCTGATACGTGTTTCGGCTCATTTTCAAAGGATTTTATGTATTTACAATACAATGTATTTGATTGATGGAATCATCAATCATAAAAATATTAGCAAGGAAAGTTTTAATTTAATTATTACTTCCCTAGTCATCTCATGTCTATGCTTTATTAACGATTGTATATTTCAACCTCTTCATTTTTTTGTTTCATCCCAATTAATATTACCATGTCACTTCTGATTCAGCATTTTATTCACCTCATTTTCGGTATGCTTTTGTTTTCTCTCGTTGTTGTGACTTCAAAAATTTACATTAAAATATATGAGAAAGATTTTTTGCCACAAGATAATTAAATAAGCTGTGGAAAATTAGAAAACATAATAGGAATAAGATTAAGAGATTTAGAAATAAGCTGTGGAAAATTAGAAAACATAACAGGAATATGATTAAGAGATAATGAAATAAGCTGTGGAATATTAGAAAACATAACAGGAATAAGATTAAGAGAAAATTGATGACTATAGCCAAGTATTAAGATCTTTGACCTGATCCCTCTCTTTGTAACAAAACTATCTGCTACTTGTCGTTGATTTTCATAATCCTCCGGTATGTAGTGGTATCTGGTACATTTAATTATAGTACCTACATTTAACAGAAATATGTTTTTTCTGTTTCTGTCAAACGAGCCATAATTATTGAGAAACACTTTCTAGTAGAGTTCAATTAACAACATTTTCTTAAAAACACAAGAATAATATAGCCAAGTATTGAGATCTTTGACCTTATCCTTCTCTTCGTAACACAACTATCTCCTACTTCTTGTTGATTTTCATGATCCTCTGGTATGTACTGGTATCTGGTACATTTAAGTATGGTACCTACATTTATCAGAAACATGTTTATTCTGTTTCTGTTAAACGAGATATAATTATTGAAAAACACTATCTAATACAGTTCAATTAACAACATTTTTTGATAAACACTAACTCATTGTTAGTAAATCATTTTATTTTATTTGAATCATTTGTTTTCCAAGACCATTTGATGATGGGTCTGTCCTTAATAAATAAGAAAATCAAATGTTTAACTTCCCAAGTTGACTAATACCTATCGATTAGTCACTGAAATATCTGAATATTTATCTAAAGGATATTTAAAAAAAATTATACCAGATTTGTATACAGTATGCCTGAAGATAATTACTCTGAAAATTTGACGAGTCTAGAATTTTTTACATTTTTCTCATCTAAACTCTAAACTAAACTATGTAACCTCATAGTATTTTTAGATAGCCATTAACAAAAAGAAAATGCTATCAAATTTGTTAACACTTTTGTATACAGTATGCTTGAAGGTAATTCCTCTAAAAATTTGACGATGAATATGTCCTTAATAGGTGAGAAAATCAAATGTTTAACTTTCCGAGTTGACTATTACCTATCTGTTAGTGACTGAAATTTCTGAAAATTTATCTAATAGCTTTTTTGAAATATTATTAACACGTTTGTATACAGTATGCCTGAAGGTGATTACGGTCAAAATTTGACGATGAATGTGTCCTTAATAAGTGAGAAAATCAAATGTTTAACTTTCCGAGTTGAGCAGTACCTTTCTGTTAGTCACTGAATTTCTAAAAATTTATCTAATGGATATTTTGAAAATTGTATGCATAATTTATACTCAGTATGTCTGAAATTAAATCCTCTAAAATTTTGACTACGAGTATGTCGTAAATAAAAGAGAAATGCTAGATTTGTATACAGTATGCCTGGAGATGATTCTTCTCAAAATTTGATGATGGGTATGTCCTTATCAAGTGAGAAAATCAAATGTATAACTTTCCGAGTTGACCAATACCTATCTGTTAGACATTGAAATTTCTGAAAATTTATCTATAGGATATTTTGAAAATTTTATGCCAGATTTGTATATAGTATACCTAATGATAATTCCTCTGAAAATTTGACGAGTCTAGAGTTTTTCACATTTTTGTCATGTAATCTCTAAACTGAACTTCTCATAGTATTTTTAGATATCCATTAACAAAAAAAATGCTATCTAATTTGTTAACACTTTTGTATACAGTATGTTTGAAGATAATTCGTCTGAAAATTGGACGATGAATATATCCTTAATAAGTGAGAAAATCAAATGGTTAATTTTCCGAGTTGAGCAGTACCTTTCTGTTAGTCAGTGAAATTGCTGAAAATGTATCTAATGGATATTTTGAAGATTTCATGCAAGATTTGCATGCCTGAAGATAATTCCTCTGAAAATTTGATGACGGATATGTCCTTAATAAGTGAGAAAATCAAATGTATAACTTTCCCAGTTGACTATTATCTATCTGTTATGACTGAAATTTCTGAAAATTTATTTAATAGATTTTTTTAAATTTTGCTAACACTTTTGTATACAGTATGCCTAAAGGTGATTTTGGTCAAAATTTGACGATGCATATGTCCTTAATAAGTAAGAAAATCAAATGTTTAACTTTCCGAGTTTAGCAGTACTTTTCTGTTAGTCACTGAAGTTTCTAAAAATGTATCCAATGGATATTTTGAAAATGTTATGCTAGATTAGTATACAGTATGACTGAAGATGATTCTTCTCAAAATATGATGATGGGTATGTCCTTATCAAGTGAGAAAATCAAATGTATAACTTTCCGAGTTGACCAATACCTATCTGTGTGGTACTGAAATTTCTGAAAATTTGTCTAATCGATATTTTGAAAAATGTATGCCATAGTTTAGGCCATATTGCCTAAAGACAATTCCTCTGAAAAATTGCCGAGTCGAAAATTATTACATTTTTGTCATCTAAACTCTAAACTAAACTATGTAACCTCATAGTATTTTTAGATAGCCATTAACAAAAACAAAATGCTATCAAATGTGTTAACACTTTTGTATACAGTATGCTTGAAGATGATTCGTCTGAAAATTTCACGATGAATATATCCTTAATAAGTGAGAAAATCAAATGTTTAACTTTCCGAGTTGAGCAGTACCTTTCTGTTAGTCACTGAAATTGCTGAAAATGTATTTATTGGATATATTAAAGATTTTATGCCAGATTTGTATACAGTATGCCTGACGATAATTTCTCTCAAAATTTGATGATGTTTATATCCTTATTAAGTGAGAAAATTAAATGTGAAACTTTACGAGTTGCAAATACATATCTGTTAGTCACTGAAATTTCTGAAAATTTATCCAATCGATATTTTCAAAATTGTATGCCATATTTGTATACAGTATGCCTAAAGGTATTTTTTCTGGAAGTTTGAAGGCGAAAATTTCACGATGAATATATCCTTAATAAATGAAAAAATCAAATGTTTAACTTACCAAGTTGACTAATATTAGTCACTGAATTTTCTGAAAATCTATCTAATGGATATTTTGAAAATCTTATGCCAGATTTGTATACAGTATGCCTCAAGATAATTCCTTTGAAAATTTGACGAGTCTATAATTTTTCACATTTGTCTCATCGTATCTCTAAACTAAACTATGTAACCTCATAGTATTTTTAGATAGCCATTACCAAAACAAAAATCTTATCAAATTTGTTAACACTTTTGTATACAGTATGCTTGAAGAAAATTCCTCTGAAAATTTGAAAATGAATAGTCCTTAATAAGTGAGAAAATCAAATGTTTAACTTTCCGAGTTGCAAATACATGTCTGTTAGTCACTGAAATTTCTGAAAATTTATCTAATCGATATTTTCAAAATTGTATGCCAGATTTGTATACAGTATGCCTAAAGATAATTTTTCTGGAAGTTTGAAGGCGAGTCTGTCCTTCATAAATAAAAAAATCAAATGTTTAACTTACCAAGTTGACTAAAATTAGTCACTGAATTTTCTGAAAATTTATCTAATGGATATTTTGAAAATCTTATGCCAGATTTGTATACAGTATGCCTCAAGATAATTCCTTTGAAAATTTGACGAGTGTATAATTTTTCACATTTTTGTCATCTAAACTCTAAACTAAACTAGGTAACCTCATAGTATTTTTAGATAGCCATTAACAAAAAAAAAATCTTATCAAATTTGTTAACACTTTTGTATACAGTATGCTTGAAGATAATTCCTCTGAAAATTTGAAAATGAATATGTCCTTAATAAGTGAGAAAATCAAATGTTTAACTTTGCGAGTTGAGCAGTACTTTTCTGTTAGTCATTGAAATTGCTGAAAATGTATCTAATGGATATTTTGAAGATTTTATGCAAGATTTTCATGCCTGAAGATAATTCCTCTGAAAATTTGATGACGGATATGTCCCTAATAAGTGAAAACATCAAATGTATAACTTTACGAGTTGACTATTACCTATCTGTTATGACGGAAATTTCTGAAAATGTATCTAATAGTATCTTTTGGTCAAAATTTGACGATGAATATGTCCTTAATAAGTGAGAAAATCAAATGTTTAACTTTCCTAGTTGTGCAGTAATTTTCTGTTAGTCACTGAAGTTTCTAAAAATTTATCCAATGGATATTTTGAAAATTTTATGCCTAATTTATATTTAGTATGTCTTAAGATAACTCCTCTGAAATTTTGACGACGAGTATGTCTTAAATTAATGAGAAATTCGAATGAATAACTTTCCGGGTTGAACAATACCTATATGTTTGTCACTTAAATTTCAGTAAATTTATCTAATCAATATTTTGAAAATTTTATGCTAAATTTGTATACAGTATGCCTGAAGATGATTTTTCTCAAAAATTGATGATGGGTATGTCCTTAATAAGTGAGAAAATTAAATGTATAACTTTCCGAGTTGACCAATATCCATCTGTGCGTCACTGAAATTTCTGAAAATTGATCTAATCGATATTTTGAAAATTTTATGCCATATTTTAGACCATAATGGCTAAAGACAATTCTTCTGAAAATTTGCCGAAATATTTTTGTCATCTAAACTCTAAACTAAACTATGTAACCTCATGGTATTTTTAGATATTCATTAACAGAAAAAAATACTATTACATTTGTTGACTCATGTGTATAAGGTATGCCTGAAGATAATTCCTCTGAAAATTTGACGATGAATATGTCCTTAGTAAATGAGATCATCACATGTGTAACTTTCCGAGTTTAGTTGTACCTTTCTGTTAGCCACTAAAATTGCTGAAAATGTATATAATGGATATTTTGAAGATTTTATGCCAAATTTATATACAGTATGCCTGACTATAATTCCTCTGAACATTTTATGAGGGGTATATTCTTATTAAGTAAGAAAATCAAATGTGAAACGGATATTTTCAAAATTGTGCTTTGAAAATTTGAAAAGTATGTCCTTAATAAGTGTCAATTAATCAAATGTATAACTTTATGAGTTGCCAATACATATCTGTTAGTCACTGAAATTTCAGAAAATTTATCTAATGGATATTTTCAAAATTTTATACCAGATTTGTATACAGTATCCCTAAAAATTATCTATCTATTAGTCACTGAATTTCCTGAAAATTTATCTGATAGATCTTTTGAAAAATGTATGCCAGATTTGTATACAGTGTGCCTGAAGATAATTCCTCTGGAAATTTGAAGGCGAGTATGTCTTTAATAAGTGAGAAAATCAAATGTATAACTTTCTGAGTTGACCAATACCTAATTGTTAATGACTGAAATTTCTGAAAATTTTTCTAATGCTTATTTTGAAAATTCTATGCCAGATTTGTTTACAGTATGACGACGAGTATGTCTAATTTTTTTTATATTTTTGCCATCTAAACTCGATTTTCTTAGAAATCCATGTTATGTAACTTCATGGAATATTTAGATATTCATAACAGAAAAAAAAATTATCAAATTTGTTATTGGAAAAATTGGGGTTGCTATTCAAAAAAAGGTACCGATGACGTTATTGTCAAAAAGTGTCGGGTCGTAAAAATAATGAAAAACTGAAATTGTAGCAAATAATTAGCTTTTGCTCAAAAAAACTTTTTATAAATAATAATAATGGGTCTTGGTTCTTTACTCATTTTTTACATTTTAGTCACCGTGTATGATTATGTTTGTACAGCAATCTAATACACCTCATACACTTAAAAAATACTCATGCTGCAATGTGTGTTGCTCTTCGAAATATCCGAAGGAAAATTGATACAAGCAGCTCTGTAGCTACTAAAAAACTAGTATCTGTCAAAGCAAACACCATGATTAAATACGCAACTACCACATGAAATGATTGCCTGTTTCATCGCTGAAATTACTTACAACTGGTTTACGTATGCAAAGAAAAATTAATAACAATCTAGCGCCGGTGGATTTTAATTAAGCCGGACATGAATTATGCAAGCTAATAACCTGCTCGAGCACACGAATTATTATTTAAACGAATTCAGCTTCTCACGTTTAGTAATTCACTTTTCATTCCGCACCGTTGATAACGAAACGGCATGTTTTCCACCTGTTGGACATCGCTTTATGGAGTTTTCAGACAAGCACGTGAAATTCCAGATAAAAATGCAAAACGAATCAAAACGATTTTATATCAATTTTTGTTGATGGATTTTTAAAGTAATGTTGTTAAATTCTATACTGAATAAAATCTTTAAGTCGAATTATTTGAGGACGAATCGAAGATGCCCATAATTAAAAAAATGTTGACATCAATACAAAAATATCAATAAAATCTAATTCGCGTTAATATTTGTTAATAGTTTTTTTTAATACCTCTGTGTTATTGACATTTATCAGTACTGTCTGCTTGATCGATATGACAGGCGTAAAGGCCTTGGCCGTTATCATAACGGCCGTGGACGTTATTTAAATGACAACGCAAATTTATGAGCAATAAAGTCTTCATATTCTTTCTCATACCTGCTGCTGCTTTTTTGGGGAAGTAAATCGATTGTGGCAGCACTTGCTTCATTTAGTACATCTTCGGGGATACCACAAAACGAAGAACTTTGCACATCTGACATTATTTTTCTAATTTCACTTTGATTTCTTTGTTTGTATTTGAACCGTTGATGTTGCTATGGTATCAAATTGCGCCTGGATAACTAGTTTATTAATTTTGAAATTTAATATTGATAAATTGACCAGTTTTTGTAATTTAGGTATTACAAAAAGTATGGAACAACATACGGCCGATATGCAAATAACAGGCTTGGTTGAATATAAACCTCGGCTGCGCTCCGCTCCGCTTCGCTTCGCCTCGGTTTATAAACTTCAACCCGCGCCTGTTATTTGCTACATATCGCCTTAATGGCGTTATATACTATTTTAAAGTAATGTTGCTTAATGAATATGCTCAATGCTAATGGATTCAAATCTGTTAATTCGAATTATTTCACACAAATCAAACAGGCCCATAATTATAAAAATGTTGACATCAATAAAAAAATATCAACGAAAACTAATGCCCAATTTTTTTATTGTTAAATTACATTCACTGTTATGCTAATTCCAAAACTATCTAGGAATAAATTTATTTCGCCGGCTGCTGCGAATATGATATAACAATTTGTGTTTCAATTTAGGCTAGAGGAATGTGCAGACTTTTTGTATCCGAAATCGAAAGTAACAATCAATAGGAATGCCGTGTTCGAAGGTGTCATGCGTACATACTAGGAAAACTCCCAACTCACCGCATAAACTCATGCAAATGCTCGGGCATAGAAATGCAGATTGAAAGAACAATGCAGCACTAAGTCACTAATTATTATAAACACCCAGCCTACTCGTGGCGCCAGGAGATATACAAACCGCGACCTCATATGCAAATCGGCTCCAATTCACAATTCAGCCGCCGATTTTGACGGTGTACATTCCTTGGTACTCCCACTGGAAATCATTGAGCCTTTTCAGGATGTGCTTCAACGATCAATTTTGCGATGGGTACTGCCAAAAGTGATCAATTATATCTAACACCGAATCATATATATTGGACAGACAGATTATTTATTATTATTGATCCTTGAATTGATCCTTGATCCTTGAATTGATCCTTGATCCTTGAATTGATCCTTGATCCTTGAATTGATCCTTGATCCTGGAATTGATCCTTGATCCTTGAATTGATCCTTGATCCTTGAAGAGACAATACAGGGTGTTTCAAGAGATAGTTAAAATATTTTGGGAAGTGATAAAAAAATAATAAATAACAAAAAAATTATAATACACCGAGGTCCAATACTCAATGGTTTTCGAGGTTAGCTTAGGTTAAATATTGATTTTTTAAATTTTTAGTTACACCTTAAAATCTGAAATATTTTTTAACAAATGACAAATAATCGAAGTTGACAGTTGTAACCATTGATTAACGATGTCACTCTTATGAGATTTGTTACTTACATCCATTCTACAACTTCCCAAAATATTTGCACTTCCTCCTGAAACACCCTGAATAATGCAGAAGAGGCATCTGCAAATATAAATTATAAATAAATATTACAAACAAGAATTAAGGAAGTACGTTGTTTCTACCCCAAATACTAGATCTACTAATATCTAAATAAAATATAGTATTTGCTCAAGAACTGAACAACTGAATAACTGTAAACAAATTTGACAGGTATTTCCAATAAACAAAACAATATCACAGCCAACTATGTTAATTTTATGTTTTCAAATATTAAGCATAATGTAAAATCAAAATTGTACTGGTCATTCATCATTGTGAAGAGAATTTTATATACAACCTGATTCTTTAAAATTACATTTATCTTTTAGATTTCTATTTGGAAAAAAAAATAGGCTATGAAAAAAAGAGATTGCGCAATTTTGTAGATCACGTTGCGAATTATACAAGTTTTAACAAGATATACAAGATATACAAGAGAAGTTTTATATACAAGAATATACAAGTTTTTTTTTTGTATATTTGGCAGTTTTGCAGATTAAGCTAAAAACTGAAAAATCAACCACCTCAATAAGTGATTTATATTAATAAATTATAATTTATGTAATTTTATGTCAAATATTTTATAATTATTTGTAACTATAATTTTTGTACAAGTTAAAAATCAAAACACTTCAAGACTAAAGTTTAACATAAAATATATATCTGCTATAGTTCATTTGTGTTACTCATATGGATTAAAATATTATTATTTAATTGAGAAAAAAATTAAATTAATTTAATATATTTAATTTTTTTAATAAATTTATATATATTTTTTTTATAATATTCTAATTTCATATTTTCTCTTTCAGACGACTTTGCAGCCCATTGTTTTCGAACCAAGAATGGCCCAATTGGAAACTTTGGAAGCTAAGGTAAGATATTAATATGTTCTATTTCTTACAACCAAATGTTCTTAAATTTTGTTTTTCATTTGCTGGAAATTTCATAGCTTTTCCAGAAACTGTTAAGATTTACATCATTTTATATTCCATTTGTTCGAAATTATATGGAATTTATTACAACTGTGGAGAAATTGAATTTGTTTTCTGCAATATTACAGAATGTTTGATTTATTGAACATTCAGATCAAAATTCTATGCATAAAAAAATCATGGGGAAGAAATTTCATTCACTTTTGAGAATTTTTAGATCACGTTTGAAACCTACATAGATTTAGATATAATTTTAATGATTTATCAAATATGTTTATTATTTTCCTAATTTTTGTTTTTCATTTGCTGGAAATTCATTGCTTTTCCAGAAACTGTCATGATTTACATCATTTTATATTCCATTTGTTAGAAATTATATGGAATTTAGTAGAACTATTTACAAATTGTATTTGTTTTCTGCAATATTACAGAATGTTTTATTTGTTGAACATTCAGATAAAAATTCTATGTATACATAAATAATGGGGAGAAATTTTATTCATTTTCGAGTATATTTAGATCATTTTTGTAATCTACAGAGATTCAGATGTAATGTTATTGATTTATCAAATATGTTTATTATGTTTCCTGATTTTTGTTTTGAATTTTCTAGAAATTTCATTGCTTTTCGAGAAATTGTTATGATTTACAAAATGTTATATTCCATTTGTTAGAAATTATATGGAATTTGGTAGAACTGTGGAGAAATTTTATTTGTTTTCTGCAATATTACAGAATGTTTTATTTATTGAACATTCAATAAAAATTATATGTATAAAAAAAACTTGGGGGAGAAATTTATTCATTTTTGAGAATTTTTAGATCTCGTTAGAAACCTACAGAAATTTAGATACAATTTTAATGATTTATCAAATATGTTTATTAAGTTTCCTGATTTTTGTTTTTAATTTGCTGGAAATTTAATTGCTTTTCCAGAAACTGTTATGATTTACATCATTTTATTTTCCATTTGTGGAAAATTTTATCGAATTTAGTAGAACTATTTTGAAATTGTATTTATTTTCTGCAATATTACAGAATTTTTGATTTATTGAACATACAGATAAAAATTCTATGTATAAAAAAATCATGGGGGAGAAATTTTATTCATTTTTGAGAATTTTTAGATCACGTTTGAAACCTACGGAGATTCAGATGTAATTTTAATGAATTGTCAATTATGTTTATTATGTTTCCTGATTTTTGTTTTTCATTTGCTGGAAATTACATTGTTTTTCCAGAAGCTGTTATGATTTACATCATTTTATATTCCAATTGTTAAAAATTATATAGAATTTGGTAGAACTGTGGAGAAATTGTATTTGTTTTTTTGCAATATTACAGAATGTTTGATTTATTGAACATTCAGATAAAAATTCTATGTATAAAAAAATCATGGGGGAGAAATTTTATTCATTTTTAGGATTTTTTAGATCATTTTTGAAATCTACAAAGACTCAGATGTAATTTTAATGATTTATCAAATATGTTTATTAAATTTCCTGATTTTTATTTTAAATTTGCTGGAAATTCATTGCTTTTGTAGAATCTGTTTTGATTTACATCATTTTATATTCAATTGGTAGAAATTATATGGAATTTGGTAGAACTGTGGAGAAATTGTATTTGTTTTCTGCAATATTACAGAATTTTTGATTTAGTGAACATTCAGATAAAAATTCTATGAATAAAAAAATTATGGCGAGAAATTTTATTCATTTTCGAGAATTCTTAGATAACGTTTAAAACCTACAGAGATTTAGGTATAATTTTAATGATTTATCAAATGTGTTTATTAAGTTTCCTGATTTTTGTTTTTAATTTGCTGGAAATTCCATTGCTTTTCCAGAAACTGTTTTGATTTAGATCATTTTATATTCCATTTGTTAGAAATTATATGGAATTTGGTTGAACTATGGAGAAATTGTATTTATTTTTTGCAATATTACATAATGTTTGATTTATTGATCATTCAGATAAAAAATCAGTGTATAAAAAAATCATGGGGGAGACATTTTATTCATTTTTGAGAATTTTTAGATCACGTTTGAAACTTACAGAGATTTATATATAATTTTAATGATTTATCAAATACGTTTATTATGTTTCCTAATTTTTGTTTTTCATTTGCTGGAAATGTCATTGCTTTTCCAGAAACTGTTATGATTTACTTCATTTTATATTCCATTTGATAGAAATTATATCGAATTTGGTAGAACTATTTACAAATTGTATTTGTTTTCTGCAATATTACAGAATTTTTGATTTTTTTAACATTCAGAAAAAAATTCTAGGCATAACCAAATTTGGGGAAAATTTTTTTATTCATTTTCGAGAATTTTTAGATCATTTTTTAAATCTACAGAAATTCAGATGTAATTTTAATTATTTATCAAATATGTTTATTACGTTTCCTGATTTTTATTTTTAATTTGCTGGAATTTCATTGCTTTTTCAAAAACTGTTATGATTTACATTATTTTATATTCCATTTGATAGAAATTATATCGAAATTTGGCAGAACTATTTAGAAATTGTGTTTGTTTTCTGCAATATTACAGAATGTTTGATTTATTGAACATTCAGATAAAAAAATTATGTATAAAAAAATCTGGGGGAGAAATTTTATTCATTTTCGAGAATTTTTAGATCACGTTTAAAACCTACAGATATTTAGGTATAATTTTAATTATTTATCAAATATGTTTAATAAGTTTCCTGATTTTTTATTTTTTTATTTGCAGGAAATTCATTGCTTTTCCAGTAACTGTTTCGATTTACATCATTTTATATTCCATTTGTTAGAAATGATATGGAATTTGGTAGAACTGTGGAGAAATTGTATTTGTTTTCTGCAATATTACAGAATGTTTGATTTATTGAACATTCAGATAAAAATTCTATATATAAAAAAAGCATGGGGAGAAATTTTATTCATTTTCGAGAATTTTTAGATCATTTTTTAAATCTACAGAGATTCATATGTAATTTTAATGATTTATCAAATATGTTTATTAAGTTTCCGGATTTTCATTTTTAATTTGCTGGAAATTCATTGCTTTTCCAGAATCTGTTATAATTTACATCATTTTAAATTCCATTTGTTAGAAATTATATGGAATTTGGTATAACTGTGGAGAAATTGTATTGGTTTTCTGCAATAATACAGAATTTTTGATTTTTTTAACATTCAGAAAAAAATTCTATGTATAAAAAAATCATGGGGGAGAAATTTTATCATTACTCAAAATTACATACTTCAAAATAACTTAAAAGATTGATGTTTTCTGTATATTTTACAATTTCAACTGCTATTTACTAACGTTCTCATTCGCTAAAAATAATTCAAAAGAATATTTTTCCTGTTAACAAAATTATCTACACTAAACACAATTATTAAAAAGATCTGGGACAAAAACAGTTTAAATATTGAAATACTACCATATTTTTCTAATTTCCTGAGATTTTTAGATTACGCACATGCGAGGTATTAAAATGACAACGACGTTATATTATATATTTCAGAACCCACATGAAAATATTCCTTCTTAATAAATCTGCTTCATTAAAAACCACTAAACACAATATTTTCTACAGTAGGAGCTATACGAACAGCTCAATTACCACATAAAAATGCAAATCAGCCGACCAATTTCCTCGACATTAACGAATTATACATGGAAATTGCTCATGAATTAAAGCGATCCTTAAAATCTGAGACCACGACATTTCGAAGTAATTAACATCAACCGAAACAAAAAAAATACTCATTAACTCATAGTAATTAATTTCGAATAAATATTCCGTATTCAAATAAAAATTCGGATACAGACTTCATCGTTTAGCTCCAAACTTTGCGTCGAAAGAGACGATTTGTTTAAATTACGTTCAATGTATTAGAAAGGATCCTTTCAATTCGGTTATGTAATTCTTTTTGTAAACAACGCCTCGTTATAATGTATTTCTGATGTTACGTGAACCTATAATGCATCACTCTTTTGAAATACTAGAACAATACTTATGAGATGTTCAAAATTTTGGTAAAAACCAAAAAAACTTTACCAATAATTTTCAGTGAGATTTATCGACAATGTTGTTCGGTGAGATAGGTCGACAATTTTCCATGAGATTTCCTTGCCCAATTTTCAGTGAGATTTCTTGACATTTTTCGATGAAGTTTCCGGATATAATTATTTTTTATTTTATTCCCCGAGAGTTTTCATAAGATTTCTAGATAATTTTCTATGAACTTTGCCAATAATTTGCAGTGAGATTTGTCGACAATTTTCTATGAGATTTCTAGGTATAATTATGTTTCAATTATTCCTCGAGAATTTTCCATGAGATTTCTGGATAACTTTCTATGAACTTTGCCAATAATTTGCAGTGAGATTTGTCGACAATTTTTTATGAGATTTCTAGGTACAATTATTTTTCAATTATTCCTCGAGAATTTTCCATGAGATTTCTGGACAATTTTCTATGAACTTTGCCAACAATTTTCAGTGAGATTTGTCGATTATTTTCAGTGAGTTTTGTCGACAATTTTCCATAAGATTTCAGGGTACAATTATGTTTCAATTATTCCTCGAGAATTTTCCATGAGATTTCTGGATAATTTTCTATGAAGTTTCCCAACAATCATCAGTGAGATCCCTTGATATTGTTCCACAAAACTCTGATTTATTTCTATACGACATTACGACATTTGTATCTCTTGTATCTCTGTATCTTTTTATGCAGAAATAACACAAGTGAAACCAAATATTTTGCGTCGTTCATACCAAGAAAGTCACACCCAAGTTAATCTGGTACAAACTATACCTCGGTAACTAATATCCATATTCATAATATTTTTACTTAAATGTAAATATAAAAAATAAATCCCTCTTGTAAACTCAATCCGGGAACATACTGTATATATATTATATATATACCTATATATATATATATATATATATATATATATATATATATATATATATATATATATATATATATATATATATATATATATATATATATATATATATATATATATATATATATATATATATATATATATATATATATATATATATATATATATATTAAATATATCAATACCTAATTTACAAATATTCGCTAATTCTTTATTCGTCGCTTCAAAAATGAAGAATTTGCGTTATTTGCACCTCATAGGCCGCATTTTGGGAACCACTCGTCTAGCAAGTTAGCATCTTTGCTGCTCGTAAAGCGGATCGTAATGTATATTTATAGTAATAACATTGTCTCGCTCGATGGCTAGACGTGGGATTTTATTGGATAAAAAGCGGAATATTTTATAGACAATAAACCTAACTAGATATAATCTCCACTGATGTAAGCTGCTTCAAATGCGCATAATTCGTTCGGTGCATTAGTCCACTATCTTTACTGGCTCTATATATATATAAAAAAAAAAATGTAGTACATAAAAAGCAAAGCAACTCGTAAAATTATGCTCCCTTGCGGCAAGAAGAGGTAACTATGCATAATATCCCTTGGTGATTATAATAGTTATTACCACTAAACATTATTATATACTTTTCGAAAAGTTAATTTTAAATGTGAGCACTTTAATGTGAGCACAATGTGAGAAATGTGAGCAATTAAGATTTTAAAATGAATACATAAACTCACCTTTCAATTGTTTTGTAGAGTAAACTCTGTTCTATTTTTATTTGTAACAAAGTTGGCACTATTAGGGTGACAGCATTGTTGGCCAATGTAAAAAGTCACTAGACTTGAAAAAACTAGGTTATATTTAAAAAAAAAGCGGTTATATTTTATGACAGTATCCAATGATGCCATCAAATTTGGCATCCATTGAGTACAGAATTCATTTGCTATTTTTAGTTTACAAAAGCAAATCAATCAAATTATAATATAAAATATAGTTGATAATTGGTTTACTTAAAGCATATATATAATTAATTAACAATTGAATGATTAAAGCAATAATTTAATTATTTTAATATATGAATTAGGCAACGTTGTTAGAAATCTGACATTTCATAATTTTTTCACTGTCAGGTGATTTTTGTTGGTAGTCATGTGTAAAACTTTATAAAATGAAACAACGACCTTCTAAGTTTAAAATAAAAATGGAACAGTATACACATATAAAGAAATGATTAATTTATCGTTTATACATTCACTATTATTACATTGAGCTTAATCAAAAACTAATAAAAATGCCAAAATGTATAATCTAGTCACCTTTCAATTGTTTTGTAGAGTAAACTCTGGTCTAGTTTTTATTTTATGTGTTAAAATTAAAAGTTGGCACTGTTAGGGTGACAGCATTGTTGGCCAATGTAAAAAGTCACTAGATTTTAAAAACTAGGTTATATTTTTAAAAAAAGAGGTTATATTTTATGACAGCGGCCAATGTTGCCATCAAATTGGGCATCCATTGAGTAAAGAATTCATTTGCTATTTTTAGTTTACAAAAGCAAATCAATCAAATTATAATATAAAATATAGTTGATGATTGGTTTACTTAAAGCATAAATATAATTAATTAACGATTGAATGATTTAGGCAATAATTTAATTATTTAAATATATGAATTAGGCAACGTTGTTAGAAATCTGACATTTCATAATTTTTTCACTGTCAGGTGATTTTTGTTGGTAGTCATGTGTAAAACTTTATAAAATGAAACCACGGCCTTCTTAGTTTAAAATACAAATGGAACAGTGTACACATATAAACAAATGATTAATTTATCCTTTACACATTCAATTACTGAAATTTCTGCAAATTTATTTATTGCACAATTATTATTAAATTTATCTTAAGTATACATTAAGCTAAAACTCCTAAAAATTTGACAAATTTTCAGTATTAAATAAGTGATAAAATAAAAAGTTTAACTTTCTGCATTGGTAAGTATTGATAAGTAGAACTATTATTACATTGAGCTTAATCAGCTCAAAATTAAAAAAACTTATAAAAATGCCAAAATGTATAATCTAGTACATAGTTTCTTGCAAACTATTTTTCGGATAGTAATGGATTAAATAAATAGATGGAATAGGATGTATGGATGTATTTGATAAATGTATGGATGGAAAACAAATGGATTAAATTAAATAAACTAAAATAAATCTTGTGATATCGAAAACCAAAGTATTTATGTCTTTGTCGCAGTGAAAAACACACCTATTACTTACAATTTATTACCTGACTGAACTCCTCTACAATCCCACAAATTGCCTCTAATTTTCAAGCCATTAATTAATACCCTGCGTTGGGATAAAAAGCGTTTCAATTATATACATGGAGTGGAAAATAATTGTCAGATCCTAATCGGGCGGAAGCCGTAATGAATATCACGCGACGGTTTTACGTATCAATTAATAAATTTTAATTACTCGGCGATTTTCGATGATTAATGCCCCGTGCTAATTGAAACCTGGAACGTTTGCTAAATGCTCCGAGATAAATCACGGTGATTGATTTCGCGGCCGTGATTAATTAGCCGCTTCCAACCTGAAACGAAAATTCTTATGAATTAATTCGATTATCAAATATCTGAGATTGAGTGTTCAGTTCGTAAAAGGCTCATTTTCAACGAATCGTATGCATCAATTCAAATAATACTGATACAAAAAGAACAAAAAAAAAACAAGAAACATGAGAATCCAGTGAGAATCAGTTTGATGTCTTGTCATATTACATTTTTCAACGAACCATTTGCATCAATTCAAATAATACTGATACAAAAAAAAACAAAAAAAACAAGATACTTATGAGAATCCAGTGAGAATCAGTTTGATGTCTTGTCATGATACATTTTCAACAAACTGTATGCATCAATTCAAATAATACTGATACAAAAAGAACAAAAAAAAAGAAACTTATGAGAATCCAGTGAGAATCAGTTTGATGTCTTGTCATCTTACATTATTAGGTTGATGTTAGATTAGGTTAGATTAGGTTACGTCAGGTTAGGTTACTATTGAAAGTTGTGGGTTCCTGAGGTATTGGACTCAAAACAAGCCGAGGGGCGCTACAATACTACATCCTCAGTAAAAATGTTATATAGTATCTATATAGTATTACTATATAGTCACAATGTAGTGATGTAAATACGAATATAAAAATAGAATAGTGATGGAATCTATGTTTGTACGTTAAAGATTTATTTACCCTAAAAATTATGTTTCAAATTATACAGAGCGTTGAAGAAAGTGCTGCCAACTTTTACAACTAATACCAACTAAATAATTATAAATAATGTAAATACGAATATAAATGAGCCGTTTATTTTGAAAGTGCCTTAAGTCCATTTTCATCTTTTATCAAGTTGGCACTTGTGACATTTATAATTTATGCTTAACTGTCAAAAAAATAAATCGGTATTGAAATATACTTAGAACAATTGAAAATTTTATATCACGTACATTTTCAAAATAATATAAATACTGAAAATCCTAATTTTTAAAGTGACCTAAGTCCACTTTTTATTGACGATGTCAAAAAGTGCGGCCCAAAATGTTGAAAGCAGTGATGAAGGTAATTTAAATTACGTTTTGATATTAAATTGAAATTTAAAAAATAATATTTAATTTAAAGAAATTATTATACCCATGGGAAAGGATATTAATAACAAGATTTCTTGATTCTGAAAGTGAAGAGGAATAAAACTCATACAAGAGATTTAAAAAAAGAAGGAGAATTTTAGTAGTTCATTCTTCAACAGAGAGGAAGAGGAAGTAATTGAGAATGAGAATTTACAAAACAGCACCTTCAAAGAAGGATTCAGAGAACACAGAAGTGGTACTTATATTCAGAAAATTTGTAAAATTAAACAGAATTCAGGGAAAAGATACGATACACAATCGGGAAAAATTATTTTTGCCAAAGTTTTTCAAAATGAAGATTGCCCATGCCGAAAAGACTGCTTGAAAATTTTAAATGAAACAGAAAGAAAACGTATTTTCGAAATGTTTTGGAACTTAGGAGACTTTAATAAGCAAAATATACTGCTATACGAAGCGACCGGACGCAGTGTTGTAAAAAGAAGACGTCAGAGAAACGGAAAAGGTTTAATGTAGAAATGAGAGTTTTACGTATTGGTTAAATTCTAAAACAGGCAAAGTTGCTGTTTGTAAAAAAATCTTTTTAGATACTTTTCAAATAAGCGAAGGACGATTGAAACGTGTATTAAAATCTAAAAATGTTGGCAACGATTTACGTGGGCGTTTGCCTGGAACGTCGAGAAAAATATGTGATGAAGCAAATATGATTGTTCAAAACCATATTAACAGTTTCCCGAAATTTGAATTCCATTATACTAGGGACCATAATCCCGATAGAAAATATCTTCATCCTGAACTGACTATAAAAAAATGTTTAATTTTTATGAGCTTCACTGTGAAGAAAATAATTTAAAAGCAGTTAATGAATGGACTTATAGAAAAATATTCAAAAAGGATTTTAATCTACATTTCTACCAACCACGCAAAGACACATGTCCAAGATGTGATCTATTAAACATTAAAGTCAAAGCATCAGAAAACCATGAAGAACAGAAAAAACTTATGGAAGAACATTATATTCATTTGAAGCTAGCAGAATCGGCTAGAAATGCGTTAAAACAAGATCAAGAGCGAGTATCAAGTAATTCATCTCATTAATTTGGCTTTTCATTTGATTTGCAGAAAGCGTTACCATTCCCAAAGTTAACTACTTTATATTTTAAATTTAGGCATACACAATTTCCACAACGATAATGTATACATGTACGTTTGGGATGAAACAAAAGCTTCTAGAGGTTCCCAATAAGTGGCTTCATGCCTCTTGAGACACCTAAAAACCCTGAAAGGTGAAAAACACATCATTGCATATAGTGACATGCGTGGAGGACAAAACAATAACATCAAAATATCTTTAATGTGGTTAAAAATTCTATTGATGGGAAATGATGTGGAAATCATAGACCACAAATTTTTAATATCAGGGCATTCATTTTTACCTAATGACAGAGATTTTTGCGTTATAGAAATGTCGTTAAAAAGAAGTCAGTTATTGTATGTGCCACAAGATTATTATAATATAATTAAAAAATATAGAAAAGGTAATACTTTCATACTAAATGAAATGAAACAAGAGGATTTTATATCAACAAGACTCTTGGAAGAAGCAGTTTACAAAAGATCCAAAAATACCAACGGAAAAAAAATAAACTGGCTTCAAATATGCTGGATGCGATTTTTAAGAAATGAACCATATAAAATTTTATACAAAACAACCATGGATGAGAACGCAGAATTTGAAATTCTTGATTTATTGCCACGTCGGGGTAGACCTAAAAACATTGGGAATATTGTATTGCCATCGTTATATAAAAGTATAAGAAGCATCACTAAAATACCGACACATGATGGACTTATTGCGGTATATACCTCCGGAATACCATACCTACTTCAAATCACTCCCGCATACTGAGAATGTTAACGAATAACTAAATTTATTTCTATTATCTAAAAATATAATTTAAATGTTTTTTATTTCTATTTTTTAAGCTATATGTAACGGACTTAAGCTCTTTCACTTTTTGTAACAAAACAAATTTTTATTTTGAAAGTGACCCAAGTCCTTTTAAGGTTAGCAAGGTCATATTATACACTTAATAATAGCGACTTTTTAATAGGATGAATAAAATTAAATCCCTTAAATGCGATTTAACATTGCAAGTCAACCATATATCTTACGTATATTTTTAATTTTGTAAAAACGCAAAACCTTAAGTATTTCAAATTAAAGATAAATGGACTTAAGTCACTTTCAAAATAAACGGCTCAAATATAGAATAGTGATGGAATCTATGTTTGTACGTTAAAGACTTATTTACCCTAAAAATTATGTTTCAAATTATATAGAGCGTTCAAGAAAGTGCTGCCAACTTTTACAACTAATACCAACAAAATAATAATAAATACATTTGACATTTGACATTTGAAAAAATCTAGCTAAATTATTTGCTAACCTTTCAGCAAAGTTGCGAAACATATTTGATTTGTATCTTAAACAGTGTCATATATCCCAATATATCTGTGGTCTATCTATATATCTATAGTATCCCAACTTTCTTGAACGCTCTGTATAATTGCGCGATTTCAGAAATTAATAACATTCATTGCAACTACACGTGACATTAGAAGAAAGCTTTAATCGTACATGTATTTGCCAATTAGTCATACTCTGGTGATATTGTTGAAATCTGCAGAAATATAGATATTACCTCTTGTTCACACGCAGAGATATATTTGCTTGCAAGTGCAGTGGGTGTTTAGTCCATTCACGCGTTCACCCACTATCTAAATAAATCGACTCGTAGACTAATGAAAATCCGCAACGGTTCAAATAGCCAAAGGCAGTGTTCGTGTGCAGCTCTTGTCATGGATAAAGGCAGTGTGAGGTGCAGTAAATCTAGTAATTGTTGGTGCTGTATAAGATCTCGTGGGTAGGTTTATTCACAAATAATTATGTAATTAATTATACAGTTGAATGTGTCCGAACTGAATTGAAAGATTATTTTATTTAAACTTTAAAAGTCTTTGAAAATTTATAATCTAAACGACAATTTTATACATTCAGATGGATTTTAGTTGTCGTCATAATTATTCACACACGCAAACTTGAAATTCCGTATGAATTGAAAATGAATCAAAAGTTTGTAGTACGTATCTACTACTGAAGATGGTCGCTTGGCAACTGAAATGTACATTTAGTGAAAATAAATGTTTTTTGTGAAAAAGGTGCGTTTTATTTCCAAAAGTTTATGATTCAACTCAATATATCGCTGCACATCAATTTATCGATTCAGAGGTTAATTTAAATCGAAATCTGAATAGAAAAGAGAATAGAAATGATAAATTGGTAAATGATAAAGTGTATGATAAATTTCGTCAAAGTTGCTATCGAAATCTGAATCGAAGAGAGAATAGAAATGATATATTGATAAATGATAAAGTGTATGATAAATTTCGTCAAAGTTGCTAAATGTTATGCTAAATTAAAACCTGCAAAAGAATCTGACGTTTTGTAATGGTTGAAATAATATGAAACATTTATTTTTCACCTATTTGTACACTAATTTTTAAATTATGCTTAAAGTAGCATGGTGTAAATTATCAAGATTTTGTCATCATTAAGGGCTTTCCTCTCTTAAAAAATAGAGGCTATGTTTAATATTGGAAAATTGCTACATTTTTAGGTAAGCAATAATAAAAAAAAACAAATATTGTACATTTGAACAGTGAAAACTATAATAAAAACAGACTAAATAGTTTTTCGTGTTTCGGGTACAGTTTTTATTATTTACAACAATTTTAAATCATGAAATTACATTCGTATTTCTAGTCATAGTTCTACATTCGATAAAGTGCCGTCGATTCGATATTGTTGTATTGACATCATCTTTCTTGTTTTCCTAAAAATGCCATATTTTTTTATGTTTGATTTGTTGGTTTTACAATTTCTTCTAATTTTGAAAGTAAATCATGGCATTATTGCGTTATTATTGCATTAACTGCATTAACTATTCATACTCAAAAAACAGATATGATGGAGCATTTATATGCAGAAACGTATGGTTTTTCACATCTGTGAGTTTTGTTCTTCTGCACGTGATAAATATATGTGGAAGGTGATGCAGGAAACAGTGATCACTTAAAAGTAGTGTTTCGAGAACAGTAAAGTGTCTTTTGTCGCCCAGTAATTGACATCAGGTAAGACACGCAAAATAAAACCGTTGTCATTGTTAGAGATGCGTAATAAAAACACCGCTTCCAATGAAAGCTAATTGCTGTAGAAGCGTAGCATCCCGAATACAGTCAATGAACTGTATTCATCCAACAAGGCCACAAACTATGTCATACAAATTACGACAAAATCTAACGAGAGGTGACCCTTTTAGAAAATTAAAAAAACCAAATTTTATTACTTATTATCATTTGGATTTCTCATATTAAGATGAAACAAAACATTTTATAAGTTCACAATTCATTATTACCAAAAATCAGAATGTGATAATTTTACGGATTTCTCATATCAAGATGAAACAAAACATTTGGTAAGTCCACAATTCATTATCACCAAAAATCAGAATTTGATACTAAGGTGACTAATGAATCATAATAATAATAATTGTAAATAAAAATCTGTACCTTCTTTTTATTTCATGTTTATTTTGATACCTACAGCAAAACTATTGCATACTTAGACACCTATCAAATATACACACATAAAGCCACAGAACATGAAAACCAATTATAACAATTTAGATAATGTGCACACTTTGACTGATGATGACCTGAACTGTAGGTCCAAAATTAAATACAGGTTAAGGAGGTACAGATTTTTATTTACAATTATTATTATTATTATGATTCATTATAACTAAAGTACCAAATTGTGATTTTTGGTGATAATGAATTGTGAACATATCAAATGTTTTGTTTCATCTTAATGCATTGATTTTACGATTCATTACTATGATTACTATGATTCATTACTATGAGTACTATGATTACTATGATTCGTTACTATAATTACTATGATTCATTACTATGATTACTATGATTACTATGATTCATTACTATGATTGATGTTCTTATGGGCATTTTCTTACAATGTGGTATTCACATTCGGAGAAAATTGAACAATTTTAATACTTCCCTAAACAAAAATCTAATTTCTAACAACTATTGATTGTCCAGGTAATCACCACAAGAAGTAAGGTAGTATTCTACCTTTTTTGTAGAAGGAGGTTTCCCGTTGGTCAAGGGGATTCATATTTTGCAGGCATACTTCTTTTTATTCTTCATTCATGCATTCTTATATTTCTTCTTTAATAGATCACTCTATAGAATTATGACAATAATAGTAAAATCTGAATTGGACAGCAAATGACTTTATTGAAATCAATATTGATAGAAATTTTGTCATAAATCAATCACTTTGCAATGTTAGTTTTGTTCTACGTTAAGTAGAGTTAAGTTTAAGTAAAGTTTAGATTTTTGTTTAGGGAAGTATTAAAATTGTTCAATTTTCTGCGAATGTGAATAGCACATTGTAAGAAAATGCCCATAAGAACATCAATCATAGTAATGAATCATAGTGATCGTAGTAATCATAGTAATGAATCATAGTAATCAATGCATTAATAAGAAACAAAACATTTAATAAGTTCACAATTCATTATTACCAAAAATCACAATTTGGTACTTTAGTTCATCATAATAATAATAATAATTGTAAATAAAAATCTGTATGTATAAGTTTTAAATTACTTTTTATTTATGTGTATAATTATATGCAGAACACAATCAAAATCTGAGCAGCACATGATTTTCTTCATATTAATATAAATATAATTAGGCGGAAAGACCACATAGGTCGAAGCCTAATAAAGATTGTTTACTACTACTACTATAAATATAATGATAAAAATTCAATGTCAATGTAGTTTTGCCAGTAATGCAATAATAACACGACATTTTATTTCCTATAAAATTTGATATTTTACAAATTTTTCGATAAAGTAAACGTTAAGACAAGATCATGGTTGATCCACTAAAGCAATAATACTACGAAACGTCAAAAAAATGTTTCTATAAAGACAGATTTTTGTGATATTTAATTTTTTTCAAAATGTGTAACTTAATTTTTTTTAAACAACAAAAACAAACAAAATTCAAATTTCAGTTTGACAGTTACCGCTATCACTTTTCTAACCTCTCTTTAACTGAGCACGTGTTTTTGTAAGTACATAGTGGAGAAAATTTGTAACAAATTTATCTCTAACAAAAAAAATCACTTAACACTTTCAAACACTTTCAGAAAACAAAACTTTCTGAAAAATGCATTTAAATTGAAGGGACAGATTCGTCAAAAATCGTCGACCAGTGTAATTAGTCCTCAATTTTTAATTTTTTAAACATTTTTCTGGAGTTTATCTTGTTTTACACATTTTTGTACATTTTTGTCAATCATTTAATAGAAAGTTGGTTGCAGTTTTAAACAGTTTTGAGTGTAATTAAATGATGATCATGATAATTATTATAATTTCTCAATCTTCCATGAATTCTATACAAATTTTCAACCATTTTTCTAGAACTTCTAATTTTTTTAATGAATTGTCCGTAATTGTGCAATTTCTCAATAACAGTTGACAGGTTTTCAATATTTAATCGATAAATTTTAAATAATTTGTAATTTTCGAAACCTTCTAAATATTAAAATTTAGTTTCATTATTTAGAAAACATTTTAATTAAACATGTCCAGAAACATACAAACACACCTAAACGGACTTTAGGTTTTAAAGTTCTTTTTTCTCTTACAGGTTGAAGTATAATGAAATGATGATCATGATATTTACGTTTTTAATCATCCTGCTATAATTCCTCATTCTTCCCTGAATTCTATACAAATTTTCAACCATTTTTCCAGAATTTCTAATTTTCTCAATGATTCCTCCACAATTGTGTAATTTCTCAATAACAGTTTATATGTTTTCAATATTTACTCGTTAAATTTTATATATTTTGTATTTTTCGAATCGATGTAATCTTAATTTTAAAATGTGGTTTCATTATTTGGAGAACAGATTAATTTACCATGTACAGAAACATAGAAACACATATAAACGGACTTTAGGTTTTAACAGTATATTTCTCTTACAGTTTGAAGTGTAATGAAATGATGATCATTATTTCAGAAACAGAAACATACAAACACATTTATTATTAATTTGACGCAAAATTGCCTTTAAGAGTAGCAATATATCCTTATCCTTCGCCAGAATCATTATTCTACAATGTTTTCATCATTATTATTCAATTTCCTATTTTCGGGTAAGAGTCTTCAAAATTTTCATTTTGATTTTTTTTTCTGCAGTTCATTAATTTTGAAATATTATTCTACATTTTTGTCAATCATTTAATAGAAAGTTGGATGCAGTTTTAAGCAGTTTTAAGAGTAATGAAATAATGATCATGATAATTAGTTTTTTAATCATCCTACTACAATTTCTCAATCTTCCCTGAATTCTATACAAATTTTCAACCATTTTTCTAAAACTTCTAAGTTTTTCAATTATTTGCCCGCAATTGTGCAATTTCTCAATAATAGTTGACAGGTTTTCAATATTAAATCGTTAAATTTGATATAATTTGTAATTTTGAAAATCGATGTAATCTTAATTTTAACCTTCAGTTTTATTATTTGCAGAAAATTTTGATTTACCTTGTCCAAAAATATACAAACACACCTAATCGGACTTTAGGTTTTTTTGTCTCTTACAGTTTGAAGTGTAATGAAATGATGATCATGATAATTACGTTTTTAATCATCCTGCTATAATTCCTCAATCTTCCGTGAATTCAATACAAATTTTGAATCATTTTTCTAGAACTTCTAATTTTCTCAATGATTTCTCCACAATTGTGTAATTTCTCAATAACACTTTATATGTTTTCAATATTTACTCGTTAAATTTTATGTATTTTGTAATTTTCGAAACCGATTTAAACTTCTTAATTTTAAAATGTAGTTGCATTATTTGGAGAACATTTTGATTTATCGTATCCAGAAACATACAAACACATTTATTATTAATTTTACGCAAAATGTCCTTCAAGAGTAGTACTATATCCTTATCCTTCGCCAGAATCATTATTCTACAATGTTTTCATCATTCTTATTCAATTTCCTATTTTCGGGTAAATAGTCTTCAAAATTTTCATTTTGATTATATTTTTTTCTGCAGTCCATTAATTTTGAAACATTATTCTACATTTTTGTCAATCATTTAACAGAAAGTTGGTTGCAGGTTTTAGCAGTTTTAAGAGTAATGAAATAATGATCATGATAATTAGTTTTTTAATCATCCTACTACAATTTCTCAATCTTCCCTGAATTCTATACAAATATGCAACCATTTTTCGAGAACTTCTGATTTTTTCAATTGCAATTGTGCAATTTCTCAATAATAGTTGACAGGTTTTCATTATTTAATCGTTAAATTTTATATAATTTTCGAAACCAATGTAATCTTCTTAATTTTAAAATTTTGTTTCATTAGTGAGAGAACCATTTGATTTACCATGTCCAGGAACATACAAACACACTTAAACTGACTTTAGGTTTTAACAGTTTTTTTTCTCTTACATTTCCCTTTACGAATTCAAAATTATTTATGTTTTGTAAATATTTATGTTTTGTATATTATTTTTGTATTTTGTATAAGTAAAGTCAATGTACTGAATTTTATCGTAGTTAAATTCGCGTTTTATTTCTGTTAAAATTGTATCACTATTTCTTCGTATTCGATTTTACATTGTTTTGTTTTGTATATTTGGATTTTTGTTTGAAATCCATTTTATTGCATATTGTTCTCTTAGGATAATTACATCTGCATGGTGTTTCTTTGTCTTTGCACCGATCCAGTTCACGGTACTTCGTGCATTGCAATGATGTGTGGGTGTATGCTGCTCGGTATTTAGCCATAGGTTTGCATCGTACAGAACCAAATGACCCGAGACAGTGGGGGTCATGCAATTGTGCACAAACGTTGGAATACCATATAACATCGAAAGGATCACAGCGCACCTATTTTCTTGTGGCGATCCATCGTCATATGTAGGAAGTGAAAACAACGATTTAAATAATTTGCAGCATCTGCAGACAACATTCTTTTAGACAGATCTTCTTTTAGCGTTCTATTGAACGTTCTTTTAACTAATAAAACATATAACTTTCTGCATTGACAAGTATGAGTTAACAATTACTGAAATTTCTGAAAATTTATTATTTGCAAATTTGATTTTAGATTCGTGTACAGTACACCTGAAACCAATTCTCCTGAAATTTTTTATCAAAGTTTCAGTATTATATAAGGGAGAAAATCAAACATATATCTTTCTGCATTGACAAGTATGCTCGTAAAGTAGTGCTTTTTGTACGAGCGTTAATTTGACTCTGCAGTGCCTCGTTGAAGAAAAAACTCGAAAATAAGTATTTCATGCTTAACATCAAAAATAGCACCCTGACATGTCCAACTTTGGCGATAATTGATCTTGAACGGTGTTTACATATTTCCTTCATTGACTGTGTAAACTGTTACATATTATAAGTGCAAATTAATGCGAAAGTGGTGTATCAATACCGTAATAATTTCAATGGGAAGTTATTAAATAGCTGCCCGTTTAATCAGATCCATGTGCACATCCTCTGCAATGCACGGTTTCTGGAATTGATTAATAATTAGTGTTTGCGACAGTAGGGAAAACGCTTTATAGTTTCTCCTGTACTGATTTGTATAGTAACATTTCCTGACCAACCGACGTTGTGTAATTTCTACCATTATATTACTACGAGTAAACGAGTGTGAAATTTGTTTGAGCAATTCGATTAGAAGTGGCAGTGCTAATTATAGTACAGGTCCTTGTAATTATAACAATTTCAATTAATTAAATTTGTAGTCGAGTAGCTTGAAAATGTTATATTTGTTATGGGGAAAATCATGCATAAAAACCTACTTTATGGCTTTGTGCCGTAACGTGCCGCAAATTGTAAAGTAATCTTTTCTTCATCACGACCGGTACTATTGAGATGAAAGTACTCGAAGTAGCAATGACAACAAAATAAGCACAGTCAAAGATTACCTTGTCTTTTATTCGTTGCATGCATTTCAACTTCAACTTCAACGAAGAAGAACTTCGAGAACATACACTATAACGAAGAAGACTTGTAAAGTTTTAACTAATAAAAGAGAGTACGATGAATTAATAGATAAATAATGTAATCTAAATTCGAACAATTTACTTGATCTAAAAAGTACGCAAGTATAACCTTTTCTGCAACTGTCTTCACGTTTTTGATCCTTGGCCATTGCCAAAACTTGTCATACTCTTTCTTATAAACATCTTTCGACTTTTTAGGAATCAGAATCAACTCAGCTTCTGCAGCTTTTTCAAATTTCGTCGCTTATTAAATCTTCGTCACAACCAGGGGCGGATGGGCCATACGGGAAAATAGGAAATTTCCCGGTGGGCCGGTAGCCATCCCGAATGTTGGGCCGGAAGCCCCAGAATTTTGGGCTGGCAGATCCGACGACAAGTTTATTAATAATTTTGATTTAATGTATTACCACAAGGCGGAAAGACCCCATGTGGTCGATAGCCCAATAAAGATTGTTTATATATGTATTAACACAGTGGTTCCTAAATTATTCGCGTCGGAGCTCCCTTTTTGAACTAGGATTTTCCATGGATCCTTTCCGTTTCCATAATATTTTTTGCAAATTTTTATGAAATATAAAATAATTTGGCGAGGAATATAAATTGTGTAGATAGCCGTTATAATTTTCAACTAAAAATTGGCAGGTTCCATTAATCTTTGTAATTTATAAAAAAAATGGTATTTCTAATAAAAAAATGTATTGAAAATTTTGAAGCTTTTGTAAATTTAATTTACAATCGACATGATATAATTTTAATATGTAGTGGTTTGATTAGCTTTTTGCAATTTTTAATAAAATTTTCTAATTTGTAAGGAAAATGTATATGTAGTAAAATTTTGGTATTTATAATAAGTACCTCATAATTTCTAATAAACATTTTGTAATCTCTAATGAACAGTTCGTAATTTCCACCTAAGTTTATTTTCATAAAATTTTCTGCAAATAACTATAAACATTTTAACAACTCGATACAAATTTTGGAAATGCCAATGACATTTTGCATTTTATAGTGAAAATTTGGCAATTTACAATAAAATTTTAATAATCGCTGCTGAAATGTTGTAATTTATAATACGAATGTTGAATATTTTACATTTTACAGTGAAATTTATCAATTAACAATAAAATTTTCATAAATTTATTGCAATTTTGTGTATTTTAGAATGATGAATGATGAAAGTCACAACTAAAATACATAATTCCAATAAAACTTATTTATTTCTTTATTTACTTATTAACTCATTTATTATTGTATTTGTTATACTGTTAATGTAAACTTATTTATACTTTAAAATTTATCAAATAACAATGAAATGTTCCTAAAGTTATTGCAATTTGGTAATTTAGAATGATGAATGATGAAAGTCACAACGAAAATTACATAATTCCAATAAAACTTATTTATGTCTTTATTTCCTTATTTGCTTATTTATTATTGTATTTGTTATAGTGTTAATATAAACTTATTTATACTTTATGATTGTTTTCTAATTCCATTGAAATATTGTATTCATAATAAAAACTTACAAATTCTAAAACATTTGACATTTATAATTAATTCTCCATAATTTCTATTGAAATACTAAAATCCATCATCAAAATTTCGTAACATTCATCATAATGCTATTACTATTTATAGGATTTTCGAAGAAATTTCTGTAATGTGTAGTTAAAATGCGAAAATTTCATTGTTTTTGTTGAATTTAAAAACATTTTAATCAACATTTTACAACATCCATTATAGTTTTTGCGAATTTCTATGAAATGGTTAATACATTTGGAAGGAATATGATTTCTGGGGAAAGACGTTATAAATTAGAATAAAAAAAGTCGCAGATTCCATTGATCTTTACAATTTATGAATGAAGTCTAGTAATTATATTAATAAACTCTAACGAAAATTTTGTAATTTCCAATTCATTGCAGTTTACAAGCGAGATGTTTCAATGAGAATTTTATGGGTTGATGAACTTGCAATTTGTAATAAAATATCAAAATTTGACATTTGCAATGAAAACTTCATGGCGTCTCTTTGTAATTTTGTACATAATTTTGTATTTTGCATTGATATTTTTGCACATTTCTGTCTTCAAACGAATATTAATAACTTAGTGAGTTATATGTTTTGAGGATGAAGTTTTTTATAATTTATACTAAAAATTTCAAATTTTAATTTAACATTGAAATTTATAATTAATATTTTCGTATTTACTATAAGAATTTTATAATTTCCAACTAAATTCTATCATTTATCATAATAACTTTGTTATTTCATTTGAGTTTCGGAATTTATAGTTTACATTTTTTACTTTCATGTAAAATCTCAAATCAAGTTTCAAATTCATTTTCATTTAGTAAGTTTTTATTTTTAATTTTTATGTGTATATTATGCAGGTTCTCCCGCTGGTAAATATTATTATTATTATTATTATAATTTTCAATATAAATTGTATAATGCATATGACGATTTTGAGTTTTGATTAATATTTTACAATTTAAAATATAATGTGTAATGTAAAATTTGTAAAAGTAATTATGTTGAAAATTATTTTTTTTTAATTATTAATTTTTTTCTTTCATGTCTAATAAATTTTCTGCAAATAACTCTGAACATTTTAACAACTTTGTGAGGGATATGCTTTCGGAATAAAACTCCAATAATTAAAAAAAATTGCTGGGTCTATTAAACCTTTGTAATTTTAATGAAGATTTTATAATTATAATTAAATTTTCTTAGTCAAAGCATGAATTTTAATTTCCCAATCTTTTTTATATTTTATTTAATATGATTGAAAGCACAACAGTAAACGCACACTTTAGGAACCTCTGTATTAATAAATAAATAAGTATTATGAAAAACTTACGGTATTTTATTTTATATTGATTTTTTTTATGGGGAGTACTTTCTCTTAGTTATGTAATCTTTTTATTTGATGTTCTTCACCCAACTTGTTTCGGCTTTTATTAGCCATCCTCAGAGGTGTTATGTCTCTGATAATACATTTTAATATATTTTAAAAATAAAAATAATATATTCAATTTTAAATTATTTATTGTAAAGTATTTTTGATTTTTACATATTTGTCAAATTTTGAAGTATGATTATTATTTTGATTATATGGTATTATTGCAATTTTATGTGAATGCAAAATGGGCCGATAAAAGTTTGTTCCCGGGCCGCTTGTATGTTCCCCTATGTCGCTTGTATGTCACAACTATTCATTTTGGCAGAATTTGAGAAAAAAGGTTACCATAAACAAAACTTGTCATCTCTTTTTATAAACATCTTCCGACTTTTTAGGAATCAGACTCAGCTCAGCTTCTGCAGCTTTTTTCAAATTTTCATCACTTATTTAATCTTCGTCAAAACTCTTCGTTTTGGCAGAATTTGAGAAAAACGCTTACCATAAAGAAAACTTGTCATACTCTTTCTTATAAACATCTTCCGACTTTTTAGGAATCATAGTCAGCTCAGCTTCTGCAGCTTTTTTCAAAATTTTATCAGTTGTTAAATCTTTGTCACAACTATTCATTTTGGCAGAATTTGAGAAAAATGGTGTTTAGTTTTAAAACAGCATCCATATATGATCCATACTTGCACATGATTATTCCGTGATAAGTTATATCGATATTTTTATGAATTACCCATAAAACCATGGTTGTGATGTTTGTATAATCCCGATTATCGCGTCAAGTGGGCGATGCAATGCAGCAGCTCCAGTAACAAAACTCTTCGAATAATTTACGTCGATTTAACAGAATGCAGGCCGAAAACCGGAAATCCTCATTACCATCACAATACTCTTCTCACCTCTGCATTGTGACTCGTTTCTGCTTCAAAGGGTTGTCACGCACTGGAATCGGATAGGAGTCGAAGGGGTGGTTTTTTCGTGTGATATAAATATTGCGTATTTATATGTGTTTGCATATTCCGTGGCCTGGATGTGAGCTCTGCTGGGGTAACTGGTTTCGAGAGCACTCTGGGTTATTATGCAGCAGTTAATCAATAGTTAGGTATACAAAGAGGCTAATGATTCTGCAGTGCTCGTTCATAATAGGAGAGGGCGAGTGAGTATTTTTGGCCGTTACAACGTGGCATTAATGCTTATTGTTATGCCGAAGCTAGAAATGGTGCAGTTATTACAAAGACACGGCCAATTTATCGCATATGGTTGAATATTGGATTGATGAGGCTGATACATGATGAAACTCCGTGTAAATATGGTAGCATATGGTTGACTTAGCATACAGATTTTAATTAAAATATATTCTTGCTTGACATCGTTTAGAGTCGATTTAACTTTCATGGCAAACATTTGCTTTGTTTATTGGCCTTAATCTAAAAAGTTGTGCGCATTTCCTCAGCTAGTTCTTAGTTATTCATCATTTATACACAAATTTTAAGTCATAAAATGATCCTTTTTAACTCAAATCAGTGCACTAACTTTGGCAGTTTTTTTTTTAACAATAATAGATTGATTTAGATAACTAAAATCCAAACGGTATCTCCCTAATATGAAATCAAATGTGCACCTAAATAGATTGATTTATACAACTAAATTCGAAACGGTATCTCTCATAACTATAGTATGACCCATACTAAATTGAAAAGTCCCAATAAAAAATAGTTGTTCAAAATTTTTGCCCAATAATCAGATATAAAGTAAAATGAACAATTTGTATGAGCTTTTCTCGTTCATTACAATCATGTTTGTTTAATAAAAACAATTAAATGTTTGGAATTAAGTTCGGGTCACACTGGACTAATGAGAATCGATAGGTTGAAACCGGTCTCCAATTGTCGGCACAGTAAATTCCCATGTGAATAATCAAACTTTATATTTAAAAGAAAGATTATTAACTTTATTTAGATAGAACGATATTTAAAGGAGGTCAACGTCCAGTAAGACTAGATAACTACGCAAAGAAGAATATTTAAAAGAAAAACATTGATGTAGTTTTTGTTCCTGTTTTTTGCCCTATTTTATTTTGTCATTTTGATCATCTCCTCAGGAAACCAATCACAAATATTTCTACATTCACAATCAGACATCCTGTATATAAATCTGGCATATTTTTTTCAAAATATCCATTAGATAAATTTTCAGATATTTCAGTGGCTGATAACCGATACTGGTCTGATATTCTTCTGAAAATTTGAGAAGGTTGATGTATATAATTAATGAGAAAATAGAAGATATACCTTTCTGCATTGTCAAGTATAAAAGTACTTTCAATTTCATATAAAAGTTTTTTAGATTGAACAATAATTTAAAAAATTTGTTCACAATATTGGAAAGAGTCATGTAAAATATTACGTTTTAGGACAAATTGAGAGATTCTTCCAAAGTTAGAAGAAAACATAAAATTTACGAAGATTACTAACTAACACAAATATCTTAAAGTAGATTAAATTATCTTAAAGTGGATGAATTTGCGTGAATTATGCATAAATCTTATACTGCTCCCAAATTTAAAGATTTCTGCCTAATTCATTCAAATTTATCCACTTTTAGATAATTCATACAAATCTTCGGGTCATGGCTTACAAACTTCTAAACTTATTAGCTGTAATAATATTGAAAATGTAATAAATTCATATACAGAACTGACGGAAAATCACGAAACCTCTTTAAAAATTATAAATCATTCCTTCGAAATTATGATCATAATTGTCAGTGCAAATTGCAAAATTTTGTCTGTAGTGATTATTATAAAATGTTTAGTATAAATTGAAAAATTCACTGGAAATTGCAGTTTTGCTGAATAAACAAACACAATGTAGAAAATAACAGTTTTGAATTATTAGTAGTAATAATATTGAAAACGTATTATATAAGATTTTGTAGGATTATAAGAATCCTACAGTAATATAGAAATAATTGCTTTCAAAAATGGGATTATTGACGCATAAATAATTTATCCAAAAATGCTGAAAATGTATAGAATAGTGGGAAAACTTTACCATAAACTTGCATAAAATGAATACTTAATATTTTATTTTGCAAAATTTATAATTAATCGATCAATATTGCAATATTTCATGTTATTAATCTCAATTATTAAATTATCTATTATATATTAATAATTATTAATTATGTTAATTATCTTATCATGTTAGAATGTAGTGTAATGTAATTTTATATGTTTTGTTAATTTGCCGTTTTGTGAACGGTTCTTTTTTTTATATGTATTTTATTATTATATTATGTAATGATAATTGTAAGGCTGCAAAGCCAATAACATGAAATAAATTGAATTGAATTGAATTGAATTGTTAACTTTACAAAAATTCTTCCAGAAGTTAGATTTCATTGAAAAAATGTGATGTTTCAAGATGAATTTTAGCAGTATTTGTACGGGAAAACTTTATCATAAACTTGCATAAAATTAATTTTAAATTTTATAATATGCAAAATTTATAATTATTCGATCAAAATTGTAATCTTCAATGTTAAATTTACAAATATTCTTTCCAGAAGTTAGATTTCATTGAAACATTGTGATGATTCGAGATGAATTTTAGCATATTGAAACTGTATTATATAGGATTATATAGGTTTATAACAATCCTACAATAATATAGAAATAATTGCTTTCAAAAATGGGATTATTTACGCATAATTAATTTATCCAAAAATGCTGAAAATTTATAACATAATGTCAAAGCTTTATCATAAGCTTGCATAAAATGAATACTATTTTTTATTGTGCAAAATTTATAATTAATCGATCAATATTGGAATCTTTCATGTTAACTATACAAAAATTCTTCCAGAAGTTATATTTCATTGAAAAAATGTGATGATTCAAGATGAATTTTAGCAGTTTCAGTATGGGAAAACTTTATCATAAACTTGCTTAAAATTAATACTAAATTATATAATTTGCAAAATTTATAATTATTCGATCGAAACTGCAATCTTTAATATTAAATTTACAAATATTCTTCTACAGGTTATAATTATAATTAATCTGTCAATAGTGCAATCTTTCATGTTAACTTTACAAAAATTCTTCCAGAAGTTAGATTTCATTGAAACATTGTGATGATTTGAGATGAATTTTAGCAGTTTCTGGCTAAAATTGTAAATATTCTGGCCAAATCTCATAATTTAGGAGAAATTGAAACAGTTTCATCAAAACTATAAAAATTAGTATTAAATTTATGATCGTTCTTCTAGAAATTAGAATTTCATGTGAAATTTTTGGAGATTGAACACAAATTTCAAAAAGTTGTTTATAATATTGGATAGAAAAATGTAAATTATTACGTTTTAGGACAAATTGAGATATTCTTCCAAAATTTGAAGAAAACATAAAATTTACGAAGATTATTAACTAACACAAAAATCTTAAAGACGATAAAATTATCTTAAAGTGGATGAATTTGCGAGAATCAGGCAGAAATCTTATATTGCTCCCAAATTAAATTAATAAATAATAAATATAATAAAATAAATAATAAATAAATAAATAAATTTAAAGATTTCTGCTTGATTCATTAAAATTTATCCACTTGTAGATAATTCATACAAATCTTCAGGTCATGACTTCCAAACTTCTAAATTATTAGTTGTAATAATATTGAAAATATAATAAATTCATATATTGAACTGACGGAAAATCACCAAACCTCATTGAAAATTATAAAATATTCCTTCGAAATTATGATCATAATTGTCAGTGCAAATTGATCAAACAAATTAATTACAAATTAAAAGTTATATTACAATACAGTAGCATAAAACGATATCAAAGAAACAATAATCAGTCAGTAAACAAATGACAAATATTTTTACATTCCCCATCAGGCATACTGTATACAAATCTAGCATAAAATTTCCAAATGATCCATCAAATAAATTTTCAAGATATCTACTAGATAAATTTTCATATATATTTTAGTGGCTGATAACTCGTTCTAGTCAACTACAAAAAGTTAATGATTCGATTTTCTCACTTATTTAAGAGACATTCGTCATCACATTTTCAGAGGTATTATCTTCAGGCATACTGTAAGCAAATTTGGGATAACACTTTCAAAATATCCATTAGATAAATTTTCAGAAATTTCAGTGACATAATATTTTACAAAATATATATTTCTCTCGAATTGTTGTAAAAACAAACAGGTACATATGCAATACAGATAAATATAAATATAACATAGCCTATAGATAGCCTCATAGAAATGACAAAGATACATGACAAAACGTACATAAAAAAATCCCAAATTGAAACCTCACGAAAACTCATTGAAAATTATAAATCATTCCTTTGAAATTATGATTGAATATCATAATTGTCAGTGCAAATTGCATAATTTTCAATATATAATCAATCTTTCATGTTAACTTTATAAAAATTCTTCCAGAACTTGGATTTCATTGAAAAAATGTGATGATTCAAGAAAAATTTCAGCAGTTTTTATATAGGAAAACTTTATTATAAACTTGCATAAAATTGATACTAAATTTTATAATTTGCAAAATTTATAATTATTAGATCAAAATTGCAATCTTTAATGTTGGATTTACAAATATTCTTCTAGAATTCTTGAATTCTTGTGAATTCTCGAAGTTAAATTTTAGTGACTGATAATATTTTACAAAATAATATATATTTCTCTCGAATTATTGTAAAAACAAACAGGTACATATGCAATACTGACAAATATAAATATAACATAGCCTATAGATATCATTCATTATAGAAATGATAATAGAATATTGTCATCGAAATGACAAAGCAACATGACAAAACGTACATAACAAAATCCCAAATTGGGATCATACATGATTCCAAATATCAATCAAATGTGGGACACTAAAATTACAGTTCTTTGAGATTTAATTTGACTCAAAATTCCCTGTTATTAAAAACTTAAAGACATTATACAGCTTCAAACATTCTTTTAGAGTTTGGAATGGAATGAAATTTTCAGCATTTTTGGGAATTATTCATAGATTTTAAATTTACAAGTAGGAAGTTGAATATTTTTGACAGTACTTAAAATTTTTACTTAAAATTTTTGACATTTTTCTGAATTATTCATTGATTTAGATTCACAGGCTGCAAATGTAAATGTCAATCTCCTGATCTTAAACATTTCACGATTTTTTCAGATTTTTTGGATTGTCTTTAATGTCAATCTCCAAGTTTTTAACAGTTCATGAAATGAACAGCATTTGTTCATGAAAGCATTTCTATATTTATTATACAGCGTTGTTGTGAATTATTCATAGATTTTGGATTTACAAGAAGAAAGTTGAATGTTAATCTCCAAATGTTTGACAGTTCTTGAAATTTTCAGCATTTTTGTGAATTATTTATTGATTTCGATTTACAGCCTGCAAATTTGAATTTCAATCTCCAGATCTTAAACATTTCACAATTTTTTTTTTTATTTTTTTTAATAATTCATTGGTTTTTGAATGTACCGATCGGAACTTTAATGTCAATCTCCAAATTTTTGACTGTTCATGAAATGTCCAGCATTTGTTTATGAAATCGTTTATCTATTTATTATACAGCTTTTTTGTGAATTATTCATAGATTTTCAATTTACAAGCTGTAAAGTGGTTGTAAATATCAATATAATAGCTTCAAATTTTTTTTAGAGTTTTGGCATTTTCAGCATTTATGGGAATCATTCATAGATTTTGAATTTACTTAAGAAAAGGTTGAATCTTAGTCTTCAAATTTTTGACAGTATTTGAAATTTTCAGCATTTTTGTGAATTATTCATTTATTTGGATTTACGGCTACAAATTTGAATGTCAATCTCCAAATTTCAAACATTTTTGTGAATTATTCATTGATTTGGATTTAGAGGCTACAAATTGAATATAAATCTCCAGATTTTAAACATTTCACGAATTTTTTAGATTTTTTGGGAATTATTCATTGGTTTGTGAATTTACAGATTGGAACTTTAATGTCAATCTCCAAATTTTCAGCATTTTTGTAAATTATTCATTGATTTGGATTTACAGGCTACAAATTGAATATCAATCTCTAGATTTTAAACATTTCACGATTTTTTTTAGGTTTTTTGGGAATTATTCATTGGTTTGTGAATTTACAGATCGGAACTTTAATGTCAATCTCCAAATTTTTAACAGTTCATGAAATATCCAGCATTTGTTCATGAAAGCAATTCCATGTTATTAAAAACATAAACGAATCATACTAGCTTCAAAATTTTGTTTACAGTTTATGGAATTTTCAGCATTTTTGGGGAGTGTTCATAGATTTTGAATTTACAAGTTGAAAGTTGAATGTTAATTTCCAAATTTTTGACAGTTCTTGAAATTTCCAGCATGTTTGTGAATTATTCATTGATTTGGATTTACAGGCTACAAATTTAAATGTCAATCTCCAGATTTTAAACATTTCACGATTTTTTTAGATTTTTTGGGAATAATTCATTGGTTTGTGAATGTACAGATCGGAACTTTAATGTCAATCTCCAAAATAGTTCATGAAATGTTCAGCATTTGTTCATGAAATCATTTATATATTTATTATACAGATTTTTTGTGAATTATTCATAGATTTTGAATTTACAAGCTGTAAAGTGAATGTAAATATCAATGTAATAGCTTCAAATTTTTTTTTTGAGTTTTTGGCATTTTCAGCACTTTTGGGAATTGTTAATAGATTTTGAATTTACTTAAGTTGAAAGTTGAATGTTAATCTCCAAATTTTTGACAGTACTTGAAATTTCCAGCATTATTGTGAATTATTCATTTATTTGGATATACAGGCTACAAATTTGAATGTCAGTCTCCAGATTTTCAACACTTCACGATTTTTTTAGATTTTTTGTTATTGTCAGAAATGGATTTCTGTATTTATTATACAGCATTTTTGTGAATTATTCATAGATGTTGAATTTACAAGTAGAAAATTGCATGTTAATCTCCAAATTTTTGACAGTACCTAAAATTTTCAGCATTTTTGTTCTTATTCATTGATTTAGATTTACAGGCTACAAATTTTAATGCCAATCTCCAGATTTTAAACATTTCACGAATTTTTTAGATTGTTTGGGAATTATTCATTGGTTTGTGAATTTACAGATCGAAACTTTAATGTCAATCTCCAAATTTTTAACAGTTCATGAAATGTCCAGCATTTGTTCATGAAAGCAATTCCATGTTATTAAAAACATAAACGAATCATACTATCTTCAAAATTTTGTTTACAGTTTATGGAATTTTCAGCATTTTTGGGAAGTATTCAAAGATTTTGAATTTACAAGTTGAAAGTTGAATGTTAATTTCCAAATTTTTCACAGTACTTGAACTTTTCAGCACTTTCGTGAATTATTCATTGGTTTGGATATACAGGCTAAAAATTTGAATGTCAATCGCCAGATTTTTAACATATCACGATTTTTTTAGATTTTTTGTAATTGTCAGAAAAGGATTTCTGTATTTATTATACAGCATTTTTGTAAATTATTCATAGATTTTCAGAATTATTCATTTATTTGGATTTACAGGCTACAAATTTGAATGTCAATCTCCAGATTTTAAACACTTCACTTTTTTTTAGATTTTTTGGGCATTATTCATTAGTTTGTGAATTTGCAAATCGGAACTTTAATGTCAATCTCCAAATTTTTAACAGTTCATGAAATATCCATCATTTGTTCATGAAAACAATACCATGTTATTAAAAACTTAAACGAATCATACTAGCTTCAAAATTATTTTTACAGTTCATGGAATTTTCAGCATTTTTGGAAAGTGTTCACAGATTTTGAATTCACCAGTTGAAAGTTGAATGTTAATTTCCAAGTTTTTGACAGTACTTGAAATTTTCAGCATTTTTGTCAATTGTTCATTACTTTGGATTTACAGGCTAAAAATTTGAATGTCAATCTCCAGATTTTAAACTATTACGACTTTTTAGATTTTTATTATTGTCAGAAAATAATTTCTGTATTTATTATACTGCATTTTTGTGAATCATTCATAGATTTTGAATTTACTTGCTATAAAGTGAACGTAAATGTCAAATTAACATTTTTTTAGATTTAATGAAATAATTCCATGTTTTCACCTAAATTTTGAACTTTTTTTGTCTAAGTGTTTAATTTTGTTAGTGTCGATTTATTTGCAATGAATTGTGCACTTGTCAATAAAGTTTTATATTTTAAAAACTTTTCAACATCCTGTAAAATTAATTATGTTTATTAATTTGTTTTTCCTTCTTATATTTTGTAGATGGCAAGTATTGAGGTGTCACTCTCCTCAACACCTCGCCGCAAGAAGAACGGAAGCTTGAGCGGCGTCAGCTTGGGCGGCTCCAACCGCTCTATACCCAAAGAGATAGCTGTGAAGGAGCTGGAAAGCTTGAGGAACGCCCTCAGGGACAAAGAAAACATCATACAGAGCCTCAAGGGCCAACTGAACATCCCCGGATTGAGGCTGAACCACATCCGCAACGGCAACATGAACATCTGCAACAACAACAACACCAATGCTACAAGGGAGTTATCGGATATGGAGAGGAAGCAAGCCGAAGAAAGGTTATCGAGGCTGAGGAACGACACCGACACGAAACGGCTGGCCATCAAGAACCTGAAGATGGCGTTAGAAAGACTAGATATTACAGAGTAAGTAATTTTTGATAGTTTTAGTTGTGTATATTATAAAAAAACCTGAAGATGGCATTAGAAAGACTAGATATTACAGAGTAAGTAATTTTTGATAGTTTTAGTTGTGTATATTATAAAAAAACCTGAAGATGGCATTAGAAAGACTAGATATTACAGAGTAAGCAATTTTTGAAAGTTTTAGTTGTGTATATTATAAAAAAAGCTGAAGATGGCATTAGAAAGACTAGATATTACAGAGTAAGTAATTTTTGATAGTTTTAGTTGTGTATATTATAAAAAAACCTGCAGATGGCATTAGAAAGACTAGATATTACAGAGCAAGTAATTTTTGATAGTTTTAATTGTTTATATTATAAAAAACCTGAAGATGGCATTAGAAAGACTAGATATGAAAGAGTAAGTAATTTTTGATAGTTTTAGTTGTGTATATTATAAAAAAACCTGAAGATGGCATTAGAAAGACTAGATATTACAGAGTAAGTAATTTTTGATAGTTTTAGTTGTGTATATTATACAAAAACCTGAAGATGGCATTAGATAGACTAGATATTACAGAGTAAGTAATTTTGGATAGTTTTAGTTGTTTATATTATAAAAAAAACCTGAAGATTGCATTAGAAAGACTAGATATTACAGAGTAAGCAATTTTTGACAGTTTTAGTTGTGTATATTATAAAATGACCCCCAAAAAGATTTTATTTTTATTTTTGACTTTTCAAGAAACTCTTTTACGGCAATAATTTGTGCTTGTCTAATAACCTTATTAGCCCTAATCACAAGTACCGAGTGATTTTTACTTACCTAGAAAATCTCGTTTTTCCAAATGATGAAAATCAAAACAGTGCCATTTTTCGGAAATCTAGCAAGAGATTTTTCTATTGGTTATTATTTTGAGATTACTACATCTGATAGGGGGTAATAAAGTCTCTAGACCAGCACGAATTAACGCCCTAAAAGTCTTTAGAAAAATCATTTATAAAAAAAGTTTACCTTTTTTTTATATTGATTTGATTGATTTTGATTTATTTTGATGATGATCACTTCCGATATAGTCACTTCCGACGTATTGGCGGTCACTGTATATCTACTTAATTTAATTAAGAGTCTAAAAACCTTATTAGCCCTTATCACAAGTACCGAGTGATTTTTATTTACCTAGAAAATCTCGTTTTCCAAATGATGAATATCAAAACAGTGCCAATTTTCGAAAATCACGCATGAGATTTTTTGATTGGTTAATATTTTTAGATTACTACATCTGATAGGCGGTAATAAAGTCTCTAGACCAGCATGAATTAATGCCCTAAAAGTCTTTAGAAAAATCAATTATAAAAAAAGTTTACCATTTTTTTTATATTGATTTGATTGATTTTGATTTATTTTGATGATGGTCACTTTCAAAATAGTCACTTCCTACTTTTTCGCGTTCACTGTATATCTAATTAAACTTATTAAATTAGTTTTTAATGCTCTAAAAAAGTTGTTTGAAAAATCAATTATAAAAAAGTTTACCATTTTTGTATATTGATTTGCTTGATTTTGATTTATTTTGATGATTGTCACTTCCGACATAGTCACTTCCGACTTTTTGGCGGTCTTTGAATTTCCAATTAAATTAATTAAATAAGTTTTTGATGCCCTAAAAGAATTGTTTAAAAAATCAATTATAAAAAAGTTTACCATTTTTTTATATTGATTTGATTGATTTTGATTTATTTTGATGATAGTCACTTCCGACATAGTCACTTCTGACTTTTTGGCGGTCTTTGAATTTCTAATTAAACTAATTAAATAAGTTTTTAATGCCCTAAAGGAGTTGTTTGAAAAATCAATTTTAAAAAAGTTTACCATTTTTTTATATTGATTTGATAGATTTTGATTTATTTTGATGATTGTCACTTCCGACAAAGTCACTTCTGACTTTTTGGCGGCCTTTGTATTTCTAATAAACACATTATATAAGTTTTTAATGCCCTAAAAGAGTTGTTTGGAAAATCAATTATAAAAAAGTTTACCATTTTTTCTATTGATTTGATAAATTTTGATTTATTTTGATGATGGTCGCTTCCGACCTAGTCACTTCCGACTTTTTTTCGGTCTCTGTATTTCCAATTAAACTAATTAAATAAGTTTTTAGGGCCCTGAAGGAGTTGTTTGAAAAATCAATTATAAAAAAGTTTACCTTTTTTTATATTGATTTGATTGATTTTGATTTATTTTGATGACGGTTACTTCCAACATAGTCACTTCCGACTATTTGGCGGTCTTTTTATTTCCAATTAAACTAATTAAATAAGTTTTTAATGCCCTAAAAGAGTAGTTTGAGAAATCAATTATAAAAAGTTTACCATTGTTCTATATTGATTTGATTGATTTTGATTTATTTTTATGCTAGTCACTTCCGACATAGTCACTTCTGACATTTTAGCGGTCACTAAGTCTAATTAAACTAATTCAATTGGTTTTTAATGCCCTAAAAAGGTTTTTTGAAAAATCAAATATAAAACGGTTTGCCATTTTTTTCATATTGATTTGATTGATTTTGATTTATTTTGATAATGGTTACTTCCGACATAGTCACTTTAGACTTTTTGGCGATCTTTGCATTTCCAATTAAACTAATTAAAATAAGTTTTTAATGCCATGAAAGAGTTGTTTGAAAAATCAATTATAAAAAGTTTACCATTTTTTTATATTGATTTGATTGATTTTGATTTATTTTGATGATGGTCACTTCCGATATAGTCACTTCCGACGTTTTTTCGGTCTTTGTATTTCCAATTAAACTAATTAAATAAGTGTTTAGTGCCCTAAAGGAGTTGTTTGAAATATCAATTATAAAAAAGTTTACCATTTTTTCTATTGATTTGATTAATTTTGATTAATTTTGATGACGGTTACTTCCAGCATGGTCACTTCCGACTTTTTGGCGGTCTTTGTATTTCCAATTAAACTAATTAAAATAAGTTTTTAATGCCCTGAAAGAGTTGTTTAAAAAATCAATTATAAAAAGTTTTCCATTTTTTTTATATTGATTTGATTGATTTTGATTTATTTTGATGATGGTCACTTCCGACATAGTCACTTCTGACATTTTAGCTTAGCGGTCTCTGTATATCTAATTAAACTAATTCAATTGGTTTTTAATGCCCTTAAAAGAGTTTTTTGAAAAATCAAATATAAAACGGTTTACAATTTTTTTTATATTGATTTGATTGATTTTGATTTATTTTGATAATGGTTACTTCCGACATAGTCACTTCCGACTTTTTGGCGGTCTTTGTATTTCCAATTAAACTAATTAAAATAAGTTTTTAATGCCCTGAAAGAGTAGTTTGAAAAATCAATTATAAAAGTTTACCATTGTTTTATATTGATTTGATTGATTTTGATTTATTTTGATGATGGTCACTTCCGATATAGTCACTTCCGACGTTTTTTTGGTCTCTGTATTTCCAATTAAACTAATTAAAAAAGTTTTTAGTGCCCTAAAGGAGTTGTTTGAAAAATCAATTATAAAAAAGTTTACCATTTTTTTTTATATTGATTTGTTTGATTTTGATTTATTTTGATGATGGTCTTCTTTCTCTTTTGGGATTAGCGAATCTCTGGACGTCTTGAATTTCTTGTTTCATTGCCTTTATCTTCCTTTTGTTGTTTTCCTTTGTCTTCTTCTCTTTCTTGTTTCAAGGTTTACTTTATGATCTATTTTCTTGGTATTCATTTGCGTTTCCCAATCCTCTTCGTTTTCCGTGTTTCCCTTTCAATGTTTTCTTGTACTTTAGTTTTTTTGCACATACATCTGAATTCCATTCTCTTATTATTTCCTGTTCCTCATCCCATTTCCAGGTGTTTCCGTTTATGATAACTGTCTTGTACCCTATTTTAGTTCTATTTTCGGTTTCTTTCTCTTCCTAGCTATTCACTTTATTTCCGTTTCTGTGATTTCTAGGATTTCTATTTGTTATTTTATTATTTCTTCCATTAGTTTCTCTTCTTTCGCCCTTCTGCTTCCCACATTTCATGTAAGATTCTAATTCTTCTGTAGTTTTCTCTTCTTTTCCTTATGTGATTAGCATATCTCTGGACGTCGTGAGTATCTTGTATCCTTGCCTGTACCTTTTTTATCGTTTTCATTTGTTTTCTTCTCTTTTTTGTTTCAAGGTTTACTTCATCTTCTATTTTCCCTGTATTCATTTTGCTTTTTCCAATATTCTTCGTTTTCTAGTTGTATTAGTACTACTTCCATTAGTTCCTCTTCTTTTCCTCTTATGCTTCCCACATTTCCTGTGAGATTCTAATTCTTCTGAAGTTTTCTCTTCTTTCTCTTTTGTGAGTAGCCAGTCTCTGGACATCTTGAATTTCTTGTTTCATTGCCTGTATCTTCATTTTATCGTTTTCCTTTGTTTTCTTCTTTTTCGTGTTTTAAGGTTTACTTCATGCTCTATTTTACCAGTATTCATTTTGCGTTTTCCAATCTTCTCCGTTTTCTATTTGTTGTTTTATAACTTCTCCCATTAGTTGTTTCTGTGATTCCCAGGCTTTCTATTTTTTGTTTTATCATTTCTTTCATTGGTTCCTCTTCTATTCCTCTTATGCTTCCCACATTTCATGTAAGATTCTCATTATTCTATAGTTTTCTCATCTTTCTTCTTCTTCTCTAAAAGGGTTGTTTGAAAAATCAATTATAAAAAATTTACCATTTTTTTATATTGATTTGGTTGATTTTGATTTATTTTGATGATGGTCACTTCCGACATACTCACTTCCGACTCTTTGGCGGTCTTTGTATTCCCAATTAAACTAATTAAATAAGTTTTTATTGCCCTAAAAGAGTTGTTTGAAAAATCAATTATAAAAAAGTTTACCATTTTTTTTATATTGATTTGCTTGATTTTGATTTATTTTGATGATGGTCACTTCCGACGTTTTTTCGGTCTTTGTATTTCCAATTAATCTAATTAAATAAGTTTTTAGTGCCCTAAAAGAGTTGTTTGAAGAATCAATTATAAAAAAGTTAACCATTTTTTGATATTGATTTGATAGATTTTGATTTATTTTGATGATTGTCACTTCCGACAAAGTCACTTACGACTTTTTGGTGGCCTTTGTATTTCCAATAAACTAATTATATAAGTTTTTAATGCCCTAAAAGAGTTGATTGAAAAATCAATTATAAAAAGTTTACCATTTATTTATATTGATTTGATTGATTTTGACTTATTTTGATGATGGTCACTTCCAAAATATTCACTTACGACTTTTTGGCGTTCACTGTATATCTAATTTAACTTATTAAATTAGTTTTGAATGTTCTAAAAAAGTTGTTTGACAAATCAATTATAAAAAAGTTTGCAGTTTTTTTTTAATATTGATTTGATTGATTTTGATTTATTTTGATGATGGTCACTTCCGACATACTCACTTCCGACTCTTTGGCGGTCTTTGTATTCCCAATTAAACTAATTAAATAAGTTTTTATTGCCCTAAAAGAGTTGTTTGAAAAATCAATTATAAAAAAGTTTACCATTTTTTTTATATTGATTTGATTGATTTTGATGCATTTTGATGATGGTCACTTCCGACATAGTCACTTCCGCCTTTTTGGCGGTATTTGTATTTCCAATTAAACTAATTTAATTAATTTTTAATGCCCTAAAAGAGTTGTTTGTGTATATCTAATTAACTAATTAAATTAGTTTTTATCTGGCACATACTTCGGCATCCCTTTGATTTTTTTAATGTAATTCCGATATTGTTATGGTAATATTGCCACATTCAAATTAAAAGTATGAAATATCATGTTCTTGTGAGTAATTTATTGTTATTATATTAAAGCCTACAAGATAAGCTGTCGTGTGTATCTTCCCATGCAAAACTCCCATTATTATGCGTGCAAATGGGAAAATACTCGATGCGAGGAAACTCGTTTTCAATGCCTCATCACTTTTACACATATGCATCATGGAAAATATAATGGCTTGTAAAAGATTAGGAGCGATCAATCTTCGTGAAACGTGCATTTCTTTTCATGAGAAAATTGACTCCGTTCTGAGCACAACGGTGCATATATTCGGTCATATAATCGATATATATATATATATATATATATATATATATATATATATATATATATATATATATATATATATATATATATATATATTGTAACGTTTTTAAATTGCCCCACGTTGGGGTGCCAATTGTAATGTTTTTGCATTGCCCTACTTTCGGGACTACAAAATGTTACGTTTTTATTTTGTTTTCTCTTATTTCAGGTTCAATAGTAGGTTCAATCATAACTAAATAGAGTTTTGTTCAAATACTTTAATGAATTGAAAATAACCAAATATTAAAACGTCTAATATAAACTGTACTAAACAAACAAATCAAAAACAATAGAAAACAAAATTATTAAATACATAATAAACTATGACCAACATTAACAAAATAAATCCTATATACACAAGCCAACTTGTATGATAATATGACTCTTGCACTTTACGCAAACTTTCTACTTGCAGTTATCTTCTTGTGGTTCCTTGATTACGTCGTCCTCTTGTCCCGGCTTTCCCGTCTGATCCGTTGTTGATTCCCACAAAAGTAAACATCTACTTTTGTGTGCGAAGTTGAGCGGCTTGAAGTCCTGATTTTTGAATATCTCCGTCACGGCTCCTATCTTGTTGCACTCCTCTCCTGGTTGACTGTCTTCTCCCAGCAATATGTCCAATCGTTGAAACCCCGTTAATATTTTGTAATGTATTCGTATTAGTATCGCAACATCTCCACCCGCGATCCACACGCGTCTCTCCCCCTCGCCAAACTCTTTGTTGATTATTTTCGACTTTCCATTATTTAATTCCCCAAGCGTCTATGCACGAAGTCACCTGTCTCCCGTGGTAACCAATCAACAACCTTCATCCGTGGATTGCTTTGTATATTTGTGCATATTTGTTCATATTCACATTTACAATATTTTACAATAAATTTTGTTAGCTTGTGCCCTGAAGATTATAATTCTATCTAAAACTTATATAATAATAACAATAAATCTATTCTAATTAATCTAAATAAATACTACAAATACCATCACAATATATATATATATATATATATATTCAGGAACCAATACATTTGGAAAATATTTAAAATAAATGCTTACTTTGGGTGATCATGATATAAATCAAGTAATTTAAATCATGATTATCAACTGATTTAAAAAAATTAATTATTCATTTAAATCAAAATTGATTTTTTGTTTAATTAATCATTGTTTTTGCACTATTTGTGCATTCCAATATGTGAACAGTTAGCAAAAACTAATCAGAAATATCAAAAAAATTAAATAAATCATGATTTTTGTGATTAAAAAGTATCATTGATTTTTGATTTTATTTTCAAATCATGATTTATTCCAACACTGCTAATATATGTTAATTTATTTAAGGTGATTAATATTTACTTTCTGAAATTAACAATTTATTATTTTAGGTGTAAAACAATACCGTATTAATAATATTCTATCATGGTTAGAGGATTGCGTGTCTTGCTTTTATTAATTTTGCAAGAGCAATCGAAGGCCGAGAAAGAAGATTTATAGACCTCCTAATATAGAGAATTCATAAATATGATTGTGTGCAAATAACGCGCAACGAAGGTTGATTATTTATTGGCTATCAATGTAGGTTATCACAACAATGAAGAGATTTATGATTACTTTTAGATTGAATACAAATTATTGCAATGTTAAAACTATTGGTTTGCTGAGAAAATTCTGGGAAAAATAATAATGAAAGTGTGATTTAAATAAAATTATTGTTACGTTTAAACAATTGGTTTGCTGAGAAAATTCTGGGAAAAATAACAATGAAAGTGTGATTTAAATAAAATTATTATTAGGTTTAAACTATTGGTTTGCTGATAAAATTCTGGGCAAAATAATAATGAAAGTCTGATTTATATAAAATTATTGTTATCTGTAAACTATTGGTTTGCTGATAAAATTCTGGGAAAAATAACAATGAAAGTGTGATTTAAATAAAATTCTGGGAAGTGTTAAACTAAATAGTATAATTATTAATACTGCTGCGATTTAGCGTAATATTTATTAAATTGTTGGAGGTCATATTTGAAAATACTTATGGGTTAAGGTCTAAAGGTTAGGGCCTAGGCTTTAATCCATTTTAGATAAGGCACTCGGCGCAATAGAGGCTCCAACCTTTTATAAGTGAGATATATGAGCACAAAGTTTCGCATTAATTTCAAAATTTTGTTGAAACTTTTTTTTCGCATTGATTTAAAACTACATTGTGCATCAAAAAATTCTTTCAGCGTTATTCATAAATATTTAAACCGTGGTTTAGCGGTGTTTTACAAAGGGTTGCAAAGGGTTACCAAGGTTTTACAAAGGGTTACTAAAGTTTTACAAAGGGATACCAACTACTAAAATATCGTTAAACAGCGGGTTAAATTTTTATAAATAACACTATTGATTTTTAACAAAAGATGACAAAATATTTGAAATTGCACCAAGATTTAAACGAATATCTAGAATAGTCTAGTGATGCTTTGCTCTTATTAAATATCTTAATAATTAAATTAATAGTTTCGCCAAAATGCACTAATTATAAGCAGTTATTTTAACAATTTATTTTTCATATCAATAAATACGAGTATGTAAGCAAACATATTTACAGTGCTAATATTAAACAAACATAATATTGACAAGTTATTTAAAGAAGTCAATTTTACTAATACCTACCTATGATAAAATAAATGTATATTAGTTATTTAAAACATGATTTTTGAATTATAAGTAAAAAATTATTAAAAGTTAAATGATATCAAAAATATATAAGTCATTTTGAGACATTTAATTTCATTTAAAACGGAAACTTGCACATAAGGACGCCATATTGAAGCCGCCACTTTGAATTATACAATTTTGGTATCAGATTTGCCAACTTCCAAAACCCCTGTACACAAAATTTTACTGGATTTTGTGACATCCACTGAATTTTGTTGCAAATAGTATCTAAATTATACTGGAAAAACTAAAAAAAAAATTGATATTTTTTTCGATTTTCTTTGTTCGATTTGGTGTCTTGAATCCGCTATTCGTTGATGTCTTGAATCCGCTATTTTGAATTTTTATAGTTTTTTCTTAATATTCTAATTCTACGATCTCAGAAGCAGTCCTACATTCAATTTCATATAATTTAGATCGACAAAAGCAAAGAGAAAGATATCTTTAGAAAGTCAATGATTTACTGGACGTATAAATGGTAGAAGAGATTAAATATCTCAGTATTTGGATTCATCGTCCTCTTGGGCAAAAATGCTACGGATATTAACGGACGAAAATGAAGTGATTTCATTGTTGGAATATTTATAAAAACATCTCGTAGAGACGATCCTCGCAAACATGAATCCATTGAATTTTCATCTACTCAATTTAATTCTTCGGAATTCCTGGATTTCTTGGGAATCTTTACTGTTAGCGATGTTGTTTTTCAAATTCTTTAATGATATGATCTGCTTATTCAGCCTAATTATTTGTAAAGGATCTTTCTGCCTTGAACGTGAAATATCCAGTCAATCTTTGTTAATCTTTGTAAATCTTTATCTCACTCAATCTTTGTTGTTTGTCAATCTTTTGGAACACATATTTGTTTCAATAAACTCTTTTTTTACAAGGCCAAATGTTGGTTAATTAGTTAGTTGATGATAAGAATTTATAATGGATTTCTTTCACTTGATAGTCAAATTTTGGCAGTATCTATAAAAAATTGGCAGTTTTTCACAGCTGAAGCTTAGAATATCACACATTTTGACAGTTGCAATTGGAAATTTTACAGATTTCGGCGTTTTTAATTGAGAATTTGAATTATGTGAACTATTGCACTTAAAAATCTGATAGATGTTTACATTCTAAAACTGGGATATCGAAAATTGACAAAATTAAAGAGATTCAAGTATCTATTTAAAATTCGCTATTTAAATTTTTTATAGTTTTTTCTTCATATTCTAATTCTACGATCTCAGAAACACTACTACATTCAATTTCATATAATTTAGATCGACAAAAGCAAAGAGAAAGATATCTTTAGAAAGTCAATGATTTACTGGAGGTAGAAAAGATTAAATATCTCAGTATTTGGATTCATCGTCCTCTTGGGCAAAAATGCTACGGATATTAACGGAGTAAAATGAATTGATTTCATTGTTGGAATATTTATAAAAACATCTCGTAGAGACGATCCTCGCAAACATGAATCCATTGAATTTTCATCTACTCAATTTAATTTTTCGGAATTCCTGGATTTCTTGGGAATCTTTACTGTTAGCGATGTTGTTTTTCAAATTCTTTATTGATATGATCTGCTTATTCGGCCTAATTATTTGTAAAGGATCTTTCTGCCTTGAACGTGAAATAACCAGTCAATCTTTGTTAATCTTTGTAAATCTTTGTCTCACTCAATCTTTGTTGTTTGTCAATCTTTTGGAACACATATTTGTTTCAATAAACTCTTTTTTTACAAGGCCAAATGTTGGTTAAATAGTTAGTTGATGATAAGAATTTATAATGGATTTCTTTCACTTGATAGACAAATTTTGGCAGTATCTATAAAAAAATGGCAGTTTTTCACAGCTGAAGCTTAGAATATCACACATTTTGACAGTTGCAATTGCAAATTTTACAGATTTCGGCGTTTTTAATTGAGAATTTGAATTATGTGAACTATTGCACTTAAAAATCTGATAGATTTTTACATTCTAAAACTGGGATATCGAAAATTGACAAAATTAAAGAGATTCAAGTATCTATTGAAAAAATTGACAGATTTTTATAGCAGAAGCTTTGAATTTTATAGATTTTAAATGTCTCAGTCGGGAAAGTTGTTAAAAAATTTGCAGATTTTGATAATTATAATTGTAAATTTAACAGATTTCGGCAGTTTTTAATTAAATTTGATATACAGGGTCGTTCAAAAGGTGGGGTCCAAACATGTAGGTGTAATTGGTGATATTAAAATGCCAATACCGTTATAACAAATTAGCATTTTTTTGACTTATTTTTTATTATGACTTGATTTAACACAACATGATGAAAACATAGAAATCCTGTGTAACTAGATAACAGTTGGAAATAAGAAATATGTTTATTAACATTTATTTTGCTTCGTATAACATGCCACATCACACCCTTAAGTTTGGTCCATGCATTTTAAATCACCTTGTATATCCGTAAAATGAGTTATGCAGCGATTATCAGTTTGCAGTACTCATCACTTTGTATAAATACAAAAGAACAAATTAAAATTTTAAATTTCGCGTTTTTAAATTGCTTGTTAATTTAATCATTATTTCATTAAAAATAGCCCTAACTCATTTATTTATTTTGAAACTGCCATTCGCGTTCGCAAAAATTGTTAACTGTTCTTCTTCTTATCATTTGTTCAATTAGCCATTTTGCACCAATTTTCAAATTCATTCGGATTTAAATTTGCAATTTCTGAATTCGTTAATTTTTAATCCATTTCGGCAATTACTACCTCATTTGTTGTTTGTTTTTAACTTAGTTGTAGTTGATTAGTACATGCAATCTTGTTTGTCTTTAATGATATCAGTTGACAATGAAATCGGTCTCACAAATGATAACATGGTTCAGCAAACCACAATAACTTTCAAGAATATGAAAAGAGTTGTAAAAAGAAAAAACCTTTTTTTGGCTCAGAGAAACTGCGAAAATATTCTCTGCTCTATACCTTGGATTAGCTTTTGAAAATGTCATACATGTTTCCTTTTACCAATCAATTATATTCCTGGAAATATTCAATTCGTTACGTCAAAATTTTCATGGGATTTAATTCTCGTTAAAATTGCTGTAATTCTTTCTCTGAATTGTTGCATAAACAGTCGCGATGATTATCTCAAAGTTTATTGTGCAAACAACAAAAATAATGAAGCAAATTATTTATCATCACCAACCTCAGCTAAATTACCTCGCATTATAAAAATATACACAGCTACTGTGGGCAATGAATAATGTTACTCTAAATTCGAAATAACAGCAAAACTAATTAGGCCGTTCTCAGTTTTCTACCGAACGCACATATAAACGAACAAAATTCGTAACTCCTCTTAATTACCTCACACAGCCATTGCAATTAACATATTAATTTAATCGTGGAAATTTGTATCTCATAACTCATTCTTCCGTCCATCCTGTCGGATTTGTTTGCACTCTCCCAGCCAAATTAAGCCGAAGCATTGTTTTCGCATCAAATTTGCTGTTTATAAATACTTAAATTAATTAAAACCGTCGACTCGGACGACACCGTGACCCATATCGACCATGTAAGGTGAACAATGAGTGTTTTTACCTTTCTTACTTATAATTGCAAGCAGGAAGTGTTAATGGTAAATGCGTGAGCGTTATTATTTAAGCGTGTTATGCAATTATTATAGGTTAGTTTTAATACTGATTATTGATTTTTTAAATTAGTTGTAGTAGTGTAACGGTACAATACCGGGGTATCATTATAAATTGTAATTAATTTATAAACGTAGAGTGGCTCGTAATCTAAGTGGCGGTACTTCACCTGTGTTTGATTCATGGAATCGTTATAGCGACAAGATCGATGGTTCGTTGTTCAAGTATTGTGTCTGTTACGGGGAAAATATCAAATTATACGCATACACAAATATCATCATACAGTAATTTATTCATTCAGTAATTCATATGGTTTTACATTTTAATTTAGCAAGTAAGGTTTGGTTCATTTGGTTATGGTAAATAATACGCTTTACATTTATGTGGTGACTAAGGGTTTATTTAATAAGTAATAACACACAAATAATGAAGAATGGCGATTTATTCTCATTGAAAGTTTTGAAATGAGTAATGATTTTTACTTGGTTTGTGACTATTTCATTTGGTTATGGTAAAATAATACGCTTGACATTTATGTGGTGACTAAGGGTTTATTTAATAAGTAATAACACACAAATAATAAAGAATGACGATTTATTTTGAATTAAAGTTTTGAAATGAATTTATCGAATTTTACGTGGTTTCTGATTATAATTCGTGGTATTCTGACGTGAATTAACGTTATAATTCAAATTCTACTGGTTACTAGTACATGCGATCTGTCCCTGCTAATTACAGCGTTTTAGTTATGTCATTCATTCCACATGCGTTCGTTCATCCATATTTTTAACTTTTATTTACTTGATTTGATTTATCCTCAGATAAAGTTTAGAAGTGTATTTCCCAGCAAATAACATGCCAGTATTAAGGATGACGATTTACCCTTAATTAAAGTTTCGCAATGCATTTACCAAGCAATAACACCCAAATAATTATATCGTAAATTTCGATCGGTGATTTGTGCACGATGGTCAGTTGTGTCTGGCTAAAGTACATATATCTGATCTCATAGCGAGTCTCATACCTTAACCCTATTACGTCTGACGTGTATGAAACATAAGCCCCTCGTTTGTTTTTGACTCTTTTTATTTTTATTTAATTTTTTTTTAAAGTCTTCTTTTGTTTTTAATATTTTCATTTATTTTTAGTTTGTTTTTTTTACTTCGTTTTTGTGATAATTGAATTCACCTAGCGGATGTGATTCTGCATGATTTTGACTTTGATTCATGCACGGATTTATATCCCTTCTTTACGCATGCTCATGCATGAATTTCCTTGATTCGCATTCATTCTTAATTGCAGTTATGTTTCGTATTTATTAACTTTATTTCTCAAGCGATCATGACTTATGACTTGGATTCATTCAATGATTTATCTATAATATCCACATGCTCGTGCTTCAGGAATATACTGACTCGCATTCATTCATTTCTCCCTCGCTCACGAATTCAAATTTGCAAATACTGACCACATGCATTATCGATGCTGAGGGCTGTTTTAGTTCACCGGCATGCAATTACAACTTATTAGTTTGATCACTCACTAGGCTGATTGATTAGTGATATTAACTACACAACGTTAATTACAAGGATTTAGTGATTTGGTATGACATGATGATATTTGCTGATTTTTGTAATAATTATTGACCTTCACGGATACCGGTTTTTAGTTCCCGTTGCGATCGCTACCTGGGAAATTCCTTGAGTTTATATGTGTTTAAATACCTTCCAGAACTAGCTCTTTCCCGAATCCCTTGCTAATAAAATATAAATAATAAATAAAACGTATGATAATCGAGTATTGGTGGTGGTTTATGTGGAGTAGCAATACTTATCATACGTGACAATATTACGAAGAGAACCATACACGTTGTGGGGTGTGATTGGTTAATATGTTCGACCCGAACACATCAAGGGGTTAGAGCGATTTTTGTAGTCTGCTTCTAGCGCGCCCTTCTGTTTCAAAGTGCGTCGCGAAACCCACAGATCGCTCTAATTACGAAGAGAAACATACATGTTATCGTATGAGATTGATGAATGTGTTCGGTTCGCACATACCAACGGGTAAGAGCGACTCTGTAGTATGCTTCTAGCGCGCCCTTCTGTTTCAAAGTGCGGCGCGAAACCCACAAACCGCTCTCATTACGAAGAGGATCACACACCTTTGCGCCAGTTTGGACGTTTTGTTCTTTCGTAATCTTGTCACCGGATATTTTCCGGCGGATTGCCGAATTAATTTACTTGACACGCGTAATGACTTGTCTGCTAAATATTTTGCAGTGCCCTTCGAAATTGGCAATTTGATTCGCGTTACTCGATCATCAATTGCGTCAGTACTCACTCATTAACCCTTCCTATCTCTCGCCGACTGGATAGCCGTACTGATGTCGTGGTGGCCCTTGCGCTTGTTGTTGTTTTAATTACTTCGCGGTTTCCCCGAAAATATCTAACTGGTTCAATACTGCCCTAATCGAATTATCAATTTCCCTGACTGTTTATACTAATTGCGCCCCCGTTTAGACTCTCGCGATTTGTCTCGTGCCCTCGGCCGTCGAGCACTAAGTGACCTCCCCTGCTTTCGCAAATTCTTATATGTTTACCTCCCCATTTTCCCCGAGCCCCGGGCCCAAACACTGCCGTTACCGATCTTCTACGGTGGTCTACTCGTCCTGGCTAAGTGCCTTTTTCGATGCCTGCGCAAAAATTTCTTCCACATGTTTACGCCACTCGATCTTTTGCTGGCGGATTTGTGTTTGCTACCAATACAAATCATGTCCCTTCGTGGCGTGAGTTATCCAGGCTAAATGGCCCCAGTTCTAAGAATTTCGGTACGCGTGCATGTATCTGGCGCTGTTTTTATGGTACTTAAGTTAATGATTCTATGGGCCGTAATATTATACTTTCGGTTTTGAACTCCCCGGAATCGCTCACTGTCGGTCAGTGGCACATCCCCTGTCTGGTCTCAAGTAATTTATATTTCCATGAACTGTTGATATTTCCGCCCGACTAGTAAACTCTTGTTACCCTTAAGTTAATGGCTTTTATTGTCCCCATTGTTGATAGAATTCTCCAGGACTGGTTTAGGGGTCTGTGGCCCCCCACGAGTCTGTTTACGTATTTTTACGCCGGAATGTGGATCTTATTTATTTATTAATACGAACGATTTTTCAGCAAATAACACCTGTCTCACCTACTCGTTGTTTAGCTAAATAAAACATGGTCTGTCGTGGGTCATTTCAGTAGGGACTGTATTTGTTAGAGATAATCACAAATAACTGGTAAAAGGGATAGAATACTAAAAATTTTTATTTACTTGTTTCAGCAATATTGATATTCGGATACAGCAGGCCGAGTTAGAATACCAACTGGGCAGAGAAGAGCTGAACCTTCTAACATTATTAGAAGAGACCAGAGCACTTCAGCATTGTCTGGAGGAGACGAACAAGAAACTCTCAGACTCCCACACACTGTACAGGTGAGCCGATCGTTTTCTTATAAATCACCGATAATTACTCGTGTCGTACACACTTTTCAATACTGGTTATGCAGACACTGAGTTAATCGCTCTCTGAGATAATTCCCATCAAACTTATCGCAGGGAGATTATGCGACAGGTCTCTTAATTACGCAGCTTTCACATACGCGATATTTTCATCCTTATTGTGACCATAAAGAGAGATTGTGTGAGGTGCGATTATTTTTAAACGCGCCCAGTTTGGGCACTTAAGATGTGAGATTTTAATTTCGGCAAGCTAATTGGCAATCAACTCTGATTGCAATGAACCGATAAGTTCAATGCAACAATTCATGCATTTGTCCTTATATAAAAATTCAAAAAAATCCAATTGAATCATATTCTAGCAAAGTAATTCAAACTTTGAAAGACTGCCCAAATTTAATAAATAAAAAACTTAATTATAATTTACGAATCTCAAATCCTCATATTTCAAAACTATATTGTTTACCAAAAAATCATAAACAAGGCAACAGTTTCAAACCAATTGTTTCTAATATTAATTCTTCAACATACAAAATTGCGAAACGCCTTGGTAAAGAATTTAATAAATTTAAATTTGAAAACGATTTGTCCATTCTAAATTCCGTTGCATTAATTTCTAAGTTGAAAGATATTGAACTAAATTCATGTGACAAATTTATTTAGCATTAATGTACTGCTTATAGCAATTTTTGTGCTATTATTAATATTTTTTTATGATTGTTTTAATTTATTTGTTAATTTCTAAGTTGAAAGATATTGAACTAAATTCAGGTGATAAATTTATTTCTTTTGATGTTACAGCTTTATTTCCAAACGTTCCTATAAACGAAACATTTAAATTTTTAGAATCTTTTTTAAAATTTAATTCAGTAAATCAAGAAAAAAATGAAGAATACTTAAAATTATGCATGGAACAAAATATTTTTAAATTTAACAAAATATTTTATAAACAGACATTTGGCACACCTATGGGTAACCCTCTTTCTCCGCAAATTTATTTTTTAATTATTTTGAAAATAATATAAAAAGAAAAAATCCAAATTTTCCCAAAGTTTGGCTTAGATATGTGGATGATGTTTTTGCTATTGTAGATTCTAAATTTTGTATTGAGAGTTTTCTTTCTATTCTAAATTCCGAATTTTAGTCAATAAAGTTCACATATGAAGAAGAAATTGGCAATAGACTTCCATTTTTAGATATTAGAATAACAAGAATTGACAATAAATTAGATTTTGATATTTACAGAAAAGACTGTCACACAGACAACTATATAAATTCTAGCTCTATGACTTTCTATAAATATAAACCACCGGTGTTCTACTTTGACTAAGGTATTTATAAAATACCTGTCATATTTTGAAAATTATTGACATACACACGCAAACATATATTTTTCAAAAATGTCCTCTGTTGTAATCGGGAATTTTTAAATTTTCACGAATGCAATACGTCACGTTTTTGACTATTTTTAACTTTAATTAAAATATTTATCAAATATCTGTCATATTTTTAAAGTTATTGACATACACACACAAATATTTCTCAAAAATTAACTCTGTTGTAATCGGGAATTCGACAGAAATTTTACGAGTACAATAAATCACGTTTTTGGTTTATTTATCTTTGATTAAAATGTTTATCAAATTTCTGTCATATTTTGAAAATTATTGACATACTCACAAACAGATATTTTTTCAAAAATTAACTCTGTTATAATCGGGGATTCGAAAATTTTCACGAAAACAATAAGTCAAGTCTTTGGTTGGCTATAAGTTTGCCTAAAGTATTTTTCAAATATCTGTCATATGTTTAAAGTTATTGACAAACACACACAGATATTTTTCAAAAATTACCTCTGTTATAATCGGGGATTCGAAAATTTTCACGAAAATAATACGTCATGTCTTTGGTTGTTTATAAGTTTGCCTAAAGTATTTTTCAAATATCTGTCATATTTTTAAAGTTATTGACATACACACACACATAGATATTTTTCAAAAATGAACTCTGTTGTAATCGGGAATTCGACAGAAATTTCACGAAAACAATAGATCACGTTTTTGGTTTATTTATCTTTGATTAAAATGTTTATCACATGTCTGTCATATTTTGAAAATTATTGACATACACACCAACAGATATTTTTCAAAAATTAACGCGGTTATAATCGGGGATTCGAAAATTTTCACGAAAACAATACGTCAAGTCTTTGGTTGGGTATAAGTTTGCCTAAGGTATTTTTCAAATATCTGTCATATTTTTAAAGTTATTGACATAAACACACAGATATTTTTCAAAAATTAACTCTGTTGTAATCGGGAATTCGACAGAAATTTCACGAAAAAAATAAATCACGTTTTTGGTTTATTTATCTTTGATTAAAATGTTTATCAAATTTCTGTCATATTTTGAAAATTATTGACATACACTCAAACAGATATTTTTCAAAAATTAACTCTGTTATAATCGGGGATTCGAAAATTTTCACGAAAACAATACGTCATGTCTTTGTTAATTTTTAATTTATTTGCCTAAAGTATTTTTCAAAAATCTGTCATATTTTTGAAATTATTGAGTATTATGATATTGACTATTACTGACTAAATTATTGATTATAATAAAAAAAAAGATCTTTCTTGGCATACTGGAAACTCGAAAGGGTGTATACAAGTTGAAATTACAAATTTGTATTCGAAATATGGCAGCAAATATTTGACATTCATTTTTGCCATTTTTTCGAAATTTTTCTTGTTTATTTTTCAAAATACAAGTTTTGTTCTAAAAATCTAAATTTCAAGTTATTTTTCAAATATTTAGAGGAGTTTTTGATATAACGCGTTCACAAAAAAAAAACAACACATCCAGCCATTCACACACATAGAGGCAGATATTTTTCAAAAATGATATCTGCTGATATCAGAATGTTGAAAATTTTCTAAAACAATACTTTTCCTATATTCTTATATGGGGAAAGTATAAATTATACATAAAGCAATGGTTCAATGCATTTTGTATCAAATCAGTATTAATATTACGTTTCTATACAGGAGTAATATATTTTGGAAGTATGTCTACCTTAAATGTCGACAATTTACTTTTTTTAAATAATTATAGTAGTGGCTGTATTTTTTAGGGATATTATCCCTAACCTAATAATTATAATTTTATAATTTATATAATTTTAATTATAATATATTTTTTTTCACATCTGTATTCAAATTTAAAACAATAACTTTTTCATTTTGTAGAATTTTAATACAATAGTATAATTATTTCAAAATAAATGCATACATTTTTGATTAACCAATATTATTCCAAGTTAGGTAGCAAATAGTTTTCACAATATCTTGAAATGTTGTAAAATTATTGCTTTTTTTGCTGGCAAATTATTGCAACAAAAAAGTTGGTTGTTTCGACTTTAGAGTATACCAAGAAAAATCTCGAAAAAGTGGCAAAAGTGAATGTCAATTTCTCGCTGCCAAATTTCAATAACAAAAAATGCAGTTTTGATTTTATTCCGTTTTGAGTATTGAAATTTAAAACAATAACTTTTTCATTTTGTAGAATTTTATTCACAATAGTATAATTATTTCAAAATAAATGCATACATTTTTGATTAAGCAATATTATTCCAAGTTAGGTAACAAATAGTTTTCACAATATCTGGAAAAGTTGTAAAATGATTGCATTTTTGCTGGCTAATTATTGCAACAAAAAAGTTGGTTGTTTCGACTTTTCAGTATACCAAGAAAAATCTCGAAAAAGTGGCAAAAGTGAATGTCAATTTCTCGCTGCCAAATTTCATAAACAAAAAATGCAGTTTTGATTTTATTCCCTTTTGAGTTTCGAGTATGCCAAGAATGTATACTAATTAAAATATTAGCAGCTCAAGAACTATCTATTATGCTATTTTCTTAAATATAAATAACGAAAACGTAAAAGTGCTGTTAAAATAATTAAAAAAATAGCGTCAGAAAATATTTTCCCATTTCCACTTATATCAAATTACGTAAAATTTAAACATAAAGTTATATTATAAGTCAAATATATAAAGTTCTGAAAAAAAGGTAAACGTAATTGCATGAAACATTGTATGTATAATAGACATTTCCATGTATGTTTTTATTATATGTTATTATTATATGGAATATTAATAAATTAATATTCCCTGTATATCGCCTATACTTCGTCATTTCTACTCTCTATACTCATACAGATAACATCTTCTTGAAACTCGGAAATATGTCAGTCTGAGACAATCTTTAGAAGCACGTGAATGCCTGCAATTAAGGTGATTATCTAGCTATAATTATTTAATTAGTCTCATCTCCGAGCATGCAAGAAGCTTCTCGAAAATGTAAATATAATCTCAAGGACGTGAACAACCAGCCTAACCTGCATGCAGGTGAACGCATTGTTGAATTCTTTATGTCGTGCTACTTTTACGTCTTTTTTTTTGCCATTAGCGTAAAAGCTAATATGCAGATTGCGGAAAAGTGTAAAAAATAATGGTCTAATGATGTTTACGCAATGTGAATTTTAAACAATGACCGTCCAGAATTTTGGCGATGTTTGCGTAATTGTCGGTTGTCGTTTGTTCAAGAAACATGTAAAAATATACAAGTTATTTCGTAATGTATAATGTGTCCTGATTTATACGGAAATACTTTTGTAAATTTATTCGCAAAACGCAGGAGTTATTATTTCATCAGGCGCAATTGTCTCGTAAATAATTAAACGCAGATCCTTCACAATTGAATTATGATTCAAATATTTAAATATATGCCAACTCTAGACATAATAATTGAAATAAATATATAACAATTATTATGTAATAGATTAATTAAGCTTGATATTGTGTATGTGGGAGATTCAACAATTAAGCTAAAATTAATTTATCCTGTCCGCACATCAAATAAAAGAAATGTAAATTTCTCCACAAATTATTACAATTGAGGGGTCTTGAATTAAAAGTTTTTAAGTGTATTTTTGGTAGTTGTGAGATAAATGGCTTTAAAGTTAACTTGAATTTTAAAATTCCAGAAATTAGTTTAGAATGATTAAAATATTTAAATATATGCCAACTCTAGACATAATAATTGAAATTAATATATAACAATTATTATGTAACAGATTAATTAAGCTTGATATTGTATATGTGGGAGATTAAACAATCAAGCTAAAATTAATTTATCCTGTCCGCACATTAAATAGAAGAAATTTAATTTCTCCACAAATTACTACAATTGAGGGGGTCTTGAAGTAAAAGTTTTTAAGTGCATTTTTGGTAGTTGTGAGATAAATGGCTTTAAAGTTAAGTTGAATTTCAAAATTCCAGGAATAAGTTTAAAAAACTATGTTAATATTTTATACTTAGGTTTAGACAAAAATGTTAACACAGTTTTCTACACTTATTCCTGGAATTTTGAAATTCAAGTTCACTTTAAAGCCATCTCATAACTACACTCATGACTAAACTCATAAATCTCATAACTACCAAAAATGCACTTAAACCCCTATTACTTCTAGACCCCTACATTGTTATAATTACAGTCACAGGAATTCAAAATAAACATAAATAAACATTTTTTTCTTTATATTACTCAAAAATCCCATAACTTAACTCATAACTAAACTCATAACTAAACTCCTAAATCTCATAACTACAAAAAATGCACTGAAACCCTTTTACTTCTAGACCCCTACATTGTTATAATTACAGTCACAGGAATTCAAAATAAACATAAATAAACATTTTTTTCTTTATATTACTCAAAAATCCCATAACTTAACTCATAATTAAAGGCCTAAATCTCATAACTACCAAAAATGCACTTAAACCCTTTTACTTCTAGATCCCTACATTGTTATAATTACAGTCACAGGAATTCAAAATAAACATAAATAAACTTTTTTTCTTTATATTACTCAAAAATCCCATAACTTAACTCATAACTAAACTCATAACTAAACACCTAAATCTCATAACTACCAAAAATGCACTTAAACCCTTTTACTTCTAGACCCCTACATTGTTAAAATTACAGTCACAGGGATTCAAAATAAACATAAATAAACATTTTTTCTTTATATTACTCAAAAATCCCATAGCTTAACTCATAACTAAACTCATAACTAAACTCCTAAATCTCATAACTACAAAAAATGCACTTAAACCCTTTTACTTCTAGACCCCTACATTGTTAAAATTACAGTCACAGGGATTCAAAATAAACATAAATAAACATTTTTTCTTTATATTACTCAAAAATCCCATAACTTAACTCATAACTAAACTGATAACTAATCTCCTTAATCTCATAACTACCAAAAATGCACTTAAAGCCTTTTACTTCTAGACCCCTACATTGTTATAATTACAGTCACAGGAATTCAAAATAAACATAAATAAACATTTTTTCTTTATATTACTCAAAAATCCCATAACTTAACTCATAACTAAACTCATAACTAAACACCTAAATCTCATAACTACCAAAAATGCACTTAAACCCTTTTACTTCTAGACCCCTACATTGTTAAAATTACAGTCACAGGGATTCAAAATAAACATAAATAAACATTTTTTCTTTATATTACTCAAAAATCCCATAGCTTAACTCATAACTAAACTCATAACTAAACTCCTAAATCTCATAACTACAAAAAATGCACTTAAACCCTTTTACTTCTAGACCCCTACATTGTTATAATTACAGTCACAGGAATTCAAAATAAACATAAATAAACATTTTTTCTTTATATTACTCAAAAATCCCATAACTTAACTCATAACTAAACTCATAACTAAACACCTAAATCTCATAACTACCAAAAATGCACTTAAACCCTTTTACTTCTAGACCCCTACATTGTTAAAATTACAGTCACAGGGATTCAAAATAAACATAAATAAACATTTTTTCTTTATATTACTCAAAAATCCCATAACTTAACTCATAACTAAACTCGTAACTAAACTCCTATATCTCATAACTACCAAAAATGCACTTAAACCCTTTTACTTCTAGACCCCTACATTGTTATAATTTCAGTCATAGGAATTCAAAATAAAAATAAATAAACATTTTTTTCTTCATATTACTCAAAAATCACATAACTTAACTCATAACTAAACTCATAACTAAACTCCTAAATCTTATAACTACCAAAAATGCACTGAAACCCTTTTACTTCTAGACCCCTACATTGTTATAATTACAGTCACAGGAATTCAAAATAAACATAAATAAACATTTTTTCTTTATATTACTCAAAAATCCCATAACTTAACTCATAACTAAACTCATAACTAAACTCCTAAATCTCATAACTAAACTCCTAAATCTCATAACTACCAAAAATGCACTTAAACCCTTTTACTTCTAGACCCCTACATTGTTATAATTACAGTCACAGGAATTCAAAATAAACATAAATAAACTTTTTTTCTTTATATTACTCAAAAATCCCATAACTTAACTCATAACTAAACTCATAAGTAAAGTCCTAAATCTCATAACTACCAAATATGCACTGAAACCCTTTTACTTCTAGACCCCTACATTGTTATAATTACAGTCACAGGAATTCAAAATAAACATAAATAAACATTTTTTTTTATATTACTCCAAAATCCCATAACTTAACTCATAACTAAACTCATAACTAAACTCCTAAATCTCATAACTACCAAAAATGCACTTAAACCCTTTTACTTCTAGACCCCTACATTGTTATAATTACAGTCACAGGAATTCAAAATAAACATAAATAAACATTTTTTCTTTATATTATTCAAAAATTCCATAACTTAACTCATAACTAAACTCCTTAATCTCATAACTACCAAAATTACACTTAAACCCTTTTACTTCTAGACCCCTCAATTGTTATAATTACAGTCACAGGAATTCAAAATAAACATAAATAAACATTTTTTCTTTATATTGCTCAAAAGTCCCATAACTTAACTCATAACTAAACTCATACCTAAACTCCTAAATCTCATAACTACCAAAAATGCACTTATACCCTTTTACTTCTAGACCCCTACATTGTTATAATTACAGTCACAGGAATTCAAAATAAACATAAATAAACATTTTTTCTTTATATTACTCAAAAATCCCATAACTTAACTCATAACTAAACTCATAACTAAACTCCTAAATCTCATAACTACAAAAAATGCACTGAAACCCTTTTACTTCTAGACCCCTACATTGTTATAATTACAGTCACAGGAATTCAAAATAAACATATATAAACATTTTTTCTTTATATTACTCAAAAATCCCATAACTTAACTCATAACTAAACTCATAACTAAACACGTAAATCTCATAACTACCAAAAATGCACTTAAACCCTTTTACTTCTAGACCCCTACATTGTTAAAATTACAGTCACAGGGATTCAAAATAAACATAAATAAACATTTTTTCTTTATATTACTCAAAAATCCCATAGCTTAACTCATAACTAAACTCATAACTAAACTCCTAAATCTCATAACTACCAAAAATGCACTTAATCCCTTTTACTTCTAGACCCCTACATTGTTATAATTACAGTCACAGGAATTCAAAATGAACATAAATAAACATTTTTTCTTTATATTACTCAAAAATCCCATAACTTAACTCATAACTAAACTAATATCTAAACTCCTAAATCTCATAACTACCAAAAATGCATTTAAACCCTTTTACTTCTAGACCCCTACATTGTTATAATTACAGTCACAGGAATTCAAAATAAACATAAATACACATTTTTCTTTATATTACTCAAATATCCCAAAACTTAACTCATAACAAAACTCATAACTAAAGTCCTAAATCTCATAACTACCAAAAATGCACTGAAACCCTTTTATTTCTAGACACCTACATTGTTATAATTACAGTCACAGGAATTCAAAATAAACATAAATAAACATTTTTTTCTTTATATTACTCAAAAATCTCATAACTTAACTCATAATTAAACTCCTAAATCTCATAACTACCTAAAATGCACTTAAACCCTTTTACTTCTAGACCCCTACATTGTTATAATTACAGTCACAGGAATTCAAAATAAACATAAATAAACTTTTTTTCTTTATATTACTCAAAAATCCCATAACTCAACTCATAACTAAACCCATAACTAAACTCCTTAATCTCATAACTACCAAAAATGCACTGAAACCCTTTTACTTCTAGACCCCTACATTGTTATAATTACAGTCACAGGAATTCAAAATAAACATAAATAAACATGTTTTCTTTATATTATTCAAAAATCCCATAGCTTAACTCATAACTAGACTCATAACTAATCTCCTTAATCTCATAACTACCAAAAATGCACTGATACCCTTTTACTTCTAGACCCCTACATTGTTATAATTACAGTCACAGGAATTCAAAATAAACATAAATAAACATTTTTTCTTTATATTATTCAAAAATCCAATAACTTAACTCATAACTAAACTCCTAAATCTCATAACTACCAAAAATGCACTGAAACCCTTTTACTTCTAGACCCCTACATTGTTATAATTACAGTCACAGTAATTCCAAATAAACATAAATAAACATTTTTTCTTCATATACATGTAAACATAAGGTGATTTATGAAAGGAGGCGAAAATTCGTATTCGAGATTGAATTTTATGCAATAAATGCTAAATAACTTTTCTTCGTATTAGCCTTTGTTTTGGAGTTATCGAGGCATTTTATTTATATTTTGTCCATAAAATAAATTCTAATTATTGTTATGGCTACTTTATGGCACACTTTACGGCACAATGCCATAAAGTTGGTGTTTATGCATCATTTTCTCTATAACAAACATTATGAAGCTAGTCGACTAAAAACAGTATTTGTAACGAAACAAAAGTTGAAATACATTTATAACAAATAATATATTTAATGGTATAAATCTACAAAGTATTATATTGAGGAATTGCATCACTGAAGAGTCACTATTATTATAATTATTATTATTAGATCACGTACAGTTGAGTAAATTCGAGAATGTACAGTAAACCGAATTGCGTCAGACTACTCTCATCTAACGCAGAACGAAAGAGTATTTTAATAACGCTGTAACGGTGAATAATTTACTTAATGGAGGCAGTTTTATATAAAAAAGGAACGAGTTGCGATACAAATGCTAAATTATTGCCTTTTGAAATGCACGTTCACACGGTTTTTTGCGATAAAACTCGGATAGCTCGTGTTATTATCTGCCAGCATCGTATGCGTGTCCAGATGTTATTAGATCGTCGGAAAACTGGAAAGAAAAAATTGCACATGCAGATTTGTGGTACTATTATACTCTTTGAAGAAGCTACCTGAGGCTGGTTTTAATTTATACATCTGCGGATGATGTAAACCGAAACGTTTATAATGTTATGAGCAGAGAAAGAGGAAAGAGGTAGTTACAGAAAATTCATAATAATCGCTGCATATCACTGAAATTTAAATCAATTACATGTCTAATTATTATTGCAATAATAAAGCATATTAAATCTGTGTGGTGCAATGAGTGAAGACTACGATTAATCAATAGTCGTGGATCTGAGTGAAGTGAAGAGCGTTTATAAAATGTACTCAATTTTCCTCAGAATACCGCAAATTCTAAAAAAAGGTAAAAAAAGGTTTTCAAGGTAAAGCAAATGATATTAACACAGCAAATTTATTTTTAAATTATTTTGAAGATAATATAAAAAGAAAATATCAAAAATTTCCCCAAGTTTGGCTTAGATATGTGGATGATGTTTTTCATGTTTGTGGATGATAAAGTTCACATATGAAGAAGAAATTTGCAATAGCCTTCCAGTTTTAGATATTAGAATAACAAGAATTGAAAATAAATTAGATTTTGATATTCAATTTTCCTCAGAATACCGCAAATTCTAAAAAAAAGTTTGCAAGGTAAGGCAAATGATATTAATATAGCAAATTTATTTTTAAATTATTTTGAATATAATATAAAAAGAAAATATCCATAATTTCCCAAAGTTTGGCTTAGATATGTGGATGATATTTTTCATGTTTGTGGATGATAAAGTTCACATATGAAGAAGAAATTTGCAATAGCCTTCCAGTTTTAGATATTAGAATAACAAGAATTGAAAATAAATTAGATTTTGATATTCAATTTTCCTCAGGAAACCGAAAATTCTAAAAAAAGCTTTCCAGATAAGGCAAATCCTATTAATAATCGAAGTTCAGATATAATAAATATTTTATTTATTTAAGTTGTCAAAATTTGTCATATTTTCCAACATAACTTTTCAAATATGTTAGATTCTCACTTGAAATTGTATAAATTTATCAAAATTTCAAATTAATCTGGAAAAATCTGTTCATTTTCCAGTCTCTACCTGTTAAATCTGATCAAAATTTCAAAGCCTATGTATTTTCAACTGTACCTGTCAAAATTTGTGGCACCAGATGTGGAAATTTGTCAAATTTTTAACTGAAAATGTCAAAATCTGTAATATTTTTTAACATAACTTTTCAAATATGATAGATACACAATTGAAATTGTGAACATTTATCAAAATTTTAAAATAATCTGTCAGAATCTGTTAATTTCTTAGCTCTGCCTATTAAATGTGATCAAATTTACAACACTTATTTATTCTCAACTGTAACTGTCCAAATTTGTAAAGTTTCTAGCATCAGATGTGAAAATTTGTCAAATTTTCAACTGCAACTATCAAAATCTGTCAAATTTTCCAACATAATTCTTCAAATATGTTAGATACTCAATTGAAATGAAAATCTATCAAAATTTCAAATTATTCCGTAAAAATCTGTTATTTTTTTAGCTCTGCCTGTTAAATGTGAACAAATTTATAAAACCTATTTATTCACTACTGTAACTGTAAATAATTGTAAAGTTTCGAGCACAAGATAAAGTTTCTAGCACCAGATGTGAAAATTTGTCAAATTTTCAACTGCAACTATCGAATTTTGTCATATTTTCCAACATAACTCATAACTCTTCAGATATACTAGATACTTAATTGAAATTGTGAAGATTTATCAAAATTTCAAATGAATCTGTCAAAATTTGTTATTTTGTTAGCTCTGCCTGTTAAATGCGATACAATTTGCACCGCCTATGTATTTTCAACTGTACCTGTCGAAATTTGTAAAGTTTGTAAATTAACTGCAAATATCAAAATCTGTCAAATTTTTCAACATAACTCTTCAAATATATTAGATATTAAAAAAATTATCAAAATTTCAAATTGGTCTGTCATAATCTGTTAATTTCTTAGCTCTAACTGTTACATATGATAAAATGTACAACACCTATTTATTCACAACTGTAATTAGTCAAAATTTATAAAGTTTCTAGCACCAGATGTGAACATTTGAACATCAATCTGTCATATTTTCCAACACAACTCTTCATATAAATTAGGTATTAAAAAAATTATCAAAATTTCAAATTGATCTGTCAAAATCTGTTAATTTTTTAGCTCTACCTGTTAAATGTGATCAAATTTATAACACCTATTTATGCTCAACTGTAACTGTTAAAATTTGTAAAGTTTCTAGCATCAGATGTAAAAATTTGTCATATTTTCCAAGATAACTCTTCAGATATATTAGATACTTAATTGAAATTGTGAAAATTTATCAAAACTCTAAATGGATCTGTCAAAATTTGTTATTTTTTTAGCTCTACCTGTTAACTCTGAACAAATTTATAACACCTATTTATTCACAACTGTAACTGTAAATAATTCTAAAGTTTCTAGCACTAGATGTGAAAATTTCTACTCAATTGAAATTGTGAAAATTTATCAAAATTTCAATTAAATCTGCCAAAATTTGTTAATTTTTTAGCTCTACCTGTTAAATCTGAACAAATTTATAACACCTATTTATTCAAAACTGTAACAGTAAATAATTGTAAAGTTTCTAGCACGAGATGTGAAAATTTGTCAAATTTTCAACTGCAACTATTGAAATTTGTTATATTTTCCAACAAAACTCTTCAGATATATTAGATACTTAATTGAAATTGTGAAAATTATCAAAATTTCAAATGAATGTGTCAAAATTTGTTATTTTCTTAGCTCTGTCTATTAAATGTGATCAAATTTACAACGCCTATGTATTTTCAACTGTAGCTGTCAAAATTTGTGGCCCCAGATGTAAACATTTGTCAAATTTTCAACTGCAACTATCAAAATTTGTCATATTTTTCAACATAACTCTTCAAATGTATTAGATATTCAATTGAAATGAAAATTTATCAAAATTTTAAATTAATTTGTCAAAATCTGTTCATTTTCCAGTCTCTACCTGTTAAATCTGATCAAAATTACAAAACCTATGTATTTTCAACTGTACCCGTCAAAATTTGTAAAGTTTGTGGCACTAGATGTGGAAATTTGTCAAATTTTCAACTGCAACTGTCAAAATTTGTCGTATTTTTCAACGTAACTCTTCAAATATATTAAATATTTAAAAAAATATCAAAATTTCAAATTGATCTGTCAAAATCTATTATTTTTTTCGCTCTAACTGTTACATGTGATAAAATTTACAACACCTATTTATTCACAACTGTAATTAGTCAAATTTGTAAAGTTTCTTGCACCAGATGTGAACATTTGTCAAATTTTCAACTGCAACTGTCAACAGTTGTTATATTTTCCAATAACTCATCAACTATGTTAGATACCCAATTGAAATTGTGAAAATTTATCAAAATTTCAAATTAATCTGTAAACGTCTATTAATTTTTTAGTTCTATCTGCTAAATGTGATCAAATGTACAACACCTATTCATTCATAACTGTAACTGTTAAAATTTGTAAAGTTTCTAGCACCAGATGTAAACATTTGTCAAATTTGTTAAATACAAATGTTTTAGAGAACCGAACGCGCATGTTGAACGTTTTTTTTTTAATTAATTTTTTTAAATATTCCTTAAAACAAGGGAGTAATGACGATTTTTCGAACTATGAACTTGGGCTCCAATTCAAAAAATTTAACAAAGAAAAGTTGTTTGTTTCAATGAGTTCTAACTGCCATTTTTTTGTGTTACAACTTAGTATTAACACTCTGTATATATATATATATATATATATATATATATATATATATATATATATATATATATATATATACTTTATCACAATACCACAAATATTTTGTTATCGTAAAGCTTATTTTTATTTCATAAAATACTTCATAAAATAAAATAACACATTCACTATGGAGATGAAATTTTTATTACATAAAATACTTTATAAAATAAAATAACACATTCACCATGGAGATGAAATTTCTTTATCAACTCAAAGATAAAGTTATCCTTCATATTCTTGATAAATAAATATCTATTGTAAAACATATTTAACGTAAAATTAGTTACGAATGTATAACTTATGATATCAAAGCTGTAATTGAAATCGTACGAATATCATAAATCTAAAGAACCAAAACTCTTAAAAAAATATTATTAAGTACTACTCCTATTATTTTTACGATCGTTCCACTATTTTAGTACGTGAATACAATTTGTGATATTTTTATTACATAAAATACTTTATAAAATAAAATAACATATTTACTATGGAGATGAAGGTTCTGTATCAACTCGAAGATAAATTATTCTTCACATTCTTGATAAATAAATATCTATTGTAAAACATATTCAATGTAAAATTAATTACGAATGTATGACTCATGATATCAAAGCTGTAATTGAAATCGTACGAATATCATAAATGTAAGGAACCAAAACTCTTCGTTCGAAACACGATCGTAAAAATAATAGGAGTAGAACTTAATAATAATGTTTTATATTATTAAGTTCTACTCCTATAATTTTTTTGTATCGTTTCGTTCCAGTATTTTAGTTCGTGATTACAATTTAGTGTATTTAACATTTAGTGTAATTTAGTGTAGTGTAACACAATTAAGTAGGTCCACTTTTCACATAAGGGATAAAAAAAGATTTCGCTTTTGTTCGGTCCCTTTTCTCTCCCCATTCAATAAGAGTTATCGCTGCTATATATCATAATTTAACGAGTATTTGCATATGCAATAATCATTGTGTGCATATGTTTTGTATTTGTACGCATATATTCCCATCTTTGTGTATTTAAGCCTATAATAATTGTAAAACACACGAAGTTTCTGCATAAATCATATACTTACAATGATGATTTTATCAGCAATTGCCTGAGTAAAGCTGTTATTTATTTCAATCGAATTAGCTGTCACAAACGTTTTGCATGATGTCATTAATTTCTACATGAATTATATTAAAAAAACGTAGATAATTATTTAATACTATTATATAATAAAGTAAAAACTACAATGTAATAATTTTGTTACAAGATTTTTGCTTCCATACATTGATGATAATAAATTAATCCGACTTCAATTGTAGAGTATATTTTTTGGTTTATTTGTATTACTGTGACAATAATACACATTATGAAATAGTTGTTTAAGTTTCACAGATTTATTGCTAATAACTGCAACAATGATTTCGTTATTAGCAATAAATCTGTGAAACTTTAACAACCTTGTGTTTTATTTACGTACTTTACTATGAAGTTTAATTAAGTATCTGCCTCATCAATCCAAGATATTTATTAAATACAGTTTCCAAAAAATTCGTACTTTTTTCTGTAAATTCATAATTGACTACGTCCATTTTTAAATTAAATAATAGGCATGGCCACTTTTCTTGAATACCAACGTAAGTTAGTGTTTTTTGTTGTTCTATGTATAAATATTTATAGTTTATAATTTTTCATAATTTGTATTACTGTGACGATAATACACATTATGAAATAACTCATCCATTTTTATAGTTCATACATAAACAATAACGTTTTTCTCAGAATGTCTACGTTGGCAGATTTTGATATCCTATACCTAAAAAGTCAAAATGTGCCAAAATAGACATTCTGAGAAAAAGTTTTTACACATAAGTTCATACACATTATGAAATAACTCATCCATTTTTATAGTTCTTACATAAACCATAACGTTTTTCTCAGAATGTCTATTTTGGCAGATTTTGATATCCTATACCTATAAAATCAAAATGTGCCAAATTAGACATTCTGAGAAAAAGTTTTTAGACATAACTTCATACACATTATGAAATAACGCATCCATTTTTATAGTTCTTACATAAACAATAACGTTTTTCTCAGAATGTCTATTTTGGCAGATTTTGATATCCTATACCTATAAAATCAAAATGTGCCAAAATAGTCATTCTGAGAAAAAGTTTTTACACACAAGTTCATACACATTATGAAATAACTCATCCATTTTTATAGTTCTTACATAAACAATAACGTTTTTCTCAGAATGTCTATTTTGGCACATTTTGATATCCTATACCTATAAAATCTAAATGTGCCAAATTAGACATTCTGAGAAAACGTTTATACACACAGAATGTCTATTCTCACGTTACAACTCTAGTTGTAAGTCTCTTTAAACTGTTTATTGTATGATGCATTATTATTGTAATGATCAATTACTGTATAACGAGGGACAAGTATAAAAATAACTTGTTTTATTGAAGATTGAATGGTGAATGTTATGGACAAGTATAAAAATAACTTTTTCTATTGAAGATTGAATGGTGAATGTTATGTATGTCCGTTTCTATTATAGCAATTAGTATTTGAGCAGTGTGAAATTGCGTTTTGGAATTTGTTACAATAATGGTGTTGGTGTCTTCTACATCCTCCTCAATTTTCCAGTTGCCTGAGCGGAAACGGCGTCAGCCTTCACAAAACCGAGATCGTTTACGACCCGAAGAGTCCCAGGTTCGGTGCCGGACAGAAGGACTCTAGTCTTGGACTGTGGGTGGACTGGGCCTTGGAGGACACCGGATTATTTAAGGGCGATAGGTAAGTTTTAATTGTAACCATTATTTCTCAAGAGAGAATTCATTACGCCCTGCAGATTGTTTTGCTTAAGCCCTCGAGCTGGATTTCATAGTCCTCCGTGGGGTAATCATCGTAGTAACGCCCTTGGTATATAAATAGCTATTAAATTAATAGGAATAGTAGTATTAGTAATAGTAATACTTAGTAATGCATAGGTGTTGATGCAATTGTTAACACATGTCATAATATTAAAGCACAAAAAATCAATAATACAATGATAATGCGATGTTAAAAATTTGTGAAACTTTTTTTGTAAAACTAAGTGTTTTATTTATATTAATTTAAAGATGTTTCACCAAGTATTAACCACCGATTCATACAATCTAGTTATTATTATTATTAGATGTTAGTTAGTTATTGAGCAAAGTTATTAGAGTGTATTTGTAATATTTGATAACTCGTATTTTCAAAAATTCTATAAATGTAGCCATGTTTTTGCAAATCTCACAATTAGTCACTCATTTTAAATGTTTTACATTTACAAAATATTAGATCTGAATTTTAATCTTCATTTACGCTTCAAATGTCACTACATTTTTTCACTAAAGAAAATAAAATATATAATTATTCCAATTTTTAACATATTTTATTTGAATAGACATTAATTTTTTCTAAATTTTTGGGTTTATTTATTTTTACCATGAAATAATAAACAAATTTTTCTAAAAAATATGTTTTATTTAATATTACTGAACCTAAAACTGTTTATTGTTTTAGTTTTTTTTAGTTTGATTGCATTGTTTTAAGTTTTGAAGATTTCTTGTAAGTTTCATGAAAGTTTTTAAACATTTGAGGAACTTTCTGAAACTATTATAATGCAAATGTTTTCAAAATGTTCGGGTTTATTTATATTTACCATAAAATAATAGTAAAATTTTCTAAAAATTATGTTTTATTTAATATTACTAACCCTGAAACTGCTTATTGTTTTAGTTTTTTTAGTTTCATTGTATTGTTTTAAGTATACCAGCTTTATTGTAAGTTTCATTACATTTTATGAACATTTAAGGAATATTCTGAAACTATTTTAATAGAAATTTTTGTAGACTTTTGCGTAATTTGCAATATTGGTTGTTCGCTAGCTATTGGGTTAGAACATTTTGGGTAAAAAAATAATATAAAAAATGCAGGTTCATATTTAAAATTTAGACTTGATGGACGATTGGACTCACATGAAACTTTCGATTGAAAGTGCAGAGGAGAAGAAGTCACATTGAAAATGTATTTATTTTTATTAATATCTCTTCAAGTAACGACAGGAAAAACTAAATAATTTTTTTGAAAATTTCATTTTTTTTAAATCTCAGTAATAATTGAAATTTTTTGAATTATCTTTACTGATTATTGTTTCCCATATGATTACGCAGCTTAGCATCAATTTAACAGACTTCGTATCTCTTACCGTTTCCGATATCCCCATAGTGATACTTCAATTTGAATAACCCTGTATATTTTGAAAATTTTCGATCTCCATAAAACTTTTTGGAAAATTCTAAAATCTTTATGAAATAAATTTGTTGAATGCATCAGATTATTATGAGTATTTTTTACAATATTATTGTGGCATTGTGGATTATGGTCTAATGTTCTCTGTACATTTCTATACATTTTTTTTCCTCGCAACGTTAAACACCGCAACGCAGAATACCAAAATAATCTCGTACTTCCGTCCATTATACATGAATCACACTGCGAAGTGAATCAGAGAAGTGAATCAGAGTAGTTACTTAGTTTCCGTGCGGCTGAACAACAGAGAGCCAAGTAATTCGCTGCGCATAAATGCTTTTTATTATTTGTTTGTACAATTCTTAGGGAGAGGATAAAATAAAGACACTTACTATTGACAACTTTGGATGGCAATGTTTAAAATATTTATGTTTTTTTTTTTTTAAAGTTGAAGTTTAGGTTAAACTTTGGATTTGGACATTTGGACATTTGGACATTAAACAGGATTTGGACATTTGTAATTAACATTCACAGGATTTGTTCAAATCCATTTGAAAATTTGGACTGTTGCATTTGGAAATTTGGCAAATTTCCATATTATCTCATTTATACCTAAAAAAATACAGATTTTTAATAATTTTGGCATACAAATTTGACAGGTATACATAATGCAATATTATTTTAGTTTCAACCGAAAATGTGATTGTTTTAATTTAGAAAATTGAAACATTTAAACTCGATAGGGGCACATATGCTATACAGGGTGAATAGCATATAGCAATATGCTATACACCCTGTATAGCATATGAGCCCCAATCAGGGGCGGATGGGCCATACGGGAAAATGGAAAATTTCCCGGTGGGCCGGTAGCCATCCCAAATGTTGGGCCGGAAGCCCCAGAATTTTGGGCTGGCAGATCCGACGACAAGTTTATTAATAATTTTGATTTAATGTATTAACACAAGGCGGAAAGACCCCATGTGGTCGATAGCCCAATAAAGATTGTTTATATATGTATTAACACAGTGGTTCCTAAACTTTATCGCGTCGCAGCTCCCTTTTTGAACTAAGATTTTCCATGGATCCTTTCCGTTTCCATAATATTTTTTGCAAATTTTTATGAAATATAAAATAATTTGGCGAGGAATATAAATTGTGTAGATAGCCGTTATAATTTTCAACTAAAAATTGGCAGGTTCCATTAATCTTTGTAATTTATAAAAAAATGGTTTTTCTAATAAAAAAAATGTATTGAAAATTTTGAAGCTTTTGTAAATTTAATTTACAATCGACATGATATAATTTTAATACGTTGTGGTTTGATTAGCTTTTTGCAATTTTTAATAAAATTTTCTAATTTGTAAGGAAAATGTATATGTAGTAAAATTTTGGTATTTATAATAAGTACTTCATAATTTCTAATAAACATGTTGTAATCTCTAATGAACAGTTCGTAATTTCCACCTAAGTTTATTTTCATAAAATTTTCTGCAAATAACTATAAACATTTTAACAACTCGATATAAATTTTGGAAATGCCAATGAAATTTTGCATTTTATAGTGAAATTTTGGCAATTTACAATAAAATTTTAATAATCGCTGCTGAAATGTTGTAATTTATAATACGAATGTTGAATATTTTATATTTTACAGTGAAATTTATCAATTAACTATAAAATTTTCATAAATTTATTGCAATTTTGTAATTTAGAATGATGAATGATGAAAGTCACAACTAAAATTACGTAATTCCAATAAAACTTATTTATTTCTTTATTTACTTATTAGCTTATTTATTATTGTATTTGTTATACTGTTAATGTAAACTTATTTATACTTTAAAATTTATCAAATAACAATGAAATTTTCATAAAGTTATTGCAATTTGGTAATTTAGAATGATGAATGATGAAAGTCACAACGAAAATTACATAATTCCAATAAAACTTATTTATGTCATAATTTACTTATTTGCTTATTTATTATTGTATTTGTTATAGTGTTAATGTAAACTTATTTATACTTTATTATTGTTTTCTAATTCCATTGAAATATTGTATTCATAATAAAAACTTCGCAATTTTCACTACAATGTTCCAATTTATATTTAACATTTACAAATTCTAAAACATTTGAAATTTATAATTAATTCTCCATAATTTCTATTGAAATACTGAAATCCATCATCAAAATTTCGGAACATTCATGTTATTACTATTTATAGTACTAAATTTCTGTAATGTGTAAAATGCGAAAATTTCATTGTTTTTGTTGAATTTAAAAACATTTTAATCAACATTTTACAACATCCATTATAGTTTTTGCGAATTTCTATGAAATGGTTAATACATTTGCAAGGAATATGATTTCTGGGGAAAGACGTTATAAATTAGAATAAAAAAAGTCGCGTTTCCATTGATCTTTGCAATTTATGAATGAAGTCTAGTAATTATATTAATAAATTCTAACGAAAATTTTGTAATTTCCAATTCATTGCAGTTTACAAGCGAGATGTTTCAGTGAGAATTTTATGGTTTGATGAACTTGCAATTTGTAATAAAATATCAAAAATTGACATTTGCAATGAAAACTTCATGGCGTCTCTTTGTAATTTTGTACATAATTTTGTATTTTGCATTAATATTTTTGCAAATTTCTGTCAGAATATTAATAACTTAGTGAGTCATATGTTTTAAGGATAAAGTTTTTTATAATTTATACTAAAAATTTCAAATTTTAATTTAACATTGAAATTTATAATTAATATTTTCGTATTTGCTATAAGAATTTTATAATTTCCAACTAAATTCTATCATTTATCATGATAACTTTGTTATTTCATTTGAGTTTCGGAATTTATAATATAATTTTTTTTACTTTCATGTAAAATCTCAAATCAAGTTTCAAATTCATTTTCATTTAGTAAGTTTTTATTTTTAATTTTTATGTGTATATTATGCAGGTTCTCCCGCTGGTAAATATTATTATTATTATTATTATAATTTTCAATATAAATTGTATAATGCAAATGACGATTTTGTGTTTTGATTAATATTTTACAATTTAAATTATAATTTGTAATGTACAATTTGTAAAAGTAATAATGTTGAAAATTTCATTTAAATTTTTTTAATTATTAATTTTTTTCTTTCATGTTCAATAAATTTTCTGCAAATAACTCTGAACATTTTAACAACTTTGTGAGGGATATGCTTTCGGAATAAAACCCCAATAATTCTGGGGTCTATTAAACCTTTGTAATTTTAATGAAGATTTTATAAATTATAATTAAATTTTCTTAGTCAAAGCATGAATTTTAATTACCTAATCTTTTTCATATTTTATTTAATAAGATTGAAAGCAGAACAGTAAACGCATACTTTAGGAACCTCTATATTAATAAATTAATAAGTATTATGAAAAACTTACGGTATATAATTTTATATTGATTTTTTCTTTATGGGGAGTACTTTCTCTTAGTTATGTAATCTTTTTATTTGATGTTCTTCACCCAACTTGTTTCGGCTTTTATTAGCCATCCTCAGAGGTGTTATGTCTCTGATAATACAATTTAATATATTTTAAAAATAAAAATAATGTATTCAATTTGAAATTATTTATTGTAAAGTATTTTTGATTTTTACATATTTGTCAAATTTTGAAGTATGATTATTATTTTGATTATATGGTATTATTGCAATTTTATGTGAATGCAAAATGGGCCGATAAAAGATTGTTCCCGGGCCGCTTGTATGTTCCCCATCCTCCCCTGGCCCCAATCGAGTCAAACATTGCCATCCAAAGTTGCATTTTGGATAAAAATATAAAGTACAGCATTGTATACAGGGTGTCTCAAAAGTGACGCCCGTGCTTTTGGGATTTGATTCAGGGGGCTAAAAAAAATTGAAAATTAGGAGTGAAAAATTTGCCGTTTGTCCCTCGTTATAGAGCTATTGTAAAAAATGTTAACAATAACTTTTTCGACCACTACGTAAAACACGATTTTGTTTTATGCATTCTGTTAAATCTGTCAACTGTCAGATTTCACAATTAGTTTGACAGATAGTTGGACATGTTTTTTAATATTATTAGTTTTTAATTAAGTTTAAAGTTGAAATGTTAATTTTTTGCTTTTTTATCAATAACACTATAACGAGAGATAAACGGAAAATTTTCCACTCTTAATTTTCAATTTGTTTGGGCCCCCTGAATCAGATCCCAAAAGCACGGGCGTCACTTTTGAGACACCCTGTATAGCATATTCTCCCCCAATTGAGTCAAAAATTGCTATCTAAACTTTTTCAATAGTAAGTATCTCTACTTTAACCCCTCCCTAAAAATAGTACAAACAAATGAGACACCCTGTATAGTTGAGCTTTAAGGGTAATCCATTTCAGTTTATACAGTTTATACTATACAGTACACAGTACAGTATACAATATACAGTTTATACTATACAGTACACAGTACAGTATACAGTATACAGTTTATACTATACAGAATTTCTGTTACGACATGCTACAGGGTTTTCAAGAAATTCTCCCTAGCACAATCCTTGCACAAGAAACAATCGTCTATAAGCAAGTCATCATGACCAATAAAATAATTATATCATTATTAATGCTGTGGGTAATAAATATTTCATCACATCTGTTTAAGCCACAATAAAAGCACACATCAATTGAAAGTAAAATAGTAATGCAAATACAGCATAATTCCATGATGAGATGAGAGACAAGGGACCAAGCAAACCGTCCGATGTGTGATTTGCGTGGGCTGTGCTGTAATTAGAGCCGAGTTTACATGCCATTGTGTTATTACACGAGAAACGGAACAAACAAGTCTAACAATACAGCACGCTGAACTTAGAGATTTATCTAACGCCTTATTTCGCGCGGTTTGCACATCCTGGATCACTTTCCTTTAGAACAAGAGGAAGTTCCATGTAATTGCACACAGTTTCAAAGCTGATGTTTGCTTGAAAACAAGACTGCTTTCAAAACCAAAGTGGTTGTATGTTTGGTCATGTCACAAAGCAAGTTAGAAAGACATGTACGTTGAAATTCATAAATCGAAATTTTCACAAAACAGTAATTTAATACGAAGAAAGTAATTAAAACTCAGATCAGACCTTTTTGTGAAAAACAAAATCTGAGATTTATTTCTTTACAAGCTCCCAAAACCAAACAAAAACGAAGAAAGTAAAACAAAAAATATTTAACCGTGACATTCAACCAAATAAAATTTGATAAAAATATGTAACTTTTAATGACATAATGTTATGTGGTTCAGTTTTTATTCCATAACAGTTCCTAATTACATAATTCTTGGGACAGCTGGCAATCACCTGACAATAATTCATAACCACCCAATTTCATTCACGTTTACACCATGAAATTATATTCGTAAACAGCAGCAGGCCTCCCTAATTAACAATGTGGATAACAATCTTATGAGAAAACTTGTTGGGTTTACTATTTTTTACTACAACATTTTGCACGCATTATTTATTACATCACACCGGTGCATTTGACCGTAGATATAATAATGCTTGGCCTTGTTAAAAAAGGACATTATGGTGTCGTCTGTTTTCATTAGAAAAAAGCCAGTAATGCGTTGTTCATGGGCGTGTTGAAGAATTTAACGATAGTTTTTCCTGCTGTAATAACGTTGATGAGGACGATACTCGACAGTGCAGGACGTGGCGTGATTGTAAGTAGCTGAAATTTTGTGATATTGTGTTGAAATTGGGATAAACCATGCACTTTAATCTTGCAGACGAATTTCATAATTGATTAAATGATTCTAAGACCCATAACTATAGTCTGTACTTGAGCATGATTTGGATATGATACCAATTAAAAAAATTGCACATTTGGACATATAAAAGGCTGCAACCGAAAATTTTACAATTTTGATTGATTTGATTGATTTTTCAACTGAATATGCCCAAATCGGCCAAATTTTCAATTATCATTACCCGAATTCATCAAAATCTGCCTTTTTTGTTCCAAATGTCAAAATCCTGTGCAAATTTTATGCAACTGTCCAAATTTTCAAATGGAGTTGCCCAAATCTTTCACATGTTCAATCGAAAATGTCCATATACGTCAATTGTTGGACTCAAACAGTAAAAATCTATCAAACCTGCCGAATCCACGAGTGTAGATTATAAATCTACTAAAATTTAATAAACAAAATATCATTAAAAAAGGATATTTAGTATTAAGTCTTTTTTTAATAAATTTAATTATCAATATCTACTTAAAGGACAAACTATTTCATTAATTTGGTAACAGATTATCAGTGTTTGAGTGAGTCGAATATATGACTAATGTAAACTGTTTCAATTGAAAAACTGAAATATTTAGAAAAATGCAATTGAAAATTAAGATAATTGCATTTTAAAATTCGACAATTTTCATATTCGCAACTTTGGATCAAAAAAATGGGCAGCTTTTAACAGACTTTTAGTATTTCACTCAAATATTTCAAAAGTATTTCGAAAGTTGCAATTGAATATTATTAAAATTGCATTTTTAAATGCGACAATTTTAAAGTTGTCGTTGTTAAAATAATATATGAAACTATTGGGACTTTTCATTTTTTTAAATTTCAAAATATCGAATTCCACAGGAAAATGTGCACATATTTTATACCAGTATATAATTTTAGTGTGAAAAATGGCGATACACTTACATTTTCGCGGTTAGACCTAAACAATGGACACATTTTTACAGCCCTGTGCAGTTAGAGTTGGAAAATTTTGAAACTATAGAGACTTTTCTTTTTTTTTTTAATTTCAAAATATCAAATTCCACAGGAAAATGTGCACATATTATATACCAATATATAATTTAAGTATGAAAAATGGCGATACACTTAAATTTTCGTGGTTAGACCTAAACAATGGAAACATTTTTACAGCCCTGTGCAGTTATAGTTGAAAAATTTTGCAAGTTGGAAATTTAAAACTCAGATTTAAAGAAAATCCTAAAAAAACGTTTTACGAACAGATTTTGAGTGTTTTAGTTGAATATGTGACTAATGTGAACTTTTTCAATTAAAAAAAATATATATATTTACAATTGCAATAGAAAATTATGATAATTGCATTTTAATATTCGACAATTTTCACACTCACAACTCGGATCTAAAAAATGTACAGCTTCTAACAGACTTCTGTTAGTGTTGCTCTCAAATATTTGACTAATGTGAACTTTAACAATTAAAATTTTCTCATTCTCATCTTTGGATCTAAAAAATGGGCAGCGTTTGACAGACTTTGAGTATTTCACTCAAATATTTGAGTAATATGAACATTTACAATTAAAAATTTAAAATATGTAGAAAATTGCAATTGAAAATTATGATAATTGCATTTTAAAATACGACAATTTCCATATTCTCATCTTTGGATCTCAAAAATGGGCAGCTTTTAATAGACTTTGAGTGTTCCGCTCAAATATTTGACTAATGTGAACATTTACAATTAAAAATTTATGATATTTAGAAAGTTCCAATTGAAAATTATGATAATTGTATTTTAAACTACGTCAATTTTCACATTTTCGTCTGTGGACCTAAAAAATTGGCACCTTTTTACAAACTTTTAGTGTTTCATTCAATACTTGACTAATTAAAGTATTTCTAATTAAAAATTTAAAATATTTAGAAGTTGCAATTGAAAATGACGATAATTGCATTTTTTAAATTGTCAATTTTCACATGTTTGCCTTTATACCTAAAATTTTTACAGATTTTGACAGCCTCGCGCAGTTACTAGTAAAATTCGCAAGGCGGAATTTTTTTTTTAGATCTGGATAGTATCAATTAAATATTTTTTCAGATTTAGACAAATGAAAGGCTGCAGCTGAAGTTTTTGCAATTTTATGAAAAAAGTTAACAAATGCTGTCCGTAGAGGTAAAAATTTTACGGACTTGGACATTTGTAATTAAACATTCATAAAATTTCTTCATATCCATTTGAAAATTTGAACTGTTGCAATTAAAAACTTGATAGATTTCCATAATTTGAGTGTTTTAGTCGAATATGCGACAAATGTGAACGTTTCCAATAAAAAATTGAAATATTTAGAAAATTACATTGAAAATTAAAATAATTGCATTTTAAAATTCGACAATTTTTACATTCTCAACTTTGAATCTAAAAAATGGGCCACATTTAAAAGACTGAGTATTTCACTCAAATAATTGACTCATCTTAATGAACAGTTACAATATTTAGAAAGTTGCAATTGAAAATTATGATAAATGCATTTTATAATTCGACAATTTTCACATTTTTACCTTAAGATCTAAAAAATTGAAAGATTTTGATAGCCTTGTGCAGTTACAGTTGGAAAATTTGAAAAATTTCGCCTGTTGGAAATTTAAAATTTTTCAGATGTGGATGGTATTAATTGAAAAAGTTGCACATTTGGACATATGAAAGGCTGCTACTGAAAACTTTACAAATGAATGATTGTGGACTTTTAAAGAAAAAAATATGACAAATTGTATCTCTATTTACTCAAATATTTGACTAATGTGAACATTTACAACTAAAAATTTAAAATATTTAGAAAGTTGCAATTTAAATTTATGATAACTGCATTTAAAAATTCGACAATTTTCACATTTTCACCTTAGACCTAGAAAATGGACAGATTTTGACAGCCTCATGCAGTTACAGTTGGAAAATTTGGAAAATTTCACAAATTTTGTCCGTTCAGGAAAAAATTTAACGGACTAGGACATTTGTAAACAAACATTCATAAGATTTGTTCAAATCCATTTGATCTACCAAATTTTCAAATGCAGCAGGGCTACATTTGAAAATAATGTAATTTCCACATTTACACATCTATACTTAAAATATTACTGATTTTAATACATTAGGGCAAAAAAATCTAACAGATAACATCCATCTGTCCACAATAATCTACAATGAAGTATTACTTTAGTGTCAACCGAATATGTTATTGTTTTAAGTTAGAAAATTGATAGATTTAAACACTAAAGATCTACCAAATAAGCCAAATTCACGAGTGTAGATTAGATTATATATCTACGAAAATTTAAAAAAAAAATCGTTAAACAATGTTTACCTACAAATTTTGTGTGTTTTAGTCAAATATGTCACTACTGTGTACTTTTCCAATTGAAAATTTGAAACATTGAACATTTCAATTGAAAATTATGATAATTGCATTATAAAATTCGACAAATTTCACATTTTCACCTTAGACCTAAAAATGGACAGATTTTGACAACCTCATGCAATTACAGTTGGAAAAATTGGAAAATTTTGCAAGTAGGAAGTTTAAAATTTTTCAGATTTGGATAGTATCAATTAAAAAATTTGTACATTTGAACAAATGAAAGACTGCAACTGAATATTTTACAAACGAATGTTTGTGGAGTTTTGTAAAATAAATGATGACAAATTTTGTCCATTCAGGTATAAATTTGACGTATTTGGATATGTGTAATTAAACACTCATCAGATTGGTTCATATCCATTTGAAAATTTGGACTGTGGAAAATTCAGTAGATTTCGACATTTTCTCATCTATACCTAAAAAATTACTGATTTTGATACATTTCTACTAAAAAATTTTGACAGATATCCACAATATAGTTTTATTTTAGTTTCAACCAAAAATGTCATTGTTTCTTGTTTTTTAGTTAGAAAATTGACAAATTTAAAGCGGCGTAGTTGATACTTATTATAAAAATATATATATTATATCTGAAAATTTGGTAAATTTAAATAAAAAGTGCAATTTTAATATACAGACTGGAAATGTTTATAATGTTTTATAAGAAATTCGAGATATTGTCAATTTGTATTGACTGTTGCATTTGAATATTTAGAAGATTTCCACATGTTGCTATCTTCACATATAAAATTACATATTCTGATTACATTTGGTAAAACAATTTCACAGATATCCATAATGAAATTTTATTTCAGTTTGAAGCGAAAGTGTGATTGTTTTTAGTAAAAAAATTGACACTTAGAGGTGCGTAGTTGATATTTATTTTATAAAAATTGCATCTGAAAGTTTGGCAATTTTGAAAAAAAGTGCAATTTTAATATACAGATTGGAAATGTTTATAATGTTTCATAAGATATTTGAATTATTGTCAATTTGAATTGACTATTGTATTTAAAAATTTGGAAGATTTCCATATTTTCTTATCTATACATATAAAATTAATTACAGATTTTGATACATTTGGATAAAACTTTGGGTAAAATTTTCAGACATCCACAATGAAATTTTCTTTTAGTTTAAACCAAAAATGTTTTTGTTTTTAGCTATAAAATTGACAGATTTAAACCGGCGTAGTTGAAACTTTTTTTTTTGTAATTGCATCTGAAAATTTGACAAACTTTAAAAATAAGTGGAAGTTTGATATACAGATTGGAAATGTTTATAATGTTTTATAAGAAATTTGAGATATTAACAATTTATATTGACTGTTGCATTTGAATATTTGGAAGATTTCCACATTTTCTTATCTGTACATATAAAATTACAGATTATAAATGTTTATGATGTTTTATAAGAAATTTGAAATATTGTCAATATGTAGATTTTTACAAAATCTGCTGTTGAAAAATTACAGATTTTGATACATTTGGGTAAAAATAGAAATAAAATATATAAAATAAAATTAAAATATTTGATAGATTTTTAGATATCAGGTCTCATCAGTTCAGCGTGTATATGATTTCACAACTTGATCTTCAGGTGTCCGACGAAATAATTCCCAAATGCACATTTCACTGTTTACACAATACTACTAAGTACTTTTCATAAAAAACTTCGAACTCAAAAATATCATTAGAAATATATATATATATATATATATATATATATATATATATATAACATTTTGTACTGTAAATTGTTATACCTGAAAGTGCATAAATCTTTTTGATTTAATTTCAAGTTCTAGAGAATATGTTTCTGTACAAAACAAAATAAAAAATTATAAAATTTGACCAATAAAGGCGATATGTTAAAGATAACGGATCTTTTCAAGATTTTTGCAGTTCCACAACAAAATTTTGTTGGATTAATATGAATTTGGATACCTTTTGGATACCATGAACCGCACAAGAATTAGCTGTTTTGTAGATATTCGGTGTTTTTTGTCTAATTTTACTAGCCTAGTGATAAAATGTGTTTTCTATTACTGTTAGGCTAGTTCTTTTTCCAATCGTAGCCTTAACTTGACGTCATATTTAATACATAAATTTTCGCCATTTTACCTATTAATAATAATAATCACTTACATAGTATACTGTATTTTCATTGGTCAGGATGCGCAGGCTTTATATTGAACTCGATCCGAAGATGGCATTGGCTCCAAATGATTTCCCCACATATAAAGAGTATTCTTTTAGTATTGTATATTAACTATAATTGGAAGGACTTACCGGGGGAGCAACTCCCCTTCCCCCGCCAGTTCTCTCGCCAACTGGATCGCTAGCACTCACGGCTTCAACCATTATTCTCTACGACTATTGTATTTCACCTTCATGTGCAAAGCAGTGACATACACCTCTTACTAGGACGAACCTCTCTTGTTGCAATTAGGACGAACCTCTCTTGTTGCAATTAGGACTAACCTTTTTTGTTGCAATTAGAACTAACCTCTTTTGTTGCAATTACGACTAACCTCTTTTGTTGCAATTAGGACGAACCTCTCTTGTTGCAATTAGGACGAACCCCTCTTGTTGCAATTAGGACTAACCTCTTTTGTTGCAATTAGGACTAACCTCTTTTGTTGCAATTAGGACTAACCTCTTTTGTTGCAATTAGGACTAACCTCTTTTGTTGCAATTAGGACTAACCTCTTTTGTTGCAATTAGGACTAACCTCTTTTGTTGCAATGAGGACGAACCTCTCTTGTTGCAATTAGGACTAACCTCTTTTGTTGCAATTAGGACTAACCTCTCTTGTTGCAATTACCAGAACGCACCTCCAGGACGCACCTCTATCTAATATACATATTGTAGTTTATGTACTGACCTTTAATCCATTCCAACACCTAATCCATAACCGTCCACATCGCAACACACACCAATACATTAGCACACACATGCTTTCCCCATAATCAGCACCCAACTTGCATCCACACTCCATAAAAGCACGTAACTCAATGTGCCCCTCGTTCTCGTTCTTAAGCTGAGCGCGTCGCGCCCCGGCTTATATAAACAAACAAAGCCACAGATGCCGCCTCTAATATTAATAATCAATTATTAGCCAATGATACAATTTGATACCTAACATTACCGATAACAACATGAGAAACTATCACATAGCAACTTCGTCCATCAACTTCATACTATGCTTATTTTCAAAATTATTGTATTTTCTTATCGTAGATATTCGGTGTTTTTTATTTAATTTTACTGGCTTTGTGGTAAAATTTCTGTTTTCTATTACCGATAACAACTTGAAAAACTATCACATTATAAATTATTGCATTTTCTAATGACCCTCTAATGAACCGCACAAGAATTGGCCATTTTGTAGATATTCGGTGTATTTTTATTTAATATTACTGGCCAAGTGGCAAAGTGTGTGTTTTCTATTACCGATAACAACATGCAAATCTATCACATAGCAACTTCTTCCATTAACTTGATACTATTTTTATTTTCAAAATTATTGTATTTTCTTATCGTACATATTCTGTGTTTTTTTTAAATTTAATTTTACTGGCCTAGTGGTAAAATGTGTGTTTTCTATTACCAATAACAACATGATAAACTATTACATAGCAACTTCGTCCATCAACTTCATACTATTTTTATTTTCAAAATTATTTTATTTTCTTATCTACTTGTTGGATTCATAAACTTGCCGGTATTGCCTTGGGTACGATACCTGCAGTGAGCGGCAGAGCGACAAAACAAACGTTTTGGTCACGTTTTGAATGCGTCGTGCTGGGAAAACTTGACGCTTTGCGCTTGCCGCTCACCACTGATACTAGATATTATTATTCGCCACCGCTCACCGCTCGTATCGTACTCGCGGCTTTACACTGCAATTTCAGAAATAATAAAAAGGTCACACCTAGGGAGTAATTAGAGGCACAGGAAATGCCAACAATGGGAACAGAGTCGACCATAACGACCTTCCACCCATATATCCGGCCATGCACCTGTACTATCATGATACGCTAGGGTTTCAGAAGTTACCTGTATAAATTAAACCGAGCACCTGTTGCCACATCTACGTCCAACGTTGGAATCGCAAAGCGATCAAACAGGCCAGAAACAATGGGCACAACGAATCGCGTAACTCACAAGTTCCCGAATTAATTGGCCAGTGTGAACCGTGTTTCGACACGTGTAATCCCATCTTTCGAGCCTCTCCATTTTTCGCGAAGCTCCGAATTAGCATACAATTTCGCCCCGCCGCAAAAGCCCAATTATCAGCATTGTTTTGTCATCTCATTGTCTGAACCAACAATACGCACCAATTTACTTAATTAAACGTCCGCAATTTATGGGCAATTAATAGCCCGAATCGGTCGCACAGTTAATAACACAAATAGCAATTAATAAGCGAAATGGGAGACGTGATCCTCAATGGAAGTGCATCGGATGGGACTTAATCCCCCGAAGCTGAGGAACAATAGGGAAACACTGATTCCAAAAGGAAGCTTAATTAAACTAATAAAGCGATTATTGCATTGTGATTGGGTTCGGCGTTTAAGTTATTCAGTGAGGAACTCTGTTATTACTGCAGTTTCTAGGCAATTGCTGTTAGGTTTAATCTGCAATAAAATGAACAGTTCCAAGAAAGTAATAAGCGATAAAATGTACAAGATGTATAATTATAGAAACATGTATTTTCTGGCATCAAACAGTAGACGAGAATTATTTCGGGGCTTGACAAAAATATCGAAAAAAAATCTCAAGATGAGTATACAGGGAATCAACAATGTTTGAGGTCGATTCAAATTTCGCGATTTCAATATCTCAAATTCATAATGTTCATAATAAAGTTTATCTGGTCAAGTTGGCAATGGAAATATAACTTTTAATAAATAAATAATTAATTTTAATAAATAAATAATAAATAATTTTTTTTTTTTTTTAATTTAATTAAATAATTTATTGTAGGAATTAACCTCTGAAGATGGCCATAATCGGCCGAAACTAGCCAGGCAGATAAGTAAATACATTAAAAAAAAAACTATAAGAACTTCACTAGGAAGTCCAACGTCCAAACAATGTTTGAGGTCGATCCAAATTTCACGATTTCAATATCTGAAGTTCATAATGTTCATAATAAAGTTTTTCTATTCAAATTGGCAACGGAAATATAACTTTTTTTAACTTAATTAAAATTAATTTATCGTACAAATTAACCTCTGAAGATGGCCATAATCGGCCGAAAATAGTCAGGCAAAAAAATTAAAAACATTGAAAAAAACTATAAGAACTTCACCAGGAAGTACGAAAAAAGAAACATAATATAATAATAATAATAATAATAATAATAATAATCCGTACTACTCCTCCACCTATAATAATTACCTAATATCTGTTTCAGGTTAATTGAAGTTAACGGCAAAATTGTGCTGACGAAGACCAGGGAAGACTTGGCCCGCCTTCTTCAGGCCGCCCCCGATCCAGCACTGATAGTTGTCTTGAGGAAGGGCAACAGCAATGGGGGCAGCCCGGTCACCTCTTCGACGAATGGCTCCAGGGAGGTGGCAGCCCTTCGCTGCGAACTGGAGGTGGTCAGAGAAAGGGCAGAAGAGTCCCAACGAGCCAAAGACGGTCTGCGATCGGACAACATTCGCCTCACTCATCGGATCTCATATTTAGAAGAACAGGTAATACAATTGTTACTAAAAAGACAATCTGATGCCAGATTAAGAGATATGAAATTCTTTCCCTATTTTTAGAACGTTATTCAAGATATACAAATTATGCATCTTTGGCATTTTTATTGACCTGCTACAATGTTAAATTTTGAAAATTATAAAAACTACTAAATTAAAGATTTAAATTTGCAATAGAAGTCGGGGAATTACCAATAGAAGAAGTTAAACACTTTACATAAATGTCAACTGAACTGCTACTGACGATGAAGTGGCAGTTCAGTTGAGTTCAGTTCAGTTTTCATTTATTATGACAATTACATTTACATGTACTTCAAACTTTGAAAGATAAATTTTGAAAACGTTTTGATACTTTTAAAATTTTATAGAGGTGCAAGAAACTTGAAGTGTTTCCAAATTTTATGAAGATTACAACACCACCAACAATGAACAAGATTGAAAAATTAATACGTAAGACCAAATTAAAGTGGTTACAATTACAAATTGGTACACATTATAGAAGACTTGATGACTTCAACTTAAAATGCTATAATTTACATTTAAAAATATCAAAATAAGTCTCTCTATTAGAATGGGATATATTTGCAGAAAAAAAATAATGTCCTGTGACAATTAATTTATATGTACTTCAAACTTTGAAAGATTACTTTTGAAAGCGTTTTGATACTTTGATAAGTTTTAAAGAGGTGCAAGAAACATGAAGTATTTTCAAATTTTATGAAGATTAAAACACTAAGAAAAATGAACAAGATTGAACAAATAATACATATGACCAAATTGAAGTCGTTACAATTAGAAATTGGTACACATTATAGAAGACTTTGTGACTTCAACTTAAAATGCTATAATTTACATTTAAAAATATCAAAAGAAGTCTTTCCTTTAGAATGGGATATATTTTCAGAAAAAATTAACAATGTTTTCGCGAAGAAAGTTATTATTCAATATAATATACTGGAGAAGAAATTCAATAAAATAATATTAAAAACGAATGAAAATTTTGATATAATGAACCTGAACAAAAAAATTTAATAAACAAATCTAGTATTATTTTCACACCTGCTGAATTAAAATTGCTAAATAAAGGATTAAAATACGCAATAGAGGACGAGGAATTACCAATAGAAGAAGTTATGAATGATTTAGAAAATGCATCGAGAAAGCTTGACCCTGAAGAATCAAATCAATTTAAAAACGAAGCTATGAAGATTCTAAGGATAACAATGAATAGATCAATATCATTCACCTAAAAGTGAAAGGAAGATATCAATTGGACTTAATAAAAAATAATGCGTATATTTGAAAGCGGATAAAGGAAACGCATTAGTAATATTAAACAACGATGTATACAGGGTGGTCACTTTTACGACGCCCACCAATAGGATCCATTAAACGGAAATATATACCACCCTGTATATATCCCTGTATATATCTGACCACCCTGTATATATCTTCTGTTCTTAATTTATTAACATCTGGTCCTTATTTAAAAAATTTAAAAAAATCAAATTGAATCATATTTTAGAATAGTAATTCAAACTTTGAAAGATTGCCCAAATTTAATAGATAAAAAACTTAATTATAATTTACGAAACTCAAATCCTCATATTTCAAAACCAAATATTACCAAAAATTCATAAACAAGGCAACAGTTTCAGGCCAATAGTTTCTAATATTAATTCTTCAACATACAAAATTATGAAATGGATTGTCAAAAAACTAAAAAAAAAAAATTGAAAATGATATGTCCATTCTAAATTCCGTTGATTTAATTTTTAAGTTGAAAGATATTGAACTAAATTCAGGTGACAAATTTATTTCTTTTCATGTAACAGCTTTATTTCCAAACGTTCCTATAAATGAAACGTTTAAATTTTTAGAATATTTTTTAAAATTTAATTCAGTCATCAAATCAAGAAAAAAATGAAGAATACTTAAAATTATGGATGGAACAAAATATTTTAAATTTAACAATGTATTTTATAAATAGACATTTGGCACAGCTATGGGTAACCCTCTTTTTCCATTTATAGCAAATTTATTTATAAATTATTCTGAAAATAATATAAAAAGAAAGTATCCAAAATTTCCCAAACTTTGGCTTAGATATGTGGATGATATTTTTGCTATTGTAGATTCTAATTTTGGTATTGAGAGTTTTCTTTCTATTCTAAATTCCGAATTTGAGTCAATAAAGTTCACATATGAAGAAGAAATTGGCAATAGCCTTCCATTGTTAGATATTAAAATAACAAGAATTGAAAATAAATTAGATTTTGATATTTGCAGAAAATACTGTCATACAGACAACTATATAAATTCTAGCTCTATCACTTTCTATAAAGATAAATAATCGGCGTTCTACTTTGACTAAGGTATTTATAAAATACCTGTCATATTTTGAAAATTATTGACATACACACGCAAACAGATATTTTTTCAAAAATTTCCTCTCTTGTAATCGGGAATTTTAAAATTTTCACGAATGCAATACGTCACGTTTTTGACTATTTCTAACTTTAATTAAAATATATATATATCAAATATCTGTCATATTTTTAAAGTTATTGACATATACACACACAAATATTTCTCAAAAATTAACTCTGTTGTAATCGGGAATTCGAGAGAAATTTCACGAAAACAATAAATCACGTTTTTGGTTTATTTATCTTTGATTAAAATGTTTATCAAATTTCTGTCATATTTTGAAAATTATTGACATACACACTAACAGATATTTTTCATAAATTAACTCTGTTATAATCGGGGATTCGAAAATTTTCACGAAAACAATACGTCACGTCTTTGGTTGTTTTTAACTTTGGCTAGAGTATTTTTCAAAAATCTGTCATATTTTTAAAGTTATTGACATACACACACAAATATTTCTCAAAAATTACCTCTGTTGTAATCGGGAATTCGAGAGAAATTTCACGAAAACAATAAATCACGTTTTTGGTTTATTTATCTTCGATTAAAACGTTTATCAAATTTCTGTCATATTTTGAAAATTATTGACATACACACAAACAGATATTTCTCAAAAATTAACTCTGTTATAATCGGGGATTCGAAAATTTTCACGAAAAAAATACGTCACGTCTTTGGTTGTTTTTAACTTTGGCTAAAGTATTTTTCAAAAATCTGTCATATTTTTAAAATTATTGACATAATCAAAAAAGTCTTTTCCTGGCATACTGGAAACTCTAAAGGGTGTATATAAGTTGAAACTACAAATTTGTATTCGAAATATGGCAGCAAAAATTTGACATTCATTTTTGCCATTTTTTCGAAATTTTTCTTGTTTATTTTTCAAAATACAAATTTTGTTCTGAAAATCTAAATTTCAAGTTATTTTTCAAACATCTAGAGGAGTTTTTGATATATATCTGCTGATATCAGGATGTTGAAAATTTTCTAAAACAATACTTTTCCTATATACTTATATGGGGAAAGTATAAATTATACATAAAGCAATGGTTCAATGCATTTTGTATCACATCAGTATTAATATTACGTTTTTATGTAGGAGTAATATATTTTGGAATTATGTCTACCTTATATGTCGACAATTTACTTTTTTTAAATAATTAAAATTTCATAATTTATATAATTTCAATTATATGAATGTTTTTTCACATCTGTATTCAAATTTAAAACAATAACTTTTACATTTTGTTCATTTTGTACAACTTTAATCACAATAGCATAATTTTTTCAAAATAAATGCATACATTTTTGATTAACCAATATTATTCCAAGTTAGGTAACAAATAGTTTTCACAATTTCTTGAAAAGTTGTAAAATTATTGCTTTTTTGCTGGCAAATTATTGCAACAAAAAAGTTGGTTGTTTCGACTTTTCAGTATGCCAAGAAAAATGTCGAAAAAGTAGCAAAAGTGAATGTCAATTTCTCGCTGCCAAATTTCAATAACAAAAATGCAGTTTTGATTTTATTCCCCTTTGAGTATTGAAAATTAAAACAATAACTTTTTCATTTTGTAGAATTTTAATCACAACAGTATAATTATTTCAAAATAAATGCATACATTTTTGATTAACCAATATTATTCCTAGTTAGGTAACAAATAGTTTTCACAATATCTTGAAAAGTTGTAAAATTATTGCTTTTTTGCTGGCAAATTATAGCAACAAAAAAGTTGGTTGTTTCGACTTTTCAGTATACCAAGAAAAATCTCAAAATAGCAAAAGTGAATGTCAATTTCTCGCTGCCAAATTTCAATAACAAAAAATGCAGTTTTAATTTTATTCCCTTTTGAGTATTGAAATTTAAAACAATAACTTTTTCATTTTGTAGACTTTTAATCACAACAGTATAACTATTTCAAAATAAATGCATACATTTTTGATTAACCAATATTATTCCAAGTTAGGTAACAAATAGTTTTCACAATATCTTGAAAAGTGTAAAATTATTGCTTTTTTGCTGGAAAATTATTGCAACAAAAAAGTTGGTTGTTTCGACTTTTCAGTATACCAAGAAAAATCTGGAAAAAGTGGCACAAGTGAATGTCAATTTCTCGCTGCCAAATTTCAAAAACAAAAAATGCAGTTTTGATTTTATTCCCTTTTGAGTATTGAAATTTAAAACAATAACTTTTTCATTTTGTAGACTTTTAATCACAATAGTATAATTATTTCAAAATAAATGCATACATTTTTGATTAACCAATATTATTCCAAGTTACATAACAAATGGTTTTCACAATATCTTGAAAAGTTGTAAAATTATTGCTTTTTTGCTGGCAAATTATTGCAATAAAAAAGTTGGTGGTTTCGACTTTTCAGTATACCAAGAAAAATCTCGAAAAAGTGGCAAAAGTGAATGTCAATTTCTCGCTGCCAAATTTCAAAAACAAAAAATGCAGTTTTATTTAATTTCGTTTTGAGTATTGAAATTTAAAACAAAAACTTTTTCATTTTGTAGACTTTTAATCACAATAGTATAATTATTTCAATTTAAATGCATACATTTTTGATTAACCAATATTATTCCAAGTTAGGTAACAAATATTTTTCACAATATCTTGAAAAGTTGTAAAATTATTGCTTTTTTGCTGGCAAATTATTGCAACAAAAAAGTTGGTTGTTTCGACTTTTCAGTATACCAAGAAAAATCTCGAAAAAGTGGCAAAAGTGAATGCCAAATTCTCGCTGCCAAATTTCAAAAACAAAAAATGCAGTTTTGATTTTATTCCCTTTTGAGTATTAAAATTTAAAACAATATTTTTTTCATTTTGTAGACTTTTAATCACAATAGTATAATTATTTCAAAATAAATGCATACATTTTTGATTAACCAATATTATTCCAAGTTAGGTAACAAATAGTTTTCACAATTTCTTAAAAAGTTGTAAAATTATTGCTTTTTTGCTGGCAAATTATTGCAACAAAAAAGTTGGTTGTTTCGACTTTTCAGTATGCCAAGAAAAATCTCGAAAAAGTGGCAAAAGTGAATTTCTCGCTGCCCAATTTCAATAACAAAAAATGCAGTTTTGATTTTATTCCGTTTTGAGTATTGAAATTTAAAACAATATTTTTTTCATTTTGTAGAATTTTAATCACAATAGTATAATTATTTCAAAATAAATGCATATATTTTTGATTAACCAATATTATTCCAAGTTACGTAACAAATAGTTTTCACAATATCTTGAAAAGTTGTAAAATTATTGCTTTTTTGCTGGCAAATTATTGCAACAAAAAAGTTGGTTGTTTCGACTTTTCAGTATACCAAGAAAAATCTGGAAAAAGTGGCAAAAGTGAATGTCAATTTCTCGCTGCCAAATTTCAAAAACAAAAAATGCAGTTTTGATTTTATTCCCTTTTGAGTATTGAAATTTAAAACAATAACTTTTTCATTTTGTAGACTTTTAATCACAATAGTATAATTATTTCAAAATAAATGCATACATTTTTGATTAACCAATATTATTCCAAGTTAGGTAATAAATAGTTTTCACAATATTTTGAAAAGTTGTAAAATTATTGCTTTTTTGCTGGCAAATTATTGCAACAAAAAAGTTGGTTGTTTCGACTTTTCAGTATGCCAAGAAAAATCTCGAAAAAGTGGCAAAAGTGATTGTCAATTTGTCGCTGACAAATTTCAAAAATAAAAAATGCAGTTTTGATTTTATTCCCTTTTGAGTATTGAAATTTAAAACAATAACTTTTTCATTTTGTAGAATTTTAATCACAACAGTATAATTATTTCAAAATAAATGCATACATTTTTGATTAACCAATATTATTCCACGTTAGGTAACAAGTAGTTTTCACAATATCTTGAAAAGTTGTAAAATTATTGCTTTTTTGCTGGCAAATTATTGTAACAAAAAAGTTGGTTGTTTCGACTTTTCAATATACTAAGAAAAATCTCGAAAAAGTGGCAAAAGTGAATGTCAATTTCTCGCTGCCAAATTTCAAAAACAAAAAATGCAGTTTTGATTTTATTCCCTTTTGAGTATTGAAATTTAAAACACTAACTTTTTCATTTTGTAGACTTTTAATCACAATAGTATAATTATTTCAAAATAAATGCATATATTTTTGATTAACCAATATTATTCCAAGTTAGGTAACAAATAGTTTTCACAATATCTTGAAAAGTTGTAAAATTATTGCTTTTTTGCTGGCAAATTATTGCAACAAAAAAGCTGGTTGTTTCGACTTTTCAGTATACCAAGAAAAATCTGGAAAAAGTGGCAAAAGTGAAGGTCAATTTCTCGGAGCCAAATTTCAAAAACAAAAAATTCAGTTTTAATTTAATTCCCGTTTGAGTTTCGAGTTTGCCAAGAATGTATACTAATTAAAATATTAGCAGCTCAACAACTATCTATTATGCTATTTTCTTAGATATAAATAACAAAAAGGTAAAACTGCTGTTCAAATTTAAAAATGATCTGTCTCCTTATAGATTTGTATACTTGTTCTTTTTTCTTCTGGGTAGGTTCCCTAAAGCCCCTCAGCACTTTGGCCTCTGTAGTCCTTTTGTGCTTTCCCCTGAGGACTCAGCTTTCATCCATGAGTCCTGTTCCTTTAAACAAGTCCAGAATCACTTTGGGTGTAAAGCTGCAGACTGCTTGTCTACCTGTAGTAGTATTGGAAGTGTATGAGACCAAAATTTAATTACCATTTGTTGTTTTAGGTGTCGGAGCTTCTATCGAGAAAGCCATCAGACACCGACGTCAGAATAGTGAACCAAAGCCCTGTAATCACCTCCACTGTGAAGACGAGCCAAAACATCACCAACATCAACATCAGCTCGCACCCCAGCATCCTCAACGGCAAGGAGCCCCAGCTGTTCCAGAAGGGCCCCCAAATGAGCACCCTTGTCTCCAACGTCCCAGGGCTCGACATGAGCAAAGAAACCCATATCGCTTTACCAATCCGCTCCAAGAGCAGCTTGTCCAACGTGTCCAACACCCATATCCCAGCTCCTAGCCCACAGCCATCAGACTACTCCTGCCACAAATCCCACAGGCACAAGCACCGCACCAGCCGAAATGGCCTCATGCTATCATCCAGCACCCAGAACTTGGACCAGTCGTACAAAAAGCACCACCACCACCATCACCACAGAGAGAAAGACTACAACTCCGAGACCAATTCGGGCGTTGATAACTTCAGAAGCCGCAAGAGCTTGGACAACTCCAGGCTGGAAAACTCCAGAGTAGAAAACTCCAGAATAGAAAACTCCAGAATAGAAAACTCCAGAATAGAAAACTGCAGAACAGAAAACTCCAGAATGGACATCTCTAGAATGGACAACAACAGAATTGATAACTCCAGAATGGATAACAACAGAATGGATAACTCCAGAATGGATAACTCCAGAATTGATAACTCCAGAATGGATAGCACCAGAATGGACAACTCTAGAATAGATCATTCCAGAACGGACAACTCCAGGATAGACAATTCCAGACTTAATGCATACACGGAACCTACGAACATAATGGATCAGAGCTACAGGAAAGCCACGAAAATCGTGCAAGACCTAACAAAAAACAAAGACACTCTATACGAGAAGCACCGGTCCAAATGCATCGGAGCTTCGGAAAAATACAGCGCCGACGTCTTGCGCCATTACAACGCGAGGAAGTCCACTTCCGTTTTGGACTTCCGCTCCGAAGTGCACATCGGCCCAAAATACTCCAGTGACTCCCGCAGCGTTGAAGAACTGGATGTCATGGACATCAAGAGCAACAACAAACGCCTCTTCAAGAAGCTGCATGACGCCAGAAGTGTTAAATCGTTGGATTTCGACAGCGACTGCAATTACGCCCAGAACAACCAGAAGAGCATAGACTACACGTCAGAACCATTGGATAACCATAAGATGAACCACGCGAAACCACGACCAACACCTCCCAAAAAACCGTTAAGACTGTCACTACATAGAGCGCAAAGTTTGCAATCTGTTGAAACCCCATTGAGCACTCCCAATGGTTCTCCTCCTGCTGCTGAAAAGGTGGATCCCAGAAAACCCATGAAGAGGAACTATAAGGGCGAAGCGCCTTTCACGAATGGCCACTTGGATAATAATGTTACGCCGAGGGTCGAAACACTTAACGCAATGAACACCTCCAATGACACTCGATGGACGACTTTTGCACAGAAGAAGGACAATCTAGTCTACATCCATGACAACAAGAGAGGCTGGTGTTAAATAAGTGTTTCATTAAATATAAGGACACGAAATATTCGTTTTTTTGGGAATGATAGACAATCACAAATTCGAATTTACGTTTTAGATTTTGTCTCTTTGATCAATAATAAGCGAACTACTAATAAATTCGAATACTGGACTAGTATCTACGAAAGATGTCCAAAAGGGGCGATACAATTAGGAAATATAAATAACTACAATGTACAATTGCCAACATTCGAAGAAACTACGAAAGACGCACAAAAGGGGCGATAGTATTAGGAAATATAAATAACTACAATGTACATTCATGCTCACATAAATCTAGTACAAAAAACTTGACATTGCTATATATATATATATATATAAAATTGCTATTGTAACCTAATTTCTTGTACTAGATTTATGTGAGCATGACTGTACATTCACCTCCTAAACCAATACCACCATCACCCCAATATGTGTTGATGAAGTTTTCACGTTTCCTGAAACATTTTTCATGTTTTTTGGAAAACTCTCAAAAATGTGAAAACATCTCAAACGACGTATATTTGGTTTATTTGGTTTTCCAAATAACATGTACAATCGCCAACATTCGAAGTGTAACAATTATTTTTTTTACAACAGGCTTATTTCATTGACATTTAAGGTATCTCAAGCATCCCTTATATGTGGAACTAAATATAATTGTAATGTTAATTATGTTTACATATTAAAATTGTTGTGTTATGACTAATGTGTAAATTATATTTCCTCAAAGCTCCTGATTTTGTTTATGGTCCTATTTTATTTAACTGTAAGTTGAGTGAAGATGAGATTTGTATGTTCAATGTTAAGTGTGAAAGCTGCTTGTGATAACTTTGGAGGAGACCTTATGATGCAATTACACACTCCGTACTGAGAATCCGTAGCAATAATTGTTTAAACTATAAGATGTGTATTTGTAAGTGTATGTGTAGATTTTAAAATATATGATTATGAAACATTTTAGGTTTTTTAATTGCGAGATGAAACTCTTTTATTAATTGTAGTGTAATACAACTATAATTGAAGGGCGTGCTAAGAGACATTAGTAGGTATCCCTAAATTTGGGCTCGGATTTCTTAGGAAATTTCTTAAAGAAAGAACAAAAAGCTAAAAAAACAAAACAGCACATATTTTCTCTATAAATGAGTAATTAGTGTATTCAAACTCAAAAAGTATATATTTGGTGCAAAGAACTATGCTCAAAACCTGAGTATTTACAGAGAAAACTCTAATAATCTTTCAAAAAACTTTTATGTATTTCTTTTCAGTTAGAAATGTCAGTAGGTGCCTCCAATATGGGCTCGGATTTTATTAGGAAATTTCTTAAAGGGATTAATTCCTTCCACTTTACATGAAAACCTCTCAGATAACCTGAAAACCTGTTGGAAAACGTAAATAACGTCTCTCAAAAATGCGAAAACCTAAATTACCACCACCTTCAACACCATATTTGTTGATGAGGTTTTCACGTTTTCTGAAACGTTTTTCATGTTGTTTGGAAAACTCCCAAAAACGTGAAAACCTCTCAATCGACGTTTATTTGGTTTATTTGGTTTTCTCGCGTTTTTGAGAGACGTTTTTCACGTACGTTCACCACCTAAGCCCCGCCATCTAAACTACCACCACCTTCACCACCATATTTGTTGATTAGGGTTTCACGTTTTCTGAAAAGTTTTTCATGTTTTTTGGAAAACTCTAAAAAACGTGCAAACCTCTCAAACTACGTTTATTTGGTTTATTTGGTTTTCTCACGTTTTTGAGAGACGTTTTTCACGTACTTTCACCTCCTAAGCCCCGCCATCTAAACCACCACCATATTTGTTGATTAGGGTTTCATATTTTCTGAAACATTTTTCATGTTTTTTTGGAAAACTCTCAAAAACGTGAAAACCTCTCAATCGACGTTTATTTGGTTTATTTGGTCATGTCTTTTGGGAAACCTAATAAACCAAGTAAACGTCGTTTGAGAGGTTTTCACGTTTTTGAGAGGTTTCCAAAATACATAAAAAACCTTTCAGAAAACGTGAAAACCCCATCAACAAATATTTTGTTGAAGGTGGTGAACGTACGTGAAAAACGTCTCTCAAAAACGTGAAAACCAAATAATCCAAATAAACATCGTTTTGAGTAGTTTCACGTTTTTGAGTTTTGAGTTTTTTGAGAGTTTTCACGTAAAGTGGAGAGGGCCATTCCTCTTAAGAAATCTCCTAAATAGCCACCGGCACCTAAACTACCACCTCCTTCACCACCATATTTGTTGATGAGAGTTTCACGTTTTCTGAAACGTTTTTCATGCTTTTTAGAAAACTCTCAAAAACGTGAAAACCTCTCAATCAACGTTTATTTGGTTAATTTGGTCATGTTTTTTGGGAGACCTAATAAACCAAGTAAACGTCGTTTGAGAGGTTTTCACGTTTTGAGAGTTTTCCAAAAAATATGAAAAACGTTTCAGAAAACGTGAAAACCTCATCAACAAATATGGTGTTGAAGGTGGTGGTAATTTAGGTGGTGAACGTACGTGAAAAACGTCTCTCAAAAACGTGAAAACCAAATACTTCAAATAATCGTCGTTTTGAGTGGTTTTCACCGTTTTGAGTTTTGAGTTTCCTGAGAGATTTTCACGTAAAGTGGAAGGGATCATTTCCCTTAAGAAATCTCCTAAATAGCCACCGCCACCTAAACCACCACCACCTTCACCACCATATTTGTTGATGAGGGTTTCACATTCTCTGAAACGTTTTTCATGTTTTTTGGAAAACTCTCAAAAACTTGAAAACCTCCCAATCGACGTATATTTGGTTTATTTGGTCGTGTTTTTTGGGAAACCTAATAAACCAAGTAAACGTTGTTTGAGAGGTTTTCACGTTGTTGAGAGTTTTCCAAAAAACATGAAAAACGTTTCAGAAAACGTGAAAACCACATCAACAAATATGATGTTGAACGTAGTGGTAATTTAGGTGGTGAACGTACGTAAAAAACGTCTCTCAAAAACGTGAAAACCAAATAATCCAAATAAACGTGGTTTTAAGTGGTTTTCACGTTTTTAGTTTTGAGTTTTTTGAAAGGTTTTCACGTAAAGTCGAGGGGGTCATTCCCCTTAAGAAATCTCCTAAATAGCCACCATCACCTTTACCACCATATTTGTTGATGAGGGTTTTACGTTTTCTGAAACGTTTTTCATGTTTTTTGGAAAACTCCCAAAAACGTGAAAACCTCTCAATCGATGTTTATTTGGTTTATTTGGTCATGTTTTTTGGGAGACCTAATAAACCAAGAAAATGTTGTTTGAGAGGTTTTCACGTTTTTGAGAGTTTTCCAGAAAACATGAAAAACGTTTCAGAAAACGTGAAAACCTCATCAACAAATACGGTGTTGAAGGTGGTGGTAATTTAGGTGGCGAACGTACGTGAAAAACGTCTCTCAAAAACGTGAAAACCAAATAATCCAAATCAACATCGTTTTGAGTGGTTTTTACGTTTTTGAGTTTTGGGTTTTCTGAGAGGTTTTCACGTAAATGGGATGGGGTCATTCCCCTTAAGAAATCTCCTAAATAGCCACCACCACCTTTACCACTATATTTGTTGATGAGAGTTTCACGTTTTCTGAAACGTTTTTCATGTTTTTTGGAAAACTCTCAAATCAAAAACGTGAAAACTTCCCAATCGACGTTTATTTGGTTTATTTGGTCATGTTTTTTGGGAAACCGAATAAACCAAGTAAACATCGTTTGAGAGGTTTTCTCGTTTGTGAGAATTTTCCAAAAAACATGAAAAACGTTTCAGAAAACGTGAAAACCTCATCAACAAATATGGTGTTGAAGGTGGTGGTAATTTAGGTGGTGAACGTACGGAAAAAACGTTTCTCAAAAACGTGAAAACCTAATAATCCAAATCAACATCGTTTTGAGTGGTTTTCACGTTTTTGAGTTTTTAGTTTTCTGAGAGGTTTTCACGTAAAGTCGAAGGGGTCGTTCCCCTTAAGAAATCTCCTAAGTAGCCACCGCCACCGAAACCACCACCACCTTCACCACCATATTTGTTGATGAGAGTTTCACGTTTTCTGAAAACTTTTTCATGTTTTTTGGAAAACTCTCAAAAACTTGAAAACCTCTCAATCGACGTTTATTTGGTTTATTTGGTCATGTCTCTTGGGAAACCTAATAAACCAAGTAAACGTCGTTTGAGAGGTTTTCACGTTTTTGAGAGATTTCCAAAAAACATGAAAAACGTTTCAGAAACCGTGAAACCCTCATCAACAAATATGGTGTTGAAGGTGGTGATAATTTAGGTGGTGAACGTACGTGAAAAACGTCTCTCAAAAACGTGAAAACCAAATAATCCAAATAAACATCGTTTTGAGTGGTTTTCACGTTTTTGAGTTTTGAGTTTCCTGAGAGGTTTTCACGTAAAGTGGAGGGAGTCATTCCCCTTAAGAAATCTCCTAAATAGCCTCCGCCACCTAAACCACCATCACCTTCACCACCATATTTGTTGATAAGGGTTTCACATTTTATGAAACATTTTTCATGTTTTTTGGAAAACTCTCAAAAACGTGAGAACCTCTCAATCGACGTTTATTTGGTTTATTTGATCATGTTTTTTGGGAAACCTAATAAACCAAGTAAACATCGTTTGAGAGGTTTTCACGTTTTTGAGAGTTTTCCAAAAAACATGAAAAACGTTTTATAAAACGTGAAAACCTCATCAACAAATATGGTGTTGATGGTGGTAATTTAGGTGGTAAACGTACGTGAAAAACGTCTCTCAAAAACGTGAAAACCAAATAAACGTCGTTTGAGAGGTTTTCGCGATTTTGAGAGACGTTTTTCACGTTTTCCGAGAGGTTTTCACGTTATCTGAGAGATTTTCATATAAAGTAGAAAGAATGATTCCCTATAAGAAATTTCCTAACAAAGTTTTGAGTGGTTTTCACGTTTTTGAGTTTAGAGTTTTCTAAGAGGTTTTCACGTAAAGTGGAGGGGGTCATTCCCCTTAATAAATCTCCTAAATAACCACCGCCACCTAAACCACCACCACCTTCACCACTATATTTGTTGATGAGGGTTTCACGTTTTCTGAAACGTGTTTCATGTTTTTTTGGAAAACTCCCAAAAACGTGAAAATCTCTCAATCGACGTTCATTAGGTTTATTTGGTCATGTTTCTTGGGAAACCTAATAAACCAAGTAAACGTCGTTTGAGAGGTTTTCACGTTTTTGAGAGTTTTCCAAAAAACATGAAAAACTTTTCAGAAAACGTGAAAACCTCATCAACAAATATGGTGTTGAAGGTGGTGGTAATTTAGGTGGTGAACGTACGTGAAAAACGTCTCTCAAAAACGTGAAAACCAAATAATCCAACTAAACGTCGTTTTGAGTGGTTTTCAAGTTTTTGAGTTTTGAGTTTTCTGAGAGGTTTTCACGTCAAGTCGAGGGGGTCATTCCCCTTAAGAAATCTCCTAAATAGCCCCCGCCACCTTAACCACCACCACCTTCACCACCATATTTGTTGATGAGAGTTTCACGTTTTCTGAAACGTTTTTCAATTTTTTTGGAAAACTCCTAAAAACGTGAAAACCTCTCAATCGACGTTTATTTGGTTTATTTGTTCATGTTTCTTAGGAAACCTCATAAACCAAGTAAACGTCGTTTGAGTGGTTTTCACGCTTTTGAGAGTTTTCCAAAGAACATTAAAAACGTTTCAGAAAACGTAAAAACCTGGTGGTAACTTGGGTGGTGAACGTACGTGAAAAACGTCTCTCAAAAACGTGGAAACCAAATAATCCAAATAAACGTCGTTTTGAGTGGTTTTTACGTTTTTGAGTTTTGAGTTTTCTGAGAGGTTTTCACGTAAAGTTGAAGGGGTCATTCCCCTTAAGAAATCTCCTAAATAGCCACCGCCACCTAAACCATCACCACCTTCACCACCATATTTGTTGATGAGGGTTTCACGTTTTCTGAAACGTTTTTCATGTTTTTTGGAAAACTCTCAAAAACGTGAAAACCTCTCAATCGACGTTTCTTTGGTTTGTCATGTTTCTTGGGAAACTTAATAAACCAAGTAAACGTCGTTTGAGAGGTTTTCACGTTTTTGAGAGTTTTCCAAATAACATGAAAACCGTTTTATAAAACGTGAAAACCTCATCAACAAATATGGTGTTGATGGTGGTAATTTAGGTGGTAAACGTACGAGAAAAACGTCTCTCAAAAACGTGAAAATCAAATAAACCTCGTTTGAGAGGTTTTCGCGATTTTGAGAGTAGTTTTTCACGTTATCTGAGAGGTGTTTATATAAAGTGGAAGGAATGACTCCCTATAAGAAATTTCCTAATAAAATCCGAGCCCTAATTGGGGCACCTACTGACATTTCTAACTTAAATGAAATACACAAAGTTCTTTGAAAGATTATTATAATTTTCTCTGTAAAGACTCAGGTTTTACGCATAGTTCTTTGCACCAAATATATTTTCTTGAGTTTGAATACACAAATTGCTCATTTATAGAAAAACTATGTGCTGTTTTCTTCTTTTAGCTAACCCTTCAATTTTTTTTTCACAGTGCTATTTTGTAAAAAAAATAATGAAATGTATATTTTAATATACAGGGTGTATCAGCCAAATGGAATAAATTCAATAATAAATAAATGGGGGCGTGTTCGAAAAAACGCTCGGACACGTCGATTGTTATTTTTAGTTGCGCATTTTTTTCAACAAAAACTTTTTATACAGGGTGTGTCATGTGACCGTGGCCAATACCAACTTTCTTATTTTAAATGCAACACCTGGTATATTATTCAATTTTTGGATTCTTCAGAAAATTCTAGACATATTTCATGTATAATGTCCTATACCTATCTCCAACTGTTTCGGAAATATTAAGTGTTTTCAGATTTATTGCAAAAATTAACATTAAAAAAAGAAAATTATTTGATTACAGAAATTCGTTACAACACACTCAAAAACTAATAAGTAATACTGTTTATTTCTTGATAATGTAAAAAAACAAAAAAAAAATAATAAATTTCAATGGAGGAGATGTTCAAAATGCTCGCTGTGAACGTCTTGGCAACATCCTAATCTTAAATAGAAATTTCTTCTAACGTTACTCAACATCTCAGGCGTGACCGATCTAATCGCAAGCATTATTCGTCTTCTTAAGTCAGCTAAGTCGAGGGATTTAGTTTTGTATACAATACTTTTGACATATCCACATAAGAAGAAGTCTAATGACGTCAGATCAGGGGATCGTGCTGGCCATTCCATCGATCCTCCCCTCCCTATCCACCGATTTGGAAATTTCCATAGAAATAAAATTTCCGAAACAGTTGAAGATAGGTATAGACTATTGTACATGAAATATGTCTAGAGTTTTCTGAAGAATCCAAAAATTGAATAATATACCAGGTGTTGCATTTAAAATAAGAAAGTTGGTATTGGCCACGGTCACATGACACACCCTGTATAAAAAGTTTTTGTTGAAAAAAATGCGCAACTAAAAATAACAATCGACGTGTCTGCGCGTTTTTTCGAACACGCACCCATTTATTTATTATTGAATTTATTCCATTTGGCTGATACACCCTGTATATGAGTATAAAAACATACAATTGATATTATATATTATATATTATGCATTACTTGTGCAAATAAATACCATTGCTGTTTTATTTTTAAGACCACATAAATACTTTGTTTTTAAAACGAATAACTTGTGCTAACTTGGGACTTCATATGTTTAAGTTTTTAGTTATCAGACATTGAAATTTCTAAAAAATCATCTGTTGGATATTTTGAAAATTCTATGCCGGATTTGTATACAGTATGCCTGACGATAAATCTTCTGAAAATTTGACTACCAGCATATCTCACATAAGTGAAAAAATCGAGTTATTAACTTTCCGAGTTGGCCAGTATAAGTTATCAGCCACTGAAATTTCTGAAAAAATATCTGTTGAATATTTTGAAAATTGTATACCAGATTTGTATACAGTTTACCTTAAGATAAATCTACTGAAAATTTTACCGAGAGAATATCTCAAAGAAGTTAGAAAATCGTGTTATTAACTTTCGAAATTGGCCAGTATAAGTTATCAGCCATTGAAATTTCTAAAAATGTATCTGTTGGATATTTTGAAAATTTTAAGCCAGATTTGTATACAGTATGCCCGAAGATAAATCTTCTAAAAATTTGACCAGGAGCATATCTTAATTATCTGAGAAAATCGAGTTATTAACTTTCCCAGTTGGCCAGTATAAGTTATCAGCCACTGAAAGTTCTGAAAAAATATCTGTTGGATATTTTGTAAATAGTATACCATATTTGTATACAATATGCCTGAAGATAAATCTACTGAAAATGTAACCAAGAGAATGGCCCAAATAAGTTAGAAAATCGAGTTACTAATTTTCCAAGTTGGCCAGTATAAGTTATCAGCCTGTGAAATTTCTAAAAAAAAATCTGTTTGATTTTTCGAATATTTTTGGCCAGATTTGTATATAGTATGTCTAAATATAAATCTTCAGAAAATTTGACTAAGAGAATGTTTCAAATAAGTGATAAAATCGAGTTATTAACTTTCAGAGTTGGCCAGTATAAGTTAACAGCCACTGAAATTTCTGAAATTTTTTCTAATGGATATTTTCAAAATTTTATGCTCTAATAAATCGTAGAACTGACATACAATATTATTATTACCGAAATGAAGTATATTTATTGCACTTTTGAATTATAAATAACATGTCAATGATACATGCTAGCCTACATTAACTATTATTAATGCAATACTGTTTTTGCTTGTCCTGTAAAATAACAAAAAAAAACAAAAAACATGTTTTGCTATAACAGTACTGAATTATTTCATAAAATAGTACTTGTTGTATGACTCATTTTACATACTCGTATTTTGCTTTTAATGTGTACATAAAATTTTACATAGGTATAAATAACTCATTTCACATTTGCTTCAATAATCTTGACCTGTTACATCTAAGACTTTCAGGAGAAATTTTTGAAAAGCTGGAGACTGACTTACAATACCTGGTGTGAAATTTGCTTCGGATTCATCTGCTGCTATTGTAATATCACTTTGAGTGGAATTTTCAGTAGATACACTTAAGCCGGTCCATGATTCTTTCGTTGCAACATTGCTATTTATCTGAAATCAAATAAAATCAATCGTAATTGATCAAATATGTATTACGTAAAATGATCAATAAAATACTGTTTATAATATTCTATTTCTTACAACTATACCTTTTCAAGTTCAAATTCAGATCAATCATGTTCAAATTGAGACAAATCAATTTCAAATTGAGGCAAATCAAGTTCAAATTGATACCTATCAATTTCAAATTGAGACTAAACAAAATCAAGTTGAGAGTAAACAATATCAAGTTGAGAGTAAACAAATAAAATTGATATTGTTTAGTGTCAACTTGATTTTGTTTAGTCTCAATTTGAAATTGAATGGTCTCAATTTGGAATTGATTGGTCTCAATTTGAACTTGATTGGTCTCAATTTGAAATTGATAGGTCTCAATTTGAACTTGATTGGTCTCAATTTGAACTTGATTTGTCTCAATTTGAACTTGAAAAGGTATAGTTAAACAAGTCAACACTAAAATCATGGTAAGAGTTTGGAATTCTTCTTACTGTTCAAAATGTGTATTATATCTTTTAAATATTTATATATTTACGAGTGAAACATCGAATCAAATAATAAATAAGTGCAAACAGCAACACTACAACTTTTGCTACCCTTCAATTTTGACTTCAATCCCGCTATCTTCAACATTTCATTACAAGTATTCGTTACTTCTTTGCAATATTATATTAATATTCTTTGTACTTTCTTCTTCTTTGCAATATTCTATGTAATCTGTTGAGCTTGTCCACTATTGTTGGGACACCCTGTGTATATATATATATATTTAAATTGAAACTATGTGTGGATACTACTTGGTGAAACATTATGATTAGGTTAAATCAAACACTTGGTTAAAGTTTCACTGTATATATATATATAGGGTGTCCCAACAATAGTGGACAAGCTCAACAGATTACGTATGTTTCAACGTATGTTGAAACATACGTAGAAATTTGCGGAAAAAGATATATGGATCTCTTCAGTTTTAACTTCTTAAGTAGCAAACTTATCAAAAAATAATAATTATCATACATACCTCATTACAAGGTGTTTCACGTGACTCACAGTTGATTATCAGATGCTCTAGGTTCTCAGCTATTTTATCAATTTTTTGCTCTATTTGCTTTTCACTTACAGTAGTAGCCTTTAAAAAATATAAAACAACAAAATGTCATGCAAACATGTGCTTTGTGCAGTACAAATTAATAAAAATTGACTACGAAATAAACTTACCATAGATACTCCCTCATTCAGTTTGTAACTCTTAGCTTCTCTAACAAGCATATTGCTTTCATTGCAATCCACAATACTTCTGCCAATGGTTAATGTAGTAGAATCCTGAACAACAGCTTGTCGTTCCACTGCATTTGAAGATACTTCTTTCACCAGCATCTTCTCACTTTTCTCACACTAAAATAGTACATTGTACTGTAAATGTTAGGAGTAGAAATAAAACTAGGAGAAAAACCTTTTTCACAATAAAGGTTTATTATACTAGTGTATATTACATAGTGTACTATTGCATAATGGGATTTTGGGAACCCTTTCGTGGTACCAAAAATGGTCAGCAGCTTTGCTCCCAAAAAGATTTTGGACTTTTTCAAAGGAACAGGATTCATGGATGAAAGCTGAGTCCACAGGGTAAAGCACTAAAGGATTACAGAGGCCAAAGAGCTGAGGGCCTTCATGAACCTTCCCAAGAAGAAAAAAATCTGAATAACCTTGGAAATTCTAAGCGTAATTAACAGAGTTCTTCAGAATTTAGAAAAAAATTAAAGCTTTCCTAAGAAGAAAAAAAATCTGAATAACCTTGGAAATTCTAAGCGTATTTGATAGAGATTCTTCAGAATTAAGAAAAAAATTAAAGCAATGTTTCATAGAAGATTTTTTTATAATTAAATATGTGTACTCCGTTAATTTTTCTTAATCTCCATATGTTATTTAAACTTGCAACGGTTTCGGCTCCTTATGGTGTCATCTTCATGTGAAAACATCATTTAGTGTAATAAATGTTCATTGTGAAAAAATGTGTTCTTCTTGTTTTTTTTTAAATATTTTCACAAGCTCCAATACTTTGATTAGAAGTACAATTTTACAACTTGTATGTGAGTACAAGTTTATCAAAAGTTATTAGCAACGAGTTTGACAACGCAAGAACTGGCTTTTTGTAAGTGAATGTGTGAGTTGAAAAAGGTACATATTCCTTATTGTAAGATTTTGGGAAACTAAAAATGAACGTTTTTTGTTTTGGGCAGATATCTGCAGCAAAGCTATTCAATAACTCTTTGAACCTTCATTGAACCCTAAAAGTAAGCAAAATCTTAGGCCCAGTTGTACCATCATGGATTATTCGTAACTATCTATCTCATTACTGATTTTAAATTTGTATTCAATCCGAAATAAGTATGACCTGTGTAAAACTTATCGTTGATAGCACAAATAAAGATATTATTATTATTATATAGATTTGATCGTGATTTTGTTTCTAAGGATTGAGGATATTCCTTATAGTAAGATTTTGGAAAACTGAAGGAGAACGTTTTTTTGGGCATATATCTGCAAAGCTATTCAAAAACTCTTAGAACCTACATTAAACCCTAAAAGTAAGCAAAATCTTAGGCCCTGTTGTGTGTTGTACCATCATGGATTCGTAACAATCTATCTATCTAATTACTGATTTTAAATTTGTATTCAATCTGAAATATATATGACCTGTGTAAAACTTATTGTTGATAGCACTTATAAAGATATTATTATTATTATATATCTTTGATCGTGGTTTTGTTTCTAAGGATTGAGGATATTCCTTATAGTAAGATTTTGGGAAACTGAAGAAGAACGTTTTTTTGGGCAGATATTTGCAAACCTATTCAATTACTCTTTGAACCTACATTGAACCCTAAAAGTAAGCAAAATCTTCGTCTTCTTCGGCCACGTTGTACCATCATAGATTATTCGTAACAATCTATCTATCTGATTACTGATTTTAAGTTTGTATTCAATCCGAAATATGTATGACCTGTGTAAAACTTATTGTTGATACCACCAATAAAGATATTATTATTATATATCATTGATCGTGGTTTTGTTTCTAAGGATTGTAACCTAAGGATTGTAGCCTAGTGTTAAAGGACATTGTATTAACAAATGTATCCTAGGTTACTGAATCAAAGTCAAGAATGTTCCAAGATAGTACAAATGGGTCTTATAATTGAATACTATCAGATTTTGTAGAGCAAAGCGCTGCTCCAAGCAAAAACCTATGATATTAGATAAGATTTTTATATATTTTTTAATAAATATCTGATCTGATATCATATATATTGAACTCAAAAAATTGTAGAATTAACACCTCTGAAGATGGCTGAAAGATAGCCGAAACTAGTCTAGTAAGGTGAAGAAGACATGATAAAAATAATAAAAAGGAAAACAATATATATTTATATTTAAACATATAAACTACTAGTAAGTACTCCAATGTAGAAGGAAGAAAACAATAAAAAATAAAATAATAACTGGTATCCAAAATAGATGTAAAGATAGCAAATATTTTACTTACCGAAATATTATCTGAAATAGTTGTAAGTCCAGTGCTTTGCGAATTCAGCAGCCTCATATTCTCTAGACTTCTCTCTAAATCAACTAATTTTGTTTGCACCTTTTGAATATCTTTCTCTGATTCCATGAGATTGGCCTGTAATTATAATTCATGTGAGTATCAAAAATTATTATTTATTCAAAGAATCGCATAATTGTCGCGTTCAATTTGATATCAATCTTATACCTATACGTATTATGCGCACTTCAAACTTTGTAATTTTTTTCAAAAACAAAAATGATGATGAGAGTAATTATAATGTAAGTATCGAAAATTGTTATTTATGCAAATAATTACATAATTGTCGCGTTCAATTTGATATCAATCTAATACCTATACGTATTATGCGCACTTCAAACTTTGTAAAAATTTTCAAAAACAAAAATAATGATGAGAGTAATTATAATGTAAGTATCGAAAATTGTTATTTATGCAAATAATTACATAATTGTCACTTTCAATTTGATATCAATTCAATACCTAGACGTATTATGCGCACTTCAAACTTTGTAAAGTTTTTCAAAAACAAAAATAATGATGAGAGTAATTATAATGTAAGTATCGAAAATTGTTATTTATGCAAATAATTGCATAATTGTCGCGTTCAATTTGATATCAATCTTATACCTATACGTATTATGCGCACTTCAAGCTTTGTAAAGTTTTTCAAAAACAAAAATGATGATGAGAGTAATTATAATGTAAGTATCGAAAATTGTTATTTATGCAAATAATTACATAATTGTCGCGTTCAATTTGATATCAATCTTATACCAATACGTATTATGCGCACTTCAAACATTGTAAAAATTTTCAAAAACAAAAATCATGATGAGAGTAATTATAATGTAAGTATCGAAAATTGTTATTTATGCAAATAATTACATAATTGTCGCTTTCAATTTGATATCAATCATATAGCTATACGTATTATGCGCACTTCAAACTTTGTAAAGTTTTTCAAAAACAAAAATAATGATGAGAGTAATTATAATGTAAGTATCGAAAATTGTTATTTATGCAAATAATTACGTAATTGTCGCTGTCAATTTGATATCAATCTTATACCTATATGTATTATGCACACTTCAAAATTTTGTAAAGTTTTAAAAACAAAAATGATGATGAAAGAGCATCTAAACAAGATTTATAAACAAGTTGATGCAAAATAAAAAAACTTTTTTTTTTAATTACCTTGCAGTACCTTGCATAATTTTACTAAGGTATCAATATACTACAATAAAATTAAACAATCTGAATACTATTGTTGATATTTAGTAATATATTGGCATTTAGTATACTTATTAATATTAATGTTTATGCATGAAATAATGAAAATGCAACTTATTGAAAATTTCTCTCTGGAATACAATAAAATAAAGTAAAAAATACAACAGTAATATATTGATTGGTATACTTATTCGTATACTTAGAGATAGAATTAGTACACTTATTCGTATTAACGTTGAATGTATAATTTTTGAGATATTTATTTTTTAATGTGATTTTAGGCGAAATGTTGAGTATTCTCAAATTATAACTCAAAAACTAGCGTATCATGACTAATGTTATTTATTTTTTATATTGAGTGATATAATGAGACTACACATAATTAAATCAATATGCAATTTATAATTATTGAGATATTTCTTTTCTAATTTAATTGTGTGATTTTAGGTTACATATTGAATATTCTTAAATAATATCTCAAAAACCAGCGAATCAATACAAACGAAATTTATTATTGATATTGAGTGACAGATTAATTATTAAATAGTTTAATTTAATTACAGTCCAATGAATTGAACGTTTTCAATTCATAAAAATATTAGGTAATAATACATTTTTTCGCCAAAGTTGAAAATGATTTCTCAAAAATTGGTATCAATACTAATTTTATTTGTTTATACTATTGACTCATATGTTTGTACTAAATGTGTTCAATATAATTAAATTCTGATGCACGTTTAAGTGAGTAACTGTTTATGCATGAAATAATGAAAATGCAACTTATTGAAAATTTCTCTCTGGAAAACAATAAAATAAAGTAAAGAATACAACAGTAATATATAGATTAGTATACTTATTCGTATACTTAGAGATAGAATTAGTATACTTAGTCGTATTAATGTTGAATGTATAATTCTTGAGATATTTTTTTTTAATGTGATTTTAGGCGAAATGTTGAGTATTTTCAAATTATACCTCAAAAACGAATGGATTTCGAATGAAATTTCCGGCAAAACTAGAGATGGGATATTTTGCAAGTTTTCCATTTTATCGAAGTATCAAATAAGCCTAATAAATGTACAAAGGTTGAACTTTGCTCAACTGTTAAAACTGTGATAAGAAATCCTTCATTGATCAATCAAATAATGATTAATTTGGCATTAAGTTCATTTTTGAGTATGTACACTTAATATTTTTGGATTAAATATCCTGGAAAACTAGAGATGAGATATTTTGGCAACGGATTTGCGCAAACGATTTATAAAATTTGAAACAAAGAATCAATTCAAATTAGACATGATGAAATCTTGGACTATAAAAAAATATACAAATACTATATTAAATAAAATACATTCTATAAAATGTTTGATGATATACGATCATCTTATCACCATCTTCATATCTCATCATCACAAGAAACAATTAATATAGTAATAGCAATAATAATTGTAACAAACCAGAAAATAAGTTCTACTCTACCTTTAACTATTTCGATTAAATGAGGCATCGTAAAAGTTGGTGTAAATTTAGTAATAAATGTTTCATCACATCATCATCATTATCATATCTCATCATCACAAGAAATTAATTGATATAGTAATAGCAATAATAATAGTAACAGAGCAGAAAATAAGTTCTACTCTACCTTTAACTATTTCGATTAAATGAGGCATTGCAAAAGTTGGTGTAAATTTGGTAAAAAATGTTTCATCACATCATCATCATCATATCTCATCATCACAAGAAACTAATTTTTATAGTAATAGCAATAATAATAGTAACAAACCAGAAAATAAGTTCTATTCTACCTTTAACTATTTGGCTTAAATGGGGCATTGTAAAAGTTGGTGTAAATTTGGTAAAAAATGTTTCATCACATCATCATCAGCATCATCATATCTCATCATCACACGAAACTAATTATTATAGTAATAGCAATAGTAATAGTAACAAACCAAAAAATGAGTTCTACTCTACCTTTAACTATTTCGCTTAAATGAGGCATTGTAAAAGTTGGTGTAAATTTGGTAAAAAATGTTTCATCACATCATCATCATCATCATCATATCTCATCTTCACAAGAAATTAATTCATATGGTAATAGCAATAATAATAGCAACAGAGCAGAAAACAAGTTATATTCTACCTTTTACTATTTCCATTAAATGAGGCATTGTAAAAGTTGGTGTAAATTTGGTAAAAAATGTTTCATCACATCATCATTATATCTCATCATCACAAGAAACTAATTATTATAGTAATAGCAATAGTAATAGTAACAAACCAGAAAATAAGTTCTACTCTACCTTTAGCTATTTTGATTAAATGAGGCATTGTAAAAGTTGGTGTAAATTTGGTAAAAAATGATTCATCACATCATCATCATCATATCTTATCATCACAAGAAACTAATTGATATCGTAATAGCAATAATAATAGTAACAGAGCAGAAAACAAGTTCTATTCTACCTTTTACTATTTCCATTAAATGAGACATTGTAAAAGTTGGTGTAAAATTGGTAAAACAAAATTTGATTGGTACTTTCAAGTAGACAATTAATCGACAAATACTGAAATCCAAATTTACTTTAGGAAAAATTTCATTTGCAGTTATTTTTTAATTCAGCTGTAAGTCCAGTTTTGCTTTCTAAGATATAATTAATCAGCGGTGCCAAACAAAAATTATCAGCGATTAATGTTAGCTGCACATTGAAATACTGAGCCTTGTGGCAGGCAATTTGATTATAGTATTATTAGCTAGTAGCTACTTTCATAAAAAGTAAAGTACATAAAGTTATCACATACAACTATTTCCTGCCAAACAAAAATTATCAGCGATTAATGTTAGCTGCACATTGAAATACTGAGCCTTGTAGCATGCAATTTAATGAAAATATTAGTAGCTAGTAGCTGCCTTCATAAAAAGTAAAGTACATAAAGTTATCACATACAACTATTTCCTGCCGTACAAAAAATTATCAGCGATTAATGTTAGCTGCACATTGAAATACTGAACCTGGTGGCATGAAATTTAATGAAAATATTAGTAGCTAGCAGCTACTTTCATAAAAAGTAAAGTACATAAAGTTATCACATACAACACACAAAAAATTATCAGCGATTAATGTTAGCTGCACATTGAAATACTGAACCTTGTGGCCGGCAATTTTATGAAAGTATTATTAGCTAGTAGCTACTTTCATAAAAAGTAAAGTACATAAACTTATCATTTTCAACTATTTCCTGCCATACAAAAAATTATCAGCGATTATTGTTAGCTACACATTGAAATACTGAGCCTTGTGGCAGGCAATTTGATGAAAGTATTATTAGCTAGTAGCTACTTTCATGAAAAGTATAGTACATAAAGTTATCACATACAATTATTTCCTGCCATACAAAAAATTATCAGCGATTAATGTTAGCTACACATTGAAATACTGAACCTGGTGGCATGTAACTTACTGAAAATATTAGTAGCTAGTAGCTGCCTTCATAAAAAGTAAAGTATATAAAGTTAAAATATTCAACTGTTTTCTGCCATACAAAAAAAATATCAGCGATTAATGTTAGCTACACATTGAAATACTGAGCCTTGTGGCATGAAATTTAATGAAAATATTAGTAGCTAGTAGCTACTTTCATAAAAAGTAAAGTACATAAATTTATCACATACAACTATTTGCTGCCATACAAAAAATTATCAGCGATTAATGTTAGCTACACATTGAAATACTGAGCCTTGTGGCATGAAATTTAATGAAAATATTAGTAGCTAGTAGCTGCCTTCATAAAAAGTAAAGTATATAAAGTTAAAATATTCAACTGTTTTCTGCCATACAAAAGAAATATCAGCGATTAATGTTAGCTACACATTGAAATACTGAGCCTTGTGGCATGAAATTTAATGAAAGTATTATTAGCTAGTAGCTACTTTCATAAAAAGTAAAGTACATCAAGTTATCACATGCAACTATTTCCTGCCATACAAAAAATTATCAGCGATTATTGTTAGCTACACATTGAAATACTGAGCTTTGTGGCATGCAACTTACTGAAAATATTAGTAGCTAGTAGCTGCCTTCATAAAAAGTAAAGTATATAAAGTTATCATATTCAACTATATTTTGCCATACAAAAAAATATCAGCGATTAATGTTAGCTACATATTGAAATACTGAGCCTTGTGGCATGAAATTTCATGAAAATATTTGTAGCTAGTAGCTAGTTTCATAAAAAGTAAAGTACATAAAGTTATCATATTCAACTATTTCCTGCCATACAAAAAATTATCATCGATTATTGTTAGCTACACATTGAAATACTGAGTCTTGTGGTATGCAATTTCATGAAAATATTTGTAGCTAGTAGCTACTTTCATAAAAAGTAAAGTACATAAAGTTATCACATACAACTATTTCCTGCCATACAAAAAATTATCAGCGATTAATGTTAGCTACACATTGAAATACTGAACCTTGTGGCAGGCAATTTGATGAAAGTATTATTAGCTAGTAGCTACTTTCATAAAAAGTAAAGTACATAAAGTTATCACATACAACTATTTCCTGCCATACAAAAAATTATCAGCGATTAATGTTAGCTACACATTGAAATTCTGAACCTGGTGGCATGCAACTTACTGAAAATATTAGTAGCTAGTAGCTGCCTTCGTAAAAAGTAAAGTACAAAAGTTACTACTCCATTCACGATGTTTTTGCGTCAGGGTAGTCTATGAATATCTAGTAATTATGTTGGTAGTGTTTCGGAAATAACTTAATTGCCCAATGGAACTTGTCAATTTTTTTTAGGTTAAGTTGTTTTCAATTTGAGGTTATATTTTTTAAACATTATTGCCAGATGTAAAATTTAAATTATTAGAGATGCAAGGTAGTAGTGAAAAAATATATAGATCTGACAATGTGGTAGGAAGCAAATGTCAAATAGACATCGACACAAAGATAATAATTTACTTCCGTTGCATCACTGAATCAGTTTGTTCAACATGACAAAAAGAAGAAAGGTTGCAAAAAGGTCGTGAATGTATAATATCATATTTAACTATGTCCTGCCATACTTACATCAGAAGCATCCACCTTAGTCTTTCCTAACCTGTCTGACTTATCCAAGTCCACTAATGATTTAGCTTGTCCCTTAAGGGACTTATACTGTTTTTCAAGATATCCCACTTGCTCCACCAAACCTTGCTTATCTTTAGTTAACTTGATGATTTTGGCCTTCATATGGTTGGAGCAGTTGATCGCATCCTCCAATTTATCAAGAGTCATTTGCTTCGTAGATGTGTTCAACTTAATTTCTCTTGTGGCACACTCCAATCTCTTGATAAGCAAAGTCCTATCGTTCAGTATATCACTGAGTTGCTGCTTCATTCGCTCGTTTTCTTTCTGGAAGCTGCTGAGGTGCTTGGCCATCTCCTTTTTGTCTCTGGCGAGGCTCTCCAGTTTCTTCGTCAAAGATACGATATCTTTGCGTGAGGAAAGAAGCAGATCTGATGGCTCCTCTTTTGCTTTAAGCCGCCTTTCTGTACCACTATGGTTTGATGAGTTGTCTTTGACGTTACTACTACATTTACTGGTTGTTCTTGGATCTGTTGGTGCTTCTTTGATTTGAATTCGTTTCTCAGATGGACGAATTTGAGCGTTGCTTTTTGTCTATAACAAATTAAATAGTTCAAAGTATGAATGGCAATAAATATCTACGTTACTTGAGAATCCTTCACAATGTTCATTGAAATCTGATTGTTTAACGGTGTTATTTGTTCTTCAATTGTTGCTTTGGCATCTTGAAAAGTTTCATTGGTGTTTACTGGGTTTGGTATAAAGTCAATCACATTTTCTATGTTAGGTGACTGACGAGTCTGAAAAACTAGTTCTTGGGGCTTTTTACTACAAGATAATAGTTACATTATGTCTATCAAAATAATAGTTATACTTACAAATACTTTTGAATTATTCTTGTTAGCATACATAGAGCTACGGAAATTGTAAACGAGCATAAACTCCAAATTATCGTTTGCTTCCATCCAAAGTCTAACAAAGTTTGAGCTACCTCATCATCAAACTGAGTATCGAGATGTACTTCTAAATATAAAATGGTATTACTGCATATCTTTTTGTTTACTTCTATGCATACAAACACCCTACAATCCACTTTGTAATCATAATAAGAAAAACTGTTTAGATTTGAGATGGTAGAGATGTACTTCTAAATATAAAATGGTATTACTGCATATCTTTTTTTTACTTCTATGCATACAAACACCCTACTGCCCACTTTGTAATCATAATAAGAAAAACTATTTACTTTCGATTTTCGCGAAAATGATTTTATTTTGTGAAAATCTTTGCTAGTTCTTCAAATCCAAAGAATGTCATGACATTTTGAAAATTGAACATTCGTTACAATAATTTAGAATAAATTGCAAAGACTCGAGTGGAAAAGTCGATTAAGGAATGTTGGTGTAATACTAGAACTGTGCTAAAACTGGTAAACTGGTAAAAAACTGGTGGTAAACATATTTGCTGTAATTAAGATTAAAAAAATTCATATCTTACCCATCAGTGGCCTAAAAATATCCTCTTTTAATTTTGTCTCCATTGTTGATCTCAAACTTTTAGCACTCAGTATACAAGTAATCCAAAGTAAATTAGTTTTGTAATAAGTACAACAAATTTGTAACTTAGCCCGTAATTATGATAAAATTTCAACAACTGACAGCTGTGTCAGTTGTTGACATTAAAATCTATGCAGTTTTGCTAATTAGCTAATCGATTAAAAATACAGAATTAGAGATATGCACAATATCATCAAAGCACCATATTTTACGATTGCCCAGAAAAAACTTCAGAGAAAAATTAGTTCTTTTGGACACTAGCTAGTTAAAAGTCATGGTTTCTTAATGGCTTCTGAGGCGTATTCTGAAGATCTAAATTGCAGTAAAGATGTTGTTTTCTCAAACCTTCAAATTTAGTGAACTCCCCTTGATGAATGATGTTGCCAAAGACGTACTCCACAATGCACATTGCAGTCCAAAACGTAATGCCGAATGTGCACAAGATCTTCCATCTCACCTGCATTTTGATGATGAAGATGATGTTCCGAAACTGATTCTTTCAGGTGTACTTACATCACAACAAACATACCACAAAACCGAATGATGACATGTGATGACATGTGATGTGTGAAGGTTTGTAGACTTCTTGGGAAGTGACCACTTGATCTCATTAATTTTTAAGAAACGTCTCTTTGAGGTACAAATTTTGGAATTTAATTTTTATCTGGGAAATTTTAAAAGCTAATAGCCGCTATAAAGAAAATTGAACGTATAAGTCAAAAAGGTTATATTGTGCAGGTTGTTCTATTTAAACAACAAACTCACAACTCCTAAACAAATGTTGGCATCAGACTCTCAAGATTCTATTCTTTATCAGAAACATCTCATCTCTCAGGTATCTCTTAGAGATACCAAAGATATCTCTCTAATTTTAGTCTCTAATTTCTAATTTTCTTCAAATTTTGGAAGTCAATATTTATCTGAGAAATCTTAAAAGGTACCAAGGGTATCTCTCTAATTTTGGAAGTCTCTAATTTCTAATTTTCTTCTAATTTTGGAAGTCAATCTTTATCTCAGAAATCTTAAAAGGTACCAAAGGTATCTCTTAGATATAGCAAAGATATCACCCAGAGATATCAAAGGTATCTCTCAAGAGACCTTTGAGAGATACAGATATAGGTATCAGATAATTGGTATCTTAAAATGCACATATTTTTTAGGAATCAAAATTTCCTAGAAGGTACTTTTGCTTTAAGGACAAATTGCTAAAGGTGTCAGATAATTATTATATCAAAATGCACATATTTTGTTGGAATCAAAATTTCCTAGAAGGTTCTCTGGCTTTATGGATAAATTGCAAAATATTCAACTCCTAGAGGTATCTTATAATCTTATAGGTATAATAAGAGATGAAATTCCCATTTTTACTTATTCCTAAGAGAAATTGAGGCCATCTTTAAGAAACGTCTTTTGAGGGAAAAATTTTGGAAGTTAATCTTTATCTGAGAAATCTTAAAAGGTAAGAGTATCTACAAACAAAATTTAACGAGAAAATCAAAAGAATTAATTTATATAGGGTGTTCTACTTAAACAACGGACTCATAACTTTTAAAGAAGAGTTTGCATCAGATGTCTTGTTTCTCCCATTTTTGCATATTCCTAAGAGAAATTGAAATTCACAACTCCTAAACGAATGTTGGCATCAAACTCTCAAGATTATTTTCTGTATTAGAAATATCTGATCTCTCAAGTATCTCTCAGAGATACCAAATGTATCTCGTAGATGTACCAAAGATATCTCCGAAGATACCTTTGAGAGACCCAGATAAAGGTATCGGATAATTAGTATCTTAAAATGCACATATTTTGTAGGAATCAAAATTTCCTAGAAGGTACTCTTCCTTTATGGACAAATTGCAAAATATTCCACTCCTGGAGGTATCTTATAGGTATAATAAGAGATGAAATTCCCATTTTTACATATTCCTAAGAGAAATTGAAGCCACCTTTAAGAAACGTCTTTTGAGGGAAAAAATTTGGAAGCCAATCTTTATCTGAGAAATCTTAAAAGGTAAGAGTATCTACAAACAAAATTAAACGAGAAAGCCAAAAGAATTATATTATATAGAGTGTTCTGCTTAAACAACGGACTCATAACTTTTAAAGAAGAGTTTGCATCAGATGTCTTGTATCTCCCATTTTTACATATTCCTAAGAGAAATTGAAACTCACAACTCCTAAACGAATGTTGGCATCAGACTCTCAAGATTATTTTCTCTATCCGAAACATCTGATCTCTCAGATATCTCTCAAAGATACCAAAGGTATCTCGTAGATGTACCAAAGATATCTCTGAAGATACCTTTGAGAGACCCAGATAAAGGTATCAGATAATTAGTATCTTAAAATGCACATATTTTGTAGGAATCAAAAATTCCTAGAAGGTACTCTAGCTTTATGGACAAATTGCGAAATATTCCACTGCTAGAGGTATCTTATAGGTATAATAAGAGATAAATTTCCCATTTTTATATATTCCTAAGAGAAATTGGAGCCATCTTTAAGAAACGTCTTTTGAGGGAAAAACTTTGGAAGTTTATCTTTATCTGTGAAATCTTAAAAGGTAAGAGTATCTACAAACAAAATTAAACGAGAAAGTCAAAAGAATTATTTTATATAGGGTGTTCTACTTAAACAACGGACTCATAACTTTTAAAGAAGAGTTTGCATCAGATGTCTTGTATCTCCCATTTTTACATATTCCTAAGAGAAATTGAAACTCACAACTCCTAAACGAATGTTGGTATCAGACTCTCAAGATTATTTTCTCTATTAGAATCATCTGATCTCTCAGGTATCTCTCAGAGATACCAAAGGTATCTCGTAGATGTACCAAAGATATCTTTGAAGATATCTTTGAGAGACCCAGATAAAGGTATCAGATAATTGGTATCTTAAAATGTACATATTTTGTAGGAATCAAAATTTCCTTGAAAGTACTCTTGCTTTATGGATAAATTGAAAATTATTCCACTCCTAGAGGTATCTTATAGGTATAATAAGGTTTGAAATTACCATTTTTATATGTGCCTAGGAGAAATTGAAGAAATCTTTAAGAAACGTCTTTTGAGGGAAAAATGTTGGAATTCAATCTTTATCTGTGAAATCTTAAAAGGTAAGAGTATCTACAAACAAAATTAAACGAGAAAGTCAAAAGAATTATATTATATAGGGTGTTCTACTTAAACAACGGACTCATAACTTTTAAAGAAGAGTTTGCATCAGATGTCTTGAATCTCCCATTTTTACATATTCCTAAGAGAAATTGAAACTCACAACTCCTAAACGAATGTTGGCATCAGACTCTCAAGATTCTTTTCTCTATCAGAACCATCTGATCTCTCAGGTATCTCCCAAAGGTATCTCGTAGATGTACCAAAGGTATCTCTGAAGATACCTTTCAGAGACTCATATAAAGGTATCAGATAATTGGTATCTTAAAATGCACATATTTTGTAGGAATCAAAACTTCCTAGAAGGTACTCTTGCTTTAAGGACAAATTGCGAAATATTCCACTCCTAGAGGTATCTTATAGGTATAATAAGATTTGAAATTACCATTTTTATATGTGCCTAAGAGAAATTGAAGACATCTTTAAGAAACGCCTTTTAAGAGAAAAATTTTGGAACTCAATCTTTATCTGAGAAATCTCAAAACGTAAAAGTATCTACAAACAAAATTAAACGAGAAAGTCAAAAGAATTATTTTATATAGGGTGTTCTACTTAAACAACGGACTCATAACTTTTAAAGAAGCGCTTGCATCAGATGTCTTGTATCTCCCATTTTTACATATTCCTAAGAGAAATTGAAACTCACAACTCATAAACGAATGTTGGCATCAGACTCTCAAGATTCTTTTCTCTATCAGAAACATCTGATCTCTCAGGTATCTCTCAGAGATACTAATGGTATCTCGTAGATGTACCAAAGATATCTCTGAAGATACCTTTGAGAGACCCAGATAAAGGTATCAGATAATTGGTATCTTATAATGCACATATTTTGTAGGAATCAAAATTTCCTAGAAAGTATTTTTACTTTTTGGGCAAATTGCTAAAGGTATTAGATAATTGATATCTTAAAATGCACATATTTTGTATAAATCAAAACTTCCCTGAAGGTACTCATGCTTTATGCATGACAAATTGCAAAATTTTCCACTCCTAGTGGTATCTTATAGGTATAATAAGAGATGAAATGCCCATTTCAACTTAATCCCAAGAGAAATTGAAGTCATCTTTAAGAAACTTCTTTTGAGGGAAAAATTTTGGAAGTCAATCTTTATCTGAGAAATCTTAAAATCTACAAGTATCTACAAACAAAATTAAATGAGAAAGTCAAAAGAATTATTTTATATAGGGTGTTCTACTTAAACAACGGACTCATAATAACTTTTAAAGAAGAGTTTGCATCAGATGTCTTGTATCTCCCAATTTTAAATATTCCTAAGAGAAATTGAAACTCACAACTCCTAAACGAATGTTGGCATCAGACTCTCAAGATTCCTTTCTCTATTAGAAACATCTGATCTCTCAGGTATCTCTCAGAGATACAAATGGTATCTCGTAGATGTACCTAAGATATCTCTGAAGATACCTTTGAGAGACCCAGATAAAGGTATCAGATAATTGGTATCTTTAAATGCACATATTTTGAAGAAATCAAAACTTCCTAGAAGGTACTCATGCTTTATGGACAAATTGCAAAATTTTCCACTCCTAGAGGTATCTTATAGGTATAATAAGAGACGAAATTCCCATTTTAACCTAATCCTAAGAGAAATTGAAGCCATCTTTAAGAAACGCCTTTTGAGGGAAACATTTTGGAGGTCAATCTTAATCTGAGAAATCTTCAAAGGAAAGAGTATCTACAAACAAAATTAAACGAGAAAGCCAAAAGAATTATATTATATAGAGTGTTCTGCTTAAACAACGGACTCATAACTTTTAAAGAAGAGTTTGCATCAGATGTCTTGTATTTCCCATTTTTACATATTCCTAAGAGAAATTGAAACTCACAACTCCTAAACGAATGTTGGCATCAGACTCTCAAGATTTTTTTCTCTATGAGAAACATCTGATCTCTCAGGTATCTCTCAGAGATACCAAAGGTATCTCGTAGATGTACCAAAGATATCTCTGAAGATACCTTTGCGAGACCCAGATAAAGGTATCAGATAATTGGTATCTTTAAATGCACATATTTTGTAGGAATCAAATTTTCCTAGAAGGTACTTTTGCTTTATGAACAAATTGCAAAATATTCCACTCCTAGAGGTATCTTATAGGTATAAAAAGAGATGAAATTGCCATTTTTACATATTCCTAAGAGAAATTGAAGCCATCATTAAGAAACGTCTTTTGAGGGAAAAATTTTGGAAGTCAATCTTTATCTGAGAAATCTTAAAGGGTAAGAGTATCTACAAACAAAATTAAATGAGAAAGTCAAAAGAATTATATTATATAGGGTGTTCTACTTAAACGACGAACTCATAACTTTTAAAGAAGAGTTTGCATCAGATGTCTTGTATCTCCCGTTTTTACATATTCCTAAGAGAAATTGAAACTCACAACTCCTAAACGAATGTTGGCATCAGACTCTCAAGATTTTTTTCTCTATCAGAAACATCTGATCTCTCAAGTATCTTTCAGAGATACCAAAGGTATCTCGTAGATGTACCAAAGGTATCTCTGAAGATATCTTTGAGAGACCCCGTTAAAGGTATCAGATAATTGGTATCTTAAAATGCACATATTTTGTAGGAATCAAAACTTCCTAGAAGGTACTCTTGCTTTATGGACAAATTGCATAATATTCCACTCCAAGAGGTATCTTATAGGTATAATAAAGATAATATTCCCATTTTTTTATATATGCCTAAGAGAAATTGAAGACATCTTTAAGAAACGCCTTTTGAGGGAAAAATGTTGGAATTCAATCTTTATCTGAGATATCTTAAAACGTAAGAGTATCTACAAACAAAATTAAACGAGAAAGTCAAAAGAATTATTTTATACAGGGTGTTCTACTTAAACAACGGACTCGTAACTTTTAAAGAAGAGTTTGCATCAGATGTCTTGTATTTCCCATTTTTGCATATTCCAAAGAGAAATTGAAGCCGTTTTTAAAAAACGTCTTTTTGAGGGTAAATTTTGGAATTTAATCTTTATTTCAAAAATTTGAAAAGGTAAGAGTATCTACAAACAAAATTATACGAGTAAGTCAAACAAAATTATATAGGGTGTTCAACTAAAACAACGAACTCATAACTTTGCAAGGAAAGTTTTTGAAAGCATGCTGTTTGTATCTTATAAAACACATATTTTGTAACAATCAAAATTTCATATCTTAAGTTGCGTTGAAACTTAGTTATTATCATTTTATTTACACAGGGTTTTTCAAATTAAATCACCCAACTTGCCATTTCCATTCACCAGATAGCAGTTTTTGTTTTCTGTAGAAAAAAGAATTACGCTGAAATTTGCCAAATTTTTAACTATTTCAAAAGCTTTCTTCCCAATAGTTCCTAAGATTTAAAAAAATGGATCTGACGTCATAACTTCCAAACGGAGAAAGGTGGAAAAATGAAAATCTCAAAATATTTCTTTTACAGAAAACCATATTGACCTGCATTTTTTATTTAATTTTTGAGTTCTACTTATTAACACTATTATATTGATGTGTATCACTTGAGGTTTTAATAACTTATTTTATACGCAAATAAATAAATATCTACAATTAACACTAAACTCGATTTAAAAATCAAAAACATGAACCAGAGTATTATAAAAACAGTTGAAAATCAGAATATTGTTACAAACGGTTAAATTGGATCTTGAATCCAATTAATTACTTTTTTTATAGCTTTTTTTTAAATGAAGATGCTAAAAAAATAGTCTCTCAAATAAAATTATAAAATATTAATAACTTTAATTATTTAATAACTTTTTTTATATGAAGATACTAAAAATATAGTCTCTCAAATAAACTTATAAAATATTAGCGTATTTAAAAAAAGTCTATGACGTCATAACTCAAAAACATATGGTGATAAAAATGTTAGATTTATATCAAAATATGTATCTTCAAAATTAGAAATTGACGTGTCCGAGGATTTTTCCAAAATATTTTTAATTTCCGAAATACTTAATTTATTCTATTTGGCTGTTCCACACTGTATGTATATGTGCATTGTATACGTCATTTGATATTCATAGTGCCCCTGCAAACACTTTATAAATTTTTATAAATTGTATAAATGCATGTGTTATCAAATAATATGTGTTTTTTCTACCATAAATAAGGAGAATGGCTAAGTATATCTCACTTAACACTCCAGCGATTTAGTTCAAAGATCGTTGAATGCACGAATACCTATACACAGTGTCACCATCGACCCTCATTTCTGCGCTGAATACTTTCACATATTTCAAAGGTACACACAATTCACCCTCGATTGACCTACTTTATTTGAGCATAAAAGACTGCAAGCAGGTTAAATCTACAGATTTTATCCACCCCTTTTCTGGGTGAAAGTAGCAGGTAAGCACGTATTAAATTTCGATAAATCGATAAAGAATTTTATGCATTGTTCGATTGAGATTTTTGGGGGATCGATAGGATTACAAGTGTCCCACAATACAGAGCAAGGTCCAAGGGTTATAAATGGCAGGTGATCATTTATCATGGCAGGTAATCATCATGGCAGGTAATCATTTAGACACTGATAACAAATGACGGATATTGTTGACATATATAAATAAATAAGGCAATGACGTAATCATAGTATAGATAGATTTTTTTTTAGTTAGTTTTTATAATCAATATGTTTAACATTTTTAAAACTCATATAATTGATAATAAAATGTTTCAACTGTTTATAACCTCTATTTTGTAATATGTTGGTATATCATAGCGCATCATATTTATGGCCAACAAATAAAAATAAACGAACAAACAGACAAATAAACAAACCAACAAACAAACAGACCAACAAACAAACAAACAAACAAACAAACAAACAAATAATCAAACAATCAAACAAACAAACAAACAAACAAACAAACAAACAAACAAACAAACAAACAAACAAACAAACAAACAAACATTTTCAAAACTCGTATAATTGATAATAAAATGTATGAACTGTTTAAAACCTTTATTTTGTAATATGTTGGTATATCACAACGCATCATATTTATGGCCAACAAAAATAAATAAACAAACAAATAAACAAACATCCTCGACACCCTCAGGGTACAAGAGGACCGGATTATGTATGTATAAACAAACAAACAAACAAACAAACAAACAAACAAACAAACAAACAAACAAACAAACAAACAAACAAACAAACAAACAAACAAACAAACAAACAAACAAACAAACAAACAAACAAACAAACAAACAAACAAGCAAACAAACAAACCAGGATTACGTTAGGTTAGTTTGGATTTGGTTTTGTTTGGCAACAAACAATACAATACATTAAACCATTAAAAAATGATTAAAACAATAGATTGGGGGGAATTTCATTTTTAGATCCCCCAAAACTTTTTACATCTTCCTGTATATTTACCTGTTTTACCTGTCATAAAGACTGTTTAATTAAATGCAGTAAGATTTTGATAATTACAAATGGTTAATTGCACAAAAATGTGTATGCCATTCAACTAAAAATATATGGGAATAATCCTAAAAAATATAAAATTAAATAAAAATAAACAAAGAAACAAACATTTAAGTTCTTCCTTATAAATTATTTCTGTAGGTACAACTGTACTACTGCACTACTGAAACTGTCAAAATGTGTCATATTTTTAACTGTAACTGTCAAAATATGTCATATATTCAGAAATTGCAGAAAACCTAAAATCCTGAAATAATGATGGCTGATAATACATCAATAAATTTGGTCAAAAGTAAAATGTTCAACTATAACTCACAAAATTATTGATATTTTCAACAGTAACTGACAAAATTGCAGAAAACCTAAAATCCTGAAATAATAATGGCTGATAACACATCAATAAATTTTGTCAAAAGTCAAATGTTCAACGATAACTGACAGAATTATTGTTATTTTCAACAGTAACTGACAAAATTATTGATATTTTCAACAGTCACTAACAAAATTTGTGATATTTTCAACTGTAGCTGTCGATATTTCTGATATTTCAAACTGTCACTATAAAAATATCCTATATTTTCAAATGTAACTGTCAAAATCTGCGAGGTTGCTACTTTTGCAGCTTTATGTATGAAAATGTGTCAAGTATACAACTGTAACAATCAAAATATGAAAACTTGTCTACGCTTGCTATCAAAATCCGTAAACATTTTACTAACAACTGTCAAAATATGTTAATTTCAATGCTGGAAATGTAAAAACAACTGTCAAAATATGTTATGTTCTATGCTCCAGATGTAAAAATCAGTAAAATTTACTATAGTACAGGTCGTAAATCGTATTGGATATCATAACTACTAACTTTGAAATTTTCTATTTTCTTAGATAAGGTATGTTACGTTAAAAGTTAATTATGATTATTTGTCATAATTTTACTGCAACTGGCAAAATGTGTAATATATATATATATATATATATATATATATATATATATATATATATATATATATATTTGTAATTGTAACTGTCAAAATAAGTCATTATTTCAAAAATTGGTGAAGAACTAAAATTCTGAAATAATAATGAATGACAACACATCACTAGATTTGGTCAACATTTGTCAAATGTTCAACTGTAACTGACAAAATTTGTGATATTTTCAACTGTAGATGTCGATATTTCTGATATTTTCAACTGCGACTATTAAAATTTCTTATATTTTCAACTGTACGCAAATGTCAAAATCTACGAGATTGCCATATATGTAGTTTCATATGTCAAACAATTTTTTTTTAAATGTCTTCTTTTATCATCAAAACTGTCAAAATCTGTTAATTTCAATGCTCGAGTTGTAAAAATCTGTAAAATTTACTACGCTACAGTTCGCGAATCGTAATATTTTGATTTCATAACTTTGACATTTATAATTTTCTTACATATGATATGTCACATTAAAAGTTTGTTTTGTTATTTATCATAATTTTACTGCAACTGGCAAAATGTATCATATTTTTAACTGTAACTGACAAAATATGTCGTATTTTCAGAAATTTCAGAAAACTTAAAATCCTGAAATAATAATTTCTGACAATACATCAATTAATTCGGTCAAAATTTGTCAAATGTTCAACTGACAAAGTTTCTGAAATTTTCAGAAGTAACTGACAAAATTTTTGATATTTTCAATCGTAGCTGTTGATATTTCTGATATTCTCAACTGTGACTCCCAAAATGTTCTATAATTTTACTGTAACTGGCACAATGTGTCATATTTTTAACAATAACTGACAAAATATGTCATATTTTCAGAAATTGCAGAAAGCTTAAAATCCTGAAAGGATAATAGCTGACAATAAATAAGGTCAAAATTTGTTAAATGTTTAACTGTAAAGCTGACAAAACTTCTGATCTTTTCAACAGCAACAAAGTATGTGATATTTTCAATCGTAGCTGTCAATATATCTGATATTCTCACCTATGACTGTCAATATGTTCTATATTTTCAACTGTAACTGTCAAAATCTGTAAGGTTGCCACATTTATAGCTTCATATTTGAAATTTGTAATGTAACAATCAAAATATGGAAACAAAAGATTTTACTAACAACTGTCAAAATATGTCATATTTTCAGAAATTGCAGATAATCCTGTAATAATAATGGCTGACAAACATCAATTAATTCGGTTAAAATTTGTCAAATGTTCAACCGTAACTGAAACAATTTCTGATATTTTCAGCAGTAACTGACAAAATGTGTGATATTTTCAATCGTAGCTGTTGATGTATCTGATAATCTCAACTGTGACTGTCAAAATGTTCTATATTTACAACTTTAACAGTCAAAATCTGCGAGGTTGCCGCATTTGTAGCTTCATATGTAAAAATTTGTACTGTAACAATCAAAATATGAAAAATTTTCTGCGCTTACTATCAAAATCCGTAAAGATTTTACTAACAACTGTCAAAATATGTCAAGTTCTATGCTACACATTTAAATATCTATTAAGTTTACTATATTAACTGACTAGTAACTGACCAAATTTGTGATATTTTCAATCGTAGCTGTCGATATTTCAGATATTCTTAACTGTGACTGTCAAAATGTTCTATATTTTCAACTGTAACAATCAAAATCTACGAGGTTGCCACATTTGTAGCTTTATATGTGAAAATTTGTGCTGTAACAATCAAAATATGAACATTTTTCTACGCTTACTATCAAAATCTGTAAAATTTTGATAGTAAGCGTAGAAAAATTTTCATATTTTGATTGTTTCAGTACAAATTTTCACTATGATTATATTTTCACAATATGAAGCTACAAAATGTAAACATTTTGCTGTCAAAATATGTCAAGTTCAAGTTCAATAAATGAATATCTTAGATTAAGAATAAGAGATATTCCTAAGAATATCTCTATCTAAGAAGAGTTGTATCATAAGAGATTTCCAGATGTAAAAATCTATGAAATTTACTACAGCACAGTTCGTGAATCTTAACATTTTGATTTCATATTTGCTAACTTTGACATTTTTAATTTTTTTACATAAGATGTGTTGCATCAAAAGTTTATTATGATTATATGTCATAATTTTACTGGCAAAATGTGTCATATTTTTCACTGTAACTGACAAAATATATCATATTTTCAGAAATTTCAGAGAACCCTGTAATAATAATGGCTGAAAATTCTTCAATAAATTTTATCAAAATTTGTCAAATGTTTAACTGTAAAACTTATAAAATTTCTGCTATTTTCAACAGTAACTGACAAAGTTTGTGATATTTTTAAATCTTTATTTCTAGCTTTCGGCCTGATTTGGGCCGAATTATCAACCGTAGCTGTCGATATTTCTGATATTCTCAACTATGAAAATTTCCTATACTTTCAACTGGAACTGTCAAAATCTGTGAAGTTGCCACATTTGTAGCTTCATATGTAAAAATTTGTACTGTAACAATCAAAATATGAATTTTTTTCTACGCTTTATATCAAAATCAGAAAATTTTGATTGTAAGCGTAGAAAAGTTTCATATTTTGATTGTTGCAGTACGAATTTTCACATATGAAGCTACAAAATGTAAACATTTTGCTGTTAAACTGTCAAAATATGTCAAGTTCTATGTTCCAGATGTAAAAATCTATGAAATTTTCTATAGTACAGTTCATGAATTGTAACATTTTGATTTCATAACTGCTAACTTTGACATTTTTAATTTTTTTACATAAAGATATACATTTTACACAAGATATGTTCCATTAAAAGTTTATTATGATTATATGTCAATATGTAATGATAATGTGTGACTATATGTAATTTTACTGGCAAAATGTGTCATAGTTTTCACTGTAACTGACAAAATATGTCATATTTTCAGAAATTGCAGAGAATCCTGTAATAATATTGCCTGAAAATTCTTCAAATCACTTTGGTCAAAATTTGTCAAATGTTTAACTGTAAAACTTACAAAATTTCTGCTATTTTCAACAGTAGCTGACAAAATTTGTGATATTTTTAAATCTTTATTTCTAGCTTTCGGCCTGATTTGGGCTGAATTATCAACTGTAGCTGTCGATATTTCTGATATTCTCAACTAAGTTTTAATGTTAAAACAGTTTTCGTATGTTCGTATGTTGTGTTTCCAGATGTCAAAACTGTGATATTTTTCTTCACTAACATACTTTACAAACTATGTACCTACTTTGACTTGTGTATGCTGTATAGTTTTAAACACAATAAATATTATTATTATAATTATTACTATTATGACTATGAAAATGTCTTATACTTTCAATTGAAACTGTCAAAATCTGTAAAGTTGCCACATTTGTAGCTTCATGTGTGAAAATTTGTCAAATATACAACTGTAATAATCAAAATTTGAAAACTGTTCTAGTCGTACTATAAAAATCATCTTCAAAATGAGATCCCAATATAAGATATATATATATATATATATATATATATATATATATGGGATTTTCTCAGCCACCTGTATAATCAAAATAATCAAAATTTCAAAACTTTTCTAGTCTCACTACGAAAATCATTTTCAAGATGAAATCCCAATATAAAAAAAAATATATATATATATTATATATAATAATAATATATATATATATATATATATATATATATATATATATATATATATATATATATAAATGGGATTTTCTCAGCCACTTGTATTTTGTTTTATTTTTTTTTATGTTGTTTCCTTCTTTTACTATTTCATTTAAGAGATCTGTTAGTTTCTCATTGCCTTCTAATCCAAGTCCATTCCTTATTTCCTCTGTTATTTCGTCAACTCCTGCTGCTTTGCTATTTTTCATTTTACTTATTGCTTCAATCACATCTGCTATTTTTATTTCTACAATCTCTTTCGTTTTGCTTTCTTCTTGGTCGTATTTAACTTCTTCTTCTATCTCCTCTGCTTTAGTAGTTGTCAATTCTTCAAAGTATTCCTTCTATCTTTGCCATAATTTTCGTTTCTTCTCTGATTATGGTTCCTTTTTTGTCCTATACGCTCATCGTGGTGTGCTCTTTATATACCTAAGTTGCTTTATTGTTCCAAAAAACAACTTCTGGTTCTCACGATAATTTTCATGCATTTTCCCCGATTTTTTTTTTCAGGATTCTTCTTTGAATTTCTTGACCTCCCTTATTACTTCCTTTTGTTATTGTTGGTATTTTTCGTAGTCTTTTTATCCTTCGTGCTCAGTTATTTTAGCCATTTATTTTGTTTTCTTTATTTATTACCAAATTACTGTTATTACATAAAACTGTTTCTTCGTTTCTTCTGTGATTATGTTTCTCTTTTTGTCCTTTACGCTCATCATGTTGTGCTCTTTTTTTGTCTAAGTTGCTTTATTGTTCCAAAGTACAGCTTCTGGTTCTCATGATAATTTTGATTCATTTTTCCCCTTTTTTTCCAGGATTCTTCTTTGACTTTCTTGACCTCCCTTATTACTACCTTGCATTGTTGTTAGTACTTTTCGTAGTCTTTTTATCCTTCGTGCTTAGTTATTTTAGCCATTGATTTGGTTTTCTTTATTTATTACCAAATTACTGTTATTACATAAAACTGTTTCTTCGTTTCTTCTGTGATTATGTTTCCCTTTTTGTCTTTTACGCTCATCATGTTGGGCTCTTTTTTTGTCTAAGTTGCTATATTGTTCCAAAGTACAGCTTCTGGTCCTCACGATAATTTTCATTCATTTTTCCCCGATTTTTTTCCAGGATTATTCTTTGGCTTTCTTGACCTCCCTTATTACTTCCTTTCATTGTTGTTGGTATTTTTCGTAGTCTTTTTATCCTTCGTGCTTTGTTATTTTAGCCATTTATTTTGTTTTCTTTATTTATTACCAAACTACTGTTATTACATAAAACTGTTTCTTCGTTTCTTCTGTGATTATGTTTCCCTTTTTGTCTTTGACCCTCATCATGTTGTGCTCTTTTTTTGTCTAAGTTGCTTTATTGTTCTAAAGTACAGCTTCTGGTTCTCACGATAATTTTCATTCTAATTCCTCGATTTTTTTCCAGGATTCTTCTTTGGCTTTCTTGACCTTCCTTTTAACTTCCTTTTGTTATTGTCGGTAATTTTTTTACTTAAGTTGCTAGATTGTTCAGTAAGTACAGGTTATGGTTCCCTCGACAATTTTTAATCATTTTTTGCCGATTTTTTCTAGGATTCTTCTTTGACTTTATTGAGCTCCCTTCATTTTGCCTAAGTTGCTTTATTGTTTTAAAGTACAGCTTATGGTTCCCTCGATAATTTTTAATCATTTTTCGACGATTTTTTCTATGATTCTTCTTTGACTTTCTTGATCTCCCTCATTACTGTCTTTTTGTGTTGTTGGTATTTTTCGTAGTCTTTTCTTCGTTCTTAGGTATTTTTGGCATCTTTTTTTTCTTTATTTATTACCAAATTACTGTTACTACATAAAACTGTTTTTCATAAAATATGTATGTCAGGATTCAAGATGAATCACACTTCATTGTCTCACTCGGTTTAGCATGTACTCTAAACAAAACAAAAAAATAGTGATCACGGCAATCATTGCCTTAACTCAAATAACATAATAAGTATAAAAAAACTGGGGGTACCTGTTTGTACAAAACTTCTTTCAAATAATCATCCCCTCGTGATGGACAGTTCAGTATGCGAAACGGCAGACTTTCTGGCGTCAAACTGCAGAGACACAAAGGCCCTTGTAGTAAAAAAGAACAGGCCGTAGTGGAGCTTCTAAGAAAACACTTAAAAGTGTATTCCATTCATCTCCATTCATACGCCAAACGCACAGAGAGGAGAAAACCTTCGGAGGTGGGCGCAAATACGTTGGTATTGTGCATTGTGCACAGGTAGATTTGATGAACTACGAAGTAAATACAGAAAAACGAGCAAACAATATAATTGCAATATATGCCGGAATATAATTTTGCATCGATCTGAACCTAATTACAAGTAAATACGTATACCTACATCAGCAACAAATACAATCACAAAAAAATATATAAATGATGCAATTTTTATAAATAATCGTTAAAGTGAACGTAAAAGAACTCATTTACTATTTTGTAAATGATGAAGTAATAATGTTTAAGTTCATATAAAGTTTCATATACACTGTGTATCAGCCAAATGGAATAAATTCGATAATAAATAAATGGGGGCGTGTTCAAAAAACGCTCGGACACGTCGATTGTTATTTTTAGTTGCGCATTTTTTTTCAACAAAAACTTTTTATACAGGGTGTGTCATGTGACCGTGGCCAATACCAACTTTCTTATTTTAAATGCAACACTTGGTATATTATTCAATTTTTGGATTCTTCAGAAAATTCTAGACATATTTCATGTACAATGTCCTATACATATCTTCAACTGTTTCGGAAATATTAAGTGTTTTCAGATTTATTGCAAAAATTAACATTAAAAAAAGAAAATTATTTGATTACAGAATTTCGTTACAACACACTCAAAAACTAATAAGTAATACTGTTTATTTCTTGATAATGTAAAAAAACAAAAAAAAAACAATAAATTTCAATGGAGGAGATGTTCAAAATTCTCGCCGTAAACGTCTTGGCAACATCTTAATCTTAAATAGAAATTTCTTCTAACGTTACTCAACATCTCAGGCGTGACCGTTCTAATCGCAAGCATTATTCGTCTTAATATACACACTTAATATTTCCGAAACAGTTGAAGATAGGTATAGCACATTGTACATGAAATATGTCTAGAATTTTCTGAAGAATCCAAAAATTGAATAATATACCAAGTGTTGCATTTAAAATAAGAAAGTTGGTATTGGCCACGGTCACATGACACACCCTGTATAAAAAGTTTTTGTTGAAAAAAATGCGCAACTAAAATTAACAATCGACATGTCCGAGCGTTTTTTCGAACACGCCCCCATTTATTTATTATTGAATTTATTCCATTTGGCTGATACACCCTGTATATTAATGAATATCCACAAAGAACAAGTACCTATATATTTTTACATAGATCATTATTTGATCATACATAACTTGGAGAAGAACAAATAATATTAAATAAAAATAAGAAGAGCAAAAATAAAAGGCAAAATTAAAATAAGAAGATACATTTCTTCGTAGATCAGAACTTAACATATTATTATGAAGTGGAGAAAAATGAGCAACAATTTTTTGCCCAATTTTTTTTTTCGTCCAATTTCAACAAAATTCTTATACCTAGACCTACTTTTTTTGATAAATTCGGAATAACCATTAAAAACAATACTTCTAATTAAACATTGGTGCAGATATCAACAATGCCGTGGGTATTGCTTACACTTCACCTGAGGCACAATGGTGACTTATGAATGAATGGCCCTCTAGTACCATAGTAAATTTCATGCACTTTCAGGTAGGTACGGGGAACAAAGAGAGCTTCCAGACTTTGGGATTCCAAAGACAGGAAGTGGTCTATTATTGACAGTTTAAAAGTAGCAACCGGTGCAGTTCAATAAGAGAATTCCTGGACTCAATAAGGCGTACTTCAATTTTTGATGAGGTCCAGTGTACAGGCATACTCCATCTTCGAGTGCGGTGCATTAAAAGTCAATTGTTGCTGAGGGTTGAGGGTGGACTGGAAAGTCACGGTTTTAATGGAAGCACGCTTTCAGAGTGAAATGAAGAAGGTGTGTATTAAGGGTCAAGAAATATCGATTGGACCATCGATAGTATTGATACTTTTGACCTGGGGTCTCCAAACTACGGCCCGAGGGCCACATCCGGCCCGCGTACAGATTTTGTCCGGCCCGCGGAGACCTAGCATACTTGAAAACTCCTTTTAGAGAACATATTTTTTATAGCAAATTAAATTTAGTTTACTGAAGTATTCTAATTTTATGTTGAATAATTATTAATATGACATCTACATTGATATGGTTATGAGCTAACTACTCATAACATTGTTGTAGGCTTATTGTTATTGTTTTTTTGAACTCACCGCCTCGAAAGTGACATTTGACGCACTCAATTGACAACCGGAAATCCGTATTTCCCGGTCTAGTAGACCGGGAAAACGGCAAAAAAACACTGTCATAAATAAATCAATACATAATTATTTATTGTGAACGATCTACATCGACTTAAGCAGGGTTATTATTGTACACATTTATCGTACAATTAGTACAATTTGAAATGCAAATTCCCGAACTTTCCACCGCATCGGGTTTAGATATAGTGTGCGACACATTAAGAGTTTCAGAGATTGTATAGTTTTCAACTTGAGATGAAGGTCCCGGAGCTGGTTGCATCAATCTTTCAGCTACGTTAATTTTACTCTGCACAGAGTCATCGACGTAACCTTCGGCCACGCTTGAAGATCTCCAACCGCCAAATTTTTTAAGAGTCAGTAAATCGCCACCGTTGTTTGCAAGTAAAGTAGCTTAACTTCTTCGAAAGCAATGACCAGTGTAGGCCTGTGGAGCCTCTAGCTGAAGGTACTGTGCCACAGAGCAAGGTATTTTGCCAATTGTATTAAGACCAATAGGTGAATTAATACATTTCCCATTTCTGTAGGTCAAAAAGAAACGTTTATTTGTCCCTACTCTTAAATTTTTGTATTTTAACAATAAATTTATCCATTCTGGATTGATCACCACAAAACGTCGAGAAATATTAGTTTTGGTCTCTGGTACATTAACAAGTACCATTTCATGTTTAAACTCAATATGATCAATTAACATTTTACATAATTGATCGCGGCGACAAGCGCCAGAAATGCCCAATATTACTACTGCCTGTAAAACATATTATAGAATAATAGAATAATATCGATTAATGAAACATATTGTGTACGTACCTTCATTAACAGAAATGAGTTATCAGGGGCTTCATGAATAAATTTGTCAATTTCATGACTTTCTAATACCTTGGATTTTTTCGGTTTCAGGTTATACGTTTCTTTTTTGAGAAATGCGTAAAATTTCGTAAATTTGGAAATATCTACGTTATTGTGTATTAGTAGACAGGACTTTAGCATAGAGTAAGTGGACCATAGCGACTTTTTGCTTGAAAAGGTTTGAAAATATGCCAGCAAACAATTTTCTGAATAAGTCCGTATTTTGTTTAACCTGCACCAATCCATAAATTTCGAGTATACCAACTCGTACCTTCGTTTGGATTTATCCGGCAATAAATTTTTAATTGCCGTATTAGCGGCATTGCGGATTTCCGGAGGTGTACAACTACTTATATCCGAATCGGAAGACATTTTATTAGAAACTGAGACTTTAAACGACAGGCTTTAAAAAATCAACTGTCAAAGTAACAATCATTGTTTTGCTATACAGCCATGGCTTGCTTTATTTCATATTTTGAAACGGAATGAAAATTATTTGAGTTTATGCTGATCGTTCTGTTCGTTTCAAAAAAAAATGTACAAACCACTTGCGGGAATCATTTTCCCGCATTCACGCAGATGAAGCATTCGCTCCCTTCGGTCGCTCATGCTTCAAAATTGCGTTCATGCGGGAAAATTGTGTTCCCGCACTTGGTTTGTAAATAACTATTGTGATGAGTTGGATAAAGAAATACAGAATTGTAATGAGTAAAGACATGTATAATATGCAGAAAATTTAACTTCAGTATATAATAACTAACAAATTATGTAAATGAATCCAACTAATATTTTATACATTTTAAATAAAAACATAACTTATAACAAGCATAATGACATATGAAATACTAATGAGATTTATGTAATTGAGATTTTCCACTGACAATAGTTTGTAGTTGTGGACTAATTTTACTTGTACCAATTAATAAAAGAGATTTAAGATGTTCATCACTTAATTTAGATCTATAAACATTTTTTGTGTACTTCATTTTGGAGGAGGTCTTCTCACACAAATAAGTAGTACCAAAAACAGAAAGCAGCCCACGAGCAAATTTATGCAAATTATCAAATTGTGTCAGTGGAAGACTCTTATAAAATTCCAACAAAGATGAGTTTTGATATTTGTTCTTAATTATATCACTGCACTGTAGATCAATCATTTCCATTTGAAGTTCCGGGGCTAGGGTTTCAATGTCAGTATCAAAAGGATTCTGAAAAATCTTAATTTGATTCGCAATGGCATCAAAGTCCGAGAAACGAGTATTTTATTTTATTTTCAAAGCACTCAAAGTTTCGATTGCAAAATCGATAGGAAACTCAGTCTCAGTGGTGTGGCTGAATATTTCACATGTTTTAAAATGTGAAAAACATTTACTTCGTAGTTGTGATTGAAACAGTATCAATTTCTTCCGGAATGATTTGATATTAGTGTATAAATCAGGAAGATGCTGGTTTTCTCCTTGCAATCTCAAATTCAGTTCGTTCACATGTTTTGTCAAATCAACATAGAATGCTAACTTCCACAGCCATACGTTGTTTTGTAATTCAGTAAGAGGGCGATGCTTTTCATTCAAAAAAATTTCGATCACTGCTCGAAGTTCAAAAAAGCGCTGAAGGACTTTCCCACAACTAAGCCAACGTACGGCAGTATGATAAGGTAAGTCATTTTCTCCAATCCCTTCAATAAATTGTCGGAATTGTCGGTGATTCAGCCCAAAAGATCTGATCAAATTAACAGTTGATATGACTGGTTTCAGAACTTCAGACATATCCAAACATTTTCCGCACAAAGACTGTTGATGAATGATACAATGTAAGACTAGTGGTTTTGAACCACCGTCATTTTCTACAGCCCTTGACACAAGAGCAACCACTCCTTTATCTTTCCCACTCATGTTTTTGCCTCCATCAGTTGTAATACATTTCAAGTTTTTCCATCGAAGGTTCTTTTGATTAATGGCCATTTCAACTCCTTTAAAAATATCTGTACCAGTAGTTGTGCCATGAATACTATACATATCAAGAAGTTCTTCGTGCACTTCATAGCTTTTATCTACTCCTCGAATATAAATCAACACCTGAGCAGTATCTAACACATCCGTTGACTCATCCAAGGCCAAAGAAAACCACTCAACATGTCCATTTTTGTCGAACAGTTTAGAGGATATATTTTCAGCGATGTTTTCTACCCTTCGAGCCACAGTGTTTGCTGACATACTGACAGTTTTTAATAAATTTACCTTTTCAGGGCACATTTCTTCGGCTGCTGCAATTATGCATTCTTTGATCATTTCTCCATCGGTGAATGGTTTTCCATGTTTTGCAATTTCAAGAGCCACACGAAAGCTAACCGTAGGCTTCCTGAACGAAAATGCTGGTAAAAATATATTTTTTCGAGATATCTAGTTAGCCACGCAATTTTTCCAAAAAACAAAAAGCTCATGAAATTGAACTCGTAAAACTTCAATTCTTTCCCCATTTAATCATCCCTCTATATCCGCTAGTTTCCAAGATCCCCATACTAAACATCCGAAAAAACTCACCCTGTATATTTTGTACCGATATATCGATAGTCATCGATACTAAGTCCTCAAACTATCGACAACTAGGAGAACAGAATTAGCCATGTTTTTTTTTTTTTTTAATTTTATCGGGAACCCCATAAACGTTTAATGGTCATGGGACACCCTGTATATACTTGGGACTTATAGATACATTGTAATATTTTCTTGCATTTTCTTTCTTTCTTTATTTTTTTCTAATGATATTTTCTACACATCGAAAATTCAATTCAAAATTGGAAATATGAGAGTTCGGTTAAAATGCACAAGTACAATAAGTGCAGAACGTTTGACATTCAATATTATTAGTTGGATATTCAACACTATCAACTGACCGGAAGAATCATTAGCCAAGCGACCGTTCAATGGTGTGTACCTTATGTCCGAATGTAATTTGAGATCACCTAATCACGGTCAGGCATTTTGGGACAGGAAATAGAGTGACCACTGACCCACCAAACAACATGGAGCACGTAATAAGCCAAAACATTTCTGTAAGAGATTTCATACGATACCTTCCGAAGGTTTCATTGACAATGCAAAGCAAAAATAATTGTGTGTCGTCCATAAGAATTATAAACTAGTGAAGGTATAAACGAATACACAAATGAAAATTTTGAGTTGATTGAATATTAAAATGAATTTGAAAATGATTACATTGTGGCAAAGCAAAAATAATTGTGTGTCGTCCACAAGAACTATAAACTAGTGAGGGTATAAACGAATACACTAATTCAAATTTTGAGTTGATTGAAAATTAAAATGATATTTCCACATTGGGGCAAAGACGTAAAACATTTTTAATTACATAACTAATAATGCAATGTAGAAACTATACCTTTGTAACTGCAATTTGGCACTAATCACAGTCAATTTAGCATTATTCATTCCCAGATTGGCAATAATCAAAACTATGTTAACATTAAACAATGATAACATGAATTTGTTTTATGCCAACATGGTTTTGATTAATACCAAATTGATAATGATTAATGAACAAACTTGCAAAAAATGCAAACTTGAATCTGATTAGTGCCAAGTTGAAGTTGAAATGGTATAAATTGAAACTAAACTCCTGTTTTATGGTCTTTTGCGATAATCCAAGTTGAAGTTGAAAAGGTATAAATACTAAACTCCTGTTTTATGGTCTTTTGCGAATCAGTTCGTCTTCTGAAATGAAAATTCTGGAACAATGCCGACCAACACTAAAACTCATCAGATCCATTTGACGCACCTACCTAAAAACCATTTTAAGGAGCAAGACAAGTGAAGCGCAGGCACGCTTTTTGTGTCCGCGTCCACGCTTCATCTCCTTCGGCCACAGGACGTGAGAATTACAACAGTTTTTGTGGTGGACTGGTTTTGAGAAATTTAAGACGACCGCCTTGGAAGTGCGCTCATTTATGCGCTGATCTGTTATTCAAATTATGTGTAATCCTACACTACACACTATATAAAAAAATAAGTCAAAGCACAAAGGCGATACAGTAATTCAAAAGAACATGGCAGTCTGGCAAGTTATTGTGTGAAAAGTGCGAGATAAATATTAATATTGAGATGGTAGGATATTTCAGGTGTACTAAAAACAAATCTAATGTTAAATATGCAGTTATTAAATTTTCAGAAATTTCAGTAATAGCTAACTAGTACTTGACAATGCAGAAAGTTATATCCTCGATTTTCTCTCTTATTTAAAACTCAAAATTTGTCAAATTTTCAGGAGAAACAGTTTCACGTGTGCTAAATACAAATCTAATATTAAATATATAATTAATAAATTTTCAGAAATTTCAGTAATGGCTAACCAGTACTTGTCAATGGAGAATTGTATATCCTAGATTTTCTCACTTATTCAATACTGAAACTTTGTAACATTTTCAGGAGAACTAGTTTCAGGTGTGCTTTACACAAATCTAATATTAAATATGCAATTAATAAATTTTCATAAATTTCAGTAATAGCTAATATTATTTGTCATTGCAGAAAGTTATATCCTCGATGTTCGCACATATTTAATATTGATACTGTGTCAAATTTTTAACAGAATTAGTTTCAGGTGTGTGTAAATCAAAATCTACTGTTAAATATGCAAATAATAAATTTTCAGAATTTTCAGTAATACCTAGCTAGTACTTGCCAATGCAGAACGTTATATCTTCAATTTCTCACTTATTTATTACTAAACCTTTGTTAAATTTTCAGGAGAATTAGTTTCAGGTCCACTAAACACAAATCTAAAATCAAATATGCAATTAATATATTTTCAGAAATTTCAGTAATAGCTAACTAGTACTTGTCAATGCAGAAGGTTATATCCTCGATTTTTCCACTTATTTAATACTGAAACTTTGTCAAATTTTCAGCAGAATTAGTTTCAAGTATACTAAACACAAATCTAATATTATATATGCATTTAATTATTTTTCAGAAATTTCAGTAATAGCTAACTAGTACTTGTCAGTGCAGAAAGTTATATCCTCCATTTTCTCACTTATTTAACACTGAAACTTTGTCAAATTTTCAGTAGGATTACTTTCAGGTGTTTTAAATACAAATCTGACATTAGATATGCAAATAATAAATTTTCAGAAATTTCAGTAATAGCTAACTAGTACTTGTTAGTGCAGAAAGTTATATCCTCGATTTTCTCACTTGATTATTACTGAAACTTTGCCAAATTTTTAGGAAATCTAGTTTCAGGAATACTACACACAAATCTAATATTAAATACGCAAACAATAAATTTTCTGAAATTTCAGAAGTAGATAACTAGTACCTGTCAATTCACAATATTATATCCTCGATTTTCTCACTTAATTAATACTGAAACTTTGTTAAATTTTCTGGAGAACTAGTTTCAGGTGTGTTAAATACAAATACAATATTAAATATGCAATTAATAAGTTTTCAGACATTTCAGAAATAGCTAACTAGTACTACTCAATGCAAAAAGTTATGTCCTCGATTTTCTCATTTATTTAATACTGAAACTTTGTCAAATATTCAGTAGGATTACGTTTAGGTATGTTAAATACAAATCTGATATTAAATATACAAATAATAAATTTTCAGAATTTTTAGTAATAGCTAACTAGTACTTGTCAGTGCAGAAAGTTATGTCCTCGATTTTCTCACTTATTTATGACTGAAACTTAGTCAAATTTTCAGCAAAATTAGTTTCAGGTGTCCTAAACACAAATCTAATATTGAATATGTAATTAATAAATTTTCAGAAATTTCAGTAATGGCTAACTTTTACTTGTCAATGCAGAAAGTTAAGTCCTCGATTTTCTCACTTATTTATTACTGAAACTTTGTCAAATTTTCAGGAGAACTAGTTTCAAGTGTACTAAATATAAATCTAATAATAAATATGGAAGTAATAAATTTTCAGAAATTTCAGTAATAGCTTACTAGTACTTGTCAGTGCAGAAAGTTATATCCTCTTTTTCTCATTTATTTAATACTGAAACTTTGTCAAATTTTCTGTAGGATTACTTTCAGGTATGTTAAATACAAATCTGATATTAAATATGCAAATAATAAATTTTCAGAAATTTCAGTAATAGCTAACTTGTACTTGTCAATGCTGAAAGTAATATATTCGACATTCTTAGTTATTTAATACTGAAACTTTGTCAAATTTTCAGAAGAATTAGTTTCACGTGTACTTAACACAAATCTAATATTAAATATGTAAATAGTACATTTTCAGAAATTTCAGTAATAGCTAACTAGTACTTGTCAGTGCAGAAAGTTATATCCTCGGTTTTCTCACTTATTTAATACTGAAACTTCGTCAAATTTTCATGAGAATTAGTTTCACATGTACTAAACACAAATCTAATATTAAATATGCAAATAATACATTTTCAGAAATTTCAGTAATAGCTAACTAGTACTTGTCAATGCTGAAAGTTATATCCTCGATTTTCTCACTTATTTAATACTGAAACTTTGTCAAATTGTCAGGAGAACTAGTTTCAGGTGTGTTAAATACAAAGCTGATATTAAATATGCAATTAATAAATTTTCAGAAATTTCAGTAATAGCTAACTAGTACTTGTCAATGCAGAAAGTTATTTACTCGATTTTCTCACTTATTTAATACTGAAACTTCGTCAAATTCTCATGAGAATTAGTTTCACATGTACTAAACACAAATCTAATATTAAATATGCAATTAATAAATTTTCTGAAATTTCAGTAATTCCTAACTAGTACTTGTCAGTGCAGAAAGTTATATCCTCGGTTTTCTCACTTATTTAATACTGACACTTTCCCAAATTTTCAGGAGGATTACTATCAGGTATGTTAAGTACAAATCTGATATTAAATATGCAAATAATAAATTTTCAGAAATTTCAGTAATAGCTAACTATTAATTGTCAATGCAGAAAGTTATATCCTCGATTGTCTTACTTATTTAATACTGAAACTTTGTCGAGTTTTCAGTAGGATTACTTTTAGGTGTGTTAAATACAAATCTGATATTAAATATGCAAATAATAAATGTTTAGAAATTTCAGTAATAGCTAACTATCAATTGTCAATTCAGAAAGTTACATCTTCGATTTTTTCACTTATTTATTACTGAAACTTTCTCAAATTTTCAGGAGAATTAGTTTCAGATGTACTAAACATAAATCTAATATTAAATATGCAATTAATTAATTTTCAGAAATTTCAGTACTAGCTAACTAGTACTTGTCAGTGCAGAAAGTTATATTCTCGATTTTCTTACTTATTTAATACTGAAACTTTGTCAAATTTTCAGTAGGTTTACTTTCAGGTGTCTTATATACAAAGCTGATATAAGATATGCAAATAATAAATTTTCGGAAATTTCGGTAATAGCTAACTAGTACTTGTCAATGCAGAAAGTTATATCCTAGACTTTCTCACTTATTTAATACTGCAACTTTGTCAATTTTTCAGGAGGATTACTTTCAGGTGTGTTAAATAAAAATCTGATATTGAATATACAAATAATAAATTTTCAGAACTTTCAGTAATAGTACTTGTCAATGCAGACAGTTATATCCTCGAGTTTCTCACTTATTTAATACTGAAACTATGTCAATTTGTCAGAAGAATTAGTTTCAGGTGTACCAAGCGCAAATCTAATATTAAATAAGCAATTAATAAATTTTCAGAAGTTTCAGTCATAGCTAGCCAGTACTTGTCAATGCAGACACAACTTTTTCATGGTGCTGTATTTTTTTTTTCTAGAATGTGCATTTTAATGTGTAATATTGTTTTTTTTTGTATTCTTGTTTTAGTAGTGCAATTATTTTTGTGTACAATGCTCACATTTGACGCTGCAATGTTCTTTCTGAATGTGGATGCAATAGGTAAATGATATTATTATTATTCTTTATTTTGCCCAATTGTTAAGTGATTTTAAACACGCTGCGATTTCAAATAGGAGATAAATATATAGTAGCAACTGGGGGCTGTGAGGGTTATAACCGCCCGTAACCCCTTACCGGCTACGCCACTGTAATTTTGATATCTTTAACATTAATAACTCACAATTTATTTTCTGTTTTCCCTTCTGCGAAACTATGATGATGTTTGCAAAAAGAGCAAACAACAATTATCTTTTGTGTGTAGACATCTGGATACTAAAACATTTTATTTGCGCCGTTACAATGCGTACCAAGAATTGGTATTTAACACCCTTAAAGACACTCCTTGTTTACCTACAACGTGAAAATTTCTCACAGGCACGGCGACTTGCTTTGGCGGTGTCCTAGAGGGCATTATCTGAGGGTGAGGTGCACCCTTTCGCACCTATTCGTGGGATTATGGCGGATTTACAGCCATGCGGCTGTAATGGACGCGTTCGACCCTAAATATATTCCACTCCAACGCCAATCCACACCTGCCAACGTCTTACATAAATATGGAAACGTAGAATCTCGGGGTTATCCGCACATTTACAATGGGAAATAAATTTCTTGTGCGGTATTTCAACACGCAAAAAGTATATTTAGAGAGTGTTAACTTATCTTCTGTGTTTCCAAATTTACGATTTAGTAAAAAAAAGTAACTACAAATTAAATAATCCACACTCCATATAAACACTATTTAGTATACCCGCATACATAAGTCTGCTTCTCAAGATTATCATTAAAATACATATGGACACTCTGTATATGATTACCATTGTGATTACCAATGTCAATAAAGAAATTTCAATTTTGATAAAAAAAGAACATTGACGCTGGGTAATTTTTATTCACCCTGTGTAATATGATCGATAATGAGGTACCTATATTTTAATGAAAACTGGACTCTGTCAAGTAATAAATTCACTTGGGGTGCAAAGGTACACTTTGCATTTATTATTTTATTTTATAAATATAATCATCAACTTCGTATAAAGCCCATCAAGTGTGATCTATCACAATTTCAACACAAGTATGATAGACCCCAGTCTATTCAGGGGTTTGATATCATTCACTTCCTAGGTACTTTATTTCTGAATCCAAGAGTACGTTTTATTAACTGCAATAACAATAATCTTTGTTATCATTGTCTGGTTGATATTTATTGTGGCGAATTCGGCATGAATCGCCATTTACGGCTATATTATTTGGAATATGAGGTATACTCCGGGGGTATTGTGCCAATCCACCCACGTCCACAATGGGGGTCGTAAAGTGTCATTAATATCACCTAAAGGAGCGCATTTTAAAGCAATTTGACCATATTAAAGTCAATTGATTCGAGTCCTACGAAAACATCTGGCACACCCGCAATATATCACAGTGCCGAACGAAACGACGAAAAATCTCTAACTAATTGTTCGGCAACCTCCTTTCATCCCATTCAAGGATCGCGACTTTCAATGGAGGGCCCAGCCTCAGGGCACCAGGATCCGTGCCCACGTAACCGTGAAATATTTCATCCAGCAACACCTTTTGCCCAGCAAACGACTTCCAGCAGTGGCTTCAGAAGTGCCAAAGCTTTTAGTTATATTCAATACCATACTTATGATGCCAAACCGATCTATGATGCAACAGAAATAAGTTAATTCTCCTGAATAAAAAAAGAACTTATAGAAATTCGATAGTAAATAAAACATTGGATAAAACACAAAAAAAATATTATTAAATAAAACAAACACGTTTCTTTGTTTATATCACACTGTTTATGTTTATTCAAATTTGTGACTATAGTTTCGATCACGTTCTGAGCATTATCAAGCTTAGAGGAAAAAAAAGTGAAAGCAAAGTTTCAGAGTTTAACGCATATCGAATGAAAACGGAATCCATATCTATGTGTAATAATCACCAGACCTCACATCCTAGCATTTCTCTATCATAAATTAAAAGTTTCTTCTATTTGTATTCCAAATCCAACAAATGACCAATTAAAAACATTATGTTTATCAAATTTTCCTGACAACATTGCAAATGAGTTTAACATTTTTTTGCATCTACAGTTGCTGATCTATTAAGAAATATACGGCCAGTTTGATATACATCAAACATACCAATAAACAGCAAAAGCATTTCTATGGTGCCCACAACGGAACACGAAATATCTGATATCTTAAGAAAACTCAAAAATAAATTAAGTAGTGGTCATGATGAAATCGGCTCTAGGATTCAAAAATTGTGCATGTCAGCAATGGCGAAGCCTTTGACTTACTTGTATAATTTGTTTGTCAGATTGAACATTTCCAGCTAATTTTAAGTTAGCGGTTGTAAAGGTAATAATTAAATAAGGTAAAATTGTAAAGGCATAATGATGAAGCTAATCTTACAATTCCAGACTAATAAGTATTTTGAGTACAACGTGAAAAGTACTTAAGAGCGTTATATAAACTCGCATTGAAAAGTTCTGTACTGAGCACAATATACTCAGCCCCATGCAGCATTACTTTGTCATAGCTAAGCGTGTTCAATCTAATAAATTTTACTTCCTGAACCATGTGATAACCGCATTAGAACAAAAAGGAGTTCCATTAGCACTGAACCTAAACCTTACTAACTCTTTTGATAGCTTAAATCATGAAATTTTATATGATAAACTTAATAGATATGGAATTGGAGGCATTGCATTGAATTTAATTAAAGTATACCTTACAAATAGAGAGCAATTGGTAGCACTGTACCTACACCTTAGTAAGGCCTTTGATAGCTGAATTCATTAAATTTTATATGATATACTTGATAGATATGGAATTAGAGGCATTGCATTGAATTTACTTAAATCATACTTACAAATAGAGAGCAATTGGTAGCTATAGGAAATTGTAAAACAAAGCGTCTGCGAGTGGAACAAGGTATTCCTCAAGGCAGTATACTCGGACGACTTTTATTTCTAATTTACATCAATTACTTGTTTGGTGCTATTAGTGATCGAAATTGTTTTATAGGAGGCTATGCTGATGACCATAGTGCTGATGACCATAGTAGTCACGGATCCTAATAATCATGACTGCATTGAAAACGCCAAACTAACATACTCAGTATTACAAAATTGGATTGCAAAAAACAAATTCCTACTAAATGACTCAAAAACAAACGCGATGTTCTTCAAAACGGTATGGTCACAGCTACACTCACCTTCACATTTGAGTTGTGAATGTTTGAGTTGAGTTTGAGTTGTATGGTCTCCGTTGTAGTTATAAATAATGTTAAACTACTAGGCATAAGTATTGATTCAGAATTGAACTGAAAGTGTCATATCGAAAATCACGTACGAAAATTAAGCACAATATGTTATCAAATGCGATATCTTCAAAAGCTTGTGGACGAGAAATGTGTAAAGCACGTATACCATTGTTAATTTTGAGTCTGAAATCCGCTATGGTCTTATCTTTTTTCTTATCTTTTAAATCTCGAACGAAAATTGAGCACAATATGTTATCAAATGTGATATCTTAAAAACCTTGTGGACGAGAAATGTGTAAAGCACGTATACCATGTTAATTTTGAGTCTGAAATCCGTTATGGTTTTATATTTTTTCTTATCTTTTAAATCTCGAACGAAAATTGAGCACAATATGTTATCAAATGCGATATCTTCAAAAGCTTGTGGACGAGAAATGTGTAAAGCACGTATACCATGTTAATTTTGAGTCTGAAATCCGTTATGGTCTTATCTTTTTTCTTATCTTTTAAATCTCGAACGAAAATTGAGCACAATATGTTATCAAATGTGATATCTTAAAAACCTTGTGGACGAGAAATGTGTAAAGCACGTATGCCACGTTAATTTTGAGTCTGAAATCCGTTATGGTCTTATATTTTTTCTTATCTTTTAAATCTCGAACGAAAATTGAGCACAATATATTATCAAATGCGATATCTTGAAAAGCTTGTGGAGGAGAAATGTGTAAAGCACGTATACCATGTTAATTTTGAGTCTGAAATCCGTTATGGTCTTATATTTTTTCTTATCTTTTAAATCTCGAACGAAAATTGAGCACAATATGTTATCAAATGTGATATCTTAAAAACCTTGTGGACGAGAAATGTGTAAAGCACGTATACCACGTTAATTTTGAGTCTGAAATCCGTTATGGTCTTATATTTTTTCTTATCTTTTAAATCTCGAACGAAAATTGAGCACAATATATTATCAAATGCGATATCTTGAAAAGCTTGTGGAGGAGAAATGTGTAAAGCACGTATACCATGTTAATTTTGAGTCTGAAATCCATTATGGTCTTATATTTTTTCTTATCTTTTAAATCTCGAACGAAAATTGAGCACAATATATTATCAAATGCAATATCTTGAAAAGCTTGTGGACGAGAAATGTGTAAAGCACGTATACCATGTTAATTTTGAGTCGGAAATCCGCTATGGTCTTATCTTTTACGGAAGCAGTACCCACATAAACAGAATCTGTATAAGCCAAAAATAAGCAATGCAAATATTAGTCGGGTTAAATTACAGAGATAGATTATTAATCTATCAGGGGACTATTCCGAAAGTGTAAAATTCTTACAACAATTGCTTTCTATATACAGGGTGTTAATAATAAGTTGTAACATCCGAAAATAGCAGTTATAACTCATTGAAACAAACAACTTTTCTTAGTTCAAATTTTGGAATTGGAGCCCAAGTTCATAGTTACAGGCGTTCTTTCGTTTTTCGAAAAATCGTCATTACTCCCTTATTTTAAGGAATATTTAAAAAATACAAAAACGTTCAACATGCGCTTTCGGTTCTCTAAAATATTTGTATTTACAATTATTTTCTATTTTATCAAATAACAAAATAGCGAACGATCAAAAATTTCTAAGCAAGATATTTTGAAAACCAATCGATCGATTTTTGAAAATAAAACTTTTATAAAATCCTTGAACTATCTTATGTCTGTTTTGATAATTATGCATTTTCATACACAAATTATGCGAAATACGCACACAAATGATAAACGTGACAGAAACTTTTCAAGATGAAGCAGAAATTTCTGAAGCACAAGATCAAAAAGTGGCCTAACTTGGCCTAACTTAAGGTTAGCCTACTTTGTTTCAAACGATTGTTGCAGTTTGTTAAAATTGATCTTGTAATTCAATTTGAATAATAACTTGTTTGAAGAGATCGAAAAATATGTTTCAGACTAATGTTATAATATAGTTTTAGGATTTCATAAATGTTTTATTTTCAAAAATCAATCGAGTGAGTTTCAAAATATCTTGTTTCGAAATTATTGTTCGGTCGCCATTTTGTTATTTAATAAAATAGAAAATAATTGTAAATACAAATTTTTTAGAGAACCGATAGTGCGTGCTAAAAGTTTTTGTATTTTTTAAATATTTCTGAAAATATGGTAGTAATGACGATTTTTCGAAAAACAAAAGAACGCCAATAACTATGAACTTGGGCTCCAATTCAAAGATTTTAACTAAGAAAAGTTGTTTGTTTCGACGAGTTCTAACTGCCATTTTCGGGTGTCACAACTTAGTATTAACACCCTGTATACAGCGTCCGGCAGTGAAGCTGACTATGATATAGCTATCGTAATTCCTTGTGTCATTATTGTGACTGAATTTGTGCATGTTAAAATTTAATCGGTTTTTGCAACTGAAAATCAAGATTTCATGTATGGACCCTGTATATTTGAAATCTTGGGCAGTGAAACCTGACAGTTTTTGAAATGAAATAATTTAATCAATATTCAAAATATTTTGTTATAATTTTTTTTTTATTTAAAACGGAAAGAATGGATGTTTAACATGTATACAAAAAAAAATCGAAAAAGCATTATGAAGCAAACATAACATCACTAAAATTATGACCTCTACTTTCTCTGCACTTGCTCAAGTCTAGAGATAGCAAAGTTATTCATCACTCTTTCCAAGGTTCGGATCAAGGTGGGATCGCACCCATTTCCCGCTGAATATTGGCTTGCAGTACTGCCAAATTTCTAGACTTATCATTGATAAGTCTAGAAATTGATAAGTTGATAGATAGAAGATGATGAATTATCAATGTAATGATCGCACGCATTTCCCGCTGAATATTGGCTTGCAGTACTGCGAAATATCTAGACTTATCATTGATAAGTTTAGAAATTGATAAGTTGATAGATAAAAGATGATGAGTTATCAAAGTACACTTTTCCCTTGAAGTAACCCCACAGATAACAAAAATGCAGCAGTGCAGATAAAATAGAGGTCATCATTGAGTGACGTTATTTTTGCTTCATAATGCTTTTTCGATTTTGATTTGTATACATCTTAAACTTCCAATCTTTCTTGTTTAAATAAACAAAATTATAACAAAATATTTTGAATATTTATTGAATTATTCTATTTCAAAAACCGTCAGTTTCACTGCCGGACCATGAATATATGAAATCTTGATTTTCAGTTTCAAAAACCGATTAAATTTGAACATGCACAAATTCAGCCACAAATATGACACAAGGAATTATGATAGCTATAACCATCTCATCGCCTAGAAATTAGCTCAAGGAATACATGATATGTGGCCAAATTTCTTGACTTATCATTGACAAGTCTAGAAATTGATAAGTTGATAGATAGAAGATGATGAGTTATCAAAGTACACTTTTCCCTTGAAGTAACCCCACAGATAACAAAAATGCAGCAGTGCAGAGAAAATGGAGGTTATCATTGAGTGATGTTATTTTTGCTTAATAATGCTTTTTCGATTTTTTTTTTGGTATACATTTTAAACTTCCAACTTCTTTCTTTTTTAAATAATATAAATTATAACAAAATAATTTGAATATTCGTTGAACTATTCCATTTCAAAACCTGTCAGGTTTTACTGCCGAACCCTATATATATATATATATATATATATATATATATATATATATATATATATATATATATATATATATGAAATTTTGATTTTCAGTCTCAAAACCGATTAAATTTTAACGTACACAAATTCAGCCACAATTATGACACAAGTAATTATGATACCTATATCCTGCCATCTCATCGCCTAGAAATGAGCTCAAGGAACACATGTTACGTGGTAATGAAAATCTTGAATTAAATAATAACCTAACCTAACCTAATAAAAAAATAGCTCTCTTGCAACATTCAAAAAGGAAATATATGAACATTTGTGTAATATGGAGCCATTTTCTCTAAATGAATTCCTTAGTTAAACTACCATTATTTCTTGATACTATATCTTTAATGAATTTAAGTTTTATATGCAAACAATTATAAAATTTAAAAAAAAAAGCTTAGACCAATGCTGCTTAGATGAATGCCAAAAATGCTTAGACCAATTGCTTACACCAATGGCTTATATCCTTGTAGAAATGTTCGCCCTTAAGCGTGGTGTTAAATGCTTGAATGGCGAATTTCGCCTATTTTCAAATTCAAAAAACCACTTGACATGGAATGTCAACCAACTTTAACTTTACCCAACTTTAATTACTAATTGCATATTTCATTATTATTTGTGTAAACGCCTAAATTAAGTTACACCTTAGTAACTAAATTAACAATAAAGACTGGCATTGCAACGACTATTGATATAATAATAATAATTCCTACTACTCCTCCACCTATGGCGTAATTGGTTATTGTGATTATTTGACAGAGAATTCTGACCCAATTCCATTTTATTTTACCATAGGCCCGTGGACTATTACTAATTATGTGGATGTTATAATATAAACGCATACCAATGATTACGTTTATAATAATTAAGAGTTTTAGCTTTAATTCTAGATATCCGGTAATTCCAGTAAATTATGGAATTAAAATAAAGAGATACGCGAATAATACCGCACGTCTCATATTTTCCACTTATAAATTCTCCTGCATAAATCGCTTTGTAATCTGTTCCTTTGAATTTGGGCACGTCAGCACACTCCCGTGTTCATTTGGACGCTTTAGGGCACCTCCCACACGTGTCAAAGGACATTATGTTTTCATACGTTAAGAAGGATAAACTATTGAGACTAGTGAATGCCTCGTCGGCCATGCACAGGTAATAAGGACGCAATCTATTTAGAATCCCTGCGTAATCCTTGCCGCTCGTCTTTTGGGAGACGAACCGTTTTCCGAATTTGGGAGGATTTTTTTTTTGTTACTGCCGCTACTTCTAATGCCACCTTGCACAACAAACCAACCAGAAATGACGACATGGAATTTAGATGGTCTTTTGTCAGTGGTTTCATCACTGAGTCGTGTAAACTATTCAAATATGTAAATAGCTGGAGGGTAAGAGCATGTAACTGTTGTTACGAAATCCATGTAACGCATATGGACCTAGTGAACCATTTTTTATAAATATATTTTTTTACCGTACAAGTTAATTTAAAACAAAATTAAATTTTAAATTTTCTTAAATGCATGTTAGTAGTTTTTTTATAAATATATTTTTTTAACCGTAATAGTTAATCTAACATCAAAATTAAATTTAAAATGTTCTTAAATGCATGTTAGTAGTCACGAGTTCATGACTGAGCGATCAAAATTCTCTAGTAAAAATGCCTTTCCTTTTGAGGGGAACAAAAACTGGCGATCCCGTGTACTCTTAAATTACTTCTACTCTTAAATATAATAAGTGCATGTTAGTAGTCACGAGTTCGTGACTGTTTGAGCCCTCAAAATTCTCTCGTAAAAGTCCCTTTCCTTTTGAGGGGAACGGAAACTGGCGATCCCGTGTACTCTTAAATTACTTCTACTCTTAAATATAATAATATGTTTTAGGGGAAACCTGCAAAGCCAAAAGCAATGTTGGCTAAAGAATGAGCCTATGTTCATTCTGTAGCCAACATTGCTTTTGGCTTTGCATAATGTATTTATGTACTATTTTTCAATACCACCAATAAAATATGAGAATTTTTGTTATTTAAACATTATTGCCCTTTTCGTATATTGTGTCCTCATTATTTTAGCATCGATATTTGGGATGTAATTAAAAACGCCTCTTACTGTTTTATTTTGTAGAAACTCATCCAAAGCGCCAAATATTTAACGTTCACTTGTTGTGCGTGTCGTTTTACTTTAAGATCCGCCCTCTTCCTGTGCTTTGAACCATTTCAATTGTGTAGAGTTCGTTGGAAGATCATTCTTTTTTACATCTCTTGTCGAATGCAAAAGAGGCGCTCCAGTGTGTCCAACGATTTTTTCGTTTTCCCCGTATCTGCATGTGAATCGATAACCTATTTAGAAAAGGGCATCGCTTTGATGTATTTTTACTCTCGCTTTTTTAATCACACGTCGATCGTTTCGGAGGAATACGATATGAGTTCACGTGCGGAGGATATGTCGATTGTAAGTGCGAACTTCCTATTGCAGACCGTTGAGGGTGCATTGATAAATATCTCAGTGCTAGGCAAAGCTAGACATCAGTTTGGCTTTACAGAATGATTATATTATGCCACTAAGAAAGTTTTGTGGTTTTTTTTAATAAACCGTTTAATCACAATATAATTCGGTTAATTAAGTAGACACATGTACAATAACACAAGAAAACACAAATATAACAAGTAGAAATATACTTATTCTTATTCAAATATTTAAAATATTCAAATTCGATTATTACTATGGTGATATGGGAAACGGTAAGAGATACGAAGTCGGTTAAATTGGGGCAAAGTTGCTTAAATCATATGGGGAATTATAATCCAAATCCAAATAATCCATCAATCAAAATAATTTAAAAAAAAATCAATTGTAACTGAGATTTTTTTTAATTAAAATTTTCGAAAATTATATTTATTTTGAAAATCTCAGTTACATTTTTTTTAATTAAAATTTTCAAAAGTTATACTTATTTTTTGCTGTCGTTATCAAAATAAAGAGATATCAAAACAAAATATACACACTTTCGTTGTCACTTTTTCTCCTCTACAACAAGTGAATTTTAGATTTTCGATCAGATGTTTCATGTGAGTGCAATCGTAATCAAGTCTAAATTTTTAAACGTGGACCTGCATTTTTTATATTGTTTTTGAGTTGTTTGAAACAATTGAACTAAAGTAAAAATAAAACACTTGGCTGAGGTTCACTGATTTTGATAGATTTTTCTACAATTGTAGAGATTGTAGAGAATTGATAATTTGAGGAATTTGTATTCAGTTTTATATGTATAACTCTTGAAAATGGTTGTGAGGCCGAAATAAGTGTAGAGAAATCTTTGAATTTTCAAGAATCAAGTCCAAATTTTTAAATGTGGACCAGCATTTTTTATATTATTTTTGAGTTGTTTGAAACAATTGAACTAAAGTAAAAATAAAACACTTGGCTGATGTTTACTGATTTTGATACATTTTTCTACAATTGTAGAGATTGTAGAGAATTGATAATTGAAGGAATTTGTATTCAGTTTTATATGTATAACTCTTGAAAATGGTCGTGTGGCCGAAATAACTGTAGAGAAATCTTTCAGTTGTATTTTTATTTTTAGTTTAAATGCGGATTTATTTAAATTATTTTACTTTTTATATTTCTGATTTTTGCCATTTTAGATGTGATTTAAATCAATTGATGTACATCACGATTCAAATCATATGATTTTTTTTAAATAAATTCTTGAATTTGGATAATAATTGATGCTTAAAAAAATAATCGGTATATCTGTACCAGGATTGGTGTGATTTAAATCAATTGATTTAAATAATGTTTTAAATACTTAAATCAACTGATTTTTCAAAATAAATCATTGATTTAAATCAAAATTGATTATAGTTTTAAATTATTTATTGTTTGTGTACTGTTTGTGCATTCCAATAGGTAATGAAAAATATAATGTAACTAAGAGTTATGCTCTAAAGTAGAAAATTGTAAGTAAAATATTTTTATTTTCTACCATTTTTTTGAGCCATCATATAATAGAGTAGACTGAAATTTGTTTTAATCATCAATTCTTGTTTAAATCCCAGAATTTATTTTAAAATAATCATATTATAATAAAAAAATAAAAATCTAAGAAAAATAAGTAGATATATGTATAATAACACAAGAAAACAGAAATATAACAAGAAGAAATTCGATTATTACTATGGTGATATGGGAAACATCATGATCATCATCATCATTCATGATTTATTTATCAAATAAATCATGATTTATTGATTATTTTTTTAATCGTGATTTATTCCAACCCTGATCTATATCATGTGGTGGACTAAAATTGGATGAAAAGAAAATTACTTTACTTATTTCCAATTATCTAATTTAAAGCATGCTAACTCTATAATTATATCGCCTTTTTAATTGTACACCTATTCGAATGCACAAACATTGCAAAAAAGTGATTAATTAAAAATAAAAATCAAATTTGATTTAAATCAATGATTTATTTAAAAAAATCAGTTGATTTAAGTAAGGATTTAAAACATTATTTAAATCAATCAATCAAATTTAAAATAAAAATCAATTTTGATTTAAATCAATGATTTATTTTAAAAAATCAGTTGATTTTAGGAAGGATTTAAAACATTATTTAAATCAATTGATTTAAAGCACACCAATCAATCATCATCAATTATTGTCCAAATTCAAGAATTTATTTAAAAAAAATTCAATTCAATCAATTTGATCAATTTTGATTTAAAACAGTGATTTATTAAAAAATAATCGATTCACACCAACCCTGTAAAAATACACGACAACACTAGAAAGAAAATGTTTCAATTATTACTCATTAAATCTTAATCCAGTTTATAATATATACTGTCGACATATCGGTAAATATAAGAAATCCCTCTAATTGATATTTATTCGCTACTTTTTGACATATCATTGAAAGAGTATAAAAAAAAATTGAAAACTTCATTAAAATCGTATAACACTAGTAGGCAAATATTTCAAAAATTATGGATTACATAATAAATCAATTTAGTGTATACAGTGCAAATATATTAATAAATATTAGTAATAAATTTAGTTAATATTGATACGCTACATTTTGAAATATCAATGATAAAGTATCAACAATATTGAGAATATCAATAAAAACACATAATAACACTGGAAAGCAAATATCTCAGGAATTACGCATTAAATATTAATATAATTTATGATATGTGATACCTATATATCACTAAATATCAGGAATATATTGCATTAATATTTGTACGCTGCTTGTTGAAATATCAATGGTAAAGTCTCAACAATATTTGAAAATATCTGTAAAACACATGATAACACTGCAAAGCAAATATTTCAAGAATTACGCATTAAATATTAATTTTATTCAGGATATGTTATGCCCTTATCACTAAATTACAGCAATACATTGCATTAATATTGATATGCTGCATTTTGAAAAATCAATAGTAAAGTATAAACAATATTTGAGGGTATCAGTAAAGACACATGATAACACTAGAACCCAAATGTTTCATATATTCCTCAATAAATCTTAATTCAGTTTATCATATGTAATGTCCATATATCAATAAATATTAGAAATCTATCTATTTGATATTTATTTGCTACTTTTTGATATATCATTTAAAACGTATCCTCAAAATTTGAAATCATCATTAAGAACATATAATAACACAAGTAGGCAAATATCTTAAGAATTGCGCATTACTTAATATATCAATTCGGGGGATATTTTGCAAATATATTAATAAATATCAGAAATAAATTTAATTAATATTGATACGCTACTTTTTGAAATATCAATGGTAAAGTATCAACAATATTGAGAATATCAGTAAAAACACATGATAACACTGAAAAGCAAATATCTCAAGAAATGCGCATTAAATATTAATATTATTTATAACATTTGATACCCATATATCACTAAATATTAGCAATAAATCGCATTAATATTGATACGCTGCTGTTTGAAATATGAATGGTAAAGTATCAACATCATTTGAGAATATCTGTAAAACACACTAAAAAGCAAATATCTCAAGAATTACGCATTAAATATTAATGTAGTTTAATATATGTAATGCTTTTATATCACTAAATAACATCAATACATTGAAATAATATTGATACGCTACATTTTGAAATATCAATGGTAAAATGTGAACAATATTTGAGAATATCAGTAAAGAAACATTATGACACTAGTAAGCAAATATCTCAAGAATACGCATTAAATATAATTTTAATTGAGAACATATAATACCCATATATCACTATATATCCCATATATCACTATATATCCCATATATCACTATATAAACATATATCAGCAATAATCAGGATTAATATTAACGCGCTAATATCATATCGAGTGATTAAAAAAAAAATTCATCGAATTTGCCATTAAACGATAGATATATTGTCTTAGCTTGTCTTGGCTTACAGGTGTCAAAATTTGACAAAATTCGAACCCTGACAAATCTGTCAGATTTGACTGTCAAATCTGACAGATTTGTCAGGATTCGAATTTGTGAATGTGAAATCTTATTAATCTAAACGTTATGGTTATGACCGGTGTAAAAATTGATGGACAGTGTGTTTATTCGACACTTAATGCATTTGAAGATTTCCAAGAAACTTATGTCTTAGCTTACAGTTGTCAAAATTCGAACTCTAACAAATCTGACAGAAGTTGCCAATTTCCAAGAAACTTATGTCTTAGCTTACAGTTGTAAATTTTTTACAAAATTCGATCTCTAACAAATCTTACAGAAGTTGCCATGAAAAAAATGATAGATATAAAATATAGGAGTGTGTCTTAGCTTACACTTGTCAAAATTTGACAATACTCGGACCCTGATAAATCTGTCAGATTTGACAGTTAAATCTGACAGATTAGTCAGGGTTCGAATTTGTGAATGTGAAATCTTATTGATCTAAACGTTATGGTTATGACCGGTGTAAAAATTGATGAGCAGTGGATTTATTCGACCCTTAATGCATTTGAAGATTTCCAAAAAACTTATGTCTTAGCTTACAGTTGTCAAAATTTGACAAAATTCGGACTCTAACAAATCTGACAGAAGTTGCCTCGAAAAAAATGATAGATATAGAATGTAGGAGTGTGGCTTATCTTACAGTTGTCAAAAAATGATAAAATTCGGACCCTGACAAATCTGTCAGATTTGACAGTTAAATCTGATAATCTATCAGATTCAGGGTTCGAATTTGTGAATTTGTGATCTTAACATTATGGTTATGACCGGTGTAAACATTGATGGGCAGTGAGTTTATGCGACACGTAATGCATTTGAAGATTTCCAAGAAACTTTTTCAGAAGTGATCACTTTGATAAATTCAGCAAAAAAGTAATTCAGACATACGTAATTTTTTTTATTGCACGCTTTGCTGAAACATTTTTTGAATTTGTAATATGCGATTATAATAATAATCTTTATTTATGTTACCAATAGGTTTACACAAGTCATGAAAAAACAGATTACAGCAAGTAAGTATACAAGAAATGATAGTGTTATGTAATAACTGTACATTTCTACTGATAAGTTCAGAAGATCGTTCATTTAACGACTCTGAGTTTCTACCAGGGTTGGGATACATCTTAATTTAAAAAAAAAACAAAAATCGACGGTTTAAAAGAAATGAAAAATCAATGATTTTTTTTTAAATCATAAAAATCATGATTTTTTTGTTTTTGTTATATTTCAGTCAGTTAAAAAAAAAACAACAATCGACGGTTTAAAAGAAATGAAAAGTAATGTTTTTTTTAAATAATAAAAATCATGATTTTTTTTTTAATATTTCTGATCAGTTTTTGCCAGTTTAGATGTGATCTATATCGATTGATATACATCACTATTTAAATTAATCGATATAAATCACATTTAAACTGGCAAAACTGGCCTGCTTACGAATATTCAGCATATTAAATCATAAAGTATATCAAGTAATATACATCACTATTTAAATCATATGGTTTGTTTCTGATATATTCTGCTATTTGAACAAGAATTGATGATTAAAACCAATTTCTGTATATCTGTACCATGTGATGGATCAAAAAATGGAACGATAGAAAAATATTTTACTTACTTACAATTATCGTTATAGCATGCTAACTCTATAGTTACATTATATTTCTAATGGTTCGCCTATTGAAATGCACAAATAGTGCAAAAACAATGATTAATTTAAAAAAAATCTATTTTGACATAAATCAATGATTTATTTAAAAAAATCAGTCTATTTAAATCAATTGATATAAATCACACCAACCCTGGTTTCTATTAATGAGTATATAAGTAGAAACCATTGTTGGAACCAGAAAACAATGATTAATTAAAAAAAAAGATTTAGATCAATGTTTTATTTAAAAAAAATCATTTGATTTAAATCATGATTTAAATCAGGGAGACCAACCCTGGTTTCTAATGTTGAGTATACTAGTAGAAACCAGGGTAGGTGTGATTAAAATCAATTGATTTAAATCATGATTTAAATCAACTGATTTTTTAAATAAAACATTGATTCAAGTCAAAATTGTGTTTTTATTAAAATAATCATTCCTTTTGCACTATTTGTGCCTTCTATAAGGTGCACAATGAATTATTTAATGCAACTACAGAGTTAGCATGTTTTAAGGCAGATAATTGTAAATAAATAAAATATTTTTCTTTTCTTCCATTTCTCCTTCTCCTTTTCTTCCACCGATTTTTTTTTAATCATCAATTCCTATTCAAAATTAAGAATTTGTTAAAAAAAATCATATCATTTAAATCGTGAGGTAAATCACTTGATATAAATCATATCAAAACTGGCAAGCACTAATCAGAAATATAAAAAAATCAAATAAATCAAATCATTGATTTTTGATTTATTTTTTAAATCATGATTTATTCTAACCATGGTTTTAAATCTTTTTTTTTTTAATTAATCATTATTTTGCAGTGTTATTACTGCTGCCTATTACTGGTATTGTTACTTCTAAGATACAATCTATAGCAATTAATTTCTGCAGCCACGGATTTCACTTTATTAAAGCCATCCTGCTTTTACCTGCATGCATAATTTAGCACTTCACGGGATCGCTAGCTTTAATGTATGTGCAAAGCAACGCCAGCTTGATAAAGTAAACATTTTAATATTTTGGGCCCAGGGAGGCAAGTGCTCTGACCTTTCGCCCACCATCGAATTAGTGGTCTTACATATTTAAATATTTGGGTGACATGAACTACAGATAAAAAGTGCAAAATAAGGCCTACGTTATGCAAACTTACGTATTCATCCTCCACTCCTCCTGAAACTACTTCCATCTCATCCAGAAAAAAACTAAATAGACATAACATTTCTGGAATAATTGGTCCAGTTAGTTTAAAATATTTGGATTAAAATAGTATTAAAATATTTTATCTATTTGTTTAAAATAGTTTAAAAAATAGTTAAAATGTTTAATTATTTTCTATAATTCTTAGATTTCGTAAATTGCCAAATCTCTTACATAATTACTTTGTGATTTTAGGTAGGCAAAAGTAAAAAGCTGCCTGCGCAGCATCCATCCAGTATATCTTTAAAGTAATCGGTCTAGTTAGTTTAAAATGTTTGAACTGTTACAATATTTAATTATTTTGCAATTTTCTATAATTCCTAGATTTTGAAAATTGACAAATCTCTTATAAAATGTCTTTGTTATTTCAGGCTATCTGCCCAGCATCCATCCATTATTTCTCTAAAATAATCGAGCCAGTTAGTTTAAAATGTTTGAACTGTTACAATATTTAATTATTTTGCAATTTTCTATAATTCCTAGATTTTGAAAATTGCCATATCTCTTATAAAATGTCTTTGTTATTTTAGGCTGTCTGTGAAGCTTTCATCCATTATTTCTCTAAAATAATTGGGCCAGTTAGCTTAAAATGTGTGAAATGTTACAATGTTTAATTATTTTGCGATTATTCATAATTCCTAGATTTCGAAAATTGCCAAGTCTCTTATAAAATGCCTTTGTGATTTTAGGTGGGCGAACGCAAAAAGCTGTCTGCTCAGCATCCATCCAGTTTTTGTGCTCTTTCGATAAACGTGTCAATAATTACGGGCAACCGGTGCGTTGTTTGTTCAAGATTAATCTGGAAGTACGCTTCAATGGCCTGGCCATTGAAAAATTCTGGCAAAAACTCGCAGAGGAAGACACTGTGGTTAACCCAGCGAGACGGAGTGTGACCAGCGGCACCCAGAGAACACGAGCCTCATTGAAGAAATTACGAAGCAGAACCAAGAGCTGAACATTAACAACTTTTGGATGAATTGGTGGTTGTGTGGAGATATACTAAGTTCGACTCTCGGTCCATCTCAATGTAAGAAGAGGAAAGCTGTTTTGTTGAATTTAATATTTACATATCTATGTTGACTAAATGGCAATTCATATTAGGAATTAAATTAATTTTCAATTTATGTTAGGTCAGGTGAGGTTAGATGATAAAATTTAAGTTTTTCTTCGACAGTGAGTAAACTAAGTTTTTACGCACTGTTACTTTTTAGCACAAGTGCGTAAAAACAGTCAAAAGCTGTGGAAAGCTGTCAGAATTGACAAGGAAATGACAATCATAAAAGTATATATATATATATATTGAGTATATTGATAAGTGTATATATTGGCCTGTCACATTTGTATACAGCAACGTGAATAAATATATATTATTATTATTATACACCTACCTTTCCGACGGTGTAGAATATTGAATTGCTTTCTTGACGTCTTGTAATAGTTTTACATTTTCGAATTGAATTGTTGATTTCGATATCTGTTTTTTTATAATAGCTGTCGTAGAAAAAAATTTGTATGATACATTTTTGTAAAGTGACTCGCGTTTTTTGTTGAACTCGGCTGTGCCTCGTTCAACAAAATTCACGCTTATTCAAAAAAGCACTACTTTACGAACTTGTATATAAATAACTATTATGATTTTATTTATGACTGTTAAATGAATATGGTCACATAGTGATACAATTAGAGCAAAATTGAAATAGTGATGACAAACTTACACGAATACTTATTATTTAATTAATCATTCACTCACTTTTTATTGGCTTAAAAAAATATTGGTTAAAGTATCATGCCTACGCGTCATTTTTTTTTGTATGCTGCCTAAAATTTATATATATTTTTTAATTTATTTATTTATTTTTTCCAATTGGCATTATTAAAATGCTCCATATGTATATTGAATCTCATCATTTAAACAACACTTTTAAATAGAAAAACAATCAAATGTTTACCTTTTCACTTTATTCACAATAACTATTGACAACGTGAATAAAGTAAAAAATACGTTAATGGCACTATCCTTTGTTATCACTTGACAGTGTTGATGCAAAATCCCTTTTTTTTTAATTTATAAGTGAGAGTACACTACTCTTGTGGGAAGTTCTAAAAAGATTTTACCACTTTTTACTAATCTGTTTCATTATTATAGAAATTAAAACTATCCTCGTCAAGCCTCAAGAGATTAGGTGATATTTTCCTAAAACATGATTGAGGACTAGTTTAAAAGTATTCAAAATTTGTATGTATCATTATGTGGAAAGTTGTAAGAAGCGTTATACCACCTTTTACTAATCTGTTTCATTAATGCAGAAAATAAAGCTATCCTCGTCAATCCTCAGGAGATTTTCAACATTGGACATCTTCAAACATGTCTGAAGATTCATTTGATGATATCTATTTTGTTCTTAATATTTCCAAATCATTCGTACAGCTCTTTATGTGGGAAGTTCTAAGAAGCTTTTGCCACTTTTTACTAATCTGTTTCATTATTATAGAAATTCAAACTATCCTCGTCAAACCTCATGAGATTAGATGATATTTTCCTTAAACATGTTTGAAGACTAGTTTGAAAGTATTCAAAATTTTTCTAAATTTTCCAATTTTTATGTACACCTCATTATGTGGAAAGTTGTAAGAAGCGTTATATCACGTTTTACTAATCTGTTTCATTAATGCAGAAATTAAAGCTATCCTCGTCAATCCTCATAAGATTTTCAACATTGGACATCTTCAAACATGTCTGAAGATTCATTTGATGATATCTGTTGCACCGAATTTTTCTTAATTTTTCCAAATCATTCGTACAGCTCTTTATGTGGGAAGTTCTAAAAAGCTTTTGCCACTTTTTACTAATCTGTTTCATTATTATAGAAATTAAAATTATCCTCGTCAAACCTCATGAGATTAGATGATATTTTCCTTAAACATGTTTGAGGACTAGTTTGAAAGTATTCAAAATTTTTCAAAATTTTCCAATTTTTTTGTACACCTCATTATGTGGAAAGTTGTAAGAAGCGTTATACCACGTTTCACTAATATGTTTCATTAATGCAGAAATTAAAACTATCCTCGTCAATCCTCATGAGATTTTCAACATTGGACATCTTCAAACATGTCTGAAGATTCATTTGATGATATCTGTTGCACCGAATTTTTCTTAATTTTTCCAAATCATTCGTACAGCTCTTTATGTGGGAAGTTCTAAAAAGCTTTTGCCACTTTTTACTAATCTGTTTCATTATTATAGAAATTAAAATTATCCTCGTCAAACCTCATGAGATTAGATGATATTTTCCTTAAACATGTTTGAGGACTAGTTTGAAAGTATTCAATTAGTTTCTAAATTTTCCAATTTTTTTGTACACCTCATTATGTAGAAAGTTGTAAGAAGCGTTATACCACGTTTTACTAATCTGTTTCATTAATGCAGAAATTAAAGCTATCCTCGTCAATCCTCAGGAGATTTTCAACATTGGACATCTTCAAACATGTCTGAAGATTCATTTGATGATATCTGTTGCACCGAATTTTTCTTAATTTTTCCAAATCATTCGTACAGCTCTTTATGTAGGAAGTTCTAAAAAGCGTTTGCCACTTTTTACTAATCTGTTTCATTATTATAGAAATTAAAATTATCCTTCTCAAACCTCATGAGATTAGATGATATTTTCCTTAAACATGTTTGAGGACTAGTTTGAAAGTATTCAAAATTTTTCAAAATTTTCATATTTTTTTGTACACCTTATTATGTGGAGAGTTGTAAGAAGAGTTATACCACGTTTTACTAACCTGTTTCACTAATGCAGAAATTAAAGCTATCCTCGTCAATCGTCAGGAGATTTTCAACATTGGACATCTTCAAACATGTCTGAAGATTCATTTGATGATATCTGTTGCACCGAATTTTTCTTAATTTTTCCAAATCATTCGTACAGCTCTTTATGTGGGAAGTTCTAAAAAGCTTTTGCCACTTTTTACTAATCTGTTTCATTATTATAGAAGTTAAAACTATTCTCGTCAAGCCTCATGAGATTATATGATTTTTTCCTCAAACATGTTTGAAGATTAGTATGAAAGTATTCAAAATTTTCAAAATATTGTTCGTACACCTCGTTATGTGGGAACTTCTAAGAAGCGTTGTGCCACTTTTACTAAACTGTTTCATTAATGTAGAAATTGAAACTACCCTCAGCAATCCTCGTAAAATTAAAAGAATTTGAAACATTGGACATCTTCAAAAATGTTTGAGCATTCGTTTGAAATTATCCATTGTTCCAAATATTTCAATTATCTTTCAAATATTTCCTCCTAATCTGACGACAGTTTATTTATGTCACAATTATTTTAATTCATTCATCATTTAGGGCTATCTTTCCATCCATTGGTAAAGTTGCGAATAGTTTTCTGTTAGTTTAAGGTACACATATGGAGATTACAATTTTTTTGGAAAATAGATGATTACTATTGTCGTTTTGGATATGTCTAGTTAGATACATCAATAAATAGATAATAATAAATTTTCTAGGTAACTTCATGCAAATTCTTCAATTCTGATAACGAATTGGAGATCTTCTGACGAAAATAGAGTCAACTTTCCTAGTTTAAGAGTTCATCAAATTAATAACAGTACAATTAACATTTATGTAAATAATTACCTAATCAATACAAATTTTTGAAAACTCTGCAAATTTGGAAAAAATCTTATGATACACGTAAATAAACCAAATTTTATTCACTTATACCATAAACAACTATATTTATTCGATTATGGGTAACCTCTGTTACAAAACTGTTTTTGTATTGATATACAGTGTGGCCGAAAAGTCGCTTTACCGAAAATAGCATAATCTCCAAAATATGTATTGTTTTTTTCAAATTGTATTATTTTCAGTAAAGCGACTTTTCGGCCACCCGGTATTTGAATGTAATATGAATTTGAATGAATTTGAATGAATTTGAATATTTTTGATCGAACATTTGAAGTTCAATAATTTCATTATTTCCCGAAATGACAACAGCACCCTCAGAACTCCGTACAAAAGTCGCAGCCTAAACTCACCACACTCTTTGCAATATTTTCAATTTATCTGGGCATCGGCACCCCAATTGCCCCCTTTCTTCGGATTTATGGTCCGGTTAATGCGCTTTAATCCCCCGCCGATGTTCCTCAAGGGTCCACTCATTCATGACGATTTTATTTGGTACCTGAGCGGCACCCGAAGAGGGAGACAGGTACTTCTGGTGGGGGAAGCCACATATCTGGAGGTGCATCTGAAAGGGCATCTTCAAAATATTTCCACGTCTTGAGGCGATCGCATCTTTGAAGAGAACTCAGTTTTTTCGTGTTTTTAGTTCGCAGCGAAAGAAACGCGACGATGAAAAGTGAACCCAGAACAGTGCACGTGCCAGAATCTGAAACCAGAAAGGTAATTTAGATTTTTATTCATCAATATAAAAATATAAAAATAAAAATGTATACAAAATTATAAATAAAATTCAAATTTGTAAAAAAAAATAAAAATTGTAAAAGTAAGATTATGAAAATAAATTTTAGTACATTTTATTTTCATAATCTTACTTTTACAACTTTACTACATCTACTAAAATTTATTTTCATAATCTTACTTTTACAATTTTTATTTTTTTTTTACAAATTTGAATTTTATTTATAATTTTTTATACATTTTAATTTTTTTATAATAATATGCGCTCGCACATTTAAGACTTTTTAGCTCGGATGATTAGTACAGCTACATTATAAAAATACAGGGTGTCTCAAAAATAGTGTATAAAAGTGCTGTATACCTTAAAAATACCTTAAAATACCTTAAATAATACCTTAAAAAATAGTAAATAAATTCCTCTGGCCTTAGTTTTTGAAATATTGCTAATCAAAGATATAACATTACAGCAAGTTTAGAAGAGCTCTAAGCATGGATTAAATGGAAGTCATGTGTTGAGTTGTTTGTATATATATATTTTTACATAATCTTGTTGTATATTTCGATTTGTAATAGCGAGTTTAAATATTTAAAAGTGTTTTTTTTTCAAAAATCAACGTGACAACAACCTACTGTACAATAAAAATACTGATAATAAAGTCGTCTATGATTTATGTTTTTTGAAAGTTTTTTTAAAGTAACGTAAAACTATTTTTTATTTTTTATTTATTTAAAAAAATTATATACGTACCTATTTTCTAACGACTCAACAATCTACTGTACAATAAAAATACTGATAATAAAGTCGTCTATGATTTATGTTTTTTGAAAGTAACGTAAAACTATTTTTTATTTTTTATTTATTTAAAAAAATTATATACGTACCTATTTTCTAACGACTCAACAATCTACTGTACAATAAAAATACTGATAATAAAGTCGTCTATGATTTATGTTTCTTGAAAGTTTTTTGAAAGTGACGTAAAACAATTTTTTATTTTTTATTTATTTAAAAAAAATTATATACGTACCTATTTTCTAACGACTCAACAATCTACTGTACAATAAAAATACTGATAATAAAGTCGTCTATGATTTATGTTTTTTGAAAGTTTTTTGAAAGTGACGTAAAACTATTTTTTACTTTTTATTTATTTAAAAAAAAATTATATACGTACCTATTTTCTAACGACTCAGTGGCCATCCATGAGTGGCCTGCTATTGAGCTTGTGTACTATTTTTGGGACACCCTGTATAATAATAATTATAATTAGCGTAATAATTATATCGAAATTTAAACGATATTTATTTTCCCTGGTGTTTTGTTAATTTTTTGCCAGTTATTAAAGTATATTCTTGGGTTTGGTTTTTGGTGTAGTTACTGGTAGATATTTATTAGAATTAAAGGCTTATCATCATTTTTATGAGGTTTTTTAAATTTATTTAGGCCCAAATAGTTTCGGCTTATTTAGGCCATCTTCAGAGGCTTAAATTTTTTGTATTTTAAGTTAATAACATTGTTTTGGGCGATAGTTTAAAGTTAGGTGATTTTTGCCTGTCGTTTTGGACTTTTGGATATGTTCGTTATTATTGTATCGTAAGTTGTTTAAAAAAATAACATACCAAAGAATAATTACAAACATTTCATAAATTGATTGTAATCATTTTTATTTCCAGTAATTTAAGTTGAAATCAAAAGTTTGCAATTTTTATGAACAAAATCTTTATGAAAAAATGATGAGCTTAATTATTATTATTATTATTATTATTATTTATTATTATTATGCTAGTATAACCAATTACTGTCCCCAAAGTGTAATCTACCATACATGGAAATTTTTAATTTGTCATTGTGGATTTTGCTTCACCCTTTGCTTGTTTTATCATTTCAAAATGCTTCATTTTTCAAATGCTTCATCATTTCTGAATTTTATTCAAAATAAATTAGACAGAATAACATACATTTATTATGTTTATTTGACTAGTGCCTTAATTACTTGAAATAATACAAGAAATAGTTTATTTCTAATAGATTTAATTTTTTTTTCGATTTGAACTTTTTAAATTTTGAAGATTTTCAGTACATATTAGTAAAATAAATACGATATTTAGAGAAAAAAATCTATTGTAGTTTTAACTACATTGTAAATTAGTTACTGATAGTTAATTATACAAAATGTTTGATTTTTAATTTATTATAACCAAGAATTTTCCGATTATCTTTTAATGTATTTTTCATCTATTATTATAATCGTAGTAACAATATTTATTTGGCTAACGACCAGCAGTCTTTCGACCTGTATAATAATGCTTTAATATTTAATGTAAGTATTAATATCTTGAATGAGAGAAGCATGTAAATGCCATCTCGTAGTGAAATCCAATTAAAAATTATTAATAACTTGATAGATTCCTATTTACAATTATAAATTGTTTGTTTTGTAACAATTTGTTTAAATTAGGCTTCATTTGTTTTGTTTATTTGTTTACTTATTATTTTTATTTAGTTGTTTTTGTTACCATTTTTCGGAAACGATATTCCTAGTAGTAACAATATTTATTTGGCTAACGACCAGCAGTCTTTCTACATGTATAATAATACTTCAATATTTGATTCAAGTATTAATATCTTGAATGAGAGAAACATGTAAATGCCATCTCGTAGTGAAATCCAATTAAAATTATTAATAACTTGATAGATTCCTATTTACAATTATAAATTGTTTGTTTTGTAACAATTTGTTTAAATTAGGCTTCATTTGTTTTGTTTACTTATTTCTTTATTATTTTTATTTAGTTGTTGTTTTTGTTACCATTTTTCGAAAACGATATTCCTAGTAGTAACAATATTTATTTGGCTAACGACCAGCAGTCTTTCTACATGTATAATAATACTTCAATATTTGATTCAAGTATTAATATCTTGAATGAGAGAAACATGTAAATGTCATTTTGTGGTAAAATCCAATTAATATTATTAATATCTTGATAGATTCCTATTTACAATTATAAATTGTTTGTTTTGTAACAATTTGTTTAAATTAGGCTTCATTTGTTTTGTTTACTTATTTACTTATTATTTTTATTTAGTTGTTGTTTTTGTTACCATTTTTCAAAAACGATACTTCAAGTAGTAACAATGTTTATTTGGCTAACGACCAGCAGTCTTTCTACCTGTATAATAATACTTCAATATTTGATTCAAGTATTAATATCTTGGATGAGAGAAACATGTAAATGTCATTTTGTGGTGAAATCCAATTAATATTATTAATATCTTGATTGATTCGTATTTACAATTATAAATTGTTTGTTTTATAATAATTTGTTTAAATTAGGCTCTATTTGTTTTGTATACTTATTTACTTATTATTCTTATTTAATTCTTGTTTTTGTTACCCATTTTCAAAAACGATATGCGACAACATGAGAATGTTGGTGGTCAAACAATATCTTTATTTTCGGTAGTTATCTACATATAAACTACATATAATTAAAATATATATTCCACACTTCATTATAACACTTAAATCTATAAACACTTTAACGCTAATGACCCTTCTTGGGTTTTAAATGTATTTATCCATGTAAGCTATGTATGTATATTGATGGTGTTTAGCAGAATACATATTTAAATAAATATGCGCTAACCTGAGAATGTTGAAAATAAATATATTTCAATAAATATGTGTGTTATCTGATTATTTCCAACGACAAATTCACTTATATTCGATTATCGATTACTAAAACAACATATTTTTGCTTACAGATTAGAAAACCTTTAATGGAAAAGAAACGTCGTGCAAGGATCAATGACAGTCTGGACACCCTCAAACAGATCCTTTTGGAGTCGAAAGCAGCTATGAAGGAGTCTGGAAAGAAAAACGGCCAAAGGACTGCAAAACTAGAGAAGGCGGACATCCTCGAGATGACCGTACAGTATATACAAAACTTGAAGAAGAAACTTGACAATCGGCAGCCAAAACCAACATTCGCCAAGGAAGAGATACTGATCAGGCCTGCAGATAGTTCTTGTGATAGATTGAAAGTTGGGATCACATTGGTGCCCACGAGGTTGGGAAATGGAGATATTGCTTTCGTGATACCACCTAATGTCAGTGAAGAGAAGAAGCAGATTGATGTACAAGAGAATGTATGGAGACCTTGGTAGCATTATTTATTCAAATGTGTGGTATTATTGTTCTTTTCCATGCTGTACAGTCATGCTCACATAAATCTAGTACAAAAAAATTTACATTGCTATATAAAATTGCTATTGTAACCTAATTTCTTGTGCTAGATTTATGTGAGCATGACTACATGATTTTTCATCTTTTGGACGGCTCTTAGCAATAACAAATTGTATATCAAACACTACAATATTTCCATTCTATACATATGTAAATAGTTTATTGTAAATACTGCAAGTATTCTGTGATATTAGTTATAATAAATACATTCCACATAATCATTATATATTTCTGACTAAAGTGTATAGTATATAGTATAATATAAGTATATAGAATCTATACACTTTATCCATATTAATTTTCCCTAAGTAATATTTAAATTAAAAAATCCACCTTTAAGCATTCAATTAATTGCAATAGTTAACTGAATTGATCTCTGTAATATATTCTTACATCTTAAATAAGATTATAAGGGATTTTAAATTAATAAACATTTGTTAGATTCCAAAATATTAGTCAGTTTTTCTTGTCTTGTTATTGTTCGTAATTTCTGTTAAAACCCTATGCTTAAGTCATTTTTTGAACAATTTTACAGCATCTACTGCATTGAAATACCAAATATCTGACAATATTTTTACTACACCACCACATTCTTAATTTCTTAAGAAATTTCTTTTTAATATATTCCAATCACAATAATGTAAATATACAGGGTGTCCCAACGCTCTGGGAATGGTCAACTACGGGGTTTTTAACAAAATATCAAAAATTGTTTTATACAGAAGGGCCAAATATAACCTTAAATTAACATAGATTAGCATAACTGTTTATTTTTATTTTTTAAATTTATAATATTTTAGTATCAAATCAAGTAAATATGGAAAATAGCCAAAAAACTTTTGTTGACAACTGTTCGTGGATTTTGTTTTTGTCCTTAAAATTACTAAAACAAGTTTTTAAAATTTGAAAATTGCTTAAAAATATACCCAGTAAATTTATATAACCATACATACTCGACTTCAAGGCAAAAATGGACTGAGATGTATATAAAATATGAGATAATTAGAAACATTTACGGCTTGGTGATAAATGTACACTCATGCTAACATAAATCTAGTACAAGAAATTAGGTTACGATATTAATTTTATATGACAATGTCAAATTGTTTGTACTGGATTTATGTGAGCATGACTGTACCTTCAATAAATGTATGTCATACTGTTTCATAACTTCTACGTATACCATTGAACATTCGTCATTCATATAAATCCAGAGCTATTCTTCATACGTTCTTTCACGTGAAAAGCGTCTTTAAATTTCGCATCCCACTTTCCTATTTAAGGACCAATTTTATTGATTTATTAATCAGATATTCAAAACGTGGTAATGATATTCAAACGAACGTAGAAAATAATCCACTGGCTTTATATACTTGCAGATCGGCTAGCAATATATAGGGTGTCCCACTCAAGTCGTAGGTTTTAAGTTTGTGATATTCAAGATTAAGAAAAAAATTGAAAAATATCATCAAAACAACATCCGTTCCATGTAACTAGGATATATTCCTTCTTATCGAGTAAGGTGTTTTAAATTTTGACAAGAATAGGAGTTAATGAGTTATGTATTTTGTTATATGGCCGTATTTGTGATATTGTTAAACCCCGATGCTTTCATTTTTCTATTATTTTATTTATTTCTTGCGTTGTTGTCCGTTTTCTTGTTACAATTGAAAATATGTATCAAAACAACATTCGTTTCATGCAGCTAGGATACACTCAACTATGGATTTATGCAATTAGGATTATGTGAACATTTTGCTGTGATAACATCAATAAACTATTATTATTATTATTATTATTCCTTCTTATCGAGCAAGGTGTTTTAAATTTTGACAAGAATGGGAGTTAATTGGTTTTCTATTTTGTTATATGGCTGTATTTCTGATATTGTCAAACCCCGATGCTTTAATTTTTCTAGTATTTTATTTATTTCTTGCGTTGTTATTCGTTTTCTTTTAACAAAATTCTCTTCTCGAGCAAGGTGTTTTAAATTTTGACAAGAATTCGAGTGAAAGGGTTTTCTATTTTGTTACAGTTCAGTTTATTCATCCTTGAAAAGCAACATACATTGTTGATTGGACAAGTCAGGAACCATATAATATAAAAATATACATATACAAAAACATAATACAAAATTATATAACACTTTAAGAAAAATTGATACTTTGTTACATACATTCAAACTCAGAGTATGAGTAGAAACACTTTTCAATGATGAAAGCTCGTGGTTGATTTTTAAAAACATTTATATTTTGTTTTACCTTTATATGGTTTGGGAGAGTCAAACCCCGATAATTTAATTGTTCTATTATTTTATTTATTTCTTACGTTGTTGTCCGTTTTCTTATTACAAAATTGAAAGAAATTATCAAAACAGCATTCGCATCTTATAATTAGGATATATTCCTTCTTGTTCTGAGTGATGAAACCTCTGAGTTGATTTTTAAAAACATTAATATTTTCATTTGCCTTTATATGGTCATGTATTTTAAATATTAATATCATTTTTTTCTATTTCAGGACCAATTTTATTGATCAGTTATTTAAAACATGGTAATGATATGCCAACGATTTGTTGAAAATAATCCATTAGCGTCATATATTTGCAGGTCAGCTAGCAATATACAGTGTGTCTCTCTAAAGTCGTCGGTTAAAACTTTGATAGTGATAGTCCCGATTTAGAAAACTTTTTCCCGATACTTTAATTTTTCTATTATTCTATTTATTTCTTGCGTTTGTATTTTTGTTGTTATTGGAGGTATTTTTCTGCCGTTTATTGATACTAACGTAGAAGAATGAATTAATGAAGAAACTGGCGTAGGTGCTGTTATTGCAGCAGCAATAGCTGTTTTCTCTGCTAGTTTTTTCCCCTATATTTGCTGGTTCTTGTACGGTCGCGGTAAAAATTACAAAAAAAAAATTGTAAACGATTAAAAATATACTGTTTATTATATTAATTAAAACAATTTAACAATTCAATGTCATAATCATATAAGCATAAATTATTTAAAGCAATTTAAGGTAATGGTCAACAATACGTGATTATTGCTCTGTTAATCATATAACCATAAATTATTTAAAGCAATTTAAGGTGATGGTCAGCAATACGTGATTGTTGCTCAGTTTTTTACATTCAGAAAGTTGGATAAAGCAAACTCCACAATGGCAAAGTTTCAAATTGTGATAGATTGCTTCTATCGCAAGATTATTCTATCTAGATTATAATCTAGATTATATTAATGTTTTTCATGCAAAATATTCGTTATTGTATATATATATTGTTGTTGTTTTTGTTGTTTTGTGCTGGTGATGGCAAAATTATTGGCTGTTTGGTTTGGCTGTTTGGCAAACATCCTGTTCGCATCTATTTTAGGTAGATATGTTTTTTAAGTAAAAGCTACTTGAGTTTAAAATAAACGTGTAACTTTACTGAAGTGAAAAGACCTACTTTCTTGCTATTACAAAAAGAATACCCCTACAAAATATGGCAAAATAAGAGGGGGAAATATAGTGGGTTGCCTCGCAATCGACCTCAATCCCCCTGAGAGAAATCCCGATTTAGCCTAATGGCTTATTCTAAGAAGTATACCTGATCACAGAAATAGGGATGCCGCTTAAAGTTTTGTATGTGGGCTTCCCAGATTCATATAGCAGGACAATAATGCATAATGCTGTTAAAGGTGGTAGTCGTAAAAGTGCAATTTAGCAACTTAAGAGATTACAAATTTGGAGAAGCACATTAAAATATAATAAATCACAAAACAAAATGGGTCGCAAACATTTGCAAAGTATGTGGTTATTTCTTTTGCATTTCTGCACCTACTGTTGCTTGTAGTGGTACCATATTCTTCTCATTAAAGTATTAAATGACCTACTTGATATTATAGGCACTTCCTTTGACTTCTTGTAGTTCGTCAACTTTGAAGATTAGGACATATGTTTATCTGAACTTACAAATTTAGATTACAAATTTGGAGAAGCCCATTAAAATACAACAAATCACATAACAAAGTGAGTCGCAAACATTTGAAAAGTATGTGGTTATTTCTTTTGCATTTCTGCACCTACTGTTTCTTCTAGTGGTTCCATCTTCTTTTCATGAAAGTATTAAATGACCTACTTGATATTATAGGCACTTCCTTTGACTTCTTGTAGTTCCTCAACTTTGAAGATTAGGACATATGTTACGCGTCAATAATTTCGATTTTCCTGTATCTTCCCGCTTTGCTCCAGTAACGTTTATTTACACTAGTCAGCACATTCCTGTGCGTCCTCGCTACAGTCGAAGGGGCCTCTGTAGGGGACCGGGCGCTTATGTCATTCATTAGTACGCATTGATCTAGAAAGATAAGTAGTAGTTATAAAAGTATATAGTGCCTGCCGCCCACAGAATTAGATAAAGTAAGTACACCTTCGTAGATTGCACGGTAGAATAAGGTAGAAAAACTAACAAGTAGAGAGACTTAAATGCCATCGTCGTATATGGGATCCTGCACTCTACAATTATGAATCGCACATATGTTGCGGGATGTGTCTAGGAGGAGGTTGGGGACGCCGGTGTTATTGCCAATTATTTTCGGATAGTAAGACCCCATCTCTTACTCCTGGCCGGGCATAGGTTCCGTCCTCATGGGGTGATTTTGAGTAGTCCCTGAGGAGCATTCGTTTATGGCAATATTGCCCACCGTGCATATGGGATCCCCAACTCTGCATTTATGAATCGCACATTGTTGCGGGATGTGTTCAGGGGCATCTTAGAGTCAACGGTATTTTTACCTACTATTTATGGATAGTAGACCCTAATTTTCATAACTCCTGGCCGGGCATATGTTCCGTCCTCAGGGGTGAGTTTGAGTAGTCCCTGAGGAGCATTCGTTATATGGCAGTCTCAATAGGTATATATGATTGCAGGATGTGTTCAGGGGCATCTTGGGGTCAACGGTATTTTTACCTACTATTCATGGATAGTAGACCCTAATTTTCATAACTCCTGGCCGGGCATATGTTCCGTCCTCAGGGGTGAGTTTGAGTAGTCCCTGGGGAGCATTCGTAATATGCAGTCTGTGTACATGTATATGTATAGTAGATATATGTGTATGTGCATGTATATATTCATCACTTCTTCGGAAGGGTGCTTACTGAGCTTTGGCTCAGGAATATCTTCTCTTCGTTACAGAATCGTGCCGCCCCCGCCAAGCCTTGACACGTCCAAGCCAACCTAGGTGCCCTAACCATTAACGTATAATAATTAATGTATTATTATAATAAATATGATTTAAGAGTTCGTCTTGTATTAATGACGTATTAAACTTGCTCTTAATCACGTCCCTTTTCACCACTCAAATTATCGGCCTGACACATATGTTTATCTGAACTTACAAATTTAGATTACAAATTTGGAGAAGCACATTAAAATATAATAAATCACAAAACAAAGTGAGTCGCGAACATTTGAAAAGTATGTGGTTATTTCTTTTGCATTTCTGCACCTACTGTTTCTTCTAGTGGTTTCATCTTCGTCTCATCAAAGTATTAAATGATCTACTTGATATTATAGGCACTTCCTTTGACTTCTTGTAGTTCCTCAACTATGAAGATTAGAACATATGTTTATCTGAACTTACAAATTTTTATTACAAATTTGGAAAAGCACATTAAAATACAATAAATCACATAACAAAGTGAATCGCCAACATTTGAAAAGTATGTGGTTATTTCTTTTGCTATTTCTGCACTTACTGTTGCTTGTAGTGGTTCCACCTTCTTGTCATCAAAGTATTAAATGACCTACTTGATATTATAGGCACTTCCTTTGACTTCTTGTAGTTCCTCAACTATGAAGATTAGGACATATGTTTATCTGAACTTACAAATTTAGATTACAAATTAGGAGAAGCACATTAAAATATAACAAATCACAAAACAAAGTGAGTCGCAAACATTTGCAAAGTATGTGGTTATTTCGTTTGCTTTTTCTGTACCTACTGTTGCTTGTAGTGGTTCCATCTTCTTCTCATCAAAGTATTAAATGACCTTCTTGATATTATAGGGACTTCCTTTGACTTCTTGTAGTTCTTCAACTATGCAGATTAGGACATATGTTTATCTGAACTTGCAAATTTAGATTACAAATTTGGAGAAGCATTCTTTTGCATTTCTGCACCTACTGTTTCTTCTAGTGATTCCATCTTCTACTTCAACTATGAAGATTAGGACATATGTTTGCATATGAACTTTTTATAATCAAAATTGTCTTTCTTGGAGACTGTCAAAATTTGTTCCACATGTGTGACCACATATGTGACATGCCCTATACATTATCTACTACATCTACATCTAGTATTAAGTCCTCAGCAGATTTGTCGAGATTTTATCTGTTTGTTCCAGTTTTGATATATTTGGGTATTCTCAATTTATCGGGCTTCAGCAGCAGATCAGTATCATGTATTGTCCATGCCAGATAATATGTCACATTTCACATAAAATCGAAGCCCCTCCTCTGTCATGTCGGATTGGTCAACAGAAATGCAAATGCTTTTCTTGGAGCATCCTAGGTTCTTGAAACGCATATATTGGTTGCTTGTTCCAAACCACTGCATTTCTAAGGGGTCAAAGGAAAAAGTTTGTGGTGTATGCCTTTATGGCTCCAAACAGTGTAACACTCCGATATTATTTTATTATATTTATTTTATTATTCGTCGTTTTTATCGTGAAATTATTATATAATTTCTTGATTATTTTGGCTCGTGATTTATTATATAATGTTTTAATTATTTTTGGCTCGTGATTTGTGATCGTATTTAGTACTTACACGTCGTGACGTTTAATTTAACTACCGTGATTACTCGCAAGGTACTTTGCTATTGGTAATGTGTTAATTAACGTACACTAATAATGGATTAATACAAGAAAGCACCAATAAGGAATTGTTTTGTTATTTAATAATAGACACGCTGAAATTGTAAGACACAGGGAAATAAAACACAGGTTGATGATGATGTAAATTAATTTATATAATTATAACGTACAGGGAAATAAAACACAGGTTGATGATTATGACATGAATTGATTTATTTTCTAGATTTCGTTGACCTTTTAATGAATTTGTAAATTCTCTTATTTATTCAATTGATAGTTTGAAAATGGTTATTACTACGAAGTTTATTTACGAGAGTTTGTTATACATGCACGTGCTTCTCTTAGACCATTTATTACCGTGCTCTTTCACTCCATTCAACTCCGCGAAAGTGATATGATCAAAAATAGAACTATTTAAAGATGTTGAAATATCCCCAAAAATTCATGAATGATTACTAAAGGTATCTCGCGATCTTCCCGAATTTCATGGTTGTGTCGGTGTCCACACAATAATGTAATTATTGGAGCCCCATTGTTTACGTTGATTGAGCTAAATTAGTAATTCTACCCACGACCACGGCAAGCACCAATGTCACAAGTAGTCATCACCGTCAGACATGTTACAAATTGTGTCAAATAACAGTTCTGCTACCTCAATCGGAAATGTTTATGTAATGTTATAATATATTATTATTAGGAACATTGGAGGTTGTTAATAACTTCTTTTGTGATTATACCAAGCTTCATTCTCTCGTTTATCATTCTCTCTGTTTATACGGGGTTTTAATAATTCCACTTATTTCTTGTTTACGATATTTAACCACAAATTGTCATTATGTCTTCAAATTATTGAGATTTAATCCAGCCTATTTTATTTGTACGATTCTAAATTACTCTGCCCAATAATAGGTACGTTATGTGCTTGTTTTATGATTTGAAATTATGAAACCATTATTTGTATACATTATGATTTTAAATTATTAAGATTTTTAATCCAACTTATTTATTTATACAATTATAAATCACTATGCCCAATAATATGCACGTTGTGTGCTCATTTATGATTTGAAATAAAGAAACCAGTATTTTTTTACGTTATGTTTTTAAATTATTAAGATTTAATCCAACTTATTTATTAATACAATTATAAATCACTCTGCCCAATAATATGCAGAAGCCATCATTTTTACGAATTATTTTGATTTGAATATGATGATGTATGTCGGATGGTAACACTGAATGCCTTGATTAGTTGTTATAGTTATGGTGAATACAGCCACTTTAATTTACGATCGCGGGCGCGATGTATAATGAGTTTATATGTTTAAATGTTATGATGCTGACAACGATTTGATTCTAGTGAAGGAGGTGATTTCACAATAACAGGTGTGTGAACGAAGTGCGCGGGTGGGCGTCAATTACACCTGTTATTGCTTCCTCTAGTGATTCGTAAACACGAATAGCGTTCGAGCCGCCTTTGTTTACTGATAGGAATAGGTAATCGCTATTTGGTATTTCTAGGTAACTTAGGGTTGATTGAAAGGAATAAGCACTCTGGTGAATTTATAATGAGACTGGTTTAACATCTTTATATTATGGTTAATAATAAAAAAAAATTACTCTGTACCTAGAATTGTACGTTTTTCGATTTATTCAAATTTTTATTCTACTTCGCGTTTTTTTTACAACGTTATATGCAATCGTTAATTTAATTATAAACCGACGTGAATTTATATACTCAAAACCGCGAATGTCGTGTGCGTTGCCCGTGGCCGACGCAACTTTCTTACTCCTCTCGCTCGTGTGTGGCTTGTGCTTAAATAGGTTTTTTCCAGCTTCAAATCTCCACTCCCCTCACATATCTACTGCTAAATATTCGCCCCCATCCCTTAGTTATCATGGTGATTATTAATCTTGAGTGTGCGTGTGGTATTAATGCGTTTTTAGCGCAGAGTTTTACACTTAACTTAAAGCGTTGCCATTCGAGGTGATTTTTAAGTGCCTGGCGCTTGCTCGTTTCTAAGGGGCGCTGATACCCAAATTGTTTATGTGACACCACGACATGGAATCTTCCAGACACGTGCATATGCAGACCTCGGTTCTTGAGATATTTGGCGACGCTCTGGCGCGACTTGCGATGGCTATTTATCACATTTCACCCTGCGATTATTTGTAAATGAATTAATTTAATAATTTTGTTGTGTTCATGTTTTTAAAATATGAGTCACTTTATTGCGTAAATGCGTATTATACTGGGCGTATATTTGGGCCCAATACAATAGTTCCTACGGTTTTGGAATGCATTCTCGTCGGTCCAACTGCACCAATGGAGGGGATTTGGGTTTTATGTGAAAAGTGGCATCTTATCTGGCATGGACTGCAGCAACGAATGCAGACGTGAAGCAGTACCAAACCCGATGGTGTACACCTTCACCATATGCAACCAGGAGCGCTTGTGAGCGTCGGTCCCGTTATCTACGGCGTCTCTCTTCTTGCTGGCTGCGTCTCCTCGTCGGCACGATCAATGAATTTACAGTTCCCTGCGAACCGTACTTCCAACAAGGACACCTAGATTCAACCTTGACCAAGAAAAGAAGAGAAACAGCACGGCTGACGGAGGTGGGGGGAACCTGCAGCCTGAATATCAGAGTATCCTCGTGAACTCATTGCATTCCGTCGTGCCGTGCTTCGTGTGCCCGATCCGTCTCTGGGTGCACACTGTGTGCATGTGTAAGCCAGTTGGTGATGTGAGATGCTGATGCTGATGCTGATGCTGACGCTTCTTCCTCCGGCCACTCCAGATTTCGCAGCGTCGATGACGCGCTTCCAGTGCTGACTCTTCCGCACCAGCAGGTGTTTATTATTTATTTCCAAGGTACGTTACGCTGATGACGCACGGATTTCAGAGCACGTACTGGTGAAGGGGCCTGGTTTCGTCCCCGATCGACGCCGTCTTCCGGGCTCATTTAATTGCGGCACAATTTGCATGTTATTACACAACGCTGCGGGTCTCGCAGGGCTCACCGTAATTGAATTTTATGAGAGATTTAAGATGCAAATTTATCTCGGGGTTCCGTGGTGGCTATTACCAGGCCAGGGGATGCGCAGACACTTGTTGAAGGGCGCGAAAACTGGGGCTCGGATCGTCGATCTTCCAAGCGGCGCGAATTTTTCTTCTCCACTTACTACCAGCAAATGTGTAAAGATTCTGCAGACTGCATTGCTTGTATTTTCGAATTTCTGCAGCGCTCAGTTGTTTTAATCACTGATAATTACGTGGAGGTCAAGAGGCCCGGAACAGCTACAGCTCGATTATCCCATTGACTGGAACAATAATAGCAATTATCTCATAGTGTTTTCCTGAAATCCTGCCTGTTGTTACAGCAGAGTTTATCAATGCTGCGCGACTATTTTTACGCACTTCAAGGTAGCCGCAAACTCAACAATACATTTTTTTAAATCTTATTCTATTTTGATCTATTTATTGATCTATTTTGTTTACAAACATAGTTTCGGAAAACTAAAATATGCAACTATGCGATTATACAATTAATAGTAGTAGTAATAGTAGTTGTTATAGTAGTAGTAGTAATAGTAGTAGTAGTAGTACTAGTAGTCGAAGCAGCAGTAGTAGTAGTAGTAGTAGTAGTAGTAGTAGTAGTAGTAGTAGTAGTAGTAGTAGTAGTAGTAGTAATAGTAGTAGCAGTAGTAGTAGTAGTAGAAGTCGTAGTAGTAGTATAGTAGTAGTAGTAGTAGCAGCAGCAGCAGTAGTAGTAGTAGTAGTAGTAGTAGTAGTAGTAGTTGTAGTAGTAGTTGTAATCGTATAGTACAATCGATGATATTATTAAATCGTCTAATCTTTCTCGGCTCATAGTTTTTCTCAAACAAGAACTATGCGATTATACTAATAATGGTAGTAGTAATAGTAGTAGTAATCAGTACTAGTATTATAGTAGAAGTATGTATTGCATATTAATTTTCAGATATCTGTTCAGTTTTCCTAAAGCTAACTTTCATGAAAATTTGACAAAGTTTCAGTATTAAATAAGTGAGAAAATCAACACTTTAACTCTATGCAATGACAAGTATGAATTAGTCAATACTGAAATTTTTGAAAATTTATTTATTGCATATTAATTATCAGATATCTGTTCAGTATTCCTGAAGCTAACTTTCATGAAAATTTGACAAAGTTTCAGTATTAAATAAGTGAGAAAATCAACACTATAACTTTATGCAATGACAAGTATGAATTAGTCAATACTGAAATTTCTGAAAATTTATTTATTGCATATTAATTATCAGATATCTGTTCAGTATTCCTAAAGCTAACTCTCATGAAAATTTGATAAAATTTCAGTATTAAATAAGTGAGAAAATCAACACTATAACTTTATGCAATGACAAGTATGAATTAGTCAATACTGAAATTTCTGAAAATTTATTTATTGCATATTAATTATCAAACATCTGTTCAGTATTCCTGAAGCTAACTCTCATGAAAATTTGACAAAGTTTCAGTATTAAATAATTGAGAAAATCAACACAATAACTTTATGCAATGACAAGTATGAATTAGTCAATACTGAAATTTCGGAAAATTTATTTATTGCATATTAATTATCAGATATCTGTTCAGTATTCCTGAAGCTAACTCTCATGACAATTTGACAAAGTTTCAGTATTAAATAAGTGAGAAAATCAACACTATAACTTTATGCAATGACAAGTATGAATTAGTGAATACTGAAATTTCTGAAAATTTATTTATTGCATATTAATTATCAGATATCTCTTCAGTATTCCTGAAGCTAACTCTCATGAAAATTTGACAGAGTTTCAGTATAAAATAAATGAGAAAATCAACACTATAACTTTATTAACTGTATGCATTGACAAGTATGAATTAGTCAATACTGAAATTTCTGAAAATTTATTTATTGCATATTAATTATCAAACATCTGTTCTGTATTCCTGAAGCTAACTCTCATGAAAAATTGACAAAGTTTCAGTATTAAATAAGTGAGAAAATCAACACTATAACTTTATGTAACGACAAGAATGAATTACTCAATACTGATATTTCTGAAAATTTATTTATTGCATATTAATTATCAGATATCTGTTCAGTATTCCTGAAGCTAACTTTCATGAAAATTTGACAGAGTTTCAGTATTAAATAAGTAAGAAATTCAACACTATAACTTTATGCAATGACAAGTATGAATTAGTCAATACTGAAATTTCTGAAAATTTATTTATTGCATATTAATTATCAGATATCTGTTCAGTATTCCTGAAGCTAACTCTCATGAAAATTTGACAGAGTTTCAGTATTAAATAAGTGAGAAAATCAACACTAACTTTTTGCAATGGCAAGTATGAATTAGTCAATACTGAAATTTCTGAAAATTTATTTATTGCATATTAATTATCAAATATCTGTTCAGTATTCCTGAAGCTAACTCTCATGAAAATTTGACAGAGTTTCAGTATTAAATAAGTGAGAAAATCAACACTTTAACTTTAATAACTTTATGTAATGACAAGTATGAATTAGTCAATACTGAAATTTCTGAAAATTTATTTATTGCATATTAATTATCAGATATCTGTTCAGTATTCCTGAAGCTAACTTTCATGAAAATTTGACAGAGTTTCAGTATTAAATAAGTGAGAAAATCAACACTATAACTTTAATAACTTTATGTAATGACAAGTATGAATTAGTCAATACTGAAATTTCTGAAAATTTATTTATTGCATATTAATTATCAGATATCTGTTCAGTATTCCTGAAGCTAACTTTCATGAAAATTTGACAAAGTTTCAGTGTTAAATAAGTGAGAAAATCAACACTATAACTTTAATAACTTTATGCAATAACAAGTATGAATTAGTCACTACTTAAATTTCTGAAAATTTATTTATTGCATATTAATTATCAGATATCTGTTCAGTATTCCTGAAGCTAACTCTCATGAAAATTTGACAGAGTTTCAGTATTAAATAAGTGAGAAAATCAACACTATAACTCTATGCAATGACAAGTATGAATTAGTCAATACTGAAATTTCTGAAAATTTATTTATTGCATATTAATTATCAAACATCTGTTCAGTATTCCTGAAGCTAACTTTCATGAAAATTTGACAGAGTTTCAGTATTAAATAAGTGAGAAAATCAACACTATAACTCTATGCAATGACAAGTATGAATTAGTCAATACTGAAATTTCTGAAAATTTATTTATTGCATATTAATTATCAGATATCTGTTCTGATTCCTGAAGCTAACTTTCATGAAAATTTGCTAAAGTTTCAGTATTAAATAAGTGAGAAAATCAACACTAACTTTTTGCAATGGCAAATATGAATTAGTCAACACTGAAATTTCTGAAAATTTATTTATTGCATATTAATTATCATATATCTGTTCAGTATTCCTGAAGCTTACTCTCATGAAAATTTGACAAAGTTTCAGTATTAAATAATTGAGAAAATCAACACTATAACTTTATGTAATGACAAGTATGAATTAGTCAATACTGAAATTTCTGAAAATTTATTTATTGCATATTTATTATAAGATATCTGTTCAGTATTCCTGAAGCTAACTCTCATGAAAATTTGACAAAGTTTCAGTATTAAATAAGTGAGAAAATCAACACTATAACTTTAATAACTTTATGTAATGACAAGTATGAATTAGTCAATACTGAAATTTCTGAAAATTTATTTATTGCATATTAATTATCAGATATCTGTTCAGTATTCCTGAAGCTAACTCTCATGAAAATTTGACAAAGTTTCAGTATTAAATAAGTGAGAAAATCAACACTATAACTCTATGCAATGACAAGTATGAATTAGTCAATACTGAAATTTCTGAAAATTTATTTATTGCATATTAATTATCAAACATCTGTTCAGTATTCCTGAAGCTAACTCTCATGAAAATTTGACAGAGTTTCAGTATTAAATAAGTGAGAAAATCAACACTATAACTTTAATAACTTTATGCAATGACAAGTATGAATTAGTCAATACTGAAATTTCTGAAAATTTATTTATTTCATATTAATTATCAGATATCTATTCAGTATTCCTGAAGCTAACTCTCATGAAAATTTGACAAAGTTTCAGTATTAAATAAGTGAGAAAATCAACACTAACTTTTTGCAATGGCAAGTATGAATTAGTCAATACTGAAATTTCTGAAAATTTATTTATTGCATATTAATTATCAGATATCTGTTCAGTATTCCTGAAGCTAACCCCCATGAAAATTTGACATAGTTTCAGTATTAAATAAGTGAGAAAATCAACACTATAACTTTAATAACTTTATGTAATGACAAGTATGAATTAGTCAATACTGAAATTTCTGAAAATTTATTTATTGCATATTAATTATCAGATATCTGTTCAGTATTCCTGAAGCTAACTCTCATGAAAATTTGACAGAGTTTCAGTATTAAATAAGTGAGAAAATCAACACTATAACTTTATGCAATGACAAGTATGAATTAGTCAATACTGAAATTTCTGAAAATTTATTTATTGCATATTAATTATCAGATATCTCTTCAGTATTCCTGAAGCTAACTCTCATGAAAATTTGACAAAGTTTCAGTATTAAATAAGTGAGAAAATCAACACTATAACTTTAATAACTTTGTGCAATGACAAGTATGAATTAGTCAATACTGAAATTTCTGAAAATTTATTTATTGCATATTAATTATCAGATATCTGTTCAGTATTCCTGAAGCTAACTTTCATGAAAATTTGACAGAGTTTCAGTATCAAATAAGTGAGAAAATCAACACTATAACTTTATGTAATGACAAGAATGAATTAGTCAATACTGAAATTTCTGAAAATTTATTTATTGCATATTAATTATCAGATATCTGTTCAGTATTCCTGAAGCTAACTCTCATGAAAATTTGACAAAGTTTGAGTATTAAATAAGTGAGAAAATCAACACTAGAACTTTAATAACTTTATGTAATGACAAGTATGAATTAGTCAATACTGAAATTTCTGAAAATTTATTTATTGCATATTAATTATCAGATATCTGTTCAGTATTCCTGAAGCTAACTCTCATGAAAATTTGACAAAGTTTCAGTATTAAATAAGTGAGAAAATCAACACTATAACTTTAATAACTTTATGCTATGACAAGTATGAATTAGTCAATACTGAAATTTCTGAAAATTTATTTATTGCATATTAATTATCAGATATCTGTTCAGAATTCCTGAAGCTAACTTTCATGAAAATTTGACAGAGTTTCAGTATTAAATAAGTGAGAAAATCAACACTATAACTTTATGCAATGACAAGTATGAATTAGTCAATACTGAAATTTCTGAAAATTTATTTATTGCATATCAATTATCAGATATCTGTTCAGTATTCTTGAAGCTAACTTTCATGAAAATTTGACAAAGTTTCAGTATTAAATAAGTGAGAAAATCAACACTATAACTTTAATAACTTTATGCTATGACAAGTATGAATTAGTCAATACTGAAATTTCTGAAAATTTATTTATTCCATATTAATTATCAGATATCTGTTCAGAATTCCTGAAGCTAACTTTCATGAAAATTTGACAGAGTTTCAGTATTAAATAAGTGAGAAAATCAACACTATAACTTTATGCAATGACAAGTATGAATTAGTCAATACTGAAATTTCTGAAAATTTATTTATTGCATATTAATTATCAGATATCTGTTCAGTATTCCTGAAGCTAACTTTCATGAAAATTTTACAGAATTTCAGTATTAAATAAGTGAGAAAATCAACACTATAACTTTCAAAGTCAAATGTCCAAGGAAAAATGTACAGGCGAAGTCAAAAATTTAAAGATTTTGATTTTTTAGCATCAATGTATCTAAAACATACTTGACTTTTCATGAGATATTTACGAAATCCATTTTCTAAGAAATTCGTAGTTTTTTCTGTAAATTCATAATTGACCAAGTCAAAGGTCCAAGGAAAAATGTACAGGCGAAGTCAAAAATTTAAAGATTTTGATTTTTTAACATCAATGTATCTAAAACTTACTTGACTTTTCATGAGATATTTAATAAATTCCTTTTCTAAGAAATTCGTACTTTTTTCTATACATTCATAATTGACCAAGTCAAAGGTCCAATTAAAAATGTACAGGCGAAGTCAAAAATTTAAAGATATTGATTTTTTAGCATCAATGTATCTAAAACGTACTTGACTTTTCATGAGATATTTAATAAAATAATTTTCTACGAAATTCGTATTTTTTTCTGTACATTCGAAATTGACCAAGTTAAGGGTCCAAGGAAAAATGTACAAGCGAAGTCAAAAATTTAAAGATTTTGATTTTTTAGCATCAATGTGTCTAATACATACTTGACTTTTCATGAGATATTTACTAAATTCATTTTCTAAGAAATTCGTACTTTTTTCTGTAAATACATAATTGACCAAGTCAAAGGTCCAAGGAAAAATGTACACGAGAAACAATTAACTTGTTAAATAATGGAATTGGCCATTTTCTCCGGTATGGTAATAATAATAATAATCTCTTTTTATTTCTTCAATTGTTATAACGTCTACACACAATGTATAATATCAAGTTGAGAAATGGTGTCAAAAAATATAGGAAGGACCTGCATACACAAATTAAAAATGCAAATCCAGTGCTGAAACTATGTTGGTGCCAATTGTACCCTTCTGCAACCTCATAAAAAAAATCAAATATATACTTGCCAAATCACAAAAGTTCTTATTTCGAAAGACAAATTTCGCTTATTTATTGTAATGAATTGTAATTGAAAATAAAATTCAAATAATTATAAAATCACTACATCAAATATTTAAATTAATAGTCGCTTATGGTGTTTACATGGTGTTGAAAAGTGAGCACAAAGTAAAATGCAGACTTTACGAGTTAATTGCCGAATCGTAATCGTGCTTAATTTTTGTTTAATTATCCAAGACGATTTTCATATTCTTGTATTGTTTTTCTGATGTGGAGGTTGAAGTTTGCAATGCAGTAGACTGTAAACAGAGAGGACTTAGAAAGCATTGATGTAAAGTTGGTCGTCTACAAATGGATTTATCATTGTAGATTATTGGTTTATTGAATTTTTACACTGAGTACGTTATTCGTTTACAAATTACTTGCTACAAAAATATATTATATTTATTGTTATAATTTTTATATGTTTTAAATGTGTAATATACAAAATATTATAATATAAAATATAATAATAATATAATAAATAATATAAAAGGATTCGAAATTAAGATTTTTGACTTGAAAATTCTAATAAATGTTCAAATAATTTTTGGATTTTTGGTTGAAATACATCAACCGGAATTAGTGGTTTATTGGATAGGTTTTTCTTTGTTTTGAAAACATTTCAAATATGTATTCTAATATATTCAGCCGAAATGTAAGGTCATCAGACGTAAAACTACAAAGTAAACTAACAACATAAAATAAAATAAAGAATGTTACCAAATTAAGGAAGTACATAATATATATATATATATATATATATATATATATTACATGGACAATTCCTTAATATGAGAAACATTAAAGAACAAATATATTCATTTTAATCAAATTTTGATACTGATTAAACTGATAATTAATCTGACAGTTTCTACCTATCTAACTTAAATATTATGAAATATTATTCAAATAATCGTCTAGTTTTGTAACCATTTGGTTATCTCTTTAGCTCAACATAGTAGTAGTGTTTATTATACGTACGTTTCCACGTTTTGGGACTCCTTTATTCGGCTGTATTAAGATAAGATTTAGTTGGTGTAATTTAATTGCTGCGAAATGACCTTCCCGTCCTTTCGGCCAGTTGACAGTACCTTAGTAATTTGTGTTTGGTATAAATCATTTAAATAATGCCCTGTTTTGCATTTCATGCGATGTAATGGTGGGATCCATTTTAATTACAAGTATTTGTTACTTCACCGTTTGCACGTTGTTTTTCATGTATTATGATGCAGGTAGTCAGGGCCGTCTTCAAGGGGTGCACAGCCGGGGGGAGGGGGGTAGCCCGGGGCCCAGATTTACGTGGGGCCCCGCAGTGGGTTAACAAAACGACTATAAATACTAAATACCCGCATTGAAGACCAGAAGGGAATTATAAAAATAAAATAAATTTTTCGTGAGTGAAGGTGAAGAATTTGAATTTATTTTTGATAAATAAATTCTAATTCTTCACCTTCACTCACGAAAAATTTATTTTATTTTTATAATTTTTAGCTTTTAGCTTTTTTGCCATAATTGATTTATGGTCAGCAATTGTACACGAGAGAGATCATTCTCTAAAATGAAACAGATACAAAATTATTTACGTAATTCATCAAAACTCAGAATAGGTTAAATGATTGTGAATATTAAATATAGAATCGGGTGTCTTAGACATGATCGGATTTGATGATTTCACAGAGGGGGTTTCTAAAAAAAAAAACGTATTTTCTCTTAGATAATAATAATTTGAAATAAAATATGTAGCTACCAATGAATTTTTAGTTTCTAATTTTCTAATTTTATTATCCAACTTTCTATGTAGACCAATGGAGTAGTTAAGCCATCATTTATTTGAGAAAAATGATTTTTCTTCCATGATATTGTTCATTCAATTTTGCCAAAGAGCTTCATTTTACAATAATTAATTTTACTAATTTTACATTTTACTAATAATTTACAAATTATTATAAATTTATACAAAATGCGATAACAAAAGCTAGTCGTGCAATGTACAGTTATTTTTTCTCTAAATCACGAAATATATTTTTCTATATATTTATTTTTATTGATTTCACCGAAAGATGGGCGTTTGGTTCATCTCCCTTTATTAATATATTTGACCACAATTGTACTAAGAAACAGATATAAAGAATATAACAGAAGGATGATGAAAAATAAGAGGATCAAATAAAATGGGGCAAGATTGAAACGTGCACCTACGCGCGAAGTAATCTAATTCCGGCGGAGGATGTAAGGAAAGCGTCTAGCCGTAAGAAAAGCAAGAGAAATGGGATATAAGCAATTTTCTTCAAGGTCTCTCCGCAATGTTCTCAAACTTTTTGATTGGTAAAGCCAAGTAATTTATATATGGAATGCGGACGATTTGTGCATTCAAGATACATTTGCTTAACTGGATTAACTTCGATTTCGACCAAAACTAGTCGAAATAAATTTAAAAAAATGATAAAATTTAAAAAATATAAAAAAATTACCAGTAAGTACCAAATAGTTATACAACAACCTTAAATTTATACTAAGTGTCGTTTTCACGGTAATTTTTACAAACAAAGTTCAATTTTTTGCATTTTTGTGCACTCAAAATATGAGTTTTTTGAATTGTGTTAACTGTTATCTTCCTGGTCATTTAACTAAAAAGTTTTTCCTTTACTTTTTTTTAACTAATTGTGCTAATTATGTTGGAGTTGAAGTTGGTTAATTGAGTTAATTGAGTTGGTATTTCTGTTTTGTGTTGCAAAACTATTAATTTTCATTTTTGTTCATACATAATTTAAAAATAACGTAAAATTTTGACAGGAAACATTGCAATTTTAACAGAAATAAATTGATAAAAACAATTGAAGTTTCAGTAAAAATAATTGAAATTTTTACAGAAATCGTTTAAAATGTCACACTAGGCAATCATTGAAATGTTGACAGAAATCACTGCAATTATGACAGGAAACTTTGCAAATTTGACAGAAATAATTGATATTTTAATTGATGCAATGCATTTCTTACAAATTAATAAACATTTGACAAAAAATCGTGCAATTTTGATGGCAATAATTAAATATCAGATTAGATTAGATTTATTTTTTGGTGCATTAACAAATATCTGTTTTTCACAAGTCAGTACATAATATACAGGGTGTTAATACTAAGTTGTAACACCCGAAAATGGCAGTTAGAACTCATTGAAACAAAGAACTTTTCTTAGTTAAAATTTTTGAATTGGAGCCCCAGTTCATAGTTCTTTTGTTTTTCGAAAAATCGTCATTACTCCCTAATTTTGAGAAATATTTAAAATATACAAAAACTTTCAGCATGCGCTATCGGTTCTCTAAAACATTTGTATTTATAATTATTTTCTATTTTATCAAATAACAAAATGGCGACTGATCAAAAATTTCTATGCAAGATATTTTGAAAACCATTCGATCGATTTTTGAAAATAAAATATTTATAAAATCCTTGAACTATCTTATAACATTTGTCTGTTTTGATAATTATGCATTTTTATACAGAAATTATGCAAAATACGAACACAAATTATAAACGTGACAAAAAACAATAAATATTGAAAACTAGGTTTGTCGTAATGTGTTAAATTTTCAATTTATCTCGAAACTGTCTTCTTTACTATATGTACATTTCAACTGCAAGGCAGTCATCTTCAGTAGACTTACAAGTAATGAAAATGTACATTTATTATAAATAAATGTGTATTGTGAAAAAGGTTATTCTCCTTGTTTTATTTAAAAACTTTCACCAGCCCCAATACTTTGATGTCTTCTTTGACTTAGTTACTTTTACTTGTAAGCCCACGATATGTTTTTACAGGCCAAGCACCAATTATTTCGGGATGCTTTCTATTTGCCCTATTGCAATGTAAAACCCAATTCAAGGCAAGTTCTACAATCACTTCAAAACGCGGAAAACCTACGAAACGGGTCCCAAAACCATCAAAGACTTTAGGGATTCATAATGCAGGTAATTTTTGAAACACAAACTATGAAACTTTTATAATATATTTAACGGTAGCGTTTTGAAAATGTTGAGAAGCACTGGGAGAAAGTACCTACTTAATGTGGATAAGGAAAGATAAACTAATCTTAGTAATCAAAGTAATTATCCTCTTAATTCTTATGCAAACGGTTCATTAAAAGTTTATGGGATTCTTGATAAAATAAGAGTTATGAATTTTGCGTTACTTAGATGATTCCGTTCTCTTTATCGAAATACTTTTAACGGAATACTTCCGGTTCTACCGGAAGTCGTTTTTAACAATATTTTTTATTTGGAACGTCTTTTGTATTGCTGCACTTCTCACCAGTTCAATTTCGAACATCTAATATGTTTTATTTGTTTAAATAATTATCAAAATTGCTACTTCAAGTTGCTATATTTTGTAAATAAAATTAATTTTAATTTAATGCGATGCGATTTAAAATCGAAATAAAATTAAGTGACTCCCTAGCCGTGGTACAATCAATATTTTCGTGAAGAAGAAAATAAAACATTTCATATTTCTACAATATTATTATTGTCTCGTAAAAAAAATAATGCCTTGTATTTACAATGAATGAATTCTTCCGTTTTAAAATTCCGCACCGTACGTTGAATAATTCATCCAATCGAATTGCCCTGAACGCTGGGAATGCAAACGAGGCACGTAGGCTGTGCATTGTGTGGCGTCCAGGTCCGAGGACTCGATTAGCTCGTGCCCTTTTTGACCTAAGTTTTTCCGTGGAAATTAAATTACGTATTCGAGCTTTCCATCCGCGGCGGAACTCCAATCTGAAACTTCGCCCAGAACTTTTTCTTCCGGTGCGAAATCTCGACGCTTAATTCGATTGTGCATTTATAAACAGTACAGCTTCCACGGCATAAACGCCCTCGTTATTCAAAAGTTTGCCCTTTGTTGTGCTAATGAGGTAATAATTAATGTTGTTTAACGTGCCTTTATAATACAATTACAGGATGTCTAATATAAAGCCGCAATCAACAAAAAAGAATACACAATGAGCAAATTAGAGTTTAGAATGTAAAACGTCTATTAATAATAAATCAGATGTAGCCACCACCTGACTCTACTATACTAATAATTAAAATGTTGAATTTCACAGAAATCCAAGAATTCTGTGATTTAAAAAATGCATTTAACTTTTATTGTATATCTCAGAAATACAAAAATATCTGTGATTTAAAAAAAAAGCATTAACTTTTATTAAAATAAAAAATATATAGTATGCATTTTTCAAATGCATATATGATAATTGGAACACTTAATGCTTCTCTTATTCGTTTTATTGAAACATTGTTCTTATTCTATTTTAGAAAACATTAAAAAAAACTAAATATCCAAATTGGTGAAAACAAGAGTCCTGTCAGGGCAGTTCTTTCCGTCCACTGATAAAATTGCACATAGTTATCTGGAGGTGTAATATTCCCCAAGGGCACTAGAAACGTATTGTAAATATATTTATTCAATCCTGTTAAAATTGCATTTTATCAACACTTTAAATCATGTTAAAATGCAATTTTATCATTTAGATGTTCAGACTTTAACGTCGAGGCGTCAGCCGAGTCACTCTCAATGATAAGATTCAATTTGATCATCTCGTATAATAAATAACCATTTACGCATAACTCTGTGTAAACCAGTTGATTACAACATGGTTACCATGGCGGGAACCACAACTTTCGTAAAGTCTTTACGAGAAGGGCCTCGTAAAGTCTTTACGAGGCCACTGACGCGTTTTACCGCACAGAGCAGCGTTTTATTTATACAATAGTACCATACTACTTATTATGGTTTTATACAGCCATAGTAACGCATAGGGCTGATGCTGATTAGCATAGTTGCTAATTACCATGGTAACTAATTATTATGTTTGCACAAATATAATATGTTATATATTATATTTCTTTTTTCGCACTTCCAGGGAAAGTAACAAGTTCTTATAGTATTTTAATGTTTTTATTTATTGGTTTGCCTGATTTGTTTCGGCCGATTGTGGCCATCTTCAGAGGTAATTTCTACAATAATTTAATATTATTAGGTATGTTTAAAGTATTGTTGTTATTTTTGCCTAAGTGGTGTATGTTATTAAGTGGTTGTAAAAAGTACTTGCATATATTTACATATTCAGATTTTTTGGGCACTTACAGGGAAAGTAACAAGTTCTTATAGTATTTTAATGTATTTATTTATTGGTTTGCCTGATTTGTTTCGGCCGATTGTGGCCATCTTCAGAAGCTAATTTCTACAATAAATTAATATTATTAGGTATGTTTAAAGTATTGTTGTTATTTTTGTCTAAGTGGTGTATGTTATTAAATGGTTGTAAAAAGTACTTGCATAAATTTACATATTCAGATGTCACTGAAATTTTGTGGAAAAAGCAGCGATTTAAAAAGCCACATCCTTAAAAATTCTTTTTTTTGGCACTAGTAGGAGTAGCAGAAAGTTATAAAGTTAACTTTTATTATAACTGAATTTGCATGTCATAAAAATTCCAGATTCTTTTTAGCAAAAGTAGCAGTCGTTCAGATTTCTGTATTTGGCAGCGAAGAAATGGTTTTCAAAAATATTAACTTATTTCATAAACATCAGCAGTTTATACAAATAACTGATTTTGTATGAAATGTTAGCTGTTTATTAAAATTTATTGTTTAGTATAAGTACACTTTCACAACAATTGTTTTTTTAAGCAAACTTAGCCGTTTATAAAAATTGCAACTGTTCAGCAATATTCACAAATTATCTAAATTATCGATTTTCTTTAGAAATAGAAGATTATTTTTATAAATCGTGTTTTGTTTTTCAAATCTTTGAGCAGACCATTTATTTTTTCGTCATTTTTACATCTACTACTTCGGCTTTGAAGTTTTTTTACAGTAGCAGTAAGAGTAAGTTATAAAGTTGACTTTTATTATAACTAAATTTGCATGTCATAAAAATTCCAGATGCTTTTTTGCAAAAGTAGCAGTCATTCAAATTTCTGAATTTGGCAGCAAAGAAGTGGTTTTCAAAAATATTAACTTGTTTCATAAACATCGGCAGTTTATACAGATAACTGATTTTGTCAGAAATGTTAGCAGTTTATTAAAATTTATTGTTTAGTATAAGTACACTTTTACAACAATTGTGTTTTTAAGCAAACTTAGCAGTTTATAAAAAATGCAACTATTCAGCAATATTCACAGTTTATCTAAATTGTTGATTTTCTTTAGATACAGAAGATTATTTTTGTTTTTCAAATCTTTGAGCAGTAAATTTATTTCTTCGTCATTCTTACATCTACTTGTTTAGTTTTGAAGTTTTTTAAGATGTTAGTGAATTTTTGTAGAAAAAGCAGCGTTTTAAAATAGTCACATCTTTAAAAATGCTGTTGTTAGCAACAGTGGCAGTAACAGTAAGTTATAAAGTTGACTATTATTATAACTGAATGTGCATGTCATAAAAATTCCTGATGCTTTTTAGCAAAAGTAGCGCTATTCAAATTTGCCAAGTTTGGCAGCAAAGAAACAGTTTTCAAAAATGTTGGGACTTGTTTCGTAAACATCAGCAGTTTATACAAATTACTGATTTTGACAAAAATGTTAGCAGTTTATTAAAATTATTTTTTTTAGTGACATTGACTGACATTTTTTAATTTATTAATTTGTAATGTTGTTTTGTTAATTGTCGTATGGATTATTGAAAAAATTATTGAGTTTTTTGAAATTCGGATTTGTTTGTTCGTTAAGGAATTGTATGTTTGGTTCTTCATTGAAAAGTTTATCAATTTCATATGATTCCAATAGTGTTTGTTTCAGATCTTTATTAGTATTATGTAAAAGTTAGTGTTTTAGTCGATTTCGAATTTGTGATTGTTAAAAGTTAAGGTGTCTGCCAAAATTTGATATATTAATATCTTTTAAATGTTCTTTTAATTTATGTTTTATAGCACTTCCTGTTTCCCTTATATATTTAGCACTGCAAGTATTACATGTAATAGCATAAACTCAATTTTTGTCTTTGAAATTTGTTTGTTCTTTAGCGTTAAAAAGTAGAGATTGCATTGTGTGTTTGGTGTTAAATGAAGTATTTATGTTGTAATCTTTTAATGTTTGGTTAATTTTGTGGCTGATGTAACCTTGGTATGCAAAAGATTTGTAATTTGTGTTCTCTGTATTATTTTATGTATGTGTTAAAACTTTATTTGTACTAAAACACTAAATTATATGTTTAGTGATGTTTTAATTTGTTGGTAAGTTGATTCTTTGATCATTTAATTGATTGTTTTTAATTTGAAGTTGTTGTTTAAAGCAATTTCTCTAATAATGATTCAGTGGTGTTGTAATAATTCTATTGATGTGTGTATGGCAGCGTATAAGTGTGATTTGTGATGAAAATATTCTGCTGGAATTATGATGTTTTTATGTATGGCTTTTCTAAATATTATGAAATCAAGTTTTTTGTTTGTTTTATAAAGTGTAAGGTCTAAAAAAATGAAGTTGTTGTTTTGTTCTGTTTGAAGGATGAATGTAATAAGTGTGAGTTTTGATGAAAATAATCTGCTGGAATTATGATGTTTTGATGTGAGGCTTTCCTAAATATTTTGAAAATAAGTTTCTTGTTTGTTGAACAATAACAAAGTCTACAAAGTCGATGTTGTGGTTCTGTTCTGTTTCAAGGGTGAATTTAATATGTGTGATTTGTGATGAAAACAATCTGCTGAAATTATGATGTTTTTATGTGTGGCTTTTCTAAATATTTTGAAAATAAGTTTATTGTTTGTTTTATAAAGTGTAAGGTCTATAAAGTTGATGTTGTGGTTCTGTTCTGTTTCAAGGGTGAATTTAATATGTGTGATTTGTGATGAAAACAATCTGTTGAAATTATGATGTTTTTATGTGTGGCTTTTCTAAATATTTTGAAATCAAGTTTATTGTTTGTTTTATGAAGTGTAAGGTCTACAAAGTTGATGTTGTGGTTCTGTGCTGTGTCAAGGGTGAATTTAATATGTGTGATTTGTGATGAAAACAATCTGCTGAAATTATGATGTTTTTATGTGTGGCTTTTCTAAATATTTTGAAAATAAGTTTATTGTTTGTTTTATAAAGTGTAAGGTCTACAAAGTTGATGTTGTGGTTCTGTTCTCTTTCAAGGGAGAATTTAATACGTGTGATTTGTGGTGATAACAATCTGCTGGAATTATGATGTTTTTATGTGTGGCTTTTCTATATATTTTGAAATCAAGTTTATTGTTTGTTTTATAAAGTGTAAGGTCTACAAAGTTGATGTTGTGGTTCTGTTCTCTTTCAAGGGAGAATTTAATACGTGTGATTTGTGGTGATAACAATCTGCTGGAATTATGATGTTTTTATGTGTGGCTTTTCTAAATATTTTGAAATCATGTTTATTGTTTGTTTTATAAAGTGTAAGGTCTACAAAGTTGATGTTGTGGTTCTGTTCTCTTTCAAGGGAGAATTTAATACGTGTGATTTGTGGTGATAACAATCTGCTGGAATTATGATGTTTTTATGTGTGGCTTTTCTAAATATTTTGAAATCAAGTTTATTGTTTGTTTTATGAAGTGTAAAGTGTTCATTTTGTAGAAATTTTTATTAAAGTAGCAACAGTTTTGTTCTATACATAATTTAATGAGGTTAAATAAATCGTTACTTTCTTTGTTATTGGTTATGTTTGTATTTATAATTTTTTGTGTGTAAAAACATTAATAAACTATAAGAACGTATTACTTACTACTACTATTACTACTACTATTAATTACTACTATCAGGAAGTACTAAAAAAGAAACATAATATAATATATGCAACTGGTGTAATGGATAATAATGTATAATAAAAACAATATGTTTTGCATAACCACAGTTTGGAATAGAAATATTTTTTGTGCCCTACTTGAGCTGTTGTGCGTAAAACGTTGTACGTACCTTGGAAGGAAAAAAAACGCCCTCGACAAATAAAGCTCCGCTTCGCCTCGGGCCTCAAACATTGTCCGCGGGCGTACATTTTTTCTTTCGGGACTAGATACGTAAGTAACTTTTCTAAACTTCTTGTGGGTATATCTATATAACAGATTATCTATCCGGCAGATTATCTATTCGCTACTTTAGAAAGATAGTAGTAGTATGTTTATTAAAATGTACAGGTACATATGAATAACATCAATTCACACAGATCCGCACTCAAATTTAACTACACTAATAAATAAGTAGATATAGTTCTAAGAGCTTGTGAAAGTAAAGTAATACACTTCTTGCATTTTATCGCGAAGAATATTTAATTAAAAAATAAATATTCTATGTGAAAAGCCAATAAGTGTATCATTAGTAAACAAGTAGTTTCTATATTTAGTAATTGTTTATTGAAGTTATCTTTATTTTGATTGTGTCTGTTGTTAGCCAAATCTAGTGATTTTGGAGTGGGCTTGATTACTATATCCCGTACGTTTTCTAAAATTATCTCTACGTGATGCTCTCGACATGCAATTGACATTAGATATAATGAATCGCAATAATTTGCACTCGGCTAAATACGTCTGATTATAATTGACCTGAAATTCGCAATCACTTGTCAGAGGTTTATTGCACGTACCATAAGAACAGCAGTAAATTATTGAACTTCAAAGAGATAGTTGTCTGTTTCTAAATATTTGCCATAGAGATAAAAATGGGCCAGTGGTGAAAAAATCGAAATTATCGATTCTTGCAAACGTTAGAAAGATTTCACACATTAATTAAAATTTAAGTTTTTTATACTAATCTGTGATCGGCGATATACTGAAAAATTGTAAAAAATGGGTTTACCCCTTTAATAAAATGTATCGTTAATTACACGTCCAGAAATTTATGTGCTTTCATGACTTGTTCATGTGCTTGTTTATAAATTTCCCCCCACACCTAGCATCAGGCCATCATTATTTATTTTTCATACATACATATACAAAAAGTTCCATCAAGTTTTTCAATTTAAATAAGGTCTTATCTTGCTTATTTGCGTATTCGCTGCGCCTACACATTTCGCATTACAAAATCTGTCACGGTTTAGTTGCAAAAAAGTTGACACAAATAAATTTACGCCGCTTGTAACTGATATACGAGACGACCAACGAGCTCGAAGTTCTGCAAATCCTAATGTCAGTCGAGCTGGAGTGGTAAATATTTGAACGACTAATTGAACCCGTGCATTGCTGCAATCACAAATTGTCATGCATATCATAATTTCTAAGCTCAAAAATTTCGCCAGTAATATGCATTCAAGTTCAGACTTGAAGCTCTAAAATTTCGCCAGTAAAATATAGATTTTAAATTCGAAATACAATTTATAATCAGAATGCAATAGGGTCCATTTTATTCACAAATCATCGTTATCGCAATATTATTAAGCCTGAAGATATTCGAAGACAATATCCTGAATTCTTAGAATATCTTCAAGCTTAATTATATTGCAATAACAATGATTTGTCAATATATAGGATCCTATTGCATTATAATTATAAATTGTATTGGCGACAATTTGGAGCTTTAGATCTGAACTGGAATGCATATTTTCGGAATATCGACTCAATACCATTTATATTCGATGCATGCCTCTGCTATGTATCTAAAATAACGCGAAGTAAAATATTTGTAATAATTAAAAATTAAACAAAAGAATATTAGGTGATATAAGATGAGTAGTAATGCTATGAGAGTTCTGCCACAAAATTCCCATAAGAAATACATGAGAGGATTTTTTGCTACTTTTCGCTATTTTGTATTTGATATAAAGAGACCTCTTTTTAAACAGGTTGATGTAAACAGATCTCTTTTAAACAGGCCTACTTCAGACATAGACAACACGTTGTACTAAAACAAAATGCAAAACAGTATAATGGTAAGTAAATGGTAAGTAAGTATAAGTAGTAATCCTCATATGCATTTCTTATGGTAGTTTTGCGGCGGAACTGTCATAGCATTACTACTAAGGTGGAAACAGAAAATTAAGTTTGAAACAATCGGTAGTTTTCAGTACCAGATTAAACAATCTGTTAGACAACGTATTTACCACTATAATCCCAAAACTGTACTTAGCAAACCTAGTCAACCTTGAACAAGTTGACATAGCTGACGTAGGAAAGTAATTGACGATACATGATTTTGCTGGCAACAAAATTGTCAGTGCAAAATATCAACCAGATATTAAAACCACTAACCCAAAGAGGTAAACATAAATTTGATCACATTATTGAAAATATTAGCTGAAACATTATATGAAAAAACATTATATCATAAAAATCGTTAGAAAACATGTAGAAACAAACACGTTTTGACTAAGACTGTCGAAATTGTTAAAATTGTAATAAAACCATACCAACATAGATAACATTTTAATACAGCATTATTAAATAGTTAAAACATGAATAACAAAATTACAAAGTTTATGTAAAAAAATATACAAGAAAATTTTTCCAGGCACCGGGAATTTTTCATTTCAATTCGCAAAACGTTCACAAAGACATGAATTTTTTCATAAGGCTCCAGGAAAGTTTGGCAAAATGTTCACAGAAAATAAATAAAATGTTATTAGAATAATACCACGAGTGATACCACGAGTGATTAAAAGTTACCGATAAATTTCATGAAAACTTGCTGATAATAATTCTACGAGTTCGAAGAACGAGTGAAATTAGATAAGCTTGAATGGAAATTTCAACAAATTCGGACAGTTTTGATTAAACAAGACAGTTTCATTTGAAAATTGAGAGCGTTTTACACTAACACACGCGAAAAAATTGACAATTTGATAGATCTTGGCAGTTTAAATTGAATATCTGACACCTATAGACACTCGCACTCAAAAATCTGACGTTTTTTGAAATTTTATACTGGGACATACAAAATTGACAAATTTCCATAGATTTGGAGAGTATCTAAGAAAATTTGATAGGTTTTCACTATGAGAGATGAGAGATTTTGAATGATTAACATGACAAGATGACAGTTTTAATTGAACAAGACAGTTTCATTTAAAAATCTGGGAGGTTTTGACACTTACATACGCTAAAAAATCGACAATTTGATTGAAGTTGACAGTTTTAATTAAAAATTTGACATATATATATATATATAGACAGTTGCACTTAAAAATCTCACATGTTTTGATATTTTATACTGAGACATACAAAATTGATAAATTTTATGAAACTCGAATAGTATCTAAGAAAATATGACAGATTTTCACTGCCAAAGCTTAAAAAGTTGACAGATTTTGTAAGGAAACTAAAAACCATTTGAAAATTTGATAGATTTGGCTAGATTTGATTAAACAAGACAGTTGCATTTGAAAACTGAGAGATTTTTACACTTACACAAGCTACAATATTGACAATTTGATAGATTTGAGAGTTTTAATTAAATAATTTGACATATATAGACAGTTACACTGATTTTTTTGCAAATTTGGACAATTTTGATTGTACAAGACAGTTTTAATTGAAAATATTAGAGGTTTTTACACATACACACGCTAAAAAATTAACAATTAGGCAGATTTTGAGAGTTTTAAGTGAAAATTTGACATATATAGACACTTACCCTCAATAATGTTACAAATTTGGACAGTTTTGATTGAACAAGGCAGTTGCAATAGAAAATCTAGGAAATTATCAAAAAATTGATAATTTAGTAGAATTTAACAGCTTTAATGAAAATCTGACACATGTAGACAGTTGCAATTGAATATCTGACATTGTTTTAAATTGTATTCTGGGATATAGAAAATTGACAAATTTCGATACATTCGAATGGTATCTAAGAAAATTTAACATCTTTTCACTGCTGAAACTTTAAACTTGACGGATTTTGAATGATTCAGAAGGAAACATAGCGTATTTGAAAATTTGATAGATTCCGACAGTTTTGATTAAACAAGACAGTTGAATTTAAAAATTATGAAAGTTTTACACTTACTTACGCTAAAAAAAAAAGTTTGATAGATTTTGAGAATTTTGTTTGGAAATTTGATATATATAATAATAATAATATATTAATAATACCTTTATTCCTTGAGACACAAAGTATAGGAAACGTCAAATTATATAGATAGTTGCACTCCAAAATTTTACAAAATTTAACAGTTTTGCTTGAACAAGACAGTTGGAACTGAAATTCTATTAAGTTTTTATACTCACACACGCTAAAAAAATGACAATTTGATCGATTTTAACAGGTTTAATAGACAGAAGCTCATTAAAATTGTCAAAATTCACAAAACTTGACAAATTCGCTAAAATTCAAGTGAAGCAATGTCATATTTGCGGAAATTCTACTACAGCATTATCAAAATTGCCCAAATTTATATGGCAAAATATCAAAATTGTTATATTTATGCAGATAAATATCACATTTACAATTTTTTTGTATGCAAATATCAAAATAGCCAAAATTTTGCTAAAATAATAGAAAATTGCATATGTTCTAGTTAAACAATACAAAATTGTCAAAATTTTAGTAAAACTGTATCGAAATTGTTAAAATTATAATAAAACATTATCAACTTTGATTAAATTCTAGTAAAACAGTATTGTCAAAATTATGCCAAGAATTAAACAAAATTTACAAAATTCACAAAACTTCAGTTAAATAATGCCAAATTCACTAAAACTCCAGTGAAGCAATGTCATGTTTGCCGAAATTCTACTACAGCATTATCAAAATTGCCCAAATTTATATGGAAAATATCAAAATTGTTATAGTTTTGCAGAAAAATACCATATTTGCCTTTTTTTTTGTATGTAAATATCAAAATAGTAAAAATTTTACTAAAATTAATTTTAATTCCTGCAATTTCGTTATTAAAATGAAAATCCAAAATAATAACTGATTTCTGAATTAAGTAAAAAAATATTAGGATCAAATATCGAGACTAGTGGTGACTTTTTCGGACGTTGTTTTCAAATATTTGTCATTACGATAAATATGTTATGATTATTATAATTATTATTATTGCAAATTAATGACTATAGATTTGTGGGTACCTATACTCTCTACATCGGCATGCAATATATTTTAAACTATACAATTTATAAATAACCAAAAATAAAGTTAAAACTCTTAAGAGTATTAATTGCTACATTACTTGTTAACTTTTTCTTTGATTTCTATTTCTATGATTATTAAATAGTTAAAACATGAATAACAAAATTACAAAATTTATGTAAAAAAACATTAAAATTGTCAAAATTCACAAAACTTCAGTTAAATAATGCCAAATTCACTAAAATTCCACTGAAGTAATGTCATATTTGCCGAAAGTCTACTACAGCATTATCAAATTTGCCCAAATGTACAGGGAACAATATCAATATTGTTATATTTTTGCAGAAAAATGTCATATTTGCAATTTTTTTGTATGTAAATATAAAAATAGTCAAAATTTTACTAAAATTAATTTTAGTTCCTGCAATTTCGTTATTAAAACGAAAATCCTAAATAATAATTGATTTCTAAATTAATTTAAAAAATATTAGGATCAAATATCGAGACTAGTGGTGACTTTTTCGGACGTTGTTTTCAAATATTTGGCATTACGATAAATATGTTATTATTATTATTGCAAATTAATGACTATAGATTTGTGGGTACCTATGCTCTCTACATCGGCAATATATTTTAAACTATACAATTTATAAATATCAAAAAATAAAGTTAAAATTATTAGGAAGTATGAATTGCCTCATTACTGTCATAAAGGATCAAATTTTCAACCCACACTGTCAAAACCTGTCGGATTTTTAACTGAATATGTTAATTTTTGCTTAAAACCGTCATATTTTCAATAACTGACAAAAAGAGACAAATTTGTAGCTACAAACTAGCAAAAACTATCATAAAGAATGAAGTTTTCAACTGCCACTGTCAAAACATGTCAAATTTCCAACTGAAACTGCCAAGCTCTGTTTAAAACTGTGATATTTTCAATAAGTATCGAATCCTGCCAAATTTGTAGCTACAAACTAGCAGAAAATAATAAAAAAGGATCAAATTTTCAACTGCCACTGTCTAAACCTGTCAAATTTTTAACTGTTACTGTCTAGCTCTGCTTAAAAGTGTCATAATTTCAATAACTGTCAAAACCTTCCAAATTTGTATCTACAAATCAGCAACAACTGTCAGAAAGGATCAAATTTTCAACCCCCACTGCCAAAACCTGTCAGATTTTTAACTGAAAATGTTAATTTTTGCTTAAAACCGTCATACTTTCATACTTTCAATAACTGTCAAAACCAGCAAAATTTGTAGCTACAAACTAGCAAAAACTTTCAACAGAAACTGTGAAGCTCTGCTCAAGACTGTCATAATTTCAATAACTGTCAAAACCAGAAAATGTAGCTATAAACTAGCAAAAACTGTCATAAAGGAACAAATTTTCAACTGTCACTGTCAAAACCTGTCAAATGTTTAACTGAAATTGTGTAGCTCTGCTTAAAAGTATCATAATTTCAATAACTGTCAAAACCTGATAAATTTGTATCTACAAATCAGTATAAACTGTCATAAAAGATCGAATTTTCAACCCCCACTGTCAAAATCTGTCGGATTTTTAACTGAAACTGTTAATTTTTGCTTAAAACTTTCATATTTTCAATAACTTTCAAAACCAGCCATATTTGTAGTTACAAACTAGCAAAAACTGTCATAAAGGATCAAATTTTCAACTACTACTGTGAAAACCTGTCAAATTTCCAACTGAAACTGCCAAGCTCTATTTTGACTAAGACTGTCGAAATTGTTAAAATTGTAATAAAACCATACCAACATAGATAACATTTCAATACAGCATTATTAAATAGTTAAAACATGAATAACAAAATTACAAAATTTCTGTAAAAAAATATTAAAATTGTCAAAATTCACAAAACTTCAGTTAAATAATGCCAAATTCACTAAAATTCCACTGAAGTAAAGTCATATTTGCCGAAAGTCTACTACAGCATTATCAAAATTGCCCAAATGTATAGGGAACAATATCAAAATTGTTATATTTTGGCAGAAAAATGTCATATTTGCAATTTTTAATTTGTAAATATCAAAATAGTCAAAATTTTACTAAAATTAATTTTAGTTCTTGCAATTTCGTTATTAAAACGAAAATCCTAAATAATAATTGATTCCTAAATTAATTTAAAAAATATTAGGATCAAATATCGAGACTGGTGGTGACTTTTTCGGACGTTGTTTTCAAATATTTGGCATTACGATAAATATGTTATTATTATTATTGCAAATTAATGACTATAGATTTCTGCGTACCTATGCTCTCTACATCGGCATGCAATATATTTTAAACTATACAATTTATAAATATAAAAAAATAAAGTTAAAATTATTAGGAGTATGAATTGCCTCATTACTTTTTTCTTTTTTCTTCGATTTTATACAGCATTTTCATGTATTTTTAGTTTTATTATTCATAAGTAATATTTTCTTTGATTTTTCACTGACTTTTTTATAAGAACATAAATGAAGGAAGGAATGTAAATCCTGATAGTCGTACAACTGAAGCTGAAACATTTTAATACAAATGCTCTTGGTAATTAGGTCGAAGTTTATCACGTTCTATCCTCATTGAAATCTGAACTGATTGTGGTCAACATGCTTTATCTTTGGGTAGGTCGCTTGAATACACTGGACCGAACGCTTTGTCTGCATTTCAATTACATTACTCGAAGCGCTTACTAATGTTAGTACATATTACAACATATTACAACGGCATGATGTATCCTATGAATTTGTGTAAGTTCATTGTGCTTACAATAGTTCTACGACCATTTATTGATCGTAAGTACATTTTCATGGAAACGCTATTCAGTATTATATTAGTTGCACAATTTATTGCTTTGATATAGTTCAATGTTTCGTGGGGAAGCGAAACATTTTATTGCTCGGATTTATTTCATAAGGTAACATATTGGTGTTTGAACTCGACCGAAAATGCACATTTTTCGTGTTCGTGGACTTCGGAGAATACGTATAATCTTTTCAACTTTAATAAAGTACATCCATATTTTCTTCAGATTTTTGTCTTAATCCAGTATAAAAACAAATATCATGCAGCACAGAAATTGGTTCTGAATAAATCTGATATAAGCTAATACATTTAAAATGCATACTCGTCAATGTGTGTATATCTTCCAGTTTTTTTTTTAATATTGTATTCGACAAAACAATCATTGTACGACAATAAAAATCGATAAGGATGAGATATCTATTGTGTGTATTGGAACTGGACTGTATTAGAAATTACAGTATTACTCATCGGAATTGATTGTGAATTAAAATGGTTATTGAGTGAAATGAAAATTGCCCTTTTCCTACTTCTTAAAAATTATGATTTTTCTAACTATAAAAATAATGTAATACGGATATATCGTCGGCTCAATGTTACATGGTTGTATGTGAATATTTGTAAATTTGAGAATAAGAAATTTAAATATATTTGTTATTACAGAAAATGATGTGTTGTGCACTGTAATTAGATTTTTTTATATCACAGGTTGTTAATTTTCTAATTTTAACCTTCCAACAAGCTCAAAGGTCCTGCTTTGAAAACATGTGACGTACCTGAAGGGCAGTCGGCGCGTTAGGCCGTGGAGCGAGTGGAGGGTCCCTTTGAAGTAGTGACGAGGGCCAGGCTCTCGGTGTCAGAGAGTGGGGGGGTTAAAAAAAAGGCTCCACGTAATTTTACCTCGTTGCTACTTCGTCGCAAGGGAGGCTCCACTCTACCTGCGTGGGTGGACGGCAGACAGTCAGCGAAGCTCAGAAATCACGAACTGTCACAACGCTGACCGTTTGACGCCAACACCACCAGGTGTAAATCTCGCAGTGAGAATAGGAAACTGTAAAACTGTAACTGAATATAGAAAACTGTAAAGAGAAAACGTGGGGCGAGCAAAAAAAAAAAATAACAGCTGTGAGTTTGGTATGGTAAGATGGCGTTTATTCGCACACACAAATCAATGACGGACACCGTGTCCTGCGCTCCTGAAAACAATACCTCCGAGCGCCACCCTTTCGCGCAGGGCCCACTCTATTCGGCCGAATAAAATAAGCTCCTAATCGCGCGATTTAAAGGGCAGAAGGGTCAAAGTGAAAATTAGTGCCAAAACTACTAACAACGCATAAAATTGAAAAAGGGCACAAAAATTTTCTAAAGGGCAAAAAGGGCCAAAACAAAAATTGAAAAAGGGCTGCAAAATTAATTAAATGAGGTCTATTTAAAATGAAAAACAAAATCCTGAAGGGCTAGAAAAAAATTTACAAAGGGCTGACAAAACCCTTAAGCCTCAAAAGATGTTAATGAGCTAAATAAATAAAGATACCAACGATAGCTATTGTTGCTATTGTTGCTATTGTTGCTATTGCCCCACGTTGGGCTCCAAAAACGTGTGACGTACCTGAAGGGCAGTCGGCGCGTTAGGCCGTGGAGCGAGTGGAGGGCCCCTTTGAAGTAGTGACGAGGGCCAGGCTCTCGGTGTCAGAGAGTGGGGGGGGTTAAAAAAAGGCTCCACGTAATTTTACCTCGTTGCTACTTCGTCGCAAGGGAGGCTCCACTCTACCTGCGTGGGTGGACGGCAGACAGTCAGCGAAGCTCAGAAATCACGAACTGTCACAACGCTGACCGTTTGACGCCAACACCACCAGGTGTAAATCTCGCAGTGAGAATAGAAAACTGTAAAACTGTAACTGAAATAAACCGAATAGAAAACTGTAAAGAGAAAACGTGGGGCGAGCAAAAAAAAATAACAGCTGTGAGTTTGGTATGGTAAGATGGCGTTTATATGGCAATTTCAAATTGTTTGTACTAGATTTATGTGAGCATCACTGTACTTCCCTAATTTGGTAAAATTATTTATTTTATTTTATATTGCGACCGGTTTCAATCCTTTATGGGGTTGTTCATTAAACATGAATTTATTTAATGCCAACATATTTAATGCCAAATTGACGCTGATTAATGCCAACTTGACTGTGATTAGGTCAAGTTGAAGGTAAAAAGGTATAGACTTGAATAGCCTTAGCAGATATTAAATATCTTCATTAGTTTTCCAGTTATTTATGGTACATGTGTGTTAGCCACAAAGGTGGCATCAGAACGAGAAGAAACGTATAATAATACCCATAAGAATGTGTGAAACACATGGGCAAGTACCCAACTCGGCCTACCGCCTAGTAGGCAACACGTTTTTCTCAAAATTTATTGGCATTATAAGTTATAACACACTTCTGCCAAAAATAACTATTAATTAGCACAATGACTGATAATTTACTAATATATCGTTATCTCACCTTCGATAATAATTATGAATTCCGCATCTTGAACGTCGTGTTCAGTTTTATCTCAGTACGTGATGATTCCCACAACGAAGATTATAAAATTACAAAGCGCCGCATTCCACGTGTACATATTTATAGCGATTAGTGGCCATCAGAATTTCAGTTTGCAAGAATATTTTGAATGGTGAATTGTTCGGCAAAGAAGTGGAGCAAACTTAACCTAAAATGTAAGTCTGTATAGCATTCAGTGATATCGTTTATACTACAATAAATTTGAACTACCTACAACAAGGAATGCTGATGAAATTTTAATTATTATTATTTATCTACTTAAACTTTAGCGTGTAGTTCATTGTATGCAATTTAATATGCATAACCCTAAGATTAGTATGCAATTTAATCTGCATAACCCTAAGATTAGTACTCTAAATGTTAGAAGTCATAACTTTTATATATTGACAATGTAATACTATTATGTCAATTATTTATGTTAAAGAGTCAAATTACTATTTGACTCTTTACGAAATTACTAATAAAGTGAATACTTGAATGCTTGAAAATATGCCAAAATTAGGCTAGTATAGTTTTACTGTGTAATGTGCTGTTTGAGCTTTGAAAAGTATATCCTGATATGAGTTATTCCACGTCAAACCGGACGATTTTCTGTAAAAATTCAACTCGATAATTCCGATCTTTTTTTAAAATTTTTGATGATCGATTCTACGGACCAAAATGTAAGACACGTATATTAGGGAAAAAATTGAGAATTACTTTCGAGAAGTTATCTGCTGTTGAAAATCGTCAAAATTGTGGTGGTCAATTTTTTCAAAAACTATCATAAAGGATCAAATTTTCAACTACCACTGTCAAAACCTGTCAAATATTCAACAAAAACAGTCTAGCTCTGCATAAAAGTGTCATAATTTCAATAACTGTCAAAACATGATAAATTTGTATCTACAAATCAGCAACAACTGTCATAAAGGATCAAATTTTCAACCCACACTGTCAAAATCTGTCGGATTTTTAACTAAATCTCTTAATTTTTGCTTAAAACTGTCATATTTTCAATAATTATCAAAATTTGTAGCTACAAACTAGCAAAACCTATCATAAAGATATAAGTTTGCAACTGCCACTGTTAAAACCTGTCAAATTTCCAACTGAAACTGCCAAGCTCTGTTTTAAACTGTGTTATTTTCAATAAGTATCGAATCCTGCCAAATTTGTAGCTACAAACTAGCAGAAACTGCCATTAAGGATCAAATTTTCAACTGCCACTGTCAAAACCTGTCAAATTTTTAACTGTTACTGTCTAGCTCTGCTTGAAAGTGTCATAATTTCAATAACTGTCAAAACCTGAAAAATTTGTATCTAGAAATCAGCAACATCTGTCATAAAGGATCCAAATATCAACCGCCACTGCCAAAACCTCTCGGATTTTTAACTAAAACAGTTAATTTTTGCTTAAAACTGTCATACTTTCAATATCTGTCAAAACCAGCCAAATTTGTAGCTACAGACTGGCAAAAACTGTCATAAAGGATCAAATTTTCAACTACTACTGTCAAAACCTGTCAAATTTTCAACAGAAACTGTCAAGCTCTGCTCAAAACTGTCATATTTATAATAACTGTCAAAACCTACCAATGTAGCTACAAACTACCAACAACTGTCATAAAGGATCAAATTTTCAACCCCCACTGTCAAAATCTATCGGATTTTTAACTGAAACTGTCTAGCTAAGCTTAAAAGTGTCATAATTTCAATAACTGTCAAAAACCTGATACATTTGTATCTTCAAATCAGCAAAAACTATCATTACGGATCAAATTTTCAACCCCCACTTCAAGACCTGTCGGATTTTTCACTGAAACTGTTAATTTTTGCTTAAAACTGTCATATTTTCAATAACTATCAATACCTGCCAAATTTGTAGCTACAAACTAGGAAAAACTGTCATAAAAGATCAAATTTTCAACGATCACTATCAAAACCTGTCAAATTTTTAACTAAAACTATCTAGCTCAGCTTAAAACTGTCATATTTTCAATAACTGTCAAATCCAGCCAAATTTGTAACTACACACTAGCAAAACCTGTCATAAAGGATCAAATTTTCAACTGTCACTGTTAAAACCTGTCAAATTTTTAAATTAAGTTCTGCTAGTTCCGCTTAAAAGTGTCATAATTTGAATAACTGTTAAAAACTTCCAAATTTGTAGCTACAAACTAGCAAAAACTGTCATAAAGGATCAAATTTTCATGTCCTACTGCCAAAACCTGTCGGATTTTGAAATGAAACTGTTAATTTTTGCTTAAAACTGTTATATTTTTAATAACTGTCAAAACCAGCCTAATTTGTAGCTATAAACGAGCAAAAACTGTCATAAAGGATCAATCTTTCAACTGCCACTGTCAAGACCTGTCAAACTTCCAACAGAAACAGTCAAGCTCTGCTTAAAACTGTCATATTTTTAATAACTGTCAAAACCTGCCAATGTAGCTACAAACTAGCAAAATCTATCATAAAGGATCAAATTTTCAACCCCTACTGTCAAAATATGTCGGATTTTTAACTAAAACTGTCTAGCTCTGCTTAAAAGTATCATAATTTCAAGAGCTGTCAAAACCTGATTAATTTGGATCTACAAATCAGCAACAACTATCATAAAGGATCGAATTTTCAACCCTCACTGTCAAAATCTGTCGGACTTTTAACTGAAACTGTTGACTTTTGCTTAAAACTTTCATGAATTCAATAACTTTCAAAACCAGCCATATTTGTAGCTACAAACTAGCAACAACTGTCATAAAAAATCAAATTTTCAACTATCACTGTTAAAACCTATCGGATTTTTAACTGAATCTGTTAATTTTTGCTTAAAACTGTCATATTTTCAAAAACTGCTGAAACCAGCCAAATTTGTAGCTATGAACAGGCAAAAACTATCATAAAGAATTAAGTTTTCAAATGCAACTGTCAAACCCTGTCAATTTTTTAACTGAAACTGTCTAGCTCTGCTTAAAAGTGTCATATTTTGATTATGTGTCAATAACTGTCAAAACCAGCCAAATTTGTAGCTATAAACTAGCAAAAACTGTCATAAATGTTCAAATTTGCAACTACCACTGTCAAAACCTGTCAAATTTTAAAATTAAGTTGGCTTGTTCTGTTTAAAAGTGTCATAATTTTAATAACTGTCAAAACCTTCCAAATTTGTAGCTACAAACTAGTAAAAACTGTCACAAATGATCAAATTTTCAACTGCCACTATCAAATTTTTAATTTCAACTGTCAAAGGCAGTCATATTTTCAGCTGAAACTGCGATAAACTTAAATTCCAAGCACAGCTGTTAAAAAAGTTAACTTGTCAACGGTAACTGTCAAATTTTCGAGTAATTTTCAATTACTATAGTCTAAAACTGGGTTATTTTGAACAAAGGTCAAAATGTGTAAAATTTTGACTAGAAACGATCAAAATCTGTCTAAATTAATTAATTAAAAATTTAAGGGAAATTTTTGAACTATCAAAAATTGTCAAAGTTTCAACTATAATTTTATTTTATTCAGCTCCAATTGTACAATCCTTCTAAATTTTTAACTGCAACTGTTTAAAACTGTCATATTTTCAATAACTGTCAAAACCTGCCAAATTTGTGGCTACAAACCAGCAAAAACTGCCATTAACAATAACGGCTAGTGCCAAAACTCGTAAAATTTCGAACTTAAACTGTCAATCTCTGCTTAAAACTGTCATATTTTCAAGAACTGTCAAAACTTGCCAAACTTGTAGCTACAGACTAGCAGAAACTGTCATATAGGTTAAAATTTTTACTGCCACTGTCAAATTTTTAATTGCAACTGTCAAAGTCGGTCATATTTTCAGCTGCAACTGCGATAAACTCAAATTTCATGCACAGCAGTTAAAAAAGTTAACTTGTCAACGGTAACTGTCAAATTTTCAACCACAGCTATCAAAAGCTGAGAAGTTTTAAACTGACACTGTCAAAAATTATCAATCGTTTAACTACAACAGTCGAACCCTGTTAATGTTTCAATTACAATAGCCTAAAACTGTCTTATTTTCAATAACTGTCAAAATATGTAAAAAAATTTACTAGAAACGATCTAAAAGTGTCATACAGTGATAAAGGATCAAATGTTCAATTCCCACTGTCTAATCCTGTTTAAATATTAATGTTAATGTCTAAATGTTCAACAGAAACTGTCAAGCTCTGCTTTAAACTGTCAAAACAGTCAAACAGCAGTTATTTTCAATAACAGTCAAACCTGATAGGTAAATTATAGCTATAAACAAGCAAAAACTGTTATAAACGACAAAAATTTTAACTGCCACTGTCAAATTTTTAATTGCATCTGTCAAAGGCAGTCATATTTTCAACTACAACTGCAATAAACTCAAATTTCAAGCACAGCAGTTAAACAAATTAACTTGTCAACAGTAACTGTCAAATTTTCAACCACAACCATCAAAATCAAATGAACTTTTAAACTCGCGCTGTCAAAAATTGTCAAATTTTCAACTACAACTGTCGAACCCTGTCAATGTTTCAATTACAATAGCCTAAAACAGTCTTATCTTTAACAACTGCCAAAATGTGTAAAAATTTTACTAGAAACGATCAAAATCTGTCCAAAATTATTAAAATTTGTAGTGCAACTTTCAAAAGATCTTAAATTTTCGAACGCAACATCTGAAATCTGTCATATGTTTAAATGCAATCATCAAAACTCATAAATAAACAGAGAAACAACTTGCTATGTTTTTTCCACAACAATGCGGTTAATTGTATGGTGTAATTTTACATTTTGTGGTAAAAACATAGCAAGTTGTTTCTCTGTTTTTTTTTTTAATATGGACTACCACGTACTAAAGGTCGAAACCTTCCGGATCATCAGAACTCATATTTTTAGCTGCGAACGATCAAAGTCTGTCCAAAATTATTAAAGTTTTAAGTGCAACTTTTAAAAGCCAACAGCCCAAATCTGTCATATCGTCGGCTTGGTGTTATAAGGTTGCATGTAACAATTTTTTTACTATTTAGGTCTACAACTTTACAGGACCATATGCTTTCAAGGCAAGATCTTTGAGCTTGTTGGAAGGTTAAAATCGGAATATTAAGAACCTGTGATATAAAAAAATCCAATTACAGTGCACAATACATCATTTTCTGCAATAACAAACATATTTAAAGTCCTTATTCCCAAATTTATAAATTTGCACATACAACCTTGTAACATTAAGCCGACGATATATTTAACTACAATCATCAAAACTCATATTTTCAGCTTAAACTGTCAAGCCCTGTCAGATTTTCAACTGCAGCAGAAAAACTTTTCAAATTTTCAACTACAACCTTTAAGATAAGATGAGATAAGATAAATTTATTCGTGTTAATAACTAGTTACACATGTCAGATAAATATAGATACACAGCATGTTTGTACATGTGCTCTCAGGTATATAAAAAATGTCAGTTGTGATCAGTGGTTGTGATGGCAACTGCCAATATAATATCAATTTTTAATTCCAACTGCCCATCCATGTCAAATTCTCAACTAACCCAAAAAATCTTGTAATCATCGATCTAATAGATTTGGATAATTTTTATTTTTTATGGTGACTTTATGGTTTATTTCTATATAAATACTTCATACTTTAATTGGTTACTTGTTGGTTGGTTGTTGATGAGGAACTTATGAGGAGGTTTATTTCTATATAAATACTTCATACTATTATTGGTTACTTGTTGGTTGGTTGTTGATGAGGAACTTATGAGGAAGTTGTTGATATATGTATATCAAGTATTGTATGTATATCAAGTATGTATTACTCTAACTATACAAATTGGGCAATACTTTTATTATCTATCAAACTCATCAATTCTGTTATTGATTTCTTTTAGCAACTCCCTTCACTTTTCCTAGCCTACTGTTAGAACATTGAAACATCTCAAATCTCTCGTTAGACTACTACGCCACACTATCATAACCTATAAATTAATAATAATAATAACAATAATATTAACAATTGTAATAATTCTACTACACTGCCACACTATCATAACCTAGAAATTAATAATAATAACAATTATATTAACAATTGTAATAATTCTACTGCACCTTCGCCAGTAATTAGTTACCTTCGCCAGTAATTAGTTACTTCCATAAATGTCTAATAGAAGTTGTACAATTACTTGAAAGTAAATCGATGTAGTGTCCGTGGGTCCGTTCGATGCCCCCAAGGAAGCCACCGCAACTAGCTGCTCCCACGTAATTTCCCATCAGAGATGACAACCAAAGTTTTGGGAAATTTTACAGGAAAGTGCTTTATACTCCCGACGCATCGATCACATTGGACGTGGACCGGAGTCACGTTAAAAGCGTGTTTCATAGTCTCGTTGGACAAATGGTCTTCTCCATTCTTCTCTGTTCGCTTTCCTCCTCTCTCGCATACTCCCATCGTTTTTAAAGGTTCTCGGAGTGCAGCTTTATAAATAAATCTGAATAAGTTTGGAGCGGTGGAATTCATTGGGTCGTGTTTTATTCATTCCCTGCTCACCTCCACGAAGTATTCATTCGATGAGATTACGTAATTTTCAAGGAGTAAATAACTGAATTGTATATTCCAGCGAAGGCTTTATAATGTTCTAATTATATTTGATCGCAGAATTCGACGCAAATATAACATGATTAAATAGTTAGTCCTGTAATTTTTCGACCTGATTTTTATAACCAAATGAAGTTTAAGTGCCAATTTTGCCTGTGCTGGTTGCATTGTAGTTATAGAATTTTTATGACCAAAATATTCACAAATAATTAGTATTGCAGTTATCAACATTGTATATATTTTTAAAGAGGAAAAATAAAAACCTGTCGTATAATTTGTAGTCGACAGCTTCATAATGCTATGTTTCTTATAGCGAATATCATGCATCATATAATATCATGAATATCATATTTTTTTGAAAGAATTTAAAGTCAAAATTGTATATTTGATAAAAAAAATACATTTTATCACAATTAGTTTAGAAACATAACAGAAAGTATTAACAGGGCAATTACAAGTTCAAAAATAAATTTCAATCTAACAAAAATCCAAAACAATTATTGCAAATTCCAGTTGCACTCCAAATTCTAAAAGGACTAATGAAATATGAAAACAATTCAAAACTAAATCAAAACTAGAACAGTAATCCATAAAAAGTTCTTGTGAATTCATGAATTAATCGTGAAAATCCTATAAGGACAATTCAAATATTAAATATTTTTGGATATGTACAATAATTCTAACAACACAATCCTTGCAAATTCCAGTAAAAATGAAAATGAAATCCTAAAATCACCATTAAAATATTAGAAAAGTTTTATAAATACGTAAACATTCTAACCAAAATTCAGAGCAAATTATTTAATTCCAGTCAAATTCCAGAAATTAAAAAGGATAAATCCATAAAACACACAGAAGATAGAAAGTACTAAAAATTTCGAAGATGTATAAAATTTCTAACCAAAATTGACAATTAATTTCTTGTAAATTCCACCAATACTCCAAAAACTCGTAAAATGATTATTATAACAGAAAATTTTATAAATACAAAAATACACAAAATAACAATGAAAAATTGGAAATTTGTAAGAAATACATTTTGTCACAATTAGTTTAGTAACACCAAAGAAAGTATTAAGAGGACAATTACAAGTTCAAAAATAAATTTCAATGTAACAAAAATCCAAAACAGTTATTGCAAATTCCAGTTACATTCCCAAAAATGATTTCTAAGTAAAATGATTATTATAACAGAAAATTTTATAAATACAGAAATTCACAAAATAACAATGAAAAATTAGAAATTTGTAAGAAATACATTTTGTCACAATTAGTTTAGTAACACAACAGAAAGTATTAAGAGGTCAATTACAATTTCAAAAATAAATTTAAATCTAACAAAAATCCAAAACAGTTATTGCAAATTCCAGTTACACTCCAAATTCTAAAAGGACTAATGAAATATGAAAACAATTCGAAAATAAATCAAAACTAGAACAGTAATCCACAAAAAGTTCTTATGAATTCATGTACTAATCGTTAAAAATCCGTAAGGACCATTCAAATATTAAATATTTTCGGATATGTACAATAATTCTGACAACACAATACTTGCAAATTCCAGTAATAACGAAAAAGAAATCCTAAGGTCAACATTAAAATATTGGAAAAGTTTTAGAAATACTTAAACATTCTAACCAAAATTCAGAGCAAATTTATTAAATTCCAGTAAAATTCCAGAAATTAAAAAGGATAAATCCATAAAACACACAGAAGACGGAAAGTACTAAAAATTTCGAAGATATATAAAATTTCTAACCAAAATTGGCAATTAATTTCTTGTAAATTCCACCAATACTCCAAAATCTCGTAAAATGATTATTATAACAGAAAATTTTATAAACACAGAAATACACAAAATAACAATGAAAAAATTGGAAATTTGTAAAAACCAATAATTACAAATTAATGTTATAAATACAGATATACACAAAATAACAATGAAAAATTGGAAATTTGTAAGAAATACATTTTGTCACAATTAGTTTAGTAACACAAAAGAAAGTATTAAGAGGACAATTACAATTTCAAAAATAAATTTAAATCTAACAAAAATCCATAACAGTTATTGCAAATTCCAGTTACACTCCAAATTCTAAAAGGACTAATGAAATATGAATACAATTCGAAAATAAATCAAAACTAGAACAGTAATTCACAAAAAGTTCTTGTGAATTCATGTATTAATCGTGAAAATTGTATAAGGACCATTCAAATATTGAATATTTTCGGATATGTACCATAATTCTAACAACACAATTATTGCAAATTTCAGTAAAAATGAAAATGAAATCCTAAGATCACCATTAAAATATTAGAAAAGGTTTATAAATACTTAAACATCCTAACCAAAATTCATTTTTTTAAATTCCTGTGAAGTTCCAGAAATTAAAAATGATAAATCCATAAAACAAACAGAAGACAGAAAGTACTAAAAAAAATCGAAGATATATAAAATTTCTAACCAAAATTGACAATTAATTTCTTGTAAATTCCACCAATACTCCAAAAACTCGTAAAATGATATTATAATAGAAAATTTTATAAATACAGAAATACACAAAATAACAATTAAAATATTGGAAATTTATAAGAAATATATACAAATTCTGACTGCTGATTAAAATGATTATTATAATTGAAAACTTTATAAATACTGAAATACACAAAATAACAATTAAAATATTGGAAATTTGTTGGATGTACATAAAAATTCTGACAAAAATTCACTGCAAATGTAGGAAATTCTAGTAAAACTCCAGAAATTAATAAGGAAAAATCAGGAAACTACGAGGACGACGATAAAGTACTTACTAAAAATTTCGAAGATAAATTAAATTTTAACTAAATTAACTATGTAGATAATTGTAATCATAATAATTTGATATTCCTAAGAAACAGTTTTGTTTCGTAAAACTTGTTTTCGCAAATTTTCATTGAATTTTTTTTTTTTAATTAAGTTTATGGTTTTATCTTTGCTAATGTATGAAATAAAGTTACGCGCGTTTTTAAAATTTTTTAAATTGTTTTTTTTGTTCACGACAATTGTTTCGCCATACTGTGGCTTCTTCAGGTGAAGAAAAAAAAAGTTTTATCTTTGCTTTATACTATCCACATATTTTCCTAATCATACGAAAAAAAATTTCATCTCCATGGGGTATTTCAGGAAGCATGTATTTCATAAATTCATATTTACCATAGCTGGATGTACCTTACTTCAAATAACATATCACGTCTTTTCCTGTAAACAAAATTATATCTGTTTCATGCGGAAAACATCTCAAATATCATCCATTTATTCGATTCCATGCCAAATTACGTAAATATTTTACGGTCGTGCCTCCAACCTTTACATGCCCCTCGGTACATTACGTCGCTTATACATGAAAACAGACCGGTGAATAATTCAGCGAATGAAATTTTGTAAACACGGCGTCTTAAAAATTCGCGTGCATTGCGAAGATAGACCAGAATATCAAATATTAAAATCAATAAAGCGAAAGGGAAAAGGGAAGCCGAGGCGTCCCCAGTGCCTTTGTGCCGCAAGAAAGCGGAAAATATACAGAAGGAGGGGGAGGAAATTTGATATTGCTGGAGACGCATGGCGTATAGCAATCATCTGATAATTTTCGTCCCCTAAAGATGTCACGGATTGTTAGAGCAACCACGTCGAATTGAATCTCTACTGAAAGTCTGATGTCGAAGTAAGTTTGTCGTCTGAACTTAATTTATAGTTGTGGGTAGGTTTCTCGCCCTTCTGGCAAGATTAAAATTGTACGGTTTACCTCTGCATATTGATTTTCTAAAATATATTGCAGATAAACCACGGTAATGCCAATGGTCACAGCAATCGATGGCAAAGAAAATTAACCATTGAAATATATACAGGGTGTTTCATATTAAACCACGCAAATCGCCATTTCCATTTCCATTTAACGTGATAATCGCATAAAATATAATGAATCGATATATGACAAACTAAGGCTTGAATGATCTAATTCTGCGACGCAATTTCCGCAACGACAGCGAATGTGTACACATGCAATTATTGATCTACCAGATGGCAATTATTTTTTTGTAGAAAGTAGTAAAAAACTAAAAAGTACTTAAAGTACAAACAGAAATTTGACAACGCATAAATTTTTAATTATAGCTAATTTTTACACATATTTTGGAGAAACTTTACTGTGTATGCCCAATTGCCTACCGACTAACGTGGGGCCATAAACGCATCATATCACATCTTAATTCCCGGGTTTGAATCCGAGACCTTCGGCTTCGGTAGTCACCTAACCCCCGCTAAGCCACGCTCCTTTAATTATCAATAATTAACGAAATTGGTGGTGCTCCTTCACCTGTGCTATAACCCGATTGCATTGTTCAATTATTAGTGCGCTCTGGAACGATTTCAATTAAGATAAGCATCCAAAACAAATACCACCATCAAATTAAATTTTCAGCGTTTGTTAATTGTTTTTTGACATGGCAGAAATAATTGCTTTATTTTCAATCCCATCGTGGAGTGCGATTCGATGGAATAAACACGCAACGAGAGCTCAAGTGAGCCGATGTAAAATCGCAATTAATGAAATTAATTACTGTGCAATTTGAAGCACGCGATGTTCGAGTGATACTACACTCGCTGAATAATTTACAATTTACAGGATGATTTATTATTACATGGCAAAATTTAGAGCAAATCGTCGATGTTCTGGTAAAAGTCACCAAGTCTTTTCTTTAAAAAAATCCCAGAATCACACAGCATGTATAACTTAATGTGCCTTTTAACATCTAATCCTCAGAATAAGCGAGATTGAAAAATTAGGGGGTCGAAAACAATTAAATGTAAAAAAAGTACATTTTTGTTAATATTTTTCTTATTAGTCAATCATATGTTTCCAAAATTACACAGCATGTATAACTAAATGTGTCTTTTAACATCTTATACTCAGAATAAGCGAGATTGAAAAATTAGGGGGTCAAAATTAATGATATGTAAAAATAAGTACATTTTTGTCAATATTTTTCTTATTAGTCAATCAAATGATTCCAGAATCATACAGCATGTATGACTAAATGTGTCTTTTAACATCTTATACTCAGAACAAGCGAGATTGAAAAATTAGGGGGTCGAAATTTATTAACCTCTAATAAAATTGTAAATAAAGAACACTTATGTTAAAATTACACTAATTACGTTTTCAAAAAATCCCAGAATAACACAGAATGTATAACTAAATGTGCCTTTTAACATCTAATCCTCAGAATAAGCGAGATTGAAAAATTAGGGGGTCGAAATCAATGAAATGTAAAAAAAAGTACATTTTTGTCAATATTTTTCTTATTAGTCAATCAAATAATTCCAGAATCATACAGCATGTATGACTAAATGTGTCTTTTAACATCTTATACTCAGAATAAGCGAGATTGAAAAATTAGTTGGATCGAAATTTATTAACCTCTAATAAAATTGTAAATAAAGCACACTTATGTTAAAATTACACTTAATACGCTTTCAAAAAATCCCAGAATCATACAGAATGTGTAACTAAATGTGCCTTTTAACATCTAATCCTCAGAATGAGCGAGATTGAAAAATTAGGGGGTCTAAATCAATTAAAAGTAAAAAAAAAGTACAATTTCGTCAATATTTTTCTAATTAGTCAATCAAATGATTCCAGAATCTTACAGCATGTATGACTAAATGTGTCTTTCAACATCTTATACTCAGAATAAGCGAGATTAAAAAATTAGGGGGTCGAAATCAATGAAATGTAAAAAAAAGTACATTTTTGTCAATATTTTTCTTATTAGTCAATCAAATAATTCCAGAATCATACAGCATGTATGACTAAATGTGTCTTTTAACATCTTATACTCAGAATAAGCGAGATTGAAAAATTAGTTGGATCGAAATTTATTAACCTCTAATAAAATTGTAAATAAAGCACACTTATGTTAAAATTACACTTAATACGCTTTCAAAAAATCCCAGAATCATACAGAATGTGTAACTAAATGTGCCTTTTAACATCTAATCCTCAGAATGAGCGAGATTGAAAAATTAGGGGGTCTAAATCAATTAAAAGTAAAAAAAAAGTACAATTTCGTCAATATTTTTCTAATTAGTCAATCAAATGATTCCAGAATCTTACAGCATGTATGACTAAATGTGTCTTTTAACATCTTATACTCAGAATAAGCGAGATTGAAAAATTAGTTGGATCGAAATTTATTAACCTCTAATAAAATTGTAAATAAAGAACACTTATGTTAAAATTACACTTATTACGTTTTCAAAAAATCCCAGAATCACACAGCATGTATAACTAAATGTGTCTTTTAACATCTAATCCTCAGAATAAGCGAGATTAAAAAATTAGGGGGTCGAAATCAATGAAATGTAAAAAAAAAGTACATTTTTGTCAATATTTTTCTTGTTAGTCAATCAAATGATTCCTGAATCATACAGCATGTATGACTAAATGTGTCTTTTAACATCTAATCCTCAGAATAAGCGAGATTGAAAAATTAGGGGGTCGAAATCAATGAAATGTAAAAAAAAGTACATTGTTGTTAATATTTTTCTTATTAGTCAATCAAATGATTCCTGAATCATACAGCATGTATGACTAAATGTGTCTTTCAACATCTTATACTCAGAATAAGCGAGATTGAAAAATTAGGGGGTCGAAATTTATTAACCTCTAATAAAATTGTAAATAAAGCACACTTATGTTAAAATTACACTTAATACGCTTTCAAAAAATCCCAGAATCATACAGAATGTGTAACTAAATGTGCCTTTTAACATCTAATCCTCAGAATGAGCGAGATTGAAAAATTAGGGGGTCTAAATCAATTAAAAGTAAAAAAAAAGTACAATTTCGTCAATATTTTTCTAATTAGTCAATCAAATGATTCCAGAATCTTACAGCATGTATGACTAAATGTGTCTTTTAACATCTTATACTCAGAATAAGCGAGATTGAAAAATTAGTTGGATCGAAATTTATTAACCTCTAATAAAATTGTAAATAAAGAACACTTATGTTAAAATTACACTTATTACGCTTTCAAAAAATCCCAGAATCACACATCATGTATAACTAAATGTGCCTTTTAACATCTTATCCTGAGAATAAGCGAGATTGAAAAATTATCAGGTCGAAATCAATGAAATGTAAAAAAAAGTACATTGTTGTTAATATTTTTCTTATTAGTCAATCAAATGATTCCAGAATCATACAGCATGTATGACTAAATGTGTCTTTTAACATCTTATACTCAGAATAAGCGAGATTGAAAAATTAGGGGGTCGAAATTTATTAACCTCTAATAAAATTGTAAATAAAGAACACTTATGTTAAAATTACACTTATTACGTTTTCAAAATATCCCAGAATCACACAGAATGTATAACTAAATGTGCCTTTTAACATCTAATCCTCATAATAAGCGAGATTAAAAAATTAGTGGGTCGAAATCAATTAAATGTAAAAAAAAGTACATTTTTGTCAATATTTTTCTTATTAGTCAATCAAATGATTTCAGAATTACACAGTATGTATACCTACATGTGTTTTTTAACATCTTATACTCAGAATAAGCGAGATTGAAAAATTAGGGGGTCGAAATTTATTAACCTCTAATAAAATTGTAAATAAAGAACACTTATGTTAAAATTACACATATTACGTTTTCAAAAAATCCCAGAATCACACAGAATGTACAACTAAATGTGCCTTTTAACATCTAATTCTCAGAATAAGCGAGATTGAAAAATTAGGTGGTCGAAATCAATGAAATGTAAAAAAAAGTACATTTTTGTCAATATTTTTCTTATTAGTCAATCAATTGATTCCAAAATCACACAGCATGTATAACTAAATGTGTCTTTTAACATTTTATACTCAGAATAATCGAGATTGAAAAATTAGGGGGTCGAAATTTATTAACCTCTAATAAAATTGTAAATAAAGAACACTTATGTTAAAATTACACTTATTACGTTTTCAAAAAATCCCAGAATCACACAGCATGTATAACTAAATGTGCCTTTTAATATATAATCCTCAGAATAAGCAAGATTGAAAAATTAGGGGGTCGAAATCAATGAAATTTAAAAAAAAGTACATTTTCGTCAATATTTTTCTTATTAGTCAATCAAATGATTCCAGAATGATACAGCATGTATGACTAAATGTGTCTTTTAACATCTTATACTCAGAATAAGCGAGATTGAAAAATTAGGGGGTCGAAATTTATTAACCTCCAATAAAATTGTAAATAAAGAACACTTATGTTAAAATTACACTTATTACGTTTTCAAAAAATCCCAGAATCACACAGAACGTATAACTAAATGTGCCTTTTAACATCTAATCCTCAGAATAAGCGAGATTGAAAAATTAGGGGGTCGAAATCAATGAAATGTAAAAAAAGTACATTTTTGTCAATATTTTTCTTATTAGTCAATCAAATGATTCCAGAATCATACTGCATGTACGACTAAATGTGTCTTTTAACATCTTATACTCAGAATAAGCGAGATTGAAAAATTAGGGGGTCGAAATTTATTAACCTCCAATAAAATTGTAAATAAAGAACACTTATGTTAAAATTACACTTATTACGTTTTCAAAAAATTCCAGAATCACACAGAACGTATAACTAAATGCATGTATGACTAAATGTGTCTTTTAATATCTTATACTCAGAATAAGCGAGATTGAAAAATTAGGGGGTCGAAATTTATTAACCTCTAATAAAATTGTAAATAAAGAACACTTATGTTAAAATTACACATATTACGTTTTCAAAAAATCCCAGAATCACACGGAATGTATAACTAAATGTGCCTTTTAACATCTAATCCTGAGAATAAGCGAGATTGAAAAATTAGAGGGTCGAAATCAATGAAATGTAAAAAAAGTACATTTTTGTCAATATTTTTCTTATTAGTCAATCAAATGATTCCAGAATCATACTGCATGTACGACTAAATGTGTCTTTTAACATCTTATACTCAGAATAAGCGAGATTGAAAAATTAGGGGGTCGAAATTTATTAACCTCCAATAAAATTGTAAATAAAGAACACTTATGTTAAAATTACACTTATTACGTTTTCAAAAAATTCCAGAATCACACAGAACGTATAACTAAATGCATGTATGACTAAATGTGTCTTTTAATATCTTATACTCAGAATAAGCGAGATTGAAAAATTAGGGGGTCGAAATTTATTAACCTCTAATAAAATTGTAAATAAAGAACACGTATGTTAAAATTACACTTATTACGTTTTCAAAAAATCCCAGAATCACACGGAATGTATAACTAAATGTGTCTTTTAACATCTAATCCTCAGAATAAGCGAGATTGAAAAATTAGGGGGTCGAAATCAATGAAATGTTAAAAAAAGTACATTTTTGTTAATATTTTTCTTATTAGTCAATCAAATGATTCCAGAATCATACAGCATGTATGACTAAATGTGTCTTTTAACATCTTATACTCAGAATAAGCGAGATTAAAAAATTAGGGGGTCGAAATTTATTAACCTCTAATAAAATTGTAAATAAAGAACACGTATGTTAAAATTACACTTATTACGTTTTCAAAAAATCCCAGAATCACACGGAATGTATAACTAAATGTGCCTTTTAACATCTAATCCTCAGAATAAGCGAGATTGAAAAATTAGGGGGTCAAAATTAATGAAATGCTAAAAAAGTACATTTTTGTTAATATTTTTCTTATTAGTCAATCAAATGATTCCAGAATCATACAGCATGTATGACTAAATGTGTCTTTTAACATCTTATACTCAGAATAAGCGAGATTAAAAAATTAGGGGGTCGAAATTTATTAACCTCTAATAAAATTGTAAATAAAGAACACGTATGTTAAAATTACACTTATTACGTTTTCAAAAAATCCCAGAATCACACGGAATGTATAACTAAATGTGTCTTTTAACATCTAATCCTCAGAATAAGCGAGATTGAAAAATTAGGGGGTCGAAATCAATGAAATGTTAAAAAAAGTACATTTTTGTTAATATTTTTCTTATTAGTCAATCAAATGATTCCAGAATCATACAGCATGTATGACTAAATGTGTCTTTTAACATCTTATACTCAGAATAAGCGAGATTAAAAAATTAGGGGGTCGAAATTTATTAACCTCTAATAAAATTGTAAATAAAGAACACGTATGTTAAAATTACACTTATTACGTTTTCAAAAAATCCCAGAATCACACAGAACGTATAACTAAATGTGCCTTTTAACATCTAATCCTCAGAATAAGCGAGATTGAAAAATTAGGGGGTCGAAATCAATGAAATGTAAAAAAAGTACATTTTTGTCAATATTTTTCTTATTAGTCAATCAAATGATTCCAGAATCATACTGCATGTACGACTAAATGTGTCTTTTAACATCTTATACTCAGAATAAGCGAGATTGAAAAATTAGGGGGTCGAAATTTATTAACCTCCAATAAAATTGTAAATAAAGAACACTTATGTTAAAATTACACTTATTACGTTTTCAAAAAATCCCAGAATCACACAGAACGTATAACTAAATGTGCCTTTTAACATCTAATCCTCAGAATAAGCGAGATTGAAAAATTAGGGGGTCGAAATCAATGAAATGTAAAAAAAGTACATTTTTGTCAATATTTTTCTTATTAGTCAATCAAATGATTCCAGAATCATACTGCATGTACGACTAAATGTGTCTTTTAACATCTTATACTCAGAATAAGCGAGATTGAAAAATTAGGGGGTCGAAATTTATTAACCTCCAATAAAATTGTAAATAAAGAACACTTATGTTAAAATTACACTTATTACGTTTTCAAAAAATTCCAGAATCACACAGAACGTATAACTAAATGCATGTATGACTAAATGTGTCTTTTAATATCTTATACTCAGAATAAGCGAGATTGAAAAATTAGGGGGTCGAAATTTATTAACCTCTAATAAAATTGTAAATAAAGAACACTTATGTTAAAATTACACATATTACGTTTTCAAAAAATCCCAGAATCACACGGAATGTATAACTAAATGTGCCTTTTAACATCTAATCCTGAGAATAAGCGAGATTGAAAAATTAGAGGGTCGAAATCAATGAAATGTAAAAAAAGTACATTTTTGTCAATATTTTTCTTATTAGTCAATCAAATGATTCCAGAATCATACTGCATGTACGACTAAATGTGTCTTTTAACATCTTATACTCAGAATAAGCGAGATTGAAAAATTAGGGGGTCGAAATTTATTAACCTCCAATAAAATTGTAAATAAAGAACACTTATGTTAAAATTACACTTATTACGTTTTCAAAAAATTCCAGAATCACACAGAACGTATAACTAAATGCATGTATGACTAAATGTGTCTTTTAATATCTTATACTCAGAATAAGCGAGATTGAAAAATTAGGGGGTCGAAATTTATTAACCTCTAATAAAATTGTAAATAAAGAACACTTATGTTAAAATTACACATATTACGTTTTCAAAAAATCCCAGAATCACACGGAATGTATAACTAAATGTGCCTTTTAACATCTAATCCTGAGAATAAGCGAGATTGAAAAATTAGAGGGTCGAAATCAATGAAATGTAAAAAAAGTACATTTTTGTCAATATTTTTCTTATTAGTCAATCAAATGATTCCAGAATCATACTGCATGTACGACTAAATGTGTCTTTTAACATCTTATACTCAGAATAAGCGAGATTGAAAAATTAGGGGGTCGAAATTTATTAACCTCCAATAAAATTGTAAATAAAGAACACGTATGTTAAAATTACACTTATTACGTTTTCAAAAAATCCCAGAATCACACGGAATGTATAACTAAATGTGCCTTTTAACATCTAATCCTGAGAATAAGCGAGATTGAAAAATTAGAGGGTCGAAATCAATGAAATGTAAAAAAAGTACATTTTTGTCAATATTTTTCTTATTAGTCAATCAAATGATTCCAGAATCATACTGCATGTACGACTAAATGTGTCTTTTAACATCTTATACTCAGAATAAGCGAGATTGAAAAATTAGGGGGTCGAAATTTATTAACCTCTAATAAAATTGTAAATAAAGAACACTTATGTTAAAATTACACATATTACGTTTTCAAAAAATCCCAGAATCACACGGAATGTATAACTAAATGTGCCTTTTAACATCTAATCCTGAGAATAAGCGAGATTGAAAAATTAGAGGGTCGAAATCAATGAAATGTAAAAAAAGTACATTTTTGTCAATATTTTTCTTATTAGTCAATCAAATGATTCCAGAATCATACTGCATGTACGACTAAATTGTCTTTTAACATCTTATACTCAGAATAAGCGAGATTGAAAAATTAGGGGGTCGAAATTTATTAACCTCCAATAAAATTGTAAATAAAGAACACTTATGTTAAAATTACACTTATTACGTTTTCAAAAAATTCCAGAATCACACAGAACGTATAACTAAATGCATGTATGACTAAATGTGTCTTTTAATATCTTATACTCAGAATAAGCGAGATTGAAAAATTAGGGGGTCGAAATTTATTAACCTCTAATAAAATTGTAAATAAAGAACACGTATGTTAAAATTACACTTATTACGTTTTCAAAAAATCCCAGAATCACACGGAATGTATAACTAAATGTGTCTTTTAACATCTAATCCTCAGAATAAGCGAGATTGAAAAATTAGGGGGTCGAAATCAATGAAATGTTAAAAAAAGTACATTTTTGTTAATATTTTTCTTATTAGTCAATCAAATGATTCCAGAATCATACAGCATGTATGACTAAATGTGTCTTTTAACATCTTATACTCAGAATAAGCGAGATTAAAAAATTAGGGGGTCGAAATTTATTAACCTCTAATAAAATTGTAAATAAAGAACACGTATGTTAAAATTACACTTATTACGTTTTCAAAAAATCCCAGAATCACACGGAATGTATAACTAAATGTGCCTTTTAACATCTAATCCTCAGAATAAGCGAGATTGAAAAATTAGGGGGTCAAAATTAATGAAATGCTAAAAAAGTACATTTTTGTTAATATTTTTCTTATTAGTCAATCAAATGATTCCAGAATCATACAGCATGTATGACTAAATGTGTCTTTTAACATCTTATACTCAGAATAAGCGAGATTAAAAAATTAGGGGGTCGAAATTTATTAACCTCTAATAAAATTGTAAATAAAGAACACGTATGTTAAAATTACACTTATTACGTTTTCAAAAAATCCCAGAATCACACGGAATGTATAACTAAATGTGTCTTTTAACATCTAATCCTCAGAATAAGCGAGATTGAAAAATTAGGGGGTCGAAATCAATGAAATGTTAAAAAAAGTACATTTTTGTTAATATTTTTCTTATTAGTCAATCAAATGATTCCAGAATCATACAGCATGTATGACTAAATGTGTCTTTTAACATCTTATACTCAGAATAAGCGAGATTAAAAAATTAGGGGGTCGAAATTTATTAACCTCTAATAAAATTGTAAATAAAGAACACGTATGTTAAAATTACACTTATTACGTTTTCAAAAAATCCCAGAATCACACGGAATATATAACTAAATGTGTCTTTTAACATCTAATCCTCAGAATAAGCGAGATTGAAAAATTAGGGGGTCGAAATCAATGAAATGTTAAAAAAAGTACATTTTTGTTAATATTTTTCTTATTAGTCAATCAAATGATTCCAGAATCATACAGCATGTATGACTAAATGTGTCTTTCAACATCTAATCCTCAGATGAAGCGACATTGAAAAATTAGGGGGTCGAAATCAATGAAATGTAAAAAAAGTACATTTTTGTCAATATTTTTCTTATTAGTCAATCAAATGATTCCAGAATCACACAGTATGTATAACTTAAAGTGTCTTTTAACATTTTATACTCAGAATAAGCGAGATTTAAAAATTGGGGGGTCGAAATCAATGAAATGTTAAAAAAAGTACATTTTTGTCAATATTTTTCTTATTAGTCAACCAAATGAATCCAGAATCATACAGCATGTATGACTAAATGTGTCTTTTAACATCTTATACTCAGAATAAGCGAGATTGAAAAATTAAGGGGTCGAAATTTATTAACCTCTAATAAAATTGTAAATAAAGAACACTTATGTTAAAATTACACTTATTACGTTTTCAAAACATCCCAGAATCACACAGAATGTATAACTAAATGTGTCTTTTAACATCTAATCCTCAGAATAAGCGAGATTGAAAAATTAGGGGGTCGAAATCAATGAAATGTTAAAAAAAGTACATTTTTGTTAATATTTTTCTTATTAGTCAATCAAATGATTCCAGAATCATACAGCATGTATAACTGAATGTGTCTTTTAACCTCTTATACTCAGAATAAGCAAAATTTAAAAATTAGGGGGTTGTAATCAATGAAATGTAAAAAAAGGAACATTTTTGTCAATATTTTTCTTATTAATCAATCAAATGATTCTAGAATCATACAGCATGTATGACTAAATGTGTCTTTTAACATCTTATACTCAGAATAAGCGAGATTGAAAAATTAGGGGGTCGAAATTTATTAACCTCTAATAAAATTGTAAATAAAGAACACTTATGTTAAAATTACACTTATTACGTTTTCAAAAAATCCCAGAATCACACAGCATGTATAACTAAATGTGCCTTTTAATATATAATCCTCAGAATAAGCAAGATTGAAAAATTAGGGGGTCGAAATCAATGAAATTTAAAAAAAAGTACATTTTCGTCAATATTTTTCTTATTAGTCAATCAAATGATTCCAGAATGATACAGCATGTATGACTAAATGTGTCTTTTAACATCTTATACTCAGAATAAGCGAGATTGAAAAATTAGGGGGTCGAAATTTATTAACCTCCAATAAAATTGTAAATAAAGAACACTTATGTTAAAATTACACTTATTACGTTTTCAAAAAATCCCAGAATCACACAGAACGTATAACTAAATGCATGTATGACTAAATGTGTCTTTTAATATCTTATACTCAGAATAAGCGAGATTGAAAAATTAGGGGGTCGAAATTTATTAACCTCTAATAAAATTGTAAATAAAGAACACTTATGTTAAAATTACACATATTACGTTTTCAAAAAATCCCAGAATCACACGGAATGTATAACTAAATGTGCCTTTTAACATCTAATCCTGAGAATAAGCGAGATTGAAAAATTAGAGGGTCGAAATCAATGAAATGTAAAAAAAGTACATTTTCGTCAATATTTTTCTTATTAGTCAATCAAATGATTCCAGAATGATACAGCATGTATGACTAAATGTGTCTTTTAACATCTTATACTCAGAATAAGCGAGATTGAAAAATTAGGGGGTCGAAATCAATGAAATGTAAAAAAAGTACATTTTTGTCAATATTTTTCTTATTAGTCAATCAAATGATTCCTGAATCATACTGCATGTACGACTAAATGTGTCTTTTAACATCTTATACTCAGAATAAGCGAGATTGAAAAATTAGGGGGTCGAAATTTATTAACCTCCAATAAAATTGTAAATAAAGAACACTTATGTTAAAATTACACTTATTACGTTTTCAAAAAATTCCAGAATCACACAGAACGTATAACTAAATGCATGTATGACTAAATGTGTCTTTTAATATCTTATACTCAGAATAAGCGAGATTGAAAAATTAGGGGGTCGAAATTTATTAACCTCTAATAAAATTGTAAATAAAGAACACTTATGTTAAAATTACACATATTACGTTTTCAAATAATCCCAGAATCACACGGAATGTATAACTAAATGTGCCTTTTAACATCTAATCCTGAGAATAAGCGAGATTGAAAAATTAGAGGGTCGAAATCAATGAAATGTAAAAAAAGTACATTTTTGTCAATATTTTTCTTATTAGTCAATCAAATGATTCCAGAATCATACTGCATGTACGACTAAATGTGTCTTTTAACATTTTATACTCAGAATAATCGAGATTGAAAAATTAGGGGGTCGAAATTTATTAACCTCTAATAAAATTGTAAATAAAGAACACGTATGTTAAAATTACACTTATTACGTTTTCAAAAAATCCCAGAATCACACGGAATGTATAACTAAATGTGTCTTTTAACATCTAATCCTCAGAATAAGCGAGATTGAAAAATTAGGGGGTCGAAATCAATGAAATGTTAAAAAAAGTACATTTTTGTTAATATTTTTCTTATTAGTCAATCAAATGATTCCAGAATCATACAGCATGTATGACTAAATGTGTCTTTTAACATCTTATACTCAGAATAAGCGAGATTAAAAAATTAGGGGGTCGAAATTTATTAACCTCTAATAAAATTGTAAATAAAGAACACGTATGTTAAAATTACACTTATTACGTTTTCAAAAAATCCCAGAATCACACGGAATGTATAACTAAATGTGCCTTTTAACATCTAATCCTCAGAATAAGCGAGATTGAAAAATTAGGGGGTCGAAATCAATGAAATGTTAAAAAAAGTACATTTTTGTTAATATTTTTCTTATTAGTCAATCAAATGATTCCAGAATCATACAGCATGTATAACTAAATGTGTCTTTTAACCTCTTATACTCAGAATAAGCGAGATTTAAAAATTAGGGGGTCGTAATCAATGAAATGTAAAAAAAGGAACATTTTTGTCAATATTTTTCTTATTAATCAATCAAATGATTCTAGAATCATACAGCATGTATGACTAAATGTGTCTTTTAACATCTTATACTCAGAATAAGCGAGATTGAAAAATTAGGGGGTCGAAATCAATGAAATGTTAAAAAAAGTACATTTTTGTTAATATTTTTCTTATTAGTCAATCAAATGATTCCAGAATCATACAGCATGTATAACTAAATGTGTCTTTTAACCTCTTATACTCAGAATAAGCGAGATTTAAAAATTAGGGGGTCGTAATCAATGAAATGTAAAAAAAGGAACATTTTTGTCAATATTTTTCTTATTAATCAATCAAATGATTCTAGAATCATACAGCATGTATGACTAAATGTGTCTTTTAACATCTTATACTCAGAATAAGCGAGATTAAAAAATTAGGGGGTCGAAATTTATTAACCTCTAATAAAATTGTAAATAAAGAACACGTATGTTAAAATTACACTTATTACGTTTTCAAAAAATCCCAGAATCACACGGAATGTATAACTAAATGTGCCTTTTAACATCTAATCCTCAGAATAAGCGAGATTGAAAAATTAGGGGGTCGAAATCAATGAAATGTTAAAAAAAGTACATTTTTGTTAATATTTTTCTTATTAGTCAATCAAATGATTCCAGAATCATACAGCATGTATAACTAAATGTGTCTTTTAACCTCTTATACTCAGAATAAGCGAGATTTAAAAATTAGGGGGTCGTAATCAATGAAATGTAAAAAAAGGAACATTTTTGTCAATATTTTTCTTATTAATCAATCAAATGATTCTAGAATCATACAGCATGTATGACTAAATGTGTCTTTTAACATCTTATACTCAGAATAAGCGAGATTGAAAAATTAGGGGGTCGACATTTATTAACCTCTAATAAAATTGTAAATAAAGAACACTTATGTTAAAATTACACTTATTAAGTTTTCAAAAAATCCCAGAATCACACAGAATGTATAGCTAAATGTGCCTTTTAACATCTAATCCTCAGAATAAGCGAGATTGAAAAATTAGGGGGTCGAAATCAATGAAATGTAAAAAAAGTACATTTTTGTCAATATTTTTCTTATTAGTCAATCAAATGATTCCAGAATCACACAGTATGTATAACTTAAAGTGTCTTTTAACATTTTATACTCAGAATAAGCGAGATTGAAAAATTGGGGGGTCGAAATTTATTAACCTCTAATAAAATTGTAAATAAAGAACACTTATGTTAAAATTACACTTATTACGTTTTAAAAAAATCCCAGAATCACACAGAATGTATAACTAAATGTGCCTTTTAACATCTAATCCTCAGAATAAGCGAGATTGAAAAATTAGGGGGTCGAAATCAATGAAATGTAAAAAAAAAGTACATTTTTGTTAATATGTTTCTTGTTAGTCAATTAAATGATTCCAGAATTACACAGCAAGTATAACTAAATGTGTCTCTTAACATCTTATACTCAGAATAAGCGAGATTGAAAAATTAGGGGGTCGAAATCAATGAAATGTAAAAAAAGTACATTTTTGTCAATATTTTTCTTATTAGTCAATCAAATGATTCCAGAATCACACAGTATGTATAACTTAAAGTGTCTTTTAACATTTTATACTCAGAATAAGCGAGATTGAAAAATTAGGGGGTCGAAATTTATTAACCTCTAATAAAATTGTAAATAAAGAACACTTATGTTAAAATTACACATATTACGTTTTCAAATAATCCCAGAATCACACAAAATGTATAACTAAATGTGCCTTTTAACATCTAATCCTCAGAATAAGCGAGATTGAAAAATTAGGGGGTCGAAATCAATGAAATGTAAAAAAAAGTACATTTATGTTAATATTTTTCTTATTAGTCAATCAAATGATTCCAGAATCATACAGCATCTATAACTAAATGTGTCTTTTAACATCTTATACTCAGAATAAGCGAGATTGAAAAAATAGGGGGTCGAAATTTATTAACCTCTAATAAAATTGTAAATAAAGAACACTTATGTTAAAATTACACTTATTACGTTTTCAAAAAATCCCAGAATCACACAGAATGTATAACTAAATGTGCCTTTTAACATCTAATCCTCAGAATAAGCGAGATTGAAAAATTAGGGGGTCGAAATCAATGAAATGTAAAAAAAAGTACATTTATGTTAATATTTTTCTTATTAGTCAATCAAATGATTCCAGAATCATACAGCATCTATAACTAAATGTGTCTTTTAACATCTTATACTCAGAATAAGCGAGATTGAAAAATTAGGGGGTCGAAATCAATGAAATGTAAAAAAAGTACATTTTTGTCAATATTTTTCTTATTAGTCAATCAAATGATTCAAGAATCACACAGCATGTATGATTTAAAGTGTCTTTTAACATTTTATACTCAGAATAAGCGAGATTGATAAATTGAGGGGTCGAAATTTATTAACCTCTAATAAAATTGTAAATAAAGAACACTTATGTTAAAATTACACTTATTACGTTTTCAAAAAATCCCTGAATCACACAGAATGTATAACTAAATGTGCCTTTTAACATCTAATCCTCAGAATAAGCAAGACTGAAAAATTAGGGGGTCGAAATCAATGAAATGTAAAAAAAGTACATTTTTGTCAATATTTTTCTTATTAGTCAATCAAATGATTCAAGAATCACACAGCATGTATAACTTAAAGTGTCTTTTAACATTTTATACTCAGAATAAGCGAGATTGATAAATTGAGGGGTCGAAATTTATTAACCTCTAATAAAATTGTAAATAAAGAACACTTATGTTAAAATTACACTTATTACGTTTTCAAAATTTCCCTGAATCACACAGAATGTATAACTAAATGTGCCTTTTAACATCCAATCCTCAGAATAAGCGAGATTGAAAAATTAGGGGGTCGAAATCAATGAAATGTAAAAAAAAGTACATTTTTGTCAATATTTTTCTTATTAGTCAATCAAATGATTCCAGAATCATACAGCATGTATGACTAAATGTGTCTTTTAACATTTTATACTCAGAATAAGCGAGATTGGAAAATTGGGGGGTCGAAATTTATTAACCTCTAATAAAATTGTAAATAAAGAACACTTATGTTAAAATTACACTTATTACGTTTTCAAAAAATCCCAGAATCACACAGAATGTATAACTAAATGTGTCTTTTAACATCTAATCCTCAGAATAAGCAAGACTGAAAAATTAGGGGGTCGAGTCGAAATGATTGAAATGTAAAAAAAGTACATTTTTGTCAATATTTTTCTTATTAGTCAATCAAATGATTCAAGAATCACAAAGCATGTATAACTTAAAGTGTCTTTTAACATTTTATACTCAGAATAAGCGAGATTGATAAATTGAGGGGTCGAAATTTATTAACCTCTAATAAAATTGTAAATAAAGAACACTTATGTTAAAATTACACTTATTACGTTTTCAAAATTTCCCTGAATCACACAGAATGTATAACTAAATGTGCCTTTTAACATCTAGTCCTCAGAATAAGCGAGATTGAAAAATTAGGGGGTCGAAATCAATGAAATGTAAAAAAAGTACATTTTTGTCAATATTTTTCTTATTAGTCAATCAAATGATTCCAGAATCATACAGCATGTATGACTAAATGTGTCTTTTAACATTTTATACTCAGAATAAGCGAGATTGGAAAATTGGGGGGTCGAAATTTATTAACCTCTAATAAAATTGTAAATAAAGAACACTTATGTTAAAATTACACTTATTACGTTTTCAAAAAATCCCAGAATCACACAGAATGTATAACTAAATGTGTCTTTTAACATCTAATCCTCAGAATAAGCAAGACTGACAAATTAGGGGGTCGAAATCAATGAAATGTAAAAAAAGTACATTTTTGTCAATATTTTTCTTATTAGTCAATCAAATGATTCAAGAATCACACAGCATGTATAACTTAAAGTGTCTTTTAACATTTTATACTCAGAATAAGCGAGATTGATAAATTGAGGGGTCGAAATTTATTAACCTCTAATAAAATTGTAAATAAAGAACACTTATGTTAAAATTACACTTATTACGTTTTCAAAATTTCCCTGAATCACACAGAATGTATAACTAAATGTGCCTTTTAACATCTAGTCCTCAGAATAAGCGAGATTGAAAAATTAGGGGGTCGAAATCAATGAAATGTAAAAAAAGTACATTTTTGTCAATATTTTTCTTATTAGTCAATCAAATGATTCCAGAATCATACAGCATGTATGACTAAATGTGTCTTTTAACATTTTATACTCAGAATAAGCGAGATTGGAAAATTGGGGGGTCGAAATTTATTAACCTCTAATAAAATTGTAAATAAAGAACACTTATGTTAAAATTACACTTATTACGTTTTCAAAAAATCCCAGAATCACACAGAATGTATAACTAAATGTGTCTTTTAACATCTAATCCTCAGAATAAGCAAGACTGAAAAATTAGGGGGTCGAAATCAATGAAATGTAAAAAAAGTACATTTTTGTCAATATTTTTCTTATTAGTCAATCAAATGATTCCAGAATCATACAGCATGTATGACTAAATGTGTCTTTTAACATTTTATACTCAGAATAAGCGAGATTGGAAAATTGGGGGGTCGAAATTTATTAACCTCTAATAAAATTGTAAATAAAGAACACTTATGTTAAAATTACACTTATTACGTTTTCAAAAAATCCCAGAATCACACAGAATGTATAACTAAATGTGTCTTTTAACATCTAATCCTCAGAATAAGCAAGACTGAAAAATTAGGGGGTCGAAATCAATGAAATGTAAAAAAAGTACATTTTTGTCAATATTTTTCTTATTAGTCAATCAAATGATTCCAGAATCATACAGCATGTATGACTAAATGTGTCTTTTAACATTTTATACTCAGAATAAGCGAGATTGGAAAATTGGGGGGTCGAAATTTATTAACCTCTAATAAAATTGTAAATAAAGAACACTTATGTTAAAATTACACTTATTACGTTTTCAAAAAATCCCAGAATCACACAGAATGTATAACTAAATGTGTCTTTTAACATCTAATCCTCAGAATAAGCAAGACTGAAAAATTAGGGGGTCGAAATCAATGAAATGTAAAAAAAGGCACATTTTTGATAATATGTTTCTTGTTAGTCAATTAAATGATTCCAGAATTACACAGCATGTATAACTTTATGTCTCTTTTAACATTTTATACTCAAAATAAGCGAGATTGAAAAATTAGGGGGTCGAAATTTATTAACCTCTAATAAAATTGTAAATAAAGAACACTTATGTTAAAATTACACTTATTACGTTTTCAAAAAATCCCAGAATCACACAGCATGTATAACTAATTGTGCCTTTTAACATTTAATCCTCAGAATAAGCGAGATTGAAAAATTAGGGGGTCGAAATCAATGAAATGTAAAAAAATACATTTTTGTAAATATTTTTCTTATTAGTCAATCAAATGATTCCAGAATCACACAGCATGTATAACTAAATGTGTCTTTTAATATTTTATACTCAGAATAAACGAGATTGAAAAATTAGGGGGTCGAAATTTATTAACCTCTAATAAAATTGTAAATAAAGAACACTTATGTTAAAATTACACTTATTACGTTTTCAAAAAATCCCAGAATCACACAGCATGTATAACTAATTGTGCCTTTTAACATTTAATCCTCAGAATAAGCGAGATTGAAAAATTAGGGGGTCGAAATCAATGAAATGTAAAAAAAAGTACATTTATGTCAATATTTTTCTTATTAGTCAATCAGAAAATCACAGAATCATAGAGAATGTATAACTAAATGAGCCTTTTAACATCTCATCCTCAGAATAAGCGAGATTGAAAAATTAGGGGGTCGAAATCAATTAAATGTAAAAAAAGTACATTTTTGTTAATATATTTCTTATTAATCAATCAAATGATTCCAGAATCATACACATGTATAACTAAATGTGTCTTTTAACCTCTTATACTCAGAATAAGCGAGATTGAAAAATTAGGGGGTCGAAATTTATTAACCTCTAATAAAATTGTGAATGAAGAACACTTATGTTAAAATTACACTTATTACGTTTTCAAAACATCCCAGAATCACACAGCATGTATAACTAAATGTGCCTTTTAACATCTAATCCTCAGAATAAGAGAGATTGAAAAAATAGGGGGTCGAAATCAATAAAATGTAAAAAAAAGTACATTTATGTTAATATTTTTCTTATTAGTCAATCAAATGACTCCAGAATCATACAACATGTATAACTTAAAGTGTCTTTTAACATTTTATACTCAGAATAAGCAAGATTAAAAAATTGGGGGGTCGAAATTTATTAACCTCTAATAAAATTGTAAATAAAGTACACTTATGTTAAAATTACACTTATTACGCTTTCAAATAATCCCAAAATTACACAGCATGTATAACTAAATGTGCCTTTTAATATATAATCCTCAGAATAAGCAAGATTGAAAAATTAGGGGGTCGAAATCAATTAAATGTAAAAAAAGTACATTTTTGTCAAAATTTCTCTTATTAGTCAATCAAATGATTCCAGAATCATACAGCATGTATGACTAAATGTGTCTTTTAACATCTTATACTCAGAATAAGCGAGATTGAAAAATTAGGGGGTCGAAATTTATTAACCTCTAATAAAATTGTAAATAAAGAACACTTATGTTAAAATGACACTTATTACGTTTTCAAAAAATCCCAGAATCACCCAGAATGTATAACTAAATGTGCCTTTTAACATCTAATCCTCAGAATAAGCGAGACTGAAAAATTAGGGGGTCGAAATCAATGAAATGTAAAAAAAAGTACATTTATGTTAATATTTTTCTTATTAGTCAATCAAATGATTCCAGAATCATACAGTATGTATGACAAAATGTGTCTTTTAACATCTTATACTCAGTATATGCGAGATTGAAAAATTAGGGGGTCGAAATTTATTAACCTCTAATAAAATTGTAAATAAAGAACACTTATGTTAAAATTACACTTATTACGTTTTCAAAAAATCCCAGAACCACGCATAATGTATAACTAAATGTATCTTTTAACATCTAATCCTCAGAATAAGCGAGATTGAAAAATTAGGGGGTCGAAATCAATGAAATGTAAAGAAAAGTACATTTTTGTTAATATTTTTCTTATTAGTCAATCAAATGATTCCAGAATCATACAGCATGTATGACTAAATGTGTCTTTTAACATCTTATACTCAGAATAAGCGAGATTGAAAAATTAGGGGGTCGTAATCAATGAAATGTAAAAAAAAGTACATTTTCGTCAATATTTTTCTTATTAGTCAATCAAATGATTCCAGAATCATACAGCATATATGACTAAATGTGTCTTTTAACATCTTATACTCAGAATAAGCGAGATTGAAAAATTGGGGGGTCGAAATTTATTAACCTCTAATAATATTGTAAATAAAGAACACTTATGTTAAAATTACACTTATTACGTTTTCAAAAAATCCCAGAATTACACAGAATGTATAACTAAATGTGCCTTTTAATATCTAATCCTCAGAATAAGCAAGATTGAAAAATTAGGGGGTCGAAATCAATGAAATGTAAAAAAAAGTACATTTTTGTTAATATTTTTCTTGTTAGTTAATCAAATTATTCCAGAATCACACAGCATGTATAACTAAATGTGTCTTTCAACATCTTATACTCAGAATAAGCGAGATTGAAAAATTAGGGGGTCGAAATTTATTAACCTCTAATAAAATTGTAAATAAAGAATACTTATGTTAAAATTACACTTATTACGCTTGTAAAAAATCCCTGAATCACACATCATGTATAACTAAATGTGCCTTTTAACATCTAACCTTCAGAATAAGCGAGATTGAAAAATTAGGGGGTCGAAATCAATGAAATGTAAAAAAAGTACATTTTTGTTAATATTTTTCTTATTAGTCAATCAAATGATTCCAGAATCATTTGATTTTCAGTCAACTTGTAGACTAGAGTAAGACTAAGATTCGTTCAGTGCCATTTGCAGAGGGCGTGTAATTTCCACGATTTTCCGTCTGACAAGAACCTTCACTTCTTCAATCTGCTTTAGCTCATACACTCCCACACGACCCCCAAAAGTAGAAACAAAATAACGTCGGTTGTATTACACCTCTCGGTGTGATTAATCAAAGATAGTGCTGTGGCGCAGTGCCTGTCTGGGACCACCTATTTTTCCAATTTCCCAGCTCTGTGGGCAACATAAACTGCGGCAGATGTGTTAGGGGGAGGAGGGCAAAAAGTCAAATTCAGCACGAATATGGCGTCGGGGAGTAGAACGGGGTCACTAGGTCGGAGTAATATTAAATTGCAGGGAGGCACTAAATAATTCCCGAACGTTAAACAAGGGCGGTTTGCGCGGAAGAAGCGCGTTCATTAGCTCGTTATGCGGAGGTGGAAGGGAACTGCGGGCGTTTCTTATGTAAATATCAAAGGATAACAGGAGGGAAGTAGCTGTAAAAATTTAGACCTGTTTAAAAGATAAATAATTTTAATTACCCCAGGGGACTGCGATAAATAGGTATTGTAATAGGCCCAAATATACGCCCAGTATAATACGCATTTACGCAATAAAGTGACGCATATTTTAAAAATCATGAATACAACCAAATTATTAAATTAATTCATTTACAAATAATCCCAGGTTGAAATGTGATAAATAGCCATCGCAAGTCGCGCCAGAGCGTCGCCAAATATCTCAAGAGCCGAGGCCTGCATATGCACGGTTCTGGAAGATTCCATGTCGTGGTGTCACATAAACAATTTGGGTATCAGCGCCCCTTAGAAACGAGCAAGCTCCAGGCACGTAAAAATCACCTTGAATGGCAACTCTTTAAGTTAAGTGTAAAACTCTGCGCTTAAAACGCATTAATACCACACGCACACTCAAGATTAATAATCACCATGATAACTAAGAGATGGGGGCGAATATTTAGCGGTAGATATGTGAGGGGAGTGGAGATTTGAAGCTGAAAAAACCTATTTAAGCACAAGCCACACACGAGCGAGATCAGTAAGTAAGAAAGTTGCGTCGGCCACGGGCAACGCACACGACATTCGCGGTTTTGAGTATATAAATTCACGTCGGGTTATAATTAAATTAGCGATTGCATATAACGTTGTAAAAAACGGAAAGTAGAGTAAAAATTTGAATAAATCGAAAAACGTACAATTCTAGGTACAGAGTAATTTAATGTTTTTATTATTAATGATAATATAAAGTTGTTAAACTAGTCTCATTATAAATTCACGGGAGTGCTTATTCCTTTCAATCAACCCTAAGTTACCTATAAATACCAAACACCGATTACCTATTCCTATCAGTAAACAAACGCGGCTCGAACGCTATTCGTGTTTACGAATCACTAGAGGAAGCAATAACAGGTGTAATTGACGCCCAGCCGCGCACTTCGTTCACACACCTGTTATTGTGGAATCACCTCCTCCACTAGAATCAAATCGTCGTCAGCATCATAACATTTAAACATATAAACTTATCATACATCGCGCCCGCGATCGCAAATTAACGTGGCTGTATTCACCATAACTATAACAACTAATCAAGGCATTCAGTGTTACCCTCCGACATACATCATCATATTCAAATCAAAATAATTCATAAAAATGATGGCTTCTTCATTTTAAATCATAAATGAGCACATAACGTGCATATTATTGGGCAGAGTGATTTATAATTGTATAAATAAATAAGTTGAATTAAATCATAATAATTTAAAAACATAATGTATAAAAATACTGGTTTCTTTATTTCAAATCATAAAACAAGCACATAACGTACCTATTATTGGGCAGAGTAATTTAGAATCGAACAGATAAAATAGGCTGGATTAAATCTCAATAATTTGAAGACATAATGACAATTTATGGTTAAATATCGTAAACAAGAAATAAGTGGAATTATTAAAACCCCGTATAAACAGAGAAAATGATAAACGAGAGAATGAGGCTTGGTATAATCACAAGAGAAGTTATTAATAACCTCCAATGTTCCTAATAATAATATATTATAACATTACATAAACATTTCCGATTGAGGTAGCAGAACTGTTATTTGACACAACTTGTAACATGTCTGAGGGTGATGACTACTTATGACATTGGTGCTTGCTGTGGTCGTGGGTAGAATTACTAATTTACCTCAATCAACGTAAACAATGGTGCTCCAATAATTACATTATTGTGTGGACACCGACACAACCATGAAATTCGGGAAGATCGCGAGATACCTTTAGTAATCATTCATGAATTATTGGGGATATTTCAACATCTTTAAATAGTTCTATTTTTGATCATATCACTTTCCCGTAGTTAAATGGAGTGTAAGAGCATGGTAATAAATGGTCTAAGAGAAGCACGTGCATGTATACAAACTCTCGTAAATAAACTTCGTAGTAATAACCATTTTCTAACTATCAATTGAATATATAAAAGAATTTACACATTCATTATAAGGTCAACGAAATCTAGAAAATAAATCAATTCATGTCATAATCGTCAACCTGTGTTTTATTTCCCTGTACGTTATAATTATATAAATTAATTTACATCATCATCAACCTGTGTTTTATTTCCCTGTGTCTTACAATTTCAGCGTGTCTATTATTAAATAAACAAAACAAATCCTTAAATTGGTGCTTTCTTGTATTAATCCATTATTAGTGTACGTTAATTAACACATTACCAATAGCAAAGTACCTTGAGAGTAATCACGGTAGATAAATTAAACGTCACGACGTGTAAGTACTAAATACGATCACAAATCACGAGCCAAAAATAATTAAAACATTATATAATAAATCACGAGCCAAAAATAACTAAAACATTATATAATAAATCACGAGCCAAAATAGTCAAGAAATTATATAATAATTTCACGATAAAAACGACGAATAATAAAATAAATATAATAAAATAATAGCGGAGCGTTACAGTATTATCCAGCGTAAAGCATCCCTATTTGACTTGCGGCGAAATTTATATTCAATCTGGCCATAATTATCTCCCTCGATTCACTTTTTGTAATAGTTTTTCAAAAGTATTTTAAATTTTCAGCGAATATTTAGCGCAAACTTTCGAGCAGAACTCGACGTGGAAATTCGATTCGTTCGAACTGTCACTAACCATGGCTCGAGGAAAACGAGCAAATGGACCTTTATTTTCTGATGGAAATCCATTTCCGTTGCAGTGTGGGTCAATCACTGCCGCTTTGCATGATGCATCATGCATACCTTATCAAGGGCCTTAACGGGGTCAGATTATACTGGATGGTGTTTATTTACTGGCGTCAATTGTCATTATTGGCAATCTCCTGAAGGGTAATAATTTCAAGTGCGCACTGCGATTACTAAATTTATTCATTCCACCCATGACTAGACATTAGCATAACATTTTTGGATAATAAATTTAAAATAAATAAATAATAAATTTTAAAATAATAAAAAATCCTGCTACTGCTCAATGTACACAATTTTATTTAAGCTTGGTAGTCATTCAGAGGCGAAATTGATGTGTTACTGCTTCCAGTAGATATTCCATGTTATTATTTGATTTTATTCTATCGAATCGTACATTTCCCTCGCGAAATGTACGTTGATCGGGTGAACGTGCCTCAATGCGTGATGTGGAATGCACACTCGAGTGAGAAAACACAAAACACGTGTTTATTGCGACATATTTACACCAAAGCTTACAAACTCATGTAATATTGATTTACCGGAATAACGTATTGACATATTGATTGTAAACTTCAAGAATAATGTCGATATTGATAGGAAGAATTTTCGACGCCTCACATATTTTATCACACTATGTATTTTGAATATGAAACCAGTTTTTTTACTAAAGTTATAACATTTTTACATACAGAAACAGAAATATAACGTAGCATAGAAATTTTCAAAGTAATTGCAAAATTTAATCAAATTTCGACGATTTATTCTAAATTTTATACTCATTTTCATAGAATCGATTTTTTTTAAGTTCCCTTGTTATTTTAGATATTTTGCTATGATTTTACAAGGTTTCTTAAGTTGTCTGCTTAAGTTATATTTACAAAATGTTAAAATTCGATTATTTTTTTAGATATTTTAAAATAATATCAAGTAGTACAGAAATTTCCCAAATGTTGGCGCAGTTTTATAAAAATTTCGTAATTCCTTGTAAATTTCGTACATTTTTTTTATAGAAATGAAGAGATGCATTTGCATTTCTGTTGACCAGTCCGTCAGGACAGAGGAGGCACTTCGGTTTTATGTGAAAAGTGATATTTTATCTGGCATGAACTATATTTTCAAATCATAGAAAGTAGTACAGAAACATAACATTTACATGTAAAAATTTGATTAGTATCTATAACGTAGCAAAGAAATTTTCAAAGGAATCGCAAAATTTAATCAAATTTCGACGATTTATTCTAAATTTTATACACATTTTCATAGAATCGTTTTTTTTTAAGTTCCCTTATTATTTTAGATATTTTGCTATGATTTTACAAAGTTTCTTAAGTTGTCTGCTTAAGTTATATTTACAAAATGTTAAAATTCGATTATTTTTTAGATATTTTGAAATAATATCAAGTAGTACAGAAATTTCCCAAATGTTGGAGCAGTTTTATAAAAAAATCGTAATTCCTTGTAAATTTCGTACATTTTTTTAATAGAAATGAAGAGATGCATTTGCATTTCTGTTGAGCAGTCCGACAGGACAGAGGAGGCACTTCGGTTTTATGTGAAAAGGGGTATATTATCTGGCACGAACTATATTCCAAAATCAAGAAAGTAGTACAGAAACATAACATTTACATGTAAAAATTTGATTAGTATCTATAACGTAGCATAGAAATTTTCAAAGGAATCGCAAAATTTAATAAAATTTCGACGATTTATTCTAAATTTTATACACATTTTCATAGAATCGTTTTTTTTTAAGTTCCCTTATTATTTTAAATATTTTGCTATGATTTTACAAAGTTTCTTAAGTTATCTGCTTAAGTTATATTTACAAAATGTTAAAATTCGATTATTTTTTTAGATATTTTGAAATAATATCAAGTAGTACAGAAATTTCCCAACTGTTGGCGCAGTTTTATAAAAAAATCGTAATTCCTTGTAAATTTCGTACATTTTTTTTATAGAAATGAAGAGATGCATTTGCATTTCTGTTGACCAGTCCGTCAGGACAGAAGAGGCACTTTGGTTTTATGTGAAAAGTGATATTTTATCTGGCATGAACTATATTTTCTGATCATACAAAGTAGTACAGAAACATAACATTTACATGTAAAAATTTGATTAGTATCTATAACGTAGAAAAGAAATTTTCAAAGTAATAGCAAAATTTAATCAAATTTCGACGATTTATTCTAAATTTTATACTAATTTTCATAGAATCGATTTTTTTTAAAGTTCCCTTATTATTTTAGATATTTTGCTGTGATTTTACAAAGTTTCTTAAGTTATCTGCTTAAGTTATTTTTACAAAATGTTAAAATTCGATTATTTTTTAGATATTTTGAAATAATATCAAGTAGTACAGAAATTTCCCAAATGTTGGCGCAGTTTTATAAAAAAATCGTAATTCCTTGTAAATTTCGTACATTTTTTTTTATAGAAATGAAGAGATGCATTTGCATTTCTGTTGACCAGTCCGTCAGGACAGAGGAGACACTTCGGTTTTATGTGAAAAGTGATATTTGATCTGGCATGAACTATATTTTCAAATCATAGAAAGTAGTACAGAAACATAACATTTACATGTAAAAATTTGATTAGTATCTATAACGTAGCATAGAAATTTTCAAAGGAATCGCAAAATTTAATCAAATTTCGACGATTTATTCTAAATTTTATACACATTTTCATAGAATCGTTTTTTTTTAAGTTCCCTTATTATTTTAGATATTTTGCTATGATTTTACAAAGTTTCTTAAGTTGTCTGCTTAAGTTATATTTACAAAATGTTAAAATTCGATTATTTTTTAGATATTTTGAAATAATATCAAGTAGTACAGAAATTTCCCAAATGTTGGCGCAGTTTTATAAAAAAATCGTAATTCCTTGTAAATTTCGTACATTTTTTTTTTATAGAAATGAAGAGATGCATTTGCATTTCTGTTGACCAGTCCGTCAGGACAGAGGAGACACTTCGGTTTTATGTGAAAAGTGATATTTGATCTGGCATGAACTATATTTTCAAATCATAGAAAGTAGTACAGAAACATAACATTTACATGTAAAAATTTGATTAGTATCTATAACGTAGCATAGAAATTTTCAAAGGAATCACAAAATTTAATCAAATTTCGACGATTTATTCTAAATTTTATACACATTTTCATAGAATCGTTTTTTTTTAAGTTCCCTTATTATTTTAGATATTTTGCTATGATTTTACAAAGTTTCTTAAGTTGTCTGCTTAAGTTATATTTACAAAATGTTAAAATTCGATTATTTTTTAGATATTTTGAAATAATATCAAGTAGTACAGAAATTTCCCAAATGTTGGCGCAGTTTTATAAAAAAATCGTAATTCCTTGTAAATTTCGTACATTTTTTTTAATAGAAATGAAGAGATGCATTTGCATTTCTGTTGACCAGTCCGTCAGGACAGAGGAGGCACTTCGGTTTTATGTGAAAAGTGATATTTTATCTGGCATGAACTATATTTTCAAATCATAGAAAGTAGTACAGAAACATAACATTTACATGTAAAAATTTGATTAGTATCTATAACGTAGCATAGAAATTTTCAAAGGAATCGCAAAATTTAATCAAATTTCGACGATTTATTCTAAATTTTATACACATTTTCATAGAATCGTTTTTTTTTTAAAGTTCCCTTATTATTTTAGATATTTTGCTATGATTTTACAAAGTTTCTTAAGTTGTCTGCTTAAGTTATATTTACAAAATGTTAAAATTCGATTATTTTTTTAGATATTTTGAAATAATATCAAGTAGTACAGAAATTTCTCAAATGTTGGAACAGTTTTATAAAAATTTCGTAATTCCTCATAAATTTCATACATTTTTTTATAGAAATGAAGAGATGCATTTGCATTTCTGTTGACCAGTCCAACACGCCAGAGGCGACACTTCGGTTTTATGTGAAAAGTGATATATTGTCTGGCACGAACTATATTTCAAAATCATAGAAAGTAGTACAGAAACATAACATTTTCATGTAAAAATTTGATTAGTATCTATAACGTAGTATAGAAATTTTCAAAGGAATCGCAAAATTTAATCAAATTTCGACGATTTATTCTAAATTTTATACACATTTTCATAGAATCGATTTTTTTTAAAGTTGCCTTATTATTTTAGATATTTTGCTATGATTTTACAAAGTTTCTTAAGTTATCTGCTTAAGTTGTATTTACCAAATGTTAAAATTCAATTATTTTTTAGATATTTTGAAATAATATCAAGTAGTACAGAAATTTCCCAAATGTTGGCGCAGTTTTATAAAAATTTCGTAATTCCTTGTAAATTTCGTACATTTTTTTTTTTATAGAAATGAAGAGATGCATTTGCATTTCTGTTGACCAGTCCGTCAGGACAGAGGAGGCACTTCGGTTTTATGTGAAAAGTGATATTTTATCTGGCATGAACTATATTTTCAAATCATAGAAAGTAGTACAGAAACATAACATTTACATGTAAAAATTTGATTAGTATCTATAACGTAGCAATCGTGGTGCTGCTTCCAGTAGATATTCTATGCTAGTATTTGATTTTATTGTATCTGTCTTTTTCGCAAGCGACAAAATGTTTACGCGAACTTTGCGCTTGTTGTCAATAGCAACGCGCGACAAAGTGACGGCCGTAGAGACCAATCAAGTTCAAATTGAGACCAATCAATTTCAAATTGAGACCAATCAGGTTCAAATTGAGGCCAATGAAGTTCAAATTGATACAAATCAATTTCAAATTGAGACTAAACAAAATGAAGTTGACACTAAACAATATCAAGTTGTCATAATAAATTTTATTTGTTTACTCTCAACTTGATATTGTTTACTGTCAACTTGATTTTGTTAAGTCTCAATTTGAAATTGATTGGTCTCAATTTGAACTTGATTGGTCTCAATTTGAAATTCATTGGTCTCAATTTGAACTTGATTGGTCTCAATTTGAACTTGATTGGTCTCAATTTGAACTTGATTGGTCTCAATTTGAACTTGAAAAGGTATAGAAGAGGCATTTTAATTTTTAACTTTTTTTTTTAATTTAAAAGTTTTAAATTCAATGTAACTTTGAAAGATTGTCAAATTTCAAGGAAATGGGGGTTATGAAAAACCACATTTATACAATAACATTGGGAGAAAAAGCAAATACAGGAAACTGTTTTTTAAATATTTTGAATAAAACTCAGATAAAAATGGTAATCCACATAATGATAAATTTAAAATATGTCTACTTTTTTTCAATCATTTTTTCAATCAACTGTATTTCAGTATTGTATAAATATCAAAAATCGCAATCGCATTTAGAACATCTTTTTTTTTTCTTTGCAATTCGCCTAAAGGCTTCAATCGGTGTAGTCACTAACCTTGAATAATAAATAATACAAATCTTATGCATCAGAATAAAATCGCCGTCGATTTCACAAAGTATGCTACAAATCACTTACATTCGGAGAAAAATTGGTCAATTATTATTGCCCAAGGTAACTCTTCATCGAACTGCTGACGGTAATACATAGCTCAGACAATGTCGGTAAAAATTCTGTGGAATCTTAAAAAATAATAATGATAATAATAAAGTTGATGCAGGAAGCCGTTACTATGTGATAATTAATCATGATGATACAAAAATGAAACACGTTACTAGGTTTTTTTATCTCTTCTTGTATTCTTGAATTTTTAATCACTTGAGAATGACCTAATTGTGGTCGAAACTGCAGTCGTGTTTAAAGAAAAAATAAAGTGATAAAAAATTATTTTGTATCATCAATCAATCAATCAATTATTTTTGTATTATCATTTTTGTATCGTCATGATAATAATAATTTATTCGTGCTAATACAATAAATCAAAAGTTTACACATATCCACAAAATTCAGGTTTAATAAGTACACAAATATATGTAATAATAAAAATACAATGAAGACAAGAACAAACGAAAATTAATCAATCAAATGGGAATCGAACTGGAAGCTGGGGCCTGGATTCAATAGGTTACGTGCATAAATTTGATAAAAATTTAAATCAATTATTTTTGTATTATCATTTTTGTATCATCATGATAATAATAATTTATTCGTGCTAATACAATAAAACAAAAGTTTACACATATCCACAAAATTCAGGTATAATAAGTATACAAATACATGTAATAATAAAAATACAATCAAGACAAGAAGAAGCGAAAATTAATCAATCAAATGGGAATCGAACTGGAAGCTGGGGCCTGGACTGAATTGGTTACGTGCATAAATTTAATTATGTACATATTATCATTATGACATTTGTAGAACGTGTTATTCAAACAAAGCATTAACAATGCGAATTATTACTAACTTAACCTTCTATTTATAACATGCAAATTACATTTGCTAAATGAAACCCGATTAACTAGTTTCAAACTGTTATATTATGCAAGTGTTAACATTATGTTTTACAACTTGAAATTGTTGAAATTTTTAATAGTTAATTAACAATTAAGAGAAGAAGCATTTCATGTAGGACTTATTAATGACTAATTACTTTCCTTGACAGTTACTAATATGTCTTTCAAATTCATCGAGATTCTTAACTTATAGTGTACTGGATGTCCATTTTTAGATTAAGCTTCCGATTAATATTGTGATCCGGAATATTTACATCTATAAGGATATTTAAGATATCTGAATTCGATTAAATTGGGGCAAAGTTGCAAATTTTTATTCTGACCAATAATCTTTAGAGAATGTTGAACGGTTATTTTGTTTTAAATATCACAAAAAAAAGTGAAAAATGCGGCTCTCTTTTATCTTTTCAAAACCAAATAAGTTAGCCATTTCTAACCAAAATGTTGTTTAGGTTCTTTTCAAGCGGGAATTTCTAACCAAAACATTGTTTAGATTCTTTTCAAGCAAGAATTTCTAACCAAAACATTGTATATATTCTTTTCAAGCAATAATTTATAACCAAAACATCGGCTAAATTCTTTTCAAGCAAGAATTCCAAATTAATATTGCTCTAGCACTTAAAAAAGCAAAGAATCGATAAATAACTTTAAATAACTTTTAAATATCACAGAAAAAGTGCAAAATGCGGCTCTTTTATTTTTTTCAAAACCAATTAAGTTAGCCATTTCTAACCAAAACGTTGTTTATGTTCTCTTCAAGCGGCAATTTCTAACCAAAACAATGTTTAGATTCTTTTCAAGCAAGCATTTCTAACCAAAACATTGTTTAGATTCTTTTCAAGCAAGAATTTCTAACCAAAACATTGTTTATATTTTTTTTCAAGCAATAATTTCTAACCAAAACATTGATTAGATTCTTGTCAAGCAAAAATTCCAAATTAATATTGCTCTAGCACTTAAGAAAGCAAAGAATCGATAAATAACTTTTCATATTTATGGTCATATTGTAAGTCTCTTTTGAAATTTTAAGTGTCTTTGTTAGTCTTTTGAAAGTGAAATCGTTTACTGGTTACAAAATGTAATTCTTTGATAATTGATTTACAGAAATGTTTAGGATTTTACAATGTTTCGAAGATTGCCTTGCATTAAAAACACCACTTTTGTTTACTTAAAATTTTCTTTTCAAACAAGAATTTGTAACCAAAACATTGTTTAGATTCTTTTCAAGCAATAATTTCTAACCAAAACAATGGTTAGATTCTTGTCAAGCAAAAATTCCAAATTAATATTGCTCTAGCACTTAAGAAAGCAATGAATCGATAAATACCTCTTCATATTTATGGTCATATTGTAAGTGTCTTTTGAAAATTTAAGTGTCTTTGTTAGTCTTTTGAAATTGAAATCGTTTACTGGTTACAAAATGTAATGCTATGATAATTGATTTGCAGAAATGTGCAGGATTTTATAATGTTTCGAAGATTGCGTTGCAACAAAAAACACCACTTTTGTTTATTTAAAATTTTCTCTTCAATCAAGAATTTCTAACCAAAACATTGTTTTGATTCTTTTCAAGCAAGAATTTCTAACCAAAACATTGTTTAGATTCTTTTCAAGCAATAATTTCTAACCAAAACATGTATTAGATTCTTTTCAAGCAAGAATTCCAAATCAATATTGCTCTAGCACTTAAGAAAGCAAAGACTCGATAAATAACTTTTCATATTTATGGTCATATTGTAAGTGTCTTTTGAAATTTTAAGTGTCTTTGTTAGTCTTTTGAAAGTGAAATCGTTTACTGATTACAAAATGTAATGCTATGATAATCAATTTACAGAAATGATCAGGACTTTCAAATGTTTCGAAGATTGTCTTGCAACAAAAACACCACTTTTGTTTACTTAAATTTTTGACAGTTTCCGTCGTAATTTTTTGATTTTTTTGACAGTTCATTGACAGGGAAACGTCAAACATGCTCATTTATATGAACTTGCCAATTACCAAAAAACAAGAAACGCTACCAATGTAATACGAACTGCTGATGTACCAAAAAACCGCACTTAACAAAACCCCGCAAACATTGGAAACAAGGGACAAAAATACTTAATTATTACCCTCTGCACCTACATTCATGCCTGGTTTTATACAGTACGCTTCCATAAAATGGATTCAATTATGGAAACTAATCTATACCTTTTCAAGTTTAAATTGAGACCTATCAAGTTCAAATTGAGACCAATCAATTTCAAATTGAGACCAATCAATTTCAAATTGAGACCAATCAATTTCAAATTGAGACCAATCAATTTCAAATTGAGGCCAATCAAGTTCAAACTGATACCAATCAATTTCATATTGAGACCAATCAATTTCAAATTAAGACTAAACAACGTCAAGTTGACACTAAACAATATCAAGTTGTCATAATAAATTTTATTTGTTTACTCTCAACTTGATATTATTTAGTGTCAACTTGATTTTGTTTAGTCTCAATTTGAAATTGATTGGTATCAATTTGAACTTAATTGGCCTCAATTTGAAATTGATTGGTCTCAATTTGATGTTGATTGTTCTTAATTTGAACTTGAAAATGTATAGTACTAAATTAATACCGAATTTGCAATTTCGACATTCCATAGTACATTATATTATATTAATAAGTATTGTAATAATAAAAATATAAAATATATGTTTATATTTCTTTAAAATCTAAACAAATTTTGAAGAAATATAATCTAGGGAGTGTCAAATCAAACCACCCAAATCGCCATTTCCATGTCTTAGTTGACAATTATTTTTCTGTTGAAAAACGTAAAAAGAAGTTTGGCAATGCGCAAATTTTAATTCAAACGGTGACAGCTGTCACTGTCAAATTAAAATAATTACATATATCTAACAAATATCCCCAGAATTAATTTACAAAACGGGTTTTAATTGTAAAATAGTTATATTAATTTCAATAATAACATTGATTTATTATAAAACTTGAAACTTCAACTGATGACATTGACAGTAATGACATGACAGCAGATAGATATTACAGATACCTGTACTAGATTTTGGCATAGTTGCCAAGATTTTCTGTTTTCTTTTTTCTGTTGAAAAAAGTAAAAAGAAGTTTGGCAATGCGCAAATTTTAATTCAAACGGTGACAGCTGTCACTGTCAAATTAAAATAATTACATATATCTAACAAATATCCCCAGAATTAATTTACAAAACGAGTTTTAATTGTAAAATGGTTATATTAACTTCAATAATAACATTGATTTATTATAGAACTTGAAACTTCAACAGATGACATTGACAGTAATGACATGACAAAAGATAGATATTACAGATACCTGTACTAGATTTTGGCTTACTTGCCAATTTTTTCTGTTTTTTTTTTTCTGTAGAAAAAAGTAAAAAGAAGTTTGGCAATGCGCAAATTTTAATTCAAACGGTGACAGCTGTCACTGTCAAATTAAAATAATTACATATATCTAACAAATATCCCCAGAATTCATTTACAGTAACGAGTTTCAATTGTAAAATGGTTATATTAATTTCAATAATAACATTGATTTATTATAAAACTTGAAACTTCAACTGATGACATTAACAGTAATGACATGACAATAGATAGATATTATAGATACCTGTACTGATTTTGGCTTAGTTGCCAAAATTTCTGTTTTTTTTCTGTTGAAAAACGTAAAAAGAAGTTTGGCAATGCGCAAATTTTTAATTCAAACGGTGACAGCTGTCACTGTCAAATTAAAATAATTACATATATCTAACAAATATCCCTAGAATTAATTTACAAAAACGAGTTTTAATTGTAAAAGGGTTATATTAATTTCAATAATAACATTGCTTTATTATAAAACTTGAAACTTCAACTGATGACATTGACAGTAATGACATGACAGCAGATAGATATTACAGATACCTGTACTAGATTTTGGCTTAGTTGCGAAGATTTTCTGTTTTCTTTTTTCTGTTGAAAAAAGTAAAAAGATGTTTGGCAATGCGCAATTTTTTAATTAAAACGGTGACAGCTGTCACTGTCAAATTAAAATAATCACATATATCTAACAAATATCCCTAGAATTAATTTACAAAAACGGGTTTTAATTGTAAAATAGTTATATTAATTTCAATAATAACATTGATTTATTATAAAACTTGAAACTTCAACTGATGACATTGACAGTAATGACATGACAGCAGATAGATATTACAGATACCTGTACTAGATTTTGGCTTAGTTGCCAAGATTTTCTGTTTTCTTTTTTCTGTTGAAAAAAGTAAAAAGAAGTTTGGCAATGCGCAAATTTTAATTCAAACGGTGACAGCTGTCACTGTCAAATTAAAATAATTACATATATCTAACAAATATCCCCAGAATTAATTTACAAAACGAGTTTTAATTGTAAAATGGTTATATTAATTTCAATAATAACATTGATTTATTATTAAACTTGAAACTTCAACTGATGACATTGACAGTAATGACATGACAAAAGATAGATATTACAGATACCTGTACTAGATTTTGGCTTAGTTGCCAAATTTTTCTTTTTTTCTTTTTTACTCAGGGAGTGTCAAATCAAACCACCCAAATCGCCATTTCCATGCCCCAGTTGACAATTATTTTTCTGTTGGAAAAAGTAAAAAGAAGTTTGGCAATGCGCAAATTTTTAATTCAAACGGTGACAGCTGTCACTGTCAAATTAAAATAATTACATATATCTAACAAATATCCCCAGAATTCATTTACAGTAACGAGTTTCAATTGTAAAATGGTTATATTAATTTCAATAATAACATTGATTTATTATAAAACTTGAAACTTCAACTGATGACATTAACAGTAATGACATGACAATAGATAGATATTATAGATACCTGTACTGATTTTGGCTTAGTTGCCAAAATTTCTGTTTTTTTTCTGTTGAAAAACGTAAAAAGAAGTTTGGCAATGCGCAAATTTTTAATTCAAACGGTGACAGCTGTCACTGTCAAATTAAAATAATTACATATATCTAACAAATATCCCTAGAATTAATTTACAAAAACGAGTTTTAATTGTAAAAGGGTTATATTAATTTCAATAATAACATTGCTTTATTATAAAACTTGAAACTTCAACTGATGACATTGACAGTAATGACATGACAGCAGATAGATATTACAGATACCTGTACTAGATTTTGGCTTAGTTGCGAAGATTTTCTGTTTTCTTTTTTCTGTTGAAAAAAGTAAAAAGATGTTTGGCAATGCGCAAATTTAATTCAAACGGTGACAGCTGTCACTGTCAAATTAAAATATTTACATATATCTAACAAATATCCCCAGAATTAATTTACAAAACGAGTTTTAATTGTAAAATGGTTATATTAATTTCAATAATAACATTGATTTATTATTAAACTTGAAACTTCAACTGATGACATTGACAGTAATGACATGACAAAAGATAGATATTACAGATACCTGTACTAGATTTTGGCTTAGTTGCCAAATTTTTCTTTTTTTCTTTTTTACTCAGGGAGTGTCAAATCAAACCACCCAAATCGCCATTTCCATGCCCCAGTTGACAATTATTTTTCTGTTGGAAAAAGTAAAAAGAAGTTTGGCAATGCGCAAATTTTTAATTCAAACGGTGACAGCTGTCACTGTCAAATTACAATAATTACATATATCTAACAAATATCCAAATAATTAATTTACAAAAACGAGTTTTAATTGTAAAATGGTTATATTAATTTTAATAATAACATTGATTTATTATAAAACTTGAAACTTCAACTGATGACATTGACAGTAATGACATGGCAATAGATATTGCAGATACCTGTACTAGATTTTGGCTTAGTTGCCAAATTTTTCTTTTTTACCCTAAATTAGCGCTGTCCGGTGGATGGAAATGTGGTTTAATTTGGAACACCTTGTATAATAAAAATATAAATACCTGTTCTACCTTAATTTAGTTGCGATGTTTCCCCGCAGAACATATAGGAATTTATTTAGTATTTCACATAAAGAAGAGGTCATTAATTCAGTATTTTATCACACATGCTTTTACTCGACTCTGGGTAACACTCGTCTGGCAAATCACCGCATTCGTATGTTAATAAAGCCCTTATTCCATATATGAAATACAACTTTTTTTATCTACTGCCCAATATTGGAAAAAAAGTATATTATACACCGAGGTAGAGAAATGCATGATTTATTAGCCAGAGGGCGAAGCCCGAGGGCTACAAAGAGCCGAGGGGATAATAGCATTATATATGTATATACAGGGTATATACAGGATATATACAGGGTATATACAGGGTATATACAGGGTATATACAGGGTGTTTCTAAAATGGTGTCCATCCTTTATACGTCACATATTACTAACCAATAGCAGTGTAATTCATAAAAACATGTTTTGCGGTGGTTTAATCTTAGTAACCTTGGTAACCCTTTGTAAAAAACACCGCTAAACCGCCGCTAAACCACGGTTTAAATTTTTATGAATAACGCTGAATGACTATAAAACCATTAACAAAATTTTCCTGTGATGGTTATTTTTGAAGATAAAAGCACATGAAGTTGTGGATGCAGATCCTCTCGTTATAATATTTTTCCAAAAATTTCTGTGTCAATCATTTAAAATGGTACAAAATTTTGTTGAAATCAACCTTTTTAACACAAATTTTTAGGAAATAAAGGGTATTTTCAAAATTTGATTAGAATAGAAACACATCTGGCAACTATGAAAGTACTAACTTTTCATATTTATGGTCATATTGTAAGTGTCTTTTGAAATTTTAAGTGTCTCTGTTAGTCTTTTGAAATTGAAATCGTTTACTGGTTAAAAAATGTAATGCTATGATAATTGATTTACAAAAATGTTCAGGATTTTACAATGTTTCGAAGATTGCCTTGCAACAAAAACACCACTTTTGTTTACTTCAAATTTTCTTTTCACACAAGAATTTCTTAAAAGATTGCAGATTCTCTCGTTACAATATTTTTCCAAAATTTCTGTGTCATTTAAAATGGTACAAAATTTTGTTGAAATCAACCTTTTTAACACATTTTTTTAGGAAATAATGGGTATTTTCAAAATTTGATTAAGATAGAAACACATATGGCAACTATGGAAGTACTTACTTTTATGTGTTTAAAACACAGGTCATGAAAGTGATACTCATTTTTTTCATCCTGACAACTAAATTCATTTCAGTTTCTGTTCAATTGTTGTCATTTCTGCAATCGATTTCGTACCCTATAGGGACTAACAATGTAGCCCTATAAAGGATAGACACAATTTTTGAGACACCCTGTATACTATTCTTGTATGACCTAATGAGTCATTTCTGCAATCGATTTCGTACTCTATAGGGACTAACAATGTAGCCCTATAAAGGATAGACACAATTTTTAAGATACCCTGTATACTATTTTTGTATGACCTAATGAGTCCAATTCCAAATTTCATGATAAATAATGATTGAAATAATAATTATTAATTAATGATAAAAATTATTTTGATGTGTTACATTACACCAGTAAATCAATGTTTGAAATTTTTCAACAAGAATAATTTATAACAAGCATTTGACCAATATGACTCTAAATCCAAAAACAAAATTTTCCTGTGATGTTTGTTTTTGAAGTTATAAGCATATGAAGTTGCGTCTACAGATTCTCTCTTTATAACATTTTTTTTTTCAAAAATTTCGATGTCAATCATTTAAATCGATCAAAAGTTTAAAATAAATAAAAAGAATAAAAACTTTAAGTTTAAAGTGAAATACCAGTTAAGTAGTTATACAACACCGATTCCAACCCACCCCCCGCGAAGATTTCTATTAATTTAATTCGCAGTTTGATTCGCGTTAATCGGCGTAATTAGAGTAATTGTGGTGTAAGTTTCGCGGATAATTGTCGCGATTATCCCACTAAAACGCGAATCCGCCACTTTAATGACGTAAGTACCCGCAAATTCCGCCGATTAACGCGAATCAAACCGCGAATTAAATTAATCGAAATCTTCGCGGGGGGTGGTCTGGAATCGGCGTTGTACAACTACTCCCGTTCTATTATAAAGTACATTATGTTACCATAGTTACGTACATAACGAATGTCTTGTTTATGAGTCATAGACACTAACTCATCCCTGCTGTGGCCCAACTTAACTTTGCCTAAATTTCTGTCAACATATTTTATCAAAATTGTAAATAATTTTCACGACTATTTTTTTTCAGATGTGTCCATTACCTGGAATGGTCCAATTGCTCACCATAGTAATAGTGATGCTATTACTGTGCCATGGAGTACTATCGCAAACTGGTTGGGCACTTGATTGCGGCAAAAAAGAATTGGAGTTGCACATGAACGATGTTCAGAATATCACCTGCAAAATAGAAGGTAAGGTGTAAGGTGTTACAGTACATTAAAAAGTCCGAATAACTAATGAATGTTACTATATTATGTTGCAATTTCTCGTTAAGTACTGATTAAAAATTGGAAGTGTCTCGTATCGATGAGGCTGATGATACTTAGTAATGTGAGGTTAGAAGTGCCAAGTGGAAGATGATGATTGCCTGTGGTGGTTCAGCAGGTGTATGTGTTGAGGTGGTCCAGAGGGATCGAATCTGATAGTCGGCAGATCAGTTGCTTAATATCATATAATTGCTCCTTCTGCTTAATCTCTAACACTTATATATATATATATATATATATATATATATATATATATAATATTGTGATGGTCATGTATAGGTCGTACCCGCTGTTTGATGGCAGAACGTGCGACCTTATTATTATTGCCTTATTGCAGCCTTGCTAACATAAGCATAACAGAGCAACGACTTGTGTTATTTACTCCATTACACTAAAACTTCATTTTAAACTTTAAAAGTATATTACATAACGAGAGTTGTAAGAAGTATATTACGCACGAAGAGAAAGTTTACGTACCGAGTCGCGTAGTGGCGAGGTGCGTAATTTTTCGAATGCGTAATTGCCTTACAACTCAAGTAATGTACGCTATTTTTGCTACACCCAGTTGTAATTATGGATTTTTTGATTAAACTTTCCCAATTCACTATTTGAACCCAGTGAAGGACTCCCAGTGTTAGTGTTTAGGTACCTTTCTTTGTGATAATGAAAAAAAATTTGTTAAATTATTCTTTTTAGGGCCTCCCGTGTACGCCGAATACCAATTGATTGTACAGAGTGATGATCCGATGCTAGTTAAAGCCGACGAAATGTTCTGGATAACGTATGATACGGAAAATAATCAATTTCAACCAGAAAGCTTCGATGTGACCGCTCTATTCTTAGGTAATTTATATTCCATATTGTACGTGTACGTATTGTACTCCCATCCATGGTCAATATCATCATAGTAGCGTTACATTAGCAATTATCTTCTGGACAACCTTCTTTCAGTCGAATAGTGGATCTGCTTTCATTTAGCATTACTTCTATACCTTTTCAAGTTCAAATTGAGACCAATAAGTTCAAATTGAGACCAATCAATTTCAAATAGAGGCCAATCAAGTTCAAATTGATACCAATCAATTTCAAATTGAGACCAATCAATTTCAAATTGAGGCCAATCAAGTTCAAATTGATAGCAATCAATTTCAAATTGAGACCAATCAATTTCAAATTGAGACCAATCAATTTCAAATTGAGACTAAACAAAATCAAGTTGACACTAAACAATATCAAGTTGTCATAATAAATTTGATTTGTTTACTCTCAACTTGATATTGTTTGGTGTCAATTTGATTTTGTTTAATCTCAATTTGAAATTGATTGGTCTCAATTTGACATTGATTGGTATCAATTTGAACTTGATTGGCCTCAATTTGAAATTGATTGGCCTCAATTTGAAATTGATTGGTCTCAATTTGAAATTGATTGGTCTCAATTTGAACTTGATTGGTCTCAATTTGAACTTGAAAAGGTATAGTCAACATTTCGTTACAGGAAAAACGAAGGTTTCTATAAGGGTGGAGAAACGTGCGGCTACAAAGCCCGAAGTTGAGCAGATCCTGGAGGTCATCGTGACCCGACAGCATCGTACCATAGATACGGTGTTTCATGTGTCCGTCGCGGTTCTCGTCAGCGTGATGTACGTCAATTTCGGCTGTGCACTCAATTGGGGCAACCTGAAGGCAACTCTGAAGCGACCGGTGGGACCAGCGATAGCCTTTATCGCACAGTTCCTCTTCATGCCTCTTGTAAGTTACGCCCAAATTACTTTACTTCATCCTGTGCCAAATTCCAATAGTTTACGTCAACAGTTTCCCGGCCTGGGAAAACGCTAATAACGGCCTAGTCCGGTGAAGTGTTGCTAACAATTGCCAAACAGCCGTTGGCAATCGTGTTCCCAAATGTAACTAGATTTCGAGCATTTGCTAAATTATTTTCAAATTAATTTCAATGTTCTTTAATACGAAATTTGGCACATAATGACATCAAATACACGACGACATTCGTCCGTCAACTCTTTTTACAGTACTCGTTTCGAGTTTCAAGACTCGCTTCCTTCGTCGCCTCGTCTTTAAACGTCTCACTCGTACTGTAAAATATGAGTTTCCAAACTTATAACATTAATTACTATTACATCCTGTGACTTCTTCCGAAAATGTATATGTAATGTAGTGATTTGATGTTGACCGCTGTCACATTTTTAGGTTACAAGTCAATTTGACATTGACAGCTGCCATAGTTTCAGGTTATAAAATTAAATTGACATTCACAGCTGTCACATTTGTAGCTTATAACATAAGAATTTGACATTGACAGCTCACATCTTTAGGTTACAAGTGAATTTGACATTGACAGCTTCCATAGTTTTAGGTTATACAATTAAATTGACATTGACAGTTCACACATTTATAGGTTATAACACGAGAATTTGACATTGATAGCTGTCACATTTTTAGCCTACAAGTGAATTTGACATTGACAGCTTCCATAGTTTCTGGTTATACAATTAAATTAACATTGACAGTTCTCATATTTTTAGGTTATAACACGAGAATTTGACATTGATAGCTGTCACATCTTTAGGTTACAAGTGAATATGACATTGACAGCTGCCATAGTTTCAAGTTATTAAATTAAATTGACATGGACAGTTCAAACATTTGTAGGTTATAACACGAGAATTTGACATTGACAGACATCACATTTTTTGTTACAAGTGAATTTGACATCAACAGTTGCCATAGTTTCAGGTTATACAATTAAATTGACATTGACAGTTCTCACATTTATTGGTTATAACACGAGAATTTGACATTGACAGCCGTCACATTTTTAGGTTACAAGTGAATTTGACATTGACAGCTGCCATAGTTTCAGGTTATACAATTAAATTGACATTGACAGATGTCACATTTGTAGGTTATAACATGACAATTTGACATTGACATATGTCACATTGAAGTTCAATATCTTGCAATCATTGCAATAATAATGATGGGTTAGTGGTAATAATTAAATGATTCAACAATTCTGTTTGTAATTCAATTATAAAAAATAATACACACAGAATCAAAAATTATATTTGGATTTTAAAAATTATAATATTTCCAAAACACATCAATTTTCAAGATACGAATTCTAATTTTTTGGAGATTTCAGGTTGCTATGTAAAAAAAAATAGAGGACGATATGGTCCAAAAATTGTCGTGTCAGATGTTAGAAAATACTAATAGAAAAGTGTCAATTTAAATAATTTTTCCTAAAATGCAAATAATATAACATAACATATAATATGTAGACATTATACAGGGTGTTAATACTAAGTTGTAACACCCGAAAGTGGCAGTTAGTCTAGTTCAAGTTCATAGTTATTGGCGTTCTTTTGTTTTTCGAAAAATCGTCATTACTCCCTTATTTTAAGGAATATTTAAAAAATACAAAAACGTTCAACATGCGCTTTCGGTTCTCTAAAACATTTGTATTTACAATTATTTTCTATTTTATCAAATAACAAAATGGCGACCGATCAAAAATTTCTAAGCAAGTTATTTTGAAAACCGATCGATTGATTTTTGAAAATAAAACATTTATAAAATCCTTGAACTATCTTATAGCATTTGTCTGTTTTGATAATTATGCATTTTTATACACAAATTATGCAAAATACGATCACAAATCATAAACGTTACAGAAACTTTTCAAGATGAAGCAGAAATTTCTGAAGAACAAGATCAAAAAGTATTTAATTTTGAACTGGAAAACACGTGCCTCAACTTATTTAATGGCCTAACTTAAGGTTAGCCTACTTTGTTTTAAATGATTGTCTGTTAAATGATGAATATTTATTAGCAAAAAACGGTATATAATATACAAAATTTCAACAAAACAACAAATAATAGAAGTTTCTGAAATATTCCCAAAATTTCGGAGAAAAATTTAAACAAATTGCAGAAAATTTAAGCAGGTTGCATTAACTCTAGCAAATTGCAGACATTTTAAGCAAATTGCAGATATTTTAATCAAGTTGCTGAAAATTTTAGCAAATTTTAGAAAATTTAAGCAAATTGCAGAAAATTCAAGCAAATTGCAGATATTTTAATCAAGTTCCTGAAAATTCAAGCAAATTGTAAAAATAATTAGCAGATATTTTAATCAAGTTGCTGAAAATTTTAGCAAATTTTAGAAAATTTAAGCAAATTGCAGAAAATTCAAACAAATTGCAGATATTTTAATCATGTTCCTGAAAATTCAAGCAAATTGTAAAAATAATTAGCAGATATTTTAATCAAGTTGCTGAAAATTTTGCAAATTTAAAAAAATTTAAGCAAATTGCAGAAAATTCAAGCAAATTGCAGATATTTTAATCAAGTTCTTGAAAATTCAAACAAATTGTAAAAAAAAGTAGCATACCTATTGCGGAACATTTTACATGTATGCGTATATCAACAGTCTTAAGAGCGTTATCAAATTTACTCAAATCAAATACTGTTTCCATGTTATTTTCTTCCTTGTTACTTCCTCCTTTACCTTCTTGTTCCACAACTTTGTTCCACGCTACTTTCGCTGCTGTTCTTCTCGTTTTTTTGAACTTTTCCCATATTAATTCAACCTGTTGCTGAAAATTTTAGCAAATTTTAGAAAATTTAAGCAAATTGCAGAAAATTCAATCAAATATCAGATATTTTAATCAAGTTCCTGAAAATTCAAGCAAATTGTAAAAATGATTAGCAGATATTTTAATCAAGTTGCTGAAAATTTTAGCAAATTTTAGAAAATTTAAGCAAATTGCAGAAAATTCAAACAAATTGCAGATATTTTAATCAAGCTCTTGAAAATTCAAGCAAATTGTAAAAAAAAATTGGCATACCTATTGCAGAACATTTTACATGTATGCGTATATCAACAGTCTTAAGAGCGTTATAAAATTTACTCAAATGAAATACTGTTTTCATATGATGTTCTTCCCTGTTACTTCTTCCTTTACCTTCTTCTTCCACAACTTTGTTCCACGCTACTTTTGCTGCTGTTCTTCTCGTTTTTTTGAACTTTTCCCATATTAATTCAACCTCTGTTTCTTGCTTGTCAGTCTCCTCTTTGAATCCCCTTTCTACTAGTATTTCGTAGTCTTTCGGTTCATCCTGCTTTTTTTGCTCGTGAGTTTTGACAGTTATTTTCCGTTTGTTTTTCCCCTCTTTACTTTGTATTGCCCTTTCGTTTTCTGTTATTGTCATGGTCAGTAGATAGTGGTCGCTTCCTATTTCCGCTCCTCTTCTATAATAATAAAGAATATTTATTAGCAAAAAACGCTACATAATATACAAAATTTCAACAAAACAACAAACTCTTGCGTCAATAACATTTTTGCAGCTCTCCTTTTCAACCGGTATAAAATCTATTATTGACTTTTCCTGCTTCTTCTTCTCATATGTCTCGTATATTTGTGGATTTCTTTGTGTCTAAATCTAAATATTTACAATCACCATGTTGTTTATTAGATATAAGTCTGTAACGCTCCGATATTATTTTATTATATTTATTTTATTATTCGTCGTTTTTATCGTGAAATTATTATATAATTTCTTGATTATTTTGGCTCGTGATTTATTATATAATATTTTAGTTATTTTTGGCTCGTGATTTATTATATAATGTTTTAATTATTTTTGGCTCGTGATTTGTGATCGTATTTAGTACTTACACGTCGTGACGTTTAATTTAACTACCGTGATTGCTCTCAAGGTACTTTGCTATTGGTAATGTGTTAATTAACGTACACTAATAATGGATTAATACAAGAAAGCACCAATTTAAAGATTTGTTTTGTTTATTTAATAATAGACACGCTGAAATTGTAAGACACAGGGAAATAAAACACAGGTTGATGATGATGTAAATTAATTTATATAATTATAACGTACAGGGAAATAAAACACAGGTTGATGATTATGACATGAATTGATTTATTTTCTAGATTTCGTTGACCTTTTAATGAATTTGTAAATTCTCTTATTTATTCAATTGATAGTTTGAAAATGGTTATGACTACGAAGTTTATTTACGAGTGTTTGTTATACATACACGTGCTTCTTTAGTTTCTTAGACCATTTATTACCATGCCCTTTCACTCCATTTAACTACGGGAAAGTGATATGATCAAAAATAGAACTATTTAAAGATGTTGAAATATCCCCAATAATTCATGAATGATTACTAAAGGTATCTCGCGATCTTCTCGAATTTCATGGTTGTGTCGGTGTCCACACAATAATGTAACTATTGGAGCCCCATTGTTTACGTTGGTTGAGGTAAATTAGTAATTCTACCCACGACCACAGCAAGCACCAATGTCACAAGTAGTCATCGCCGTCAGACATGTTACAAGTTGTGTCAAATAACAGTTCTGCTACCTCAATCGGAAATGTTTATGTAATGTTATAATATATTATTATTAGGAACATTGGAGGTTATTAATAACTACTCTTGTGATTATACCAAGCCTCATTCTCTCGTTTATCATTTTCTCTGTTTATACGGGGTTTTAATAATTCCACTTATTTCTTGTTTACGATATTTATCCATAAATTGTCATTATGTCTTCAAATTATTGAGATTTAATCCAGCCTATTTTATCTGTTCGATTCTAAATTACTCTGCCCAATAATAGGTACGTTGTGTGCTTGTTTTATGATTTGAAATAAAGAAACCAGTATTTTTATACATTATGTTTTTAAATTATTATGATTTTATCCAACTTATTTATTTATACAATTATAAATCACTCTGCCCAATAATATGCACGTTATGTGCTCATTTATGATTTAAAATGAAGAAGCCATCATTTATGTGAATTATTTTGATTTGAATATGATGATGTATGTCGGAGGGTAACACTGAATGCCTTGATTAGTTGTTATAGTTATGGTGAATACAGCCACGTTAGTTTGCGATCGCGGGCGCGATGTATGATGAGTTTATATGTTTAAATGTTATGATGCTGACGACTATTTGATTGTAGTGGAGGAGGTGATTCCACAATAACAGGTGTGTGAACGAAGTGCGCGGGTGGGCGTCAATTACACCTGTTATTGCTTCCTCTAGTGATTCGTAAACACGAATAGCGTACGAGCCGCCTTTGTTTACTGACTGGAATAGGTAATCGGTGTTTGGTATTTATAGGTAACTTAGGGTTGATTGAAAGGAATAAGCACTCCCGTGAATTTATAATGAGACTGGTTTAACAACTTTATATTATCGTTAATAATAAAAACATTAAATTACTCTGTACCTAGAATTGTACGTTTTTCGATTTATTCAAATTTTTACTCTACTTTGCGTTTTTTACAACGTTATATATAATCGTTAATTTAATTATAACCCGACGTGAATTTATATACTCAAAACCGCGAATGTCGTATGCGTTGCCCGTGGCCGACGCAACTTTCTTACTCATCTCGCTCGTGTGTGGCTTGTGCTTAAATAGGTTTTTTCCAGCTTCAAATCTCCACTCCCCTCACATATCTACTGCTAAATATTCGCCCCCATCCCTTAGTTATCATGGTGATTATTAATCTTGAGTGTGCGTGTGGTATTAATGCGTTTTTAGCGCAGAGTTTTACACTTAACTTAAAGCGTTGCCATTCGAGGTGATTTTTACGTGCCTGGCGCTTGCTCGTTTCTAAGGGGCGCTGATACCCAAATTGTTTATGTGACACCACGACATGGAATCTTCCAGAACCGTGCATATGCAGGCCTCGGCTCTTGAGATATTTGGCGACGCTCTGGCGCGACTTGCGATGGCTATTTATCACATTTCACCCTGGGATTATTTGTAAATGAATTAATTTAATAATTTTGTTGTATTCATGATTTTTAAGATATGAGTCACTTTATTGCGTAAATGCGTATTATACTGGGCGTATATTTGGGCCTATTACAAGTCTAGCATTCTTTTCCAATTGCTGCTTTTTGCTTTTTCTCCGTGCTTTCCTATTATCCCCTCATACCCTTCCGTTTTATTACCCACCCTACTGTTAAAATCTCCTGCTACTACTGTCTGTCCTCTAGTTTCCTCTACGGTTTGCTGTAATTCTTCCCACAATTTGTTCTTAGATTTTTTGATGTAGTCTTCATTCGGGCCGTACACTATTACTATCGCCATTATTCCTTCCTGTTTATTTTCCAGTTCTGTCGTCATGATTCTCTCTGTTATGTATTTCCTTTGTTTTGCTTTTTTCCGTTAGTAATATTCCCACTCCTGCACTTGCGTTTTTGGTTTCACTCTGCTGTAGTATAGTACATATCCTCCCTCTAATACTATCGTACCTTGTCCTTTCTTTTTTGTTTCAGTTATCGCGAGTATCTGCAGGTTTGCCTTCTCCATTTCCTTTGTGAGTTCCTCTTATTTCCCTCTTGTTCCTCTTATATTCCATGTACCAAATTTATATCTATATTTTTTCTCGATTTTTTTTTCTTCTATGTCTGTGTCCTGTTTGTTATCGTCTTTCATATGTTTTTATATCGTCTTTTTTGTGGCGTGGAAGTTACTATGATTATTTTTGCAGTTGAGTTTTGGCATTGGTAAGCTTCTATTTCCTGGCAACTACATCATGCAGCTGGGGATGTTCTTCACTGGGGTGTCACCAGCTGGGGGTGCTTCTAACATGTGGGCGGTGATTCTGGGAGGAAACATTGACTTGTCCATCACGATGACGACGATCAGCACTTTGGCTGCTTTCGGCATGATGCCCTTCTGGCTGTTCACGCTGGGCCATGTCCTGTTTGCTGAGGGTAACATGAAGGTCCCATACGACATGATCTCGATGTACACCGGATGTCTGATCATCCCTTTGTTCATCGGTTTCCTGATTCAGAGGTACCTGAAGAAGGTATCTCGGTTCCTGGTGCGCATCTTGAAGGGGCTCTCGTCGTGCCTCCTGCTGTTCATCATCATCTTCGCAATAGTTACCAATCTTTATTTGTTCCAATTGTTTTCCTGGCAGGTAAGTAAGGTTGTTCAAGGTGCAATGCGCGTATTACCGAAGTGGTAATTTCAGATTGTTATTGCCGGCCTGGGTTTGCCCCTGTTTGGGTACATTTTGGCGTGGCTTTCTGCGTTGCTCTTCAGGCAATCGTACACCGATTGCATGACGATTGCCATGGAAGCTGGCATCCAGAACACCGGCATCTCCATATTCTTGCTGCGATCCACCCTCCACCAGCCAGAGGCTGATCTGACGACCGTCGTGCCAGTGGCTGTTGCAATTATGACACCGTTTCCGTTGCTCTGCGTGTACATCTACCAGCTGATCAATGCCAGGTCAATATAAATCACAATTGGTGTTGTAGAAAAACTGTTCATCACACATTGTTTTGTAACCAAGCCCGAATTATTTTGGGCAGGCAGTGGCAAAAACCACACAACTTTAGTTCAGTAAATGTAATTTAGGCCCAGTTGTATGATCGTGGATCATCCTTGATCGTGGTTCAGTTACGTAGGATACAATTGTTAGTACAATGGTATCCTTAGAAATGATATAAATACGTATCCTACGTAACTGAACCATGGTCAAGGTGATTGGTCCACGCTCGTACAACCTTAGTCAGAGATTACAGATTAACTTAGATAACTTAACCTGGATAATTGTAAGGTTAACTTGTTAACCAATAGCAATTCAAGCTTATGTCATAATATGCATGCGTAAACCAATCACATCAACAAAGAAACCTGGTTACCTTCAAATGTTTCATGAACAGTTGATGTGTCGTTCGTCACCCTGTATGTGTTTTTCTTTTGTTTATTTTAGGGACGAAACTCAGTCCTATGCTTTAGTAGACCAGATTGGCGATTAGCGCAGCATGCCCTTAACCGTTCACAGCCCCATTAAAACGTGTGCGACTCTATGATTGTGTTGCAGGTGCTGCACGAAGCACGGAAAGCTGGAAAACTCGGAGCTGAACAGCCCGATGTCTGAGCTCGAAAGCGACAACAACTTCCACACGAAAGGACCAAAGTCGATCTCCACGCTGTCCTAAGGGCCTGACTGTGTATATATGTGTGACAACCATTTGTTTGTTTCCTAGCTCTCCATCTTCAGAATCTACATGTGTACTTAGACGGGGTATTCTTTGCCAAAAAAAATAGATCTAATTTAAAGAGATATTGTGATTACTAGGTGTTATTCAAATGTTCTTCCAGACTTCGACGTTGATGTGTGTGTACATAATTTTATGGGAAAGTAAATATATCGTTCAAAATATCTGCCGTTGTTAGATTTATCCAGGATTATTTGGGTTGGTGCCGTGACAAAACTGGAAAATTTTATATATTTTTTTTTTCGGTAGTAACAATAAATTTATTTATTTATTATTGCATGACATTTCTTTACTCATAGATCCCCTAAAAATAAAAACTAGTAACACCCAACACCCAAAACAGATTACTTTTTCAAGCAGGAGGACTTGAGCTCTTATATAATCTTGCAAGCAGATCTTTTCCAGCTATCTTTAAACTCGTATTATATTTTTTCCAACATCTTAGCTCTTGATATTTATTGTTTAAAAATTGGGCCCATGACACTTCATTGGACCATGGGCATGACTTTTCTGCAGAAAACAGATGTATTGGACATCAACTGGACATCACATAAACAATAATTGACACATGAGCTCGTATGCAGATTCATGATTTAAAAAAACATTGTTGCGCTTAATCCAAAACATTTTAATCACCAACAAAACTTTTAGGACTTTTAATATGCAGATTCGTGATTTAAAAAAATTGTTGCGCTTAATCCAAAACATTTAAATCACCAACAAAGTTTTAGGACTTTTAATGTATACAGGCGAAATAAAACAGTGTTATACATATTGGATTATTCATGAAATGTACATTATATTCAATAATTGACACATAAGCCTGTATGCAGATTCAGATTCAGAAACATTTAAATCACCAACAAAACTTTTAAGACTTTTAATGTATAGAGGCGAAATAAAACCGTTTTAAACATATTGGATTATTCATGAAATGTACATAATATTCAATAATTGATACATGAGCCTGTATGCAGATTCATTATTAAAAAACAGCATTGTTGCGCTTAATCCAAAATATTTAAGTCACCAACAAAACTTTTAGGACTTTTAATGTATACAGGCGAAATAAAACAATTTTATTCATATTGGATAATTCATGAAATATACATAATATTCAAAATTCAATAAAATATGCGATAACTACCATAAATAATTTCAAATGCTGAATGGCAATTCAGAGAATACGTCAAAAATTCTACCGAAAAAGTGCCTTAATAACGTCAATATAGCATTTCACAATAATTTGATTAAAAAAATTAAAAGGATTAAACATTGTGCTAATTCCTTCAGCCTTTAAATTTGTAATCATCACTGTCAAGTTTTGTAACGAAATTTCTTTTAAATTTTCAATCGAGTTATAAACTTCCTGAGTTGGGAAGTATAAGTTATTAGCTACTGAAATTTCTGAAATTTTATCTGTTGGATATTTCGAAAATTTTATTTCAGATTTGTATACAGTATGCCTAAAGATAAATCCTCTGAAAATTTGACTACAAGCATGTCCAACATAAGTGAGAAAATCGAGATATTAATTTTCTGAGTTAAGCAGTATAAGTTATCAGCCACTGAATTTTCTGAAAATGTATCTGTTGGATATTTGAAAATTTTATGCCGGATTTGTATACAGTATACCTGAAGAAAAATCGCCTAAAAATTTGACCACGAGAATGTCTCAAATTAGTGAGAAAATCGAGTAATTAGCTTTCCGAGTTGGCCATTATAAGTTAACAGAAACTGAAATTTCTGAAAATTTATCTGTTGGATATTTTAAAAAATTTATGCCAGATTTGTATACAGTATGCCTAAAGATAAATCTTCTGAAAATTTGAAAACGAGCATGTCTCAAATAAGTGAGAAAATTGAGTTATTAACTTTCCGAGTTGGGCAGTATAAGTTATCAGTCACTGAAATTTCAGAAAATTTATCTGTTGCATATTTTGAAAATTTTATGCCAGATCTGTATACAGTATGGCTAAAGATATATCCTCTGAAAATTTGACCTTGACAATGTCTCACATAAGTGAGAAAATGGAGTTATTATTACCCACTGAATTTTCTGAAAATTTATCTGTTAGATATTTGAAAATTTTATGCCAGATTTGTATACAGTATACCTTAATATAAATCTTTTGAAATTTTTATCTTAAGCATGTCTCACATAAGTGAGAAATTCGAGTAATTAAATTTCCGAGTTGGCCAGTATAGGTTATCAGCCACTGATATTTCTCAAAATTTATCTGTTGGATATTTTGAAAATCTTATGCCAGATATGTGTACAGTATGCCTGAAGATAAATCTTTTGAAAATTTGACCACGAGCATGTCTCACACAAGTGAGAAAATCGAGTTATTAACTTTCCGAGTTGGCCAGTATAAGTTACCTGCCAATAAAAAGTCTGACAATTTACCTTTTTGATATTTTGAAAATTTTATGCCAGATTTGTATACAGTATGCTTGAAGATAAATCCTCTAAAAATTTGACCATGACAATGTGTCACATAAGTGAGAAAATTGAGTTATTATCACCAACTGAAATTTCTGAAAATTTATCTGTTCGATATTTTGAAAATTTGATGCCAAATATGTATACTGTATGCCTGAAGATAAATCGTCTGAAAATTTGAACAGAGCATATTCCATTAAGTGAGAAACTCGAGTTAATAACTTTCCGAGTTGGCCAGCATAAGTTATCAGCCACTGAAGATTCTGAAAATTTATCTGTTGAATATTTTGAAAATTTGATGTCAGGTTTGTATACAATATACCTGAAGATAAATCTTCTGAAAATTTGACCACGAGCAAGTTTCCAATAAGTGAGAAAATCGAGTTATTAACTTTCCGAGTTGGCCAGCATAAGTTATGAATTACTGAAATTTCTGAAAATTTATCTGTTAAATATTTTGAAAATTTCATGCCAGATTTGTATACAGTATGCCTGAAGATAATTTTTCTAAAAATTTGACCAGTAGCATATCTCACATAAGTGTGAAAATCGAGTTATTAACTTTCCAAGTTGGCCAGTATAAGTTATCAGCCACTGAAATTTCTCTAAATTTCTCTTTTGGATATTTTGAAAATTTTATGCCTGATTTGTATACAGTGCCTGAAGATAAATCCTCCAAAAATTTGACAATGAGAATGTCTCACATATGTGAGAAAATTGAGTTATTATCACCAACTGAAATTTCTGAAAATTCATCTGTTTGATATTTTGAAAATTTCATGCCAAATTTGTATACTGTATGCCTAAAAATAAATCTTCTGAAAATTTGAACAGAGCATGTTGAAAAAAGTGAGAAAATCGAGTTATTATAAGTATAAGTTATCAGCCACTGAAATTTCTGAAAATTTATCTGTTGGATATTTTGAAAATTCTATGCCAGATTTGTATACAGTATGCCTAAAAATAAATCTTCTGAAAATTTGACCATGAGCATATCTCACATAAGTGAGAAAATCTTGTTATTAACTTTCCGAGTTGGCCAGTATAAGTTATCAGCTACTGAAATTTCTGAAAATTTATCTGTTGGATATTTTGAAAATATTATGCCAGACTTTTTCAGAATTTTTAATATGTACAAAAATTACGATTTGGTTTTGCCATTTTCTCCGTTATAAATGCAGCTACAGAGCAAACAATTATATATTCGGATTCATAAGGACGAAGGCTATCGATTTTGTTTGAAGATATTTTTGATTGAACGCTTAATTAAAATAATGCCTCAACAATATTTGTTCGATGAGTTGCCGCGTGATGTCGCCCCACGTGAAAATATTGCAAAAATTATTTCAATTATAGGTTTTAATCCATTTATCAGCGCCAATTAGGCGATTGAACATGCATACGTGCAAGGGAAGTGATGTTTAAACATATATTTACACATTTCTGGTGATATAACGATTGTTTAACAATTATTTAATGGCTTAAACTTTAAACTATTACACATTTACTGCCACTCGAGTGAGTTAATTGCGCATTAATTATGAATAAATCACACTGCTAACGCAATATTTGTACGTCTGTGGTGTTTTTGTTTCATTTAAGTACGAATTTAAGTATGTTACTAATTTTGCAAACAAAGCCAAAATAAAATTTACTCGCAGAGCAATAATTTTGTCAAGATATAAATGTAAACATTAAACCATTGCCATTATTATGTTCAATTTTTCATTGTCGAGATAGATTTAATCATAATTCTCAAAAATTATAGCGATTTTTATGTCACACTTCATTATCTTATGATGTAGTATATACTTTTTTTGCTATTTCAGGTAGTACCAAGTGTCGTTAATAAGATACTAAAAATAATAACAATATTATATAATATATTAATAAAAATTAAGGTTCATCAAGGAGGCGGTACCTTACTTTTTACTCACCCAGTATAATTCTTGACGTCTGTGGCATATTCTCCATAATTCATGACTTACCTAAACACTTCCGTGAAATTTTTTGGAATTTTTGTTTAAATATTTTTCAAATTTAGTTACAGCTTTAGAGGATGTAAAATTTAAAAACCAACTTCTCTTTTACATCAGTGACAAGCATTTTAATAAATTACTACAAAAGCAATTTTTTTTAGATTGTTTTTTAATATAGATAGTGTCTTAAGTAAAATTTAACGCAGACTTAAAACAAATAATAAAATTCAGGATGTTCCATTTGTGGTAAAGAAATTCAAAGCAATTTTCAATCGGATGAGAAAACACAGAAAGTTAAAAATATGTATGAATAATGAAACATCCCCAAAAACCCGTAACCCCTAAATTTGATAAAAATATTTAAACAGGCAGCCTAATAACTTTACTTAAGTGGTTCTGGTAGTTGAATCACCCAGTATATTTACTTTATATTTTACATCTTAATAATTGCCTACTTTTTTCTATTTACTGTTTCAAATATTTTTTTGGCAAATGAAGATACAATGTATAATAAAAACTAATTACACATTAGAGGAAGTAATAAGAGTATTATTGTAATAAAACAGAACAAGTCAAATGGAATGATTTAATAAATATGGTTGGTACATATAAAATATATCCAATCCTAACATACTACAAAATTTTATTTCAGTTATACCTTTAGACTAGAAATAAAAAAAATTATATTTGGACTAGTAAGTTTTTCCGATTTTAAAATGATGTGTGTACAGTACGCGGTATAAAAGACACAAATACTAATATAAAGAAACGCACCAGGTGAGACCGGCGCGTGGCGCTTGTAGAAATATATAAGACTATCACAAAGAACAGAAAGTAAGTACAGTTTCGGCTCAATGAGTTTTCGATGAGAATGCCTTAAAACCTACGAAATAATGGATCTAAGCTACGAAATTAATGATTGCATTAAAAATATGAATGGATTCAAACCTCTATAACGTCCCGGAAAAAGTTTTCTAGACTTAACTGCATTATTTGCCCTAAGAAAGTATCAAAAACAACGTTAACCTACACACAAATAAATTTATAGCCATTGAGTAAACACGTCTCGAAATATAACTTTATACACAATATTACGGGGTAAGTTGATACACATTGTAATAGCAAGTCTATTCCCTAAAAAACGTTACAAGTCGGTTAAAAGCTATAAAAAACTGCGGGAATTAATTACGTCCTATGTTGTACTTAGTTTTACTTCATAATTTTTTTTTATACATTAAACTGAGATTGTTCTTGCAAATAATCATAAGCCTGGAAACTATTTTCGGAGGCACCTGTATGGAAAACAATTACTTTTAAATAATTAAGGCGCATTGCTATTGGTTTTCCAGTTCCGTTTCTGGGCTAAAAAAAGGACACTAAGTAATGATAACCATTTTACGTGTTTACATCGTTGCTCTGGCCGTTCTCGTTGTTCGACCTGTTGTGGTTGTAGATCTTCTGCAGGGGCACGTGCAGCAGCTCTATAATCCTTGTATAATTCGATTCTGAAATTAAAATACATTTCTCAAACATACATAAATTAGACCGTGTAATACGCCTTCACATTTTCAATTTATTCACAAATTTACCCATGAATAAATTCATGAATATCTTCATCAATTTCTTTGACCATGTAAAACCAGCTGTACAAAACGGCAAATAATTCTAACCTATTTCTAAAAACCATTTTCAAACAATAACAAAAGTTTAAAAAGAACGTGTAATTTTCATTGTCATTTCTTTATTTTTTTATTTAGCTATATCTCTGGAAAATGTTACTAGCACAGTCTCTAATGTAAAGCAGTTCTTCTGAATCTTCTCAAAGCGTGATCTATTTTTTTTTCAGTAAATAGGAACTTGCAATGTTTTCCCATAAATGGAATTACTTCCCGACTGTTAAAATTTATATATCGGATTGCTGAGGCTGATACATGATGAAACTCCATGTAGTATATAAATTACATTAACTTTATGTTATTATAATCATATTATATTATTTATATGTTAAAAGTTATTTTATTTCAGGATCATGCAGTGTATGCACAAATAAATGGAATTACTTCCCGACTGTTAAAATTTATATACCGGATTGATGAGGCTGATACATGATGAAACTCCATGTAATATATAAATTATATTAACTTTATATTATTATAATTAAATTATATTATTTAGATGATAAAATTTATTTTATTTCGGGATCATGCAGTGTATGCACAAAATGGATAATCGGCCACAAATGTGATGTCTCATTCAAACCTTGACATCTTCATTTGCCATTGCAGTTCATTCCACACACAATGGAAGCCAGTATAAAATCTATGACCTTTGGCCTACTTATTAAAAACTGCACAATTTTTTTTTTGTACTTAGTTTAGTGGTGATTTTAATCTGCTGAATTTTGATTTATAGAACGTAGAATTTATAGAATAGTTTTATAGATATGAGATTGCATGCTATTTTAAAAATTTACTTGTTCAGGTCATGCCTGTCTACAAGGACAAACAGGCAATCACTTAACGAGCTGATTACCGAATTTGTTAATCGCTGGTTGGATTTATGAATGTTGGTTGCGTAAAGTGGTATTTATCTGACACTTGATTTGTTATTTTCATTGTAAATTGTATAGAATATTCAGGAGAGATGTCATCCAGGGCTGCTTAAATATTTGCAATTAGTGGAATAGAAATGACTTGGTGCTGCTGAAATTTCTTGGCGTGGAGTAAAAATTTTAAATGTGGGTTTGTGATATTGATAAGCTTATAAAAATGCACGGCTTACCATTCTCGGGGGAGACAAATCCGTGCCTAATTAAAAAATCTAAAGTGACAGGTATACTAGTGGTTTTATAATCGGAAGAAAACAGCCGCTCTAAGCACTGGGCGACCGGGAGCAGCTCGAACTTCTGCACCTCGCCGTCCTGATTCTTGGGCCTGAAGTCCATGGGCAGCTCCAAGTCGAACACGAACTCGGTGTTGGGGAATAAGCCTCTCTCGGACTCGAAGTAGAACCTGAAAGCCTCCCATTTACACAGCCTGCTTGTCACGGCGGTCCTATGCACTTACGACACGCATCCGGCGCTCGTCAGGTTCTTCATCAGCTCGGGCGGGATGGATGCCTCCTCCATCGCCTCCTTGTGAGCGGTCTCCAGGATGGTGTGCCCCACAGACAGCCCGCCGCCGACCATGTTGTCCCACCGGCCGGGCCACGTCTGCTTCGTGGCGGACCGCTGCTGCAGCCAGATGCACATGCCCCTGTTGGGGTCCCGGACGTAGCCGTTGATGTCCACGCCGTAGTTGCGGATGCCGAACAGACACGTCGCCGACCTGTCCAGTCTCAGTAGGCTCTCGGTATTGAATTCCGTCCGCACCTCATAGCACTGGAAAGGATTACGTAATCTCGAGACAATGCGTGCGTTAATTGCATACCTCGTCCCTCCAGCCTTCCAATGCTATGAACTTCTTCTCGCCCCTCAGTTCCTTGAGCACCTCGTTCATTTTACTGGTGCGCTCCTCGTAGTCTCGGAAGGCGGGGTTCAGCTCGACGTAGCCGGGGGTCACTCTGAAAACCTACGTTTGCGTGTAATACTTGGCTGTTTTAAACGTAGGGTACGTACTTCGGGGTATCGCAGCAGCTGCTTCATTACGTCCGGCTTTACCAACCCCACCTGGAAGCCTTCCACGATGAAGGGCTTGCATTCCCCCGACGTCAAGCCTGCGGACGGATTTCGGTGTTAAACGGGGCATTTACTGTGGTGACACGGTTTTCTTTTGTGGATGATGAAATTGTTTTCCCACATTTTATTATCACAGCAGGTCTTGGAGGGAGGTGGGGACGTGGGCAGTCGGGAAATGCAATTTGTTATAAATATGGGTGTATACTTATGTGATCAATATTATGTTAAACAGTGCAAGCGCCCCGATTTTTAAATGGATGAGGCCCTTGTGTGCAGACGAGAAGCTCCACAGGCCCCTCATGCTCACCTGACAGGTAGAAACAGTTGAATTTCTGCGCTAATTTTAGCAATCTTGACATATTTACGTCTCCCGTACTCAATGACATTGTTTAGACAACCATTCAGGAAATGACACTTGTTAGACAGCTAGCTGGGGACTTTTGATGCAATGAAGTTGGCAATTTGGCGTTCCCGCATGCCAACCTGCGAAATTTCTGGGTTTCCCCCAAATCCTCAGTGATCTGTGCACACAATTTGTTATTTGAGGTTAACTGTTTGAACAATTGGGATGTGGCATTTCAATTGTTCAAACAATTGGGAAGTTGTGTTTCAACTGTCTAAACAATTGGGACGTGGTGCTTCAATTGTTTAAACAATTGGGATGTGGCGTTTCAATTGTCTAAACAATTGGGGTGTGGCGTTTCAATTGTTTAAAACAATGGGGTGTGGTGTTTCAATTATTTTAGTTATCGATATTTATTTACTGGTACGTGCCTAGATGCAGCTGCTCAGGTAAGAATGACGTCATTTATATTCGTATATTTCTAAAATTAGGTGAATTTAGTCAGATCGTTTGACTGATTCTCAATGTCACGCCGATTATCAGCTTGAAATATATTATTTTTGTTCGGCCAATTATGCAGCACTTGTATGATAATTATTCGAATAAGTAGATCATTCTTTAAGATTCCGTTGAGACATTATTTTTGTAACTATAAAACTTCCCAACACCACAAACAGTGCTAATATATATATATATATATATATATATATATATATATATATATATATATATATATATATATATATATATATATATATATATATATATATATATATATATATATATATATATATGTATATAAATAGCATTGCTTTATTCACGTGTATCATACAAGATTTTTTCCAATTCGATATCAGAATTGAAGAATTTGCGCGAAGTCTCACATTGTCACGAAAATTTCAAGGATAGTGCGAATTTATCTATTTTTTTACTTTATTCACGTTGTCCATGGTTATAGTGAATAAAGTGAAAATGTAAACATTTTATTCACCCATTCCATTAAAGTGTAGTTTTAACTATGAGATTCATTGGGCATTTTCTTAATGCGAATTTTGAAAAAGTTATTTATTACTCCTAAATGTTATTAGATTTTTTTGTGTATGCAAAATTCTATTAACAGCTCTGTAAATACTATCAACATTTACGTTGATTTAATTTAAATGCTTGCATACATTTTTGTGCACACAGTCTTTTGTTACACATTTTTTCACTAATTTGAGACATTCTCGTGGTTAAATTTTCAGCAGATTTATCTTCAGGCATACTGTATATAAATCTGCCATAATATTTTAAAAATATCCAACAGATAAATTTTCAGAAATTTCAGTGGCTGATAACTTATACTGGCCAACTCGGAAAGTTAATAACTCGATTTTCTCATTTATTTGAGACTTGCTAGTGGGTAAATTTTCAGAAGATTTATCTTCAGGCATACTGTATACAGATCTGGTATAAAATTTTCAAAATATCCAACAGATAAATTTTCAGAAATTTCTGTGGCAGATAACTTATACTGGCCAACTAGGAGAGTTAATAACTCGAATTTCTCACTTATGTGAGACATGCTTGTGGTCAAATTTTCAGAAGATTTTTTTTCAGGCATACTGTATACAAATCAGGTATAAAATTTTCAAAATATTTAACAGATAAATTTTCAGAACTTTCAGTGGCTGATAACTTGTACTGGCCAACTCGGAAAGTTAATAACTCGATTTTCTCACTTATTTAAGACATTTTTGTGGTCAAATTTTCAGAAGATTTATTTTCAAGCATACTGTGTACAAATCTGGCATAAAATTTTCAGAATATCCTACAGATAACTATTCAGAAATTTCAGTGGCTAATAACTTTTACTGGCCAACTCGGAAAGTTAATAACTCGATTTTCTCACTTATTTGAGACATTGTCGTGGTCAATTTTTTAGAGGATTTATCTTTAGGCATACTGTATACAAATCATGCATAAAATTTTCAAAATATCCAACAGACAAATTTTCAGAAATTTCAGTGGCTAATGACTTATACTGGCCAACTCGGAAAGTTAATAACTCGATTTTCTCACTTATTTGAGGCATGCTTGTGGTCAAATTTTCAGAAGATTTATCTTCAGGCATGCTGTATACAAATCTGGCATAAAATTTTCAGAATATCCAACAGATAAATTTTCAAAACTTTCAGTGGCTAATGACTTATACTGGCCAACTCGGAAAGTTAATAACTCGATTTTCTTACTTATGTGAGACATGAACGTGATCAAATTTTCTGAAGATTTATCTTCAGGCATACTGTATTCAAATCTGGCATAAAATTTTCAAAATATCCAACAGATAAATTTTCAGAAATTTCAGTGGCTGATAACTTATACTGGCCAACTCGGAAAGTTAATAACTCGATTTTCTCACTTATATGAGACATGAACGTGATCAAATTTTCAGAAGATTTATCTTCAGGCATACTGTGTACAAATCTGGCATAAAATTTTCAGAATATCCTACAGATAAATTTTCAGAAATTTTAGTGACTGATAACTTATACTGGCCAACTCGGAAAGTTAATAACTCGATTTTCTCACTTATTCGAGACTTGCTTGGGGTCAAATTTTCAGAAGATTTATCTTTAGGCATACTGTATACAAATCTGGCATAACATTTTCAAAATATCCAACAGATAAATTTCAGTGGCTCATATCGTATCGTATACTGGCTAACTCGGAAAGTTAGTTAATAACTCGATTTTCTCATTTATGTGCGATATCCTCGTTGTCAAATTTTCAGAAGATTTATCTTCATGCATACTGTATACAAATCGGGCATAAATTTTTCAAAATATCCAACAATTAAATTTGCAGAAATTTCAGTGTCTGATAACTTTTACTGGCCAACTCGGAAAGTTAATAACTCGATTTTCTCACTTATTTGAGTCATTCTCGTGGTCAAATTTTCAGAAGATTTACTTTGAGGCATACTGTGTACAAATCTGGCATAAAATTTTCAGAATATCCTACAGATAAATTTTCAGAAATTTCAGTGGCTGATAACTTATACTGGCCAACTCGGAAAGTTAATAACTCGATTTTCTCACTTATTTCAGACATTCTCGTGGTCAAATTTTCAGAAGATTTATCTTCAGGCATACTGTATACAAATCTGGCATAAAATTTTCAAAATATCCAACAGATAAATATTCAGAAATTTCAGTGGCTGATAATTTATACTAACCAACTCGGAAAGTTAATAACTCGATTTTCTCACTTATTTGAGACTTGCTTGTGGTCAAATTTTCAGAAGATTTATCTTCAGGCATACTGTATACAAATCTGGCATAAAATTTTCAGAACATCCAACAGATAAATATTCAGAAATTTCAGTGGCTAATGACTTATACTGGCCAACTCGGAAAGTTAATAACTCGATTTTCTCACTTATTTGAGACTTGCTTGTGGTCACATTTTTAGAAGATTTATCATCAGGCATACTGTATACAAATCTGGCATAAAATTTTCAAAATATCCAACAGATAAATTTTCAGAAATTTCAGTGGCTGATAACTTTTACTGTCCAACTCGGAAAGTTAATAACACGATTTTCTCACTTGTTTGAGACTTGCTTGTGGTCAAATTTTCAGAAGATTTATCTTCAGGCATACTGTATACAAATCCGGCATAAATTTTTCAAAATATCCAACAGATAAATTTTCAGAAATTTCAGTGGCTTATAACTTATACTGGCCAATTCGGAAAGTTAATAACTCGATTTTCTCACTTATTCGAGACTTGCTTGGGGTCAAATTTTCAGAAGATTTATCTTTAGGCATACTGTATGCAAATCTGCCATAATATTTTCAAAATATCCAACAGTTAAATTTGTTCAACATTTCAGTGACTGAAAACTTATACTAGCCAAATACGGCATAAATTTTTCAAAATATCCAACAGATAAATTTGCAGAACTTTCAGTGGCTGATAACTTATACTGGCCAACTCGGAAAGTTAATAACTCGATTTTCGCACTTATTTCACACATGCTCGTGGTCAAATTTTCCGAAGATTTATCTTCAGGCATACTGTACACAAATCTGGTATACAATTTTCAAAATATCAAACAGATAAGTTTGCAGAAATTTCAGCGGCTGATAACTTATACTGGCCAACTCGGAAAGTTAATAACTCGATTTTCTCACTTATTTGAGTCATTCTCGTGGTCAAATTTTCAGAAGATTTATCTTCAAGCATACTGTATACAAATCTGGCATAAATTTTTCAAAATATCCAACAGGTAAATTTTCAGAAATTTCAGTAACTGATAACCTCAACTCGGAAAGTTTAACATTGGGAATATTTAAAAATATCATAAAAAGTGTGCATTAAACTGTCGCCCAATGAAACTTATGTATGTTAAACCTAAAGGGCCTGTGAATATACCCTGTAAGTGACACTTACCAATTTGCCGTTGGAGGGTAGTAAATCAACCCTAGATATTTATAAAAATCCCATCGAAGTACGAACATTAGAATCGACTTAGTACTTGTTTCTTTCAAGTATGAACATTAGAATATTCACTTGTTTATTTGCAAGTACAAACAATAGAATTTTCTTTTAAAAGTACCTGATTACATGAGTAAATTAGGGCTCTAAGGGAGATCTCTTATGTATAAAATAAAAATAAGCTTTACATACTGACTAATTTCAGTTGGAACTCAAACAATTATGATTTTAAAATATATACGTATTTTCGTGCAGCAAATTATCGTTATAATTTTATTGCATAAATCAATTATTAAAATTTTAAATGCAGTACCAATTTGCATGATAAAATTAAGTGGTGACCTTTTTTTTATTTTGTACATTAATTTCAAGTTCAATTAGTCACGCGTAGATATGAGATGCGGAGCAAAACTGCTTCTATAGAAATTATTTCCCGCATTGTGAGTGAACACAGTTTTTTTGGTTCCTAGCGGAGATAAGAAGCGAGCCAGCCAAAGAATTTTTTGGAAAAAAATGCAGACGTGAGTCTGCATGTCGTTTGCGGGCAAGCGCAGTATTGGCCCATCCTTGTACAGCGAATAAGTGCTCCACGTTCATCAAGAAAACTACCACCAAACGGCGTTCCTGGGCTTCCAGAATTATGGTAGAATTACGTCTGGAAGAGATGGTTCATCAGCTGCAGGAAAGGAATTTTGAAATCGCCCTGGAAGTCTGGAATTACCGAAAATCTGCAGCCACGCCAAGAGCATGAAGCCGATGAGGTGCGAGTTTCACGTGATGAAGGATGATTTTCTAGGTATGTTTTTTTTAAATGTTGCATTTATATTGCAGTTATGAAATGATGAAATGATGCTGCCACAGCAGAACCAACTATTAGTACCGTTTTAGAAAAAAAAAACTAAAACTGCACTAACTAATGTGCTCATCTTTTAATTGGTAATATTTATATTACTTAGTGATAAATGCAACTTATGATAAATCACTCTTCAAATCTGTGCATATTAAGTTGGTTCTGAATTCTCATAAATGCTCACTAAAAGGCTATTGTGATTTTCCACTTGAGTTATTCTATAAAAGAATTAAAAGAATTCTTTTATAATTTTGTAAAGAATTTTATACACACAGTACATACATAAGTTGAAATTTAACCCAACAAAGTTCTACTTTATAAATTATTGCCAACAAAGAGTACATACAGAAGTTGAAATTTAACCCAACAAAGTTCTACTTTATAAATTATTGCCAACAAAGAGTACGTACAGAAGTTGAAATTTAAGCCAACAAAGTTCTACTTTATAAATTATTGCCAACAAAGCCAAGAACTAATTAATTCAACTAATAATATATTACGACTTCTACTAATTTGAGTTTTGAACATTCATTATTTATATGACATACTTACTAATACTGTACACAAATAATACAAATTAATGTACAAAACAATATAATACAAATCTGGCATACAATTTTCAAAATATATTAATATTGCTCTGCCGAAAAAAAATGAAATCAGGTTATTGGCACATATACTTCTTATTTTTGCTAAAAGTAGTTTAAACATGCTATACGATATAACTGCTAATTTAAGACAACAAAGTTCTACTTTATAAATTATTGCCAACAAAGCCAAGAACTAATTAATTCGACTAATAATATATTACGACGTCTACTGGTTTGAGTTTTGAACATTCATTATTTTATGACATACTTACTAATACTGCAAGCTATACGATATAACTGCAACTACTGATTTTAGTTTTGTACATTCATTATTTATATTACATTCTTTGTAATATAGAATGTACTACTACATTCTATATTACATATATATTCTATATTACATATATGTTGAAGTATTAGAAAATACTTCCAAGTTATACGATAGATATAACTGCAAATAAATTTGAATATCATACCATTGATTTGCATTTATTTGTGAAGTTGCAAAGTGCAAAAAAAAGTTAAAACTTGCGAAGTTGTGAAATGCAATCTGGAGGTTTAAGATACCTACATAGAGATGTATATTATGTCCTCTTTCCTCTTGATTATATTGTTTATAAGCTTAGTAGTAGAAAATGGGCAACTAGAAGTAGAAGCTTCTGTCATTACTTATGAATAATTTTGATTTAGAAAAGGTACATGAAAAATATGTTAATAATAGTCTTTTTAGGCATACAAATAATACATACGTATACAAATCTGACATAAAACTTCAAAATATATTAATATTGCTGTGCTAAAAAAAATGAATTTTAAAATTACATTTCAAGTTTTCCAAAAACAAAAGGATCTACAAAATTCATAATTAATTTTGCTGATTTAAAAAAGACAATAGCAACTAAAAGTTTCCAATTATTTTTAACTTTAACTTAATAGGCGCCAGAAAATCGTTAAATTTTGGCTTAGATCTTATTTTTTTTGTTTGGAAAACCATAACTATTCATTGTTTCCCCCCAAAAAAAAGGATGTTATAGTGTTAATGTAAAATTATTTATACTTTAAAATTTATCAAATAACAATGAAATTTTCATAAAGTTATTGCAATTTGGTAATTTAGAATGATGAATGATGAAAGTCACAACGAAAATTACATAATTCCAATAAAACTTATTTATGTCTTTATTTACTTATTTGCTTATTTATTATTGTATTTGTTATAGTGTTAATGTAAACTTATTTATACTTTATGATTGTTTTCTAATTCCATTGAAATATTGTATTCATAATAAAAACATCGCAATTATCACTACAATGTTCCAATTTATATTTAACATTTACAAATTCTAAAACATTTGAAATTTATAATTAATTCTCCATAATTTCTATTGAAATACTGAAATCCATTATCAAAATTTCGTAACATTCATCATAATGCTATTACTATTTATAAGATTTTCGAAGAAATTTCTGTAATGTGTAGTCAAAATGCGAAAATTTCATTGTTTTTGTTGAATTTAAAAACATTTTAATCAACATTTTACAACATTCATTATAGTTTTTGCGAATTTCTATGAAATGGTTAATACATTTGCAAGGACTATGATTTCTGGGGAAAGACGTTATAAATTAGAATAAAAAAAGTCGCAGATTCCATTGATCTTTACAATTTATGAATGAAGTCTAGTAATTATATTAATAAATTCTAACGAAAATTTTGTAATTTCCAATTCATTGCATTTTACAAGCGAGATGTTTCAGTGAGAATTTTATGGTTTGATGAACTTGCAACTTGTAATAAAATATCAAAATTTGACATTTGCAATGAAAACTTCATGACATCTCTTTGTAATTTTGTACATAATTTTGTATTTTGCATTAATATTTTTGCAAATTTCTGTCAGAATATTAATAACTTAGTGAGTTATATGTTTTGAGGATAAAGTTTTTTATAATTTATACTAAAAATTTCAAATTTTAATTTAACATTTAAATTTATAATTAATATTTTCGTATTTACTATAAGAATTTTATAATTTCCAACTAAATTCTATCATTTATCATGACAACTTTGTTATTTCATTTGAGTTTCGGAATTTATAATATACATTTTTTACTTTCATGTAAAATCTCAAATCAAGTTTCAAATTCATTTTCATTTAGTAAGTTTTTATTTTTAATTTTTATGTGTATATTATGCAGGTTCTCCCGCCGTTAAATATTATTATTATTATTATTATAATTTTCAATATAAATTGTATAATGCAAATGACGATTTTGGGTTTTGATTAATATTTTACAATTTAAATTATAATTTGTAATGTAAAATTTGTAAAAGTAATAATGTTGAAAATTCCATTTAAATTTTTTTAATTATTAATTTTTTTCTTTCATGTTCAATAAATTTTCTGCAAATAACTCTGAACATTTTAACAACTTTGTGAGGGATATGCTTTCGGAATAAAACTCCAATAATTCAAAAAAAATTGCTGGGTCTAGTAAACCTTTGTAATTTTAATGAAGATTTTATAAATTATAATTAAATTTTCTTAGTCAAAGCATGAATTTTAATTACCTAATCTTTTTCATATTTTATTTAATATGATTGAAAGCAGAACAGTAAACGCACACTTTAGGAACCTCTGTATTAATAAATAAATAAGTATTATGAAAAACTTACGGTATTTAATTTTATATTGATTTTTTCTTTATGGGGAGTACTTTCTCTTAGTTATGTAATCTTTTTATTTGATGTTCTTCACCCAACTTGTTTCTGCGTTTATTAGCCATCCTCAGAGGTGTTATGTCTCTGATAATACATTTTAATATATTTAAAAAATAAAAATAATATATTCAATTTTAAATTATTTATTGTAAAGTATTTTTGATTTTTACATGTTTGTCAAATTTTGAAGTATGATTATTATTTTGATTATATGGTATTATTCCAATTTTATGTGAATGCAAAATGGGCCGATAAAAGTTTGTTCCCGGGCCGCTTGTATGTTCCCCATCCTCCCCTGGTGTTACTACACGTTTACACGTTACGTTTGTATGTTATTCAGATGTTTATACAAAAATGTATGCAATTTTATTAATGTTTTCTACTCTTATTGATGGAGCTAGTAAGCTCTGATTCAGTGTGTAGTTTTATTGGTAGTTGACCTTCAATAATAAATTTTCATCTGACACATAACTTGACACTTTGATTTATATCTCGAAATCTATATCTCGACATAAATGTTTGTATAAACATCTGAATAACATGGAAACGGTTTGGTTCAATTGCAATTATCTTATATTATTTTAATTGTGTGGTATCACAGGATCTACAAATGCAAAGATATGTGGGGTGTTTCATTTAGGAAAACGCAAGTTTAGTCTGTAACTTTTATATGAACCACCCTGTATAAATATCTATGTTTTTATTAAGTGCAACTCGTTATTGTACACAACTTTTGTATAAAACAATTTTTGATATTTTGATTAATAACCTCCAGGGGAGGATGGGGAACAAACAAGTGGCCCGGGAACAAACTTTTATCGGCCCATTTTGCATTCACATAAAATTGCAATAATACCATATAATCAAAATAATAATCATACTTTAAAATTTGACAAATATGTAAAAATCAAAAATACTTTACAATAAATAATTTCAAATTGAATATATTATTTTTATTTTTAAAATATATTAAAATGTATTATCAGAGACATAACACCTCTGAGGATGGCTAATAAAAGCCGAAACAAGTTGGGTGAAGAACATCAAATAAAAAGATTACATAACTAAGAGAAAGTACTCTCTATAAAGAAAAAATCAATATAAAATTTAATACCGTAAGTTTTTCATAATATTTATTTATTTATTAATACAGAGGTTCCTAAAGTGTGCGTTTACTGTTCTGCTTTCAATCATATTAAATAAAATATGAAAAAGATTAGGTAATTAAAATTCATGCTTTGACTAAGAATATTTAATTATAATTTATAAAATCTTCATTAAAATTACAAAGGTTTAATAGACCCAGCAATTTTTTTTTTAATTATTGGAGTTTTATTCCGAAAGCATATCCCTCACAAAGTTGTTAAAATGTTCAGAGTTATTTGCAGAAAATTTATTAAACATGAAAGAAAAAAATTAATAATTAACAAAAATTAAATGTAATTTTCAACATTATTACTTTTACAAATGTTACATTACAAATTATAATTTAAATTGTAAAATATTAATCAAAACCCAAAATCGTCATTTGCATTATACAATTTATATTGAAAATTATAATAATAATAATAATAATATTTACCAGCCGGAGAACCTGCATAATATACACATAAAAATTAAAAATAAAAACTTACTAAATGAAAATGAATTTGAAACTTGATTTGAGATTTTACATGAAAGTAAAAAATGTATATTATAAATTCCGAAACTCAAATGAAATAACAAAGTTATCATGATAAATGATAGAATTTAGTTGGAAATTATAAAATTCTTATAGTAAATACGAAAATATTAATTATAAATTTCAATGATAAATTAAAATCTGAAATTTTTAGTATAAATTATAAAATCTTTATCCTCAAAACATATAACTCACTAAGTTATTAATATTCTGACAGAAATTTGCAAAAATATTAATGCAAAATACAAAATTATGTACAAAAGAAGTTTTCATTGCAAATGTCAAATTTTTATACTTTATTACAAATTGCAAGTTCATCAAACCATAAAATTCTCACTGAAACATCTCGCTTGTAAACTGTAATGAATTGGAAATTACAAAATTTTCGTTAGAATTTATTAATATAATTACTAGACTTCATTCATAAATTGTAAAGATCAATGGAATCTGCGACTTTTTTTATTCTAATTTATAACGTCTTTCCCCAGAAATCATATTCCTTTCAAATGTATTAACCATTTCATAATGGCAAAAACTATAATGGATGTTGTAAAATGTTGATTAAAATGTTTTTAAATTCAACAAAAACAATGAAATTTTCGCATTTTGACTACACATTACAGAAATTTCTTCGAAAATCCTATAAATAGTAATAGCATTATGATGAATGTTACGAAATTTTGATGATGGATTTCAGTATTTCAATAGAAATTATGGAGAATTAATTATAAATTTCAAATATTTTAGAATTTGTAAATGTTAAATATAAATTGGAACATTGTAGTGAAAATTGCGAAGTTTTTATTATGAATACAATATTTCAATGGAATTAGAAAACAATCATAAAGTATAAATAAGTTTACATTAACACTATAACAAATACAATAATAAATAAGCAAATAAGTAAATAAAGACGTAAATAAGTTTTATTGGAATTATGTAATTTTCGTTGTGACTTTCATCATTCATCATTCTAAATTCCCAAATTGCAATAACTTTATGAAAATTTCATTGTTATTTGATAAATTTTAAAGTATAAATAATTTTACATTAACACTATAACAAATACAATAATAAATAAGTTAATAAGTAAATGAAGAAATAAATAAGTTTTATTGAAATTATGAAATTTTAGTTGTGACTTTCATCATTCATCATTCGAAATTACAAAATTGCAATAAATTTATGAAAATTTTATTGTTAATTGATAAATTTCACTGTAAAATGTAAAATATTCAACATTCGTATTATAAATTACAACATTTCAGCAGCGATTATTAAAATTTTATTGTAAATTGCCAAAATTTCACTATAAAATGCAAAATGTCATTGGCATTTCCAAAATTTGTATCGAGTTGTTAAAATGTTTATAGTTATTTGCAGAAAATTTTATGAAAATAAACTTATTTGGAAATTACGAACTGCTCATTAGAGATTACAAAATGTTTATTAGAAATTATGAAGTTCTTATTATAAATACCAAAATTTTACTACATTAACATTTTCCTTACAAATTAGAAAATTTTATTAAAAATTGCAAAAAGCTAATCAAACCACAACATATTAAAATTATATGATGTCGATTGTAAATTAAATTTACAAAAGCTTCAAAATTTTCAATACATTTTTTTATTAGAAATACATTTTTTTTAATAAATTACAAAGATTAATGGAACCTGCCAATTTTTAGTTGAAAATTATAACGGCTATCTACACAATTTATATTCCTCGCCAAATTATTTTATATTTCATAAAAATTTGCAAAAAATATTATGGAAACGGAAAGGATCCATGAAAAATCCTAGTTCAAAAAGGGAGCTGCGACGCGAAGAAGTTTAGGAACCACTGTGTTAATACATATGTAAACAATCTTTATTGGGCTATCGACCACATGGGGTCTTTCCGCCTTGTGTTAATACATTAAATCAAAATTATTAATAAACTTGTCGTCGGATCTGCCAGCCCAAAATTCTGGGGCTTCCGGCCCAACATTCGGGATGGCTACCGGCCCACCGGGAAATTTCCTATTTTCCCGTATGGCCCATCCGCCCCTGATAACGTCTTAGTTGACCGCTTCAAAGCGTTGGAACACCCTGTATAGCTATTAGCATGAGAAGTGTCGGTAAAGTAGAAGTCTTCTTATTCTCATTGTAACTACGATTTAGTTTCGTCATCTCATGCTAGATGTCGCCAGCAGCGCTATGTTTTTGTTTATTGATCTGTGAAGGCGGTCACAATTGTTAGCTTCTCTGGTAACAGCAGAAACTATTTGGCATAACCGAAAATCAATGCCCTAACCATGTATTTTGGGCCCTTTTCCCACCCACGCATCCTCATTTTCCGATTATTTGCCGGCGAAATGCGGCGCAACGACAGGTGCGCAGTCTGTTTGGCAAGATGGCAGGCAAGGGAGACGATTCTGAGTCGGTGAGTGATTTTCGTAGAAACGTAGGCGCCTTCGGAGGGGGCCCTTGCGTCCGTCGCCCAGGAAATGGGGCCCGCAGTCTGACCGCCGGCGGCGCCCCCGTGGCGGCGGCGGTCAGAGCGCCGGGACGCCGGCCAAGTGACCCATTTCATAGAAAGCAAAAGTGTTTACAGTGAGCCACCTCGCGGAGTACAATGGACTTTTGTTGTTCCGCGTGGGTGGCAGGCTTGCGCCCTGCACTCCTTTATCTGGTCCACTTGAAGCTTTACCTTGATTTTTTCCGCAAACGAAATTGTGCATTTGCACGTTTCTGATGATATAATGTGCATTTATCATAAAAATTAACAGATACTAGAATATAATTATGTAATATAATGCATACTTACTTATAATTATCTTAATAGAACTATGCCAGAGCTACTCCTTACCTCAAATTGGTAAATTACTGGTAATAGCAGTTTTTTCACTATAGAAGTTGTTTTATTACAAAACAAACACCAAACTTGTTTTGTTTAGAGGCCATAATGAAAGGCCGAAAGTACAAACCGTGGAAACTGTTTTGAAGAAGTTTTTGAAGTTTTGAAAAAAAAAAACATTTTTACAAAGTTATAATCCTCCCAAGAATTGTGTCTAGATAATATGTATCTAAATGGAATTGTAAATAGTACCTCTAATTGCTCATGAATATGTTTGTAAAACAAACTATTGATGCATGTTATTTTGCTGTTATGGCCGATGATCTTAGAACAAAAGATAAATTAAGAATGATGGTAAATCATATTTATGCCATTAAAGGAGCTAAATTAACATATCCGACAATTTTAGAACATTTTAAAGAATATCTGATACAACAGCAAAATGGCCAATTTTTGCAATTTCGGCAATTTGAATGTTTTTTTTTAAAAATATTTCCAATACGCCTGAAATTTTTTAGTAATAATTGTCAAATGTCTGAAAATAATCAGTAATTTTGCTAAAATGTCATAGATTTTAAAGGTTTCAAATGTTCCTGGAGACTGCTAAGTACTAATTTTAATGAAATATTTTGAAATGGTGGATTGAAATTTTAAAACAATAGCTTGAAATTGTAACCTTAAAATTATTAGAAATTTCAAGATATTCTTTTAAAGTTTCAATCCAAGGTACTAAAATATCTTAATATCGGCAGTAATATTGCTATAATGTCTGTAAATTGCCAGAAATAATTGTTAAAATGTCGAAAATTGCATCGAATAATTTTCAAAATGTCAGTAAATTTAAAAAAACCACACGTGGTTAGCAAACATAGGATATTTTATTTTTTATTTATTATATATTTATTAAACATAGGATATTTTTTAATCTTACATATATTTTTAAACAAAATAGTTACGAATTCTACAGTTTTGGTGATTTTAAACATTAACTTTTATATCTTTGGCATAAAATGTATCTTAGTTGTGAAAAATAATAAGTAATAATAGTTAAAATGTTTTAAACGTGCCAGTAGTAACTGACAAAATATCTGAAATTCTCAAAAAAATTCAAAAAGTGTTAGAAAAATGTCAGTTATTTCACTAAAATAAAATAAAAATGAATATTGTTAATTAATTAATTTAGTTTATCATGAAATAAAAAAATAAAACTACAAATTCTGTTTAAAAAATGCCAATGATGACATATTCCTGGAGACTGCTACTAATTTAAATAAAATATTTGGATCCAAGGTACTAAAATGTCTTAAAATCGGCAGAAATATTGCTAAAATGTCTGTAAACTGCAACAAATGATTGTTAAAATGTCGAAAATTGCAAGTAATCATTTTCAAAATGTCAGTAAATTTAATAAAAACCAATCTTGGTTAGCAAACATTTGATATAAAACTGATAATTTTCAGACATTTGACCATTATTACTAAAAAAAAATTCGGGCGAATGGAAATATATAAAAACAACAAAAAAATTGCAAAAATTGTAACATTGAATTATCAAATTGTAGATCACTTGGTTAGAAAAAACTAAAATATTTGCAAACAATTTTTTTTTTAATACTAGCCAAATTACTGACAATTTTCTGTCATTTTAACAATTATTGATGATATTTTTCACGCCTAACTTTTGCAGTGCTCTTAATTTTCTTTATACTCATTTTATTTTCTGCTACTAATAATTTCCTTGGAAAAACGAGGAGACATTCTCAATAATTTTTACTGATTTCTGTAGATTTCTCTTCGATTGTCATGATTTCGAGAGATTTTTCAATAATTTCGAGATCATTCAAATCAGAAAATCCAAATTGGTTCACCCGATTGACCCAATTATTAGATTTTTTTTCATTGGGTCATTATTAGTTTTTTTTTTTCATTGGGTCATTATTAGTTTTTTTTCATTCTGCTAAATTTTCCTTTTTTTTTAGAGATTTAAGAATAATTTCGAGATCATTCAAATTAGAAAATCCAAGTTGGTTCACACGATTGACCAAATTATTAGATTTTTTTTCATTCTGCTAAATTTTCCTATTTTTTTAGAGATTTTACTATAATTTCCACTATGTCTCAATAATTTTGGAGATTTCTACAGATTTCCCAATAATTATCATGACTTCTGGAGAAAATTACAAGATAAAATAATGGAAATTTGTATTTTCAATTACGTCTAAATATTTTTCAATAATTTTTGACATTTCCACAGATTTCTTAATAAATATCAATAATTTCACGATCGGAAAGATATAAAAACAACAAAAATATTACCAAAATTGCAAAAATTGTAACATTCAATTATCAAATTGTAGATCACTTGGTTAGAAAAAACTGAAATATTTACAAACTAATTTTGTTTTTGATACTTGCCAAATTACTGACAATTTTCTGTCATTTTAACAATTATTGATGATATTTTTCACGCCTAACTTTTGTAGTGCTCTTAATTTTCTTTACACTCATATTATTTTTTTTCTGCTACTTATCATTTCCTTGGAAAAATGGGGAGACATTCTCAATAATTCTTATTGATTTCTGTAGATTTCTCTTTGATTGTCATGATTTCGAGAGATTTTCCAATCATTTTGAGATTATTCAAATCAGAAAACCCAAATTGGTTCACACGATTGACCCGATTTGAGGTTTTTTTTTCATTCTACATAATTTTCGATGATTTTTAAAATATCTAAACATTTCTAAACTTTAGCAACATTCCCGGAGATTTTACTATAATTTTCACGATGTCTCAATATTTTAGGAGATTTCTACAGATTTCTCAATAATTATCATGACTTCTGGAAATAATTTCAAGATAAAGAAATAGAAATTGGTATTTTCAATAACTCTAAGGATTTCTCAATAATTTTGGAGATTTCTATAGATTTCCCAATAATTATCATGACTTCTGGAGATAATTGCAAGATAAAGAAATATAAATTGGTATTTTCAATAACTCTAAGGACTTCTCAATAATTTTTTAGACTTCCACAGATTTCTTAATAAATATCAATAATTCCAGAAAGTTTTCAATGATTTCCACTATTTCTCAATAATGTTCGACATTTCTAAAGATATCTCAATAACTCTTAAGATTTTGAGAGATTACTCAATAATTTCGAAATCAAAATGATGAAATTGAGAAAAATGAGAAATGATGTATTATTATTACTAATACATTTTTATGTTCTCCAAATGTGTCGAGAATTTAAACAATATCAAGACATTTCTAAGTATTGTCAAATCTCTCGAGAGATATTTCAATAATTTCCAATTCATTTTTGAGATCTCTACAGATTTCGCAATACTTATCGAGATATCTGGAGATTTTTCAATAGACATTTATAAATTTTATCAAGATTCCGAGAGGTTTCTCAACATTTTTTGAGATTTCTTACAATGATTATCATTATTTCTTGAGATTTTTCAATAGTATAAAAAAATGCAAATTGGTTGACATTTTTCAATAATTTCTAAGATTTCTCAATAAGTTTGGAGATTTCCACTGATTTCCCAATAAATATCAATATATCCCAATTAAAAAACATGATTATTACTCATATTACCCAAGATTTCCTAATAATCTTCTAGATTTCTACAGATATCTTAACAATTCTTAAAATTTTGAGAGATAATTTCGAGATTACCAAAATAAAAAATTATTGACATGATTATTACCCGTATGTTTTCTCAATAATTATCATGATTTCTGGATATAATTTCAAGATGAAGAAATGCAAATTGATATTTTCAATAACTCTTAAAGATTTCTCAATAATTTTCGAGATTTCCACAGATTTCTTTATAAATGTCAATAATTCCAGAGATTTTTTATTAACACCCAAGATTTCCTAATAATCTTCGAGTTTTCTACAGATATCTCAATAATTCTTAAGATTTTGAGAGATCATTTCGAGATCATAAAAATAAAAAAATTAATGACATGATTATTACTCATACTTTTTCATTCTCCAAATTTGTCAATAATTTGAAAAATATCGAGACATTTCTAAATATTATCAAATTTCAAGAGATTTTTCAATCATTTCCCTGATTTCTCAATTACATTTGAGATCTTTACAGATTTTGCAATAATGATCAAATTTCTGGAGATTTTTCAACGAATCCAAAGATTTCTCAATAAAAAATTGTTGTTAAAAACTACACTTTTTAAATGAAATAATAAGCATTTAAAAAAAATAAGTGTCCAAAGAGAATTAAGAACTCTTCTATGTTCTCTATTATTTATAATCTAAAATAAAATATACAGGGTGTTAATACTAAGTTGTAATACCCGAAAATGGCAATTATTGATGATATTTATCACGCCTAACTTTTGTAGTGCTCTTAATTTTCTTTACACATATATTATTTTTTTCTGCTACTAATCATTTCCTTGGAAGAATGAGGAGACATTCTCAATAATTCTTACCGATTTCTGTAGATTTCTCTTTGATTGTCATGATTTCGAGAGATTTTTCAATAATTTTGAGATCATTCAAATCAGAAAATCCAAATTGGTTCACCCGATTGACCCAATTATTAGTTTTTTTTTTCATTGGGTCATTATTAGATTTTTTTCATTCTGCTTAATTTTCCTATTTTTTAGAGATTTAAGAATAATTTCGAGATCATTCAAATTAGAAAATCCAAACTGGTTCACACGATTGACCCAATTATTAGATATTTTTTTCGTTCTGCTAAATTTTCCTATTTTTTAGAGATTTTACTATAATTTCCACGATGTCTCAATAATTTTGGAGATTTCTACAGATTTTCCAATAATTATCATGACTTCTGGAGAAAATTACAAGATAAAATAATGGAAATTTGTATTTTCAATTACGTCTAAATATTTTTCAATAATTTTTGACATTTCCACAGATTTCTTAATAAATATCAATAATTCCACGATCGGAAAGATATAAAAACAACAAAAATATTACCAAAATTGCAAAAATTGTAACATTCAATTATCAAATTGTAGATCACTTGGTTAGAAAAAACTGAAATATTTACAAACTAATTTTGTTTTTGATACTTGCCAAATTACTGACAATTTTCTGTCATTTTAACAATTATTGATGATATTTTTCACGCCTAACTTTTGTAGTGCTCTTAATTTTCTTTACACTCATTTTTTTTTTCTGCTACTTATCATTTCCTTGGAAAATTGGGGAGACATTCTCAATAATTCTTATTGATTTCTGTAGATTTCTCTTTGATTGTCATGATTTCGAGATATTTTTCAATAATTTCGAGATCATTCAAATCAGAAAACCCAAATTGGTTCACACGATTGACCCGATTTGAGGTTTTTTTTTTCATTCTACATAATTTTCGATGATTTTTAAAATATCTAAACATTTCTAAACTTTAGCAACATTCCCGGAGATTTTACTATAATTTTCACGATGTCTCAATATTTTAGGAGATTTCTACAGATTTCTCAATAATTATCATGACTTCTGGAAATAATTTCAAGATAAAGAAATAGAAATTGGTATTTTCAATAACTCTAAGGATTTCTCAATAATTTTGGAGATTTCTATAGATTTCCCAGTAATTATCATGACTTCTGGAGATAATTGCAAGATAAAGAAATATAAATTGGTATTTTCAATAACTCTAAGGACTTCTCAATAATTTTTTAGACTTCCACAGATTTCTTAATAAATATCAATAATTCCAGAAAGTTTTGAATGATTTCCACTATTTCTCAATAATGTTCGACATTTCTAAAGATATCTCAATAACTCTTAAGATTTTGAGAGATTACTCAATAATTTCGAAATCAAAATGATGAAATTGAGAAAAATGAGAAATGATGCATTATTATTACTAATACATTTTTATGTTCTCCAAATTTGTCGAGAATTTAAACAATATCAAGACATTTCTAAATATTGTCAAATCTATCGAGAGAGATGTCAATAATTTCCAATTCATTTTTGAGATCTCTACAGATTTCGCAATACTTATCGAGATATCTGGAGATTTTTCAATAGACATTTATAAATTTTATAAGATTCCGAGAGGTTTCTCAACATTTTTTGAGATTTCTCACAATAATTATCATTATTTCTTGAGATTCTTCAATAGTATAAAAAAATGCAAATTGGTTGACATTTTTCAATAATTTCTAAGATTTCTCAATAAGTTTGGAGATTTCCACTGATTTCCCAATAAATATCAATATATCCCAATAAAAAATCATGATTATTACTCATATTACCCAAGATTTCCTAATAATCTTCTAGATTTCTACAGATATCTTAACAATTCTTAAGATTTTGAGTGATAATTTCGAGATTACCAAAATAAAAAATTATTGACATGATTATTACCCGTATGTTTTCTCAATAATTATCATGATTGCTGGAGATAATTTCAAGATTAAGAAATGGAAATTGGTATTTTCAATTACTCTAAAGATTTCTCAATAATTTTTGAAATTTCCACAGATTTCTTTATAAATGTCAATAATTCCAGAGATTTTTTATTAACACCCAAGATTTCCTAATAATCTTCGAGTTTTCTACAGATATCTCAATAATTCTTAAGATTTTGAGAGATCATTTCGAGATCATAAAAATAAAAAAATTAATGACATGATTATTACTCATACTTTTTCATTCTCCAAATTTGTCAATAATTTGAAAAATATCGAGACATTTCTAAATATTATCAAATTTCAAGAGATTTTTCAATCATTTCCCTGATTTCTCAATTACATTTGAGATCTTTACAGATTTTGCAATAATGATCAAATTTCTGGAGATTTTTCAACGAATCCAAAGATTTCTCAATAAAAAATTGTTGTTAAAAACTACACTTTTTAAATGAAATAATAAGCATTTAAAAAAAATAAGTGTCCAAAGAGAAGTAAGAACTCTTCTATGTTCTCTATTATTTATAATGTAAAATAAAATATACGGGGTGTTAATACTAAGTTGTAATACCCGAAAATGGCAATTATTGATGATATTTATCACGCCTAACTTTTGTAGTGCTCTTAATTTTCTTTACACACATATTATTTTTTTCTGCTACTTATCATTTCCTTGGAAAAATGAGGAGACATTCTCAATAATTCTTACTGATTTCTGTAGATTTCTCTTCGATTGTCGTGATTTCGAGAGATTTTTCAATAATTTTGAGATCATTCAAATCAGAAAATCCAAATTGGTTCACACGATTGACCCAATTATTAGATATTTTTTTCATTCTACAAATTTTTGGCTGATTCTTATAATATCTAAATATTTATAAATGTTAGCAATATTCCGAGATATTTTGCTATAATTTCCACGATGTCCCAATATTTTTTGAGATTTGTACAGATTTTCCAATAATTATCATGACTTCTGGAGATCATTTCAAGATAAAGAAATGGAAATTGGTATTTTCAATAACTCTAAAGATTTCTCAATAATTTTTGAGATTTCCACAAATTTCTTAATAAATATCGATAATTCCAGGTATTTTTTAATAACTCCCAAGATTTCCTAATAATTTTCGAGATTTCTACAGATATCTTAACAATTCTTAAGATCTTGAGAGATAATTTCGAGATTACAAAAATCAATAATTATTGACATGATTATTACTCGTATGTTTTCCCAATAATTATCATGATTTCTGGAGATACTTTCAAGATAAAGAAATGGAAACTGGTATTTGCAATAACTCGACAGATTGCTCAATAATTTTTAAGATTTCCACATATTTCTTAGTAAATATCCATAATTTGAGATATTTTTTAATAACACCCAAGATTTCCTAATAATTTTCGAGATTTCTACAGATATCTTAACAATTCTTAAGATCTTGAGAGATAATTTCGAGATTACAAAAATCAATAATTATAGACATGATTATTAGTCATACTTTTTCATTTTCCAAATTTGTCGATAGTTTATCAAGACTTTTCTAAATTTTATCAAATTTCGAGAGGTTTTTCAATTATTTAAAATAAAATAAAACATGTATAAAATCCTTAAATTATCTCATAACATTTGTCAAACATTTATTTTCGATCTGTCCAAAAAAAGTTTTTATTCAAATTGAATGACAAGATAAATTTTAACAAACTGCAATAATCATTTAAAATAAAGCTGCAAACATCTGCAGAGGAAAAAATACTTTCAGTTTTGACTAGCATATAACGCAGAACAAATTTTAGTCGAATAAGTAATATACTCCTGTATAAGCCTATAAATGGGTAAGTTACTATGGGGAAAAATTAAAAGTCGAAATCAATTTTGATCTGACGTCATTTTCAACTGAATTACAATTGTTTTTATGTTTTGGCCTAAAATTTCTTGTCACCTATGTCTTTTTTTTGTCTATTCTTGTCTGTTTTATTTGTCTATTTTTGTCTATAAAAAAATAATCAGTCAATAAATGTACGATTAGGTGTCAGTAATTTTATCATTTCTATTGCTCTAGAACAGTGCTTCTCAAACTCTTTTGATCCATGCCCCACCAATTAGCTACTAAATATCTGATGCCCCATATATAAAATAAACAAAATGTCGGAACTTTTGCACAGCATGACTAAATTATTAATTGCTTTTCTTCGTCTATATACGCATAGTAGAATGGTCATAAAATATAAATTCAAGAAAAACGAATTTTTAATAAGAACTATAAAATATTGTTTATAATAACTTCCAGGTTCAAAGTAACAAAAAAAATAAAATATCGCTATAAAATTAAATATTATAATAAATTTGTATATGTAGGTATATATTAGTAAAAGTATAAACCGAAAATTTTTAAGAAAAAAACAAAGGATATAATAATTGTAAGTAAATTTGGTTTAATTAATGTGATCCGTGAGCCTGGTGTCTGCTAAATCAAAATAAATTTTAGATTGTAACAAAACAATTAAAAATTGAACAGCAATCGTGATATTTTTTACAGAATAACTGAAATGGTAACAACGATTGTTAGAAAAGCTAACAGTTTTCATTGAAATTTTGGCAGTAATTATTAAAATTTTGGCAGTGATCGTTTTCTAAAATCGACATTTTGATAGTAATAATTAAAAAGTTGGCAGTGATCACATTGTAATACTAAAATATTGATAGTAACCAAAATTTGAAAAGATATTGTTCAAAATTTGATAGTTTTCATTAAAATTGTGGCAATAATCATTAAAAATTTGGCAGTGCTTGTTTTGTAGAATTGAAATTTCGATAGCAATCAATAAAAATTTGGCAGTGATCATTTTGTAAAATTGAAATTTTGATAGTAGTCAAAACTTGAAAATAAATTGTTGAAAATTTTACAGTAATCATTGGAATATTGATAAAACCAAACTTTCGTAGTAATCATTTAGATTGTAACAAAACAATTAAAAATTGAACAGCAATCAGCGATATTTTTGCAGAATAACTGAAATTGTAACAACAATTGTTAGAAAAGCTAACAGTTTTCATTGAAGTTTTGGCAGTAATCATTAAAATTTTGGCAGTGATCGTTTTCTAGAATCTAAATTTTGGTAGTAATAATAAAAAATTTGGCAGCGCTCATTTTGTAATACTGAAATATTGATAATAACTAAAATTTAAAAAGAAATTGTTCAAAATTTGGCAGTTTTTATTAAAACTTTGGCAGTAATCATTAAACATTTGGCAAGGATTGTTTTGTAGAATTGAAATTTCGATAGCAATCAATAAAAATTTGGCAGTGATCATTTTGTAATATTGAAATTTTGATAGTAATCAAAATTTGAAAAGAATATGTTGTAAATTTGCCGGCAATCATTTAAATATTGATAAATACAAACTTTTCCAAAATTCTGACATTTTTGCAAATATAATAGTCTTTTTAACAAAAATAACTGAAAACCCAACAGTATTCTTTGAAATTGTAGCAGTAATCATTAAAATTTTGGCAGTGATCGTTTTCTAAAATTAATATTTTGATAGCAATCATTAAAAATTTGGCAGTGATCGTTTTGTAGAATAGAAATTTTGATAGCAATCAATGAAAATTTAGCACTGATGGTCTTGTAAAATTTAAACTTTGATAGCAATCATTAAAAAATTGGCAGTGATCATTTTGTAATATTGTAATCAAAATTTGAAAAAATATAGTTGAAAATTTGATACTAATCATTGAAATATTGATTATTCCAAACTTTTGCGGTAATCATTTACATTATGTCAAAACAGTTAAAGATTGAACAGCAATCATTGAAATTTTTACAGAACAACTGAAATTATGACCAAAATTACTGACATTTTTGCAAAAATAATAGTCTTTTTAACAAAAATAACTGAAAATCAAACGGTTTTCATATAATTTTGGCAGTAATCATTTAAAATTTGGCAGTGAACGTTATGTAAAATTGAAATTTTGATAGCTATCATTAATTTTTTTGCAGTGATCATTATGTAAAAGTGAAATTTTGATAGTAACTTAAATTTGAAAAGAAATTGTTGAAAATTTGATAGTAGTCATTGAAATAATAATAAATCCAAACTTTTATAGTAACCATTTATATGATGACAAAACACTTCAAAATTGAACATCAATCATTGAAATTTTTACAGAATAACTGAAATAGAGCCAAATATACTGACATTTTTGCAGAAATAATAGTCTTTTTAACAAAAATAACTGAAAATCCAACAGTTTTCATTAAAATTTTGGCAGTAATCATTAAAAATGTGGCAGTGTTTGTTTTGTAATATTTTAATTTTTATAGCAATCTTAAAATTTTAGCAGTGATCATTTTGTGAGATTTAAATTTTGTTAGTAATCAAAACTTGAAAATAAATTGTTGAAAATTTTACAGAAATCATTAAAATTTTGATAATTCCAAACTTTTATAGTAATCATTTACATTATAACAGAACAATTAAAAATCGAACAGCAGTCATTGAATTTTTTATAGAACAACTAAAATTGTTACAAAAATACGTAAAAGCAATAGTCTTTTAACAAATATAACTGAAAACCCAACAGTTTTCATTGAAATTTTGGCAGTAATCATTAAAAATTTGGCACTGATCGTTGTGTAACATTGAAATTTTGATAGCAATCATTAATAATTTGGCAGTGATCATTTTGTAATATTAAAATTTGGATAGTAATCAAAATCTTGATAGCAATCATTAAAAATTTGGCAGTGATCATTTTGTAATATTAAAATTTTGATAGTAACCAAAATTTGAAAAGAAATTGTTATAAATTTGACAGTAATCATTGAAATATTGATGAAACCAAACTTTCATAATAATCATTTACATTATGGCAAAACAATTAAAAAATGAACATCAACCATTGACATTTTTACAGAACAACTGAAATGGAGACAAAAATACTGACATTTTTGCAAAAATAATAGTCTATATAACAAATATAACTGAAAACCTAATAGTTTTCATTGAAATTTTAGCAGTAATCATTACAAATTTAGCAGCGATCGTTTTGTAAAATTAAAATTTTGATAGTAAGCAAAGTTTGAAAAGAAAATGTTGAAAATATGACAGATATCAATATATATTGAAATATTGATAAATTCTAACTTTTATCGTAATCATTTACATTATAACAATACAATTAAAACTTGAACAGCAATCATTGCAATTCTTATGTTCTTGTTGTTCTTATTATTCTTTCAGAACAACTGAAATTGTTATAAATATACTGTTATTTTTGTAAAAATATACTCTTTTTAACATAAATAACTGAAAACCTACCAGTTTTCATTGAAATTTTGGCAGTAATCATTAAAAAATTAGAAGTGATCGTTTTGTAAAATTGAAATTTTGATAGCAATCATTAAAAATTTAGCAGTGATCGTTTTGTAAAATTGAAATTTTGATACCAGTCATTAAAAATTTTGTTGTGACATTTTGTAAATTTGAAATTTTGATAGTAAGTAAAGTCTGAAAACAAATTGTTGAAAATTTGACAGTAATCATAGAAATATTGATAAATTCTAACTTTTATGGTAATCATTTACATTATTACAAAACAATTTAAAATTCAATAGCAATCTTTCAAATTTTTACAGATCACCTAAAATTGTGCCAAAATACTGATATTTTGCAAAGATTTGAACAAAAAAACTGCAAATCCTGATTTAACTGATTTATTCCGAAATTTCCATTATTCTGTCATAATTTCAATGATAACTACTAACATTCTAAAATGAAACGGAAAAAGTTTGAATGTACTATAAAAATTGCCAAATTATTTCTGCCATATTTTCGATTATTTCTGTGAAAATTACAACGATTATTGTAAAAGTTTTAACGCCATGCCATATTTAATTATTTGTTTCTGTCATAATTTTATTTTCAACTTATGTCAAAATTTCAATTAGTCTGATAAAACTTTAAAACTCATTGGAAAATTTCCAATTCCTATTCCAATTCCTATTCCAATTCCAATGGAATTCCAAATAAGGAATTTCGTCTTGTTATTTGTATACATCCAGACTAGATTATAAGGGTGCCTTATACGTGCAAAGTTCTTGACTAAAACATATTGGGATAATAATCGATAGTCACTCAAAAACTATCGATTGCAAACGATAGTCTAAACTATCCAACTTCAAATATCATAAGACCACCTTAAATTCTCATGACCCACCTGAAAAACCTACGCGCCCCACCGGTGGGGCGTGCGCCCCACTTTGAGAACTACTGCTCTAGAACCTATGGTCGATGATTATGTGGAATATAATTTTAAATTTGTCCTTGTTAAAGTGACAAACGCAGAGGTAACAACTATAAAATTATCCATAAATATCTATAATAATATATAAATATCTATAATAATATATAAATATTTATAAATATTATGATTTATTGATACTTTATTGATACTACTTTTATGATTATAAGTTTAAATTACCTTAGGGATAACATCTAATTATTTTAAAGAGTTCTAATCGATAATATTATGATTTATTGATCAATTTTTATGAATATATGTTTAAATTACCTTAGGGATAACAGCGTAATTTTTTTTGAAGAGTTCTAATCGATAATAAATATAAGTATCTAAAATGACAAATTTTCAAGTAGCTATTTTTAAAATTTTAATCCCCAGGATTAAAATTTCCCTTTTAACCCCTTGGGATTAAAAATGTTACTTCTGTCCCTATAAAGCGGGATTAAATGAGCACCGGAAGTGCCAGAAATTTATCTTCGTGGGAACAGTAAACTGGGACAGTTAATGGGTGTGTTCTTACGTCTTATATGTATTACCATTGATTATAGTACCCTAATAAGGGTATTATAATCAATGGTATTACTATTTATACCATATGATTTTGAAATTTATTTGTCAAAATTCTTTAAAGTATCGTTCAATCCCATAAAATGATGCCAATATCTCGATTAACCAGTTGTCCCAGTTATTTTTTTATTGCACATAGTACCTATACTTAAAATCGTAATTTCATACCAATCAAGTATTTATTTTATAAATTTCTATTTTTATTCATTACATCCAAGGCCTATAAATACACGCCCTTCTGGACATTCAATTTTCCCGGAAGTTCTGAAACCTTTTGTAATTTATTATGTTATACTGAAAATTGTATGTTATTTTTTTTAAACTTTACATATGCATTAATTTTGTCGGTAAATGAGTTTTGAGCTGCTCATCGAGAAAACCTGTCGCAAAGTTCAAACATGAACTGCATAATTAACTACCGCTGCGCAGTAATTATTATCACATTAATCATTATATTTCACAATTATGTGACCATGAATATGATTTGCCAGGAATATTTTGAATTGAGAAATGTTCCATCAACACTTTGCCATTTATTAATTATAGAAAATTTATATATTTATTTTTATAAGCAAATTGGCTAATTAAAATGGTTTTTATTATTTATTTGTTATTATCGATAGTTACGCAATATTTATCAAGGGCATCGACCTTTTCGCATTTCCTCTTTATTATTCCAAAATTTACATTAAACAAATCTAATTCTATTGATTTTTTGCACAAAACTACACAAATTTATTCCACTTGGCTGTTCCTCACTGATTACATCACTGTGTGAATGTAGTTAACGGATCAAACGGGGCGTTTTCATTACAGTTTTCTCCCCGGAAAAGTCCACTAATAAGGGCGATTATTATTCATTAGTCTCAGAAGCGTGGACATTCTCGTGTACATTCACGTTCCTTTACCCATTTTCCCAACCACCCATTTTTTTCCGTGAGCAATTAAGTCGTTAACAGGAGACAATGGTCCGTGTTTTATTCACCCAATAAACTCTGAACGATTAATTTACTGCGTGGATAAAATATTGCAGCGAGAGCAAAGACACAAAGACTTCGCAGAGACGTGCAAGTTCAAAAGCATGTCGCCCTGCAAGAGGAAAATGAAGTGGTTGAAGCGAATTTCGTGGGTTTTGTTTGTCTTTGTAGCACTTGACGCAGTTGGGGTGTTTGCGTATTATGATGTTAGGGGTAGGTTTGGGGGGTGCGCGTGTCGAGCGGGCCCCGAGGCGCGTTTCCTTTGTGAAAATGTTTAGCCAACTCAGTTCTGGGGGATATGGGGGTGGAAGGTCTTCAGCTATTGTTGCAAATTTGCATATTTTGATGTAGCGAAAATGATGTTCGATTTTCTCACTTATTTACTTCATTACATTCGTCAAATTTTCAGAGGATATATTCTCAGGCATACTGTATCCACATACAGGGGAGGATGGGGAACATACAAGCGGCCCGGGAACAAACTTTTATCGGCCCATTTTGCATTCACATAAAATTGCAATAATACCATATAATCAAAATAATAATCATACTTCAAAATTTGACAAATATGTAAAAATCAAAAATACTTTACAATAAATAATTTCAAATTGAATATATTATTTTTATTTTTAAAATATATTAAAATGTATTATCAGAGACATAACACCTCTGAGGATGGCTAATAAAAGCCGAAACAAGTTGGGTGAAGAACATTGAATAAAAAGATTACATAACTAAGAGAAAGTACTCCCCATAAAGAAAAAATCAATATAAAATTAAATACCGTAAGTTTTTCATAATACTTATTTATTTATTAATACAGAGGTTCCTAAAGTGTGCGTTCACTGTTCTGCTTTCAATCATATTAAATAAAATATGAAAAAGATTAGGTAATTAAAATTCATGCTTTGACTAAGAAAATTTAATTATATTTTATAAAATCTTCATTAAAATTACAAAGGTTTAATAGACCCAACAATTTTTTTTTTGAATTATTGGAGTTTTATTCCGAAAGCATATCCCTCACAAAGCTGTTAAAATGTTCAGAGTTATTTGCAGAAAATTTATTGAACATTTGACAAACAAAAAATTTAAATGTAATTTTCAACATTATTACTTTTACAAATTTTACATTACAAATTATAATTTAAATTGTAAAATATTAATCAAAACACAAAATCGTCATTTGCATTATACAGTTTATATAGAAAATTATAATAATAATAATAATGATATTTACCAGCGGGAGAACCTGCATAATATACACATAAAAATTAAAAATAAAAACTTACTAAATGAAAATGAATTTGAAACTTGATTTGAGATTTTACATGAAAGTAAAAAATGTAAATTATAAATTCCGAAACTCAAATGAAATAACAAAGTTATCATGATAAATGATAGAATTTAGTTGGAAATTATTAAATTCTTATAGTAAATACGAAAATATTAATTATAAATTTAAATGTTAAATTAAAATTTGAAATTTTTAGTATAAATTATAAAAAACTTTATCCTCAAAACATATAACTCACTGAGTTATTAATATTCTTTTGAAGACAGAAATTTGCAAAAATATTAATGCAAAATACAAAATTAAGTACAAAATTACAAAGAGACGCCATGAAGTTTTTATTGCAAATGTCAAATTTTGATATTTTATTACAAATTGCAAGTTCATCAAACCATAAAATTCTCATTGAAACATCTCGCTTGTAAACTGCAATGAATTGGAAATTACAAAATTTTCGTTAGAATTTATTAATATAATTACTAGACTTCATTCATAAATTGTAAAGATCAATGGAATCTGCGACTTTTTTTATTCTAATTTATAACGTCTTTCCCCAGAAATCATATTCCTTTCAAATGTATTAACCATTTCATAATGGCAAAAACTATAATGGATGTTGTAAAATGTTGATTAAAATGTTTTTAAATTCAACAAAAACAATGAATTTTTTTGCATTTTAACTACACATTACAGAAATTTGTTCGAAAATCCTATAAATAGTAATAGCATTATGATGAATGTTACGAAGTTTTGATGATGGATTTCAGCATTTCAATAGAAATTATGAAGAATTAATTATAAATTTCAAATGTTTTAGAATTTGTAAGTTTTTATTATGAATACAATATTTCAATGGAATTAGAAAACAATCATAAAGAATAAATAAGTTTACATTAACACTATAACAAATACAATAATAAATAAGCAAATAAATAGCAAAGACATAAATAAGTTTTATTGGAATTATGTAATTTTCGTTGTGACTTTCATCATTCATCATTCTAAATTACCAAATTGCAATAACTTTATGAAAATTTCATTGTTATTTGATAAATTTTAAAGTATAAATAAGTTTACATTAACAGTATAACAAATACAATAATAAATAAGTTAATAAGTAAATGAAGAAATAAATAAGTTTTATTGGAATTATGTAATTTTAGTTGTGACTTTCATCATTCATCATTCTAAATTACAAAATTGCAATAAATTTATGAAATTTTTATTGTTAATTGATAAATTTCACTGTAAAATGTAAAATATTCAACATTCGTATTATAAATTACAACATATCAGCAGCGATTATTAAAATTTTATTGTAAATTGCCAAAATTTCACTATATAATGCAAAATGTCATTGGCATTTCCAAAATTTGTATCGAGTTGTTAAAATGTTTATAGTTATTTGCAGAAAATTTTATGAAAATAAACTTAGGTGGAAATTACGAACTGTTCATTAGAGATTACAAAATGTTTATTAGAAATTATGAAGTACTTATTATAAATACCAAAATTTTACTACATATACATTTCCCTTACAATTTAGAAAATTTTATTAAAAATTGCAAAAAGCTAATCAAACCACAACATATTAAAATTATATCATGTCGATTGTAAATTAAATTTACAAAAGCTTCAAAATTTTCAATACATTTTTTTATTAGAAATACCAATTTTTTTATAAATTACAAAGATTAATGGAACCTGCCAATTTTTAGTTGAAAATTATAACGGCTATCTACACAATTTATATTCCTCGCCTAATTATTTTCATTTCATAAAAATTTGCAAAAAATATTATGGAAACGGAAAGGATCCATGGAAAATCCTAGTTCAAAAAGGGATCTGCGACGCGAAAAAGTTTAGGAACCACTGTGTTAATACATATATAAACAATCTTTATTGGGCTATCGACCACATGGGGTCTTTCCGCCTTGTGTTAATACATTACATCAAAATTATTAATAAACTTGTCGTCGGATCTGCCAGCCCAAAATTCTGGGGCTTCCGGCCCAACATTCGGGATGGCTACCGGCCCACCGGGAAATTTCCCATTTTCCCGTATGGCCCATCCGCCCCTGTCCACATATAACATAAAATTTTCAAAATATCCATTAGACAAATTTTCAGGAATTTCAGTGACAGATATAAAACCATTGTTTTTTTTTAAATCGTGCACTTTACTACTATAAGTAAAGGAAACTAAAGATATGCACGTTCTTCGATTAGCCATCAGGGCCATTGAACACAATACTCGGTTCCGTTTAATTTAATTGGAAAATAATAAGGACATACTTATAAATAAATGCGAGTGGACGTTAATGGCCAAGCCAGCAATTAATAAAATATATTGGCACCTATAATTATTTCTGATTATATATATTTATATATATATATATTTATATATATATATATATATATTGAAATACGTTGATCTTAGAAACACGTTCTGCATTAGCAACCCATGCACGTAAATTAATTATAAACCATACTACGTAATCCATTGTTGCAGGCATGTTAATTTAAGCGACAATGAAACGTTCGCATTTTGCTTCAAATGCGGACGTTAAATATTTATCACAGAGTTGGAGTGCAAATTTACAAGCAAAATAAACAATTCACCATGTTCCATCATATGACTATAGTTAGTACTATTAGAGCACAATTTCGCTATAAATATCCCAACATTTCCATATTATTTATGTTATTCCATTTGACAATTCAAATATGTGATAAATAATTCAATTAGAGACAATGCTTATAATTGTCGGTATTAATATTCGAACCGTATGTTCTAACTCATTAAAATTTAATTTAGTATATGGTTGAATGGAAGGTATTTTCTATTTCTATTCTATGCTTCTAGGATTTTACTTCATCAAAAGTAGAGGCCAATTAAAATAATCATTAAAAAGAAAAATGAAATTATGAGATAATTTAATAAATTGGAGATTTTAAATGTTAAAATTAAAGGAATTAGTAGAGTAATTTCTTCGTCAAAAATTAAGAAAATTACTGCAATTACAGAATGTCGGTTTACAATGATTAAAATTTTATTTAAAAAAAATAGATTTTCGAAAATAAATATTGCCAGTCTTATATTTTGGATATTTTTGAAAATACTACAGATTTACAATATCAAAAGTATTAGCTGTAATGCCCACAGATGGCGAAGCCCTCAAGGCACAAAAAAATTAAAATATCATTTGTTATCAGGTTTATTCAAAGTTTTTATGTAGCAATAACCCTAGAAGAACCCCTGTGTCTACGGCACTGTGTTTACTCAGATGATTGTAATTATTTGTGAATATATGTATTGATAGTATGTGACTCGTCGCAAAATATCATATTTCCAAGTCTACTCTAGTAGAAATGTTAATAAGAAATTTGACTTGCTAAGTAACACTTTAAGGTCCTATATTTTGGAAAAGACGGCAATTAGAAAAAAAAATCATTTAATTTTGCCTTTCCTATGCTCCTAGATTTATGCAACGAAGTTGTGGGACACCTTGTATATATTGCCAGAGATGCTGTGCATACTATTATATTCTAGACTTTTTCGAAAATGTATCGAAAAAACTTAAATTAGTGGCAAAAAAATATCCATGCTTACCTTCAGCTCTTCTGAAACAACAGACAAGTCTAAGGGTCAATGAATCATTAGCATCATTAGCACTTAGCCACTACACTTTTTAATAATTTTTCATAATTTTTAATAGTTTTTACTATGGTTAATTAGTAAAAACTATTAAAATCCTTCTAAAGTCCTCCAATATAGGCAAGTGAAACAACTAGTTTTCTTCTATGGTTAATTAGTAAAAACTATTAAAATCCTTCTAAAGTCCTCCAATATAGGCAAGTGAAACAACTAGTGTTCTTAGTAAAATATTAATCAACATATATGTCTTGCATAAATTTATACAATGATTATTATTAATGAACCGCACAAAGATTAAAAAAGTTTGTACATGAAATTATAGAGTCATGAATGTATTAATGTGTTTTGGACAGCAATAACAAATTGTATTGTTAATTCATGTAAGCTGTAGGTACACAAACAGCAAAGGTCAATATTGGATCATACAAGTAGTATTTTATACGAATGAATAATGTATTATATTATTTCATTATTACATTTACCAAGCCAAATAATATTTGACAGACAACGATGTGAATGGATGAGTAAAATTTTAATAAAAACAATAATAATTTAATAAAACATTTGGATCAAACACTACTAAAAATAATAATACCTATTAACAATGTTACAAAATCATAAATTAATGGCAAAAAGATGTTTATTCTTACCTTCAGCTTTTCTGAAACAACACAAAAGATACGAGCAGTTAGCCAATACACTCAATATAGGCAAGTTTTCACCTAGTTTTCTTAAGAATAATAAATGCAATTGACAAAAAAACGAAGTTTTCTTTAGTTTTTTGCCAATGGCAGCCATTCCATTCAATTTTTGAGACTTTTATTTTCCCTACCATGTAGGCCTCACAATTATTTTGTCTAATTTAACCAACTCTCTATCTCTTACCGGTTACGAGATATTGAGATATATACTGGGACCAGTATATATCTGGGATCTGAGATATCTGAGATCCATATACTGGGACACCATGTATATGGAAAAGTATTGTTTTGCTGAAATTGGCTCCAAAAAAATGTTTTTTTCTGGCAAAAAAGACAAATCCTCATTTGTCGTAAATTTAAATCGTATCACTTTTTTTTTGAACGCGATATGTCAAAAACTGTTCACGACAATTGATCGAAACTTATCAAATGAAGATTTTAGAACAGAATCAAGATTTTAAAAGGTTTTAAAATAATCAACAACTCGTATAATATTTTTTATTGTTTTCTTCCTTCTTTAAGAAAGGAAGAAAAAACTAACAAAAACTCCATAACTTATAATGGTTGTAGGTATTTATTATCAATAATTTTGAAAATGTGACAAATATTTGTTTTTTTTTTATATATATATAAAAGTACACACGATATGTCAAAAAGTCAAAAAAAAAAGATTTTTTGAACAGAATCTAAATTTGGAAAGGTTTTCAAAAAATTAATAACTCTAATAATGTTTGTAGTTTATCAATAATTTTGAAACTATGACAGATAGTTGAAAAATATTTGTTATAAAAGTACCTACATACGATATGTCAAAAAAGGTTCACCACAATTGAATGGAATTTTAATATTAAGATTTTTAGAACAGAATCTAAATTTGGAACGTTTTCAAAAAACCAACAACTCGTACAAACTATGTTTGTAGGTATTTATTATCAATAATTTTTAAAATGTGACATATTTGAAAAATATTTTTATTAAAGTACACACGATATGTCAAAAACGGTTCACCACAATTGAATAGTATTTTAACTAACTAGTAACAGAATCTGAATTTGGAAAGGTTTTCAAAAAATTAGCAACTCAAATAATTTTTGTTATAGTTTCATCCATTTTGGATACCAGTTATTATTATATTTTTTTATTGTTTGCTTAAATACTTCAATAAGGAAGAAAGAAAACAATAAAAATTCTAATAATGTTTGTATTCTATCAATAATTTGTTCAAAAAATGTTCAAAATTATCAGTTATGTTGAAAATGTGACAGATATTTGAAAATTTTTTTTATAAAACTACCTACATACGATATGTCAAAAACGGTTCACCACAATTGAATAGAAATTGGAAATGAAGGTTTTTAGAACAGAATCTAATTTTGGAAAGGTCTTCAAAAAATCAACAACTCTGATAATGTTTGTATTTTATCAATAATTTTTAAAATGTGACAGATATTTAAAAAATATTTTTATAAAAGTACACACGATATGCCAAAAACGGTTCACACCAGTTGAATAGAATTTTGAAATGATGATATTTAGAACAGAATCTAGATTTGAAAATATTTTCATAACATTTAAAACTCCTACAATGTTTGCGTATATTATCAATAATTTTGAAAATGTGACAGATATTTAAAAAATAGTTTTATAACAGTATATACGATATATCAAAACCGGTTCACAATAATTGAGTAGAAATTTGAAATGAAGAGTTTTAGAACAGAATCTGAATTTGAAAAGGTTTTCAAAATATCAACAACTCACATAATGTTTGCGTTTATTATTAATAATTTTGAAAATGTGACAGATATTTGAAAAAGATTTTTATTAGATTACTCACGATGTGTCAAAAACGGTTCACAAGAATTGAATAGAATTTTAAAATTAAGATTTTTAGAACAAAATCCGAGTTTGACAACGTTTTTAAAATAACTCATATAATGATTATCTTTATTATCAATTATGTTGAAAATGTGACAGATATTTGAAAAATATATTTATAAAAGTGCCTACATACAATATGTCAAAAACGGTTCACAACAATTGAACAGAATTTTAATATGCAGATTTTTAGGGTTTTCAAAATATCAAAAACGTATAATGTCATATTTGTGTTTATTATCAATAATTTTAAAAAGGTGACAGATATTTAAAAAGTATGAAGATATTTTGATAAAAGTAAGTAAAAGATCTAAAATAATAGTCCTCTTGCTGTGGACAAAACTACAATAAAATGATGTGGACAAAACTACAATAAAATTTAATTTTTAATTTTTTTATCGTTTTAATATGGAACATTTAATATTCATTTTTATTTTATTTTAGCGAAATAAATTTTTTTTTGAGAATTTCAGATATTTTGTCAGTTACTACTGGCAAGTTTAAAACATTTTAACTATTATTACTTATTATTTTTACAATTAGAACTAACATACATATTACGCCAAATATATAAAAGTTAATGTTTAAAATCACCAAAATTGTTGAATTCGTAACTATTTTGTTTAAAAATATATGAAAGATTAAAAAATGTAACGAACAATAAAATATCAAATGTTGCTAACCAAGTGTGTGTTTTTTTTAAATTTACTGACAATTTTCGACATTTTAACAACTATTTCTGGCAATTTTAGTACCTTGGATTGAAATTTTAAAACAATATTTTGAAATTTCTAATAATTTTAAGGTTACAATTTCAAGATATTGTTTTAAAATTTTAATCCACCATTTCAAAATATTTGATCAAAATTAGTACTTAGCAGTCTCCAGGAACCTTTGAAACATTTAAAATCTATGACATTTTAGCAAAATTACTGATAATTTTCAGACATTTGACAATTATTACAGACATTTGACAATTATTACTAAAAAATTTCAGACGTGAAAAGATATATAAAAAAAAACATACAAATTGCCGAAATTGCAAACATTGTAATTATTTTGTTTAACAGTAAAATGTAAGTTTTAATTCTCAAATTGTAGATCACTAGGTTGCAAAAAAAAATATTTTCGAACTAAATTTTATTATTTTAAATACTAGCCAAATTACTGACACTTTTCTGTCATTTTAACAATTAATGTAGCGTTTTTTGCTAATAAATATTCTTTATTATTATTATATTATTATTATTGGTAATATTTTTCACGCCTAACTTTTGTAGTGCTCTTAATTTTCTTTACACTCATATTCTTTTTTTTCTGCTACTTATCATTTCGTTGGAAAAATGAGTAGACATTCTCAAAAATTCTTATCGATTTCTGTAGATTTCTTTTTGATTGTTATGATTTCGAGAGATTTTTCAATAATTTCGTGATCATTCAAATCAGAAAATCCAAATTGGTTCACACAATTGACCCACTTATTAGATTTTTTAATTCATTCTGCAAAATTTTCGATGATTCTTAAAATATCTAAATATTTCTAAATTTTAGTAAGATTCTCGGAGATTTTACTATAATTTCCACGAAGTCTCAATAATTTAGGAGATTTCTACAGATTTCCCAATAATTATCATGACTTCTGGAGAGAATTTCAAGATAAAAAATGGAAATTTGTATTTTCAATAACTCTAAAGATTTCTCAATAATTTTTGAGATTTCCACAGATTTATTAATAAATATCAATAATTCCAGATATTTTTTAATAGCACCCATGATTTCCTAATAATATTCGAGATTTCTACAGATATCTCAATAATTCTTAATATTATGAGAGATAATTTCGAAATTACAAAAATCAATAATTATTGACATAATTATTACTCGTATGTTTTCCGAATAATTATCATGATTTCTGGAGATATTTTCAAGATAAAGAAATGGAAATTGGTATTTTCAGTAACTCTAAAGATTTCTCAATATTTTTTGAGATTTCCACAGATTTCTTCATTAATATCAATAATGTTAGAGATTTTTTAATAACACCCCAGATTTCCTAATCATTTTCGAGATTTCTACAGAAATCCTAATAATTCTTAAGATTTTGAGAGATAATTTCGAGATCAAAAAATAAAAAATGATTGACATGATTATTACTCATACTTTTTCATTTTCAAAATTTGTTGATAATTAGACAATGATTTAGAGAAAAACTTATTTTTTTTTAAATACTAGCCAAATTACTGACAATTTCTGACATTTTAACAATTATTGATGATATTTTTCACGCCTAAATGTTGTAGTACTCCTAAGCTTCTTTACACTCATATTATTTTTTTTTCCTGCTACTTATCCTTTCCTTGGAAACAAGTTGAGACATTCTCAATAATTCTTATTGATTTCTGTAGATTTCTAAATAGTTGCGAGATCATTCAAATCAGAAAATCTAAATTTCTTTCACGATTTAAACGATTTTTAGATATTTAAAAAAAAATCATCAAAAAATTTGTAGAAAAATCTTAAAATATCTAAACATTTCTAAATTTTAGCAAGATTCCGAGAGATTTTACTATAATTTTTACGATGTCTCAATATATTGTATATTTCTACAGATTTCCCAATAATTATCACGATTTCTGGAGATAATTTCAAGATAAAGAAATGGAAATTGGTATTTTCAACAACTCTAGAGAATTCTCAATAATTTTCGAGATTTCCATAGATTTCTTCATTAATCTAAATAATGTCAGAGATTTTCTATCATTTTCGAAATTTCTGTAGAAAGATTTTGAGAGATCATTTCGAGATCATAAAAACCAAAAGTGATTGACATGATTATACTTTTTATTCTCCAAATTTGTTGATAATTTAAAATATATCCAGACATTTCTAAATCTTTTCAAATTTCGAGAGATTTTTCAATAATTTCCCTGATTTCTCAATTATATTTGAGATCTACAGATTTCGCAATAATGATCAAATTTTTCTAGATTATTCAATAAATCCAAAGCTTTCTCAATAAGAAATTGCTACTAAAAACACGTTTGAAATGGAATAATAATAAGCAGATTTTAAGAGATTATTTCGATATCATAAAAATAAAAAATGATTGACATGATTATTACTAATACTTTTTCATTCTCCAAATTTGTTGATAATTAAAAAAAATATCCAGACATGTCTAAATATTATCAAATTTCGAGAGATTTTCAATCATTTCCCTGAGTTCTCAATTATATTTGAGATCTCTACAGATTTCGCAATAATGATCAAATTTTTTGAGAATATTCAATAAATCCAAAGATTTCTCAATAAGCAATTGCTACTAAAAGCACTTTTTTGTTTCACTATTTTATCTCATTTGACCAACTCTGTATATATTTCCGTTTAATAGATCCTTAGATCCTAATGGTGGGCGTCGTAAATGTGACCACCCTGTATATGTTCGTGAGCTGACTGAATCATGCTTAATCATGGTAGTGAACAGAGCTTATAGCTGTGTTTATCGGATGTTTAGTTGTACAAACAAGGGCTGAATTAAATTCGCTGGCGTGGAAATAGTTATTTAACCAACAAGTTGATTAATGAGAGCGATTAATTATCGAGAAATTTTAACGCGTGAGCGAGCGGAGCGAGCGAGCGCGTTAATTGTCGAGATTATTAATCGCCGATTAATCTTACGTGTTGGTTACAATATTTTTTCGTTGATCTTATTAGCAATAAAAAAGTTTAAAAAATCAAATTAATTGTGATAATTATTGTGATATACATATACAAATGATTCAAAACCTATTAACTAATTTGTAAGATTACTAATTTTTAAGTTGCACTGTGTTTGTAAACAGACCTTTTCCCGCAATATCAGCAAAATACGCTAATAAAACAGATTCCGAATGGCGCGTTACCTGCTTCTCTGCGCACCATATTGTAAATTCTCCGTATGTCTTTTCGTATAAAGACCTGCTTTTTTCCGGGAGCAAACACAATGAAGCAACATTGGCACTCTCCAAAACTTCTGGCGGGGTCAATATTAGAGCGTCTTCGAGATCCATAATAGCCACAAATAACTTATAAATCACGTTTGACGTTTTACAGTGACATTTGAATATAGTATGTTTGGTGGCCTATACTAAAATAGTTTATTAAAACAAATCGTTCATTAATGGGGGTTATTAATGAACGATTTCTCTGTACAAATCATACATTAATGATATGCTTAAATGACAGATCAACGGAAAAGTAAATTTCGCAATTATCTAAAACGCTGCGCAGTTTATACTTTCCTAAAAATCGCTTATGACTCACCGCTTTACATAAGTGCTCGTGTAATCTTCATATTTTCCAGAGCTAATCGCCGAACTGGGGCTCGCTCTCTACATAAAACCTAATTACTTTCGGCGAAAATATGCGAAAACTTGGTTTATCTAACAATTATTCACGAAAACCTGGAATTTCAGCTTTTCCAGCCGTATTTGTGAACCAAATCATATGCATTTGCATTCCCTTTGAAAATAATTTTCGTCCCACAATTATGTAAGCGAATATGTTTGAATATATAATTGTAACAAGTGTTCGGAAAATGTACGCGCGAAAATTCTTGAAATTTCGGAAAATTTAACAAAAACACATAAATACTGAAATGAAAACCAAAGGTCATCGGCATTTCCTGTATTGGATTTTAGTAATCAAATCATCGATATTATGAACTACATTCGTTTATGCTCAATAAATGTGCTATTATAAATATTAATAACGCGCTTGCATACTTAAAACGGTATAAACGTCGCTATTATTAAATATTTAATTATCATTCGAGTTATTTATGGTGTGACTTGATGTTGTATAATGTGTTTACATTTGAGACTTTATGTAATTTTGATGTTTTGAATTTGGCAATCGCCTAGTGAGCATTTTCCAAATAGCCGCATCGTAAATCATGGTTTTTATGGTTTCCTATTTTTGGCCTTAAATTTGGTTATGCACTTTTGAAGTATTAATTAAGTAGTTTTTCAGTATTCTAATACACAAGTCACTAAGTAAACATATACATTCGTAAGTTGGTTTGCATTTCATAGATGTACTCTGTAAAAAAAAAACCTTTGCACCCTCATCACCATACGGATTTTTTTTTGGCACGTTAGCAAATGTCGTGTTACATGAAGGCGCATTCTTGCTAATTGTTTAAACTCGTTCAGGGTTTGTATATTTTCGGATTATAAAAATAAGTTTCGGACGGCCTAAATAAATTACGCTACTCCCGGAATCAGCGTTGTACCGGGAATATAAATAATACATAAAGTTACGTAAGAAATTTTAAATTACACACACGATCCACATAAATAAACCCATGAAGCTTCCAATTCTCGGGGAATCTATCGGTACAGCCCTAGTGGAGCCGTGCCAACTGGGTTACGAGCGAAATTTGACTCCATGGGAACATTTGAAGAATAGTGAATCGAGTTCCTGATCTTATATGCGATCAGGAAGTGCGATACATTTTATGGCTATACAAATTCTATACATATTTTATATTGATGTATATTTTTAAAATTGTGAACGTCAATGGTTAGGAATGGCATTGTAGGAAGTGTCAATAGTAAAGTCAATACTCTGGATGTATTGATAACATGCACTTTTGCACGTATGACCAATGTGTTAACACAGAATTAATTATGCAGTGGCTATGACTCCATTGTGATGGCTCCAGCAAATGCTTTTATCGGATTATTTGTATAGCTTGCAGGTTCCACATTTATTAATTTTTTAAATTAAGTTCGTCGATAATCCTCAACGATACTGTAACGGTACAATACCGGGGTATCATTATAAATTGTAATTAATTTATAAACGTAGAGTGGCTCGTAATCTAAGTGGCGGTACTTCACCTGTGTTTGATTCATGGAATCGTTATAGTGACAAGATCGATGGTTCGTTGTTCAAGTATTGTGTCTGTTACGGGGAATATATCAAATTATACGCATACACAAATATCATCATACAGTAATTTATTCATTCAGTAATTCGTATGGTTTTACATTTCATTTAGCAAGTAAGGTTTGGTCCATTTGGTTATGGTAAATAATACGCTTTACATTTATGTGGTGACTAAGGGTTTATTTAATAAGTAATAACACACAAATAATGAATAATGACGATTTATTCTCAATTAAAGTTTTGAAATGAGTAATGATTTTTACGTGGTCTCTGATTATTTCATTTGGTTATGGTAAAATAATACGCTTTACATTTATGTGGTGACTAAGGGTTTATTTAATAAGTAATAACACACAAATAATGAAGAATGACGATTTATTCTGAATTTAAGTTTTGAAATGAATTTATCGATTTTTACGTGGTTTCTGATTATATTTCGTGGTATTTTGACATGAATTGACGTTATAATTCATATTCTACTGGTTACTAGTACGTGCGATCTGTCCCTGCTAATTACGGTGTTTTAGTTATGTCAGTCATTCCACATGCGTTCGTTCATCCATATTTTTATCTTTTGTTTACTTGATTTGATTTATCCTCAGATAAAGTTTAGAAGTGTATTTCCCAGCAAATAACATGCCAGTATTAAGGATGACGATTTGCCCTTAATTAAAATTTCGCAATGCATTTACCAAGCAATAACACCCAAATAATTATATCGTAAATTTCGATCGGTGATTTGTGCACGATGGTCAGTTGTGTCTGGCTAAAGTACATATATCTGATCTCATAGCGAGTCTCATACCCTAACCCTATTACGTCTGACGTGTATGAAACATAAGCCCCTCGTTTGTTTTTGACTCTTTTTATTTTTATTTAAAAAAAAATTAATGTCTTTTCTTTTGTTTTTAATATGTTCATTTATTTTGAGTTTGTTTTTTTTTACTTCGTTTTTGTGATAATTGAATTCACCTAGCGGATGTGATTCTGCATGATTTTGACTTTGATTCATTCACGGATTTATATCCCTTCTTTACGCATGCTCATGCATGAATTCCCTTGATTCGCGTTCATTCTTAATTGCCGTTATGTTTCGTATTTATTAACTTTATTTCTCATCCGATCATGACTTATGACTTGGATTCATTCAATGATTTATCTATAATATCCACATGCTCGTGCTTCAGGAATATACTGACTCGCATTCATTCATTTCTCACTCGCTCACGAATTCCAATATGCAAATACTGACCACATGCATTATCGATGCTGAGGGCTGTCTTATTTCACCGGCATGCAATCACAACTTATTAGTTTGATCACTCACTCGACTGATTGATTAGTGATATTAACTACGCAACGTTAATTACAAGGATTTAGTGATTTGGTATGACATGATGATATTTGCTGATTTTTGTAATAATTATTGACCTTCACGAATACCGGTTTTTATTTCCCGTTGCGATCGCTACCTGGGAAATCCCTTGAGTTTATATCTGTTTAAATACCTTCCTGAACTAAGCTCTTTCCCGAATCCCTTGCTAATAAAATATAAATAATAATTAAAACGCATGATAATCGAATATTGGTGGTGGTTTATGTGGAGTAGCAACACTTATCATACGTGACAATATTACGAAGAGAACCATACACGTTGTGGGGTGTGATTGGTTAATATGTTCGACCCGAACACATCAAGGGGTTAGAGCGATATTTGTAGTCTGCTTCTAGCGCGCCCTTCTGTTTCAAAGTGCGTCGCGAAACTCACAGATCGCTATAATTACGAAGAGAAACATACTTGTTATCGTATGAGATTGAAGAATGCGTTCAGTTCGCACATACCAACGGGTAAGAGCGATTTTGTAGTATGCTTCCAGCGCGCCCTTCTGTTTCAAAGTGCGGCGCGAAACCCACAAATCGCTCTCATTACGAAGAGGATCACACACCTTTGCGCCAGTTTGTTCGTTTTGTTCTTTCGTAATTTTGGCACAGGATATTTTCCGGCGGATTGCCGAAGTAATTTACTTGACACGCGTAATGACTTGTCTGCTAAATGTTTCGCAGTGCCCTTCGAAATTAGCAGTTTGATTCGCGTTACTCGATCATCAATTGCGTCAGTACTCACTCATTAACCCTTCCTATCTCTCGCCTACTGGATAGCCGTACTGATGTCGTGGTGGCCCTTGCGCTTGGTGTTGTTTTAATTACTTCGCGGTCTCCCCGAAAATATCTAACTGGTTCAATACTGCCCTAATTGAATTATTAATTTCCCTGACTGTTTATACTAATTGCGCCCCCGTTTACACTCTCGCGATTTGTCTCGTGCCCTCGGCCGTCGAGCACCAAGTGTCCTCCCCCCTGCTTTCGCAGATTCTTATATGTTTACCTCCCCATTTTCCCCGAGCCCCGGGCCCAAACACTGCCGTCCCCGATCTTCTACGGTGGTCTACTCCTCCTGGCTAAGTGCCTTTTTCGATGCCTGCGCAATAATTTCTTCCACAGGTTTACGCCACTCGATCTTTTGCTGGCGGATTTGTGTTTGCTACCAATACAAATCATGTCCCTTTGTGGCGTGAGTTATCCAGGCCCAAGGGGCCCTGTTCTAAGAATTTCGGTACGCGTGCATATAGTTGGCGCTGTTTTTATGGTACTTAAGTTAATGATTCTATGGGCCGTAATATTATACTTTCGGTTTTGAACTCCCCGGAATCGCTCACTGTCGGTTAGTAGCACATACCCTGTCTGGTCTCGAGTAATTTATATTTCCATGAACTGTTGATATTTCCGCCCGACTAGTAAACTCTTGTTACCCTTAAGTTAATGGCTTTTATTGTCCCCATTGTTGATAGAATTCTCCCGGACTGGTTTAGGGGTCTGTGGCCCCCCACGAGTCTGTTTACGTATTTTTACGCCGGAATGCGATACTTATTTATTTATTAATACGAACGATTTTTCAGCAAATAACACCTGTCTCACCTACTCGTTGTTTAGCCAAATAAAACATGGTCTGTCGTGGGTCATTTCAATACCAACACATTTAAAGTGAACTTTGTTTTTGTTTTTTAATATTCAAGACAATTTTTTTTTCATTTTTTTTTCTTTCATTAAATTCATCGATATACTTAATGGCTTTATTATTTCATATAATGTGATACCAACACATTTAAAGTGAACTTTGTTTTTGTTTTTTGTTTTTTAATATTCAAGACAATTTTTTTTTCATTTTTTTTTTCTTCATTGAATTCATTGATAGATATACTTAATGGCTTTATTATTCCATATAATGTGCTGCAAAAATGTTTGCTGGAGGTTAATTGACCAATTTAATACATTAACATCCAGTATACCTGACGGCCATGCTGAATCAATGTATCACAGAACTTAATGTATGGAAGCGTACCACATCTAGAATAGGATGCATAAATATGTATGCTTTCATGTCTAAATATTGCAATTAATTCAAATGTTTTATTTCAGGACAAAGTCATTATGGCGAGAGTTATATACTCGAAACCGGTATATGAATTGCACGATCATTACGGTTCTGTTATGCAATGGTGCATGGATTGCTCTGATCACCGCTAGGTTTAATGATACTGCACGTTTATGCAATGTTATAGATATTATTGGCACTTCTCATTTCGTTCCTCGTACTCTGTTTCAGTTGCAAATTAGCTTGTGCATTTGTCCAATTAGGTCTAACATTTCCAACTTTCACTAATCATTTGTAATTAGTGTTTGTTTGTGTCGTTTCTTTTATTCTATATCGAGCTTTTGTGTGGGTTTCATGTGTCAGGCAATTAATCATTGACAGGCACACAATCTGTGCGAGACTAATTCTGATAAACAAAGCTTATTGGTTTGGCTTAAATATAGCAGCTGTATTATAATAATGCTAATAAAAATCGCACAGCTGATGAATTCAAATGCAATTACTTTATAGTTACTAGGTTAAGACCAGGATAACAAATTTCACTGTATGAACCATGCTAGAAAAAGTGTAAAGATTTAAGAGGTTAGGATATGATTAACAGTTAGAGGACAATTAGAATTTATAAGATGTACTAAAAACTCGAAAGAAAAATTCAGGGATAAATTTAGTAATGTTATTATTGTTCAGACTGAGATCTAATTGTCACTCAAAACCCAGACTTTTGTTAGTAATAAATCATCTGTTTATTTATGTTATTTATAATTATATTAATTTATGTTTCTGTTTTTTACAGGTAAGTCGTTGAAGCTTTTTACAACTGCGATTAATTCTTTGATGAGAATTATGATAGAGATAATACCAATGTAAGTAAATACCTGTAGCATTTGAGTTATACAAATCAGGCACGTTTATTATGGTTGTCGATCAAAAAAGTAAAGGAGTAATAATTACAATTATTGGAAATAATTGCAATTTGTTTATTGATACATTATCAGCGTCCTATTTGTATATCTATGGCAAGTAAAGAAGTAATAATTGCAATTATTGGAAATAATTGCAATTTGTTTATTGGTACATTATCAGCGTCCTGTTTGTATATCTATGGCAAGAAAAGTAGTAATAATTACGATTATTAAAAATAATTGCAATTTGTTTATTGATACATTATCAGCGTCATGTTTCTATATGAGCCGTTCATTTTGAAAGTGACTTAAGTCCATTTATCTTTAATTTGAAATACTTAAGGTTTTGCGTTTTTACAAAATTAAAAATATACGTAAGATATATGGTTGACTTGCAATGTTAAATCGCATTTAAGGGATTTAATTTTATACATCCTATTAAAAAGTCGCTATTATTAAGTGTATAATATGACCTTGCTTACCTTAAAAGGACTTAGGTCACTTTCAAAATAAAAATTTGTTTTGTTACAAAAAGTGAAAGAGCTTAAGTCCGTTACATATAGCTTAAAAAATAGAAAAAAAAACATTTAAATTATATTTTTAGATAATAGAAATAAATTTAGTAACAAGTTATTCGTTAACATTCTCAGTATGCGGGAGTGATTTGAAGTAGTTATGGTGTTCCGGAGGTATATACCGCAATAAGTCCATCATGTGTCGATATTTTAGTGATGTGATGCTTCTTATACTTTTATATAACGATGGCAATACAATATTCCCAAATTTTTTAGGTCTACCCCGACGTGGTAATAAATCAAGAATTTTAAATTCTGCGTTCTCATCCATGGTTGTTTTGTATAAAATTTTATATGGTTCATTTCTTAAAAATCGCATCCAGCATATTTGAAGCCAGTTTATTTTTTCTCCGTTGGTATTTTTGGATCTTTTGTAAACTGCTTCTTCCAAGAGTCTTGTTGATATAAAATCCTCTTGTTTCATTTCATTTAGTATGAAAGTATTACCTTTTCTACATTTTTTAATTATATTATAATAATCTTGTGGCACATACAATAACTGATATTTTTTTAACGACATTTCTATAACGCCAAAATCTCTGTCATTAAGTAAAAATGAATGCCCTGATATTAAAGATTTGTGGTCTATGATTTCCACATCATTTCCCATCGATAGAATTTTTAACCACATTAAAGATATTTTGATGTTTCTGTTTTGTCCTCCACACATGTCACTATATGCAATGATGTGTTTTTCACCTTTCAGGGTTTTTAGGTGTCTCAAGAGGCATGAAGCCACTTCTTGGGAACCTCTAGAAGCTTTTGTTTCATCCCAAACGTACATGTATACATTATCGTTGTGGAAATTGTGTATGCCTAAATTTAAAATATACATGTTACATTTATAATAAGCTAATGAAGTAGTTAACTTTGGGAATGGTAACGCTTTCTGCAAATCGAATGAAAAGCCAAAATAATGAGATGGATTACTTGATACTCGCTCTTGATCTTGTTTTAACGCATTTCTAGCCGATTCTGCTAGCTTCAAATGAATATCATGTTCTTCCATAAGTTTTTTCTGTTCTTCATGGTTTTCTGATGCTTTGATTTAATGTTTAATACATCACATCTTCGACATGTGTCTTTGCGTGGTTGGTGGAAATGTAGATTAAAATCCTTTTTGAATATTTTTCTATAAGTCCATTCATTAACTGCTTTTAAATTATTTTCTTCACAGTGAAGCTCATAAAAATTAAACATTTTTTTTATAGTCAGTTCAGGATGAAGATATTTTCTGTCGGGATTATGGTCCCTAGTATAATGGGATTCAAATTTCGGGAAACTGTTAATATGGTTTTGAACAATCATATTTGCTTCATCACATATTTTTCTCGACGATCCAGGCAAACGCGCACGTAAATCGTTGCCAACGTTTTTAGATTTTAATACACGTTTCAATCGTCCTTCGCTTATTTGAAAAGTATCTAAAAAGATTTTTTTACGAACAGCAACTTTGCCTGGTTTATAATTTAACCAATACGTAAAACTCTCATTTCTACATGAACCGTTTCCGTTTCTCTGATGTCTTCTTTTTACAACACTGCGTCCGGTCGCTTCGTATAGCAATATATTTTGCTTATTAAAGTCTCCTAAGTTCCAAAACATTTCGAAAATACGTTTTCTTTCTGTTTCATTTAATTATTCAAGCAGTCTTTTCGGCATTGGCAATCTTCATTTTGAAAACCTTTGGCAGGAATATTTTTTCCCGATGGTGTATCGTATCTTTTCCCTGAATTCCGTTTAATTTTACGAATTTTCTGAATATAAGTACCACTTCTGTGTTCTCTGAATCCTTCTTTGAAGGTGCTGTTTTGTAAATTCTGATTCTCAATTACTTCCTCTTCCTCTGTTGAAGAATGAACTTCTAAAATTCTCCTTCTTTTTTAAATCTGTTGTATGAGTTTAATTCCTCTACACTTTCAGAATCAAAAAATCTTGTTATTTTATCCTTTCCCATGGGTTTAATAATTTCTTTAAATTAAATATTAGTTTTTAAATTTCAAGTTAATATCAAAACGTAATTTAAATTACCTTCATCACTGCTTTCAACATTTTGGGCCGCACTTTTTGACATCGTCAATAAAAAGTGGACTTAGGTCACTTTAAAAATTAGGATTTTCAGTATTTATATTATTTTGAAAATGTACGTGATATAAAATTTTCAAATGTACTAAGTATATTTCAATACCGATTTATTTTTTTGACAGTTCAGCATAAATTATAAATGTCACAAGTGCCAACTTGATAAAAGATGAATATGGACTTAAGCCACTTTCAAAATAAACGGCTCATATATCGATGCCAAGTATATAAGTAATAATTACAACTATTGGAAATAATTGCAATTTGTTTATTGACACATTATTATCGGCTTCCTGTTTGTACATCTATGGCAAGTAAAGATGTAATAATTACAATTATTGGAAATAATTGCAATTTGTTTAATGATACATTATTATGAGCATCCTATTTGTATATTTATGACTGATTAGCATCGACATGCTATGAAAGAAAATGTTGCCTTCTAAAGCCTGTCTTTCCAAAGTTTACCAAACCAACTTTACAAAGTTGACCAAAGTTATCATATTTTTCTGACATATAAACATGCCCATAAAAAGGTGAAAATTAACCTATCTAATGCGACGTTTAACCCACAAAAAGGTGAAAATTGATCTATCCAATGCGACGTTTTGTTTATTGACACATTATTATCGGCTTCCTGTTTGTACATCTATAGCAAGTAAAGATGTAATAATTACAATTATTGGAAATAATTGCAATTTGTTTATTGACACATTTATGAGCATCCTATTTGTACATTTATGACTAATTAGCATCGACTTGCTATGGATGAAAATGTAGCCTTCTAAAGCATGTCTTTATAAAGTTTACCAAACCAACTTTACAAAGTTGAGTAAAGTTGAGGATATATTCCTGACGAATAAACATGCCTACAAAAAGGTGAAAATTAACCTATCTAATTCGACGTTTAACCCACCTAACCTAACCTGACCTAACCTAACGGAACCCACAAAAAGGTGAAAATTAATCTATCCAATGCGACGTTTAAACCACAATAAGGCGAAAATTAACCTATCCAATGCGACGTTTATATTTTTGGGTATCTTAAGCCGACAGATACCCAATCTTATCAGTGGATGAAAAGATCTTATTGTCGGGCTATAGACGTTTTTTTTAGTAAAATTTAAAAGCTATAGATTGGATATCTTGAGTTTAAAATATTAAATCGTAGGAATAATAAGAAATATTCAATCTAACTTAAACACGGTATGGTTCTTGTTAAGCAATTGTCATTGACTGTTGCAACATTTCTGAGCAAACAATTATATTTTGTAAAATTTTATACTTAGCACTTCTGAAATTCCATGCCATGACTTTTGCATTTTTTGTCTAATTTAACACACTTCGTACTTCTTACCATTACAAAAATCCCAAATTATGGTAATCGAAATAGGGGACACCCTGTATATTTGGCATTTTTCTACGACAGTGCAATGAAAAACAGCTAAAATTTGATGCAAAACGCTATCTGTTTTTTGAATTGGTGAGAGACTGAATGTGTGTAAAACTTATTATACGCACAATTGATGTCTTTAAGCTGATTTTTTACGCACAGGTGATTTTTTACGCACTTGTGCTAAAAAGTATCACTTTACGCACTGTGATGAGTGCGCAAGAGCACTACTTTACGAAAATGTAACATACAATGTTTTTTTCTACGACAGCTGTAAAACAGCTAAAATTTTATGCAAAATCCTTTTTTTTTTTTAAATACGTGAGTTGAATTGTGTGCAAAACTTGCTTTATGCACATTTGATGTTTTTTCGCATAGGTGACTATTTTTCGCACTTGTGCTAAAAAGTACTGTGTACTTACGTATTACTTTACCACTTTACTATCTTTACGTATCACTTTACGCACTTTACGCACTGTGAATAAGACAGTGCGTAAATTAAGCTTTTACGCACTGTGATCAGTTCGTAAAGTGATAGGTTTTAGCACAAGTGCGTAAAAAAAACCTATACGTAAAAACATTATCTGTGCGTAAAATAAGTTTTGCACACAACTCATTCACTGACCAATTAAAAAAAATTGTAGTTTGCATAATATTTTAGCTGTTTTTCAGCTGTCGTAGAAAACACTTTATACGTTACATTTTCGTAAACTAGTGCTTTTGCGCACTGATCACAGTGCTTAAAGTGATACTTTTTAGCATAAGGGACTAAAAAAGTCACCTATGTGTAAAACCATCAACTGTGCGTAATATAGTTTTGCACACAATTCATTCAATCACCAATTAAAAAAAAATGTATTTTGCATATAATTTTAGCAGTTTTTAGCAGTCTTAGAAAAAACTTTGTATGTTACATGTTCGTAAAGTGGTGCTTTTGCACAAGTGCGTAAAAACATCAACTGTGCGTAAAATAAGTTTTGCACACAATTCACAATTGCACACTCACTAATTAAAAAAAAATAGTATTTTGTATAAAATTTTAGCTGTTTTCAGCTGTCGTTAAAAAAACTTTGTATGTTACATTTTCGTAAGCTAATGCTTTTGCGCACTGATCACAGTGCGTAAAGTGATACTTTTTAGCACAAGTGCGCAAAAACATGAACTGTGCGTAAAATAAGTTTTGCACTGAATTCATTCACTCACTAATTAAAAAAAAATAGTATTTTGCATAAAATTTAAGCTGTTTTTCAGCTGTCGTTGAAAGAACATTGTATGTTACATCTTGGTAATCTAGTGCTTTTGCGCACTAATTACAGTGCGTAAAGTGATACTTTTTAGCATAAGTGCGTAAAAAAACATCTGTACGTAATAACATCAACTGTGCGTAAAATAAGTTTTGCACACAATTCATTCACTCACTAATTAAAAAAAAATAGTATTTTACATAAAATTTAAGCTGTTTTTCATCTGTCGTTGAAAAAACTTTGTATGTTACATTTTGGTAATCTAGTGCTTTTGCGCACTGATTACATTGCGTAAAGTGATACTTTTTAGCATAAGTGCGTAAAAAATCATCTGTACGTAAAAACAACAACTGTGCGTAAAATAAGTTTTGCACACAATTCATTCCGTCACCAATTTAAAAAAAATGTATGTTGCATCAAATTTTAGCTGTTTTCAGCTGTCGTAGAAAAAGCTTTCTATGTTACATTTTCATAAAGTAGTGCTTTTGCGCACAGATCACAGTGCGTAAAGTGATACTTTTTAGCACAAGTGCGTAAAAACATCAACTGTGCGTAAAATAAGTTTTGCACACAATTCATTTACTCACTAATTAAAAAAAAAAAGTATTTTGTATAAAATTTTAGCTGTATTCAGCTGTCGTTGAAAAAACTTTGTATGTTACATTTTCGTAAACTAATGCTTTTGCGCACTGATCACAGTGCGTAAAGTGATACTTTTTAGCACAAGTGCGTAAAAATATTAACTGTGCGTAAAATTAGTTTTACACACAATTCATTCACTCGCCAATTGAAAAAAAAATTCATACAATTTTAGCCGCTTTACAGCTGTCGTAGAAAACACTTTGTATGTTACATTTTCGTAAACTAGTGCTTTTGCGCACTGATCACAGTGCGTAAAGTGATACTTTTTAGCATAAGTGCGTAAAAAAACACCTGTGCGTAAAAACATCAACTGTGCGTAAAATAAGTTCTGCACACAATTCATTCACTTGCCAATTAAAAAAAAATAATATTTTGCATAAAATTTTAGCTGTTTTTCAGCTGTCGTAGAAAAAACTGTGTATGTTACATTTTCGTAAAGTAGTGCTTTACGCATTCATTCACTTGCCAATTTAAAAAAAATAGTATTTTGCATAAAATTTTAGCTGATTTTCAGCTGTCGTAGAATAAACTTTGTGTGTTACATTTTCGTAAAGTAGTGCTTTACGAACTTTAATCATAAATAACTAGTTGTGATACGTGTCAACTTGTTTTTACAATAAAATAATACAAGACGAATTAATAACAATAATCCTACTACTTGTTTTAACGCTTTTTTTAGACATTTCATAAAATGCGCCAAAAATATAAGCTCCAATCAAAACGAAGTATAAGTTATATACTAAGTATAAATGTAATAAATGTTAATAAATAATAATAAAAAATAAATAATAAATACTCTAGTAGTATGACATTTATTCCATATACATATTTACACATACTTAATACATATGATATAATATACATAAATACATTGAATGTAGAATTTTTTGACAATTAATGGAATAAACCTACTTACATGAATTAGTCTCTTTTTAATTCTTAAAATATGTCCTTATGATAAATTAAATATTGTAACTTTTTTATTGACTTGTCATATCCAACTATTGGCCATAGGTGACTAATAAATTATGTTTATGTTTATTGATATATCCTCTTCTTAATGCAAGAATTAGGTAACTCCATCAAGTTTTCAAGTCAATTTCAAGTATCTGAGAAATCTGCAAGAACAGTTTTACCGATTCTTTAGCAGAATTTTTTACAAGCTTATTTAAACATAAGACTTCGTTTTATATTGTCCCACCCTTTTTATTGTAGTTATTTGTAAGGAGAAGTCACCAATTTAATAATTACTCATTTGTTACTATATATCTCCAAATTGCAAAAAAATGACTTACCTAGTTCTTACATTAAACAGACGATATGATATATGATTATACACTGTTATTTAAATTTGATTATCATTATTGGGATATCGGAAACTGTCAAAGTTGAAATTGGGACAAAGTTGCGTAATCATGTGGGAAACAATAATCAACTAAAATAATTAAAAAAATTCAATGGTTACTGAGAATTTTAGAAAAAAATTGAAATTTTCGAAATTCTCATTTATTTCCTGTCGTTACTTAAAGAGATACTTAAAAAAATTAACCCATTTTCATTGTCACTTTTTCTCCTTTACAACAAGGGAATTTTAGATTTTCAATCAGTCGTTTCGTGTGACTGCAATCGTTATCAAGTCTAAATTTTTAAATATGGACCTGCATTTTTTATTTTATTTTTGAGTTCTACTTATCATTACTATTATAATGATGTGCAATACTTGAGGTTTTAGTAACTTTTTTATATGGAAATAAATAAACATCTACAATTAACACTAAACTGGACTGAAAAATCAAACTTAAATTTCATGACGGTTCCACTCACACGAAACGCCAAAAACTTAAAATTGCTTTGTTGTAGATGAGAAATAGTGGCAATGAAAATAAGTTTTTTTTTTATATATATCTCTTCAAATAACAACAGGAAATGACTAAATTCAGGCTGAAAGGCTGCGGCTGATGGCCATTTGAAGCATAGCAGCAAGACCTTCTTTTTTTTTTAATTTAATAATGTACATACAATAACAAATATGTAATTGCTTAAAAAAATTAGATTTTCGAAAATTTTATGTTTTCTTTCAATTATCTCGGATTTTTTTTGTATTATCTTTATTGATTATTGTTCCCCATATTCTTTCGCAGCTTTGCCCAATTTAACCGAGTTCGTTCCTCTTATGTTTCCCATATCCCCATAGAGATGATCGAATTAGAATAACCCTGCATATGGAATATATGGAATATACTCTATTTGGAGTCATAAATCCTATAAACGATGAAATGAAACTCGGTCTGCAATTAATTAGTAATTACAATTCCAGCACCAAAACATGTTCACTGCTTAAACCACCCAAACATCCAAATTATGCATCGACAGCATAAGTTATTCTGTGATAAATTCCTTAAATATTTTCCTAGTTACTTAATACTGTACACACAGGAGAGACCAAAACATCTACAATGTGCTGGCGGATATGTTGTAAGAACACGAAACGTAAATGTTTGCACTTCTCACTCGTCGATTATTTTTTTATGAGAATGAATTTTAATATACCTACTGCTCACAAATTGTTTGAAATACCTTTAAAATATTGAAATGAGAGATGATAAATGTGCATATTTGATTATATTTTTATATGGTACACAAATATTAAAAAAAAAAAAACTGTAAAGGCTTCTCATGATTCGAATTATCGTGGGTTTGACTCTCACCTAAATGAATATTGCAATTAAACTCCGTGCGTCACTATTTTGCAATATATTCTTAGAATTTACAATACTTATGTACTATTATTTTTACTAATTACTAGTACTACTACTAATACTACTAATTTACTATTATAATTTACAATAATTTGATCTTGACTAGGCTAATTATTACAGTCATCTACGCGTTAAATTAAAAAATATATATCAAAAACAGCATGTACGTATTTATTTCAAAAGTTGAACCCCCCCCCCCCCCTCTCTGACACCGAGAGCCTGGCCCTCGTCACTGCTTCGAAGGGACCCTCCACTCGCTCCACGGCCTAACGCGCTGATTGCCCTCCAGGCACGTCACAATGTGCAGATTTCAATCTCTATATCGGATCTCTATATCTGCTTTCTATATCTATATATCTGTGTGATAAAAGCTTATAATAGCTACCTCTTTTTTAAATCGTTTACTAGAGACATTTTATATATTGAAAACTATTCTATATCTGTATTTTTGTTTGAAACAACTGTTTAACGAATAAAAAATGTGAAATAAGGTAAACGTTATTTAATTTTTTATAAAAAATTCACAAAGCTTAGAGATTACAATATAGATGTTCAACAATTTAGTTCTAAATTCGTAAACTATAATGTACGGTTTTCTTAAGTAATGCAAAATAAATATTACTTATATTTTTAATGAAAACTATATTTGAAACATATTTGTGTAATAATTGCAAATAATATTATTATTTTTATTGTTTGACTTACATAGTAAGTATACGTATGACGTAAGTATACATTCTGGGACAAAATACGTAAACCAATTTATTACCTACTGTATTCTATGTGATATCAAGAAACGAGAACGACGTTCAATTTGAACGAACTCCGGAAGAGGGGCTTGCAGGAAATAAGAACGACTGAAATAAACTTTTCTCTATTTCATTACAACCGTACGGCTTCCTTTTGGAAATTGCCAGACAGAAACTGCTGAAATATGCGGCGGAGATACACAATCGATTACGCGGGCGAAATGAGAGCGAACTTCCACGTCAGCCACTCTGAAAAGAGGAGTATTATTTCACTGCAGGTTCCACTTACGAGCCCACCGGCCTTGCGTACTTGCAGGAACGGTTCCCATTAATTTTAAAGTGTCCCCTTTTATTTATTCCTGCTGTCATACATATGAACGGGAAACTTTGAAATAACGGAGGCAATTTCAGGACGTAAAGTCGACACTATTGAAATGGTTATTAAAGAGCTTAAAGAGCAGCTGTCATATGATTTAAAAAAATCCTAACCTAAGTTTGTATGTTGCAATAACCATATAAGAACCCCTCTTTCTACGGCACTGATGATTGTAATTATTTGTGAATGTGTGTATTGACAGTGGACAAAATATCAGATTTAGAAGACTACTCTAGTAGAAATTTTAATAAGAAAACTGATTTGCTAAGTAACACTTAGAATTTTATGACCAACATCGCCACGTGTAGTTCGTTCGCCAATTTATATACACCCTGTGTATAATATGTAAAATTTAAAAAAAACACATATTCCTTGCCAGTTTTAATACGAAACGTTTTAGTTTATCAAAATACATGAATTATTTCTAAAACAGGATTTGTGCGTTTAGTAGCTATTTATGGTATAAGTGGTATAGCTATTTATGGTATAAGTGGTATAGCTATTTATGGTATAAATCAAAAACAGTATCACACTCGGCTTCGCCTCGTGCGCTAAACTATTTTGTCGTGTATAAAATTCATCTTTATTCACATGTATCATACAATATTCTTTCCAATTTCGTTTAAAGAATTTTCAAAAATAATTATTGCCTAGGTAGGTGTGATATTTTTTATAAACGAAAATTTCAAACAGTGCGATTTTATTTAATTTTTTTATTACTTTATTCCTGTTGTCAATAGTAGTATGAATAAAGTATAAAGTATAATAATTATTTTTGAAAATTCTTTAAACGAAATTGGAAAGAATATTGTATGATACATGTGAATAAAGATGAATTTTATACACGACAAAATAGTTTAGCGCACGAGGCGAAGCCGAGTGTGATACTGTTTTTGATTTATAGCTGTAAACATTTTATTAATATTTTTGATTAAATTATTGTTTTAATAATGAGATTAAATATTTAAAATAAGCATTTTGTTATTAGGAATTGGAAAAAAGATTTTTTCAGTTCTATTAACAACAAATACAGAGTAAAACAAATGAAATTCGCACTAGCTTAGAATTTGACTATAAAAATTTTTGACGCATTAGTCAAAATTCTCCAGTTTGCCTATTTAATTAATATTTATGTAAATTGGAAAAATAGTGTATGATACACGTAAATATAGAAATTTTATTCACTCAAATACATTATCACACTCAACTTATTTTTTCATGGATAAAGTTCATCTTTATTCACTTATATCGTAAATAGCTATTAATAATTTTAAATTGTGGTGGCGTTTACTTGGTTTGTTTATAATTTGTAGCTATTAATAAGAATGAAAGATATTTGAAACCTGAACACTTTTTAATGACAATTAAGTTTTCATAGGGACTGAGATTTATATATTTCCTGTTCGTCAAAACTACTAATAAAGTCAAAATTACTAATATGAGAAATTTTCCAATTTATTTCCTAAATCTTGAAGATGCTATTTTTTTCTTCAAGTATTCATCAAAATCCTATTTCATCCTGCAATTTCCTTGGAAACTATAAATTTATGTTTTGGTCATTTTTTAACAAATTTAACTTTTTTTAAATAAATTTTCGCCCAAATTTTTGACAATTCTATAGGAAATGAATACAAAACTAGAAATTTTATACAAACTACTGAAATTTCAGACTATAAAAATAATAAAATTTATATAAACAGAAAACTTTTTTATGGGATTACGTTTTCATAGGTACGGAGAAATTTAATATTTTGTATTCGTCAAGACTTAATTTGGTACTAATATTAGAGATATTTCCAATTTATTTCCTAAATCTTGAAAAGGCTTTTTTCCAAGTATTCGCCAAAATCCTATTTTATCGTTCAATTTCCTTGGAAACTATAAAATTATATTTATGTTTCCTGACAAATTTTCCAACAAATTAGCAAAATCCAACTTTTTCGAATAAATTTTCAGTTCATTCAAAATTTTCACCCAAATTTTTGACAATTCTATAGGAAATGTACAGAAAACAAAAAAATTATTCAAACTACTGAAATTTCGGACTGTAATAATAAAATTCGACCTAGCTTTGAAATTGATTATAAAAAATGTGACGCATCAAGCAAATTTTCTTCAGTTTGCCGATTTAATTAACATTTATGTAAATGAATTAGTTTATGCTTAAGTAACTTTTATGCATGTAAATTGGTAAAATAGTGTATGATACACGTAAGGACACGTGTATTTACGAATTTACACACGTAAATAAAGAAATTTTATTCACTCGAAAACTTAATCACACTCAGATTCGCCTCGTGCGCTAAACAATTTTTTCGTAGAGAAGTTTCATCTTTATTCAGTTATACCGTAATTAAAGATATTTGAAAACTGAATACTTTTTGATGAGAATTAAGTTTTCGTAGGGACGGAGATTTTATTTCCTCCTTCAATTTCCTTGGAAACTATCAAATTATATTTTTGTTTTGGAAATGTATACAGAACTGTAGAAATTTTACTATTAATAACTAATTTTACTACTGAAATTTCTGAATATAGTAATAATAATATTTATGTAAACTGAATACTTTTTTATGGGATTAAGTCTTCATAGGTACGGAGAAATTTAATATTTTGTGTTCGTCAAAACTTAATCTTGAATCTTGAAACGTACTTAAATGTACTAATCTTGAAAATGTAATTTTTTTTTTCAAGTATTCACTAAAATCCTTTTCTAGCGTTCAATATCATTGGAAACTATAAAATTAAATTTTTGTTTCCTGACAAATTTTCCAACAAATTTGCAAGTTCTAACTGTTTTCCAATAAATTTTCAGTTTATTCCAAAATTTCACCCTAATTTTTGATAATTCTATTGGAAATGTTTACAAAACTGTAGAAGTTTTATACAAACTACTGAAATTTCGGACTATAATAATAATAATAGTTGTGTAAACTCAATACTTATTTATGGGATTAAGTCTTCATAGGTATGGAGAAATTTAATATTTTGTGTTCGTCAAAACTTAATTACTATTATTAGAAATTTTCCAATTTATTTCCTACATCTAAAAAATGCTATTTTTCAAGTATTCACCAAAATCCTATTTCATCCTTCAATTTCCTTGGAAACTATCAAATTATATTTTTGTTTCCTGACAAATTTTCCAACAAATTTGCAAGTTCTAACTGTTTTCCAATAAATTTTCAGTTCATTCAAAAATTTCGCCCAAATTTTTGAAAATTCTATTGGAAATGTATACAAAACTGTCGAAATTTTATACAAACTACTGAAATTTAGGACCATAATAATAATATTTATTATTATTTGTTATTGGTTATTTTAAGTACTTTCTGGTATCTTCTGGTATTTATTTATTTATTTTTCCCTACTAGTTTCGGCTTAACATTCAGCCATCATCAGGGTTTTTGTAAATACTTCCAACTTTGTCCAATAAATTTTTAGTTCATTGAACAATCGCACCCAAACGTTTGATTATTGGAAATGTACTCCATTATTATTATTATAAATTTTCCAATAAATTTGCAGTATTCTATATTTTTTCCAATAAATTTTCAGTTAATGGTATTGAAAATATACAGAAAAGTGTACAAATTTTATTGAAACTACTGAAATTTCTGAGTATAATAATAATATTTATTTAGTGCTTTAACAATAATTACATTATCCTCTTACACAGTCATATTACAAATATATCCATATTTACTTAATACACCAGATTACACTCACATCTTAAATGAGAAAATAAAACACATCCTTAATTACTTGGTTACTTGGTATGGAAAAATGGTGAAGATTTCACTGTTCACTTAAAATTCCTGATAATGCATAAGGTACGTGAGGAAAATATAATGAAATATTAACAAAACCCCCAAAATTGAATACTGACATTTCGGACTATAATAATAATAATATTTATCTAAACTGAATACTTTTTTTATGGGATTAAGATTTTCATAGGTACGGAGAAATTTAATATTTTATGTTCGTCAAAACTTAATTACTAATATTAGAAAAATCTGATATTATTTTCATACGTCTAATTTGTAAAAAATGATCAACTTATGAGAACTTTACTAATTTTCCAAGTAGACAATTTTTTTAAGTAGTGAACGTGAATGTATTAAATAACAGAAATAAAGATCCTGACAATTCAATTCAAAATACATCATTCCTGACATTTCAATTCAAGGACAATAATACATAATACAATATTCTATTCAAGGACAATTCAAGGACAAAATAATACATAATTACAATATTACAAATACGTAATTAAAAATTTATTAATTAAAAAAATAAAACGGGTTTTCTGCAAATAACTTTTTATATGTTAGGAATTGCGATAGGGTTGTAATTAGGAAAAAGTTTTTTTTTTAATTACGCATGTAATGATATAATAATATACACGGGCTCCCTGTATATTTTCTCGAGGTAAATTTTCCGTTTTTATTTTATTTGTAAGAGAAATTGAAACCATTTTTCATATTGAGAATTGAAGCCATTCCTGACATTTTAATTAAAAATACATAATTCCTGACAATTCATTTCAAGGACAAAATAATACATAATACAATATTCTATTCAAGGACAATTCAAGGACAAAATAATACATAATTACAATATTGCAAATACATAATTCAAAATTTATTCATTAAAAAAAATAAAACGTGTTATCTGCAAATAACTATATGTTAGGAATTGCGATAGTTTTGTAATTAGGAAAAATGTTTGTTTTTTTAATTACGCATGTAATGATATAATAATATACAGGGACTCCCTGTATATTTTCTCGAGGTAAATTTTCCGTTTTTATTTTATTTGTAGAAGAAATTGAAGTCATTTTTTTTTACGTCTTTTTGAGGTCAAAATCTTGGAATTTAATTTTTATCTCGGAAATTAAAAATGTAGGTATACACATGTCTCTTCAAAAGATGTTTAAAATATAACTGGGAAGCCAGAAACATAATAATATATAGGGTGTTCCATTTAAAAAACAAAAGTTGATGGTTGATCACCTGAGGACTTTCGCCATGTTTGAATGATTTTTGAATGAATGATGAAACATTTCAAGCTATCAATTAATCTCATAGGTCAACGTACAAAACCTCAGAATGGTTTGGGTCAAAACAACGAATGTGGACATGAGATGATTTTTATTTTAAGGCCCAACGCCTACATAGGCCATTGGCACCACATGACCAGTATGATAGTTATGATTAACAAAGTGCACAGCAAAATTGATGAGCATGTAATTCCAATGAGATAGCACTGGCTGGAACGACGTTTTAATAAAAAGCAACCAACGCCCAACATCGCTCAGACATGCATTAAGGTAAATGCGATTCATCCGCGATTAATCACTACGAATTTGCCCAGAACAGGAGAAAAAAAAAAAGAAAAACGGGCAACAATCGTCGCGTGCACCAGCCGAAGGAAAGTGTGGGATCCATTGTCGCGGATCCATTAAACTTATTAAAACCGGGGTATTAAGCACGAAACTGTAATTCAATGAGCAAACCTTTTTTCGCTGCAGTTTAATTACCCCATCTAATCACGTCAATCAGAACACTTCCGTTCCACTCGATAGTTAATTGCTGTGGGTAATGAAACACCCATCAATACCTTGTAAAAAGTCGTTTATCAGATGGTGACTCACAGAAAAAAACGCAACAATACAGCTAATAACTTTGAGCCGCTAGGAGAGTGGAAAATCCTTGGGATTAAAAAATTAATTTGTTGAGTAGGAAGAGATTAAAGTAACAAATTCTGTGCTTACACTAGTTAATTATGCATCTCGTGGGATGCGTTTTTACATCATTTAAAAGTCCAGTGATCCCGTGAGATTAATTTACGAATTAGGATGACTAGTGTAAGTAGAACGCAGTAGGGATGACTTGCTTCGGTCGGATTATGCCAGAAATTTTTGGCAGGCGGCGTGTTTATGTGCAAATTGCGACGATGTATACAAAACTGCATAATAATAGCACGAATCGAAATTTTGTGCGCAGACATTTGGGGCGCAGGCGCTTGACCCGCACCTTCTTATAAATTATGTTAATTGCAACGAAAATAAAAGCAAGTTTACATAATGAATGCGTATCTTTCGGAAAAATAATAACACGACCTCGACCTATAGCCGTCCGAGACGCATTATGCTTAAAAGCCACTTGTTATCTCTAATAGTGGACACCAGCGTTGCATACATCCGGTTATTTAATATTTTATAATCCAATTAGCGCGGATCTTGAGCGCAATTATTTTTTTCCGGGCCGCTGGTTTTATTCACTCTCAGCCTTGAGGTATCAATTCGATTCCACCCGATGGATGATTTAGCTGCGAAAATTCGGGGTGGAAATTCTAGCCGTCGTTCCGGGAAAATCGGGTCGTTCACCCTGGTGGGAAACACGAGCTTCCACGTACTTGTGTTTGACCCACTGCTGTCAGCCAATGGCGTTCTTTTCTCACAGGAATATTACAGAGTGGACGTGTACAAAAGTATAAGGTGGTAAATAATAAACGGCACGAAGCAAAACTTTCCGAATCAATCTCTAATTAGAAAAGTTTTGTTATTGAACCAATAAATTGTCGAATTATTTGAGGTAGAAGTTTTGTTCATAAAAGTATGAGGTGATACATAATACATCGCATGGATGCAATAGTTTCCAACTAGCTATCGATTTAAACTGTCCTATTATTTTAGGTAGCAGGTATTTAATATTTTGCAGGGTTCACTCAGAAATCACTTGCATAATTTGAAAGTCAAATTTGTTTACATATTCATAAACACATTATCTTCTATACATATTAGATAATAATGTATTTTCTCAAATTATTCATATATACAGGGTGTCTCACGCTCATGGATCATTAACAGTTTATGGGGTTTCCGATAAGATAAAAATTTGAAATAAATCATGACTGGTTCCGTTCTCTTCAGGAGGACTAGTTCACTGGTCATTAGAAGTATTTCCATCAGAATCGTCTGATTCAGTTAATACTTCAGAAGGAACTAATAAGTTTATAACTTTAGCATCATGAAATACTTTCAACCCTCTCATCACTTCATGTTCTACCGGAAGTAGCCATCAACTTTTGTTCTTATGGAACAACCTATGTATTATTATGTTTCTGACCTCCCCGTTTAATTCAAAACATATTTTCGAGAGATGTGTGTACACCTATATTTTTTAACTTTCTGAGATACATATTAAATTCCACGATTTTGACCCCAAAAAGACGTTGAGAAAAATGGCCTCAATATATCTTACAAATAAACAGAAAATTTGTCTCAAATTGTACCTGAAAATTTTGACAATTAGTCATTCAAAAATATCATTTGTGCCCACGCTACACCAAACTACACCAAAATGTTCGAAATGTATTAAGAAGCCTTTTTTTCTTAATAAAAACAGGAGAAACAGTACTGTGATATAAATCGTTCAATTCGTAATAGGAAATGGTATTTAACACAAGGTGAACATTATTTACGGGCCATATAAAAATTAAAGTTGATGATGGTTTCTTCGAAACGAAACGCTGTACGAATAATTCATAAACGCTGTCTTGTAGACCTAAAAAAGTGGCAATGAGAAAGTGCCTTTTTTTCTTTATACGTTTTCAAATAACTTCAGAAAAATTTAAAAACGATATCGCAAAATTTCTGATATTGTCGAATATCTCCGGAAGTAAGCGGAATTTTCAGGATTTTTCAACAGAATATTACTACAATTATTACTAATTAATTGAGAATGCATTTTATACCCTGGACGAGTTTTTGAATTTTTAATGAATATAAAGATTTGTTTAATATATAATTTTGATATGTACGTGCTATGTTGTGGAATGTAATAATATGTATTATTGACTTAACAAATATCATGTCAATGATCTAGTGTTGCAAATAAATCTATCTATCTATCTATCTATCTATCTACTAAATACTAAATTGCGCATTTTTTTTTTTGTAATTTAACCGCCTGTTGATCCTTATCTTGGACACCCTGTAGAAGTGTATAAGAAAGCCTTATAAGCTCGTGCGGCGAGTTTATGAGCACGACGCGAAGCGGAGTGCTTTTAACGGTGCCAGTGCTTTTAAGACTCCTATACGTCGTATACCAGTAACATCCAGACAGTTCAGAGTTTTACACTTTAATGACTGCATCTACGTGTACAACTGCCCAGTGTTGATAACATAACGTTAACCTCTAACAGTATAAATCTTACAATTTCGCCGTACCTTATTGCTACTACTTTTGAACATGCCGTTTTCGAATCCTCATTACTGTCATTAGCTCTGAATATCCATGCTTGGACACTTCCTAATTATCTTATTCGTATCCAATTCTATGCTGTCAGGATCCACTCCTATCCATCTCTTAGTATTTGAAAAGTCATACCATCAGATAGTTGGACTTCCTCTGCTTAAGATTTGCCAAGTATATTAGCATTCTAATACAATATTTTTATTGGACACTTCCTAATTATGTTATTCGTTTTCAATTCTATGCTGCCAGGACACACTCCTATCCATCTCTTAGTATTTGAAAAGTCATACCATCTGATAGTTGGACTTCCTCTGTCTAAGATTTGCTAACTATATTACCATTCTAATACATCATTTTTATTGGACACTTCCTAATTTTTTTATTCTTTTCCAATTCTATGCTATTAGGATCCACTCCTATCCATCTCTTAGCATTTAAAAAGTCATACCATCTGATAGTTGGACTTCCTCTGCTTAAGATTTGCCAAGTATATTAGCATTCTAATACATTATTTTTATTGGACAGTTTCTAATTATCTTATTCTTTTCCACTTCTATGCTGTTAGGATCCACTCCTATCCATCTCTTAGCATTTAAAAAGTCATACCATCTGATAGTTGGACTTCCTCTGCTTAAGATTTGCCAAGTATATAAGCATTCTAATACATTATTTTTATTGGACAGTTTCTAATTAACTTATTCTTTTCCAATTCTATGCTGTTAGGATCCACTCCTATCCATCTCTTAGCATTTAAAAAGTCATACCATCTGATAGTTGGACTTCCTCTGCTTAAGATTTGCCAAGTATATTAGCATTCTAATACATTATTTTTATTGGACACTTTCTAATTAACTTATTCTTTTCCAATTCTATGCTGTTAGGATCCACTCCTACCCATCTCTTAGCATTTGAAAAGTCATACCATCTGATAGTTGGACTTCCTCTGCTTAAGATTTGCCAAGTATATTAGCATTCTAATACATTATTTTTATTGGACACTTTCTAATTAACTTATTCTTTTCCAATTCTATGCTGTTAGGATCCACTCCTACCCATCTCTTAGCATTTGAAAAGTCATACCATCTGATAGTTGGACTTCCTCTGCTTAAGATTTGCCAAGTATATTAGCATTCTAATACATTATTTTTATTGGACACTTTCTAATTAACTTATTCTTTTCCAATTCTATGCTGTTAGGATCCACTCCTACCCATCTCTTAGCATTTGAAAAGTCATACCATCTGATAGTTGGACTTCCTCTGCTTAAGATTTGCCAAGTATATTAGCATTTTAATACATTATTTTTATTGGACACTTCCTAATTATCTTATTCTTTTCCAATTCTATGGTGTTAGGATCCACTCCTATCCATCTCTTAGCATTTGAAAAGTTATACCATCTGATAGTTGGACTTCCTCTGCTTAAGATTTGCCAAGTATATTAGCATTCTAATACATTATTTTTATTGGACACTTCCTAATTATCTTATTCTTTTCCAATTCTATGCTGTAAGGGTCCACTCCTATCCATCTCTTAGCATTTGAAAAGTCATACCATCTGATAGTTGGACTTCCTCTGCTTAAGATTCGCCAAGTATATTAGCATTCTAATATATTATTTTTATTGGACACTTCCTAATTTTCTTATTCGTTTTCAATTCTATGCTGTCAGGATCCACTCCTATTCAGCTGTTAGCTTTTGAAAACGTCATTACAAACCATCCAATAGTTGGACTTCCTCTGCCTAAGATATGTCAAGTATATTAGCATTCTAATACATTATTTTTATTGTAATTACCTTAATGTTATAAGTAACATCTTTGGTTCATTCTTTGGTGATCCAGTTTCGCGGCAATTAAGTACTTTCTAGTTTTCTACCCTCGGACCCACTGATTCTACCAATACTAGAAAACAAACTACAATTAATCTATAAAATTCTACAATTATTCTATACAGTTCTCTGCTTTATTGCTCATATATAGTACCATGAAGCATATTGTGTTTAAAATTGTATATACGAGGCTTTCTTCAAAATTTGTTGGCAGGTTATATAATACCAACACAGTCATAGCCGCCCATTATCTAAATAATTGTTGATCGCACGGTACTATGTATTATAATTTTACTGACTGTTTTGTCACTTTGGACACTTTTGAAGCACTTTTGGAAACAAAAAAAATGTTTCCGCATTGTTTTACTCTTCTTCTTTATTCTTCCCCACTAGAGTCACTAGAAGTATTTCCATTAGAATCATCTAATTCAGTTAATACTTCAGGAGGAACTAACAAGTTTATGGCTTCAGCACCAAACGTGTTAGTCTTCTTAATTGAAAGTTTTCGCAGGCTTGAAATAGCAGGATCTGATGATAGCAGTAAATTAACTGCAGACGGATGTTAGTTTCCTATTGGTTTTGCGACGTACTCCTTTTCTGTAATAGTAATAGCAGTTGCTTCGTGGACAAACTTATCTAAATAAATGTTGATCGCACGGTACTATGTATTATGATTTGACTGACTGTTTTGTCACTTTGGACACTTTTGAAGCACTTTTGGAAACAAAAAATTGTTTCCGCATTGTTTTACTCTTCTTCTTCTTTATTCTTCCTCACTAAAGTCACTAGAAGTATTTTCATCAGAATCGTGTGATTCAGTTAATACTTCAGGAGGAACTAACAAGTTTATAACTTTAGCACAAAACGATTTAGTCTTTGATGAAAGGAAAAAACGATTTTCTTCGGAGTTTTCGCAGGCTTGAAATATCAGGATCTTATGATAGCAGTAAATTAACTGCAGACGGATCAATCAATCAACCAATCATTTTATTTTATAATTTATAAATATTTTACACATTAAAAAGGACCGTTTACAAAACGGCAAATTAACAAGACATATGAAACAAGATTACATTACTCGGAAACCGCCATCTTGACTTTTGTTTTGACTTTATTCTTAATCAAGATCGAATAAAGTAGCTTTCATTTTAGAGTTTTTGCCACATCTTTAATAATTATGAATATATCTGAGTTTTTAGAAAATCGCGATTTTTAGTCTTTTTAGAATAACTTCTAAACATCGCGGAATTTTGAAAAAAAATCAACATAATCTGAACCAGCTTATAAAACTGCACAATATTCCCATTTAACCAGATCACTAACTTTAAGAATAAGAAAGATACCCTTGCAGGCTTTGCAGCTTTACAATTGTCATTAAATAATAAATATTTTACACATTAAAAAAGAACCGTTTACAAAACGGCAAATTAACAAGACATATAAAACATGATTACATTACATTTTAAATATTTTTAAAACGTATGATGTCATTTTTCGACGTACTCATTTTCTGTAATAGTAATAGCAGTCGTTTAGTGGACAAACTGCACCTCTGAAGCCTAACAGAAGGACAAAAAAGAGGTGATGATATACGTGGATTTTGCCACACGATTATTTTCTTGCCCCATTTGGGTTATCACTTATCACATGTCACTTTTAGTGGTGCAAAAGTAGTGAAGAAATATGTTTGCGTCAAAATTTATTTGTCAAATTTCTGCTTGTATTGACTGTTTTCATCAGGGTGTTCAAATGATACGTGTGTCTTGCAGCCAAAAAGTGTAGTTAAAGTAGCCAAAATCGACAACTTACATTCCATTCACGACCTTTTTGCAACCGAGTTGGCTGGGTTTTCTCTTTGTCATGTTGGACAAACTGATTCAGTGATGCAACGGAAGATTCAGTGATGCAACTTGACAGTTAGAGTTGAGAATTTGAGATTTTCACACCGAGAGTTGAAAATATTCAGATGCACTTAAAGATATGATAGCTTTTGATACTTGTAGTTAAAAATTTGGATTTCAGAGACGTGCAGTTGAAAATTTGCAGGTGCAGTTAAAAATTTGCAGGTGCAGATCATTTTTGTTGATGTTCATGTGTAAAACTTTATAAAAGTAAACCACAGCCTTCTTAGTTAAAAATATATATGGAACAGAGAACTATACATCCACGACATTTTTGCAACCGAGGCTCGGTTTTCTTTTGGTCATGTTGGACAAACTGATTCAGTGATGCAACGGTAGTTAATTATTTTTTTGTGTCGATGTTTATTAGACATGTTCTTCCTACCACATTGTCAGATTTTTAATTTTTTTAAGCATACAAATCGGCATACCTAAGTCTCCACACAATCCTTGTCCAAATTGCAGTGAATTGAATGGTTTTCAGTGCACTATTTTTCATTTTCTTTCCTCGTCCCATTTTCATCTCTAATAATTTAAACTACTCACCTACTCTCCATTCACGATGTTTTTGCGTCCGGGAAGCCTATGAATATCTAGTAATTTTCTTGGTAGTTTTTCGGAAATAACTGAATTCCCCAATGTAACTTGTAAATTTTTTTTTAGGTTAAGTTGTTTTCAATTTGAGGTTATATTTTTTAAATAACATTGTTGCCAGATGTAACGTTTAAATGCATGCATGCATCATTAAATCAGCTTGTCCAACATGACAAAAAGAAAACCGAGCAACTCGGTTGCAAAAAGGTCGTGAATAGAATATATAAAATAATTCCCATCTAAGATGTACAACTACTTTCGCTGTAATAATCGAATTCGGAGCGATGCAGTCGTATATGTAGCGTGTTCCTTTAACCTTTCCCCGATGCACACATCGTTTTGTAATCTTCGACACGCTCTCCGTTTGCCGGGTTTTGCGGCGTTCTCCGTTTTTCGCTTATGTAGGCTGCTGTTAGATACGTAATTGCAGTTGCTCTGTGTGTCTGCCTACATTGTTTTCTGCAACTGGACACAGCTCGATGGCCTTTGACCATATTTCGCTCACACGCCTATTCGGGATTAATTCAAAATGGAAACTTGCACATTTCGAAATCATATTCGTCAATATGGATCGATTACGTATGCGAACAATAAAAAAAATAATTATGTGTAGTTGCTCCTGATGTTATTATATGTACATAATAATTGTATCTACCTATGAATCATAAATAATACATTCATTATGTACGTAACTATGGTAACATAATATACTTCATTAGACGGGGGTTGTATAATGGCTTCATTATACAACAGGGGTTGTATTATGACTTCATTATACAACAGGGGTTATATTATGTCTTAATTATACAACAGGGGTTGTATTATGACTTCATTATACAACAGGGGTTGCATTATGACTTCATTATACAACAGAGGTTGTATCGTCCAATAAATCTTATAAGGTTTTCAACATAATCTGAACCAGCTTATAAAACTGCACAATATTCCAATTTAACCAGATCTCTAACCAGATCTAGGATAAGAAAGATACCCATGCAATCCTACTATATTTGGGACACCCTGTATATTTATTTCATCGAAACATTTCTATTCATCGAAATTGTTTAAATTATCAAATTGTTCATTCATAAATGTTTTGCTTCCTTCTGGTTTCATTTGGATTCTTATGCTGGTGCTTGAAATGTTGCTTTACTGTTCAGTCTCTTCGTCGTGTCGGTAAAATTGCTGTGAAATGGTGTTGCATCCGTTCATCTAGCGGTTTTTAAAAATTATTGTTTGAGTAACGTGCAGCTCTGAATGGCCTGAAGTGGTTTAGTGGTGAATGTGCAGTGTGCAGCTTAGATTAAGTTTATGACAGCGTTTAACCGTTAGCGCTGGATGCTCATTTTTATGAGCGCAGGAAAGAGGAATTAACGAGGACGGGAAAGAGAAGGGAATCGAATGCGTTGCGGATTCTTACAAATACAAGTGTTGTGCGTATCACGATTTTATCATAAATTGTTTTTTCTAATTCTGCAGAATTTTGTTGTTGTAACGGATGGAAAGTCTTATACGGATTCAATGTGCTTCATAAATTTATTACAAAATTTTCATATTTAATAATTCATTTTCAATAAATTTTCTGCAAATAACTATGAACATTTTAACAAGTTTGTGAGGAATTTTTGTTTTCATTTTCAATAAATTTTCTGCAAATAACTGAACATTTTACCAACTTTGTGAGAGATATGCTTTCTGAATAAAACCCCAATAATTAAAAGAAAATTGCAGGATTGTTAATTATTTTGTCAAATTTTAAAGTATGATTATTTTGATGTATGGTATCATTGCACTTTTATGTGAATGTAAAATGGGCCGATAAATATTATTTCCCGGACAGCTTGTATGTTACCCATCCGCCTCTGATTACAGCTCGTGTATATACGCACATCTCTTTAATTCTAATTAATAAGTGCGAAAACACAGAACGCACTTCATTGTCAGCCCGTCACTAATTCGTGTAATAGACATAATTGCGCTTCTTTCTCTCTTAATTATCGAGGATGCAGCCATAGAGCGGTTTAATGCCATCACAAATTAGTAACTCACGATCCTGGCGTGAATGAAACAGGCTCCAACGTATCCAGACGGCGTCATTATTATTTAAATGTGCAATTAGCCACACCAAATACATAATCACCACTTGAGCTAATTAAAAGCGAAAAGTACTTTGGGCGCAAAAGTACTTCAGGTTTCGTTTTTTATTGTGCGGTGCAATTTTTCCAATCGCACAATGACATGTCAATGAACTCGCTTCGATATAATTGATTGTGCAGGAGGTCAAGAGGATGTGGCAAATTATGTTCATCCGGAAGTGCATTGATTAACTTGCATTTTAGGGTTTTTGTTTTGGTTCGGATGATCGGAGCCTAAAGTTTATCGTATTTCTGCGACAGTGCTAAAAAGGCTAAAGGTGCGCACTGCAAACGTCAGCGCTTTGATAAGGATTATGTAATGTGTCGCAAAAAATGCAGATAATGAAGACCTTGGTAGGATCTTGGGCTTGTTTTCTGTTTTCTTTACTAAGACTGCGGAACTGCATAATACGTGTGCTAGAAGGACACCATCAATGATACTTTATGGGTAATAATTTTTAATTTCTGCAGAAACTGAATGTGTAATGTAAAGTTTACACATATTTCGGAAGTATATTTTTTCTAAGGGTTTTTTTGTACATGCTCCCAAAAATAGCTATTTTACGGACTCATTTAAGTCCTTAAAATGAGTTTTTTCCGGACTCAATCCCATAAAGTTGCCATGGTTACAACTATCTGGCTACTATGGTGACATGGGAATTAAAATCAAAAGCTTTTAGATTTTCAAAAAACGTGGAGATTGATAATGATAATGATCAGAACGTGATCGAAACTATAGTTACTAATTTTCATTTTTTAAAGAGTGTGATATAAACAAAGAAAGGTGTTTGTTTTATTTAAAATTATTTACATTTTAATTTAATTTTGCGTTTCTTAGCCAATATTTTTTTTTACATTTTCATTCATTATTGCATTTCTTAGCCATGCTCCTAAATTTATACCTCGTAGTTGTGGAACATCTTATATAATGAATATATTATTTGAGTCATAGTTAGAAATTACAATATAATAGCACATAGCTTTAGCAATTGAGAGTAGTTATCAAATAAATTCTGTACATTTTTTTTACATATTAATATAAGATTATCCAGTTTTCATGTTAATGTCAATTATGCTAGAATTTGACGCTTTTAAATCAGACATAAAAAAGATTCGCCCAGCAAATTTACAAATATAACAAAGAAGAAACAACAGGAAAAAATATTTCCGGTCTTTAATTAATAACAATTTACAATTATTTTTGCAGCAACTCGTTTGCGTACTTACATGTATAAAATAATTCATGTAAATAAATGTATAATAATAATAATAATAACGGCAGCGATTCGCTTGCAGCGCAAAGTGCCAATTAAAACTAAATTACCGTCCTATGAATTAACAGTGGGAACCGCCACAGGAGGGATAAAATAATTGGAATTAAATCCAAATCTGAATACAAATAACGATGAGTATACGTGTTTTTTCACGCCCACAAGGAAATAAAATTCAGTTCAAACTTTATTCCCGTCCTATTTTTGCCACGATACAAAAATGTTTAATGATTGTATTCAGATTTAGACAGCAGGAAGTTCCTTTGATTTATATTAAATTATGCATTATAAACCTAATTAGTCGTCTTGTATGTCAGTATAAGTGATGTATGGTGAGGCTGCAAACAACTCATGTTTATGATTAATTACAGTTTACAAATACATATTCAAAATTTACCAATGTGACAGGTATTTTTTGAATAATTTCCTACTTTTCAGTATATCTTCTCAGTATACAATTTTAAGTGCTTACGTATGATTACTGTTATATTTGGCAGCGAGAAGTCTTCTGAAATCTTAAAAATAATAATAAATATAAAATAATTTCGAGAATGCTAAAAAGTCTCAAAAGTGTTAAATACAAATTCTATTTTTAATCAGTAATTTCTTGTAAATAACATAAATTATTTTCAAAAGATGGGGATACTTTTACTTATCATTATCATCATCATCGTTTCCATCAACTTTAACCTATATAAAAAAATCAGGCGGTGCACCGTTTACGAGATAATTGTGAAAAATTATTATTCAGTTAAATACGACTTAGTTCACAGAATTTAGATAAATCTGACATGTTTTTTTTTTAATTTCATTTTGGGCGAAACTTTTTAAGACTTCGTGTGTACTAAATGTACAAAACATTTAGTGCACACGAATAAACTCTAAGGCATGAGGCAGATTCCTGATTAATGCTGTAGTCTCACAAAATATTAACTAAATACTCCATGATATAAATATATGTATTTGCAAATGTCTGACAAAATCACATTTCCAAAATTTTTTAGAACTCCTTTCTCAAATCTTTTTTAATTTTGTTTTTAAATTTTTATTTCAATCTTAAAATAAGTTTTCGAATAATCAGATTCCTGATTAAAGCTTTAGTCTTACAAAATGTTAACAAAATGCTCCATATGTATTTGCAAATGTCAGACAAAATCTGATTTCAAGTGTTAGAATAATCAGATTCCTGATTAAAGCTTTAGTCTCACAAAATGTTACCAAAATGCTCCATGATATGTATTTGCAAATGTCAAACAAAATATCATTTCCTAAATTTTTTAGAACTCTGCTATCTCAAATCTTTTTTAATTTTGTTTTTAAATTTTTATTTCAATCTTGGAATAAGTGTTAGAATAATCAGTTTCCTGATTAAAGCTTAAGTCTCACAAAATATTAACAAAATGCTCCATGGTATAAATATATGTATTTGCAAGTGTCTGACAAGATCACATTTCCATTTTTTTAGAACTCTGCTGTCTCAAATCTCATTAATTTTGTTTTTAAATTTTTTGTTTGTTTTAGAATAAGTGTTAGAATAATCAGTTTCCTGATTAAAGCTTTAGTCTCACAAAATATTAACAAAATGCTCCATGGTATAAATATATGTATTTGCAAATGTCTGACAAAATCACATTTCCAAAATTTTTTAGAAAGCCGTTATCTCAAATCTTTTGAATTCTGTTTTTAAAATTTTATTTCAATCTTAGAATAAGGGTTAGAATAATCAGATTCCTGATTAAAGCTTTAGTCTCACAAAATGTTAACAAAATGCTCCATGATATGTATTTGCAAATATCAGACAAAATCTCATTTCAAGTGTTAGAATAATCAGATTCCTGATTGAAGCTTTAGTCTCACAAAATGTTATCAAAATGCTCCATGATATGTATTTGCAAATGTCAAACAAAATCTCATTTCCATAAATTTTTTAGAACTCTGGCATCTCAAATCTTTTTAATTTTGTTCTTAAATTTTTATTTCAATCTTAGAATAAGTGTTAGAATAATCAGTTTCCTGATTAAAGCTTTAGTCTCACAAAATGTTAACAAAATGCTCCATATGTATTTGCAAATGTCAGACAAAATCTCATTTCAAGTGTTAGAATAATCAGATTCCTGATTGAAGGTTTAGTCTCACAAAATGTTATCAAAATGCTCCATGATATGTATTTGCATATGTCAGACAAAATCTCATTTCCAAAATACTTTAGAACTCTGCTATCTCAAATCTTTTTTAATTTTGTTTTTAAATTTTTATTTCAATCTTGGAATAAGTGTTAGAATAATCAGTTTCCTGATTAAAGCTTTAGTCTCACAAAATGTTAACAAAATGCTCCATATGTATTTGCAAATGTCAGACAAAATCTGATTTGAAGTGTTAGAATAATCATATTCCTCATTAAAGCTTTAGTCTCACAAAATGTTACCAAAATGCTCCATGATATGTATTTGCAAATGTCAGACAAAATCTCATTTCCAAATTTTTTTGGAACTTTGCTGTCTCAAATCTTTTTAATTTTGTTTTTCAATTTTTATTTCAATCTAAGAATAAGTGTTATAATAATCAGATTCCTGATTAAAGCTTTGGTATTACAAAATATTAATGCCTCATGATATGAATATATGTATTTGCAAATGTCTGACAAAATCTCATTTCAATTTTTTTTTTAATTTAATTTTAATCTTAGAATAAGTGTTAGAATAATCAGTTTCTTGATTAAAGCTTTAGTCTCACAAAATATTAACAAAATGCTCCATGGTATAAATATATGTATTTGCAAATGTCTGACAAAATCACATTTTCAAAATTTTTTAGAACTCTTCTATCTCAAATCTTTTAAATTTTGTTTTTAAATTTTTATTTCAATCTTAGAATAAGTGTTAGAATAATCAGTTTCCTGATTAAAGCTTTAGTCTCACAAAATGTTAACAAAATGCTCCATATGTATTTGCAAATGTCAGACAAAATCTGATTTCAAGTGTTAGAATAATCAGATTCCTGATTAAAGCTTTAGTCTCACAAAATGTTAACAAAATGCTCCATGATATGTATTTGCAAATGTCTGACAAAATCTCATTTCCAAAATTTTTTAGAACTCTCATATCTCAAATCTTTTTTAATTTTGTTTTTAAATTTTTATTTCAATCTTAGAATAAGTGTTGGAATAATCAATTTCCTGATTAAATCTTTAGTCTCACAAAATATTAACAAAATGCTCCATGGTATAAATATATGTATTTGCAAATGTCTGACAAAATCTCATTTCCAATTTTTTTTTAATGTTTATTTCAATCTTAGAATAAGTGTTAGAATAATCAGTTTCTTGATTAAAGCTTTAGTCTCACAAAATATTAACAAAATGCTCCATGACATGAGTATATATATATTAGCATATGTTTGACAAAATCACATTTCTAAATTTTTTTAGAACTCGGCTGTCTCAAATCTTTTTAATTTTGTTTTTAAATTTTTATTTCAATCTTAGAATAAGTGTTAGAATAATTAGTTTCCTGATTAAAGCTTTTGTCTCACAAAATTTTAACAAAATGCTACATGATATTTATTTGCAAATGTCAGACAAAATCTCATTTCAAGTGTTAGAATAATCAGATTCCTGATTGAAGCTTTAGTCTCACAAAATGTTAACAAAATGCTCCATGATATGTATTTGCAAATGTCTGACAAAATCTCATTTCCAAAATTTTTTAGAACTCTCATATCTCAAATCTTTTTTAATTTTGTTTTTAAATTTTTATTTCAATCTTGGAATAAGTGTTAGAATAATCAGTTTCCTGATTAAAGCTTAAGTCTCACAAAATATTAACAAAATGCTCCATGGTATAAATATATGTATTTGCAAGTGTCTGACAAAATCACATTTCCATTTTTTTAGAACTCTGCTGTCTCAAATCTCATTAATTTTGTTTTTAAATTTTTTGTTTGTTTTAGAATAAGTGTTAGAATAATCAGTTTCCTGATTAAAGCTTTAGTCTCACAAAATATTAACAAAATGCTCCATGGTATAAATATATGTATTTGCAAATGTCTGACAAAATCACATTTCCAAAATTTTTTAGAAAGCCGTTATCTCAAATCTTTTGAATTCTGTTTTTAAAATTTTATTTCAATCTTAGAATAAGGGTTAGAATAATCAGATTCCTGATTAAAGCTTTAGTCTCACAAAATGTTAACAAAATGCTCCATGATATGTATTTGCAAATATCAGACAAAATCTCATTTCAAGTGTTAGAATAATCAGATTCCTGATTAAAGCTTTAGCCTCACAAAATGTTAACAAAATGGTCCAAGATATGTATTTGCAAATGTCAAACAAAATCTCATTTCCATACATTTTTTAGAACTCTGCCATCTCAAATCTTTTTAATTTTGTTTTTAAATTTTTATTTCAATCTTGGAATAAATGTTAGAATAATCTGATTCCTGATTGAAGCTCTAGTGTCACAAAATATTAATGCTCCATGATAAGAATATATGTATTTGCAAATGTCTGCGAAAATCTCATTTCCAAACATTTTTAAAACTCTATCTCAAATATTTTTATTTTGTTTTTAAATTTTTATTTCAATCTTAGAATAAGTGTTAGAATAATCAGTTTTCTGATTACAGCTTTAGTCTCACAAAATGTTACCAAAATGCTCCATGATATGTATTTGCAAATGTCAAACAAAATTTCATTTCCAAAATTTTTTAGTACTCTGCCATCTCAAATCTTTTTTAATTTTGTTTTTAAATTTTTATTTCAATCTTGGAATAAGTGTTAGAATAATCAGTTTCCTGATTAAAGCTTTAGTCTCACAAAATATTAATGCTCCATGATATGAATTTATGTATTTGCAAATGTCTGACAAAATCACATTTCCAAATTTTTTTAGAATTCCGCTATCTCAAACCTTTTAAATTTTGTTTTTTAAATTTGATTTCAATCTTAGAATAAGTGTAAAATAGGAAAGTAAATGTCAGATTTTTTAAGTTTTTGGCATACTAAAATGGCACAACTTTCTGTACTTATTCAATATACTTCATACCAGTAGAAATTCTTAGTTTTTTCATTTTTTTTAAATTTCAGTCTAAGAATATGGGCAAGATAATTAAGTAACAATGAAATATTAGATTGTTTAAGGGATTTATTAGGATTCTACAATGACACAGTTTTGTGCACTTATTAAGCATATTTCATGCTAAGAGAAAATAAAACAAAAAAAAATGGTTTTCTGGCACTCCTTACGTGCAAGCACTAAAATTGGCGAGCTCAACTGCGTGACTTATTAACATACTTGTCCGATACATAAAAAAATAATTAACTGGACTTGAACTAATAATTTTTGGAAATCAACTGTAATCTCCACAAAAGGCTAGGTATAGTTTTTAAGCTGCGTACTACATATTGCGATGGGAAGATGAAACTTAAGTAAATCGCCTTTCTCGTTTTACGACGACGTGCATTAAATAATGTTAAATTATATATTACGCATCACGTATTGCAGGAGAACGGATGATGTTACTCATAGAGGTGTAGTGTAAGGTTTATCGTCTAGCACAAATACTAATAAAAGTATGGAATGGCGAAGTTAATGAATACAGGTTACAAACACGTAAACTTGAAATAATTGCTGCGGAGTTTGTAAGTTGCTTGTAATATCAATCAACTTGGGTGCTCATTTGATTTATGCTAGGGAGATACCGTTTGAAGTTTAGTAGTGTAACGGTACAATACCGGGGTATCATTATAAATTGTAATTAATTTATAAACGTAGAGTGGCTCGTAATCTAAGTGGCTGTACTTCACCTGTGTTTGATTCATGGAATCGTTATAGTGACAAGATCGATGGTTCGTTGTTCAAGTATTGTGTCTGTTACGGGGAAAATATCAAATTATACGCATACACAAATATCATCATACAGTAATTTATTCATTCAGTAATTCATATGGTTTTACATTTTAATTTAGCAAGTAAGGTTTGGTTCATTTGGTTATGGTAAATAATACGCTTTACATTTATGTGGTGACTAAGGGTTTATTTAATAAGTAGTAACACACAAATAATGAAGAATGGCGATTTATTCTCAATTAAAGTTTTGAAATGAGTAATGATTTTTACGTGGTTTCTGACTATTTCATTTGGTTATGGTAAAATAATACGCTTTACATTTATGTGGTGACTAAGGGTTTATTTAATAAGTAATAACACACAAATAATGAAGAATGACGGTTTATTTTGAATTATAGTTTTGAAATGAATTTATCTATTTTTACGTGGTTTCTGATTATTTCGTGGTATTCTGACGTGAATTAACGTTATAATTCAAATTCTACTGGTTACTAGTACATGCGATTTGTCCCTGCTAATTACGGCGTTTTGGTTATGTCATTCATTCCCCATGCGTTCGTTCTTCCATGTTTTTGTCTTTTATTTACTTGATTTAATTTATCCTCAGATAAAGTTTAGCAGTGCATTTCCCAGCAAATAACATGCCAGTATCAAGGGTGACGATTTACCCTTAATAACAGTTTCGCAATGCATTTACCAAGCAATAACACCCAAATAATTATATTGCAAATTTCGATCGGTGATTTGTGCACGATGGTCAGTTGTGTCTGGCTAAAGTACATATATCTGATCTCATAGCGAGTCTCATACCCTAACCCTACTAGTCTGACGTGTATGAAACATAAGCCCCTCGTTTGTTTTTGACTCTTTTTATTTTTTTTTTATATTAATATATTTTTTTTATGTCTTCTTTTGTTTTTAATATTTTCATTTATTTTTAGTTTGTTTTTACTTTGTTTTTGTGATAATTGAATTCACCTAGCGGATGTGATTCTGCATGATTTTGACTTTGATTCATTCACGGATTTATATACCTTCTTTACGCATGCTCATGCATGAATTCCCTTGATTCGCATTCATTCTTAGCTGCCGTTATGTTTCGTATTTATTAACTTTATTTCTCATCCGATCATGACTTATGACTTGGATTCATTCAATGATTTATCCATAATATCCACATGCTCTTCTTGCTTCAGGAATATACCGACTCGCATTCATTCATTTCTCAATCGCTCAAGAATTCCAATATGCAAATACTGAACACATGCATTATCGATGCTGAGGGCTGTTTTATTTTTACCGTCATGCAATTACGACCTATTAGTTCGATCACTCACTCGGCTGATTGATTAGTGATATTAACTACGCAACGTTAATTACAAGGATTTAGTGATTTGGTATGACATGATGATGTTTGCTGATTTTTGTAATAATTATTGACCTTCACGGATACCGGTTTTTATTTCCCGTTGCGATCGCTACCTGGGAAATCCCTTGAGTTTATATCTGTTTAAATGCCTTCCTGACCTATCTCTTTCCCGAATCCCTGGCTAATGAAATATAAATAATAATTAAAACGCATGATAATCGAGTATGTTGATTCGGAGGAAGGATCTCATCACTTCGCACGTTTGTTTGAAGTTTCGTGGCAATGAAAGCGGTTGGTAAAATAGTCCCGTTATGGTAACTAGATTACAAGGACGAAATTAACATACAGTTGAAGGAGCTTCTAAATGCGCCCTTCTTTTGGAGATTAACTCCTCAAAGGGCGTCACGAAACCTGTATATCGCTTTCAAGGTAGTCACATTTCTCTACGCCTTCGGCGCTAAGACTTGCTAGAGTGATAATTAGGTGAGGTAATTGATGGTGGTTTGTTTGGGGTTGTCAGACTTATCATACGTGACAATATTACGAAGAGAACCATGCATGCTGTGGTATTAGATTGGTTAATGTGTTCGCTGTGAACTCATTACGGGACTGAAATTAACATACAGTTGAAGGAGCTTCTAAATGCGCCCTTCTTTTGGAGATTAACTCCTCAAAGGGCGTCACGAAACCTGTATATCGCTTTCAAGGTAGTCACATTTCTCTACGCCTTCGGCGCTAAGACTTGCTAGAGTGATAATTAGGTGAGGTAATTGATGGTGGTTTGTTTGGGGTTATTTTGTTCTTTCGTAATTTTGTCACCGGATATTCTTCCGGCGGGTTGCCGAATTAATTTACTTTACACGCGTTATGACTTTTCTGCTGAATATTTCGCAGTGCCCTTCGAAAGAGGCGTAGTAATTCGCGTTACTCGATTATCAATTGCGTCGGTACTCACTCATTAACCCTTCCTATCTCTCGCTGATTGGATAGCCGTACCGATGTCTTGGTGGCCCCTGCTTTGTGTTGTTTTAATTACTTCGCGGTCTCCCCAAAAATATCTAACTGGTTCAATACTGCCCTAAGTGAATTATCAATTTCCCTGACTGTTTATACTAATTGCGCCCCGTTTACACTCTCGCGATTTCTCTCGTGCCCTCGGCCGTCGAGAACTAAGTGACCTCCCCCCCTGCTTTCGCATATTCTTATATGTTTTACCTCCCCCTTTTCCCCGAGCCGTGGGCCCAAATACTGCCGTCCCCGGTCTTCTACGGTGGTCTAGCCCTCCTGGGCAAGTGCCTTTTTCGATGCCTGCGCAATAATGTCTCCCATATGTTTAAGCCACTCGATATTTTGCTGGCGGCTTGTGTTCGCTACCGATACAAATCATGTCCCCTCGTGGTGTGAGTTATCCAGCCCAAATGGGCTCTGTTCTAAGAATTTCGGTACGCGTGCATGTAGCTCGCGCTGTTTTTATGGTACTTAAGTTAATGAATCTATGGGCCGTAATATTATACTCTCGGTTTTGGATCCCCCGGCATTGGTCAATGTCGGCCCGTGGCACATCCCCTGTCTGGTTTCGAGTAATTTATACTTCCATGAACTGTTGATATTTCCGCCCGACTAGTAAAATCGTGTTACCCTCAAGTTAATGGCTTTTATTGTCCCCATTGTTGATAGAATTCTCCCGGCCTGGTTCAGGGGGCTGCGGTCCCCCACGAGTCTGTTTACGTAGTTTTACGCCGGAATGCGATACTTATTTAATTATTAATACGAACGATTTTTCAGCAAATAACACCTGTCTTATCTACTCGTTGTTTAGCTAAATAAAACATGGTTTGTCGTGGGTCATTTCAGTAGTCTAAATCAATCAACTTAGGTGCTCATTTGATTTATGCTAGGGAGATACCGTTTGAAGTTTAGTCTAAATTAATCAACTTATATTAATTATGATTATAAGAACATTTTATGCCAGATTTGTATAAAGTATGCTTGAAGATGATTCCTCTGAAAATTTGATGAGTATGTCTTTAATAAGTGAGAAAATGAAATGTTTAACTTTCAGAGTTAACCAACCTATCTGTTAGTCACTGAAATTTCTTAAACTTTATCTAATGGATATTTTGAAAATTTTATGTCAGATTTGTATATGACAAAAAAAAATAAAAATATGACCATGAGTATGTTTTAAATAAGTGAGAAAATCGAATGTATAACTTTCAGAGGTGACCTATCTGTTAGTGACTGAAATTTCAGAAAATTTATCTAATGACTTATTTGAAAATTGTATGCCAGATTTGAATACACTATGCCTGAAGATAATTTCTCTGAAAATTTGACGACGAGAATTTCCATCTTAAAGCTTACAACGATTAGTTTAGTAGGTAAATGTACGTTTGTGCTATGGAGGTGAAACTACGTATAATTGTCATGTGGGTGAAATAATAGGACTCTAAATTATACATTTGTGCATGAAGGCGCTCATTTGGTTGAATGACTGTGTCAATATTCGCCCATTGTGCGAGGCCTAAAATATGCCTCAGTTGAGGCTGAACAAACAAAAAAATCTGTGTTTGGGGAGAGTATTGTTTCGTGACCGCCCATGCATGTGAAGGCCTTTGAAAATTCGGAAATTAATTAGTTGTTTTTTACACTTGTTCGTATCGATTCCCAGTTGTCCCGCATGCGACATTCTCATACACCAGAGCTTCCGAAATTCGTTTCCTCAATATTTTCCGTTTCAATTTATCTCATACACCGAGCTACTGAAATACTAATTTCCTCAATATCTTCCGTTTTAATTTCGGAATTATCGCTAACTCACGTCTATTTAGAATTCATTGGTGATTATATATATACATATATACACCCTCGCTGGCAGTGACGGTGATATATTTTTTTTTGTCACGAGAAATGCGTCGCAATTTTGGCAAACATTCAATACGGGATGTTAAAAATATCTAGGAGGTCAATGGTTTTCCCACACCGGACATAAAAAGATGCACACGTACACTATCGCGGTAATTTTAGCAACTAGACGCGGAAGTCTCTGATCTCAGACATTTCCCCTAGAAAATCCTTAAAAACCTTCAATGTCATCCATTTGGCGGATTATAAATACATGCATAAGTAGAAACGGTGTCACCAAACTCTTAAATACACACTCACGGCATGCTTTGCCTATTTTTATTGGCATTTTCTCAGGTTTTTTAAACATTAACCCAATTTGATAAGTGCGAACTATTTCGGTTGAGCTGCTGCTTTGATGCGAAATCGTATTGTGCAGCTCATTTGCGAAACCAAAGTTACCCCCACCACACGCAAAGTGCACCAAAGGACAGGCCTGCACAATCTCAACTGCATTAAACTAAACTTGAAAGAAGCAGTTCTGAACCAGCTCATGTCATAAATAGAAAATTTTAATTGGATGGGATTATAAGTGCCCACTGACGATGCTTTACGGTGGAAATTGTGAGTTACGGCCGTTTGGCATCGAGAAGTTTTTCATCATTATTTTCCAAGTAATGCTCACACTGGCTTGGTGATACCATTTCTATGTAACATTTTCGATGTTGTTACCACTTAATTTACCCACACATATTCCAGAAAATAGTGAGACGATATCTAGACAATTAGAATCTTCAAATATGAGTAAAATGTATTTCTAATATATGAGCCGTTAAATATCAAAGTGGGATGTCTTTTTTTTTTAAATTGAGAAAAGTCCAGAAATATACATCCGATAATATTCCTTGTGTAGGCACTTCTGGACTTGTCTGAATTTATAAATAGGACTTACCCCACTTTGATTTTCAATGGCGCATATCTAAAATTTAAAGATGAGGTGAAAACAACTTTAGATTTTTAGTATATTAATCTCGCATAGATGCCAATTTTTATAAAATGTTATCAAATTTTTATCATATCAATCGTGCGACTTTTCATGAGCAGGCAATTCTGACAATAGATGTAGAAAATAAAAACAAATAAACTTATTTCGTAGCAGAAAGCATTGCGACGAATGATACTCATATGTTAAATTTCAATTGAATACAAGTGCATCTTAAGTTTTGACGTATTTTTTATTATGTGATTGATATTAATTCTAGACATTTATAGATCTTCATCAGATGATTAGATCTTCTGCTGTAAGTTAGCGTTGGTCTAATTACTTTTTTTTACTATTTCTGTTTTTGCGTCTCTTGATATCTCCTTCTTGCTAAAAAAAAGGTTTTTTTTAAACATGTTATATACTTTTGCTGTTTTTTTCTATTTTATCTTCTATTTCATTATCTAATTTACCATTGCTCTATATGATTGTTCCTAAATATCTGTATTATTCTACTTTTTTTCCTTGTATTTTTATTTAGTGTTTAATTTTCTTTTTGGCAATTATCATGATTTTTGTCTTTCATAATTTATTTTCATGTTTATTATCTTAATCTCTTTCCCAATTATTTCCATGTTGTGTTGCAGTTCTTCCTCTGTTTCTGCAATTATTGCCATATAATCTTTCGCGGATTATATAGTAATTCTGCTATTTTGTTATCTCCATTTTCCAATATCGATTCTTTTTTTGCATTGCTTTCTTCATCGCCTTATCCAATACAATTGTGAAAAGCAAAGCGCTTAGCACGCATCCTTGTTTTGCTCCTTTCTTAGTTTCGAATTCTTTTGATTCTTCATTTGTTCTCACAATATTTTTGTTTTCTCTCTACATGTATTTTATTACATTTATTATTTCCTTCTCTATTCCTCTTTCTGCTAGTTCGTTCCGTATGTCCTCTCTCCTTATCCTGTCGAATGTCTTTTCGAGATCTACGAAGCATATGTGCATTTTGTGACGTACCTGAAGGGCAGTCGGTGCGTTAGGCCGTGGAGCGAGTGGAGGGTCCCTTTGAAGTAGTGACGAGGGCCAGGCTCTCGGTGTCAGAGAGTGGGGGGGTTAAAAAAAAGGCTCCACGTAATTTTACCTCGTTGCTACTTCGTCGCAAGGGAGGCTCCACCCTACCTGTGTGGGTGGACGGCAGACAGTCAGCGAAGTTCAGAAATCACGAACTGTCACAACGCTGACCGTTTGGCGTCAACACCACCAGATTTAGATCTCGCAGTGAGAAGAGAAAACTGTAAATGAGATAACTGAGAAAGAAAACTGTAACTGAAATGAATATAGAAAACTGTAAAGAGAAAACGTGGGGGGAGCAAAAAATAACAGGTGTGAGTTTGGTATGGTAAGATGTCGGCGTTTATTCACACAAATCAAGACGGACACCGTGTCCTGCGCTCCTGAAAACAAATACCTCCGAACGCCACCCTTTCGCGCAGGGTTTACTCTATTCGGCCGAATAAAATAAGCTCCTAATCGCGCGATTGAAAGGGCCTAGGGAGCAACCTTTCTCGTACACAGCGCAAAACACGTACGACACGAAACACGTAGACGCACTCTTACACAAAAGAATAAACAGAAAAATTAAATAAACCGGTCTGGCTCAATTTGAGCACACAAAAAAGAATATGGTATCAATATATTATCTGGGTTTATCTGGCCTGTGTTTTCTGGTGGTCGTCGCCGCTGGTGACTGCTACAGCTCCGGAAGGGCGACGGCTTGCGTCGTAGACCTGGTGCTCGCTCGCGGCCTCCAGCCAGGAATGTTCTGGCCGAGCTGCCTAGCCCGTAGCTAAACGCCTAGAAACGCATGGCCTTAATCAAAATGGCCGGACACGTGGCTTCACGAAGAGGAGAGGAGATAACTACTTACTCCGGTGTTATGAGCGTGTTCTCTGCCCTCCAGTCGATGCCTCTATCCCCCTCAAGGGTGGTTAGCTGAGAACCGTTGATTATTCCCGTAAAACGGATGGTGAAATACCTTATCTGCAACGGTTCTTCTGGCACGATCTATCTTGGGCACGAGTCAATTTAGTTCTGCCTCGTGGCGGCGCTTCCGCCGGTGAATTTAAAAATCGCTCACCGGGGAGACGCGTCACCACAACAAAAAAAATGCAAGCATGGTTGCCTACCGTGCAGGTCCATACGTCCGTTAATTATTAAAATGCCGCTTTCTGCCAACGCTATTTTTGGACCGTTACAATTTCTCTGTTATTCTTAATTAGTTTCTCTCTTAATTGTCTGCGAATGAAGATTTTGTCTTGCGTACTTGTCCCTCTTCTGAATCCGCACTGGCTGTCCTCTATTGTTGTTTCTAGTTTGTCTCCCATCCTTTTTTTCTAGTACAATGGTCATTATCTTACTCGGTATACTTGTTAGTGTGATTCTTCTGAAATTTTCGCATATTCTTTTAGCTCCTTTCTCATGTATTGGTAGAATTGATCCTTTATTAAAATCTCTTGGTGTTTCCCCGTTCCTTATTATGTGATTTATTAGTTTTGTTATTTGTGTTATTCCCTCTTCTCCCATGTGTTTCATCATCTCTGGGGTTATATCGTCTGTTCCTGGTGCTTTCCCATTTTTTAGTTTTTTTTTATTACTTTTTGTACTTCTCCTTTTTTAATTTGCTCAATTTTTTTTCCTGCCTTTCTTGCGACTTTTCCTCCCATTCTTGTGTTAACTTATCTTCTTTATCCTGTAGGGTTAATTCTTTGAAACATTGTCTCCATCTTTCCATCATCTTGTCTTCATTCGTGATAATTGTTCCATTTTTATCTTTTATGGTCATCATGTTTTGTTCTTTTTTCGTTTTAGTTGCTTTAGTGTTCCGTAGAATAGTTTTTGGTTCTGCCCAAAATTCTTGTTCATTCTTTCGCCAAATTTCGCCCATGATTTTTGTTTTGCTTCTTTTATTATTGAATTTATTTTGTTTCTCTTTTCTTTGTATTTTGTTCCATTGTTCCATTTTTATCTTTTATGTTCATCATGTTTTGTTCTTTTTTCGTTTTAGTTGCTTTAGTGTTCCGTAGAATAGATTTTTGTTCTGCCCAAAATTCTTATTTATTCTTTCACCAAATTTCGTCCATGATTTTTGTTTTGCTTCTTTTATTATTGAATTTGTTTTGTTTCTCTTTTCTTTGTATTTTTCATAATCTTCTATTTTTTTGTTTGTTTGTAGGTATCTCCATTTCTCTTTTTTGTCTTTAATATCCTTTTTGACTTCCTCTGTCCACCAGTTTGTCTTTTTCACTTCCCTGTTTCCAATTTTTGTTGTTCCGCAGGTTTCGTTTGCCACTTTTTGTATATTTCTTTTGAATGTATCCCATTTTCCTGATTAAAGGTTTAGTCTCACAAAATGTTCACAAAATGCTCTATGATATGTATTTGCAAATGTCAGACAAAATCTCATTTCCAAAATTTTTTAGAACTCTGCTATCTCAAACCTCTTTAATTTTGTTTTTAAATTTTTATTTCAATCTTAGAATAAGTGTTAGAATAATCAGATTCCTGATTAAAGCTTTAGTCTCACAAAATATGAATGCTCCATGATATGAATATATGTATTTGCAAATGTTTGATAAAATCTCATTTCCAAATATTTTAAAAACTCTACCTCAAATATTTTTAATTTTGTTTTTAAATTTTTATTTCAATCTTAGAATAAGTGTTAGAATAATCAGATTCCTGATTAAAGCTTTAGTCTCACAAAATGTTAACGAAATTCTTTATAATATGTATTTGCAAATGTCAGACAAAATCTCATTTCCAATATTTTTTAGAACCCTGCTATCTCAAATCTCTTTCATTTTGTTTTTAAATTTTTATTTCAATCTTAGAATAAGTGTTCGAATAATCAGATTCCTGATTAAAGCTTTAGTTTCACAAAATGTTAACAAAATCCTTCATGATATGTATTTGCAAGTGTCCGACAAAATATCATTTCAAGTGTTAGAATAATCAGATTCCTTATTAAAGGTTTAGTCTCACAAAATGTTAACAAAATGCTCCATGATATATATTCTTGCGACTTTTCCTCCCATTCTTGTGTTACGTTATCTTCGTTGTCCTGTTAATTATTTGAAATATTGTCTCCATATTTCCAGCATCTTGTCTTCATTCGTGATAATTCGTCTATTATGTTGATCATGTTGTGTTCTTTTTTCGTTTTAGTTGCTTTAGTGTTCCGTGGAATAATTTTTGGTTCTGCCCAATATTCTTATTCATTCTTTTACCAAATTTCGTCCATGATCTTTGTTTTGCTTCTTTTATTATTGAATTTATTTTGTTTCTCTTTTCTTTGTATTTTGTTCCATTGTTCCATTTTTATCTTTTATGTTCATCATGTTGTGTTCTTTTTTCGTTTTAGTTGCTTTAGTATTCCGCAGATTAGTTTTTGGTTCTGCCCAAAATCCTTATTCATTCTTTCACCACATTTCGCCCATTGTTTTTGTTGTGTTTCTTTTATTATTGAATTTATTTTGTTTCTCTTTTCTTTGTAGTTTGTTCCATTGTTCCATTTTTATCTTTTATGTTCATCATGTTTTGTTCTTTTTTCGTTTTAGTTGCTTTAGTGTTCCGTGGAATAGTTTTTGGTTCTGCCCAATATTCTTATTCATTCTTTTACCAAATTTCGTCCATGATTTTTGTTTTGCTTCTTTTATTATTGAATTTGTTTTCTTTCTCTTTTCTTTGTATTTTTCATAATCTTCTATTTTTTTGTTTGTTTGTAGGTATCTTCATTTCTCTTTTTTTGACTTCCTCTGTCCTCCAGTTTGTCTCTTTCATTTCCCCGTTTCCAATTTTTGTTGTTCCGCAGGTCTCCTTTGCCGCCTCTGGTATATTTCTTTTGAATGTTTCCCATTTTCCTTCTATATTTAGCTCTATTTCGCTTGCTCTGAATTTATTTTGTAGAATATCTTTGTATTTCTCTTGTGTTTGTGTTTCTCTTAATCTGTGGGATTTTATCTTTTCTTTAACTTTTTTCCTTCTCTTGTCTGTTTTTTGTATTTTCTTTCAACTCGTGTCCATTTTCAGTAGGTGGTGGTCACTTCCTATTTCAGCTTGCCTTGTAACTCTCACCTTCATTATTTTGTTCCAGCTGTTTCTATTAATTAGGTGGTAGTCTATTATCGATTTTTCGTTTATGTTTTACTGTTCCCTCGTGTACTTGTGTATGTTTTTGTGTTTGAATTTTGTATTTGTTATCACATTTCTTGTATAATTATGTTTATTCTTATATTAATTAGAAGAGATTGATTAGAAAATTGATATATAAGAATCTTCTTATTTTCACAGGATCTTCTCTTTATACTTTGCATATCATACTCATATAGACATATTCATAAATACAAACATGAAATTTATGAAATATTTTCATCAACTTTTAGAAATCGCATTTTATATTGATTCTCCACAGTGATGGCATTGAACAGGACGGTACATAATATCTGCAACCATTTGGGGAATGCAATAACCCGTAGTAAACAGATATTTAGAGAGGATGGGCATAAAATTTCAATATTCGATAAAAAAATTCCGAGCCCGCATTTTCCGGTCAGTGCGCTTCCAGCGGTCACAATTTAGGTATTTTCCCCTATGCGTGAAATTGGGTCATTAAATTATCTGGCACAAATGTAATTACTAAAGTTAAAGCTTGCATGATTAATTAACACAAAATTATTAAAAATTAAAATGTGCAATGAAGTGCACTAAAATAATGTAAACAAAAATTCAATTCAACGTCGGCTAGCACTAAAACTGGACTTGACATTATGAGCCTAGTGGTATATTTTCTGCTTATTATATTATGTCTTATATTTTTATGTGGATTGATTCCAAGTACTATGTAATAACGTCAATGTGAGATTTTGGCATGGACCTTTTCTGTATAATGTAAGTTAGAATTTCACCTACATTTTAAGAAACGTATGTTTAAAAAGCCTGTTTCTGGGTAAACTATTATTATAGCGAAGCTTAGAGGTAAAGAAATTAACATATGGAGAAATGTAGATATATACAAAGCAAATAACAAATCTTGAAAGTAGTTTAGTTAGAAAATGAAAAAAAATATATATATATATATAAAGTTTACAAAGCAAGTATCGATATTTTGCGACGAGTCACCCACCATCAATGCACATATTCACAAAATAATAGCAATCATTTGAGTGAACACAGTGCTGTAGAAACAGGGGTTCTTCTATGATTATTGCTACATAAAAACTTTGAGGTTAGGATTTTTTTAAATCATATACCATTTTTCGGTGAATTTTATTGTCATAAAAAGAGGTATACTTCTTGAACTGCGAAAAAATTAAGCGTTTCTGATATAATAGAGGTTAAACTAGGCAGAGTTTATTTATGTAAAATCAGAGTTTTTTGTCAAAAGACAATGTGGCGTTTTCGTGCTTTTGGGCTTGTTTTTGTTCAAAACAGGAATAAGGCAAAATTTTCTCAAGGGAGCAACAATTTTTTTTTCCACAACAGTGTAATTAACGAAAACGAACTTATATTTGTCACGACTTTTAGTTTGGCGTGAGTCCGATCAAGATGAAGAAATAGGTGTGATTTACTGTACCACTCATTGAGACAAATTCCGCCTAATTAAATACGCAATTCAAGGCGTTTAATAAATTTAAGTAAGAACTGCGTACAAACTGACTTACTTCACTCATGTGCAAAGTTTAGACACCGTTTGAGCAAATATTTGGCGTTCCTAAGTTGTTTATTATTTGCTTAAAATGCGCGACTTCAAACATCACCCTTATCTTATCGTTCAGTTGATATACAACTCAGTCGCAACTGTTTGGGATCAAATATTTATTTCACACGCTAGCCTTAAATCAGGCATTCTCAACACAATGCATAATGGCGATTTTCAAACGGCGTATGTATCTATAGAACCGTATCAATTTTTAAACGGGCGTTATAGAGATATAGGGGAGATCAATAGCAATGTAAAGAGACGGGCAAATCCGCTTACTGCGACGTTCCCCAATAAATCAAATAGATTTTAAAGATTATAGGAAGTTTCAGCTTAGTTTCCTATAAATAGCGGGCTATTTGAGAACGGCGATGCTCGATCATTTTGGGATATTACCTCCCAGGATCTTCTATAATTTGAACTGGTTTAGGTCTGAAATTATTTGAAGAATTGAGCAGAATGCGCCGAAAGACCAGTTATTTGTAATGTTTTTACATGTGTATATGTGTGCATATATATACAGGGTGTCTCAAAAGTGACGCCAGTGCTTTTGGATTTTGATTCAGGGGGCTAAAACAAATTGAAAATTATAAGTCGAAAATTTTCCGTTTGTAGAGTTAAAACATTAAACTACACGAAAAATATCATCAAAGAACACATACACGACATTAAAGAATATACAGACATAATAAATCTATTTAAATTAACTATAGAAGAAAGTGTTCGCAATTACATTTTTTACAAAATGACTGATGGACTACCGATGGGTTTACCATCTCGAAATCTCGAAAATTATTGAAAAATGTTTGCAATTATTGAAGTTTTTTTAGAAATCATAATTGTTATTGAAAAATGTATAGAAAACTCGAAAAATAATGAGAAATTTAGTAAATATTTGGAAAATGTCTGCAATTTTTGGAATTATAAAGAAATTTTGAGAATGAAAATAGATGTATGTGATAACCATTATAAATTTTATGCTTTTAATGATCTCGAAATGATTGGGAAATGACTCGAAATCTTATGAATTATTGAAAAATCTGAAGAATTTTCCTAATGTGACTACAGGGCGGATTTTTTCAAAGCAGATATTGACTATTCACGGAATTGTCTTATAATCCCAGCTTCCTTGCTTGTTATTCTTATGAATTATTGAAAAATCAACTTTCTACTTGTTACTGAGAACAGAATTAGACTTAGTATTTCCAAATCTTAAGAATTGTTGAGAAATCTGTAGAAATCTCGAAGATTATTGAGAAATATTTGCAATTATTGAAGTTTTTTTAGAAATCATAATTGTTATTGAAAGATCTATAGAAATCTCGAAAAATAATTGAAAATTTGGAAAATGACTGCAATTTTAGGAATTATAAAGAAATTTGGAGAATGAAAATGAATGTATGTGATAACTATTATAAATTTTATGCTTTTAATGACCTCGAAATGATGAGATATATCTCGAAATCTTGTGAATTATTGATAAATCTGAAGAATTTTCCTAATATGACTACAGGGGGGATTTTTTCAATGCAGATATTGACTATTCACGGAATTGTCTTATAAACCCAGTTTCCTTGCTTGTTACCATGAGACTCATTATCAGAAATACGTATTCTATTAACTTTATACTTGTTTCTGAGAACAGAATTAGTCTTAGTATTTCCAAATCTTAAGAATTGTTGAGATATCTGTAGAAATCTCGAAAATTATTGAGAAATTTTTGCAAATATTGAAGTGTTTTTAGAAATCATAATTGTTATTGAAAAATCTATAGAAATCTCGAAAAATAATGGGAAATTTGGAAAATGTCTGCAATTTTAGGAATTATAAAGAAATTTGGAGAATGAAAATAAATGTATGTGATAACCATTATGTTATAATGGTATAATTTTATGATTTTAATGATCTCGAAATGATTGAGAAATATTTCAAAATATTATGAATTATAGAAAAATCTGAAGAATTTTCCTAATATGACTACAGGGGGATTTTTTCAATGCAGATATTGACTATTCACTTAATTGTCTTATAATCCCAGCTTCCTTGATTGTTACCATGAGATTCATTATCAGCAATACGTGTTCTATTAACTTTCTACTTGTTACTGAGAACAGAATTGGACTTAGTATTTCCAAATCTTAAGAATTGTTGAGAAATCCGTAGAAATCTTGAAAATTATTGAGAATTTTGTTGCAATTATTGAAGTTTTTTTAGAAATCATCGCTATTGAAAAATCTATAAAAATCTCGAAAAATATTGAGAAATTTCGAAAATGTCTGCAATTTTAGGAATTATAATAAAATTTAGAGAATGAAAATAAATGTATGTGATAACCATTATAAATGTTATGCTTTTAATGACCTCGAAATGATTGAGAAATATTTCGAAATCTTATGAATTATCGAAAAATCTGAAGAATTTTCCTAATATGACTACAGGGATTTTTTCAATGCAGATATTGACTATTGACGGAATTGTTTTATAATCCCAGCTTCCTTGCTCGTTACCATAAGACTCATTATCAGCAATACGTATTCTATTAACTTTCTACTTGTTACTAGAACAGAATTAGACTTGGTATTTCCAAATCTTAAGAATTGTTGAGAAATCTGTAGAAATCTCGAAAATTATTAAGAAATTTTTGCAATTATTGAAGTTTTTTTAGAAATCATAATTGTTATTGAAATATCTATAGAAATCTCGAAAAATAATGAGAAATTTGGAAAATATTTGGAAGATGTCTGCAATTTTAGGAATTATAAAGAAATTTGCAGACTGAAAATAAATGTATGTGATAACCATTATAAATTTTATGATTTTAATGACCTAGAAATGATTGAGAAATGTCTCGAAATCTTATGAATTATTGAAAAATCTGAAGAATTTTCCAAATATGTCTATTATTTCAATGCAGATATTGACTATTCACGGAATTGTATTATAATCCTAGCTTACTTGCTTGTTACCATGACACTCATTATCAACAATACGTATTTCTATTAATTTTCTACTTGTTATTGAGAACAGAATTAGATTTAGTATTTCCAAATCTCAAGAATTGTTGAGAAATCTGTAGAAATCTCGAAAATGATTGAGAAATTTTTGCAAATATTGAAGTTTTTTTAGAAATCATAATTGTTATTGAAAAATCTATAGAAATCTCGAAAAATTATGAGAAATTTTGTAAATATTTAGAAATTGTCTGCAATTTTAGGAATTATAAAGAAATTTGAAGAATGAAAATAAATGTATGTGATAACCATTATAAATTTTATACATTTAATGACCTCGAAATGATTGAGAAATATCTCGAAATCTTGAAAGGATTATTATTATTATTATTAATCCCAGCTTTCTTGCTTGTTACAATTAGACTCATTATCAATAATATGTATTTTATTAACTTTCTACTTTATGCTGCCTAAATTAATTATTTACCCAAATTGCACAATGACATCAACATTTTATTATCTTCAGTTAATTCAGAATTAATAATTTCCATAAATTTCCAGAAAACTATCAGTAATTTCAAAAAATTAACAATAATTTTCGACTATTAAATCTTAAAATCGAAATCTTACTGTATAGGAAGCCAGGATTAGCGAGAATTTGGAACTATATTTTGGGTTCTTGCAACTATAGAAAATTTATTTCGAAATAAAACTGAGCCATATTTATATTGTCCTTTGCTAGAAATGGGAATCGATCAAAGCCTTAACTCACTCCATATACATATACCAGTATTCGCGATGTACGTTAATGGCAACAAAATGTTTGGTACAAACACAAAATATGGCTACACTATTGAAAATGGGTCATAATCTTGATTTAAAAATATATCGAGATTGGAATAATTTATAATAATTCATAAAAAAATTAAAAACCACAAAATTCAAGCAATTACTGAGGAGAATCATTATAGTTACATATTTGCCATGTTTGTGCCAAATCTTATAATTTACTATTTGAACTAAACTTATCAAATACCGGATTTTTTTTATAAACCTCTTTATAATACCTACTTATGAAACACCCTGTATGAGGTCTTCTAATTAAGTATGCAGCATTGCTAACCTTATTACTATTTCGTTTACAAAGTCGGTCACCAAAGAAAATTTGTAGTACGGTTTTTTGGTAGTACGAAAACTACAGAAGAAATGAGTTTCGCATTTTTAAGATATTCAATATAAGTTTTTTAATAGAGCGCCTTATAATATGTTTTATTATAGTTTCATAGAGAATATAATAAATAATAACAAAAAATACCATTATCCAAAAAGAGAGTAATACATTCTTCTAGCATAGCACATTTCTGTGTATAATCATCATTCTGAGATATGGAATAATAATAAACACAACACTTAGGCACTTTTGATGCGAATTTACTTTGACAGAAAAAGTATGACTTTAAAGCATACATACAAAATAAACATAATAAATTTTGTTCTTTCATAAATTTTCATTAAAAAAAATTCAAATATCCGAAATATTTTCATTCTCTAGCAAATAGGAATTTGAGCTTCCTTTGCTGTAGCTGCTAGTACAACTAAATATGAAAACATTCGATTTTAGACTTAATTTTTTTTTTATTTTTGACTTACTTTTTGGTATTTAATTTTCGCAATTTTGGCAATTTTCAGAAATAATTAAAGAATATTTTGGGTAATTTTGGCCGTTTATACAAAAAATACACGAACCCGATGTTTTAAAATGATATTGGAAATTATTAATTGTAATGTGAAAATGACTTAAAATTGTATAAACTAAAAGGTTAGTGTATTTTTTTTTATAAACGGCCAAAATTACCCAAAATATTCTTTAATTATTTCTGAAAATTGCCAAAATTGCGAAAATTAAATACCAAAAAATAATTCTAAAATTTAAATATTTAAGCTTAAATAACTACCAAAACCGTACGTTATGCTTATATTTTCATTAAAATCATTTAAAAAGTACAGAGAAAATAACTGAATATAATACATATAAATATTAGGTCATTTTTTTAATACAAGAAGTATCAACAATTTTAAAATATAAAATTTGATAGTAGGTAATAGTAGATTATTCCTACGTACAAATATATCTAATCATTGGACAGAAATAATATTAATTTGACACATACAAAATATACACAATATTTTGTTTTTTGTTACATCTTTTTGATTAAAACAAAACAGTCTGTCAAAAAAATTTAATTCACGGAAAGAGGAATTTGAGCTGCCTTTGCCGTGGCGCCTAGTACTTCTAAATTAGAAAGGATTCAATTTTGGGATACAATTTTTAAAACTATCATACAAATTTTTAATTTGAAAATAAAAACTACTTTTAAAATTGTATAAACTAAAATGTCAATGTACCTACATATTTATTAAAAATCTACAAACAATTTTCAAAATATTTCTTGATTATTTCTGAAAATTGCCAAATTTAAATACCGAAATGAATTATATTATTGCCTCGTAGGTAAATGCATATTATTTAAGCTTAAAATCAGTACTAAGACTGTATGTAATAATGCACTTTTGGACAACTTAAGGGACCATCAAATATACTTGAAATAACTTTTCCAATTTATAACTTGTTTTCAATAGATATTTCACATGTCATAAATTGACATTTATTAAACTATTGTGTTTATTATTATATTATTATAAATTATATATTATATTATATTATTTATAATAATAGTGTTTATTAAAATAAACACTATTATTATTTGTTAGGAAACAAGTGGATTTATATATTTATTCGGTTCATTAAATGTCGTTATATGGTTTTAAATTTATTTTCAATTTTACTAGTGGTCCCTTAATTTTGTCTAGAAGTGTGCTTTCATTTTCTTTAAAATCATTTAAAAAGTTCAGAGAAAACTGCTCTAATAAAAAATATTAAATTAAAGAACAAATAATAAAAACAACATAAACTAAGAAAAATGTTTAAATTTAAATGAACTACCAGTAATTACTCATAATATAGAAGAAATAAAACAATATAAAATACAATAATAACTGGTATAAATAATGGATGAAACTATAACATACAATATTTAAGCCGTTTTTTAGATAGTAAAATTGACAAAAATTCTAAAATGTAATATTTGATAGTGATAATGGATTATACATAGTTAGGTATAAATATAATCATTGGACGTCCAATACTTTTCGTCATAAAATTTATAAAATTTCTTAAAATTGTTTGATTTTCTTAAATTTAAATGTACTACCAGTAATTACTCATAATGTCGAAGAAAGAAAACAATATAAAATACAATAATAACTGGTATAAATAATGGATGAAATTATAACAAACAATATTAAAGCCGTTTTTTAGATAGCAAAATTGTCAAAAATTCTAAAATGTAATATTTGATAGTGATAATGGATTTATACATACTTAGGTATAAATATAATCATTGGACGTCCAATACTTTTCGTCATAAAATTTATAAAATTTCTTAAAATTGTTTGATATTCTTAAATTTAAATGTACTACCAGTAATTACTCATAATGTCGAAGAAAGAAAACAATATAAAATACAATAATAACTGGTATAAATAATGGATGAAATTATAACAAACAATATTAAAGCCGTTTTTTAGATAGCAAAATTGTCAAAAATTCTAAAATGTAATATTTGATAGTGATAATGGATTTATACATACTTAGGTATAAATATAATCATTGGACGTCCAATACTTTTCGTCATAAAATTTCTTAAAATTGTTTGATATTCTTATCATCTTCAAAGACTAATTCATTATTTTCTATTTTTTTTTTGTGTTTTCATAGTTGATACTTTTTTTGTATAGAATGATTCGAAATTCAAAGGCATTTAATCCAAGCAGTTACTGAGGAGAATCATTGTAGTTACATATTTGCGATGTTTGTGCCAAATCTTATAATTTACTATTTAACTAGACTTATCAAATCCCGAAAAAAACTTGATTTTTGCTATTTCTAATTCTTGTATTCTTAATAATCATGTGGGTTTTTAGGTGGATTAGGCTACTTAAAGTGTATTAAAAATTGCAACTAGTGTTTATATAATATTCTTTTAGTAGAAAGACTTAGTGTTTTTTTAATGCATTTTATTATACATACATACATACATACATACATACATACATAATCCATCCCTCTTTTTACCCATTGGGTGTCGAGGTCCCTATTTATTATACAGGGTGTTAAAGAATTGCAGGGACAAACTTCGAGGGCTTGCAAAAGACAACAGAGAAATGAGTTTCGCATTTTTAAGATATGCAATATATCTTTTTTAATTGAGCACCTTATAATATGTTTTATTACAGTTTCAAAGAGAATGTAATAAATAATAACAAAAAATATCATTATCCAAAAAGAGAGTAATACATTCTTCTAGCATAACACATTTCTGTGTATAGTCATCATTTTGAGATATGGAATTATATAACTCATGCACTTTTGATGCGAATTTATTTTGACAGAAAAAGTATCACTTTAGGGTGGTGGATAATAAAGACGTATAAAGATGTAACATGAAGAAGATTAAAGGAAATAATTAAACTATTATTTTTAAGAAATATTGTCGGGTCACTAGTCAACGTCGTTAAAGTACAGTAATACTAAATATAATATTTAACAGTTAATCGCATTTACCACACATCATAAAGAAATTCAATGAAGTGGCCACACAAATAAAAGCGGCAATAAAGACGGGAGGAATGAATCCTTTTAATGGCCTAAAAATCATGTAATCCAGGAAACTCTGAGCTGTCCAGGACTTTGCGTGTTTGCAAAGCAGTCTGCCACTCTCATTAGTCACCCAGAAACTTAAGACAGATTAGCAAGTTTTTATCACCTAAATTACTTTATGTTTATTACAACAAACCCCAAACTCCGTAATCGCATTTATTGTCGCCCCGCACAATTCATGGGTCATTAATTATTGCAATAAGCCCCATTTTAATTCCAGGCATTGTCGTTACTCTCGGTGCTTGTGGGTAAACCCGTTGTGTGTATTAAAATAAATCCAAAGTTAATTGCTGTAATTGGTTTATATGGCAGATATAAATGGATTGTGGCCTTTACAAAAGCAGCAGACCGTAGTGCAAATATGTCTATAAAAATTTATTCAAAGGGTGTGCACAATAAGTGCCTCTTAAATCATAAATTACACCCTTTACGTAAACGTTATAAATATACCGGGTGATTCAAGTTTAAGTAATAAAATTTGTGCTTTACCTAATTCATTAAGAAAATCACATGCAAACGAGTTTGCTATTGTTAATAATTTTGTTAATTTTTTTTTCGAAATTATTGTCAACACAGAATTCAAATTGGACATGAATTTTAAATTTTTGTGCGCCATATTTGATCGGCCATTTTGAATTTTTAGAATTTCTCAAACGTTACCTCAGAATCTTATTTCTATGTCCGAAATACACCTACATACAAGGATTTTGAGATTTTCGAAAGGTTCTTTAGATTAAATCCCATTTTTTTGGGAAATCCGACAGTGCGGCGCCAGCTAGCTTTGGAAACACGATCTCGCTCCCAATAGCAACAAACGAAAACAACACGGATCATTTAACACCCGGTGGAGCGTAAAGTATATTTTTACACCGGTGCGTTAATGAATTTTGCAGACAGGTGTGCGACCGTTTGCGAGGAAATACGGCCAGATTCCGTTGGACAATTAATCTGCCCGACTTTCTATATTGTTTCCGATTGGTGCACATTGTTGGTTGACTATAGTAATACTCGTGTTGCTAATACGCGATAATTACGTATTGATAAAAATAATATTCATCCTCAACACACTAATTCCACAATTAACAACTAAAATCTACATTTCTTGTTTTGTTTATTTGGTTATTGAACCATGGATTCGGGACGGTCTTCAGTAGTTAGTCTATGGGGATTCAAGACCACCGAATTTAATCGAAATCTCTGCGGAGGATGGTCTACAATCCCCACAGACTAACTACTGTCTTCTTTAATTCTTAGATGTATACTTACCTTTGCACGTTTAATGTGAATCATTGCCATAATGTTGCATCCAGCTCAAATGATTCGCAAACCATTCGCATGATTCGAAAAATAGAATATGAAAACTAAAAATGACGACGGGACAGTTTTCAGTAGTTAGTCTGTGGGGATTCTAGACCAACGAATTTAATCGAAATCTCTGCGAAGGGTGGTCTAGAATCCCCATAGACTAACTACTGTCTTCTTTAATTCTTAGATGTATACTTACCTTTGCACGTTTAATGTGAATCATTGCCATAATGTTGTATCGAGCTCAAATAATTCGCAAACCATTCGCATGATTCGAAAAATAGAATATGAAAACTAAAAATGACGACGGGACAGTCTTCAGTAGTTAGTCTGTGGGGATTCTAGACCAACGAATTTAATCGAAATATCTGCGGAGGGTGGTCTAGAATCCCTATAGACTAACTACTGCCTTCTTTAATTCTTAGAAGTATAGTTACCTTTGCACGTTTAATGTGAATCATTGCCATAATGTTGTATCCAGCTCAAATGATTCGCAACCATTCGCATGATTCGAAAAATAGAATATGAAAACTAAAAATGACGACGGGACAGTCTTCAGTAGTTAGTCTATGGGGATTCTAGACCAACGAATTTAATCGAAATCTCTGCGGAGGGTGGTCTAGAATCCCCATAGACTTACTACTGTCTTCTTTAATTCTTAGATGTTTACTTACCTTTGCACGTTTAATGTGAATCATTGCCATAATGTTGTATCCAGCTCAAATCCAGCTCAAAACTAAAAATGACGAATATTTGAAAATTAGGCACACAATAATTCCAAGAATACATCTTAGGAGCATTGGGAACACAAATTGAACGAGGGTTACGAAGCATACCAAAAAAGCACGTAATTACAATTTTCCACTACCTACAAGTACGTATGCGCTCAGATTGAACAGTACTAAAGTTTAGGCAACCAAACACACGCACCGTACTGAACACGGGACAATGTGTGGTTGGTTGCCTAAACTTCAGTGGAGTTTATTCTGGCGCATATTGCATATTCCCCTCACAAATCAACTATAGTTGGGTCGCTGAACAGATATAGTAATAAAACCCCCTACATTTACTCACGTTCTTTGAATACCATTTACTCACGTTGTTTGAATACCATTTACTCACGTTGTTTGAATTCCAGCTTGCGATTGATTTGAGAAAGTCGGATATACAAAGCACAAAATTTGTTATGATAACCGTGTGACGTGCCTGAAGGGCAATCAGCGCGTTAGGCCGCGGAGCGGGTGGAGGGAGAGAGTGGGGGGGTTAAAAAAGGCTCCACGTAATTTTAACCTCGCCGCTACTTCGTCGCAAAGGGGGGCTCCACTCTACCTGTGTGGGCTGACGGCAGACAGTCAGCGAAGTTCAGAAATTACGAACTGTCGCAACGGCTGACCATCTGGCGCCCACACCACCAGATTTAAATCTCGCAATGAGAATAGAAACTGAAAACTGAAAGAATGCCCGATCGAGAAAACGTGGGGGGAACAAAAAATAACAGGTGTGAATTTTGTGGTGTAAAATATCTGCGTTTATTCACACAAAAGACAGGACACCGTGCCTACGCTTCCTGAAATAAATACCTCCTCCCACAACTTTATCACGCCCCCTTCACTATATTCGGCCGAATGCCGCGAATTCGTAACGCGCGATTCAAAGGGCCGTCGGAGCGACCTTGTTCTTACAAAAGCGCAAAACACGTACGGCACGAAACACGTAACGCAAATTTTACACAAAAGAAAAAAACGATATATCAAAATGAAATTAAAGTATGTGAGAACAAGAAAAAAATATATAGATCTGGCCTGTGTTCCTCGTCTGCGACCTCGCTGGCGGGCTAGTTCTTATGACGGGCGGGCGGCCGGCGATCGTCGATCGTCGCTGGATTCCAATTTTCGGAACCACTCTGGCCGGATGTTCGTTGCCCCTTAGCCAAGAACCTGGCTGGCTGGGTTACTTAGCACTTACCCAAAAAAAACGCTCTGATGTTGTGAGCGTATGGGGTTGAGTCGTATAGTAACCTCCCTTGCCTTGTACTTGGTGCCGTCAATCCCCTTAAGGGTGGTTAATTGAGTTCACGTTTTATATCCCGGAAACCGGATGGTGATATACCAATGGAACACGGTGACCTCGTGGCACGTCCGCACGATAGGGAAGGTAACTAGTTTCTGTGATCATGGTGCCGCCTCGCCGACGATTTTAAAAATCACACGCATATAGGAAACACGTCACGTCTAAAAAAACGTGTGAGTATGGTTGCCTACGGTGGAGGTCTGTGCGCCAAATTAATTATTAAAAAGGCAGTTTCTGTCGGAGGCAAAACCAGACCGTTACAACCGGTACGGTCAAGTCTACTGGGCTCGCCTGAATTTCGAGTAAAAGTGTAAATCAGGCTTCGGCATAGACCGGTTTAGGCAACCATAACCTGCTTTCTTTCTTTTATTACTATATCTGTTCGGCGACTCATAAACTTCGCTCGCTCTTATGTATTTCGTGTTACTATATATGTTCGGCGATGTGGGTATAATATAAACTTCGCTCGCTCTTATGTATTTCGTGTCCGACAGACGCTGGTTTTCACGCTGAATAAATGTCTTTACATCCTGTAATACAAAATCAATTCCGGAAGAGACGATCTCCGTACTTCCAGGATTTCGGAATTAGTGATCCAGGAAGTTCGGATTTGCTCGCCTGCACACTCCATCGCGCCTCCTTGTAGCTTTAATGGCCAGTCGGGGTAGGAAATTAATTAAAAGCCTTGGGTGATGTTGCGAATTAATCAAGTGCAGTTTTCATCACTCTGCTGACTACTTCAGTAAATTACGTTTTTTTTTATTGTTATTAAAAGTCAGGTCCACTGTTTCCATGTCGTCAATTTAATAGACTATCTTATAGAAAGGAAACTGAATTATTAATAATAATAAAAATAATTATATGTATTTTATTCACTTAGCTGTTTTTACAGATGTGATAATACAAACATAAAACAAAAAACAAAAATAGTGTAACATACAGAAATAAATACATGGTACAAATTATGACAGTTAAATAAACAGTTTTAAAATGGCACATTGAAATAATTAATAAATAATGTTTTTTTTAAATTATTAATCTTCGGGTTTCATATACAGGGTGTCTACGCTAAACCGTTCGTTAAAAGTTTACGGGGTTGCCGTTGTACTAAAAATGTCAAAAAAAATCTCGTCACACGGTTGAATCAGTTATCATCATGTGAAATATTTTCAACTTTCTATAACTTCCGGTTCCACCGGAAGTAGCACCAACTTTCTTATTTTAAATGGAACACTCGATATATTATTATATTTTTCAATTCCTCGCTTAAATTGGAACATATTTTGTAAGAACGTATGTACACTTGTCTCTTCTAGTTTTGAATTTAAAAAAAAGTCTAAAATTTTGACCACTAAAAGGTAGCCTGAAATCTGTCTATAACTTCTCTTAGGAATAAGATAAAATTATGAGTTACATCTCTAATTGTACCTAGAGGATGCCTTATGAGTAAAATAATTGGAAACTATCAATTTTGATTATAAGTGTTCATAAAATGTCAATATCTAAGTGCCCTCTTAAATATCTCTTAATTCAATTTTTTTTAATGGAATGACCCATTTTTATCACAACACGATTGGGAGAAAAATTTACTACAAAAAAGTATTATACAAATATACTCCTAAAGCAAGCATTTTTTGAATGATTTCGAAGATTACTTTTTCGAAGATTACTTATTACATTTGTTAATTGTTAAACTAATTAAAAATATCAATAAACGCATCTTCTATAGCTGTGAACATGATTTTGTACTCAATCGGAGATAATAGTTACAATCACTTTTTAAATGTGTACCTTAATGAGAGCCTCGCCATTAACATACAGATAAAAAAAATATAACTCATCATTTTTGACCTTCCTTAAAATGATAAATAAAATAGATATCATCATTCTGATAAAAAAAAATATTTATAATAGATTGTATGGTGATAGGACCATCAAAGGTGGGACTTTCCTATACGACTCAGTCAATGTTTTCTCCCAGTTATAACAACAATGATACGCATTACAAGTTAGTAGATATATCTTCCTATTTAGATACTTTCGAGTATCATTATCTCGCGTAGGACAATATCATGCAAATTTGAATTGTTTATGTGACTCGATGAGGAATTTGCACTACTCGACGAACACTTGAAAATATTTCCAAACAAACAAATACGAATTGAACATGCAGCAAATGTTATGCTAATTATAAATTAAGATCATGCCTCCAATTAATTATTTACAGTTCATGTTTTATGTTTGACTAATAAATTTATCTATTTAGGGTTTAGGGTTTTTAGGATTTTAAGAAGTACTTACTGGTATTTATTTATCTATTTTATTATTTATTTTTATCGACTAGTTTCTGTTATAAAAAAAACATCTTCAGAGGCATATCTGTATTTTGTCATAAATTTTTGTGTGAACAATGAAAAAATATTTCTAAACATTTCCAATTATTTATTTACATCACCATGATATTACATTCCCAAAAAAAAACCTGCGTTATTTACCCAGTCATGAATGATTTTAATATACTATCTTGGAATTATTCATAATTCCAATTATAATTAGCTTATTATAATCATTCGTATTCGTATAATTCGATTATTAAAATCATTCGATTATTCTTCGCTAATTAGAACGTATATTACATGCATGGAAATTATTTTGAAAAATATTTCGTCGATTTTTCGGCATTTCGTCGATTTTCTACATAATTCTGTAGAATGTGGGCAGCAATAAGTATGATTTATATGATTTATACGGATCTGGCCTTTGATCGTGCCGACCTCACTTTACTCCTGGAAAAACTGCATTCATACGGATTAACTGTCTGCTGTCTAGAATGGATATCTTCATACCTTACTGGTCGTCTTCAATCCGCGTGTGTCCACAATCGACAATCAGATTTCCTCGAAGTTACATCAGAAGTGCCTCAAGGAGCCCACATTGGGCCACTTTACTTAATTCAATAATAGGAATGCGCTTTCTAGAAGAATTGGAAAATATAAGCTCGCAAATATATTTTTGTAATTTTCACAACAAAAAAAAAACGTGGTTAAGGGTTATTTATGCAATACAAAGTATTTTTATTATTTTCTAATGAGAATTTTTTGTAAATATGCAACAGATTTTTTTTTTTTTTTTTGACGGAGATAAACGTTTTTGTTATACAAGGCGTGCCACAACTTCCAGGCATAATTTTGTCCAGATTGACTCCACTAATTGTACAATCCTGCAACTAAAACTATCATGTTTCTATTAATTGTCAATATCTCTCAAATTTGTAGCTACAAACCATTAGAAACTGTCATAAAGGATTAAATTTTTAATTGAAGTATCAAAAATCGTCAAAGTTTCAATTATAATTTTATTTTATTCAACTCCAAATTGTTAATTTTTGCTTAAAACTGTCATGTTTTCAATAATTGTCGAAACCTGCCAAATGTGTAGCTACAAACTAGCAGAAACTGTCATAAAGGATCAAATATTCATCTGCCACTGCCAAAATCCGGCCAAATTTTTAACTGAAACAGTCTAGCTCTCCTTAAAAATGCCATAATTTCAATAACCGTCAAAACCTGATAAATTTGTATCTATAAATCAGCAAAAACTGTCATTAAGGATCAAGTTTTCGACCCCTAGTGTCAAAAGGATCAAATATTCAACAGAAACTGTCAAGCTCTGCTTAAAACTGTCATATGTTCAATAACTGTCAAAACTTTCTAAATTTGTAGCTACAAGCTATCAAATACTGTCATAAAGGATCAAATTTTTAACTTCAACTGTCAGAACCTGTCATATTTGAAACTGTCTAGCTCTGCTTAAAAGTGTCACAATTTCAATAACTGTCAAAACCTGATAAATTTGTAGCATAAAAGTCATAAAGTAGTCATAAAGAATCAAATATTCAAGCCCCACTGTCAAAACCTATCGGATTTTTCACTGAAACTGTTAATTTTTGCTTAAAACTGTCATACTTTCAATAACTGTCAAAACCAGCCAAATTTATAGCTACAAACTAGCAAAAACTGTCATGAAGGATCAAATTTTCAACCACCACTGTCAAAATCTGTCAGATTTTTAACTGAAACTGTCTAGTTCTGCTTGAAAGTGTCATAATTTCAATAACTATCAAAACCTGATAAATTTGTAGCTACAAATCAGCAAAAACTGTCATAAAGGATCAAATTGTCAACCCCCACTGTCAAAACCTGTCAGATTTTTAACTGAATCTGTTAATTTTTACTTAAAACTGTCATATTTTTAATAACTGTCAAAACCAGCCAAATTTGTAGCTACAAACAAGCAAAAACTGTCATAATGGATTAAGTTTTCAACTGCCTTTGTCTAAACCTGTTAAATTTTCAACATAGACTGTCAAGCTCTGCTTGAAACTGTCTTTTCAATAACTGTCATAACGTGCCAAATTTATAGCTACAAACTAGCAAAAACTGTCATAAAGGATCAAATTTTTAATTGAACTATCAATAATCATCAAAGTTTCAACTTAATTTAATTTAATTTAATTTAGCTCCAATTGTACAATCCTTCTAAATTTTGAACTGCAACATTAAAAATTTGATCCTTTATGATAGTTTCTAATGGTCAGTTTCAGTTAAAAATTTGACAGGTTTAAAACTGTGGCAACTGTTTGAAACTGTCATATTTTCAATAACTGTCTAAACCAGCGAAATTTGTAGCTACAAACTAGCAAAAACTGTTATAATGGATTAAGTTTTCATTTGCCACTGTCAAAACCTGTTACATTTTCAACATAGACTGTCAAGCTCTGCTTAAAACTGGCATATTTTCAATAACTGTCATAACGTGCCAAATTTATACCTACAATCTAGCAAAAACTTCCATAAACGATCAAATTTTCAACCCCCACTGTCAAAATCTATCGGATTTTTAACTGAAACTGTCTAGCTCTGCTTAAAAGTGTCATACTTTCAATAACTGTCAAAACCTGATTAATTTGGATCTACAAATCAGCAACAACTGTCATAAAGGATCAAATTGTCAACCCCCACTGTCAAAACCTGCCGGATTTTTAACTGAATCTGTTAATTTTTGCCTAAAACTGTCATATTTTCAATAACTGTCAAAAACAGCCTAATTTGTAGCTACAAACTAGCAAAAACTGTCATTATGGATTAAGTTCTCAACTGCCACTGTCAAAACCTGTTAAATTTTCAACATAGACTGCCCAGCTCTGCTTAAAACCGTCATATTTTCAATGACTGTCATAACGTGCCAAATTTATAGCTTCAAACTAGCAAAAACTGCCATAAAGGATCAAATTTTCAACCCCCACTGTCAAAATCTGTCGGATTTTTAACTGAAACTGTCTAGCTCTGCTTGAAAGTGTCATAATTTCAATAAATGTCAGAACCTGATTAATTTGGATCTACAAATCAGCAACAACTGCCATAAAGGATCAAATTGTCAACCCCCACTGTCAAAACCTGTCAGATTTTTAACTGAATCTGTTAATTTTTGCTTAAAACTGTCATATTTTCAATAACTGTTAAAACCAGCCAAATTTGTAGCTACAAACTAGCAAAAACTGTCATAAAGGATCAAATTTTCAACTGCCACTGTCAAAACCTGTCAATCTTCCAACTGAAACTGTCAAGCTCTACTTAAAACTGTCATATTTTCAATAACTGTCAAAACCTGCCAAATTTAATAATAATTCTTTAATCACGTCGCCAAGTGTACAGTATATTTACATCTGCTAGTAGATCAAACTACAAAACAGTCAACATCAAAATTACTAACAGCTAAAAATAATAAAATACAATATAAAAACACAATACATAATAATCATCATCAATAAGAAAATATAAAACATCCTACACATGCAAATATTCAGACAGCTTATAAAAACAAAAGCAAAAACTGTCATAAACGATCAATTTTTTAACTGCCACTGTCAAATTTTAAATTGCAACTGTCAAAGATGCCAAAAACTGTCAAAACCAGTCAAATTTTTAACTAAAACTTCTACTCTGCCTAAAAGTGTCACAATTTCAATAACTGTCAAAACCAGCCAAATTTGTAGCTACCAACTGGCAAAAACTGTCATAAAGGATCAAATTTTCAACTGCCACTGTCAAAACCTGTCAAATTTTTAAATTAAGGTGTCTAGTTCTGCTTAAAAGTGTCATAATTTCAATAACTGTCAAAACCTTCCAAATTTGTAGCTACAAACTAGCAAAAACTGTCACAAATGATTAAATTTTCAAGTGCCACCATCAAATTTTTAATTTCAACTCTCAAAGGCAGTCATACTTTCAGCTGAAACTGCGATAAACTGGAATTTCAAGCACAGCTATTAAAGAAGTTAATTTGTGAACGGTAACTGTTAAAATGTGTAAAAATTTTACTACAAACGATCTAAAAGTGTCATACTGTCATAAGGGATCAAATTTTCACTCCCACTGTCAAAAATTTTCAACAGAAACTGTCAAGCTCTGCTTAAAACTGTCATCTATATTTGTGTGACATGTGTAACTAGTTATTAACACACTTATCTTATCTTATCTTATTTTCAATAACTGTCAAAACCTGCAAAAATTGTAGCTACAAACTAGCAAAAACTGTCATAAACGATCAAATTTTTAACTGCGACTGTCAAATTTTTAATTGCAACTGTCAAAGGCAGTCAAATTTTCAGCTGCAACTGCGATAAACTAAAATTTCAAGCACAGCTGTTATAAAAGTTAACTTGTCAACGGTAACTGTCAAATTTTCATCCACAACTATCAAAACCTAAAAAGTTTAAAATTATAAAGTTATAAAAATTTCAACTACAACTGTCAAACCCTGTCAATGTTTCAAGTACAACTTAATGTCTTATTTTCTACAACTGGGACATATAGGACTGTCCCTATATTTTGGAAACAAAAGGGATTACAAAAAAAAATACATTTTCATTTAATTTTGCCTTTCTTCGCATGCTCCTAGATTTATGTCACGAAGTTGTGGGACACCTTGTATATTTTACAAATAATGTAACCATTTTTATATACAGGGTGTCTCTAAATTATGTGGACATGGCTTAACCACAGATTACTGGAATCAAAAGAAGACGATTTAACAAAACTTATCTATATAAATGCGTTTGGTTTAGTATTTAGCTTCAAAGTCAATTTAATAAAAACAAAATTTGCTTATAAAAAGAGAACGTTTACATTGATTTGGATGTTGTTTGGTATGACACTTTATACGGGTATAACTCATATTTGGACATAATATTGTTATTATCAGTAGACGGTAGTGTATAAAACAAGTGAGGCCCAACGTTAATAGATTCATATTTTTTAATGACAGAAGCAAATAAATTTAAAAAAAATCAAATTGGACGCAGGCATTCATTATTAAGTTTTTTTGTATCTTTATAGTTTTTGATATCTGTTACAGTTTCGACACAAAAAAAATAAAATATGAGTGACTGCGCTACACTCGTTTGAGTGGGCATCGACATTTAAGGGAATCAATTACATCTTACAATCAAATTATAACCCTAATATGATTCAATGCCAAGACTGAATTACTATAAGTTTGTAAAGAAATAAATATGCACCGTAACAGGACTTGCATAAATGCGAAACTGAATCTTTTGTCGAGCCTTACAATAATTATCATTGCCAATTTAACAAAGGCCCCATCTAAATGCTAAGGTCCGCGCTTTTTCAGCGAGCCTTCCCATTACTTTCCTTCAGATCGTCGCGATTAACGTTAAGTTATGCCACCGTCATGCATTTTGGGGGCGATAAAGAGTACAAAATTTCAATTAAGCAGAGCAGACGCGAAATTTTGCGTTATCACCACGCCAAGGCGATTCGAGTTTATGAGTTATATTACATTCGGGGGGTTGCGTGACGTTGCGTTTACATGCAAAGCAGGCGTGAATCATGCGTGGCGAAACGTTCTCCAGGGGATGGCAAAGGGAGGATTTATCAATAGGTATAAATTCCATCAGGCGTTTCCAGGCCCTTATCTTAAAAGTTTCCAACTGGTTGTCGCCTTTATTTTTTGTTTAGAGTACTTTCCGTTTATTTCGAATTTATCTTTATTCTGTGAGATATCAAGTTTTCTGCCACTATTGATTATTTGGATTAAACCGTTCGTATGCACAATAAAAGGGTTTAAACGTGTTCACGTGCAGCTTTCGCTTTTCATTAGCTTGAGGGACGTCTTCGGCGATGCACCGGAGGCCACCGGATTGTTGCATTCTTGCATCTATATTGTCGCGTGTGCATAATCGTCTCAATTATGAAACTGCATACATTTTGGCTTATTGGGTCATGTCTGAATAATCGTGTGTTTCACATGCAAAATCCGTCACTCAACGGTCCGCTGGGCAAACGAAGTGCCGACCGAAACGGTGACGAATCTGTAACCTTGAATGAGGCGATTGCAAAATAGCGTTTGTTGTTGTTTCATGCGAGTGTATAAGGAACCCCAATTAATTCACAATCCGGTTTGACGGGAACTCGAGTCGTGTGGCAACTGGTCAGGAAACGTG